>JAUMJM010000056.1:1207500-2407500 GCA_033558235.1 Neomorphus geoffroyi
TACCGGCTGATAAATGACGGGCAAAGCGAGCTGAACAAGATTACAGAGCCAGCAGTGGACCCAGATTTCAACCAAGAAGCCTATATAAATTGCCTTTTTTCCAATTACAAGTCCTCAAGAGATCTATTTCAAGCCAAGCAGCCTGCAGAAAAGGCTCCAACTCAGACCCAACCTGCTCAAGAATGGTCACTTCTCTATTTTTAGTCTAAACCCTACGATCACAATGTCGCTAAGAGGATGCTTTCAGGGGACGCGAAAGCCTTTCACGTAACCTTCAGTTTTATTTAGCTCCAAAACAAATAAAACAGAATGGCAGAGAAGATGAGAAAAATCATATTTACAAGAGGAAAAAAAAAATAAATAACTTACTTTGGGGTTTTATTTCATGAAGAGGTTTTTTATCTGAGAGAGAAAGAGAGAGAGAGAGAAAGTTGCACTTAATAAATTTACATGGAGCATATCCATTTCCTACATCGCTTCTGCCTAGCTCTACAAATGAAACATTTTCTCCTTGTTTGCTGACAATATGAATATTTTATGTTGTCCATATTTCTCCCTTCATCTTTTTTTTCTTTCTAAATCTATTTCAGGATGTTTCTTTGCAGTAATTTCTCACTTGGTTAATTCAAGGATTTGTTAGCCTTATTGAATGCTTTTATTTAGAATATGATGCATCTCAGCAATAAGGCAGTTCGATACTTTGAAGTGGATCACTTGGCAAGCAAAGTCAGTTAAGAATTCATTATTTCTTTGTGTGTTTGATGTACGGACAGGTTCGTGATGGACATTACAAAAAGTATAAAATATAAAAAATACAATACATTCACATTTATTTATCTAAACATACACCAATAATGACATCTAAATGTGTATATGAAGAACAACAGAATCAAGGTACGACCACGCATATGCAAATATATAATAAAATAGGTTTTTACAGTAGCGCATCTCTCAAAGCTGAAGCTCCTCAGTCTCCCTCATGATAACCACTGGAGTTATCATTTATAACCGAATACCTGAAATAATAATGGGAAACTCGAGCTTGCAGCACCCTCACTGCACAAGTGCAGCTGCACGCGTGGCTACAAAGCGCCCACTGGGCACGGCTGTCCCAGCGCGTCCCTGGAGGGAATGCGTCTATGGTCTCCGAGACCCTGCTTACGAGTTCACCAATTTATAGAGCTCTGCATGCTCCATAATTACAGTCTCAAGATCAGTTCTGCCCCCCCTGAGTTCCTTGGACAACCTGCCTGACCTCGGCAACCATTCACAGCATCGCAGCACCGTGGAACGGTTTGGGCTGGAAAGCCCATCCAGTTCCACCCCCCTCGAACTGGAGGAGCTTTAAGGTCCCTTCCAACTCAAACCATTCCATGATTCTACCATCTTCTGCATTTCTTTGTGCATGAAGGATCTGGCCCTGGTGACCTCTAGAGGCTGGTTACCAGTGTGGTCACTGTTATGCAGTCCTGTGACCCCCCACTGGAGAAGAGCAGCCTTAACGGAAACCACGTCAAGGTACGAGACGTTTAGCTTAGTGATACTGAAAGCAAATCAATTATGAGGCACCTTCTATAATTTTTATTATTTGTGGAAACAATCGTTTTAATAATACTTAACCCAATAGACTCTTGGCCTTTGGCTTTGCCAAAAAGCTGTGTGTGGGGATTTTTTCTTCTTGTTTTCATTTGCGCCAGGAAATGATGTACATGAACACCAAAAGGACATGGTTAGACTTGAGCTTTGCATCGGAAACAAACATTTTCATGCTGCTGACATACACTGCTATCTGCAGAAAACGGCAACAGCATTGAAATGCGTTTGTCGTATAAACTGGTGAGACTGCAGATCCAGAAGCCTCTTGGCAATATTCAGTATCATAGCTCGTTGAAAAGTGGAAAACAAAATTATTTGTGATTTGTGATGCATTAGTACAAACATGTTTGTAGTTCATCTGCTTACGGCCCAGCTTGTTTGTTTCTTTTTGGGCACTGGGAAAAGAAATCAATAGTTTTTGAAGTTATAAAAAATAACTTTAAAGCAAATAGATGAAACAAAAAGGCTCTACAAAACCATCTCTTCTATTAAGCAAAGAAAAAGCTTTTACCTCTGCAAGACAAAGAAATCCACCATGGGAAAGCATTACAACTGGGAGTACTGGCAGGGAATAAACAACGGAAAAACAAACCCGCAGGAAACCGCTACATTATTGGGACCGTCTGGAGTGAACGTGACCTTTGCGTTCAGATGGAGTCAACGTCCCAGCTTGGTGGCCCTGGCAATCTTTCATTTATATCAAAATATACCGGCAGTGTTGGCTTTATGGTTGGATTGATGGCCTGCAAGGTCTTTTCCCACCTAAACGATTCTGTGAACACCGAAAATAACCCCACCTTTCCCCTGCATATCGGTTCATTTCTGTTCAATGGTTACAAGTCCTAGAAGAAATTCCCTGAAAGAAAAGCACTTTTGGATGCTCCTTAGGGAAGGACCGGACCATCTGGATCCATCCAGAACATCAAAAACCAGAGTGAGAAATAGGATGTTCTTGTGACTGGGCGTCCCCTTCGTTTTATTGCCAACCTCTCCTGGCAGGGACTGAGTACAGAACCCAGGAGCGGAGCCTGGTTCACCACAATTTCCTTTACTGACCCCAAATCTGAGAGTTCATGCTAAGGATTAGTATTTCTTCTGCCAGTTCAGAACCAGGTCTGTTCTTTCTGGACAGCTGACATTCTCGCCCTTACTTTCATTTAAGCTCTTCTTTGTTAACCAAAGAAATATTTTGTTTCTATTTTTGCCTCACGAAAGGAGCAGATTTAACAAGTTGTGCCTGATAAATAACCTCCAAGAGATGAGTTTGCTGCAGCGCAGCACTGCATTTCCTCCCCAGCTCCCCATGGGACGAAGAGCAGAGCAGAAAAGGCACAACTTGGAAGATGAACAAGGGAAAAGGATTCTTAAAAAATAGGGTAATTGCACCGATCCCTATTAGCTGGGAAAGCAATTACAGTCCTAAAAATAATTTGACGCAAGTATCTCCATAGAGCACGACCCATAAAGGAGTAACAACATCGCAACTTGAGATGAAAGAAACAAGAGACGCTTAATGCTTCGGTCTATTTGAACGGGAGATTCAGCTTTCGGAACCAACACGCGCTCCTGAACGACCCAGCACAGCAAATGGACGGGATGAGCACCATTAGAATCACCCGGGCTCCACTCTGGACCGACCAAGAACTCCTTTCACACCACGAGGCTTTGGCTTCGTCCTGCCCTAGGGCGCTCACGCAGTCCCAGCGCAGCACCGCCACCCACGAGGGATGACACTGACAACAGTCGCCTCCAAATTACACTGCAGTAGACTTTTTTTCCCCAAAAAATAAGTGGAGATCAGTTTCTGATCCCAGCACTGGGTGGAAAATCACTGCCAGGACTCTGCCGTTATATTTGTCTGTGAATTATTGTTGGAGCATCGCTGTTAGGTCACGGGTTCCCAAACTCCCACCTCACCTTAGAAAGGAACAGGAATACTTCACTCAATGAGATTTCTGCTCGGAAATCCAGCGGTGGAGGATTCCCCCCACCCCAGACATTCAGTATAAGCTGAGAATTTAATTCTTTTAATTTTAAATCGTATAGCAGTGATACCGACACGCGCATCGCCACGAGGCTCAGCTTCTGAATGGCTTTCCATTTCAATCATAAAATTTGGTTTTTATCACTTATGCCACTTGTCCTTTGTAAAGTGATTTTGATAGTTCATTTGCAACATCAAAGTTCTATTTTACAGACTTTGTGTTTCACAGCTGACACTTAAGTTGACTGATTCAGTACGAAATTTATTCACGTTTTTAAAAATGCTTTCTGTATCTTTTTACCCGTAACGATCCATTTATTTATTTTAAAGGAGGCGAGGGCTTTACACAGTGTGTTAAGAGCATTTTAAGTCCCATGTGTAGAAAAGTGATTTGCTTCTGAAAGAGAAAGCCTTTGCTACCCCAGAGATGTTTTCACACACACGCTGTTTACTTCACTTCTATTTGCACATTTTCTTAAATTGTGTCTATGCTGTGATTCTAAATGTCAGGCAAAAAAAAAGAGTAAAATGCTTCTGAACAGGCAGTGATGAATCCTGCACTGGTCCCATTGATTTCAACTTGTCAGGGCAGTTTTCTTTGTTACTGCAGGGCTTCAGCCAGGTTAATTAGTGGTTTGTTAATAATCACGGCCTCCGTATCAGTGACCGTACAACCACAACGCAGAGGGACAGCACCTGATCCAGAGTCTGGTTTCACATGAAGCACGGGACAGACAACGATGATGACATAAATTATCATTATTCAGGTAATTATTAAAACTAACTATTCCAATAGCCCATCTATCAAATAATTTGGTGGGAAGGACTTTCTTTCAGTGCTGCTGTCGGACTTCTTAACAGGGTACCTTAGCAGAGGAGCAGAAGTGAACCAACAGCAGGACTTCCCTGGAATCTGGTCTGTGGATAAAGAGAGACCCTGTGTCTCTGGGGCTGTTAACAGGACATCTTTCACAGGCATTAAATGTAATAACAGCCAGAATAAATACTCTGGCTGCTCTCTATGTGCATCTCTGATCTGTCACGGGATATTCCTTCCCTCCCTCTCCAGAACATGTACCAGCAATAATTCCTCCTTTTCTTTTTTCTTTCCTTTTCCTTTCCTTTTTTCCTTTCTTGTTTTTTCAGCTCCATTTCTGAGAGGGAGGTGAACTGGACACTGGCTCCTTACAGCCTGAAGCCTTTTGCGTTCCACCCCTAGAGCTGCTTCTTTGCAGGACCTCGCGGAAAGCGATCTGCTTTATTTTCCACAGCCAGAAGTACCCCTGGGCACCTGCTGCAAAAAGCCAACCCTCCCTGTCTCCCACCCCTCTGACGTCAGGGAGCTGTTTGGGCCCATGGGCATCACAACCCCTGGCTGCTGGAGGAATCTGCACGTGGAAAAATTTAATCCCAAATGCCTGATTTGGAGGTCACTGCAGGGAACCTGGACCAGGGCAACAGGGTGCTCGAGAAGAGACAGCAGCCCCTAACAGAGCCTGTTCTCAATGAGGGCTTTACCCTGCAGAGCTCCTGAGGAGGCGCTCTTGGAACGAGCAGTAAATATCCACGGTCTGCAAGCACGGCGCCAGCCTTTCACGTTCTGTGCCACCTAAAGCCTCGTGTAGATAATGAAGTGATAATTCACCTCTGAACAGAGCCTAAGGGTCAGGCTCACAGCAACCAACGATGTTAGGAAACCGTCCCTGGAGGTGCTAAAAATCACGTGGTTGTGGCATTTGAGGACATGGTTTAGCAGCTGGGGTTGGGCTGATGGCTGGACTGGATGAGCTTGGAGGTCTTTTCCAACCTTAATGATTCTGTGATTCTACGTACGGGCAACACAAATCCAGTGACTCATAAACCACCTTCGCACAGGCAACCCTCTGAAAACAATTCACAGCAATATTTCAGAAGAGTCCTGCTGACCCAGGTGTGCGGCAGGTACCCTGCGCTACTGGGATCACCGAACACACGTCAGGCCCTGGCTCCTAAATCCAATCAAGCACCAACTGTCACTCACCTTGGATGCAGAGCCCTTCCGTGCAGTTCTCCGACTCCTGACTCAAGCCCTCGCAGTACTTCCCGCCGTTCCTCGGGGGCGGGGCGATACATTCCCGAACTCGCAAATGCTCGCATTCCGGGCTGCACACGGACCACTCGCTCCACACCTCCCAGTTTCCATCCACTGAATGGGAAGGAAGAACAAAGCAGGCGTCATCACTGCGCATCTACCTGGGGTAAGTAAGAGGTCCTATCGAGAATACATGTTGTGTTTCTCACCTCAGGTCACACCCAGTAAATCCCCAAGAGAAATAAAGATAGTTTTAGTAGATGTGAAGTTGAAATCCAGCACTGGAACATCCCACCTCATGGAAGCTTTTCAAACAGCCCCAGTATATGACGTTGTGCAAATACAATTTAGACTGCGGGAGGAGGCATTGCCTTTGCCACTTGGACGTGAGCTTCTAATGTTTCAATACAAATTCTGCCTTAAAAGAGGCTGATGGAGAGAGGCCACGCGTTTTCCTACCAGAGAAATGATGCTGACATTTAGAAAAAAAGAGCATAGCTGGCCTTGCAGACTTCTGCCCTGAGCGAGACAACGGATCGATACGGTGCTTTGCTGACTGCTTTATAGCTGTCTCTGACCCATCCCAAATGAGAAGGGATTCCACCGTTCCCTTTCTCTGCCATGAATAAATCAGATTGAAGAGCAGCCAGATGAACACAGAGACAAATCTAAATAATATTAAATTCTTTAACTGACAGTTCAGGACGTGTTGTATCTCAAAACTCATAAAAGCTAGGGGAGAGATTTGCCAGAATCCAGACAAGTTACGCTGTGACCGCAAACACCCGCGCACACAACCCCACTACTATTCTGCAGCTGTGTAGGTGAAACACCAATTCTGATTCCGATGAGGGAGGTTTCAGGTGAGCAAATGAAGAAAGGCAGCTGCAGGGATGGAACGCTGCGCTCCATGTGTAGCATTACCTCAGTTTCTGAAGGTTCATATACTTGAAGGCAAACTTTTGCAAGCTAAATACTACTTTTAAGTGAAGTTTTCAGCTTAGGTTTCTGTGTTTCTCACATTACGAACATCATCCCCCCTCTCCTTCTGCCCCCACCCACTCACATGAATTTTCATACCGAGCCAGGTGCTGTTTTGTTATCTCGCATCTGGTTACCACCAGCGTAAGGAAAAGCACTGACAAACCTGGCAGATCAGCCCTACACGAGGCTCGGAGCTGCATTGAGCTCAGTCCAAACAAAGATCCAAGTATTTCCAATCTCCTTTTTGACCTCAGTGGGCTTTTCAAAGCACAATTGTTTACCTGGCATTTCAGACTGAAAGAGCTCTCCCACAAGTGTGACATTTAAAGTTATTCCTTCGCAGGCTGTGAATATCTCACCAGGGCAGAGAGAGGTGCAGGTGATTTTCTGCACTGACATTCCTTCGCAGAAAGCTCCTCCGTTGAGCGGGGCAGGGTTGGTGCAGGTCCGTGACCGCTTCTGCCAGCCCCGGCCACACCGTGCGTTGCAGTTTGACCACTCAGTCCACGACGACCAACCTCCATTGACTGCAAAACACAAGCATGCCTGAGGCTGTCGGTGTGCTAACAGACAGAAGCAATAAATCCCATCAGAGCATTTATTTCAAAGGCAGAATCTCGGTTTTACATTCTCCAGGTGAATTCCAAGCTGAAATAGGAGCATCGACACCTGTAAAGCCATTATGCAAAGGCCATGGCGTCAACACCAATGTTTGTTTTGGAAGAGTAATAGGCTAAGAAGTGCAATGGCTGATAGAGCCTAAAAAGGAGGTAAAAGCAGGCACCTCGATTCGCATACAATATGCTTTGCTAAAACCATAAACAAGACTTTATTTTTATAAAGAGCAATTTAGGAACACTCTGCCTCTGCCAATAAAACGTCACATGCAGTAATAACCACGTGAGCAACAGGGGAAGGTAATAAAGCAACAGTTCTGCACTTTCCTCTTCTGCTGTGCAATATGTGGATTGGCTGCTGAGCGCGTGGACACTTCAGTACCACAGATGCAATTAAGGAAGCCCTTTGTGTACCTGCCCGGGCTTCAGGGTTTCCCGAGACAGGCAAGGCTTGTTTATGCCGTTCAGCTTATTACGGCATCTCCTTAATATCAAGGATCGTTAATACTGACATAACTTGTGGGAATCCATCACAAACAAAAAACTCATAACACCAACTGCTCTAAAAGCAGACGCGATGTCAGCCTTGAGCAACAACACTGAAATTCACCGTAAAAGGGACGAGGTGAGCTGTTTACTTCAAAACCAGTTGTATGTTAAAAACATAAAGCGTACACATCTCCGTTATTTCATAATTATCACTGACCGTACACCACCACTGTCGCGGACATGCTCCTTCTCTTGGCCACGATGTTGGCCGCCATGCACGTGTAGTTCCCGGAGTCCGACAGCCGTGCCTGTCGAATGATGAGGTTGTGGTCTGCTCTGGTGTCAATGTTCTCATCCAGGTTGGAATCGATGGGCTCCTCATTCTTCAGCCATTCCACCTGGAGAAAAGAAGAACACGAAGTAGGAAAAGCAAAGATGGAAGCAGAGAGTCTATAAACTTATAGTTCAATGGTTTAATTAATACATGTAATCTTTATTACAAACATTGAAATGAAAATGAAGCTGGGATGGGATTCTAAAAATAGGGACATTCACAGATTTAGAAAAGAACCTGTTCCTGCTCTGAAGACCGCAGGGCTTATTAACAAAGGCACTGAATGAAATGCCAGGACATAATACAATAAAAAACAATAAAAGACCAAAAGGAAAAGGACAAAGAGCAGGTTGAGAGTTGCAAGAGTGTGGATTATAAGAGAAATGCTGTTTTTGTTCTTCAGTCAAGATCCACAAATACTGTGAAATGCTGTGTATAACATATTTCAAAACATCTTCCCTAGTTTACCGACCAACTCATCTCTGAGCGGTCTCAGGAATTACCTCTGAGACATTTCTGTGCTTGCAATATTAAAAAAAAGATAGTTAGGGCCTGGTAAGTTGCTGTTAGAGAAGTGAAAAATTAAAAATAGAAGCAGAATCAACAGATTCTATTAAAAGATTCAATAAATGTGAGTTATTTTAATAGCTTTCCTAGACCTGGAGGAGGCCTGGCTGTACCCTGAAGTCAAATACCCTTCTCGTCTCAGTTCAGATGAATAACCTCGTTTAGGAACTTGCGGAAGGACTTGGAACTTTGTGGTAATGAGCTTATGGATTTGCTAGCTACAGGCATTCATTAGCGCACGGCTCGGCGCAGATGGTCGGCAATTTGTAGATTTTTCCAGTTTATAAACAAATCTGCAAAAGCTGACCATCAAAGCCAATTAGATCTCACGCCAGACAGCAGGTTCCCCTCCCCGCAGCATCAGTCATTTTGGTTAGCGGGGACAGAAGGTGCGTGATGGACGTAGCCAGAGCTCCTCCTGTCCTTGCCCCGCTGCAGCCAGCTGGGAGCTCCCCTGGAAAAGGGTCGGGGTCTGCGGTGCTGTGATCCTACATGGGGACTGGTAATAAAGTGATGATTTAACCCAGCAGTCAAAAGAGGCATTACCTGAGTATGAAACACGTTACAACTTTCTTACCAAAAGCAGTCAGAAGGGCTTTGCTTTCTGTGCTTTCTCCTCAAATTGCAGTCAGTCAAAAACCAGTAATGAAGGCAGAAAAGCAGCACCAAAGCCTTCACAAGAACATTGATGGTGGTGGGAACACAGACAAGCTGGAGACTGCAGGGAGGCTCTTGCAAAGGTTGCTACAGTTCCCTTGCACTTCTGCTCACAGAATCATGGTTTGGGTTGGAAGGGACCTCAAAGCCCACCCAGTGCCACCCCCCTGCCATGGGCAGGGACACCTCCCACTGGATCAGGGGGCTCCAAGCCCCATCCAACCTGGCCTGGAACACCTCCAGGGATGGGGCAGCCACCACTGCTCTGGACACCCTGGGCCAGGGCCTCCCCACCCTCACAGCAAAACATTTCTTCCCAAGATCTCATCTCAGTCTCCCCTCTTGCAGCTCAAAACTGTTCCCCCCCATCCCATTCCTGGACTCCCTGATCCAGAGCCCCTCCCCAGCTTTCCTGCAGCCCCTTTCAGCCCTGGGAGCTGCTCTAAGTTCTCCCCACAGCCTTCTCCTCTCCAGGCTGAACAACCCCAGCTCTCCCAGCCTGGCCTCGTACAGGAGCTGCTCCAGCCCTTGGATCATCTCCGTGGCCTCCTCTGGCCTCGCTCCAACAGCTCCAGGTCCTTCCTGTGCTCAGGACTCCAGCACTGGACCCAGGGCTCCAGGTGGGGTCTCACCAGAGCAGAGCAGAGGGGTGGAACCCCCTCCCTCCACCAGCTGGTCCCCCTGCTCTGGATGCAGCCCAGGATACAGTTTAATCCCTTTACTATTCAGCCTCCCTTCTGCAGTTAACCGTAACACTAATTATCAGAGGGGGTTTCAGCAAAGAAGCCCGGAATGCAATTTAAATTATGGAACAGCAGCACCAGCATCAATCAAGTGACAGAAATTCAATGGCCGCAGTGAGAATTAAACTCTCTTGATGTGCAGTGTAATGACAAACAGCAATGTTCAAAGAAATTACAAACATGTCTGGTGTCACTGGAGTTCATCATTTCACAAGAATATATAGATACACATATATTCTGCATTTTAACTCATTAGGACAGGGCTTTTGTGGGGTGGTGAGAGGGGCTCAGGAGGGTCCAAGGTCCTCATCACCATTACCCGAGCACTCTGGGCTATTTCTCCTGCAGACAACTTCTCCAGCAGAGAGTTCACGCTGCTCCACTGCTTACAGAGTCAGGGCTGCAAGGCTCGGAGAATGGAAATCATTTACATTAATGCAAAGCATTTAAAAGAATGATGATCACGGCGAAGGGAGAACATTAAACAGACGGAACATAAACATGAAAGTGTTGAGATGGGCGACCAAAAGATGATTTGTAAGCGAGGCCAGGCTTTGCCTTTTGCGTATCTGAAGGCTTGATGGCACCGCGAACGCTCATCGCTAATCCCAGCCTCCCGCTCCCTTGAGGAAAAACCAGGCTGCTTCAAACGCTTTCCCTGCAGCAGACGAATGCTCTCAGAGATGGAGAACTATGGGGTGAATTTATAGGGTAAACAGATAAATTTAAAGGAACCAAAGGGTTGTTGTTAAGTGCAGGGATGCAACCTTCGGAAAAATTCAATGCACACGCAAATAAGATGAGAGGAAACAGCCTCAAGTGGCACTGAGGGACATTCAGATTAGAAATCAGGAAAATCGATTCACTGAAAGGGTTGTGGGGCACTGGCAGAGGCTGCCCGGGGCAGCGATGGAGTCCCCATCCCATCTGAAAACCAGGCAGATGAGGTGCTCAGGGATCTGGTTTAGCAGTGGACAGGGACGGCTGGATTCGATGACCTCAGAGGTCTTTTCCAACCATGTGATTCTACGGTTCTAAATACGCAGACACACAACAACAACCAGGCCAAAACAGGCAACAAAGAAACCTCAAATGTCTCCATACTGAAACGAGGCACAGCACTCGATTGCCAACCTGCAATGGCCAAAGAGTAGACTCCAAACTCATTAGCACTTAACCTCCCTCACTTCATCATCACTGAGGTCACACAATGCTCATAACACAAGGAAATACATTTCCTTTTAAGAATTAGTCTGCCTGAAGAACTTAAATGTTTCTATCTTGAGCTAGACTTAAAAACCGCGATAATGTGCCATAAGTTTATATAAAGATATCTGGTTTATTTCCTCTGAAATTAAATCTGCTCAGAATTAAAATATCCCCATCAATCTGCAGCAAAGGCTAATCACGTAATGATCTACAGCCCAAACACAGGGGACGATATGGATTAACTCGGCTGCTACGTATTGGGTGGCAGCGGATGAATTAGCATAATCATAAAGTTGTTCCAATTACAGAAAGCAATTATCAAAGACCAGCTCACAGCATTATCAAAGTCAGATCAGTTAAACACACCATATCCTAGGTAGATTACGATGGGAGTCACTGAACTCTATTTTTGTTAAAAATATATCTTGTCTTAACTCATCCGTATTTCTGTCTGCTGGATATGAAATTAATCCAGCGCACAGCCTCGCATCGCAGGAGCGCGTCGACTGTTGGAGCCGGGCGAGGTGAAGGAGTCTCGCTGTGCTTAGAATGTGCAAAATAATTAATGCGTGCACATCAGCCTGATTTGTTAAGTATCCATAAAAATACTATGGACATAGATCTTCCAGTCAGCAGACAGCAAATCCAAACACTCTGGGGACTCGCAGAGCTCCCTGAGAATACTGATGGAAGCAGGAACATCTGAGTTGGAGACTGCAAGAGGCTCTGGCAAAGGTTGCTACGGTTCCCTTAAAACTCTGCCCATAGAATGGTTTGAGTTGGAATAGACATCCAGTTCCACCCCAGGGACGCCTCCCACTGGATCAGGGGGCTCCAAGCCCCATCCAACCTGGCCTGGAACACCTCCAGGGATGGGGCAGCCACCACTGCTCTGGGCATCCTGGGCCAGGGCCTCCCCACCCTCATAGCAAAACATTTCTCCCCAAGATCTCATCTCAATCTCCCCTCTTTCAGCTGAAAACCATTAGTTTTTTGTTTGGTTGGTTTTAATATCAACTTATTATTTAAACCCTGAAGATCAGAGGAGGCCAGGTATCCGTTACCAGGCTTGAATGGTTCAATGCATTAAGAGTTCAGTCGAACTCCCGAGAGCTGGCTGTCCCATGACTGAATCTTCTAATCTTTCCAGTGTATCTTGTTTGAGATTTTAAAGAGATTTAACACCAGGAAGAGTACAACTCTTTGGGCACGCATGATGATTTTGTAGGTCAGAAGACAAAGGACCTTGGTTCTCCTGCTTCGTATTATACTGCCCTGCCCTTTAAATACATCAGACTGTCTCATGTGGTCGCTAACCAGAGCACATATATCTCAAAGTTAATATAGTTAGATTACCAGCTGCTCTTGAAGAGAGAATCAATTGCTTTCTCGATGCAAGACAAACGCTCCGTGATTTTAAGACGGGAAAGGTCAACACCTGACTTACGGTAGCACAAACGTTTCTTATAGCATCATCAATGTACAGATTTGAAATATTCCTTCTCTCCAAGAAGGCAGTTGCATATTCCACACTCTTTAAAAGCCTTATTAAAAATGGCTTTTTCAGACCTATAATGCTCAGTGGAAGAGAGCAAGACACACTCCTTTCAGACCTAGCACAAAACTCCTGTTTCTAAAAATCCAACTGTGTCTAAGCTTGAGAAATCTTCCTTGGTGTTGCAGTCAGAATGGATGAGCGCAGGCTGGGCAGGTGCTCCAATTACTGTGATGCATTAAGATGGCAGCATCTCTCCGTTACAGCTTTATTTTGCTTTCTACCCTAGGACTCCAACAAATAAGTAGGCGAAGCCTCCATCAGCGTAAATCATTGCGTGAGATTAATAAAAACCAAAAGCCTGTTTGCTGGATACAAACCATTCATATCTACCTTTATGATCACACAGTTATTTTATCAACACAATCAAAAAGCATTAATCTGCCTTGCTAGGAGGCTATCGCTGGCAACACACAAGAAGCAGGTCAACTGTACCTGCTGCCTTTCTTTAAATTAATCCACTGAGGGAATTGTGTTACCGGATCGTTTAATCACGACGCTGTCAGACGTTCTGGTAAGCATATTTTTCCTTCATTAGATTGAATGTATAATCTCATTACACAAATCTGACACACTGACGAACTCATCAATCAGCCGGGGCTTTTGTTGGCTACGCTGAGGAAAGCAGCCGGGAATTTTCTCTTTGAAGAGATGCACTCAGTTGTTGCAAGAGGGATCGTCTGAACACCCAAGTGCCGCATGCTGTTAATGCATCTTTTCTTACTTATTATTTCACTTTATGTGGCGTGCAGCGAGTGCATTTGCTACATAAACCTCCAACAGCAAGGAAAGCCAGGAGAGGCGATCTTCACTCTCCGTACGCTCATGTCCGGTTCACAACGAAGCAAAGCTTTTTGTCTGTGCACTCTAAAATCATATTGCTGAGACCAAAAATTCATATTGCTTAAAAACCCAGAGGGGAAAAAGGCGAACAGGAGAGGGGGTGAGTCAAAACGAAATTAAAACATACTTTTGAATAAGTATAATGGGAAAGGTGACAGTCTGTAGGTATTATCTCAACTTATAATGCTAGAGGTGGGCAAGGATTGACTCAGATCTGCTATTTTAAAACACTGTTGGAAAGATAAATTGCTAAGTATGCCATTACTAATGGTACATTGTCTGATTGTTAGAAGATATAATCAGATCCCCAAATAAGTTTACCTTCGTTCCTATTTTTGGAGGAGTAAGTGTCTATCATTAATTGGAAAATTGTTTCACACCCCCATGCAAAAATGATGAATGAATCAGCATTAACAAACACAAAGGTTATCATGTGGGCTTACGTGGCTGTTTTCCAGTGGCGCAGAGCACACAAGGGATTTGTCTGAACAGGAATGAAAAGCGGCTTCCAGCTGAAGGCAGAGCTCTCCACCATCACTTGGCAGAGTTCTCCATACGCCTGGTGAACTTCAAAGCACACTGAACACCTCTGAGCTGGATTTCCAAGATAAATCATGGAACGTGCTTGCTGGAACTTAGTTTTCTTGTCACTGAATGAAAAGCACCTCTCAGAAGCGAAGTTTCCACAACATCGGTGTATAGGCTATATTTTCCGTACCAGTGATGAATGATGGGTCCAGTCAAAGAGGCTCCATCGTAGGAGCAGGTGTGAAAAAACCAAAAATCTAGGCAACTGATGTATTACTGAATGAAAAGAAAGGCTGACCACGACAGTTCACCTCTGCTATGACAGGCTGAGAGTTGGGGTTGTTCAGCCTGGAGAGGAGAAGGCTCCAAGGAGACCTTAGAGCGTCTCCCAGAACTGAAAGGGGCTGCAGGAAAGCTGGGGAGGGGCTCTGGATCAGGGAGTGCAGGGATGGGACGAGGGGAAGGGTTTTGAGCTGAAAGAGGGGAGACTGAGGTGAGATCTTGGGGAGAAATATTTCCCTGTGAGGGTGGGGAGGCCCTGGCCCAGGGTGCCCAGAGCAGTGGTGGCTGCCCCATCCCTGGAGGTGTTCAAGGCCAGGTTGGATGGGGTTTGGAGCCCCCTGACCCAGTGGGAGGCGTCCCTGCCCATGGCAGGGGGTGGCACTGGATGGGCTTGGAGGTCCCTTCCAACCCAACCCATCCTATGATAAAAAAAAAATAACCTCACCATCAACCCAAGCCGCACAAGCCGAGATCCCAACGTGTGCAACTGCTTGTGCTGCCCTGAGATATACACAGCTAACAAACCCCGCTGAAACAGCCATCACGTATTTAAAAGACTAACAGTTCTATATAAAATCATGTCCTTTTTATTCCTCACCCATACAGAACAACTGTGAAATCGAAGGCTTTTTCTTTTAGCATAGGGAACAATAGCATTAAAGTGGGTTTTACAAGCACTGATAATCACAAGCCTTTTTCTGCCTTTGAAACCTGCTCTTTGTTTGAGCCTCCACAGAGCATCCCTGCGGGCTCTGGGCTGGGTGCAGCACAGCTGCTCTTGGAACACCTCATCCACGGAGCCAGGCTGAGTGAAAATAAAAGTTCGGGCATTGCAGATGCAGTACTCAAGGAAAAAAGATAGACAGGTACCCCTGAAGCAGAGATTCCTCTCAAAGCAGACAGGTGATGACGGGCAAGGAACAAATACCAGAACTGACCAAAGATGAAAGAGCATACAAAATAAACTCAAACCTTGATGCCGTTCTTGTGCCGTCCACGCTTCCAATAACCAGACACAGCCTTAAACACGAAGGCTTTAACTGGGCCGACGGTTACTGAATGAAGAGTCTCTACATATAAACCTATGAGCACAGGCTGGGAGAGCTGGGATGTTCAGCCTGGAGAGGAGAAGGCTCTGGGGAGACCTTAGAGCAGCTCCCAGGGCTGAAAGGGGCTGCAGGAAAGCTGGGGAGGGGCTCTGGATCAGGGAGTGCAGGGATGGGACGAGGGGAAAGGTTTTCAGCTGCAAGAGGGGAGATTGAGATGAGATCTGAGGGAGAAATATTCTGCTGTGAAAAATCCTTTGATCTTTCATACTTTATGCCGTTATTGTGGATAATAGAGGGGGGAACTGATGTGTTTAGATCAGGACAGTCTAACCATCACAGAACCATGGAAGGTTTGGGCTGGAAGGGACCTCCAAGCCCATCCAGTGCCACCCCCTGCCATGGGCAGGGACACCTCCCACTGGGTCAGGGGGCTCCAAGCCCCATCCAACCTGGCCTGGAACACCTCCAGTAATTTCTCCTCATAAACAGTTGGGATCAACACTTCAGGAGAAGGCTGAAGATCTACAGTGTCGGACAACATCCCTCCCACAGAGGGAGGACCGTAGGGACCTTGGAGTGTCAATGGCACAAACCACCTACAGAGAAACTGATTCCAAAATGCTGAAACCTCCTTCTTATTGCCAACAGTCAGAGTTCGGAATCTGCATAATTCTTTCACAAAGCACAAGGAATTTATTCCACTGTCCCAAATGCAATGCCATCCAGTTTTATCACGTCCAAGTCAACTATTCAATTCTTTACCGCTTCCCATTGGTATTTTTGAAAAATACCAATGCTGGCTGCAGTGGTTGCTGCAAAGTCTGCAGGAAGATCCTACATGTAGATAAATAATCATCGAGCCATATTGCGCAGACCCCAGCTCCGTCTAGAAAGTGAAACGTCTTCGGTGAAAAATGAAACGCATTTATTGCATTTGTAACTGATGTGCCTTAAAAGCAAAGCAAATATTGATATTCCAGACACAAGACCCAAGATCTATAACTAACTGTAGAAAATGCGCGCCGTTTGCATTTAGTAATCATACTCTGTTTTCTATAACCAGAAACAAGATTCATTGAAGGCTATAATTCACCAGCCTTTTTTGCCATAGTGTTTTACTACAATACCATTATCCTGCCATATTCCATTTTACTGTATGTGTACAAGGCCCATAAATACCCGAGCCTATGTAAAACAGGCACCAACGACTCGCGCTACTTTTGGAATACTTGCAGCTTTTGAATTTTATGTGGGTTTCACATTTTGTTGATGTGTTTGCAATGGAATATGTGATGCCCAGAAGAGAAATGAGTTTACATTTGCATTAAAAGCCATAGCAGTAAATAAACCATCAGGACCCATGCAGATTTGCAGTGGAACAGCTACAGCAGTACATTAAAACGTCGAAATCTGTGTTAAACAGTTGAAAAAGTAGCACTGGATACAGCATATTTAAAACTTAAATATATGCATATATTAAATGATAAAGATACTTCTGAGTATTCCACGAGCCTCTGCAAAGCCTTCAACCCAAGTTCATGCCCATCAGTGACACTTTAGCACAACAGCTGCCCCTTTATTGCAGAAATACCCCCCAAACTGGTAGATGCAGACAGAGCTCCAAGCTGCTACTCACGCTCAAATATGAGCTATTTGGAGATTTAGGCTCAGAGAGTATTTATTCATAATAAAAAGGATTTAGAATAAAATTTAAGGTCAACTTCTGCTTGGATTTGCACCTCATGCATCACAATGGACACCGTTCAGGCATTTCTAGCCAGGAATCGGCTCCCCTGCGCTAATACCGCCTTCCACACGAACGAGCAGGGCGCACGTTGAGAAGCACAAGGGCTGCAGGGCTGTCCTAGTGAAGAAGGGCAGAGTCTAGAAAGCCAAACATTGGTTTGGTTTTGGTTTTAGTTATTTGAAAGCCTGGGGTTTATAAATATTTATCTCTAAAACCACCTTTTATACAGCACATTCCTAAGAAACATTAGAGATCTACAGTAACTACCCAAGATTATAGGATTTATTAAATTCACTATGGAAGCTCGCTACCCACTTAAAGAAACATTTTAAAACCTGATTACCAAAGTCCACTGAATTAAACAGGAACAACCTACAACAGTCTGAGAAATTTAAAGCCCTTTTGCCACTGGTGGAAAATTCAGCAGTAACGCGCCTCCAGTATAGCACAACAGCTACAAAAGCAAGTATTTTTTTTGCTCCTGTACCAAAAGTAATTAATACTTTACTCTCTGAGGCTCTAATAAGGTAGAACATACAGAACAGATTATCCTAAATTTATTTAATGGATATTGACCGAGTATTTTCCAGGTTACAGTTCAAGACTGGTGTGACAGCAGTCACTGAGCAAGTCATGACTATCAAGAACGAGACAAGAAGAAGGAATTACCATCAGTGACCTAGATAGGATGCTATAATTTATTCTGTTTGCTGACTCGGTGGCAAACCACCGGGATCTATTAGAGGCATCGATTCCAGCTGCTGCACCTACGCTGGTTCAGAGCTGCAGGAGACGACGGAATCGAGCTGTCTGCATTCCTCACTGTTTCACTTTGAAAGTAAACGATTGTGTCACTCGGAGGCAGCGAGTCCAGTGCTCAGTACGTTCTTAAAATTAATAGAAAGGAAAATATCCTTTGGCAAGAGCACAGGAAAACACTGAGGTACGATTAGGGTTACCAACCTGCCAGCATTATGGATATGAAATCTCACCAAAGTCGCTTTATATAGACAAGGTAATAGGTACGAACACCACTATATCATGTTAATGGCTGGACTGTAATACATAGGAAATGGAAGTACAACATGTATTTCTCAAGGATGAGGGCTTAATACCTATTTAGCAATCACAGCTTGCCTCTCCATTGCTTTGCAGCGTGTGTTTCGATTTGACGCCGAGATTTGTAAGAGTGGCTTAGGGACCCCGATGCGTTTAACTCCTTTGAGCACCTTTGTAAACCTACATGCGAAGGGTTACAGAACGTGAGAGGACGTGGTAACATCTGAAACTCTTATCAGACCACGCACGGCATCAAGCACAAAATCCCAGGGGAGCTTCCCAGCCCACGCAAATGCTGGTGCACATCCATCCGGCCCAGGGGCCACCAGGTTTGTGCTGAAGGTGAACAAAGCAGAAAGGACCTCCGAGAGTGCCTGCTTAGAGAAGAAATATTTAAAGGCAGAAGGAGGAAACGAGAAAGCATTGAACAGAACGGAGGAGAGACTGAAAACGCTCGGCATACACAACGCGAGCAGCACTCTGGAGAAGGGATGCAGAGCAGCAGCAAGGCTGAAGGTGTTGCTCAAAATCCAGCTCCGTGTTTTCTGAGAGGAGAACTCAGCCCCCCTTTCCTCTCATTTTCACCACGACAATGAACATCAGAAACCACGTCCTCTGGTAGCCATGGAGGGAACCAGTCTCAGCAATAGAAACATCAGGGCCAGAGATCCGACCCAAGGTGCCCACCTGGCAGCACAACAGAAATGACCCGCAGACAAGGATTCGGCTGCTTCCGACACTACGAGCGCCCCGCTGCACACACTCCAAGCTGAATGAGGCCTCTGTTGCACACAATTAATAAACATATCTATAGGGAGAATCTGTTGTGGGGATTGAAAGCCAGAACTGCCTCTTCCCTAGGCCAACTCTGCATCAATAGTGAACGAAATGGCTCTGGTCCCATTAAGCCGTTGCCAGCAGACACTCTGTTATATTTAAATCAACATTTGCCACAGCAGGGGATTTTCAGATGCTCGACTTAAATGCTGGATTTTCTTTTTTATTTTGATGTTTAACTCATAAAAAATCTGAATTTATTTGGGTTGGGTGCTGGTGCCTGCAAGCACAGCTGCTCACCAGCTCTGTTTTGCTTGCCATGTGTATGCATGACAAGAGGATTTAAAACCATTTTTCCAGTCTGCCTGGTGTCAGGACTTGAGTTTTCGTTCTCTTTTCCTGCTGTGGCAACGCACCCACAATGCCCCAAACCTCCCAGAGCAGAGATGTGCAGAATTCTCTTATGTTCCCATCTTCATAGAGGCAAGCTCTGGAGACTGGAAACCTGCTAAGACAGGCTCAGAGACAAAACAGGGTGGGCTACCAAGGGATGAGAGCGCTGTCCCGGATCTGCACATAAACTGAAATTCCAGGAGCAGAACTGCGATGATCCAAGAGATGGTAGGTGGCACCGCCTTTAGATTTATGGAATAGTTTGGGTTGGAAGGGACCTCCAAGCCCACCCAGTGCCACCCCCTGCCATGGGCAGGGACACCTCCCACTGGGTCAGGGGGCTCCAAGCCCCATCCAACCTGGCCTGGAACACCTCCAGGGATGGGGCAGCCACCACTGCTCTGGGCACCCTGGGCCAGGGCCTCCCCACCCTCATCGTGAAGAATTTATTCCTAATATGCAATCTAAATCTCTCCTTTTTCAGCTCAAAACCATCACCCCTAACGTGCCTGGGAAATGTTGATACATTTACCAAGAAGCACATCTGCCTACGAAGAGCTGCTGAGATCCACTCACTCCGTTCTAAACACAGACGCACTAGCAGAGGCAAAACTCACTTAGGCAAAAATGTTTAACGATTGACTAGAAACGTGGAAAGGAACGGTGGGGAAAAAAGCTCTCCCTCCTGGGAACTCTGAGGAACCTGTGATGTCAGCCAGCACTAAAAAACATCCCTGCTTTCTCCTTCTTATGGGACTAATGACGGGATTTTTAAGCTATGGTGTAGATCGAGAACATTGACTTTTAATGCTCCTATCCTTAGATTTAAGAAATCTTCAGCACCTCTGAGCTGCAGAGATGAAGATTTATGTTCTTGATAATGGGGCAGGCTCACATAAATAATTGAGCTGAACTTCAATTTCATTCCAGTTGTGAAGTGGTTGGCTCTTACGGAGCCGCACTGCGTGACAAGAGGTTTGACTACGGCCGTCATTCACAGCCTCTGCCAGAAATAAATCGTCGGACTGAGTGGTGACTACGGCAAGCACGGGAACCGCGCGCTCCTTGGGAAGATAATGTTCCTGAACTTCTGCACCTAATGGAACAATGAAAATCTTCCCAAGGGATTCAGACAGATATTGGCACAGGAACATGAAATGAGTTGGAGCATCCTATCCATTTTGTTTTCAGTTTGCATTTCCAGGTCTGGGCAGAGAACGGATTAAGCAAACAAAACCTAACAATGCCCCAATTAGCATCTACTTTGCATCTAATGAAACAGAAGACGAGCTTCTTTGTCCAGAGTTGATTTCAAGCCTTATGTTTTCATCTACAGCTTCATCCAGACTCTTAATTGCTGGACCAGAACCATGGATTTGTTGCCAGCCCTGGGTTTTGAAGCCTTCTACACTTCTCAGTATCGACATAACAATTATTGAGCAAGACTTACCGGCCACCTCAGTCATTTCTCACCCACATCTCTAACAGGGCGAGTCGTCTTTAACTTGAAAATACTGGAAGAGTTGACAACCTCAGCCTACTGCCGCAGACCAGCGCCGTCACTGATTTCAATCTGGCACCCAGTTTCTAAAGACACTGAGTTATTTCCAGGAGACAGTTTACCTTGACGAGGACAGAATTAGCCTTCTATCCTGAGTCTTTATGTAAAATTTTATTGTCCAAAGCAAATATGACCTGTTCAGATTTACAGGCTTTGTTAGTGGCAATAACAATTTTACAGTCAACATCAGTAAAATCAGGGTTTATTGAGAACTCTGTATTTTTTATCTGTGGAAAGCAATTAAAATGTCGGGTTTTCATTGGGAATAATTCCTTACTTTATAAAAGATGGATACCCTGATTAATTTTGACTGTAAAGCAGTGTAGTTCCAATAATTCTAGAATTCTTAGTAACTTGCAGTGTTGACTGAGAATCACCATTTTTGCCCAATGGCTGAATTTCAGCAAAGATAACGCTATTTGCTATATAACCCTACAGAAATTAGAACACAAATATATGCAAATCAGTTCTTATATATCCAAAAAATAGATATTCAAGAGAAGAACACTGTAGCCAATGCTGGACCTTGCAAACCACACAGCAGCAAAGCCCTTGTTGTTCCTCCTCCTCCCTCTCCTCCCCAGACACCAGCAGCGATGCTGCCCAAAGCCTCACCTCGGCTGCAGGGACTCCCTCGGGCGGCCGGCAGTGCAGGACAATCATCCCTTCAATAGGAACCTCCTTCCCTTGGGGGTCTTGCTCAAAGTTTTTCCGTAAATCTGCGGAATTTAATGCAAGAATTCATTACTCCTCCAGCAGCCAATCGTCCCCAACCAATACTGTGTAGGCAACGATACTGCTTAAATGTGTGTGCAGAAAGCAACGGGCAACTGAGTGCTACCGGTTCTTCCCCAGACGAGAGCAGCGAGGTCCTGTCATCCCTGTCTGTGGTTCTCCAGCTTTAGAAATGACCTGTGTGCGACTACAGAGTCACCCAACTTTGGAGGTCACAAACCCCGTGGTTCTGGTTGTGCATCCAATCTCTCAAGACATTTTCTTTCCAAGACTGGAGACTCCAACACAACGACGACAGCAACGCCGCACAGTTAGGGTGTTGGTACCACCAGCTGACTGACTCCATGACCAGGTGAATAATTTTCCTAGCACATGGTACTTCCGATGAGCACCAGGATACGTTCCACATGTCCTAAGCTAGGTGTTTTGTTGAGATCACCTACGTACTGCGACCTGTCGGGAAGGGAAGGACAGAGCGATCCCGCACATCCCAAACGGCCGAGTAGAGGATTGCTTCATTTCAGGTACCACGGCCAAGCTCAAAATTCAGGATAAGAACCTGTCTGCGAGTCACAATGTCGTGGCCACAGTGCTCCTGGTAAACCAGAGCAGGTGCAAAGGTGCCTGTACCCCAGGCACCCCGACCTGACCCAGTGCCCGATGTGGTTCTGCTTGCTGAGAACCGAAAACAAACCAGAAGGAATGTTACTCACACCGCATGCTCGGAGAGTTCGGATGTTTCCATCAGACATACTCGTTTTTCTTCAGTGTCTTGGATTCCACAGTGTGGATTTACTGATTTAATTTTCTCCATTGCTTACACTTCATGAAATACACCCTCTTAACCCGCGGAGGCTCCGAATCAGTTACACTTCAGTATATTTTATAAAGTATACTAAGACTTATTTCAGCAAGCCGGTCACTAGAGAAAGACGCACGCAGTGCAAGCATTCTGCTTTTCATGATTCTTTGTTAATGTTGATTTTTTTCACACAGATAACCAATATTTTTTCCAGCACCCTATTTAAAAAGCCATTCGTTAACAGTCAGGCTGCAGTTGTGCCTACAAATGCCTTTATTAGGTTGAAAGGTGGAATAAGATCTATCTTCTCATTTCCTCTGCGTTCCACGCTGTCATAAAGAAATACCTGCTTTTTCGGAGAGATAATAATTACTGTAATGATTTGGACTTGACTCACAATTCAGAATCTCTAGGTTTTGAGTGCAAAAAAAAAAATGAAAGGAGGAAGAGAAAGAAAAAGTCGGCACAACGCATCGCAGTGAGGGGTGCCGTGAAAACCTTAGGGCTCTGTGTGCTGTCACAAACCGGACCTACACATTCTCACCTCTAGTCCTCTGCGAGGTGTTCCCAAAGTCAGAAATCCATGCCCCAGATGACGTAGCTGGGTTGCCCATCACTGACAGGAGACACTGGTCCATGAAGGGGTGAGCCCTTGGAACTCACTGGGGGCCGTTTATAGGCAGCTCTTGGCAGCGATTTGCTTTTTCCATCTGGACAACCAACATCCCACCATCTCCGCACTCAAGAAGCGCTGTTCTTTTCACAGCTTCAAGTGAAAGCAGCACAGCAAACGGGCAGCACAGGAACACAGCTCTCAGGTGAGATGTCCACCCCCGCTCAGTACATCACGTAGAGCAGAAGGACGCTCACTCTCGGGGGCGCCTGCTCGGTTAATGTGATACCTGCAGGTACGGACGGCAGCTGGGGATGTGATCTGCAGAACTGGTCCCACAGTCATGGGTTTAAAAGTCCCAACGCACAGCTCCATCTGCTTCTGCTCACGCTGATTTTTACTCATAGTGCCACATTATGGGGCTGGGAAATCACAGCGCGGAGAAAAGTCAATAAAAATTCAATTCGGAATAACAGTCCTTTGCAGCTTAGCAGTACGGGGGAATTATTAGCTCATTCGCTGTTATGACAGTTAATGCAGTGAAATAAAAAATTGAATTTACACATATTTACACATTCTAACTACATCAGCCAACAAAAAAAATCTGTCATTTATAAAATCTAGGGGTTATTACATTGTCCTCCTGCTTATCTCAAACGTTTAACTTGAGTTATCCTGTTAAAAGAGCATAACCTGAGAGCAAAAGATTGATCGAGATTTGCTAGAACACATCCTGATTAAGCTGCCATTCAGAGTTTCGTGTTTGAACTACCCCAACCCATTCCTCCTGCCCATCATCTCCTCCCATGAAGCTTTTTTCCCAGCTAGTTGTAGTTTGTTGCTGTCTCTTAAAGACCTGAACTGGTGATTTGAAGGAAAAGGGTTCACAACAGATTGGGGGAAAGTAATTTCCTGAATTCTCTGCTGGCAGCGCTGCCGCAAAGGAACGTTTCGGGTTCCTGTTCTGTTAGAACGACGCAGCAGATCTAATTGCAGGGTGAAAACTGGATAAGGCTCTGAGTATCTTCACAGTCTCGTAGTGCCAACTGTATTTGGGCTCTGCCTTTTTTACGTCTCTCTTGCTATGATGTCATTTTCTAGCAATTTTTTTTGCATCTTTCAAACGATGTCTGTGAGCTGCAACACCGCAGGGCACCGGTTCCGGTATGAAGAACAGAGATGAGCTGAAAGATTCCTATGCGGGGACAACGGTCCTCCCCTGCTCCCCACTGTATTAAAAACTCTGGAAGGAGTCTTCTGTGTTAAAAGATTCAATCAAATCCCTTCCCCTTGCTCCATAACTCTTAGTTAATCTACAGTTGTTCTTTAAAACATTGGTCAGACTGCAAGGCCAGAGCTATTCTCTTGTTTAAAATAGGACGCGATCCATTCCCATCTCCCTCCACAAACCTTTGGTCACCACCAGGCCAGCGGTGAGACAGAACAATCCGCCCCCCTGCCGGGGAAGAGCTTTGCTCCAAGTCATCTTCCTGCACAAGGCAGGCTGATCCTCTGGTCACCTCCTCCCACGTGGGAAGCGCACGCACAGTTCGTGACTTCTTGTTTGAATGAGAGATTCAAATCTGATCCAGATTTTGCATCAGCTACGTAGTTAGAGAAGTGGAAGACGACCCACCTTGCCTGGGAATGGTTTTATTGTCCTCTGTGGCGGCTCTCACACACGCCTATACGGACACCACTTAAAGAGTTCTTTTTCAAAACAACGTCTGCTCAGTTCCACCGAGAAATGATGGGATTTCTGGAGCAGTCACAGTTCTGTCCAGGATGTTTGTATCACTTTTCCTCAGAGAAAGGAGGGAAGATAGCTTCCAATTCCAATTGGAATTCATCCATTTTTCCTACTTTTATCTCATTTTCTCACAGCTTATCACACTTGATGACCAACGATACGCTTCAATATCGAAAACGAGATGTAAAATACCACACTACAAAAGCTTCTGATGTATTCTGGCTTTTCTTTAATACGAATTGTAGAAGACAGACACCGTTAATCTTTTATTTTTTTCATTTTTTAAAGCCCTGGTAATCAACAATGGCGCAAAAATGCACTTCTCGGGGGATTCCCAGTTTGCAATAACCTTTTTGCTCAGATTGCGCTGCCGTGACACCGTGCACACGCAATCCAGAACCTCTGAGAGAAACAGACTTGCTGAGTGTGCAGATCAATCAATCCACATTAAAATAAAAGAGAGCTCTGAAAAAACCCCATGACATCTCATGGAGGAGGCTTCCAAAGCCAGCCACCCCTTGCCAGTATCCATTTGTATTTCACCCTAGAAAACCCATATGTTTCCATCCCTCGCAAAACCACGAACAGCAGACTACGACTCTACTCACAAGCAATGCGGACAGACGCCTTCCTGCTCTTGGAGGTCCCTAGATGGCTCCACGCAACACACTGGCACCAGTAATCTTCTGGCCCATGAAAATCTTCCACCTGCTGCCTCGTCACGTTGATGAACACCTCCCGAACTTTCAGTCCTGGAGGAGGACACAGAAAATTAGCTGATACAGGCTTCTTCCTTGCGCATGAGGCGAAGGTTAGCCAAACCTTTTCTTGTAATTAAACAATTCCACTTTTAATCAAGGCAAAACTTTAATTACTTCGACAATAATATACTGCCACTAATTAAATTCTAAAAGCTGAGCAGGTCATGATGCACTGAGTTAAAAGAATTACCCACCCATACAGGGAAGGTGGGGAGGTGCTCTTGGTCAGGGAGAGCAGGGATGGGATGAGCCGAAGGGTTTTGAGCTGCAAGAGGGGAGACTGAGATGAGATCTTGGGGAGAAATGTTTTGCTGTGAGGGTGGGGAGGCCCTGGCCCAGGTTGCCCAGAGACGTGGAGGGATGTTTGCCTGTCTACGGCTCCCTTTGCACAGTGACCTTGGGGAGAGGAAATACAATCCAAACCTGGGTTAAGAGGCATGAGGAATCACTTGGAAGAGCTCATCAGAAAACCATTAATTTGAAAACAGAAAACAATCACGCCTACTACTTTCTTCCTTCTCCTCCTGCGCAGTCCCAAGATACTTATTTCCCCTTCACTGGAAATGAATGAAAACTCAATCTTAACATATTTCATGCCTCTGAAGTTTATAAAGCAGCAAGAAATTTCTAAACCTGAACTCCATAAAAATTGGCTTCCACTTAATCTCAGGCATCATTAACAGCTGGGTATTTCACTCGGAAAGGCACTTGGAAGTCAACGCATTCCTTTGGTAAACAGGAGCGGGGAGGCGCGCTGGGGATGCTCGTGAAGTGAGGCAGGAGGTCGGACAGGATTTAAATACTGTAAGGCAACACGAAATCTGTGCTACTTTTGGAGCAACCAGCAAAGGGGATTTTTACTTCTTTTCATTTGGGTTTCCCATATTTTACAATGATACCTGAAGACACGGACAAACCTGCGACGGCTTCCTAAGTCGTTTCAATAATCATTTTAGCCACTCAAATATTTATCCACTCTGTAATAAACCAACAGAGGTTTCCCGGTTGGTTTTATTCGCATTTTATGTTTTGCTTTTGTTTTTTCTAAATATGTTGATGCATTTTTCAGCAAAACTGTTTACAAAACATCTCTTTATTTTCATCATCTGGACTCCAGATGAGGTCTCATGAGGCCAAAAGCGAAAGAATCCCCTCCCTCAGCCATCACTCTGTATTTTCTAAAGCGATGTTTAATGCAGTTCGAATCGGGCAAACAAACAGCAGACGATTTTGAGAAGCTGGTGGTTCAGCATTTTGGGAATGAGACAAGCAGGAATTCAGGTCCTTTTAAAAGTGTCCCAATTTACCAATAGATAAAATAAATGCATCCAAAATAGCAGAATCGCAGAATTGTTGATGTTGGAAGGGAACTCTGGAGAACACGGAGTCTTTGAGGAAAATTATGTTTGGTTTATGGAGAAAGTACAGCTACTTTCATTTGTTTTAGAAACAACTACAGAAAACAAACCCATTGGGAACAGAGGTGTATATTCCTCATTTATCATCACTATATTTCACCAGCAAATCTACTCGCCTACCCTCTGCATCTCAAGAACTGCCAGAAAAATTCTGACACAGAATGAAAAACCCATGCAAATAAAAGCAGGCACCTAATACACAAGAGCAACATTTTACCTGTGACTTGTATAACTCTAATAAGCACTTCGAGTCCAACCCTGTAAATTATTGTGCAAATTATAACCATCATCTTTTGTTATACAGTGCAGCCTTACAGAATATAAAAT
This sequence comes from Neomorphus geoffroyi, assembly GCA_033558235.1. Lineage (NCBI taxonomy): Eukaryota > Metazoa > Chordata > Aves > Cuculiformes > Neomorphidae > Neomorphus > Neomorphus geoffroyi. The sequence continues at coordinate 1,234,952 of JAUMJM010000056.1, forward strand.
TATGGCTCTGGTACTGATATGCTAATAAGCTTTCTGCTCTGTTGGATGGTTTAGCTGCAGATAGACTAATGCTGGCAGCAGATGAATAATTGCTCTCCATGTACTAAACATAACAGAGCTGCACAGAACTTCAACATTTGTCAGCTTTATTTGTCTAAATGAGAAAAACACTGACAGCAGTTATTGCTGTAATCCTTTTATTTATCAGACAAGAAAACTCTAGTTACTCTTAGCAGGGCTGATCCTCTGCTGAAACCAAAAGTTGAAATACTTGTAAACTAATTTTGAGGCTGCAATGTTCAGGCAAGAAAATAAAGCAGAAGGAAATGAATCAAACTGTAATTATTATAACTTTATCACAGCAGCACCTGCTCGACCAGGCTCTCACTTTACGAGGCGGAGTGCAGAGCAAAGTCCCTCTTCTGCTGTGTTTATGGAATAAACGGAAAAGGCAGACTATGGATTATCCTCTTTCTTCTGCAACTCGGGAAACGAGACAGAAGAAGATGAAATAGCTTGGTCTCTACCCAACCAACTGACCGTGGCAGCGCAGAGACGGGAACCCATAGCCAGTGCAGATGCAGCCCGCGTCCCCCGACTGCGCAAACAGCAGCAAATCCACAACAGCAGAGACTTCAGTGCAAGCTCTCCAAGGCCACCGGACCCCTCGTGCTCCCAGGCACCCAGCACGCCTTGCAGCCCGTAACTACAAAGCTTCCAAAGCCACAAAAATCCTTCCTCTCCTGTGGCTCCTCCTCTTCGAATGAACAGCGACTCCTGTCTTACTCTGAGGTTTTTATTTCTTAGAGTCATGGGATGGGTTGGGTTGGAAGGGACCTCAGAGCCCACCCAGTGCCACCTCCTGCCATGGGCAGGGACACCTCCCACTGCATCAGGGGGCTCCAAGCCCCATCCAACCTGGCCTGGAACACCTCCAGGGATGGGGCAGCCACCACTGCTCTGGGCACCCTGGGCCAGGGCCTCCCCACCCTCACAGCAAAACATTTCTGCCCAAGATCTCATCTCAGTCTCCCCTCTTGCAGCTCAAACCCCTTCCCCTCATCCCATCCATGCACTCCCTGATCCAGAGCCCCTCCCCAGCTTTCCTGCGACCCCTTTCAGCACTGGGAGCTGCTCTAAGGTCTCTCTGGAGCCTAAATTATGCAAAATTGGATTCCATGTTCATCACAATGCCAGAATAGACCCATTGTCTACCAACAGCGGTCCTTCCCATCGTTCCACACGTGCGCAGTGTGGTGCCGTAGGTAAAATCCATCAGAACTGAGTGCCTTCAAGTGCCATTGCCGAGCACGTCTTTCATGCGCCCGGCTATGAGCTCGCTGGCAGGAACTCACAGAGATGCTAAGATACATTTCTTTTATTCAGCATTAAATTTCTTCTGGTTTGGGTTTCTTGTCGCTATTTTTCACCACTTTCCTATACACCCTCCTGTAATTCTGATCAGATAACAAACGTGGCAGGGTGGAAGAGGACAGCCCCGTTTCAATGTGGTGTAACCTCCCTTTAGGGAGCACACCAGAATCTCTCCCTTTAACCAGAGGCACCGTTCTTGGCGTGAATTCTAGAGCAGTTTTTCACAGATGGAGCCCACGCAGCACACAGAACACTGCACGCTTGGTAACAGACGTGTTGATGCCCTAGATTTGACTTCAGAAATGAGGGCACTGCCTGTATGCACATTAAGTCTAAAAAACCCCAACAGTCTCCTGTTTACTGAAGGCTAAGGAAGAGTTCCAAAATAATTTATGGATACTCATGGTGAGAGAACATCCATGCCTGTCCCTAAACATCACACTCTACAGCCTTTACGAGCAGTTTTGTGTCCTAGGGACCATCACTGTAGGTTTTGGAACGCACTGAACTATCTGGACCACACTTTTGTCTAGGGAACGGCACTTTTGGGTTTAGCTCTGCCTCTGGGCTAAACTCAAACCCGCAACAACTTAGATCTCCTTTGCTCAGTTTGTGCTTCCACGTCTCAAACCTCAATGTCATTGGTGTTATTTAATGTTAATTTATCTTTTTTTATTCTGTTATTAATCCAAGGCTTAGAAAACATAATTGCCGTATTCACAAGACAGATTTTCATTAACCATATGGAAGAAAAACATTTAGGGACGACATTTCTTCTATATTGATTCAGCAATGCCTTTAGAAGTAAAGGTTATGCCTATTAAATTATTTTTGAAAAGGTAACTGTAAAAATTAAAATTCATCCAGATTAGCATTTACGAAGTCTTCGGTATGAAATTTCTTCAGAACGTGTCACTTAAAAAGAATGCCAAACGCCACTTTAGGAGATGTAACTTCTTTATAAATGGCATTTTTTCCTCTCGAAAGGAATTTCTCGTATTGATAGGGAGGACGTTATGCATAAGGTGCCATTTCCAAGGCATGGAGTTGCCAAGCAATCTTGGAATTTAGAAAGAGGAGGAAAGCAATAACGAAACAGAACTGGGAAATTACACGACGGTGCAGCTTTAAATTGGTTTGCAATACTTGTCAAGATGCTTCTAAATGAGAAAAGATAGGAGGTGTGCTGGGAGCACAATTAAATCTGTTGATCATTTGCAACTTTCTCCCCTGTCATTCTCGTCTTTCAGACACTTTCACACAATGGATTTCTCCTGCTTAGCTTCATTCCCTATGAAATACCTACGCCTCGGGGGTGAACGCTGTGGACATCGCTGGGGGACTCCTGAATTAGAGCTGCTTCCCACTCACCCAGCTCTGCGCAACCTAAAGAGCCTCTAAGCCACACACCTCTCCTGTTTCTGCGTCTCTGAACGCAACCTCCTCCTCTCTGCTCTGTTTTGCACCTTCTCAATGGACACTGCATTCCGACACATCTCCCGAAGGCCACGCCAGCCCTTACCTGTGGCCTCGTCCATGCTTTCCTCCGACACGTGCTCGTTTTGATGGACCCATTCACCGTTGCACTTGAAGAAAATCTGCATAGCTGGCATCGCTTTACAGCGTAAGACAATGGGGTTGCTTTTTATAATGTAGGCATCATCTGGTTCCTCCATAAAATGAGGCAGTGTTCCAGGAGCAGATGGGATAGACTCTGGAAGGGCTTCACTGTTCTCATTTCCTGAAAGGGAGGAAAGGAAAATACACATTTGTCATAGAATCACAGAACATACTGAGTAGGAAAGGGTCCACAAGGTTCATCGAGACCAACTCCTGTCCTTGCACAGGACACCCCAACATTCACCCCATGCGTCTGAGGGCATCGGGCCAAAGATTCTGGAATATCGTTAGGCTTGGCTCCATACGGAGCTGTTCCAGTGCTCCACCACCCTCTGGGTGAAGAACCTTTGCCTTATCACCTCAGTTAATTGATCAGATACTGCTTTGGATTTTATTAAAAACTAATTCTGCTCGAGAAACGCCTGCAGAGCCCAAGAGCCGCCAGGACTGGGCTTTGCAAGGAATTCGACACTCACGTACACACACAAAAATATCAAATTATTTAAGTGCAAGAACTGTCAAGAAAATTGACAGAAAAGAAGCATCAGAAAGCTGCATCATCGCTATTGCCAATTGCATAGAGGGGGAACTGAGGCGCAGAAAGATTAAATGAGTCACCTAAGGTCACTCGGAAAGTCTGTGGAAGAAGTAGAAACTAAACCCGATTCTCTTGAGTGACAGCCCAGGGCCTTAACTACCAAATCTTCCTTTCTTTCAGTGAATTTAATTTCCTTTAGACAGTTGCTGTGGATTTAACAGGGATCAGAGTGTTAACCACAGAGAACTACATTGATATGAGCGGCATTACTGTAGCAATCCAACGGCGGAATAAGCAAACTGTGATTTCAGACCCACTTAGAGGAAATTTTCAATCTGCTTTTGCACTGTTCCCATTTACTGCAGCCCCTTTAAGGTGATCGAAAAGTGGTTTCTGTAGGGCCAGGAACTGCAAGATAGGGAGCTTTCTCAGCTGATATCGCAGACAGCAGGATCCAAGGGCACTCATTGAGCAACGTTAAAGTCTAGATATCTTATTTTCTGAATTCCCGTGTTTAGATATGAACGTAGAAGCACTGGAATACAAGTTTTTCCTTCACTACAACCCTTCTAATTGAGTCAAATCCTGGTTGCCTGCTGTCAAAAAGGGGAAATTCTCATTGATTTTTATCAACGCTGGGGTTTATTTCAGTAGCTCTGCCAGTTTTGTGAGAAAATCCAGAGCACAGCAACAAAAAGAAGTCAAGAGGAATCAATTTATGAAGGATGATAGAAAGTACTGGATATGTACAGCGCGGCCAAAGGATAACGGAGGAGGACATCGCGGAGATGATGGGAATACAGAGAAAGAGGAATTGCTGAGGGCAATATAGTTATAATTTAACAAAAAGCAATGAAATTAAGTTAGGTGAGAGGTAAGTTATGATGATATGAAGTAACTCTAAAAATCTTCACAGGCGTGGCAGACCATGGAATAATGAGAGCAGGCTTTGTCGTTATTTCTACTAAAAATAGGGCTCTGTCTCCCAGCGCTCGGTGTATCCATGTTTGCAAACACACGCGTGTATGTGCTGCGAGACCGTTACGGGTTCCAAATGAGCTCAGCGTTTTAAGCTACATTCACAGTGTTACTTCCTAAAATATTGTCATTTTTAGCTTTTTCTCCTGAACATTTATGCCAATTTCCATCTTGTCAATCTTCAGCAACACCACGTCCCTGCAGGCTTTATTAAATCTAGGCTTTATAGGAAATAACAAAAATGTCATTATAAGATTTTGGAGAGGCTTGGAAATCCCATGCTCCCACCGATGCTTCGAGTGTTTCACCAGGCAACAACGAGGCCGTTTGAGGAAGAACAGTGGGCAATTTTATACAGATCATTCGGCAAGAGAACTCAAAATGACCCATTATTATTCCACTAAGTTTGCGACTGAGGGCAAGGCACAAAGGATGAAATCCCAGCCCCACTGAGATTTCCCTTTGCAAGTGGCATCTGGATTTAATGATACGGCTTTACGTTCTTTTTGTCACTGATGAGCACCTGAAAACAACGGATTCCGCACCCCTTCTGGAATTGCCAGCTTCCATTCAGCTCCCCTCATGGAGCTGGAAACTGAGGGAGGCACAAAACATTTCAGGCTTTTAGCAGCAGAGCGGGTTTGGGCTGTGGAAGCGGCTCGGTCCTGAAGAAAACGTTTAATAAAGAGGTAAGGTTGAGGTGCATCACTTCAATATAACCAGCACTGCTTTAAGTGACTTTGAAAATCAAACTCAGATCACAGTACCAAAAGGAGGGATGATTTTCCCAACCCCAACAGCCTCACAGACAGATATTACCATATTTTTGCATGCTGTACCAATGTAACTGTTTGAATTCACTGTCGTACAACATCTTATTCGCCAGACAAAGTCAGCACCTGGCAAGGATTCACTTTACTGAGTGCAAGAGGTGAGCAAAGCAGCTCGTCACCCCATGCCGGGCTGGAGAGCAACTCCGGGCCTCTAAGAAAATCCACAAAGGATTTGCACTCCTTGCTTTTTCTTTATGGAGATGTTCCTCTTCTCCATACGGCCATCCGGTCGGATACGGGCTGCACTGACACCGTTTAATGTGTTGTGATATCCAGAAGCTTTGCATCATAAACATTTACTGTGATTTATGATACACAGCCTTACTTTACTGGTCCCTCTGTCGTGCTTAAACCAGAGTCTCAGAGCAGCATTTTTGATGCAATAAAATACCTTTCTGCATCTAAATGTCGCACTCCAGCCCTAATTACGATGACATTTCCTGCCGTGCACACCAAAAAACGTTTGGCGATCAGACAAGCTGCAGTGTCCCCATCTCTGGAGACTGAGGGGGGACCTCATTGCAGTTTGCAGCTTCCTCACAAGAGCAGGAGCTGAGCTCTTCTCGCAGGTGACCAAGGACAGGACCCCAGGGAATGGCAGAAGATGCCAGGGGAGGGTTAGGTTGGACATGAGGGAAAGGTTCTTCCCCCAGAGGGTGGTGGAGCCCTGGCACAGCTCCCAGGGAAGCAGTCACAGCCTGACAACATTCCAGCAGCATTTGGCCCTCAGGGTCACAGTGTGAGTGTTGGGGTGTCCTGTACAGGGCCAGGATTTGGACTTGATGCTCCTGGTGGGTCCCTTCCTGCTGAGGACATTGTGTGATTCTATGAAGTACGGTTCTTGCAGGTACAGTACACAATCCAAGCACTCCCCAATATAAAATAAAGACACCGTATTTATGTCTCTATGAGAACACCCCCCACTAAATATGAAAACAGGAGCTGTCACAGACCTTAATCCCATCAGTGCTAATCAGATAAACTGCGTGAAGACAACGTCTAGCCTGATGTTCTAAGAACCAGACACCACCAGTTCTTCATCAGGTAGAACAAATCCCAAGGTCAAGTCCTAGAAATGACTATTTAGGAGGCGGTTACTGATGTTATATAAATATAAAAGCCTTTCAGGATAAACCATATTGTAGCTGAGATAACGACGGCAGCTGCTGACCAAAGCAAAGCCTCTCCTAAAGTGCACTTAACACTTGGATTTTTTTAGCTTAATGCATCTTTCTTTTGTGCATCATCTTTTTTTGTATTCAAATGCATCTGAAAGCCTGCTGGAACTCTGTAAGGATTTTGATTTCAAATTATCAAGGTTTTTCATTTATAACTGTCAGGTTTCAAGATCCAGGCCATTCGTAGTTATAGAAAAATAGCTGTTTTAATGCAGCAGTGAATGACAGAAGACCAAACTATCAAACACAATTCTTGTATTTTTCATTCCTGGAAAATTACCTTTCAGGAAGTGCTTTGTGTTTCATGTTCCTCATGCAAGTCCAACAGGGACTTTAAATCTTTTTGTGACAATATAGGAACAAAAAAAAAAAAAAAAAAAAGGGGAGAAAAACAAAGAAAAGTTAGGGACAAACACTGAAATCTTCTACCAAATAAATATCCTGCTGTTAGCTGCCAGATCACATTAGAAAATCTTGATAGCAGCAGACATGAAGCCTTCAGTATTTCAAACCTGACTGGGATATAATGGAGATGTTAAGGTGATATTTTAAAATTATGAAAAACTGTGAGTTCTGAACTTTCTTCCAAATCGAGAATTATTTAAAGTAAGAAACTAGCATTGTTTTCTATATTAACAAAGAACTGTTAGCAGCGTCCCAAACAAGCTGAGTAACTTGCTGGGAAGAAACACAAATAATCCCTTTGTAACGATCACCCTCGTAAGACAACTGCATCCCCTGCCACCCTCCATGGAAGAGTCCGTTGTCACCAGCACTACTTTCAGGTTATCAAACCCAGTTCAGGCAAAAAAAAAAAAAGCCTTTTCCTGATGAGAACATCCCAGCCACTCTTTCTGGACAGGTCTATTCACAGTTAGCGACGACCAGCGCTCTAGATGCTCGCTATTCCCCTTCCATGGGTCCGATGTTGCCGATTCACATGGAACTTCACCCACAGTCATTACTGTCCCTAGAGCTAAACATTCCAACTGCCTTCTACGCGTCCACTTCTTTCTACAGGACAGTCAGAAGGTGAAAAAAATCCATATTACAAGAATACGTAACTTCCTTACGCGTGGAATAGTTTTCATAATGGAATTTAAGTCATTATTCAGTCAGGAAAGCAACTCGGTGAGATCTGCTGACATCCTTTTAATCAGATGACCCTGCCCCACACGCAGCAACGGGGAGGGTGTTTGGATATTGATGGAAATAGGAGATTTTCTTACCCACATGAAATCCTTTAATGCCTCTGTTATTTCCTCTAGTACACGGAATTACCAAAGCGGACGGGGACGTGATATTTAGCAAAGACTGACAACACAGGAGCAGTGAGAATGGTCAGTAAAAAGCACGCACGCTAATGAGGAGCACTGCGTACCTTCTCTTTAAGCTCTATACATTGAAGGAGAATCCAATTACTCCTTATTCAGCACTCCTGGTAAACGGTACAGAACCGCTTCACGGGCAGGAGTGCCCCACAGCAGCCACCGTCCCACCGCTCCCCTCTGTCTGCCACGCCTGCATCCGTATAGGAGAAGGGACTGTGGACCAGCAACGCAGCAACAACTGATGCTCTATTCCAGACTCTGCAATCCACGTTTCCTCAGTGTTTCCTGCTTTTTCGGCTTCAGTACATTCCCTGCAGCTGTAACGTGAAATCTTAGAGAAATAATTAATTTTATTATTATTTTTTAAACTGAATTCCTCGCTCCTTCTGGCTAGCGGGCAGCACCAAGCCAGAGCCAGGTTTATCATGAATACATCTGCACACACCTCCAGCACCTGGGCACTGCCCAGATCACAGAACGGTTTGGGTCGGAAGGGACCTTCATGTCCATCCAGTTCCAACCCCCTGACACCTCCCACTGGATCAGGTGCCATGTCCACACGCTTTCTGAACACCTCTAGGGATGGAGACTTCACCTCCTGGCAGACAGGGTCTCCTAAATTTTCCCTGCATGTGGAAAATCCCAAGTGCTGTACATACATCTCAGCAAGCCAACTTTTGAGATCAGTATATTATTTTCATCAGACCCTCTTCCTTCCTATAGATAGAAAGTATAAACTCCCAGCAGCTGTACCATAATCCTTCTCATCAAATATTTGGGCGACAGGTGGAAAATTGTTCTGCCAGCTGAGGAAGACAAAATCCATTCCTCCTGGCAATTTTCTGCAATGAAAACTCCAAAAAATGAATGTGCAATAAGTTGTGGAAATAAATCTAAAATATTATCACACAAAAGCAGTGTGCTCAGAATCTTTAGCTGCAAACTAACCCTGCTTATCTGAATTTTAAAGAATCTCATTGCTTCTCCTTGCTTAGGACTGGATACTAAGCTGGATGCTTCTACTTGACACTCTTAGTTATACACCTGGGGTTTTTCTGTTTCGCTTTGCTTTGTGGCTTCTTTGATGATTACTTTTTCTTCTCATGCATCAAGGAACCCTGACAACAAATCCGGGAAGCACATACTATCAATTTGATTTTACAGAAGGGTAAGCAGTTGGTCTGAAATCGGATGATGTGGATAAGACCAAGCCAGGAGACCAGGGACCGAATGCCACCAGGACCTAGTAAACCGTGCTAAGCCGCACGCGCTATTCCCTTGTTAGTTAGAAAGCTTTTGGATAACATTGTCTCCAGCTTATTAGCAGGAAAGGAGAGTGAAAGTCAATATATACTCATGGAAATAAGTTGTCTGGATTTTTAATCCTATTAAGACAACTGTGAAGTAGAACATACAGGCTTCTAAGTGCTTATTTTACTCTTCACTCTACCAGTTCTTCCCTACAAAACTCACTTTGACTGTAAAAGGTTAAATACGACAGAACAGAGGTGGAAGGGAAAGGCTCAGCGTACAGAATACCCACAGACTCACACTTGGTGAGTGGAGCTGCCTGGAGGATGACGGAATGACCTGCCACCGCCGTACGCAACCGAGCGAGCCCACTTCAATAACTCACCGCTCCTCGGCCCAAACCCCACGGCAGCCAAGCACGGGCACAAGATTTGCCCATTAAGCATGTCCAACCTAACCCTCCCCTGGCATCTTCCTGCCATTCCCTGGGGTCAGAGAGAAGAGCTCAGTGCCTGCTCTTCCTCCTCCTCCCTGTGTGAAGGAGCTGCAGAGCACAATGAGGTCTCCCCTTCTCCAGGCTGATCAGACCAAGTGCCATCAGCCGCTCCTCATACGGCTTCCTGATCCCAGCACCAAGAGAGACCAAGAATGAAAGCATCGACCCCTAACCCTGACCAGAACCATCAGCTCCTGTCACACCGCCCAGTCCCAGTGGGGTAAGCGAGCAGCCCCAGCAGCACAGCCCCGAGCAGCACGGTCTGTGGTCCATGGAGATCACAGTTCCCACTCGTACGACTCCAGTGGGTTCCTTTTAGAAAAAGGAAAATAAAGGGAAAGAACAAAAGCCCTTTTCACTGGCACCACTTTCCCTCCAAAATTTCATATTCAGCTGATGTGGTTGGGTCCTCTTTTCAGCTTTTTCACCAGAATCTTACAATTCAATGACAATCACAAAAGAAACGTTGCCTAAACCACATTGTTACTGGGCTGCAGGAGGGCAGGACATTTATTTTTACCAATGAGGATTAATATGTTCATAAAACATTAGTGGCCTTTCCCACGCCAACAGAGATGAATGTGTTATCCCTCTGCAATCCCTTATGTATTCTAAACCTATCTATACCTAACTTATACATATTTATACAAATGATATATTGCATTTATTAAATATTAAGTGGATTACAAACTTGAAGAATCTGTCATACGTTCATACATTTATTTAACATCTAGATTTTTTTCTTTAAACAGTATGCAAGGAATATTAATCTTTAAAGGAAAAAAGATCCTCCAGCATTCTAAATAGAGGAGGTCAGTACAAAAATTCTTCCAGCCTACAATGTGTGAAGAGAATCAAAGGAGAAGAAAAAAATTACTTTAAAAATACTGTGAGAAAATATGTGGCAATACCAGACTTGTGCCCGTAAACAGAACCAGAGTCATGGAATGGGTTGGGTTGGAAGGGACCTCAAAGCCCACCCAGTGCCACCCCCTGCCATGGGCAGGGACACCTCCCACTGCATCAGGGGGCTCCAAGCCCCATCCAACCTGGCCTGGAACACCTCCAGGGATGGGGCAGCCACCACTGCTCTGGGCACCCTGGGCCAGGGCCTCCCCACCCTCACAGCAAAACATTTCTCCCCAAGATCTCATCTCAATCTCCCCTCTTGCAGCTGAAAACCCTTCCCCTCGTCCCATCCCTGCCCTCCCTGATCCAGAGCCCCTCCCCAGCTTTCCTGCAGCCCCTTTCAGCACTGGGAGCTGCTCTAAGGTCTCCCCAGAGCCTTCTCTTCTCCAGGCTGAACCACCCCAGCTCTCAAGAGATCATGGAACGACCTCAAAAGAACCCCCAAACCTTCAGTACAGATCGAGTCCCTGTGACCACACGTGATTGTCGGGAGATGGGGAGGAAGCTCGACCACCACACATTCCCAGATGGTGGAATAAGGCCACCAGATGTGTCCCCTTTGGGGCCGATCACCTTTTGGATCAACAGATTGCCTGGAAGAGCCAAGCCCCGCTGTTGCCTGGGATACTTGGGCTGTTTGAGGTGACAAGAAATGAATAAATCAAGGAGCATCGTTTCGCTAACTGCCGTTCCCGGTGCCTCCCAGGGCTGCCACCACAATGGTTGCCATTAAAAAGTCAAATATTTAACTTACAGTCTCTGCACTACGGAACAGGTCTTGCAGGGAGCCAGAGAAAGTTACTACTACAATTTAGCACGGAAGCACCAGATAAAGTAGGAGATATAAAAGAGAGGAAAGGCTTCTCTGGAGCTCTCAGCTTGGATCTTCTGTACTTTTAGATGATTTCTCACATTTACATCGACAGCTTTGCACATATTTCTGTAGCAGACTGGTCTTCACACAACAGCAAATAAACTGTCTTGCTCAAGTCTAAATTTAAAGAGGTTTTTTTTTTTAACCAAAGGACATTTTTAGAACTTTTAAATTAATTTTTCAGTTTACTTATAAAAAGTAGCTTTGAACTTCAAGTGCCTATGACCTAGAAAGGGAATGAACTGGAACCAAACTAGAGCAAGGCTCAAATGCTCATTTTGATTCTCAGTGACGAAGGAAAAACAGTGCGTTGTTTTTCCATCTCTGAGAATATTAGGAAAAATAACCCAACAATTACATTACTAATGATACCAAGAGTGCAGCAAATAAAATATGTAACTGTTTATTCCTTTCAAGGATAACAAATAATTCACCAACAGAAAGTGAATTATGTTCAGATTAAGTTAATATGCTTAGTAACATAAAAGTCAAGGGGAAATAATCATAATGCAAGTAACTTGTTTTTAAATAGCACCAACTCATTTTTATTAGGACCCAGCAATTTGCAGAATAAATGAGCCCAAATCTAATCAGATATTCACTAACAGCTTCAATCTGCTGCCCTCTTTCCATGTTCCCACTCCCCAAGGACTAAAGTCGGCTTTGAAGCGATGAGGATGGGATTCCTCAGCTGCCAGTTCTGCTCAGAAGATTCTCCACCTTGATTGGCGAGACAGTAATTAGCATCTGGATCCTCTGCACTGCGATATACCAAGGAGAGGAACTTCCAGGGGAAAAACTAACCTGAGGTAAACCAAAAACTCCAATTTATCCCCAAAGGACGAGAGCAAACTAGGATTTCTCCCAAGTCCAGATACAGACTTAACGTACCCTGGGCCAAGACCTGCTGATGCAAGGACTTCTCGCTCAGCAGCCCAGCTATAACAAATATAATGAATTCATACCCAGTGCAGAGTTGTGCCCGTGGTACAACGCTTGTTCTTAGCTACAGCAGGATTTTATTTGCCACACGAACCACAGAGCTCTTTCCTCCACCCTGATTCACACATCAATTGTCATCATTAAGGCTCAGGGCTTTGAAGTGCCGAGCCACCAATGCAGCCGCTGGAGGAGATGCTGACTGCAGAGCTATTCACCTTCTGCTTCAAACTGGACTCCAGACAAGTTCTTGTTTTGTTTGCAAGCAAGTTCTGAGGCTGCTGTACAACTGCTGATAATGTATTAAAAAAGAGGGGGCGAAAATAACCCACACAGATGCCAAACTGCTCTTCGCTTGAAACTACTGCAGCATCAAAGCTGTTCTGCAGGCAAATGTCAGTTTAATTTCTTTTGTAAATGTTGGAGGGGAAAAATAACCCACCTTTCTTCCTCCACCACCACACGATAATGCCTACAATTCTTGACAGCAGATGTTGCATAACAAAGCACGTCAAGGTCTTTCTTGGCCGCCAGCACAGGGCGAACGGGCAGCACTTGTTTTACGCTGTGCTCGTCATCTGAGCAGAAACTGGCCCCAGCCTGTCCATTAAACTTCTCAAATCCCTGCGCTCCAGTAAGAAAGGTGTCAATTACCCCATGTTCTCAGACACTGAGGGCACTCCTGAAGAGAGACCTGATTGCCCTCTACAGCTCCTCGATAAGGGGTTATGGTAAGGTGGGTGCTGGGCTCTTCTCCCGAGTGACAAGTGATGGCATGAGAGGCCTCAAGTTGTGCTAGAAGTGGTTTAGGTTGGATATTAGGGAAAATTTCCTTACTATACCAGGCTGCTCGGGGCAGTGGTGGAGTCTCCATCCCTGGAGGGGCTCAAAGAACATGCAGATGTGGCACTTTGGGACATGATTTAGCAGGCGCGGTGGGGGTTGGGCTGATGGTTGGACTGGATGAGCTTGGAGGTCTTGTCCAACCTCGATGATCCTGTGATCCTACGTGGGGTTTATTTTAATGTCCACTTTTATTGTATATAAGACTTCTGTGCAATTAAAATTGAAACAGTAAAATCCTCGGGGGTGGAGTTGGACTGGATGATCTGTGAAGGCCCCTTCCAATCCAAACCATTCTGTGATTCTATGATCATTCTTTCACCTCTCTTACATTTCCCTTCACAGGGAATCAGAATCCAGGGGTGGGAATGTTCAAGCGTGATTCTGAGCTATAACTTGGCTCAGCTTTCTGTAACTTTTCCTACCTGTCCTAATCACAAATTTAAGCTGCCTGATTATTCAGCTACTGGTGGGGGAAGGAACAAAAGAACCCCAAAACAAAGCAAAAGAGAAAAACAAGAAAACTCCATTTGAAAACACTCTCTGGAGAACCTCCTACACGAAACGCCCTACAGCTGACAGTTTTGTGCTGCACAAAGATTAATAATTTTCAAAACCTGACATTTTCCATCTGAATCGCATGCTATTTTGTGAAAAAATCTTTTCTACATCCTGCTCCATGCTGATTTTCAAGGAGAAGGGCATTTTAGGCTCTGACTGCTTTTGTCATGTTAAAGACCTGAAAAAATTTACAGCTGCTGCAAACACGCACTTTGGGGTGAGACTGGCAATCTGGATTTGAATAGATTATCCATCCCCGGGCACGGACGACTTTCTAGTGCACTGAAATCTTCACACGCGCCTTGAAGTCATAAAACTCAGTCACCTTCTTCCCTTTCCTCCCCTCAAACGCCCCTTGGCTCCAGGAAAGCTGGCGAGCGGCTCTTGATTAGGGACTGCAGGGATGGGATGAGGGGAAGGGGTTTGAGCTGAAAGAGGGGAGACTGAGATGAGATCTTGGGCAGAAATGTTTTGCTGTGAGGGTGGGGAGGCCCTGGCCCAGGGTGCCCAGAGCAGTGGTGGCTGCCCCATCCCTGGAGGTGTTCCAGGCCAGGTTGGATGGGGCTTGGAGCCCCCTGATGCAGTGGGAGGTGTCCCTGCCCATGGCAGGGGGTGGCACTGGATGGGCTTCGAGGTCCCTTCTGACCCAAACCATCCCACGGTTCTACGATTCTAAACCTGTTGAAGTGTTTGCCAGCGTTGCAGCTCAGCCTTGCACGAATTTCACTCCGTTCATCCCCACCGCGTGGTTTTGAGCCATTTTGCTGAATGCTGCACTTTCTGATTTTTTACAGTGCTTTTCAAAGAAGGCGACTGCTCTTTAATGCAAGTTCTGGAATCCAGACCATTTACTCATGTTAAAAATTCCTGCCTTTCAGGTAAGGAAGCACGAGCCAGGCCAGCATCCTGAGAGCACACCTCCGGCATCCTCTAGGCAAGACTAGGAGATACTTTGGGGTGGGGGTTTTGGTTGGGTTTTAGAAGAATTTAATTTCTTTTTCTTTTGGGGGGGTTCCATGAAATTAGAACTTCGTCTGCTGTTGCTCAATTAACAACCTCTATTTCTTTTATAAATGGGAAAAGAAACACTGAGATCTAAATGGTTTTTCTGACAGATAAAAGGCTCTCGGGAAAGAAGCCACGGAGCGGTGATTTTCCTTGTCTTGGCAAGGACTGTATTTCTTGCAGAGGACAATGCAGTCCCTTTGGATTCCAGTTCACAGTTTGATATTTCTAAACTATACTTCTTGCCCAACAATCCAAGACATTATATTCCTCTCCATAAATTAGCTGAAAATTGCTGGTAATTTTTATGTTGAACAAGCCAAATGAGTAAATCAACAAAGCGCCCATTGTACGGGGTTATTCGTGCCATTAGGAGCGCAACTATTTCAATTCTGAAGTGGAGGCTGCTTTATGGTTTGAGAGGCAGCGCCGTTACATGCAGCACAGCCTACAAAAATGCAACTACGAGAATAATCAAGAGCAGGTCAGAAACAGAGACTCTGGCCCTGAATGCTGTGTATTTTTACAAAGCCCATGGCAGGCACGTACAAGCCATCGCTAGAAACCACACCTGCTGGCAACCTACTGTCTGTTTTTCCTCCAAGAGGGAAGGAGAAGATGGACAGACGGCCACCTTCCCACATTCACAACTCAAGAGCCGGAAAACAAAAAGCAGCAATAACACCCCAGAGCACTTCCATTTTTTCCCAGCATGTCAAAAATTATGGAGTATGACATTAAAACCCATCTCCGTCAAATCCCAAACCGTGCTATTTAAGTTCAGTTTCTCAATGTTAAGAGACACGGTGCTTTATTAGTGATAATAAATCACTAACAAATAACTTCCGGTTATTCAGGGATGAGATACCAATTGCACTGAGAGCTTTTCCCACTGGAGCCCAGTACAGGCGGGGTTTTGCCGTGCCCCCCCTGCCAAGCCTTTCCCTGGAGGGTAAAGCAACGTCCTGGTGAGGGACACGAGGAAGCCGATCCCACAATATTCCCCCAATTCATTCACCATTTTAAGCAGTAGCACATATTTATGCCCTGCAAACACTGTATTCCTCCTCCGGCACTTTTTATCTGATGCCCCCTAATGCCCAGTTTGCAAAAGAACAAAGAGAAATATCAGCACAACCACCGTGAAGTGAGGCTGGGTTGGGTTCTTCACCACTTTGAAGACACTAAGCATCTAGAACCTTCTTTACCTGGTACTGTGTGAACAGCTAAGAATAAATTCAAACTGGTGACAGCAAACCAGCATTAAGTTTCCAATTTAGCTCAGAACAGCTCTCATATTGTGTTTAAAAAGTCAACGAGACTTGAGCACATGCTTGATTTACAACTCGTGCTTAACTCTTGCCAAGTCTCGTGAATCTGAAGAACTGTGTTTGATCAGGATTGATGCATCTGACCTCCCTAAAGCTGGTACCAATTTATGACAGAGTTATTTAACACTTAAATAGGATTTTATTTAGATACATGAACGAGAGCTGGAGTCGATCTCATCACCTTAAACCACTCAGGACCAACAGCGTGGAAAATGGCACTGGTGAAACAGCCCCTGCTACTTGTCTGTGCTGCAACACCCAAAGTTCTCATCGCTTCCCATTGATCTCTGTCACGGGAAACCAAGTGAAACGCAACACAACGTACATACTAATACAATATATAAAATACAATGTATTAAAAAAAGACAAGCACCTATGACAAAAGCTTGGCAAATCGATTCTAATCCTTAGAAACCTCAGCAAATTTGTCATATACATAAAATTATCTCTGCTAAATCAACAAATACTCACACATTTCATGTTAGGAAATGAGAACAGAAAAGAAAATACTGATAACAATCTTTTTATTAATAATGTACAAAGCCTGTCCTCTGAATCTCAGATAGCCTGTCAGAGACAAAGGCACGTTCAGTCTCAAAAGCAGAACAAAGCGTAGAGGATTTTATCTTCCCTTCTCAATGACAACCGATCCTCAAGTCTTGCAAGTGCTACTCTTGCCTTACCTTGAACAAGAAAGGCTGCTGAATAAAACCACATTGCCACAGCTCCATGACTCAATGAACTAAATCAAAAGGGATGGCACTGACAACGAGTCCCCACCGCTCTGTTGCATCCATCTACTCACGAACGCGTTCTCCAATAACGTGACTGCAAGAAATTTCCCTCTTACAGCTGCGTCAGGAGGATGCAAGCCTAGTAGGGAGTAAAATAGCCATGAGCTCTCCTGTTCAGATAACGGCAAGCTCTTCAAAAAAACAGCCATGCAACTATAGGAAAAAAATTAACTGAATGCAATGCTAAAATTAAAAAAAGAATGGTAATAATCCCATTGGGACCCTGATCAGCTTGGTTTTTGTCCTTAACATCACAGAAAGTTTTCCAAGATAGTGAAGAAAACAAGGAGCTTAACTTCTCAAAGCCTGCAGAATTGATTTCTATTTAATTTGATTTTCCTTGTAAGCTTCAGAAACATTGGCTTCCTTCTGAATTTCCCAATGTTGAAAAGCTCCCTACATACACACATAAATAAATATATTTTTAATTGTTTCCTAAAAAGAGTGGCCTCGTGTATGTGGCAAATTCAGTTTCTGGCTCTTGCTAGAGAAAAAAGGGAATGGGGGTTTGAGCAAGTACCTTGTTTTTGAGCTTCAGCTGCTGATCCGTAGAACAGCACTTCTCTTCCTTCATTCTCTTTTTATGGTGCAATCCCTTCACAGCAAAGCTCTCTTGTCAGTACAATGACTTGTATTGCTTAACACAGCATACTGTAATTTAATTATGTTTGGAAACTCCAGCACACTGAATAAGAAAGCCACTACAGGTGACAGAAAGGAAACGAGCACCACAGAGAACACAGAACAAATAATGGGTAGAAGTGCAAAAAGCACATATTTTGAGAAACAAGAATTCGAGCGGGGATTTTCATTGTGGGTTGGTTTTTTAAAGCTGGGAATCTCAGCCAGCTTTCTATTATAATTAACACTTCCACGGTGCTGCTTGTGAACTAAGAAATAGATATAGTGGTTGGATCACAAAGCTGCCAACATTCTCATATCACTTCCTCCGACAGTTTGTGCAAGTGTCTAACATCCTCAGACGTAAATAATGAGAACTCAATCATTGCCGTGTTTTGGGCCAAATCTTAGAATTATAGAACGGTTTGGGCTGGAAGGGACCTCCAAGCCCACCCAGTGCCACCCCCTGCCATGGGCAGGGACACCTCCCACTGGGTCAGGGGGCTCCAAGCCCCATCCAACCTGGCCTTGGGCACCTCCAGGGATGGGGCACCCATCTTCACCAACTCTGTAAGTTCAGTGCCAAAAAGAACCTGGCATTTCAACAAGAGATTCTCTTGTAAAATTCACGCACATGAGAATTCCAGAATATGAACTGGATTTTCTACTGGAAGCCCCTAACCTGCCGTGAGCAGCATGAGCCAGGCTCGTGCTCAGCCCAGCGAGCTGCCCTTCCCTGCGCACACCATGGAGCTTGGGAACTGGAAGGGGAATGGCAAAGGGGGGGAGGATATGAAAAGAATTTCACACAAAATCCAGCACTACATTACAGCCTGTTTGGAAAAGTCACAAAACAAAGGATTTTGTGCAGAAAATGAAAAAAAGAAAATATAAGTGTAGGTTTTGTACATGCTGAGCCAACTGGATGGAAACAGGCACCACTCAAAAGTGAACCCTTCCTTTCAGCCAATTTCAACGTTAGGAGGAAAGAGGCAGCACCTCTCACAGTGCCAGCGTATAATTAACGACAAACACGCGCAGACACGCACTGAATTGGACCCCTTGCATCTGGGAAATGATCATGAGCTGGGTTTGGGCTGCCCCAAGCCCCATCAGCGACGCGCACGACACCTTCCCTTATCTTTCATGAAAAGCACCAAGAAGAAAGTGAAATTATTCAAGAACTCTGTTCAAATGCTCTGTGAGCAATATCCTTTTCATATCTGCGAGATGATAAAAATCACTTGTTACTTCACTGCAGTTTGAGTCATCTTCTCCCTCAGAAAAGCAGCAGCATTATTAACCCAGTGTGTTTATCGCCAGCTCTGTGATTGAAAGCCCTTTTGTTCCAAGACTTGAAGATTTATTTGTCAGGTCTGACAGCTCTGATGCACTGAAACATCAGTGTCTGAAAAGGAATTTACAGAATCATGAGCTGTAGGAAATAGCCAAAATCATGGCAAAGCGTGATACTTGAAACGAGGAGGAAACAAACTGGATATTTAGATAAAAAAAATACATTTTCATAAAAAGGCTCAATGAAAAGACATGAAATCATTATGGAACACCAAAACGTTAGATCTCGCAGGAGTTTAACATATACTTTATATATTTTTATAGTAGATACACGTATCTAAATTCCATCTAGATATCTTTCACTCTAGATCTTGAGAAATCAACAGGAACAAATGAGACATTTTGTGTAAAAGATAAGATACAGTCTTCGCTCTTGCCCATGTATTGAAATTAGTGCAGATACCTCAGGCTGAATTGAAATACATGAGTTTGAAAAATAAGCCCTTGATATGATTAACCTTATCACGTTCTAACATTGCTATATTATTACATATTTTAATTAATTTCCTTAATCAGAAAACTCGGCAGTACATTGTGAGAAACCCAACATATGGGCACAGCCAAGCCCACAACATTTTGATGAGATCAGGGTCCCACCAAAAGCAGCCGACCCAACTTCAGCAGCCTCACAACTGAAAAAAGGCAATGTGTCTGATCCAGAAGCGCGTTACACACGGGTTACTCAACCAATAACAGTTAGTTAAGATCTTGGAATGGGTTGGATTGGAAAGGACCTCCAAGCCCATTCAGTGCCACCGCCTGCCATGGGCAGGGACACCTCCCACTGGATCAGGGGGCTCCAAGCCTGAAGTTCTGGGTACATATTTGTGTAAATAACCATACGTCACCCAAGCGCAGCAATCCTGGGCCAGATTCCCCTCTGTTCCAAAGCTTCATTGAAGTCAAGAACTGAATACACAAATCTCTTTATTACCCACAAACAGGCTTATAGATTTATATACGTCTATAACTGGCTTTAACACTGGACTTGACATTAAATCTGAAATCTGTCAGAGTCCCCATTACGAGACGTACACAAGCCAGAACGTAACACAGCAGTGAGGGAAGATGCCAGGGCCCTATGGATCTCGCTAGACTTGGACATTCTCCAATTACACCAAAAGCTGTTTTGTCAATGCAAGAAGAATAAATCAGAGAAGATGTATTTCACCTTTTTGAAAGCCGAGCAATCAGCTCATCCATCATCTTCCATCAGTGAAGACTTTAGTAAATCGAAGTGGAATAGGAGTCAATAAAATATGCTTAAATACCACCTGGGCTTTTGCTTGCTATGCTTTTAATTTGGTAAATAAATGCCTTGCGTTGGGCGCGCACCCCAGAGTCCTCGCCGTGATGTGGATTAAGTGCTCTGTTAGCACTGCGCTGCCGGATGGATCTCCGAGGTACAGCGAACTATAATGGCCTGGAAACATCCAGTCTAAATCTCCCTGTTGCTTAATTCCAAACATTAAAAGGTGCATGTGGGGGTAAGAAAAACTCTGGAGTTAAAAATACAACCCTTTTAATGGTTTTATTTAATCTGTTAACTACACAAACAAGAAATGTGCCTCTTCCAGGAAGGAGCACAAGTGCAGTAATACCCAAGAAATCTGGTAGAATATATAGTTAATTAAATTCAGTTTAGCCCCCAAAGGCACATTTTGTCTCTTTTTTTCAGGCTTAATTAAGAATAATATCAAGGAGAAAAAAAGTCACCATGAAATCACCATGTATGAATTAAGCGCTACGGGAGAGAAAAGGGGCTTTGTGTTGCGAGAGTTCTTATACAACTGTGAGGGTTTTTCATTCTGGTCATCTTTTTATTGATCTGTTTTTAAAGTAATGCATACTAGATGGTGAATATTTAATACAGTTTTATTACGCTGATATAAAATCTAGTGCTCTATCCATAAAATGATATAAAAAGAGAGAAAGGATGCACAAAGACTGGATTTTCAGATGTGCTCAGCATCTACAGTCAAAGCTTAATTTCAGAACTCAGTTACCAACTTTGGAAAAAAGCAACCAAGCACCAATTCATTGTGTCCAGTGCTTCCTGCCGTTTAAATGCCCTTTACTATTTTTTACCAATGCTTGCCTCTAATCCATGTCCGGCGTAACACTGAATTACTAATCGCAATGCCTGGAGCCTGCGCAAAGGGTACTGGAATGCCGGAACGCACCACAACGCACGCTCAAAGAAGAGGCTGGGTCCCCTGAAGGCCACGGATACGGGACTCCTACTCCTGCAGGAACAGTCAACAACCTCATCCTGAGGACACAATGAACTTTCACCGTTCTCTTGGCCATGAAGGAATCCATCAGCTACACCACCTCTCCAATAAAGAATCTCACAGAGCTGAGGAGCAACCCTTTGGATTCGGTTGCAAACATTGGGCAGAAAAGTAAATTAAAGCCTCGTTTTCTCCTGGTATCAAACAGCACAACTACAACCTATGCTGAGGGTAGAAACAGCTTTACCTGCAAAATTACATTCCAGTTGTCACAGGGTGGAGGTGGTAACTCATCACGGGGTTCAGCGTCAGCCAACAGGGCAACACAGGCATTTACAGAGCAGCAAGGGGCACCCAGCACAGCACAAGACAGAACGCCAAAAACCAGGCTAAAGGAGGAAACAGCAACACTATCAAGGCAGGGATTTATCCAAGAGGTTTTTAGAGTTGATTCGCATCACCCACCCATCCCCATCGCTGCGGTTGCTCCTGGTCCTGCCAAGCGATGAGATGAACGATTCCTTTCTGGAATTGCATAACCAAAATGCAGAAGCATCTTTGAAAACCCACAACTGCTTAGGTTCTTCACATTGCTGGCAGATTTCATACATAAATTAGCTGATGTTGTGGATGCTTCAAGAGTAACTTCTTTTTATTCCCCACACACTTTCCTATTATGCTTAGTAATGCGCTACACAAAACACACGCATTGTCAGGCACCACAGGGAAAAGTAATAAAAGTAGCAGTAGGGAAGTAGCAAAATGAGAAAAAAACCATTCAGCAGCCTTTAATGAGGTCCTTCTGGTCTGGCTGAAGCTTCTAGGAGCAAGGCAGGGAAATTCCATATAATTTAAAATAAAATTAAATTAAATTAAAAATCCTCAAATACAAACTTCTGCAAAATTCAGTTTTTCAAGGTAACAACACTGTTTCTTTTGCAAGCAATTTTCATGCCAAAGAGTAATCAAAATCAGTCCTATCTTTCTCATTTTTATTACATTTTAATTTGAAGTTCAGAATTTTAAATTATATTTGGAAAGAGACAGTCGTACTCTTGTTTAATCTTTCTTCCCAGATCAAGAATAGATTTTTATCCCAGTACAACAACTTTCTAACTGGCAGCAGCATCTTCTACGAAGCTTCAAACGTGCATTTTGAAGACAAAAGGAATAAAAAAGAGGACTATAATCCCAGTCTCCTGGCTGAGTAAACATCTACATCGGGATAACCTTGCTTGAAAAACTACTGAGCAAGCACGTACTCTGTTTTTCAAAGGACAAGGCAAGGGAACAGCTGAGGCTGTAAATCCCAACGTAGACGATCAGGTCAGAAAATGCAAGGTGCGCCCCTGTCTCAGATCATCAGGACCAGAAACTGCTGGGCAATTTCTACCTGGAAACGCTGATTTGTTGAAGCCGCTGATGTTGGATCAAGAATTTGCTCTTCTTCCCCTTCCCCCTGCTGGACCTGTTCCAGCTGAACTCATTCATATTACACAGTGAATAAAATATGAATTGACCAAGAGAAAGAGGAGGCCGATTCCAGGTGAGGCAGTAGGAGATAAATCCACCTTCTCTGCCGTGCAAAGCAGTCTCCCAACCTCTGAACTTCTCGCTCGGGAGTGGCAACCGGGGGGTTTGTGCGGTGGTTTGGAACACAACCTCGCAGACGCCGCCAAACACGGGGCAGCCCTGACCACAAAAAGAGATCCAGTGGGAGATGTCCCAGCCCATGGGGAGGGGTGGAACTGGATGATGTTTAAAGGTCCCTTCTGACCCAAACGATTCGATAGTTGTCAGGGAATTCTTGCACTTAGAAGAGGATTCTTTGCTGCCTGTTCTTCGAGGCAAACATCTCTCACCAACGACAGACCTGAGTCAGCAGTGCGGGCTCGGCAGCTGCACGTGCCGTTGGGCGACAGATTTCCTCCCTGTACTCACCCCAAGTTCTCTCCCACCCCCAACACCTCCTCTCCTGCTGCTGCCTTGATCCATCCCTCCTCTCCAGCTGTTCCACAGAACCTTCCTCTCTCCCTTCGGTTTGCTTTTCCATCACCTAAACCTCTCTTTATTCCCCCTCTTCCTTATCCAGGGGAAGGCAGTTCCACTCACAGCACTTTTTATCTCTTCTTAAAAGCAATATAAATTTTATATCACTACAGAGCAAGAGATAAACAGGAAAAGCTACACATGGATGCTCTTTGGAGAATTCAAATGGCCCGGGCCAGTTTCTTTCCTAACAGTCACATTTTATGGGAACTATATTATCACCATCAAATATCACCTCCTGGGATGACCCAGCAGGTAATAACCCCCTCCTATCGCCAGGAGAGCAACTGGGAGTTATTAAAGGACAGAGAACACAGAGAGGACGGGAGGGCAAGAGAGAGAAAGCACGCAAGAATTGCTGCCTTTTAATATTAATCAGCACAAGATCGAGGCACATAAAGGCATTTTTTTCAATCTTCATAAATAGTTCTGACAACCTGGGACGCACGTCTGGAATTAAATAACACAGAGTTCCGTGAACCTGCTGCCATCG
This sequence comes from Neomorphus geoffroyi, assembly GCA_033558235.1. Lineage (NCBI taxonomy): Eukaryota > Metazoa > Chordata > Aves > Cuculiformes > Neomorphidae > Neomorphus > Neomorphus geoffroyi. The sequence continues at coordinate 1,258,560 of JAUMJM010000056.1, forward strand.
CATGGTCGGTGAAGGCAGCTCTGCCCCTTCGGGCAGCCAGCTCGGTACTCATGCTCCGTGTGGACACAGCGCCGTTCCCAAATCCTGGGAGTGCTTCCAAAGCACGGCCACGGAGCGGGAGTGCAGAACACAAACAACAGACGGGAAAATCAGTGCCATGAAGAGGAGGAGCTGAGCACAGGACAACTGGCTGAAGCCTCCTACTCACGTGCTCCTCTTGGAGCACCAGGTACCACAAACCCACCGAGTCCCTCTTGGTACTTTTCAAGGACGCACCGAAACCACAATCAGAGATCTCCTGGCCTTACCTTCCCCAGTATTAAGAGCCCCCAGTTGCAACAGATCAGAACTTCATTATTCCAGGATTAGGAGAAAAGGCCAACACAACACTCAGCTTCAGTGCCTACATCTGAATCCATACCCTAAAGTGGTTGTTCCTAGAGCCCACACGGTTGATTAAATTTACTAAACCTGACATTTAATGCTAGATGAAAATCTGAATTCTCTCCCCTGAATAAAAAAGTTTCTTAGAAGGAAACAACTAATTCAAAATTATATTTTATTCTCTCTCACATAAAAACTGTTATGGGTTTTCAAGTGGCTTCTGATGGCCACTGCTTGTATATCAAGGGAATTTCTCACCATTTCATACTGGTTTCCTTTCCAAGACAAGAACTGTTATTCTGCTTGCAGGACACAAAAAACGTGTCGAGTTGCACCAGGGGAGGTTTAGATTGGATATTAAGGAAAATTTCTTTACTGGCAGAGTGGTGAAGCCTCGGACCAGGCTGCCCAGGGCAGAGGTGGGGTCTCCATCCCTGGAGCTGCTCAAAGAACGTGTAGAGGTGGCCCCTGAGGACATGGTTTAGCAGGCACGGGGTGCTGGGCTGACAGTTGGACTGGGTGAGCTTGGAGGTCTCTTCCAACCCTAACAAAACTATAATTCTATCCCATTTAACTACAGAATTTTCCCCCCGACAAAGCAGCGCTCACATCTGTAGTGTTAGCACTGAGGTCATCCAGACAGACCTATAAAGGCTACTGAATAACAATTAACTGGGTAATGACCACGAGTTACCTGTTTACACCACCAAAGACAAAAAAAAAAATCATACATCGAGAAAGCCAAACGATCCCCTGAATGGTGCTGACTAATGGCACTGTGATTTACTGTAACCTCCAAGTTTACCACTTTGTTCCCTTCATGCGTTTCCAAATTACCCCAGAATTGTGTTGTTTGCACTTTTAATCTTGTAAAACCTCTCTGGCAGCCGCACACATTCCATGGGGGAGGACTCCTAATTTATGTAAAGTATTACAGAAAATGATCTATATGGCAGTTTGGTATAAAATGCTAACTGCAAGTCATTACTCACTGAAGATAATTTGAGAGTATTGTGTCAGGGGAGACATTAGATTACAGAGGATAAAAAGTAGGAATAGGTATTCACATATTTATTCATATTTGCATAATCAACTGGAAGAGATGGTAGATGTCCTCTTGGGCCCAACTAGCACACAAGGAACTGAACAACAGTTTGGAAACTTTCTATTATTTTTCACATTATCAACATAATACTTGTTTTTGGCCTTGCAAATTGACACACAGTTCTGATCCCAGAAATAAGCACGCTCCTAGATTCCGCTGGCGCTTGCAACCAGCAAAAGGCAGGGTATAAGATGACTAAGGAGACGTGAGCAGTGCGAGGTCATCTTGGTAACCAGCATGATTAAACAGTTTCCTCCTTTCTTTATTGCTTCAATTCTGGAACTGGATCTACCTCTATCATGAGAAAAAGGAACCCTGTATCTCCCACCTTTCAATGGAAGAAATGGTACCAGTACAATAAAACTAAACCGTATTTATTTGTACACGGCTACCCATGAATTCCCGGCTTCCTTCCTGAGTTCCTTCCTTCGATGCCACGACGCACAACCCAGAGATTTGTTAAAGTGGTGAGTGAGCACATCTGAACATCACGCCCCCCACCAGCTCGATACCTCATTGCCCTCCTCTTCAAGTAGGAGCTATTTATTTTATACTTTAAAACCTGACACGATTAAAACTGTCCCGCTGAAAATCACTTCTTTTTTCCCCGGTTTAATACGCCAGTTAGAGTGCATTTCAGACCAATTGCAGTTCCCAGCTGCACAGCTGTGGTTACACTGGGGAAGATCAGCATTTAACCTAGACAGCAGTTAATGAGATACCTGGAAACAGCATCCACACATCAGCAGCTTTGGAGCAATTTCTCCAGAATTAATGACCTGTCAGAACACCATGACCACGCAGAAGGCTGTTCTCTCCAGTTCTCTTTACCAGCCCAATAGAACTACGCAGCTCCCGTCCCTCCACTCCTTCCTAATTCTCCCTGTACTTATTCCAGCTTCCATAGCTTGAAGATTTTATCCTCCCGTGGAGTTTGCGTACTCAGAACTCTCTCAGTTTAATGATTCTATCTCCTGTTGTGCCCTCTGTTGCAGCACGCTGTTTAAACGACTCTGTTTCAAACGTCTTCTAGAAAAGGAGACAGCTAGCGCTGAGGGTGTTTTGTCTTTCTCGGTTCCTTCTGTTTCCGATTAGCCCAGCTACACACCAACGCTACCTCAGACAGATAAGCGGCTCAGCACCTCCAGTGCTCTAACAAGCCAGCTTAGCCGAAGCTGCAACGCTCTTACTGTGGCACAACTGTTCCCACCATCTCCACTTCTTTCCTTAAATTACGACCACGTTGGTCAATACTGGTCAAAGAACGTGCGGTTGTGGCACTTTGTGACGTGGTTTAGCAGGCACGGTGGTGTTGGGCTGACGGTTGGACTGAATGAGCTTAGAGGTCATGATCTTTAAGGTCCCCCCAACCCAACCCATTCTACGATTGGATGATTCTGTTTCAAACCTGAATGATTCCATACATAAAGAGGGTAGGGAGGGGTTCAAGGCACCTCCCTCTTTTATGACAGCAGGATCCCTCTACAACGCATCAAGAAAGATTTAAATTTTCTGTGCAATTGTAATCACAGTGCACTACGAAGACGTACTCTCAGATGTTCATTTCCCACTGTTTGATAGGACAGCATCCAGCGGGCACAAAGGAATCCGTGTTCCACTGATTGCTTCTCCCTGGGCAAATCAAAGAAGTGGAGGCTGCTCCATCCCTGGAGGTGTTCCAGGCCAGGTTGGATGGGGCTTGGAGCCCCCTGACCCAGTGGGAGGTGTCCCTGCCCATGGCAGGGAGTGGCACTGGGTGGGCTTTGAGGTCCCTTCTGACCCAACCCATTGATGATTCTATAATCCTCCAGCTCCGTCTCACACGGGAAGGGCTACAGCTACACGGGTGGTTTCTTCCTAGCACGCACCTACTCAAACAGAAACCACGCCCCCCAGCAGTACACGTGCTCTGCAATACTGACTTCACCGTTATTTTCCAAAGCCCCGTGTCTGGACGATGACGTACTGACCAGTGGCGGTTTTTTCATGGTTAAGTCACATTTCACGCTACTTCACAGACAACTTGGGACAAGTCATGGTTTCGACTCAGCCTGCTGAGCTCCCTTGAACTGCCCTTCCCCTTTTTAAAACCAGGAGGCTGCGGAGGGTTAAAAGATAGGAAGTTTCCAGCATCTAAAAAGCCTACAAACATGCAGCTTCCGGAGTGTTCCTCGGGTAGGTGGCTGAGGCACAGATGGTGTCTGGTGAACAGTGCAAATTCAGAGATCTGTGAGCCAAAATAGACACAACCTGCATTTCATTTATGTTTTCACTGATTCCATCAGGCTTTTCTGTCTCCAAAAATCTTGAGGCGATTTTCAATACACAAAGCTACGCAGGATCTGACAAGGCTGGTCAGGGACAGTTTGCGATGACGCATTCACCAGTCATTTTTCCAGTGCTGCCCAGAAAATCTAGAAATATTTTGTACACCATTTAAATGTGTGTAACGGTTACTTTAAGCAATCTTTTTTGAAAAAATTTTTTGAAGACTAATTTATGATTTTGCACATTCATTCCAAAAATTGAGGGGGGAAGACCTTGACAGCAACGTACAGAATTTAACAATAAAAATTAGTGCTTGCTGTTCTTTTGCCAACAACCACTGAACTTATTTTAATTTAAAACTGAACGACCCAGCCTGAATGACACTTTATCATCATTTACTTCTGTGCAGAGAAGGAAGACACAGTTTGAAGGACTGATGAGTCACAGGAGTGGCCAGCCAGGGTCTGCCACCTCCCAGGGGGAAGCTCAGCAACAGCGTAGCCAAGAGCTACAGCAAACTTTTCATGAGCTGTAAGGGCCCTGCTACGGAAGGACAGCGCACAGCGATATAGTTTTAGTAGGTTAATTGGTAATTAAAGTGTCTTCATAAAGCTACTTACGTTTCAACTTATGCCTTCATGAAATCATGTTACTATAACATCTCATTAAGATTATTTGTTTGTAAGTACATCCCATAATCCTTGTAAACGCCCTGTAAAACACCTTCAGAAGGATGTGTACCAAGACATAACATGTGGCTGAGGAATTATTACTTAGAGCTTGCTGGAGTTTCACCGTCAGCCTCATCCTTTTGCAGGTGCTCCTCTTGTTGACGCCCATGAATTACTTTAAATACAGCCATAAGACAAACAGAACCAATTCAAGGACAGAGATCCCGGATTTCACTCAAAACTTACTCCTTGCTTTTGCATTTTCTTAATGGGTTTATAATTCACTGTATTAACTGTTGGATACGTATAAAAAGGAAAACAAAAAGTGCTTGCTCTGCGCCAGCCGCTGAAATGAGTCAACGAAATAGAAAATCCACATAAAGCCGGACTTCACCTATGAATAACCATGGCATTACTCTGCAAACACCATAAAACTTCTTTAAATGAGGTTTGCTTCAGTTCAGATTTATTTTAACCTTATTGGAACTTATAAAGAACTCAACTGACTCAGGAGCGTGCAAAGAAACGCAGTGGGTTTGAGGGACGGTGGGCAGAATCTGCTTTTTGCTCCTGGTTTTAAGACCCGTTTCCTAACTTTTCCCACATCGCCACCACATACAGGTGGGAAATTCACTGAACACTGTATTTTCCCCGATCTATCACAATCAGAGCAAACACCTGTGCTAAGTAACACTCTGCCAGCAGCAGGCTGTTAATACAGGCACACACGCAACGCATTACGGTTCCGAGTTTCACGTCTCACCAATTCTCAAGCACCAACTGTAGCACAGGAGGCACCGTGCCGGGCTGAACAATCATCGGCACGTTGAGAGACTACTTGAAAAAATTCTTGAATGAATGGCACCTCCTCAAAAAAGGGGCAAAAAAAGAAACAAACAAACAAAAGCCCAAGCGACCTGTAGTGTACACCACATTTCCTTCCCGGAACCACGGCACACGGCTTCAGTCACAGGCTGAAGAGGAATTATTTTCAGACGTCTTCCATCTACACACTGCTCTGTCAAGGCTTGTCATGTCCTTCTTCCAGCTCAGATTTACACATTGCCTTTTGCATCCTTTAACAAACTTTTGTATTAAAAAAAATTAAAAAAATAAAGGGCTACTTCGAATATCACAGAGCTCCTTAAAGAACTCTACACCTGCTCGCACTGTTCTGAGGTGAGCACTCCTACCATGTTTGAGAGAGTAAGATGCAACTTCAAATCACAGAATTATCCAATGGTTTGGGTTGGAAGGCACCTCAAAGCCCATCCAGTTCCAACCCCCTGCCATGGGCAGGGACACCTCCCACTACTGAGTTCTAATATATATTCAAAGCATCACACGACACCTTCAGAAAATGTACTTTTTCCACTCCTAACACAGATTAAAAATAAATTTTGCCTCTGTGTGCATTCTCTTTCTGTGTAAAAGATAGCAGAAAAAAAATCCTTATAATTTCAAAGATAAAATATTCAATTGAAGGTAATGCTCTCGCAGCAGCGCTAGATAACGATTCACAGAAGCTAAAGACTCAACATTGTAAACCCCCTTTATGAGACTTTAGTACTTAGAAATGAAATTGTAAATGGAGAAGTGTAGATTGCTTTGATTTAGAAAATTGTTGCCATTAAACAGTTTACAAAGAGCCTGGTGTTTCAGCATCATTATCCCCAACGTGTCAAAGTAAGCGGTTTCACAATATTTAAAGCACTCCCAACTTCCTCATAAATATCATTTATATTCTGAAGCTGCTATTCAATGTATCAAGAAATATCATTTACATTCCTCTGTACTTACCCAGCGTGATCACCTGAACTGATACACCCTCACCTGACATAAATAATGAGAAAACAAAAGGCCACGGCTGTTTAAAAGGTTTAATAATAACTAAGATTATCCTTGAGTGTCATAACGCGGTTTGTTTACATTTCACAAGCACAGACAGGTATCTCAACATATGTGAACCGAAAACATGTTCAAGTCCTTTGGTCACCGCGTTTACAGGTAACGCCTAGGTGTGTACACACAGATATTCTGCACACCTCGAGGGATGGTCAACAGCACATGCTCTATACTTCCTACCTTTCTAGAATTTCAGCTAAGATTCGCCGCATAAGAACCGAACAGGCTGAAAGAGGGGAGGTGGAGCTGAGATCTTGGGGAGAAATGTTTTGCTGTGAGGGTGGGGAGGCCCCGGCCCAGGGTGCCCAGAGCAGTGGTGGCTGCCCCATCCCTGGAGGTGTTCCAGGCCAGGTTGGATGGGGCTTGGAGCCCCCTGACCCAGTGGGAGGTGTCCCTGCCCATGGCAGGGGGTGGCACTGGATGAGCTTTGAGGTCCATTCCCACTCAAACCATCCCATGATTCCATGTTCCCACAACAGGACTGAGCGCTGCCCTGGGCAGCCTCTTCCAGTGCTTCACCACTCGCTCCATAAAGAGATTTTTTCTAATGTCCAGTCCTATGCCATAAATATACAAATATACAAATACTCCACCTGCACGGAAGTGAAAGAGGACAGGACAGAAACACAGATATTGTTTTGTTTTCAACTCCTTCCCCACATTCTCTTACTGAGACGAGCAATCTCATCGCCAACCCTGGCAGTGCCCAGCTCCTCCTTCCTTTCCACCCCTTTGCGACTGTTCTGCTTGGGTTTGCCAGGAGCAAAATCAACCTGGTGAGCAGCTACAGAAATCCAAAGATATTTATCTCATTTTATTTCTTTGCAAGAAGACTCCCCAAAGAAATCCAGCAATTTTACACATTTGAGGGGGAGAAACCCATCTTTCTGCACAGATGTGCATCTTCTGTCGCTTGGCAGAGCTGCGGCAATTCCAGTCTGAGGATTCCGCAGAGAAACTCAATCGCTACGACATCCCAAGGCAGTTTCAATTTACAATTAAACGGTTACAACACAGAGCTTTGTTTCACTGCAGTGCTGATGCAAATTGCTGTGTGCTGCTGGTTTGGGGGGGTGAGTCTTCTACACGGTTCTTCCTGTTCCTGCCCATCTGCTTAGCCTGTTTTCCCACCTTATCGCACCTGCCACACACAGCCCCACGGGGTGCACACAGGAATCCTGCTCCTGTCTCTCTCTACAGCAACAGCTTAGGAATAACTTGTTTTCGACCCAGTGCTATAAAGCAAAAAACACTAAGACAGTTTAAAGAAATCAATTAAGATTTCTAAATTAAGGCACTGACAGTATGGAAACCCTTATCTCTGCTCAACGGTAGCGCAGTTACTTGTAAGCATCCACCAAACACCACATCTTTCCAGCCTCCGAGGGTTTCTTTGTACAACAATAACAGGGTCCACTCGATGGAAAGCGCGGGGCTGGAACCCCAGAGAACCCGCTACGAGGTGCTCAAGGCCAGGTTGGATGGGGCTTGGAGCCCCCTGATCCAGTGGGAGGGGTCCCTGCCCATGGCAGGGGGTGGCACTGGATGGGTTTTAAGGTGCCTCCTAACTCAAACTATTTTATGTCCCCACATCAATGCTGGCTGATCTCATCATCTTAAATTATGCCCTTTCACTGCTCTCCAGCTTCCCCCATTCTTTACACCAAGGAAACCACTCAGCACTTGATATTCCACTCGAAAAAGTAAAAGGAACGAGAGCAGCACCTGCATATCCCTGAACAAACCCAGGTATTTATAATCTGTGAAAGATCCAGAAATTATAATTTAAAAAATACCCACATTACAGAGTAATTAGATTTTCACAATTGATCTGCAAATCAACATTCCGCGATTCTAAGAGTATCTTGGCTTCCAATCAGCCACCTTAAGATGGGCCAGATTAAGTGTTTTCACAAACTCTCATCTGTTCTTACCAGGAGCTGCTGGATGCTAAATAGGTCTCGAAAAAATCTGATTGATAGCACTTCTCTTACTCCAAATCACTTACAGTAATGCACTCATTGATTCTGTCACTTCTCACCTTCACCCTTCTCAAAACCCAGGTGGAAGAGGGGAAGAATTCCAACTTCTGAGCAAGTATCACAAGACTTAAATAAAGCAAAAGAGTGCACATAGGGAAGTCACAGGTGGACCTGGATGCCCTAAAACCTCCTTTTCAATCACTAGTGTATCAGCCAAGGTAGGCCACACCCTTTGGTGGTGTAAGCCCACGCTATTCCATCAATTTCAGTAAACCAATGAGACCTCAGAGATGCTGGGAGTCAAATTCATTAATTATTTCATCTTGTACCCCTTCCTGAAGGTCACATTCCAATAGGCAAAGAGGAGCTGTCGCTCGCCATACGGTAAACGCACCAATCGAGACAAGCACAGCCGAAACAATACAGCATAATGAATTAAACGCAATCACAATAAGAAGTATCCTTCATGTGACTCTGTTCTGTTACAACACAACATATTGCAAAGACGGTATTTCTATAAAAAGCCCTGTCAGAACCATCCCAGCAGGTTTTCCATGATTCCCTGTTTATTCACCACACCTATGCTGCACCGTCAGAGCTCACGCTGTGACTGCGGGGCGTACAAAGAGGACGCTTCATCTAAATCCACTCTAGATTAGAAATGCAAACCCTCAATGAGATACATTTTTATCAGCAAAGTCGTTCACACAGACTGTGTAATTTTTCCCCATTTGATCCTTTAACATTAAAGATGCTTTGTGCTTCAAAGATGTGAAGTCAAGGACTTTGTTTCTAGGCTTCTAACAAACCTGAACTGCCGGGGCGCTGCATCACAGTGCCTTCCACAGCAGAATGAGATCTCAGTGCTTCAAGAGGGTTGTTATTCTTCTAGTATCACCTCCAGTTAACAGAGCTCTAAAAATCTAAACTTGGATTAACATTCATTGACTTTTGAAATGTTCTTGATGAAATCACTGTTTTGCGCAATTTCTCCTTGCAAACATCACTCAGATTTAAATTACCAGCTTCTAACTGTAATTTAAACGTTATAAATAAATAACAATTCAAGAGATCAACAAGTATTCTAATTGTTTTTAATCTGTATATCCCAAAGAGCTTCTCAGAACAAAGAGAGGGAAACAGAGACAGATGCAGGGGTGAGATTTCAAGAACAGATGTTGCCAGGTTGAGTTTTCACTGTTTGATACTGTCCAGATTAGATTCCATCATTTGATCTTGAATTGAGTAACAGGTCTCACCTCAGACACAACGAAAGGCACCTACAAGCACTCAGTCTCTAAACACTCAGCCCTGCTTTTAATCTTCTTTAAGGACTATGATTATTTTTGCATTCAGAGCTGTGTTTATCCTCCTTTTCCCAGCTCACAACGTAACACTTTCGAATAGGAACACTGAGAAACAACAAGAAGAGAGACTTCAAGGCAACAGCAGCTGCAGGAAACAGGCACTTCGAAGGGATGGAGCAACCACCACCTCTCTGCACTCCGCTCCCCGCAGGGTAAATGCTTTACTGTAGAACCGTGCGCTGCACCTACACAACGATCCTTAAACACATTTGTCACTTCATCCCCGTTTGCATAACAATGAAAAAACCCCTAGAAAGCTCAAGCATCAGCACATCAAATGGGGCTGTCGTGGTTCAGATCGTGGTCAAGACCTTCAAAACCCAGGTTAGAAATCTAGACATTTATTTGTGCCTTCCTCTGCACACACACAGCCTGGGAACAATCTGAGACAGGATCTTAACGGAGTTCCATTGCTTTCGTTACCGCTGAAGCAACAACCACAGCAATCCTGGGCAACATCACACCCCCAGTAGCTACTGGGCTGCCACTTGTGCTCTGTCTGCTTTAAAGGCACGAAGACTCCTCCCCAGCAATTAAAGTCGAGCTCTCAAAGTTCTGAGCTACGTTCAGACGGTTTCAATTCCTCTCTATCCATCACAAGCTGGAAGCGTGTTTGCCTTTCTCCTCGTAACTCGGTGATAACGCATTCTCTCACTCTGAAAAAGGATCAATTTTTGGCCCGTGGGGTCTTTACCTGAGCGAACACCCACTGCATCTATAATTAAAAATAGTTCTAGAGCTTCTTACGCTCTTCCTCAGGAAAGCAGAGAAATGGGATTCACAACAGCCACTTGTGTTACGGGCGGCCTTGAAGCAGAACTTAGATGCCTTTCTAAATAGCACAGAAACAATAATACACAATAGCTACGGAAAGATTTGATTTCCTCTGATCATAAATAGTTGCCAGCAGAGAAGTCTGAACCTGCCATCCCAACAATCACCCGGACATCAGCATTGGGAAGGCAGAGTCCTATTTACAGATGGTTTATGCATGCATCGTGCTATCAATAATGGAAGATTTTACAGCACATTTGTACATAAATCAAGATTCTAGCTAAGGTTCCATTTATAACTCTCCAACAGCCTACCCTCAGCTATTACGATGTAAAGCAAATATTCTATAAAAAGAAGCCTGCTATAAATTGCCAAATTTCCAGCTTTTTAAACACCCTGCTCTCCTGAGAAGCTGACCCTTATGGATTCTTCAGGACAGCTTCCAAGAGCTTAAGCTTAAATAAAGAAGAGTAAAACCCAATGTCAAAGGCATCTGCAAGAGCTTGCAAAAATGCAGCCACCATCATCATCTATAAAACATTTTAACTGAACACTAATTTAAACAAAACCTTTGGCAACAAGCAGTTTTATACCCAACTCAGTGAAATAGTGCGTTGAAAGGCAGATTTATCTCCGAGTTGAGTAATGGCACATGCCAGTAAGATTTACCTATTTGAGATTAATCGAGTCACACAACACGAGAGCTTCTTGGCTCAGGCCATTGTTAAAAAATCTCCAAAAGCAGATTCAAACTCCAAATTCCAGCCAAATGACAATGGCTCCTTCTACATCAACAAGCCAACGCTACACTGTAAATTCACCTTTTTGCAGAGATTATTTTTAAGGATTATCTGAAAATGCCACTTGCACACCATTAAAAAGAGGAGGGCAAAAAGCACAAGAGGAAAAAAATAATCCAGCTTTTTGAGCAAAGTGGAACCCAAAGCGTTCCTACGGCTGCTCTGTGATTCAGAGCAAAGTTCCAGCATCACTGGAAGGCCCAGATACACAGGGTGAGTTAAAACAGCGGAGAACGCCGTTTGCCAGTTCCAAACACCTTCCTCTCAAATTAAGATCTCACGTGGTAAGGAACAGCCTCTTTATTTTAACCTGACGCGTTCCACTTAATATTTCTGTTCCATCGACACCGAACTCCTTTGCAGTCAAGCCACCAAGGCACAGCCACATTCCCAACACCATTTCCATTAGGTTGTCTTTCCATCTCTCCAGAGCACGGGCATCCGCACACTCAGCGGGGATGGAGACTCCACCAGGTGCCTGGGCAGCCTGGTCCAACGCTTCCCCCATCATCTGTACACTGAGAATCTCAACACTTATTTCCAGCTTCAGCCCATTTGGCAGATTTTTGATTCCAGTAGCAAATTATGACAGGTCCTATTATGAATTCTTTTGAAGAGATTCTAAATAAAATTCCAGCCAATGATTCAGAGTTTTGCAGATGTTTTATGAAACCTTAACTGATCTCCAGCCATCAGAACACAACATCAGTGCACAGGGCACTGAAGGTTTTTCATCAAGCAACGAATACACCACAGACATACTCAGCTGATTGCAGAGCCCGTAGCAGCGGGCTCTGACATTTTCCAGTGACAGCGAGTGCTACAGGCAGTCAAAGCACAATTACGTATTTGACAATTATGGCATCATGGTTAAGCAGCTTGGATAGTTTTGGAAGCCTTTGGGAGGAGACTGCAGAGCAGAGGTCACAGTTTATGAAATTCACTGACAGCAGTAATCCATCTAAAAAACCTTAATTCCCATGCAATTAAATCATTCTTTAAATGGAAATAGGTACAACTCTTTTTTTTTGCAAATGCTTCTGTAATTCACTGCCGAGGCAAAGTGCGCTCATCCTTCCACTTCTCCTGGTCTATGGATGACCTCAAACAATGCTCCAGCAGTAAAACCTTGGTTTTGTGTAACACCTTGCAGGTCCATTGCTGAACCTTTCCACCTACCAATGAGAAGGCAGCTGTCACGTTGCCGCACTGACCGGACACAGCAGTGATTTCAAGAGGTCAGACAACAGCACCACTAACATTTTCAATCACTTCATTAAATCCACATGAAAAATCTTCATTGTTTTGGTCTCTTCCTATATTCAGCAGCAGCAACAGAAGCACCAAAAAAGTCAAGGTTCTGTACTCTTTCCTGCCAAGTTATCCCGTTCCACAGCTACGGGAAGATACGCCGCCAGCCAAAGGCAGGTACTGAAATGCCTAAGACAGTATAGAAAGGGTACAGAAGAGCAACTGAGTTCTCCAGTGGTGAAGCCACAGATCAGAGCTGCCCTACCCAAAGGTTTCCCCAGTTAACAGCGCTGTAGGCAGGAACACGTCCCCAAAACTGCCTGAAAATCGAACAGCTATCGGAATTACAACAGGAGTTCACTTCTTAGTGGGCACATACATGGCCTCAAATGTTCTCTCAGGACAAAATGAAACTATTTTCCATCCTGCAGCCTTGGGCACAGAGAACGTGAACCCCTTGGAGGAGGTTTAGTGTATTCACATTACTACCAAGTACGCTCACACAGGCTGTGGGAGACAACCTGACAAATGGAAGAGGAACAGAACGCCAACCACACCCTCTGCTGCCGAGAACGGTGCAGGCATTTCTAATGACGCCTCCTAAAGTGATTTTGCTCCAAGTGACAAAAGGTCCAGATCAACAGAGCTCATACGATGGCTTCCAACAAGGTCAGCTGTTCCCAAGGCACCGGACTAAAGCTGGTAATTCCCAGGAGCAAGACTTTTGACAACTACAAATCCAAGCTACAGTTATTCAGCTGACCTAGCAACGAAAGAAGAGGTACTGAACTCCCTTAACTTCCATAATCCCATTTGAGCATACAAGCAAACAGTCAAGACAGAAAATTCTAATTTTATGGCGATCGGAAGAACTCTGGGAACAAGCAGATTAATCGGGAACGTGGTTCGAAACGTTCTGAATAAAAATTCCTGCAGCTCTTCTCCCATTGTCAACGATGTTTTTATCTGTGGCAGTAAATCGATCCTGGCTGTTAATTCCAGGTGCAGCATCTATGGGTTCTTCCATGGTTACATAGAAAATGAAGGGCAGTGTTTACCTTAAAGCTATTGTTTTTTACACAAAATATGAAACTAGATTTTGGGGACTAATTAGATGTAAGATGCCTTCCTTTTTGGTCCCTTTACACTGTATTCCAGCCTTCAGGATGTTATTGCCAACACTGAGACAATTCAGAAATCCAAAGCTGTTTCACCATCAACTTCTTACAAAAGCAATACGGAACAGATTTGATTCTGAGTGGATGCAGAAAAAAAAACCACAAAATCAATCATCTTCAGGTAAAGCAGCACAATTGTGCCAATTATATAAAGTATAATTAACCACAGAGGATCGCTGTCTTCACAGCGTTTTGTAAATAAAGTTTTACTTTTAATCTGTCAAACCTCTTGTGCTCAACCCAACTCTTATCACCCCCCCCCCGCCAGCACATTGGTATTATCTGAGCCGTGTGCATCTCTACCAGAGTCTGCAGAAGGGAGAAAGAGATGCCAAGCTCTGCAAGTTCAGCTCCTGTTTGCAGATTAAGCACAAAGGCAATATTTTGCTAAAATATTAAAATACAGAGTAACACTAATCAGTCTGAAACAAAAAAAAAAAAGCCCAACCAAACACAGGTCCGGCACCAGTTCTGTAACAACATCCACGCTCAGCTCTACCAACATTTGTTCTCATAAAGATACAGAGCTCAGCAAATACATCGTGAAAGGTACTAAAATATCAAGGGGACGTGGTATTTTTATACTTCCCAGCGCAGCTTTAAAAAGCTCCAGAAGTTTCTACTTTAGGCAATTATGGAAAACAAAACCAATTCTTCCAGGTAGGATTTAGTCCCTTGGTGAAGACATGGAGCACGGGAGCTCCTGAGGAGCTCAGCCCTCGGTGACCTGGATGTATTCCTGTTGGTTCCAGAGCCCCCTGCTCCCAAGGATCCCAGTAACTTCCGTTTGTCCCTGACCGAGTCCATCGCATCAGCAGCTTCCAGGCCCAGCACTGCCAGACTAATTGGTTTTCACCACATATATAATCGAAAAGCTCATAAGATTCTCAATCAGAACTTTAGCAAGATTAAAAAAAAAGTAAACAGGCCTGACAAGTCACATGCTGCACATGTAATTTAGGAGAGGCTATTTTTATACTTTAATTTTAATGCAATTTAACATATTGAACTAAAAATGGTTCCTTTGAGATGCACCACAACGTTCCAACTTTAACAGCTTCCCAAGTCTGGGTGATAATGCAGTGAAGCTTAGCCGCGTGCCAATATTTTATTATTTAAAAAGTCGTTCTCATTTAGGTTTTGATCCATTTTATGTTCCTTGACACGGATTAAGTTATTACAAAATTAATGAAAATTGCCTGCGTGACAGCAGATTTTTTCTTTGGGTCTGCAAACATCATTATCCACCCACGGAAGGGAAAATGAAGCGAGGGTCTCTATTACTGACAGACACTGCCCTACATTTCTAACAGAGGCAAAGAACCCGCTGTCAAACATGCAAATCATCTCCAAGTAAAGCACCTTCCCCAGGGACCGTGTTTACAACAGATAAAGTAGTAATTGGGAATGCAGCAACTTTTGTTTTTATATTAGCAGGGAACAAGGCAGCATCAAAGCAAATCTCTGGTGAGGCTCCAGCAGGCAAAGTCAAGGCTGGGGCAATTTTCCCTGCCAATCAAAGGATTTCCTCTGGATTTCACAAGCTTTGTAAGCCCGACCTCCTCATGAGCAGATCAGTGCTCCTCCCTTGAGAAGGGCAAACCAATATCCTTCGGTTTCAGTGTGAGAAAGACAAAGAGGACTGCGGCAAGGACGGGCATCACAGAAAGTATGGAAGAGCATTGTTTATTATGAAAGGAGAAGTCTTTTGGCTGAGCATTTGGCTTTCTTTTATATTT
The DNA here is from genome assembly GCA_033558235.1 of Neomorphus geoffroyi. Lineage (NCBI taxonomy): Eukaryota > Metazoa > Chordata > Aves > Cuculiformes > Neomorphidae > Neomorphus > Neomorphus geoffroyi. The sequence goes on from JAUMJM010000056.1 coordinate 1,273,984, forward strand.
TAGTAATCACAAATGCCCAGCTTTGCCTCTCAAACTATTTTCAACAGTGGCAACTAACGAGGCAGTCAAAAGACGTGACTTTGGATGCGGTAAAGGCGTCAAATTCACATTACAGTGTCAGTCCATCACACTCTACCACTGCCGGTACCCAACCCTCGATCACAGTTAGAAACAGTCAACAAACGTGTTCACAAAGATACCTTCACCTTGCAGAAAACACCCCAATGACCTGTGTCTTGTGCATCTGGGTCACAAAAAAGACTTCACGTGATTCCCTTCCCTGAAGCAGAATCGGACTTCATATCACATCTCTTTCTGATGAGGTGAGGATGTAATTCGGCATTCAGTGCCGGGATGCTTAAACATTAAGGCTCCTTGAAGGGAGCTGGTTTGGAAAGCAACACATTTCAGGCTGCCAAGGGCAGTGGTGGAGTCTCCATCCTTGGAGGGGCTCAAAACCCATGTAGCTGTGGCACTTCAGGACAGGGTGTAGCAGGCACGGTGGGGTTGGGCTGATGGTTGGACTGGATGAGCTTAGAGGTTCATGAATAGAATGACTCCATGAGGGCTGGGAGGTTCAGCACATCGAGTCAAATACCGCTGTTGTTTTGAAAAACTTTTGATAAAGGACAGTTCTAAGGAATTATTTTGAGGAAGATAAAAGTAGTCCTTGGTCGATATTTATAGAGAATTCCTTTCAGAACATGGCATAAAATAAAAATTATTCTCACCTGCCTACACAGCACCAGCCTGAATCACATTCAGATCCTTTCCTTTCCTGCTCCAAACAGAAACCGGGATGAAGTCCTTGAATGACAACTAATATAATTCTGTAATAACTACAGAGCAGTTGATCAGTGTTATTGGCATCTACAAAACTATATTTGCCAAAAATCCAACATAAACTTTGCAATGTTGTGATAACGGTCAGCACTGAGGACACTGAGGCAGCTGGTCATCATGGTTATCAAGATGGTTTTTTTTGGAATGAAGACTACCATTTCTAGAAAAACAGGCGGTAACACGACACAAGAACACAGGTGAAAGGCCTTGAGGTTTGAATTGCTATTAATAAAAACAAGAAATGCAACTTATCCTACATCATTGACCAATGTCATGACATTTGAAGAGCAGGGAGCGTTGCTTTTTTTGCTATTCTAGTCATGTAAAATAAACACTGAAATATTATGTCACAGGGTGACTTAACCTACGAATTAAAATTAGGAAAACTATTAATAACCAGCAGTTACTGTGTAATTTTATGTAAGAGTAGAGGCATTTGAAAAGTAATCATGTCTCAAAGAAATGGCAGAATAACAATCAGGAGAAAATCGGTTCATGAAACGTGAATAGCAGAGGGTTTGCAAGACTGAGGAAATCTCTCCGAGAGAAGCCAGGAGCACAACCCAAACCCTCCTGGGAGGTTTCGGGAATCCAGGGCTACACAGATTCCATGGAGAGGACACCAAGCAGCTATTGTTCTACGTTGGAACAGATTATAGTCTAGGTCACGTGTAAACCCATCGATAGCACCCTGGGTCTGCAGAATATAATATAAAATATTTAAGACTATCGTTGCAGGCCCTGTTGATGCATATTATGGGCTGGGTTATGTCTTGATTACATACAGCTGAGCATATGAATGCCATCTTTTATTTCCTTGTCAGCTGGATTTCTTCCGCCACTAATTGGGAGGCAGAGAGCTCTGCCCGTGGGAAGGCCAGCAGCAACCGCCGCCTGCCTCCACCGGAATTCGTCTTTTGGAAGAATAACAAGGTCATTTTTAAAAGATGCAAATAAATGGAGAGGAGAAAGAGGAGGAGAGTCCAGCCAGCGATGAGACAGGTCAGGTTATTAACGACTGTAAGATAAAGGAGGTGGGCCTGTTCCAAATCCACACCTCTGCTCGTTAGTCATCGCTGCGACACAACTAAAACACAACAATGGCAACGGTGCTTTATTTGGCGAAGCGCGAGGCAGGCTGGGAGCAATCTACAGGCTATGAGCAATTGATTCTTTTTTTATTCTCCTGTTTATTACAACTACAGGTCTACAAGAGCACAGAGATATCTTTGCCTGCTTCCATCTCTTAGAACAGATGAGCAATGCGCAATGGTTCCTTCCACTATAAATAAACGACTGCCGCTCTTACTTGACACTTGCTTTCCATTTTCCCATCAATATCTCACCCAGGGAACCAACTCCCAAGCCTCCTCTCTGAATGCCGTGCGGAATACACCGCCACAAACGCCTCAGTCTCCTTCCATAAAACAAATGCAAACAAAGAAACCCCAAATACAAGCGAATACGTGTTGGAACACCATCCTCCCTCATTTCTGCTGTGCCTGAAATGAAGGCTAATTGAAGCATTAACAGTTTACAGGCACCTATTCCAAGAGACACCGAGAACAGATACAGCACACGCACTTCCAGTATTCCATTAATTCAGTAGCTTCTGAGCTTATTCCAGAGTGGAAGAGGATGCATTTGTTATAAACATAAGGATTTGCTGCTTAGTATTCCATGAAAACTGAGGATTGACCTAACAAGGTACAGCTTGTCCAAACTGCTGCAGCATCAGGATCCTTCTCTGCACCGCTACAATGCTAATAAATAAGGGAGAACAACAAAGGAGGAGCCATGGGACAAATAATTCATCTCACTTTGCTGAAGTTCACTCTAGACCATTCCTATCTATAAGAAAGGGAAACCTTAAAGGGTGGCCAAGAACTGGTGGTGTCAGACCAGACTGGGACGTGCTTCCATGGAAAACTAAGCCTTTTTGGATGCATGTTACAAGTCACAAACAGCAAATGAAGGATTATTGATATATCCATGTACCTAGCTAAGCCGAAGGAAGGAAACACGTAGGCAACTCTGCTCCCCAAATGCATCATCTTCTAACTGGGAATCCGGTCGATATCCACCGTTCTAACCAGTCCCACCAAACCCATGCACAAATATGCAAGGATGCACGTCTGCAGGAGCACTAAGAGAGCAACCGAATGCTTTGAATTCATGTCTTAAAGATCCTTGACATGATATAAAGACACTCAGTAGTCACCTTGTCAGAGCATCCTCTTTATTAGAACAACTTACTTGACGCCGTTACTGAGCGATCTCTAGTGCCAAATCAGTGGAACGGGCTACAACAACAGCAGCAGCCGCAAGAGATTTGCTGATCTCCAGCAGAAATAGTTTAATGACAACCTGGAGGTCAAAATCTGTTTTCATAAACACAGGGCACCATCTCAGAACTCTGTATTGGAGTCTGGCCATGGAACAGTCTAAATCTTTATTAACGCTTGCCCGTGACAAACCTGTTTTACTGAAAACCCAATATAACTCTTTCACCCCAAAATTACGGCTGGAGTCCTTCGATCAGCCCTATTTGCTCTACGCTTTCGAGCAACTTCTTCCAGACAATGCACTAAAGCAAAACAAATCACCTTGTTTTCAAATGTATTAAAACCTATCAAGATGCATTATCTGTGTCAGCTGCCCTGATCAACCCCCACCCTGCTCACTGTTATCCTGCACTCCCTTCACAAAGTTCCGCTACCAAGTGTAACAATAGCTGTGTTTCATTGCCATGATACACGCGGAACCGGGCGACTGGGCAGAATTTTGTGGATTGTTTTTATTAAACCACAGAGACAGCATTTTAAATGGCCACAAAGAGGGTTCCTCCTGCTGCTGTCGACAATGCTGGGAGGTTTAAAATAAATGTAAGTGCAAAAACAACAGCCTGGGCTTAAAACAAGTTCTGTGCTTGCTCCTAGGAAGGCAGGTTATTTCATTTAAATAGATTTTATTTCCTCATCATTCCCACCATAACCACTGACTCCTTTCGAACTCAGAGCCACAGAGGGGCAAGGGAAAAGAACACCTTCAGCCCAAACCAAGTAAAAAAATCACTAGAAGAAAACCCAAAAAGCAGCTAACAACTCATGAAACATTTCCACCTGGAGGTTTTTAGATGCCAACTACATTTTGTTGAAAATACTGGCAATTTGAAAGCCATAGATGTTACCCTGAACTCCTCGAAGCGCACACAGCGTGTGAACGTGACTCATGTTGAAATAACTAATAAAATATTTCCCAAAGCTTGGTTAAATAAGAAAAAATCTTGATATATAATACACAGCATTTTGAAAGATAACATCATGTTATCAGTTCATCCACAGCAAAAAGCAACACTCATAACTCCCAACATGGAGTTTTTCAAGAATGCACTTCAGCTTTACTACGCTAAAACAATGATATACAAAGAGAAGCAAAGTGCCCTCAGCCATGGCAGATCTCATTTCAACAAACTATTGTTTATAATTTATAGAAGTTATTTATTCCACATGCACTTGACCCCACCTTAAGTGATCCTTCTTTCTCACATCATCTTAGAGATACCTCTTGGAAGAGGTAAGGGGTTGCTTATAAGTAGCAATATGCTCGTATAGAATCATGAAATGGGTTGGGTTGGAAGGGACCTCCAAGCCCATCCAGTGCCACCCCCTGCCATGGGCAGGGACACCTCCCACTGGGTCAGGGGGCTCCAAGCCCCATCCAACCCGGCCTTGGCACTGTTAGCTTGAAAACAGACACACAAAATCACTGCACCTTAAATCTGGAGGAGAAAATTCAGCAAAGGAATTCTTTTCTCTCCTTCTTCCCCCTCCAACATCACTGCAGAAAAGAACAATCAACCGTGGAAAGCTCTGAACAGTTCAATGGGCATAAAAGAGGTAGAGGCGATAAATCAGAATATCGCAGCCCTCTTTATGGGTTTCAGACATTGCTTCACAGCTGATACCATACATGAATTTTAAGCAGCCTGCTGGGTCAGGAGAGCTCTTGAGAAGCACTACAAGCCATTACCATGCATCATCATCAGCTGGGGCTTAATACTGAGCCTTCACCATGAAGAAATACAGCTTACTTACAGGGCACTAGAGTCCAAATCGGAGCAAGTATCTCTACTCTAGTGACAGCAGAGCTTTTCTGCTCTCCCAAACTTCCTGATGCCTTTTCAGGAGGAATGACTCTCATACCTGTGCAAAGCTCAGCCCCACCTAAAGTCATCAGAAGCCAACTTAGACCACAGGGTCCCACAGGAAGGACCTGGAGCTGTTGGAGCGAGGCCAGAGGAGGCCACAGAGATGATCCAAGGGCTGGAGCAGCTGCTGTATGAGGCCAGGCTGGGAGAGCTGGGGTTGTTCAGCCTGGAGAGGAGAAGACTCTGGGGAGACCTTAGAGCAGCTCCCAGGGCTGAAAGGGGCTGCAGGAAAGCTGGGGGGGGGCTCTGGATCAGGGAGGGCAGGGATGGGACAAGGGGGAATGGTTTTGAGCTGAAAGATTGAGGTGAGATCTGGGGGAGAAATGTTTTGCTGTGAGGGTGGGGAGGCCCTGGCCCAGGTTGCCCAGAGCAGCAGTGGCTGCCCCATCCCTGGAGAGGTTCAAGGCCAGGTTGGATGGGGCTTCTGTGATTCTATGATTTTTCTTCTTATTTCTACACACCTCATTTGGGGCTGAGTCAAAAGTCAGCGCTTCCCTTTCTGTTTTCCTTCTGTTAATAACATCCAGCCAGCAGAAAGAAGCACCTTCACCTTTCTCCTCCACTTCCCCTTCATTCAACCAGAAGATGCTGGAGAACATTTACAGAGTATTTCAGTAACATCAGTTTCAAAAAACACAGAGGTAGAGCAGTCAGTTTGCTGTACCCCTCCTGCCCTTTGAAAAAATATGAAATAAATGAAATCTCTTGAGTGCTTTCATATCTTCAAGGGGTAGAAGTGCTAAAGAGCACGGCTGTATTTCAAACACAAACGCGCAAATCGGTTCGTGACTGCTGGAGCCGTTTGGCTGGGAATGGGAAAACCGGCTAGAAATGTCACTTAGCTACAGACAGAGCCTCACATCAAAGCAAGAGGTGACCAGAGCTGAGGGGACCGTGGCCACCATTTAAATGTTTCACTGGTTCTCTCCCCTCTTATTGGGAAGGGGTCTTGCTCTTATGTTTGCCACCCTTTCTACATTTAATGGATTCATCTCAAAAAACCCCGATGATTAGAAACAGTGAACTAGAGAACAGCACTAAACAATACTGGAAACTGAGAGTCCTTAAGTTATTCACACAATTCAAACAGTTTTTGAAGCTCACCATGGCACTTCGATAGCCATGGAATTCAGTCTGACATCACAAGGTCCCGCACTGCAAAGCTAATCTGGGAGATGATTACAACAGCTGCAAGAGGTTGATGCAGATTCATTTCCATGCGTCTCTGGTCTCTCATCCGAAAGGTCTGTAATCTGCTGAATTCTAAATTCAATGGCAGCATGAGTCCACCAATCAACCAGTGACGACGTCTCACTACAACTCGCTGGTGGTCAGCATCTCTACAAACTCTTTTCATGTGCCACTTAGTGCAACATCCCCTCTGTTAAATCCTGTGACAGCCTTCTGGTGAAAAATCCAGCACGTAACGTGAGAACGGGAATTTATTTGCTGGGACTGATGTCTATCACCACGGCTTCTCTCTTACTGCAGTACTTCTACTTGTTCAACCCCAACCAAGACCTTTGTGAGGGCATTATTAGCTACGTCAAAAGCTACAGCCCATGCTCTTAAACTGGGAAGTTTCTCCAGCTTCTTTCTTCTCCCTCCTCCACCAGAGTTTGTCTGTGGAGGTGGAAGAGACACATCTTCCCATGCTGTTTCTTTAAGGCATCAACTGGAGTTGTAACTGTTTATCTCTAAAAAACTTCACATGTCACTGCCCACCCCAAGACCCAGACAAAGATGTGACGACTCTCAAGAGAAGAATCCCCATCTCCAGTGCCTTTTCCTCACAGGAGGCTACATCAATGGGAATTTTGCTCCTCATTTTACAGAGTAGGAAGATACCCATGACAAGGGTAATCCTGATCTTTATTCTTGGTATTCCAGCCTCTCACCAATTTCTCAGGAAAGAAACAAAGAGAGGTTGGCATTTTGTTAAATTACAGCTCTCAAACTTGAACTGTGAAGCCACATTTAGTGCAACTCAAACCAGAAAACACTACACGCTCTTTATGAAGAATTATGAGACAAGAACGAGTGCTTAGATTCAAGTGATGGAAGCAAAGTTATCAAGCTCAACACAAGCCAGGTACCACATTACCGACTCCCAGATTCAATGAAAATAGAGCAGGAATATTTAAATTGTAGTTTAAATTAGATCCCTAACAATCTTCATAGAAATAGGCAAGTCAAGTAGCAAAGTTATCTTTGGAAAAAATCTATTAGCCGTAATGGAAGGATAATCCTCTTAGATTCATTGATGCTGACAGATTAAGTACTTCAAATTCATCTTTTATTTTGTTAGCTCATTTGACACAAAATAAGTCCTACATTTTTAATATTATAGTGGGAGTAGAAGGCGTTTTGCTGTTGCTGTGGGAAATTTGGCATTAACGGAATGCCTGTGGGTATTGAGTAAAACTACAAACTGTGTTACCAGTTGACAACTGGGAAGGACTAACTTGCTTCCACTTCTAACACAGAACCACTACTTATTAGAAACTAAAACAATTTCACTGAATTCGCTTTCTGTTTAGGAAAAGCCTAAAAAGCTGGACTGACAACAAGGAGGAATGCATGGATAAACATGTTTTCCCTATAATAAAGGGTTATATAGGGTTACACAGAGCACCAACCTTTTGCTCCTGGTGCAGCTCCAACAATGCAGCAGCCTGAAGGCTCCAAGCAATCCCTCCTCCTTTCCCCATCGAGACCCACCGTGCTCCAGCCACAGCAGTGCCTCGTACAGCAGTTTCTCAGCCCCCGACGTGACTGCCAGGCACGCTCACCAGGCTCATACAGACCCTCCCTGCTCTGCAGGAAAGTCCTGCCTACTTATTGCTCCAGTGACAGGGACTGCCCTCAGCATCTTGTTCCCTAAACCCTTCAAAAGGCTACTTTCGTATTTCTGCTGAGCTCTGGGAACTTGTCATTATACGCAAATATTTGCAATGAATTTCTGAGATGTCTGCGTTCACTCAGGAATAAATAATATACACCAAGCCTAATATCATATTTCCAGTTTATTATGGGTCCCAGAAACCAGAACCCAGCAGAAATAGCAATGGATGCAGAAGGCAGAAAGACAGGACAAACCTCCAGCAACTCACCTCAACGCCACTGCATCTTCATTTGAGATACAGCAGGTTACTTAATTTTGGATCTACAGATACAACCCATTGATTCCATCAGAACTCTATAGCTTGCAATGGTAAGTAAAGAGGGTTTTTACACCGCTATATTTATCGCTGGGATGCTTGTCAGCTACTTTTCATTCTTTCTATGAAAGAGAAATTACTGATCGCTTGCCTATGAACCACATTTGGAGGCTCAAAGTCTTAAGAACGCATAATTACCCTGGAAAAATAATTAAACCCCAGAATTAGAAAGTTATTTTAATGAATCTATCTTTTTTTCAAGATTACTAAGCTCTAAGAATGACACAATGTGAATAATCACATTCAAAACTTGTGCTGGAAACCTTCAGTAAGGACACAGAGCTAAGGAGGAACGACGTGCACTGAAGAGATGCCCCACCTCCCGTCTTCCAGGGCGTCCACCACCGCCATTACTGCTCTGCAACGCAAAGCTATGACTGGCAAAGTGTGGTCAACTGCTTCCAACATTTCCTTCCTATTCCAAACAGTTCATGTTCTTCACAGCCAAGTTCAAAGACACAAAGAGTTCCAACTGAAAAATAGCATTAGCTACATGTGCAGCAGAAGATACCTTACGGCACATCCTCAGCAGCAGCAAACGCACCCTAAATTCGATGTTGAAATTAATATTTCAAAGGGTAATGGCTTGCCACTGATCTTTGGTGGTTCAAAATCTGGCCTAGAACCCAACTAAACGGGAGCATTTGCCATCGTAACAGCCATCGACGCATCTGCGGAATTGCAAATCAGAGATGATTTTATACGAACGGTTGAATTCAATTAATAGAGCAAATTTGTTTTTCTGTAATGCAATTTACTGTTAGGGATGGTGGGAGCACAGAAGCAATTTGGTGAAGAACTGTTCACAATTCATAAGAAATCTTCATGTTTGCTCTTTTTATGTTCATTGTCTGCCAGGGTCCAAGCAATTCAATTTCATGTGTAAAAGCACTCACAGAAGGAAAGTTTTAGATACACAAAAGCACTCTATATTAAAAAAAAATAAGTATATCCAACCAGAAGATGAGTAATACAACACTTTTAACCATTTACAGCTGAGCAACTTGCATGGTATTTCAGTTTTCTGTGCAGTCAAAGGGCACTAGAACACTCACAGAACAAAATCCAAAATATTTTGCCTCATCCTTCTCCAAATAAAACTCTGAGCAACCAGGAGCAGATTTTTTTCAGAAAGCTTTTTGACACTCAATGCAAGTTAGATATCAAAGCATGTTATATATTACTTTAATTCCCCATTCAGCACAAAGGCAAAAAGCAGCTCTCCTGGAAAATGTCTGAAGCAATTTCAGTTTTTCCATTGTTGTTCCTATTGCTTCTTCAAAACAGGCACGGATAAGAGGCAGCAAAAAAAGAGCTCAGCTACATCCATTCATTTTGATTACACTTTTTATGTCCAGACACATTCAATGAGCTTTATCTACAGACTAATTATGCTCTTTTATTACAGTGTTTGAAGTGCTGAAGCATCCATTGGACCTTGGAAGTCAAGAAGCCACTTACAATCACACCCAAGCCCCCACTGTACAGGTACCGTACGAGAAAGGTTAACCATCACCTCCACGAAGGAACCCCACAGTTGTATTCTGCAAAGTCACAGGTCAGCTCTGGAGCTGGGACTAAGCTGCAGGTGCATCCAAGTCCCAACCAGGCCTTCAACATCGAAGTTCCCTAATCGTGCTGGATACAACGATAGAATCGTTTGGTTGGAAAAGACCTTTGAGATCATTGAGCCCAACTATACCTGTCCACTACTAAACCAAACTGGAGTGACTGGAATTATGCTGTCCAACCACTCTGTTGGAGTCACACCTCCAACAGACACCTGCTGGGTGCTACAGGTTCAGGTCATCCCTACCTTGCAAGGTTGCCTGGCCACCCTGCTAAAGGCAGAGCCTCTATGACATTTTTATTCCATCAAACAGCAGACTTGGAGCACATCCTTGGCATCTAAACCGAGCCACCTCACGGGCCAGTCTCCCCTCAGATGGCAACGTGGGTGCAGCCAGCATCAGTTGGACGCAAAGTCGTCAATTCACGTAAGAACTTCCCATTTGGCACTGCTTTTCCATCAAAACTGGAACCAGGCTGCTTCTCCTTTCATAGAATCTTTAAGGTTGGAAAAGACCTCTAGGACCATTCAGTCCAACCTTTCAATTGCCTGCAATAGCTCTTGTGGCTTTTACAAACTCTTTGGAACATTGTTATCTAGAAATTAAGGTCATCAGCTGCTTGCATTTTTCCTTTCCACGACACAGGGGTTTCCAATGAGATGCTCACAGTAGGAATTTCAAACGTGTATGGTAAAACAGTTTTTGTTATCGAGATACAGGAAGACAGGGTAGTTGTACACTGAAATTACATTTATGATGCGTGCACGGAATTTCACAGATATATTCTTGTCTGGAAAACCATGTTAAATTCGTCTTTGCCTCAATACTGACACAGCACTGCACAAAGAATACCTCGGATAAGCAAATTAATTAGATACCGCCTATTCATCCTCTTTAATAATCCAAAAGCAAGCTAATTGCTGAATAAATTCAAACCAGGCTAAGCTTCCTAAAGGAAATATTTGGAACCTAAATGGAACTAAATGAACTCAGTGCATGAGGGCTTGACTGAAGTCTCTAACTTTGTAAAATCCAAACAAAAAAACCCCAGAAAACCCAGACAAAAATACCTACAGCAGTGGTCAGTGGAATATTTATTAGGGAACATCACATTTAAGCATAATTGCCCTCTGACACCCCCTGGATGAAGTTCCTGTTACAGATTTGGCACTAAAGAGCATCAGACCAGCAACTGGGCTCCACCGACCAAGAACCTGCAGTAACAGTTCCTTTATCAACATTTTTGCACGGTGTTAAGAAAGGCCACAAAAGGGCAGGTGGGGAGGGGAAGACAGACAAAAACTGCATTGATCACAATTCTGCAGCTGAATTACAAGGTTCAGATTACTTGGGCTTGTACGTAGCGTTGGCATCTCCTCATAACCCCTTGCAAGATGCTCTGAAATGGGGCTTCTTGACCTCTAACGGGATAGGACGCAGCAGGCAAAATTCCAGACGAGCAGATACCCTCTAAGCTACGCCCCATGGTACAACACGACAATTAAAGTTCTTTAAAAGCATAAATAGAAAATGAAGCATTTTTGTATTTTATACAAGTGAATCTGACCATCTGCTTCACTGCAACAGCATCTAAAAACAACTGAAACAGCAGCCTCTGCTGTTAAAATCCTGCTCTTTTTCTCAGTCTCCACCTTCCACCAGGAAGCAGGGCTGGAAATACAGAGCAGACACATCAAATGGCCCTACTTTGCATCCTAAGTCATCTTCCATCTTGGCATATATGACACTATTTGTGCTTGCCTTCCGTAATTCACTGTGAAAATACCATCAGATTGGCTTCTGTGCTGCACTGCTGAAAACCCATCCTGATAAGAGTCCTCTCGTGGTATGAAGATGGATATTTTCTTTCATAGCATGGAGAGCTCATTTCACCCCTGTCCTCATCCAGCTTTATTCCCTACACATGAACAAACAGAAGCTACTCATCTCTGGAGCACATACATGACCGAGCACGTGTGTACAAAGCCAAAAAAAACCACCTTTAAGAGCAGAATCCTCCTGTCTTTCCCAACATGAAATATTTTCAGAGATGCCTTCATCAGAAGCAATGAGTGATGGAGGCTGTGCACACCTCGCTTCTGGGACAGGGTCATATCTACAGCTCTTCAGGGCTTTGTTTGAGTCCTACAAGGAAAACTTAATTTCCATTCTGATCTGTAGCAATCCAGAAATTCACAGAATCATAGAACGGTTTGGGCTGGAAGGGACCTCCAAGCCCATCCAGTGCCACCCCCTGCTATGGGCAGGGACACCTCCCACTGGATCAGGGGGCTCCAAGCCCCATCCAACCTGGCCTGGAACACCTCCAGGGATGGGGCAGCCACCACTGCTCTGGGCAACCTGGGCCAGGGCCTCCCCACCCTCGTTGTGAAGAATTCATAGTGTGCTCTCTGTGCAAAGCAGTGATGCCCTCCAGTATTATCAGAAAGTAAATTAAAACAATCCCCGTAAGGGTTACCATTCCACCACAGACAAAACCAGAGCAGATTCATACCCAAAGTCAGGCTGCTACTCGATAGGATCATTCAGATTTTCCCACTCTCTCCGATTTATCTCACAATCTGTGTAATAAAGTCATAAATGAAGAAAAAAATCAGAAGTAGAAGCCTTAAAAAAATTGGCCAGTGACTTGAAAACAGATACACATATGGATCCTCCAAGTTCTCACAGGTAACAACTGCTGCACCACGCGCCCGATTTTGAAAAACTGCATTAAAGCCCCCAGATTTCCTGCGCTTTTAGAGAAATTAAGGACTCTTTTGCAACCTTTCCCTACCTACGAAAACAAAAGCAACGCCACACCATGTGCAAACCAAGCCCACATTGCTGCGAAGACCTGAGAAAGATGAGAAACTATTTAGTGCCCCCAAGCAGAGGAAGTTCATCCTCTGAGCAGTCACAAAGCCAAAGGATAAAATGCTGAGAGAAACCCACATCAGGGACCGCGGGGCGAGCGCAGGGCGGTTCAGAGCAGAGCACATGGGTTGTGATTTTAATGAATGCTTGGCCTGAACAACACAAAAATACAACATTATCTGAACAAAGTGATTTGAACAAAGTCATAGAGGCGATTCCAACGGCACCCACATCTTGCCTTAATTTTTGTTTGCTCCTGTATTGTTCATTAAGAACATCCCAAGTCTACACCTTGCTGAGATATTAATATCATGCGCGCCGCAAGATGAAATAAATCAATATGCTGACACGGCGTGTGTTCATTTGGGGCTGGCACGTCAGAAATACTTCAAATAGTAAACTGTTGAATGTACTTACAAATAATCAAACAGCATTACTCTCAGCAGGGTGCCAGGAGCAGAGAGAGAGAGAACTTGAGACAGTCTGATAAAGCAACAGAAATAATGAACTCCCGTTCAGATGGAGAATCAGGACACCTAAAACCCCTCTGTGCTCTGCTAACGCAGCGCTAACTCTGCAGCAGGGCTGGCCACTGCACACCAACAACGCTCCTCCAACAAAGCAGCAGGGAGAGCTCTCCCAGCTCTGAGCTGCTGGCAGTGAAGTGCCCTGCAAACACAGACAGTTCTCTGATACACAGACGGAATTCTAGCCCACCTATAACCAAAGAAAACATGGGCTCATCTAATTTGCACAAGGACATCATAAATGCAAGACAAAAGTCAACCAAGACTCAAATAACTTGCATACCAGTCCTCTCTTCCCCACTAGATTTATTTCAGCATCAACAGAATTGCTTTTTTTTTTACCTTTCTGAAACAGAACCATTGCTGCAAGAGCTCTGCTGGCCAGAGGTTTGGCTGCTTGGTTCCTAAAGGAGGGATAACACTTCAAACATGCAGCTCTCTGCACTGCGTGTTACCAGTGCTTTTAATGTTAACAAAACCCCAACTAAATATAAATAAAGAACTAAAAAAATTCAGATTAGAAGGAGATATTTGCCCCAAGAGCTCACTGTCCACAGACCCACCCGTATTCCATTAGGTGGCTGTGCAAAGCATTGGATCACCATAAAACCAGTAGCTCCCAAGCCATACAGTGAGTGTGTGTGACACTGTAGGAACAGGGAAAGAAAAATCCCCAAACAATGCTTATTTGGAACAAAATGCACTCAGATCTATAAACACCATGTAACACACAGCTCCAGGCTTGAATATCAAGACCCAGAAGAATACTAGTGTTCATGTTTTATAGACGTCTTTATTCAGATACATGCAACCCAAAATAAGCTTCAATGCATCAATCAGATAATAAATATTAGTGACTCTCTTCTCATTTTCAAATTACCATAAGTGTCTGTGCAATTTTTCCTGTAAAATAAAAGCCCAAAGCTATCCATGTATATTCATTCCAACAGAGTTAAAACGCTGCGCGGAGGGTATCTACAATCATCTCATTTGTCTCGAATCCTCATTCAGAACAGAAGCCCGGAACATGATTTGTTTCAGAGGCAGCTTTTCAACAACTTTATAAACCAAAACCTCACAGCGGGGTGGGACGGTACCGGAGGTCACTGCCTAAGCCAAGCCACACGGCAACGCCGGGCAACACCTCAAATGAGAAATCACCAACCCCATGAAAAAAGGCACCGTTCTGCCTCATAATAACATCCAAACCCTGTTCTGCTCCAGCCTAGAACTTGAAACATCCCGTGCAGCCAATTCTAATTAAAGAGTTAACAGCAACAGAAGAGTCCTCCTGCTGTGCATGGTGTGAGATTCCAGGTGCTTACGGGGCCTCATCCTGACCCCACCTCAGTGCAGGAGCTGCCAGAGTTCTCCCAGGTGAATCAAACCAAAGGCAATCAGCACCTCCCAGCACCTGACTGAAAAACCCCTGGGTTCTTCTGCAGCCACAGATGTTCCTTGATTAAAGTATTTAACCCACCCACCCACCCCACCCCCGAAATATTAGACTTCATTCTGTTCTCATCATTTGTTTCACCGTTTGAAGCGTTACTCTTTTTTCCGCAGGGCCAAACGTCGTCTGTTACACACAAGCCTCTCAGATTTTTCCCTCTGCTGGATCAGTCATCGGACTCGGATGAGAGAACACAGCAGATGAGGTGGCCAGGAACCGCGGTGAGATGTCACAACCCCCCGGCCACCTGCCTTCTATCCAGAGACCAACACCACTAAAGTACACACAGAATGGAAGCACAGACACAACCGGCACGCAAAGAGCAGCCTCTGCAGAGGGGCTGGTGTTGAAACAGAGAAATCCTTCAGGATCTACCAAGTCTGATTGAGAGATTACTCCGTTCTGTAAAAACAAGCCATCTGTAATGAACGTGCCAGTGCGGGCTCCAAATACAGAAACTGTGTTACCCACAGCAGGTACCTTCCCCCAGGACAACCGAGCTCCAGATTGTCCCCCCCACCCTCAGCCCCACTTCCCAGGCACTTTCAATACCCTGGGAAATGCAGATGCAGCAGCCAAGGTGTTGGGGATGCTGGGCAGCTGGGGCGGGGGGTTACTGGTACCCCTCAGCTATGCACACTAAAGAGGTTATTTCACTCAAGGAATTTACCAGGACCGAATCAAATATAAAAAAGGACTCTGAGCATCTCAAATGCCCACCTTACACGTCCGCTAAAAAACCCCAAAGAGTGCACATCCAACCTCAGGCACTCGCATCGCTTGACTGGATCCTCACAGCCAGAAGAGGTCACTGAATCGCCCCAGCCCCATCATTTTGGGACAAGGCAAGTGGTCCCAACCACTATTATCGATATTTCTCCCCAACACGGTCCAAAGGATCCACACACTCCCTGGATTCGCGAGGATGCTTCTGCCCTGAGCTGCCTGGAGCTCTCCCTGCCGATGCAACCAGCAGCCTTGTGGTCCGTTACCTCTCTCCGAGGACCCGAACTATGGGTACAACCACCCTTCCCACCGCACCGTTCCCTCTCCATCCCACCCAACACCTCCAGACCAACTCCAGGCGCGCTGCCCTGCACCACAGCACCTTTCTGCCACCTCCTGTGGTTTTTCCAGAGGGACTAGGGGTACCCCCTGCCCACTCTCCCTTCCCTCCAGGTGCTCAGCCAGGGATGCTGCAAGGGGAGCAACCAGTGGGACCAACCTGCCCCCAAAACTGGGCATGATGCTCCCCTGCAAACTTGGGAGCCAGCAGGACATGGGGATGCCTCACCGGGGGGGGTCCCTACTTTCCTCACTCAGCCAGGGAGGCTCTGAAGGACCCCCCCAAGCCCAGGTACGATACTCCTCCTGCAAACCTGGGAGCCGGCAGGATGCGGGAGTGCCTCACCGGGGATGGGGGGGGGTCCCCGCTTTCCCCGCTCCAGATACTCAGCCAGGGACGCTTCGAGGGGAGCACCCGGGAGCAACCGGTGGGACCGACCCCCCCTCCCAGTCCCGGTGCTCCCGCTGCAAACTTGGGAACCGGTGGGGGGCCACCTCAGCGGGGAGGGGGTGGTCTCTTACCTCGCAGCGCGCTCGTCCAGCTGCAGAGCCCCAGCAGCAGCAGCGGCCACCTCAGGGGGCAGCTCCTCTTTGCAGCCCCCCCGCCCATGCTGGACGGGATGCGAATCCCCTCTCCCCGCGCCTCCGCGAGCACGAGAATCCCTTCCTTTTTTTGGTTTCCTCCCCCTCTCCCAGCGCTTCTCTCCCCCCCAGATGCGGGGGGGTGCCCAGTGAGGGGGGTTCGGGCAGGGGGGCTCCGCTCCGCGCCCCGCTCGCCGCCGACTGCCGAGCCCCGGCGCGCGCCCGCATCCCTAATGAGCCGCCCCTCCCCCCCGGCCAATTAGCGCGCGGTGGGCGGGCTCTGCCGGCCCCGCCCCGCCCCCAGCGGGAGCGGGCACAGCGCCCCCCGCACCCATCCCGCACCCAGTGGGTGTGGGCACAGCATCCCCTGCATCCAAAGGGAGCGGGTACAGCGTCCCCCTCATTCAGAGGGCGCGGGCACAGCGTCCCCTGCGCTTTGTTGTGGGAAGATATGAGAAATGCATATGGAAATATGTGGCAACACCAGACTTGCACCCGTAAACAGAACCATGGGGATCATGGAATGCTCTGGGTTGGAAGGGACCTCCAAGCCCATCCAGTGCCACCCCCTGCCATGGGCAGGGACACCTCCCACTGGGTCAGGGGGCTCCAAGCCCCATCCAACCTGGCCTGGAACACCTCCAGGGCTTGTAGAGTCATTTGGGATTGAGTTCAACTGTACCTGTCCACTACTAAACCATTTCCCCTGTCTTTAAACACCTCCACGCCTGGTGACTCAACCTGGGCAGTCGCTTCCACTGTCTGAGAACCCTTCCAGTGAAGGTATTATTCCCAATATCCAATCTAAACCTCCCTTGGTGTAACTTGTGGCCATTTCCTCTCGTCCTATCGCTTGTCACTTGCTGTGTCAGCGCTTCCAGTGGGACAAAAAAGCCTGGCTAACGGAGCAGAAGGTACAAATGGGATTTGATGCTAACGAGGAACCTCACCGTGAGGCTCCCGTAATGCTACAGGTAAGAACAAATAGACCGCGTTTGTACCATTGTGGCAGTAAGAGAATTGTCACTGTGGAAGTTAAAGATGGTGCATTCCTAGCCATGATATTATAATATTGTGTCAGTGTCCAAAATGCCCCTGAAACACAGCATTTCCTGTTCTTTTGGCAATAAATTCCATTTTCCCCCGTCTATAAGAGCCAGAAGGCAGAGTTCTATTCCCATCCATGTTTTACACTTGAGAAATTGCATTGAGTTGACTCTACTGCTGCTTCACAAACTCCGAAGCGCACACGTATCTCAAGTTTAAGGGGACTCAGTCACTACTTACAGAATGTTTTGAGATCCCTCACTGGAAAAAATGCAGCAGGATTAGTTACGTCTACTTAAGAGGAAGCCTTGCCAACTGGTGCTCCTGCAGGCTGGCTTTGTACTGTTTTTCCGGAGGAAACAAATAATTAAAGCAAAAGGAATTGGTAATCAGAATTTTAAGAGAAAAAATCAATATCTGAGAACATCACATCAAAGATCTCGTATTCCCTTTCCATCACGGGTCTGCCAGGCTCCAGCTCACAATGAAGAGCAGAGCTGCAAAGGCAGAGAGCAAATATATGAAAAATATATTTACTTCAATAGCTTTTTAGGTCATTCTCCACCTTCAACGGGTTCCAAGGACAGAAAAAACCCACCCGAAAACAAAGCACGACAACAAAACCCCCTCCAAACCATCAAGGACCAGGACTGGGAAGTTACACAGGAAAGTTCTTACGTGTCCAAGCATCCAACACACTTCCTTTAAAGTCTCGGCATCTCAGCAGCACGGCCCTATTTCCTAGCACATCCACACAGGCAACTTTAGCTCCAAGCCCCACTAATTATCTATTTTTGCCTGTGCTACTGAGTCAGTGTTTGGTGCTGTAGATAAAAATACCAAGTTCTCAATTTATAATGCGATTATGATGGGGAAGAAGAGAGCAAAAGTAGAAAAGAGGGCAACAGCTGGAAACTTCAGTCAATGCACCTGGAAATGTAAATATGCAGAATATTCCACAAAGATAAAATCTCGAGGTGGGGGAGGACGCAGGAGTTTGAGCTGGTGAAATGCAGTTATAAACGGTACGAAATACTCTCTAAGCACAGTGCTGATGTACAGCGCCTTTCAGAAACAAAGCTGTATGATACCACGGCAGCCCAAAGTGCTGTTTCTAGGAATGGAGGTTATTTACAGGGTGTTTCAACAGGAAAAAAACCCAGAGGGAAAGCTAAAACCTATTTTTAATATCGGGGTGTGAGCAAGAGAAAAATCCGGAATCCAGCCAAGAGAGTAACGGCATCAATGGAGGGAAACTGAGAAACATCAATGCAGAAGGTGAAAATGCTGCAAGGAAGAGATTTGTTCTTCCCTAGAGCCTCAAGGGTTAAATTTCACATTGAGCAATATCTGTTTTCTGACAGAATCCATATTCCACATCTGGGATTCCAGACTGATGAGAACCTGGAGCTCTAAAGGCTGATGCAGCTGCTGAAAAAGAGAGAAACAGACAAACAGAGCCAAGGGAAGTTTCTTCATTACCTCGATCGCTGCAGCTGCACAGCCAGACAGTGGGAAAGGTGTGGGAGCGACAGACAGAACCCGTGACCCAGCATCTCTACTCCAGTCTTCAGCTCTGCCACCCTCACTCCCTTCTGAGCAAAGTTCTTCCCAGTTCTCTGCATCTCAGGTTCCATCTCGCACTGCGCTGGTGGCTAAAGAGATCTCGGTGGTCTTCAACCACATGGACTTACCAGACACAGCTGATAAGTTCACACAAAGTAATTTTTCCTTAGCTAGAATATGTCAATACCCGAATAATTTTCAATAAGCCATACAGCCACAGCGGGAAGGGGAAGAAAAATAAGAAATAAATCACTTCCTTCACCCTGGAAGCTCAGCAGAACATTCCAGCTGAGTTTGCAAAGGTGCGTTCAGCCTCTACCTCTTCTCAAGTGCAACATAAAAACTTGCAGCCAGGTGATTACACTTTGTTTATTTGATGTCTGACCTTGCAATAACCCACCTGAGCTTTGCAATAATCAGAATTCACATCACTTGTGCATCGCGATAGGCTGGGGACGGTCCTTGCTGGAGGAGGCGAAAGGAGAGCTGCTTCGTTTGGCAGCTCTTGCAAGTACAACCACGCTGAGACGGCATTGGAATCGGACAGAACACGCCATCGCCATGCTCACCAGATATAATGATAAAAGGAGAATAAATGCATCTAAACCCCCGAGGTAAATCACAGAGAACATCAGACACAGCCCGGTTGGCTCCAACACAAGTATTCGCATCTGTACAACAGGTAAATAATTCAGGAGGCAAGCGAGAACATCCGACTGTAGCAACAAATAAGTAATGAAATTAGAGGAAGCACCGCGCATGAGCTCAGTCCTAGCGACACAGAAGGCAATAAAAAAAGGGTCCTGGTTGCTTTTAGCCTATTTCCAACATTTATCCCTCTCCTTCTCTCACAAGAGCACCTGAAACAAAGTGGGATCTGGAAAACGATCCAACCCACCTGGAAAAGTTGTAATTGTGACAAAGTTGCGACATGACCTGGGGTTATTCAGCATTATCACACACAGAAATAACGCAGGGACCAGCCTTTGGCCTCAAAACACATTCTGGTGAGTTGGGCACTTCATTTCATGGCATCAAACTAAAGAAATGGCTCCTATCTGTCACAACGCAAGACAAATAGGAAGCCCGGGCTCAAATGATTCCTTACAATTCCTCTCCATGTAGCAAAGGCACATGTGGATTAAACTCCCCCCGTGGTAGCTCTGGACACTCCCCCATGTTCTGAGATGGCATTCTTTGGGTCCAAGGCTGCTCAGAAAGTAAGAGGCAGTTACCAATATCTTAAAGGATCCCCATCTTCCACAGTTTGCCTCAAGGCAGTCCTTGCTCACAGCACTTCTGGCTTGAGTTTTTGATGCATCGTGAAAGTGGAATGGGACTGGATTGCCCAAAGGTACCAGGAACGCTACTATGCCATACGGATGCGCTCGGGGGTCCTTACTGATCACTAACTCCAGCTGACGTTTTTTCAGTCATGGAGGTCTTTATCACAATTAAAGAAAGGTTTGGGTGGAAGGGACCTCAAAGCCCATCCAATTCCACCCCCTGCCATGCTCGGGGACACCTCCCACTGGATCCGGGGGCTCCAAGCCCCATCCAACCTGGCCTGGAACACCTCCAGGGATGAGGTTTCCATGACTTTGTCCTGTATATGCACACCTACAAAGTAATCCCAGAGGACACAAGAGCAGGTCTCCAAAGAATTGGCCAAGTTCATGGGTTTCGGGGTTGCATTTCCTTTGAAAATTGGTTTGTACCTTGGCAAAATCTCACCAAATAACATCACCTTCTGCCCCAAGGAGAACAGAAATATTTAGCAGCAAGATGCAATACCGGATCCAGCCCTGTGGTTCTTGGAAACAATCCCTACCAGACCGAGTTGCCATAGCATCCGCTGTACCGCTATTAACACATAACACGCATGTACAATGGCAATTAATCAGGCACAGCCTGCGTATGAGCCTGCCGTGAAGAGTCTCATTTTCAGTTGTGTTTTGCAGTATCTTCAGCAGCATTCTAGGAATTGAGAGTACACAGGCTAGAAACCCATCATCTACGCATTTGAGTCCCAGCTCTGCGGTTGCTGTGCTCCACTGCTCACACTGGCTCTGCGGCTCCGCAGTAGGACATCTAGTGGCTGAATAATTTACTGTATATATACACCGAGCTGAATATATTATTTAGATTTTCTGTCAGAAAGCTCGTATCTACTGTTTCAAGGCTTAGGAAGGTTTATTTGGGAGCATCGAAGGATTTCTGCATGTTCTGTTGTGCAACAGAAGCCCAGTACACTGCTGGGCAACAGCACTTGGCAGTGAGCACAATGAGAGCCAGACAGGTATATCTGCCCATTTCTACTTTATCTTCCAGCAGGAAATCACAGGAGCCTCTTTTGCCTCTGACCCGTAAGGTTATTTTACTCTTTGCAACTTACAGAACTCTTCTTAGCTTTAGTTTGGATTTTTCCTTAGTTGGATTTTGAAATTCAGAATGACAGTGTTGGTCCCAAGCTTTGTATTATTTTGTTTCCATATGAATAAAAGATTGAATAAACCTTTTTATTCCAAAGGATAAACTTCAGCCTCCTTGAAGATGGGAAAAAACCCCCCAGCAACCACCTTAAAAAAAAGTCCACGATTCCATCCCATTTGGTTTAAAGTGAAGCCACCATTCAAGCTGTCACAAGCCATCATTTCTGATGAGTTACAATCTATATTATTTTTAAATTGATTAATCTAAGATGAAATATAATAGAACCATTTGCATTTTCCTGTGTTTACTCATTCCAAAAATTGACAGACACCACAGAGCAAAGTTAATCTGATGAAAACCGAAATGCAGGAGGGGTTGGCTGCGCATCCAAACAGGAAAATGTGGATTAACATGCCAAGAGAAGGAGGAACATCTGAACTTCACTAATCAATTTTAAGAATCAGAAGACCCAGGCATTTCAAAAATGTCATAATCTTAATACCCAATTCACTCCTCGCTCTGTAATTTGGAGAAATCAGCTGCACTTGAAATTTTACCTGCAGCATTTCCTTCACTTGGGCAAAGAACAATTCCAACTTCAGCATTAATTATTATTTTATTTCCATGCCCTTTTAGATTTCTCCCCATAAATTAATATTCTGATCCCACCCACTCTCACTCGTGGCACCACCAGGCGTTTTTGTGGTGGCTGCAGCCAGATTAGAGGCAAAGGGCAGCTCTGCAAAGTGCTCCAATCTCTGCATAAAGAGCTCGGGCTGCAAAAAGCAAGCACACATCGCTGGCACTCCCCACCCTTTAAAGGCACTCATTAAGCATCCAGTCCAGATTTAGCACCCTGGCTCAGCCCATTTGGAATGGGAGGTGCACGACAAGAAACAGACGATGCAGGGATGAGACGGGGATGGATCAGACGGGGATGGATCAGACGGTGCGCTCTGAGAGCAAACAAAGGAGATAAAAGCAGCAGGGCATCAGCCGAGCGGTGCCTTAGCCGATTGTAGTTTGTGGTTAAGAAAAAAAGGTTACACATTCAAGCAGAAAGAGACAATCTGAGAGATTCTTCAAAACATCGCAGGCGTTGCTGTGCAGTTGGGAGCTGGCAGGGATGCTGCTGTCGCTGCGCAGGAGTGCAGCGAGAGGGCAAGGGACAAGAAGCATCGGGCAAGGCTGTTTGTGTTCTACCACCACAGACAAAACAGGATTGATGTGTCTGGCTTTCACAGTCTCGCTCAGAGGCAACGCTCTTCTTGAAGGGCCGGTACTGAGTAAGTTCAGAACCCTCTCAGCAAGTGGGAAGTTATCGCCACCTTATTCCATCCAAACTTGCCCGGCACCAAAAAGCAGAACTCACCTCTGGCAGTTATCATAGAGTGGTTTCGGTTGGAAAAGATCTTGGAGATCGCCAAGTCCAACCACCGATTCCAGCTCCAAGTCTGCCACCAGACCATGACCCCAAGTACGACATCTACTCCTCCGTTAAACCCCTCCAGGGATGGTGACTCAACCACCTCCCCGGGCAGCCCCTGCTAATGACAATCCCTTCAGTAAAGAAATCCCTCCCAATATCCAACCTAAAACTCCCTTGATGCAACTCAAGGCCCTTTCCCCTTGTCCTGTCACTGGCTACCACGAAGAGACCAACCCCCACCTCACCACAACCTCCTTTTAGGCAGCTGTAGAGAGCGATAAGGTCTCCCCTCAGCCTTCTTTTCTCCAGACTAATCCACCCCAGTCCCTCCTCGCAAGGCCTGTACTCTAAACCCTTCCTCAACTTATTATTAATGAGGGAGGGCCAGGAGAGGTTTGCAGCGACTGTGCATGATGCTGAAATGCAGAAGGGCAGAATCATGGGTCATAAACCACAGAAACACAAAGAATTTATAACTGAAGCTCCTCGTCACTCCTCTCCTCCAGAAGAGGAAAACGATACCCAACAAAAACACCCTAAAGCACAAACCCAGCCTGAAAAGCCCACAAAATCCTTGCATGGAACCCAGCAAAGATCAATCATCAGCTCCTGGCAAAAGAAGTGGTTAATGCTCCCAGTGAGGGTTAATGAGACGATCCAACTTTTAGCCTGGATGCTGCCAGGAGCTCCACGTGAAGCCCGAGGTGCTTGGGGAAGATGCTGAAGAAGGCATCAGTCATTTAAATTGCAAACATGTTTGGCTTCATCAGGGACCCTTCACCCCGCTTTGATTTGCTGAACGCACCGGACTAACGGCGGGCAGCTCCCGGCTCCCCTCGCTGCTCACCAGGGCGCCGAAGCCTCCCCGTGAGACATGAGAAACGGGAGATTATTTTTACCCTAATTAAGTACAATTTTGTCAGGACTGGAAACACGCAGGTGTCGTTATTAAATTACCTAACTGTGCCTTTGAAATGGCCACATAATAATGACTTTTCAGTAACAAGAGAAAAAGGGGAATGTGAAATCTTTGCTTTATTATTTTCCTCTTAATCTCCAGCGCAAAAGCAGAGGGCATCCACCAGCAACTACTGTTCTGAATTATTCATAATTAGTCACACATCATCAAATGCAACTGCCTGATGATCTCAGGTGTGAAAGGCAACAAGTAGTTGAATAGCTCCTTAGCTATTAGAACATTAATTCAGCTCCAAGGCAGAGAAACAGGAGACCACTTGGGTGCAAGCGATGCCATTTTCTGAAAAGCAGCAGTGACCGCGTGTCAATCGAGCACCAAACAGCCAGCAAAGCTTTCTCCCCATTTGATGTGATTGAAGGCAAAAAGCCCCATTACTGGCAGCTCCCACCACTCTCCTGAAGTGTGTTTGCTACCCCCTTGCCTCTCCCTCGTGCTGCTATCGGGTGACTGTGCTCGTTTCTGCTATGCCGCGCACAGCCCTGTGGTTGTGTCTCCCAGGCTGTGGAAGGGCAGACGAGCCTGTCCACGCACCACTCCAGGAACGCACAAACCCTGATAAACCATTCCCAGATGGAGGTCACCACAGCAGAGAAGTGATCATCCTGCCATGGAGCTAAGCAGAACCTGTAGCGATGCAGCAACAGGGCTGTTCCTGGAACGTTTCCAGTCCAATGGAAGCAAAAGGCGATGAAGAGGCAGTGGGGATAGTTTTGAATATGGACTAAACCAGTGCTTAAATCATGGAATCACAGAATGGTTTGGGTTGGAAGGGTCAGGGACACCTCCCACTGCATCGGGGGCTCCAAGCCCCATCCAACCTGGCCTTGAGCACCTCCAGGGATGGGGCAGCCACCACTGCTCTGGGCAACCTGGGCCAGGGCCTCCTCACCCTCACAGCAAAACATTTCTCCCCAAGATCTCATCTCAATCTCTCAGCTTAAAATCATTCCCCTCATCCTATTCCTGCACTCCCTGATCAAGAGCCCCTCCCCAGGTTTCCTGGAGCTCTTTCAGTCCTGGGAGGCTGCTCTAACATCTCCCCGGAATCCATCCAGTGTCTCTCAGCCAGACAGGATTTATGGAAGGCAGCCAAGCGATTCTAGTTCCATGCAGCAGAGGGAAGCAGCAAGCGCTGTAACACCGAGTAGCCACTCGACTGTCATGCACTAAAGACTTAATTATGTTCTCAAACAAAATACAATGAACTCTGTCATAAGTAATCACACCAGAGACCACAGAGCCGGTAGCTTAGCGGAAGTGGCCTTCTACGAAAGATGAAGTAGAAATTTGTCTGGCTTTAGGGAAAACTTACTGAGCTCTGAAAAGAAAGAAGTGGAACCTAAGGTTTTTGCTTTACATAGAGACCTGCCTTCATGTGTTGGTGTTTTACAAAGAAAATTTGGTAAAATCTGAAAAAATTCATCTAATCTTAAAGTAATTGTGACTTAAGGGTTTACAATTACATCTGCTTTAGTAAAGGAAAACACCCCTGCAGGGGTTCAAAGAGTGTATAGCTGTGATACTTCAGGGCATGGTTTAGCAGGCACTGTGGGGCGGGGCTGGGCTGATGGTTGGACTGGATGAGCTTAGAGGTCTTTTCCAACCTCAATGACTCTGTGATTTTGAGCAGTGTAGCACTTACCACACACTTGTTCAGCCTCCAGCCAGAGCATTCCATGCTTCGAGTCTGCTTTATGCCTCCACGCCCAAGTAGCTGAAGTAGACAATTCCTGGAGGATGTTATAAAGAAGATTTGTGAGGAAGGGAGGCAGAAGACACCAGGAAATGATAATTACGAAGTTATTAGAAGCACACCTTGTATGATAAAAACTTGAAGGCAAACTGCTTTGAAAGACAGGTTTTTACTTTCCTCAACACTTAAGATAAAATAATATTAAAGAACTGCTGTCTCAATTTAGAACTAAAGGTTAAAGGATAGCAATTACTGATTATTTAAAGGGTAGCTGTAATGAACTAAGATAAAAAAATATGCCACGTTCCTAAGCCAGATACTATATTTTCAGCCGGCAATGTGACCGTAGCCAAGTGTGAGCAGGAGAAGCAAAGCTGTGACTTGCAATACAGTTCTTACAGTAACTGAAGTCTACGGTGCTTCAGTTCAGAGCACCGTTTGTGCTCTCCAGAACACTGATGGTTTTTAATAGCAAGTTTGTATTCCACGTGCAGTTAAACACACACACACTTTAATAAATCCAGGAGTTTTGCAGAGTACGACATAAAGCCAATTCTTCCAGTGTTGTGTTAGTGAAACCTGCTCTGCCAATGACATGACTTTGATACGGAAAAAATGTACAACTAATCAAATTTTTGTGTATTACATTAAACAAGCAAAGCAGAACATCACATCAGGCTTTGAGAACATGATATTCAGCAAAGGAACAAACCCTATACATTCAGGAAAAGAACTACGTTGAGTGATTTTCTGTAGCCTCTGGTTTCAAAGGCAAGAACGACAGGATATAAAGCATTTTCATTTAGCTTTAAAAAGCTACAAAATAAATATATACAAAGGAGTTTATAAAAGCAAGAAAAAGTACTGAAATTCATAAGAAAAATTCTTTCTGTTAGGAAGTTTCTATAGGGCAATTCAAGGATTCAAAAACATTAACTTCAGCCTTGCTGAGTAAAAGTAATTATTTTCCCTTAAGTCAGCTGATTTCTGGCACTGTTTCATCCATCGTCATCTCTTGTTATTTAGGACATCGCATAACTGGCCTTGATTGTGTTATGGTGTTAAAAGAATGAAATTCCAATTTAGAAGATGCTTAGCACTCGAAAACCTTCGGCGTGTCAGCTCGCTTGGAGGGCGATGCCTGCTTTGATGTGCTGCTGTGTCACAGTTCCACCTTCAAAGGCTGAAAACTTCCAGAAGTCAGGGATGACGGCGCCTGGTTCGCAACTGGAAACCAGGCTTAACACCACGTCCTGCATCCTTGCACCGTCTCCAAGAACGTCTCAGGTTCCTTGCTCACTCAAAGGCTGTGGTTACAACCAACCAACCTTTCCTGGAGGGAAATTGTTATGGGAAAACGTCCTCTTTCATCAACTCTCAACACTGTCTCAGTAAGTCCTGCATCCACCAGCGTATTGGGTCTCCAATTAGTGGGGGAGAACAGGCTGTGGTCAACGGGAAGCTGAACTGGGGAGCAGGAACAAGGGCAGCATTGCACAGGTGCCCACAGGGAGCCTTTTGCTACCGACAAGGCAGGACTCGCTACCATTGTCCAATTTCTCCAGCAGCAAGCATTAAACAGCACGAAGATCAGGAACTCATGTCCGGCCGGGGGTTGTGATTGCTTTGTGATTTCTGATATGGGGCTTTGAAGTTGGAGCTTTGACTCTGCATGGGGCAGTGTGTTCAGAGAGCTGCCAAAAGCTTCTCATCTACCTGGGCACTCGGTGCCAGCACGGATCTGATGCAAAGCACTGAAGAACTGGCTCCAAGTTATTTCCCTTCTGCAGTCACAAAATACGCTCCCTCCCCATTTTATTTTATTTTTTTTTTTTTTTTTTTAGAGCCAGGCAACTTCAGTTTTTCATAACTTCTGAATTTCAAAGCGGATGAGCTGTTAGTATAAATACCGCTTGTGTTTCCCAAACCAGCCCACTTAGAATTGCTGCTTAGAACACTTATTTCTTCAGTGATAGCATGCCCAGGCTCGAACCAAACCACCTACTGGGCAGCACACAGAAGATTTGCACCCCTGCTAAAAACCAGCCATAGACCTGCAGGGAACACCAATAATCTCATATTCTACATGACAAGGTCTGAGGTTCCCATCACCAATTACGGAAGAAAAAGGTGTAGACCCCGCCATTCCAGTTTTAACCCTTCAGCAGGTCCATAGTTACTGCATCCCCTCACAGACAGCTCACCTTAGGACTTTCAAGTGCAGTAACTCCACCCAACAGATGATTAATATGTCAGAAAAATAGTTCTCCGTCTTTGCTCTCATACCAGATGGGAGACATTTATTATGCTGTCCCTTTCCAGTCTGATGTTCCCGAGATGCCAGATAAAGGGATCTAACCTCAGCTGTCCCATATTGTCATTTTAATTAAAGCCATATCCTGTAGAATGCTGTACGTGCTGAAGCCCCGATAAGATCCTATTACCCGAAAGGAGCAAATTTGTGATGCTATCTGGGCCAGCCCATGATTATCTGCCAGAACAAAAGGAATGTTATTAAACAAACTCTGTTAGATCACTGTGGGAGGACAGAATGAAAACCATGCTTGGTGAAATCCCTTATCTCCCAGGGGTCACACCTGCAGCACAAAGCCAGCGTGGAGAAAGGGGAGGAGCTGCCGGCTTCTGTTCCACTGGGGAAAGTATATTTATTAGCAGGAGAAATACCAACTTTAATATCAATTAACTCCTGGGAGATGATAGGTTCTTACGTACGTGTTCAAAAGTCTCATTAAACTTCAAAGTGACTCTGTTTGCTTTTCTAAGCACAGCCATTACTTTTTAGCACACAAGGAAGGGTTACAACATCTCTCTTACCTCTCAGGTTTAATCATCTCCTGTGGAACAGAAGCAGTGGGAGGGAGCTGCCACACTGCAGTTCCTCTACCCTGACTTCATTCTTTCACTTTTTCAATTCAGCAAACCGCTTGCCAGCTCCCTTCAGATGGATCCTGGTCCTTCTGCAGCCAAAACATCCAGCGGTTCCAGAGGAGACAGGGAGCTGTGTCACAGCTCTGCATTGTCTCCGGTTTCTTGGTCTTAAGAGACACCAATCCCAACCTCTTCTGTTTCTGATAATGAACTCCAAGCATGCTCGGGCCGTACTTCTGGTCTTCCAAGCAAGCAGAGCTAATCCAACAGAGCAACTGGTGCGTCCATCCCATTCCAGCAAGCCACACTTAGCTTCTCCGACTTCTCAGCTCCTAACAGACAAGTTCTGAACTAGACAAAAACCCCAAGTGCAGCCTGAAGTAGCCTGCTGATGTTTAATTCCTCTGTCTGGTACTCCACGAGCAGCAAGAACAGCCCTACCCCACCATTCAGCTACTCCACCATCCTCCTGGACTGGGGAACCAAAGTGCTGTATATGCTCTGGGAGTGCTGTTCTCTGGGGTCTGCACCGTGATCACAAACAGCTGGAGCACTCTGGAATCATCAGTTACCACTCCCCAGCTGTGAAGCATCAACTCCCATCTCCCCCACTAACCCGGTGTGTTATTTTAACACCATCAGGTGGTTTAATGCACACAGATGCTTCTGCTTAACCACTACTGGGTGGAAGCACCTGTGGACCCTCAGCACAGCTCAGCAGGAGAACGGCACTTCCCGATGTTTGTGGAGTCACTGCACATCCCATCTCTGCTTACCCTAAGACAAAGAAACAAAACTCGCTCTTTTCTTAATGCAGCCCCCCCTACTAAACCCATGGGAACCATACGGACTGGTCACAGCAGTAATAAAAGGCTACGAAGAAGAACGAATCCAGGCCCCAAAACAGTTTTAAACTGAAGTTGTAAGAGAGAATACAGTTTCCTGGTCAAAAGTTAGATCTGAGGCATCGGTAGCTTCTCTAAAATGTATTGTTTTATCTCAAAAAACCACATGAAAGAACAGTCACTAAAGGGAGTTGGCAGCTGATAAAACAGATATCCACAATAAACTGAAGAACAGTAGCAGGTATAATGTATAAATTAAGCAGAACTTAATGAACTGGTCTTTAAATAATAGTTTTATCTTCCTCATCCATATGCATTTGGTAGGATAACTAACACAGATACGGTTCAAAAGGGGGGCCGGTTCTGTTTGATGTGTTCTCATCTCTCATTCTGATTGTAGCAAAGCCTTGTGCTGGGGCCCTCCGTGGTCTCCTGCTGTTGATCTGCGTTCCAGCAGCTCCATCTGTTGATGGAGAGCAGGGCGAGGCACAGAGCATCCATCGATGGCTGGACCAGGTGAGCTTTGTGCCTCAAAGCAACATCTCGAGTGTCTCACACAACTGAGGTCCATGGTTGTGTTTACACTCAATCACGTTGTGACACCGGAGCCGGGCTTTGACATCACCTGCGCACTGAGTGAGAAATGGTAATCCTTGATGCTTTGCCTGCTGGATCTGTGCTGGACCTCCTGTTTGGACCTGGACATTTTCCTGAACATTTTTTTGAAGCGTGTGGAAATAGGAACCAGCTTCAACCCAACAAACGCTGGAGGTATCGCTGCTGTGTCGCAGCTGGTCTTGTTCATCCTTGTGACCGAGGTGCTGTGTGAACCCACTGAGTGTGGATTGTGGGAAGTATTCCAGAAAAGTTCTCGTGATGCAAAGACGTTGATGTTTGCCTCCTGGTGCTTCAATGATGAACCGGGAAAGGCTGCCTTTGAATTTAATACAGGAATATTTGTACACAGGGGTTGTTGGCAGCGCTCCGAGAAGCACAGATCTATTGTCACGACCCAGTTCTGGCTGCAGAGATGTGATCATTGCTAAAATAATCTTGTGAGGGGCTGTAGAAACCTTGCAGTTCCAGTTTATTTAATTTTTTGCCATTCTTCCTAGAATTGATTTTGATCTAGATAGATTTTTTTTGTTCAGAGTCTCGGCTCTGGTATTTCCCATTCACTGACACACGGTGCCACCTGACCCGTTTATATTGAGATGAGATCTTGGGGAGAAATGTTTTGCTGTGAGGGTGGGGAGGCCCTGGCCCAGGGTGCCCAGAGCAGTGGTGGCTGCCCCATCCCTGGAGGTGTTCAAGGCCAGGTTGGATGGGGCTTGGAGCAACCTAATTCCACCAAGATTTGGCTTCCAGTCCCATGTACACAACCACTTTACTCACTTTGGCATCCTGGTTCCTGTCATTCGAGCATCACCGTTTTGTTCTTAATGATCAGGTAAGGAAGAAAGAAAGAAAAAGCCTTAAGATTCGCACACAACACTCGTATTTTGTAGAGACTCTTCATTTCCTGATTGTCTCAAAGTGTAAAACAATTTGCAAGACAGGGCAGCTGAGTCCACAGCCAGCAAGGAACTTCAGAAGTGCCTGGAAGGAGATCTCTGTGGTAGCGTTGGCTGCATCAGCTGCACCAGCAAAAGGGGCGAGTGTTCCAGATTTCATTTTAACATTGCACATTAATTGTTGGTTCCAGTGATTTCTTACAGTAATATTTTGTTTCCTTTGCTCTTACCCCTAAATTTGTATTGCAGTGAAATCATAAACAAGCCAAAGAAATCTATTTTCTACTTTTCCTCTATAGGCTGCCCCTAAGTAACATTTAATACAAATATTTAAACTGAATTTCCAATAGAGAAGCACTTGTACACTTCAAACAGCTTTAAATACACACATTTTGACAAAATCTTCAAGAAAAGCTGAATATCTCCCCAAGAACCAAGCATTTCTGCATGTTAAACTTCAACTGCTAAGGAAAAGTGAGAATTCTGCTCGTGCTCGGCTCTAAAAACACAACAAGTCACCTTTAATTTAGAAGTTTTAAAAACAACTCAGCTTCCTCAAACTAAAGAAAGGGAAAATACAGACAGATAAAACACGATTACATAGAGTTTAATTAGCCAGGATATGCAGAATATCATCTCCTCTTCCAAGAAGTGCCAGGGGACCTGAGGAACTTACACCATCTGCTTTTGCTGTTGCAGTTGGCGTGTGCGCCCCTGGATTAGCAAGCTAAGTAAGATAAGGATTTACATGTATATCAGTAATAACATCTACAGGGAATTGTATTTTAAATGATGGGAATAAAGAGTTAACAGAGAAGAAAAGGCAGGGTGATGTTTCCTCCCTCTCACTCCTTAACTAAGGGGCTCCAGGATGGATCTCAATGCAGGCAGCTCCTCCTTTCAGCCAGGATCTCGTCCTGTTGGGAGACCGCATATTCTCCCTGGATGGCTCATCCTTGGAGCTGGCATTTCCGAACCGCGGAACACTGTGTCACCAGCTCAAGGCAGCAGTAAACCAAGAAGCTCAGCAACAGCGCCAATCTGCTGGGTCGGCTCCGAAAATATCAAGATTCCATCCCTTCCTCCCCACCAGCAGAGCTGTTCTTTGCTCCCAGCGTGGATCGCCCCGGGTGAAGCGCAGATGGACAAACTACAGCGAGCCTAGGAGATAATTACCCACGGCAAGGGCCAGAAGCTGCCCAGATAATTCAAAACTACTTACCAACTCCACAATCAAAAATAAATAAATAAAGCATAAGCTTCTCCAATTCATTACTGTTTATTCATCCTCTGAGTGCACTACTCACAGCTGTTAAATGGCCAATAAATTCTTCCCATTCCAGCGCGCTCCTCAGACTCAGAGGGGCTGCCCTGGCAGCTCTTCTGGCAACACCCAGCGCCAAGCTGGGTTTGCACAGAGGAACCGCTGAGCAGGACCGAGCTCACGACACAATCCATCCCACCTCCTTTTTCCAGGAAAGGTGCAAACCAGGCATTTTAAAGCATCCTGGGGAGCTACTAGAAAATAAGGAAAACTTGCTATTGCCTTGACAGTTCTTTCTGCCAAGAAACAGAAAGACCCGTCGGCCCTTTAATGTGGTTTTATGTGACTGTAAGTGCTCTTGTTTAAATATTATGTTTTAATATTACATATCAGGATCATTTCAATAAGCACATCCAACATGTCACTGCGAGACTGGGTCCTGGCAGAAAGCACACTTGAATACAATTTTAAGGATATATTTGCTGTTTGTCATGAAGACATTTCAGAACCACCAGCAGATCATTCAGACAGACACAAAGCAACACCGGGAGCCTCTACAGCCGACACTCCTGGGATGCAGCAGGATGGTCAGTGCTGTCCCACTGCAGTATTACCTGTCCTCCACTAACCTCGTACCAGGCATCACTAGTGTCAACTTCAACATTGCAGAATGAAAGGGAAAATCTCCCACTGTTTTTTAAAAAGCTTAAATGCAATTTAGTGTCAGAAAAATATCCTATTAAATGTAGCTTTTGAATTCTTTTAAGTCTAAAATTGACAAAGTTGTCTCAGGAAGCTCAGAATGCGGTGTGTGAGAGGCAGAGCACCGGCACCATTAAAAGATGCCAAGGTTCAGAAGAGAAGGAGTAGAAATGAAAGGTCCAATTCTCATCGTGACCAAAGTTTAGAAGTTAGATGCTATCAAGCGCACACTTCGTTCGATAGCCTCATAAACCATCTTTTGGGTAGTGACCCAGAAGAAAGGCTGTGTATCAGTCATCGGAGGCTTCTCACCTGGTTCTCACTATACCTTTTTGTTTACCTGCACAAGGATGTGGGCTGGTTTTTAATTGCCTTTTATGCATTTTTTCTTTGGTCTGTCCGATTTAAGAGTTTAACGAACTTTAGAAGCCCACCACAACATGAAGTCTGGAACTTACCGAAACGACTGACACGGCTGCTTACAAAATACTGGCACAAACCAAGCCTAAAGCTGCCTAAAAAGGACACTCCATAAACTGGAGAAGAAAAGCAGAGATCGCTTAACAATGCTAAACGGTATCAACAGCCACAAGGGTGAGAAAAAACTGGGTAGTCGCTCTTTATATTCTTACCACCACGATCAAGAGTCTGGAAGCAGAACAGATGTTTAGAGAAAGTCTCATTTTTATCCCCTCATTTCAGTGAAAGCCTCTCTGGAGGGAAATTCTCCAGCTCACTCAGGCTCCCTGCACCAGTTGGCTACTTAGTGAAGGAGATGACATCCAATTTTTGTGAAATCCATCTTGTGGCTGCTAAAGCATCGCTTCATGTGAACAGCTGAAAAGGGTGTGACAGTTCTGGAGACGAAACCGAGACTTATCCTCACCCATAGAATAAATAATACGAGAACCCCGGGCTGATTTCTGTCAGAGACCACATTAATTCTGTCTGTTACCTCGTCCCAAAATAGCCCGGCATTCTGGCACGCGCACCGCACAGGAGATAAAGCACGTCCTGCTCATTCACACTCCCAGCAAGCACCATGTGTTTCATTTAAGGCTCTTAAATGAAACAGTAAACCTTCACTAAATGTGGTTATTCTGGTACGTTAGGAGAGCGCAAACACTAAGCAGGGTTAAACACAACCATGTGGTGAGCACGGTGCTGGTGTCAGTGCGCATCAGAGGAGGCTCCACTGATTTCTGTGGCACTAAACACTCATTTCTTATTTCAGAGTAAAACTAACAAAGAGAATTATGAACAAAAGCACCAACAAATTCAGACAATGGAAAACCGTCATCCAAGTTGGATCAATGCGGGTCAGGGGTAACTCCCGTGATACTCACCGGTCCGACTTCCCAAAGCTTTGCGTCTCAGGTAGAATTAGCAGCGATGTTCTCTCCCGTTGGCCGTCACACATGCAAGGGATTGGCTGAACGGGATCTCAGTTTCAGTCTGATCTTATATTTCAGTATAAAATCTCAGATTAAGTCAGACCACATCTCAAGTTCATCGCAGTTCTCAGCGTTCCTGGATAAACATTGTTGTGTTTTCTGTAAGAACCCATAGAGATAGTTTTATCTTTGTAGGCACAAATGCAGATACCCAAACCCTGGCGATCCTTCCAGGGTAAGTGGTACCAGTTACCTGCAGACTCACCCATCCCCGGTGTTATAAGCAGTGAATTACTTTTTCACTACTCTTCAGCCATACTTTTCTACTGACTCTCAAAGGAAGAGAAGTAGCAGGTTTGTAACTGTGAGTCTGATAACTGCAAACTGCAACTTGAGACTTCCCTTCAAGTCTTCACCACCAGCGAGGAGGCTGCCTTTAATTGCTCTGCATTTCATTTTAACACAGCAAAACAGGACATTCCAACCATGAGAGTGAGAAGGGATGCTAATTCTTCCCCTATCATTCCCCTACCATGAACTGCCAAAACCAAGTATTGCCAACACTTGAAAATCAGAGTTTCCTAATAAACTAAAATTTCAGAATTCAAGAATCCGTTTAGCTTGAGTTGAAGGAGAGGATGAAGTTAAACAGTTGAATGTCATTAAGGAGGCTGTTAGGAAATACTGTCCTAGAGATTCAGCTACGAGGATCTGCAGTTTTTAGTATCTGCATATATATTAAATGTGTAACGTAACATACATAGAGCAAAATCTTAAATTTTGATTCATCAGCAGTCAGTGCTTTGCTCATCAAATTTTGCTTTTGCACCAGAGTGTTTTGTGCAAGGAAGGTTTTAATGGTTACGTATTTCCCTATCACGATGGAACATCAATACTGTAAAGTTCTATGAGGCAGCTTTTGATTGCAGACAAGCTTATTCATAAATTTTTCAGTAGCTATCATCAAAATTAAAACCAGTGTGGAATAATTTCAGAGAGGCAGGAGAACGTGGGGGTTTTTTTCCTGGCTGATATAAAGCAGAAGTGCCACAGGAGATGCTTCTGACATCAGCAGGCGTTTTAATTGCCATGAGTGTCTGTGGCATATTAAAAATATCATATGAGAATGTTAATGCTTAACAGCCTTCAAAAGATGTTTTCCCCAGGGTTTTGTAACTCTGGCTTGTAAATTAAAACCATCATAGGAGGAAACATGCAATAAACCCATGAAAGCATCCATATATCATACGGAGTCAATGATGGGCCAAGGACTTGTTTCTCGTACATCATGAAAAAGTAAATTCTTCACAGAAAGCAAGAAAATTGTTTATTTTTGTGATGTTCTGAATGTTTCAAGTTGTTACCCATAAGCTCCATCAAACAAATCATTTCCTGACAAACAGATGGGGACATGGCCAGAGGATGCTCCAGCTCCATCGCTGTCTCACGACCACGAAACAAGGTGCAAACGCAGGTCGGTACCTGGGTTCCAGCTGAGTAGGGGTCAGGCCAAGACATTGAGCAGCGCTCCTGGGTCACAAAATCTGGACATGGATTATGGTCAAAGGGCAGCACGCAACGGCTGGAAGTTGTCAGTGAACGATAAAGCAATGGTCCTGGATCGAAGCGATCAAGGCTGAGCATTTCCTGGCTTCGTTCAGATGGGAGCATCTCACAGGCACAACTGCACAGGCAAGCTCTGAAGACCGAGATCATCGGATCATTGGTGTGGAAATCTCTGTCTAATTTTAATTTAACGGGACAGAAAAGCTTGAAATTTCATAGTGAAAAACACTTGAAAAGATCAAGTGCCGAAAACCCCTTGGTGAACACAACCATTTACTACGAAAAAACCCCACATGTTCAGAATACAGAACCCAACAAAGAATCTACATCAGGTTGGACGTTCTGTCTATTACAGAACACAAGAATCTTACAGTTAAATTCCTTTTGGGTGCACAGCTTTGCCTCTGTAACTTTTAAATCCCTGAAAGAACATAAAGTTAAAATTTTAATGGCATTTCTGCAGAACCTCTTTGAATTTTGTATTAGATCTCAATTTAGCCTCCGGTAAAGCCTTTAGAAAAAAAAAATTCTGAAGCTTAAAAATGTAATAATCATACAGGAACCTTCCAAAGTCAGCATCAAATAGAATAAAAGATATTTTATTAATCATACAATCGACAAAATTACTAGTCTTGCCACTCTCCTCCCACAAGAGATTCTTCCTCCGTTGCACTGTATTGCACAGACATCGGCGACTGGTGTTTGTTCTCTATGATTTAACCTCTCGATTGCTGTGAATGCTTAAGGAATCGGGGTGCTTTTACTAATGACTGAAGAGGAACTGACCATAAAAAGGGCATCCTAGCGATACTCTTGATTTCAGCTGAGATGACGTACAGAGAAGCCCTGGTTGAGCCCAGTCTCATAGGTTTTTTGATAAAGATATTTCATACAGGCACACTGACCGATACATTAAGTGGTTTCTTTTAATGGTTCAGGGAAATCTTAGAATCATGGGATGGGATGGGTTGGGTTGGAAGGGACCTCCAAGCCCATCCAGTGCCACCCCCTGCCATGGGCAGGGACACCTCCCACTGGGTCAGGGGGCTCCAAGCCCCATCCAACCTGGCCTTGAACACCTCCAGGGTTCGGCAAGAAGACAGAGTGTTGACCTGGGAGCAATTCCAAGCAGTATCAGACTTTTGGAAACCCTGTATCCTATGCACAACTGCCTCAAACATGCTCAGTGCATGATTAGGGCAAACAAACAAATAAAAATTAGAAAAGAAAAAGACAGATTGACAAACATTTCTGCACTGAGCGTTAAATTGGAAAGAATGAGGAAGCCTTTTCTTTCCCCCATGAATACTTACAAAGCAGCAATTACACGCAATTGTGGTTTATAGTATCTCTTTCATTGTCTTATGTTCAGGCATCACATGCTATGGGTTTGCAAACAGTGCTACAAAAAAAATTACGGAGCTATAAAGTGTGAGAATAATTTATCAAAGAAATTATGTCAAAAACCACAATTAAAGAGAATCTGTTGTTAATTTAAAGCATGACTGCAACTAGGTGAATACAAGAAATCTGGTTGGCCAAGAACTGACTTCCAGACAAGATGACACAAGGAGAAGGTGGACTTGGCTTTCCATTTCGTGCTTTGTCTTACAATGAAATACATCAGAAATTCAAGTTATCTTCAGGAAAAACTTCATTGACTCCAATTACAAATCTGCAATGTTAAACCCCACTTTCGCGAGCCACCTTGCCTGTGGCAGAGCTTCCTTCATTCAGAGAAGCTCTACGAGGTCAAAGGCGTCAACGGGATTACAAGGTCAGGGCTCTTGGCGAGCTCAAGATGAAAGACGGTCAATTTGAAGCAGATGGTCCTGTGTAAAGACCAAGCGAGATAAAGGGTGTTATTGGAATATAAATGCTTATTATTATTCAAGCAAACAGATGGGGAGGTCTTTGCCAGATTAGGGCCACTTGTAAAACATTTTGGAATTTTATAGTTGTAAAGCCTGAATTTTGCATGACAGAAGGAAACACTAAATACCTTTTAGAGTAATAGATCTGAGAGGAAATGCTCTTCTTCACACAGGTTATTAAATAACAAACATGGTGGCAGTTAAGATAAAGATAATACTTACTGTGCTGGGAGGAAGGGTTTTGCAAAAAATTCCAAGTTCATGTCCATTTTGGTCTTTGAATTTGATGGCTGATGGAGTCTGGCATCCAGCACAACTTCTGCCTGCGAACTGCCCCGATCCTCGTCCAGGCACGTGTCAGGAATGAGTCTGAGAATTTCCTTGTCTTTCCAGAATGCTGTTCTGATTTTCACACTTAATTCATTGCTCACGGTGTCTATTAGGGAAGATTTAACGCACACAAATGTCAAAGCGCTCTGCTATTTAAATAGAAGGACGAAACCCAAACGTGGCGTGTAGAGCACTGACTATTTATTAGCTGACATGATCCACTGCTAATA
This sequence comes from Neomorphus geoffroyi, assembly GCA_033558235.1. Lineage (NCBI taxonomy): Eukaryota > Metazoa > Chordata > Aves > Cuculiformes > Neomorphidae > Neomorphus > Neomorphus geoffroyi. The sequence continues at coordinate 1,312,088 of JAUMJM010000056.1, forward strand.
CAATGTCACTTTAATTGAGTTATGTTTTCTTTTCCTTTGAAGGAGGAGAAAAGTGATCCAGAACTGGATGAACTGAAGCAATTCCATTCTGTGAGAGTAACTCCACTCAAGTGTAAGGCCGGCTGTGGAATTTTAAGTGGGAAATAGAGATCTCACATAAATTTCCCTCAATATGGTCAGAGCTCATCTTAGAGAATTAAGACATGAGCCTCACTATTTCCTTTTAAAAGACACAGAAGGCAGCATTGTACACTCTAGCTGGAATTAAGTTTGAAAATTAGGTTTGACTTGAAAACAGTCAATCATTCCATCTTTAGATCATCGTCCAGCTTTGCTCTTATCTCACGCCAGTACCCACCTGTTGTCAGCTCTTTTGAGGTTGAAACCACATTTTGGTTCTGAGTTTGCAGTTAATTTGTTGAGTACAGAAACTCTTCGGCAGCATCGTAAATTAAAACCCCCCACCAAGATTTAATGGGCATCTGCAGACAGCAAGTCTTGGCTCCAGACCATTATTAACAACAGTGTGGCTTGACAGAACAAATATTCTTATCTTCTTCCTCTACATTCCCTCTCCTTTCACACATTTCACACCTTGGGAATCACAGGTCAAGTCAAAGGAGCAGTGAAAAGGTTGTGTAACCTTGCTGATAAGTTGGGGGAAACCTTAATATAACATCAACCCCTCCGTCTGCACCCAGCCTTTCAATAAAGGACAAAGCTTTTTACCGACTATTTTCATTTCTGAGACACAAAATGAAGTCTCTCTCGCTGTTCAGCTAATCCTTACGGTGTCTTGGAGAAGAGATATGTTTTTGTCACTTCCTTGTGCTGATAAGACTTATATCAAAGTTGTGGGGGAATGAAATGCAATTTTTCAATTTAAGAGACTGCTCATATCAGTCAGCGTCGTAGTTAAACAAATCCCCTCTGAACCAAGAGATAAGGTGCAACATATTTGTGTATTAAAATGAAGATTTGTGTCCTGTGCTATAGGTAGCAAATAAATATATTACATTTTCTCTCAGTCTTCTTTGATAATACCTTACTAAATAGCGCAATTAACGCGATACCCAGCCAATTAGGCTGCAACAACTCTTTGCTTTGGTCTGCACTTAACGCTGACGATAAGTTGACAAAGCTGTCTCAAGCACAATCTCTAGAGCATTTTCTTGATCTCCACACCATAATACTTGGCTGTCAGTGTCTGTCAGGATTGAGTCCTGCCTACATTAATAAAGATCCAGAGAACCACTACGCAGTGCGGTAGTCACAGCATCCACACTGGTCATTTACTGGATTATACTTGTCTTAAACCTACTTTTATCCTACTATTATATCTTTATAGGAGTTTGTCCAGCCTGTTGCAAGTTAAAGAAAGGACAAATTACTTCTAGTTGAGTACAGCTGAAGAACTTGGTGTTAAGTTTGCCAAAAAAGATTCAGGCAGAACTTATTTTCCCTAAAGAAGTTGAACAAGGTGTTGAGAGCAGGACGCCAGGGTGGCTTCTTATTTTACCTATTACAGTGGAACACTGCAATTATATTGATTTTAATAAAAAACCAAAATAAAAATGACATTAGACTTAAAGAGAATCAAGTTGAGAAAGCACAAAGTCAACAGACAATTTTGTGTCACCGTGACTACAACACTCCTCTTCCTTCACTGTCATCAGCAGTTGGGAAGAGAAGCCAAGTGCACGATACGACACCAAGCTCCTTCCTGCATGGCAACAGGGAAAGGACTGTGGCTTGTGAAACACTCAGCACTGTCTGCTGTCAGACAGGCACAGCGGCACAAAAATCACCGTTCTGCTTCATTCCATTTCCTGTTACAGCACTTGGTTTCTTAGTAATAGTCTGGCTCTTCCATTTGAGTTGGAAATGAGAGCCCTCGAAGCAGGAAAGTACGTCAGGAATTGTCGATAGGAATGGACAGGAGTGTGGGAGCCTCCTTCAGGTCCAGACAGGCAAAAGGATGTGCAAATTCTGTGCCGTTTGAATGCTATGTGGACAATTTTATTTTAATCCAGCGATGGAAGGGTCTGTGTGGGTGTCAGTGGTTGGAGGTTTGTGTGATCTTGTGGAGAGCAAAGGATGCTCTGTACATCGGCTGAATGAAAACCCCTAACGTGTTCCTCTGGCCATCCCTGCATCAATAATCCCGGTCAGGTATTGGCGGCCTTGGACCACCAAGCTCATGGGGAAGGCTGTTCCCAGGATTTACCTTCTCGGAATGCAGTGCTTTAAGAAAAAGAAGGGCGAAGAGAAAAGGAGGAGTTAAGCATTGTTCTCTGATATGTAACATCCTCCCTGGGTGAAAGGGGTGGCGCAGCGATGAGTTTTAAAGACTTCCAGCAGTTTTTAGTACCCGGTTATTCCGAACGCTCTCCGATAATCAGATGGAGTGACATTCCAGCCCCTGTCACTCTCTGGTTATAACCTGGCTGGTCCTCAGCTGGGGGCTTTGTCACATAACCTTGTGCACTCATCTGGATAAAAGGACTTTGATCCTTTCAGCGCAGCACTCCCAGGCACTCAATTTCACACTTGTGATCCAAATACAGAAGAGCAGCAACAGCCAAACTGCTCTCTTCTGTCAGAAAATGTGATTAAAGGTTTCCACCAGGGCTTTTTAGAGGAAGGAAGAGCCAAAGAAAAGGATATTAATACTTCAGCTGATGAGTTTGTAAACCTGCTGAACGAACCTTAGGCAACAGGACAAAGCTTTCCCGGAATACTTACAGGAATTTAGCTAGAAAAGAGCCTGTAAATAAGAATAAACTTCAGCTGCGTGCAGAGGATCGGCGGAAGAATTAAACACCACTCAGCACTTCTCAAGTGGGGCCACAATAAACTACATGGGTTTGACTGCATCCCCTCAGGGCCTTGGGGAACTTGATCAGCTGCCCCAGAACGCTCTTACGACGGAGAACGAGACCTACAATAACAAATGTTTGAATTTTATATTAACGCGGGCACCTTAAAAAAATTGTTTCAAGCCATTTTTGAGGAAAACATAGCATCTGGTATGGGGAAATCAGACTACTAAACAAGAAGGCCCAGCCTGCAATTTACTCCTTCATCACCTTTTAAGTTCAGTGGGAATTCTTTTGTAAATGGTTTTTAGTGTTGAAGCACAAAGTTGCTCAGAACCGAACGCAGCACTTCAGGTTTCATTAATGCAGCGACTCCGGTGTTAGAAACAACCAAGGGGGTTTGATTACTTAATTTTTTAAGCTATTTTGGTGTGGCTGAACTTATTTATTTGAACGACTATTGTAGTCTTGAAGGACTGGATGATTTTTGGAGAATTCCATTTTACAAATGAAATCTTTCACAGTCACCACAGTGTTATTTTTATTTATCTATATTTTCTTCTATTTCCTGGCTCTTTAGAATAAACTGCTTTCCACTATCCCAGGAGAAAATCCTTCAAAGCTAATGACCTTGTTACAGGGTCACTCATCACAGTAAACTGTCAAACAAGGTACTTTAAGGTAACAGAACAGGATGGGAAATGTATCTTTACATTATTATTTAGAAAGAAAATCACACGTGTCCACACCTCGAGGTAGCTCTGTCGATTCCATGCATTTAAATGTCATTCTTGTCCATTTTTCGGCATTTTATGTCAGGTTGAACATACCAGGGACTCTGCTGACAGGAGTTAATGGAGCTGCTTCTGGAACTAAATATTGGTTTTCCCTGGAATAACCTACAAATACAGACATTTCTCCTGAAAAATCCCCAGGATTCAGGTTTTATTTATTTTTTACATAACCACTCGTGTCTTGGGGGACCCAGCTCAGCCAGCTGGCGTAATTGTCAGTTTTCCCACCTAATGACCCAGCGAGAAGAAGACACGAACATCCATTCCAATCCCCACATATGCCTGACAAGGCCTTTCTGCTGCACAAGCGCTCGCCCGTGTCTGCCTCCAGGCACACATGCACCAACCCATGCAATGCTGCCTCTAAAATGGGCTGAAAAACCAAAGTCCGTAGGGATCTCTAAAGGTTTCACAGCATTCTTTGTGAGAGTGGAATATTAATCTTTATAAGACGCTACAAACATATCTGTTAATATTTTAATTACAATGTAGAAGAGCCAAGAAAGGGCTTTGAGGATACAGGAGACAGAAGCTTGAGGGCAGCTTTGCTTGGATGAGACAGGAAAAAGCTCACTCTTTATTTGGCCTGGCAAAACTACAAAATCTGTTGCTGCCATGATACCATAAATTTCTTTCTATGCTGATGGCATTCAAATGATTTAGATGTTGTAAATTCTACACAGATGTCCAGGTGACTCCCACCACCTGAGTCTGGTACACAACTCATTTTTTACCTTGCAGCCTCCAACCACACCAAAGCTCTACACCTGTACAGCCTTCCAACAGCAGTGACACATGGAAATCACATCCCATCACCTCTCACTCCAGACCTTTCACCAGAGACAGGAACGTGGGAATCTCAGAGCCCAGTTTAACACAGAACATCTAAACTCGGATGGCACTGAGACCAGGCAGTGTTAGACTGAGAGTTCTCCAGTGGACACGGTTTAGGAGAGAAAAAAGGAAGGATGGAAAAGCTAGGCTTTACAAATTCTCTTTCTCTTTTGACAATATTGGACTATTTGGAACTGGATGATCTTTAACCAAACCCAATCGATGACCGTTAAGAGCACGGCTACTCACACGATTCAGACGGCAAACGACTACGGATCCTGACACCTTTACACTTCGCAGATCTTCAGATTCAGAACTTCGTTCCTTGAACCATCTCCAGAGCTGAACGTAATCGAAGTTAGGTAGTAATTAAGTTCCTCAGCATTGCATGCAAGTGTAATGTGTTAATAAAAAAGTAATTGCACCTTCTTTGTTTCAGCAGGTTTGGCTTAATTACGTGGCAGTTATATTTCTCTCTACTTATTCACTCTCAGCGAGGGCTCTCCTTACCATTTGCTGATATTTAATTAATATATGCTAAATGTCCTACTATATTATTAAATCTCATTTAGAAGTGTCCTTAGTATCTGGGTATAGGGCTGCCTATATCGCAGGAGAATGAGCGGGGACCTTGCCTTGTATTTAAATAATTTAGATAAAAGAAGACTCATTAATGAAAGAGAGGTGTTATCTTTCCCTCTAGAAATGAGCAAAAGGGGAGGACAGTTAGTCCTGAAATGTAATGAAAAAGTGGAGATTTCCCAGAGTTAACATTTATCTAAAACCCCTCATCTGCTCCCAGGTCTGACAGTCCTGGCTGATGCAAGGCAGCTCCACCAGTTTTAATATTTGTGTTGCTCCACCTCACAGCAGAAAACAACACATTCAGTTCTGGATTTGTGAATAAAAGAGAAATAAGTCTTCCAACTCTCAAGTATAAAAAGATTTACACTGGGACGTAACGTGAAGTAAGTCAGCGAGGATAAGGCTTGTATTTCTGAAGACCACTTCCCTGACAGCTTTATTTTTTCCCCTTTGCAAAATATCACCAAGGAGATTTTACATAGATCATTGCATAACTTGGTGTGTCAGTTAAAATATCACTCTATGTGAAAAGGGGGTAAAATACAGTCAGGTATAAACGTGACAGAAGCAGGATGAAATCTTATGCCTCAGAAATCAACACAAGGGCCAAGATTTCCCAAATTGTTCATGGGCGAAAGGAAGAAAAGGAAGTGAGCATCTCATTGGATCCAAAGAGAAAGGAGAACCTGAAGTCAATTAATTTGACGATTTCCTCACACACTGCGATGTTTCCGAGGCAGAGGTCCAGCTGCCTCCAGCACAACCAGGATTTCACAGTCCAAACCCTCTGCAACAACCTCGCAAGTTTTTCTCATGGAGCAAGCGGGGTATTTGTCATCAACAGCCCATGACACGGTTCTCTTGCCTACACCCTTTCTTTGCCTGAGAAACTGTCTAAGCAAAAAGGGGAGGAAAATGAGTGGAGGATAGGAGGACCAGACAATTCCTCTAAACACCCTCTTCTGCAAAACTAGAATTTAAATCAGCAGCAGTATCAGAGCCCAAACCAACCCCCATCACCCACTTGCTTCAGTGTGGACAGGTTTTAACAGAGGTATTAAACCCTGGCAGAGTTATGGATCCAAATACATTAATTTATCTGTATTCCAAAATTCCTTTTCCATCTTGAAAAACACTGACTCTAGCCCTTCTTTAAGAACTGCAAGTTTGTCTGATATTACCTTGCCAAAGCTGTAGTGTAGCATATTTCCTGCTGAATGGAAAAGAGGGCGAGTATTCCAACCCACTAAATATAGCGTTGTACATGAAAACAATATGAGAGGGTTTGGAGTTGCCTGTAGTTGTATCTCACAGTTCTGATGCAAAAGTCATTGAGACGAATGGAAAAATTTCCACTGCCTTCACAAGGCTTTCGTTCTCTGTATAAATAAATACAATTCCCAATGTTCATTTCCCCTTGAATGATTACACTTTTAATAAGTCACGCATTTCAAAAGGAAGGACATAGAATTTTAATAAGTAACTGTTCTCAGTGCACCTTATGAAGAATTTAATTAGATAAACCTATTAATAGCTGAACTGCAAAGCAGTGAAAAATGAAACGTCCGTTCGGACCGTGAAGTTCTAGACTTACAGACCACAAAAGGTTGGTGGTCTTCACCTGATGCCAACAGAAGGGAGTCCCAACTGGTTCACGTTTTAGCCCCAGAGCAGCGGCTCTGGCAGCTCGACCACGCTAATGCCACTTAACCTTAGTGGGATATTTGCAGTCTCACCCCTGTAGAATTCTCTCTAAATGGGTTTTGCAGCAGCTTCCGCACTCCTGAGGCAAATTACAGATGAAATCCACCAAGAACTGGCGAGCGGCTTCCTACAACTCTGAACAACTAATTACACTGCAATGCTTTTCAGATGGCTTACACAAAATAATCTCTCTGATATTCAAGGAGTCGCGGCTTGGTAGAATTTCCCTGATGAACTTCACTTGAGATGCTCTGGGAGTCTCCTACATTGCACATTAATGCTGGAAACAGTTGTTTTTTGTGCCGCTTAATTCATTTCTTTGTTTTACTTCCACACCTCCTGCTCTCAAGTAGTGCAGAAATGTTCCATTTAGAGACTTCAGCCCTGGATACCGGTGGCTGCTACAGCCAGCAAGTGGGCATTGAAGCTGGCAGGAGAGTGACTTAGTGCCCAGAAATATTGGTATATTTAATGAAAACTTAACTCTGATGATGTCACAAAGTTCTCTTAAGACACAGCAGATAAATACTTGAGAAACAGCAAGGTGGTGTTGCATGTGAGTCCCTGGAGAGGGATTCAGCCTTTGATCCCAGTCTTGGTGTTGCTACAGAGTAAATAGCCCAGAATCACCCAGTTAAAAGGGAAGCTGTTTAAAAGTAGCTAAACGATGCGAGAGCCGTGTTCCAGTGCCAGCAGGGACTCAGACATTTCAGGGTCTAATTTCTTGCTGTTCACTGACTGAGCCCACCAAACGCCGACCGAGGGATGAGAGTTCAGTAGCCTTTAGCAGCTGGTGAAGTTACAGCATCTGATCCAAGATGCTGACGTCACCTGAAGTTTAAGGACGTGCAAATACAAGACAATAATTCACTTTTATCGGTGCTGTGCAGCGTGTGTGTGTTCACAGGCCCAAGGTTTTCTAATCTATCGCTGCGCAATCACCACAAACAGGTTGTGGTGGCTGCAGAAGCCACAAGGCAGATCAATCACCCAAGGAAAGGTGGTTTTATTGGCATTACCTACAGTACCAAAACCTGAGGGAAGAACAAGAGGAACACCAACACAATTGCATCTAACAAGGTCTCTCCCATATGTCTATGGGGATTCGATGCATACTTAATTCTGGTTGCATAATTTGCTTACTGCTATTTTTGACAAGTGTCTTCATTTATCAAAAATCTGCATGAAGGCTGATCTACTACCATCAAAGCTACCAAACTTATTAACTGCCTTTATAAATAAAAATAAGACCACAGAGCAAAAATGACAGAAGGTGAGAACAGCCTACTAGAAACCTGGATTTTTCCATTCCTTAGGAAAAGAGCTAATGATGCATTTCAGTCAAGATCTGTACAAGCACCACACACTCATCCACAGGAACAAATATAAAATATAGATTTCCCTAAGGTACCTTTACAGTCTCCACAACACCCAGGAATCCCTGTCTCAGACGTGTTACTCTGCTATCCCTTAAGCAGCCTCCCAGGTTCTTGCTTACACAGACTGCTCCAAATTCCTCTCCATTCTTCCGGTCTTCCTATGGTTTTTGCCAAATGAGTTCATTCAGCAAACTCATCCCTACACATTTCCAGCCTGTCCCTATTAACCCCACCAGGTGTTTTCGCAGTCTGTGGATGTGAAGAGGTTTGGGCTTTTTCCCTTTACTTCCAACCTGGGTTTTGCTCAGGAGAACTAACTTTAACTCAGGGTGCCAAAATATTCTGGATCTTGAGGTGGCTACAACAATCCTCCTGTTGGGAGCTACCAGGAAAATTATTGACAGAACAATTTCATCTGTTTAACAAGTCATTGTCATCCTGGAGCTTTGCCATCTTTCAGAAGGATCAGAATAATACATTCACTTCCCTCTTGATGACCTTTGATTGTGCTCTACTTAATAAAACAATTGCAGCATTTCCCTTCACTGTTTTGCCATGGTAACACTTTGTCACATAGACCCAACGCTTGTAGAAATGGCTTCTGTTTCCCCCTTTATACTTACTCCTTCCTCTCCTCCTTAAAAGGTTCACAACCATCCCATATTGCTCCACAGTTCTTCTAAAGTGATTCCCATCAATGCAGCTCTGTACGACCGGAAGATAAAACAGGGGAAGGGTTTTGAGCTGCAAGAGGGGAGACTGAGATGAGATCTGGGGGAGAAATGTTTTGCTGTGAGGGTGGGGAGGCCCTGGCCCAGGGTGCCCAGAGCAGCGGTGGCTGCCCCATCCCTGGAGGTGTTCCAGGCCAGGTTGGATGGGGCTGGGAGCCCCCTGATCCAGCGGGAGGTGTCCCTGCCCGTGGAACTGAATGGGCTTTGAGGTTCCTTCCAACCCAAACCAACCCATAATTCTATGATTTCATGCACAGGCTCTCAGAGTAATATTCAGTAAAAGGCACAGAACAGTTCCCAAAAGGAGAAGATCCCATTTACGACATTTCACAGCCATTCATACTCAGTTTCATAAGGATTGCTGGTTTTGAGGGACCATTTTAAAATAATAATCTTGATTTAATTATCTAATGTGAAAGAAGAGCTGAGGATTAGCAGCTGATTAAAATGCTTGCAGAAAATAGTTATGATGAAGTGAAGTAATCCTTCAAGAAAACCGCAGCTGTACCAAATAAAATTTGCTGTGCAGACAGGACCCAAGTACTCAGCAAGGCTTCTTGTGCCGCTTTGTCAAGAGCCCAGATTTATTTAGGAATCCAATGGGATCTGACCCGTGCTCACACAAAATGATAGTCTGGAGGACAGAATAAGATCTATTCCCCAGCTCTTTCCTCTAATATTTAATAAAAGTGCAGGCATTTAAGAGCTTTTGCAGCTGCGATTGCAATGCAGAGTTTTCCGTAAGATATTTTATTAATTAATCTTATTTACCGACTCAATGAGCAGCCACCCTCGGGCTTGCCCTATTCCAGCTTTAAGAGCAGCTTCACAAAGTTATTAGAAATTATACATTTTCTATTGCCCTTTCCTTGGGTTTTTTTCATTACTCTGAGCAGGCAGAGACTCTGTGGATGCTCCATGAGGGGAAAATTTCCCTGCAGCACAGACATTTTCCTAATTGGGATATTATTTCAGGAAAGTAAGCTATGAAAGGCAATATTCCGAATGCAAGAAAGGCAGCCCCATTCCTATTTGCACCGTGCTTACAGACTGAGCAGCAGCTTTTACTGTCTGGCACCTCTTCAGAATTCCGTGGCATTTTTCTCTTTCCCAGGTCACGGAGATGTTTGTTTTGCAAACACTTGGGATGGCTTAAGGCACTGCTTGTTCTTATCTTCATACCTGAACTGACAGCACAAAACGCATTAAGCCCTCTTCACCTACTTCAGGGTCACACAGTGCAACATCAAGTGCTGATGAAGGTGGTTTTATCTCATTCCGATGGCTCTGGGCGCCAGCAGTTCAGTGGGAAATGGTCTGTGGGTGGGAACCAGCAACCCCCGGCACCTTTAATGCCTTTGCCTGGTCCAGATAGCTCTGGGAAAGAACGTATCCACTCAACTCAGAAAACAACTGCTACAAAACCCCTTACTTGGACAAAATGAATCCCAAATCCCATAATGTCGTGTATGGAATACGATACGAACACCCAATACGGGACAATGTCTGGATTCAAGGAGTTCGCCATCCAACCAGACATGATGGGCAACTTATATCGTAGACTTACAGACTCACAGAATTACCCAGGTCGGAAGGGACCCAAGAGGATCATCGAGTCCAACTCCTACCCCTACACCGTAAATGTTCATGTCTGTTCAGATACGTATAAGGAAGAAACCCTTAAAGAACAGAACTGCCTCGTCCAGTGTCACAATGACCTGGGAAGGGAGGCTTGTGTTTTCCTATTGCCAGCCTAGAACATCCGAACATCAAATTTTAAATATTTCCATTCTAATTATAAGGGAATGATTTATTGAGATATTTATATTTATATGAGATATTTGCCTGTACTTTGTACTGGTGAAGATGAAACCAGAAGATACAAAGCAATGAACAGTCAGGTTCTCACTCTTGGTGCCAGTTGTGTGTGCGGATCTGCTGTAGCTTGCACAGAGGCAAATGAGAAAACCACAAACAACTCTTGTGGTAAAAATCCCAGGTAATCGGTAGGATTGAAGCTGACATGTAACAACGGAAACCAGCCACAGAAATAATTGCTTCCTTCTACCACTAAAGGAACTATATTATGACAAGGAGACCGGTATTTCTCCATGCAAAACCTCTTCCATTTCACTGCAGCATTTCAGCCTTCGAACTTCCCCAGCCTGAACTAAGCATATTTTTTTGTCTGAATAAGCTGATTTTGTTTAAAGCAGGACATTTATTAGTATTTCCTGCACCTTTTCATGTTTTTTCCAGTCATTACAGTCCTTCTTTTCCCTCGTTTCTCCTGGCTCACTTCCCATTGCAGTCGTGTTTTCATAAAGGTTCGTAACGAGGTTTTCGCTTTAAGAAACCTGGGACTTTTTTAGATTTCACCTTCCTGAAGAGTCTTTTAAAACATATTATAAATGCAGGTAGAAAATTTTATTCCCAATAAATCACTTTCTACTCCTTCCTATTTCGTTACAGAACCTTTGGTCTTAGTTGGGTTTTATATGACTTTTGCACGGAAAAAGGCTTCAGTTTGATTTGGCATCTACACCACCAGCCTTGCTGCATACGATGCCAGTTCAAATCCATCGTCTTTTATTAAGCCCAACCAAAGCCCTAAAGAGCTTGTAAGTGCACCAAGGGGTCCCTCGAGACGCCACACAATGTTATTTGAATATAATTCAGAGAGTCAGACAATCAGCCTCTCTGTCACCAGGCAAACAATTTAGCTGTGAGTGATGCCCAGGAACTGCAATAATTTAATTGTATGCTGAAATCCATGCTCCCAACGTTCCAGTCCTCTCGATTTGAACTACTGCGAGGCAGAGCTGCAGCCAACGCGTGAACCATGCTTGGGCTTCTCTGTGTGGTTGAATGACAGAAGAACTCGGAACAGAGGAGACGCAGGCTTAACAGGGAATTAGTTCCTATAGGAATGTTGCAGCTCTTGCTGTACACGCTCAACCCAAGGCAGAGTTCTGGCAATATTCCCTTCACATTCAGCATCAGAACCAACCAGAGCAAACCCCAAACAGTCCCACAGCAATGGAATCATAGAATCATCGTTTGGGTCAGAAGAAACCTCAAAGCCCACCCAGTTCCACCCTCCTGCCATGAGCACAGACACCTCCCACTGGATCAGGGGGCTCAAAGCTTCATTCAACCTGGCCTTGAATGGTTTGGGTTGGAAGGGACCTTAAAGATCATCCAGTTCCAGGTGAGGACAAGCGGGAGCGTAGCAAGGCTTTTTGAAGTCTCACCTCAATGACTGAAGCTGCGAGGAGCTATAAAAAACTTAAGATGATTTTGTTTTCTTTTTGAAATAAAAAATAACCTTCAAAGGAATGAGCTTACCAGTAAAAAAGAACATTTTGCCTTTATAGGGTATTTGGAAATTACTGCAATATCTAAAAAGCAGGGTCCAAGCTCCATTTAAAATTCCTGCAGTTGTAGGTGACAATTTCTGGCACACAGGATTACAATTTGGTAACTGCATTTCAGAGCTGTCCCAGTACTTCAGGAAAAAGATGCTTCTCAGCATGGATGTTCAGTTATTTCTGATGGAGCCACGGAAGCTTTGGGGCAGATTAATAAATCACAACTAAACCAAGGATGTTGCCCTGATGTCGGTACTTTTGATATTTGCGAAGTGAAAACATCAAGGTCTTTAAATGAAAAAAAAAAAAAAAAAGAAGGGTTATTCCTAGGGAATTCCCACACCAGGAAGCAGAGTCCTGGAGGGGAACGCACAGCACTGCACAATCCTTCAAGTGCATTTTCAGACCATCTCATTGCTGACACAGCCAGGCACACAGACACCTGCCGGACACCCGCTTGCTGAACCAGCACATTAGTGGATGCACTGGGTGATGTTCTCTGCACCTTGACAACCCTGTCCAGTTTCCAGCTTTTACAAGATTTCCACTTCACCATGAACTCCAAGCTAAGTCACTTTATTTGTAGGGAAACCAGAAATTACATACATTGCTTGCAGAGATAGTTATGCTAAATATTGCGTCACACCACACATTATGCATATTCTTTGGTTTGGGGGTTTTTTGTTTGTTGGGGGTTTTTATGTATCTTTAGGTTATTCCAAATTATATTTTTTTTCTTGGTATGGTTACAAAGTCCAATCATAGAACATCTTAAGCCCCAGATTGAAAGGTAAGAAGCAATTTTAGCAGAGTTATATTCGATCCGAATCTCCTCTGTTTTTAAAAGCAGTAAATAAATTGCTCATCTTGTCAAAACCTGACAGGATAAAGAAAAATAGATGAAGGAACATCACTAACGCTGGTTCTCCAAGGATGCCTACTGCAAGCAAAACACTAGGAAAGGAGCTACGTACTTCTGACAAGGATGCAGTCACACAAAGAACTATAAAGTGTTTTAATAAACAGACTTAAGCTTCAGAAGAACAGTGGGAGTTGAGATTAGTCTGCACCGATGGTTACAGCCCCAGTAACACGGAGGAGATTGACTAATCTGCGTAAGACGGATTTAATTCTGCTTGCCTGCTCCTTGTCTGGGAAAAGATCTACCAGGGAGACAGCCACAGCACATCTTCTGTTTCAGCCAGGCTTTTCCCCCACCCTCAGAAGGGAATTCTGCTCACGTGTACCCGATTCATTCTGCTTGGTACTGGACACCCAAAAGCTGCCTCCACGATGACCTGGATCATCTTCTTCGTCAACGGAGAGGGAGAGCCGCCCTCAGCTCTGAGCCAAAGGAGCAAAACAGGAGCTTCCTATGATTCTGCACTGGAATTGTCTGAGTTATTCCCTCAATTGACCACAGTTCAACCCTACATCCCAACTAAAGCACTTCAGAGATGTCAGAAGAAGGGTGAGTTCTGGGGAACTGTGCTTTCCTTATTCCTTCTGTTAGCAGCTCCCCTTGCTGTGGGCAGGAGCTACACTGATTCCATGTGATTGGTAGGACAGCCCAAGAAATCTGAAACGAAGAACAGGAGCCAGGGGAAAAGCTGTTCAGGAGCTGTGCAAGCTGACAGGAGAATAATCTACCTCGGGAGTCCTTCAGGCTGTAGGGACACGGCGAGATGTGTGGCCACCCTGACAGGCATCGCGCCGCAGCAATGGAACCCCTCTAATTACAAGCAGTGTTGGATAAAAGTAATGAGAAAGCAAAGATTGAAGTTTCTGACTAAACATAAGAAATTATGGAAGTTTGTTGTTGAAACATCAGAGCAAAAGGTACAACTGTAGAAGCCGTACAAATGAAAATTTGGGGTACATAATATGAAATACTTTGAACGTGCACATGTAGGGAACCAGGGATGGAAGAGACAGCACTGGAAGGGGAGCAATAACATTTTCAGAATGCCAGGCCCTCACTACTGGAAGGGAAGAACAGTAATTAAGGAGTTCAGGAAAAAAAATATCACTCCTAGTCTAGCAGTCTATTAGCAGCCAATTTCTCTAAGTGAGGCTTTAAACATGATATGATGATGCTTTTCACTAGCAGACAACTACATTGATGAGATCAAAGATCAGTTCTATAAAAGCCTACAAACACCGATAGTGTGCTCAAATCACCATATGTCACACGACGGTGGTTGCTGTTTCCAATATCAGTGCTTGTAACACTCAGAAGAAGAAGGAACGCGTATCAAAATCCAAATGATGAAAACAATATTAGAAATGCTTCTGGGATCACAGCTTGGTACAGCATTCCAGGAGGCCACTCATAAAAGAATCTGGGACTCTCCAGATGGACTCAGCAGAAGCCAGACTGACCATACGTACTTCAGAAGAACATTTAGACCAACCCTTCCAAATGTCAGAACGCAGAAAACAAGCGATATTGGAAGTGATCATCTGTGTGGTGACACTCAGCATCAACCTCCAGAGAAACAAAACTGCTGAGAGCGTAACAGAAAGTGACATTGAGAGCTGGAGTCACCATTTCAAACTGAGTCTGAAGAACAGACACCAGGCACTTCAAGACTTTCAACTGCAAGTTGCACCACAGTAGTCGACCTTAACGTGACACAGTCTTTCATGTTTGACGTTATAATAGATGTCTCAATAAAGGTGTACGAGGCAAGGAAATCAAAGTTCAAGATAACTGAGAGTGTGTGGAATCACATGAAAGAAACTATGTCAAGGTAAGGAACTCCTCAAAACCAGGGAAGTCGCAGGAGAAAACACAGGAAGCACTTCATCAAAAGAATAGGAAGAGGTACTGTAGGAGATAAGAATAACGACTCCAAACTCAACGGCACCTTAACTGGAAAGCTGAAATGAGCAAAAGGTGCAGAAAATATCAGCAAGGAAGGACTTCAATGGAAAGAGTGGGTAAATGGACAGAAAAACTGTTCCGTTGAATAGAATCCACTTGGTTTCCTGTGTTAGAACACCTTCAGTCGGGCACAGCACTATCATACACAGCCAACAAAGAAATGGGAGATGTAATTAGAGGGTCCAAAGGTGAGGAAGCTACCAGCAAAGCGAGCTGTTGCGAAATGCTAAACACCACAATGAAAGGGCTGTTGATATTTAGGAATTTTTCAAGGCACAAGAGCAGAAAAAGGCTACAGAAGAGTGGGAAAGCAGAATCACCTCGACAGCTCAAAATGCATCCTTAATTCAGATCTTAGCATGAGACTGGGAAGGTCTGAGTTGCAGAGCCATGCCAGTAAAGCAAGTTTACTTCAGCTCAAGCACAACTTTAGGAGAGAAAGAGAAGCAAAAACGGAAATACACAGTTCCATTTAGTTTTAAGAAGACAAGAACGTATGAGAAGTAAATAACGTTGCAAGCCTGAGCCATCAAAACTCTACAGCTCACAGTATTCAAGTACTGCTTGCAGCTTCACACGGGGATGTGCAGCAGCTGGAAACCAATAGAATAAGAGCAGACAACGGCTTTGGAAAAATAAGTCAATGTTACGTAATAAATGGAATGGACTTATCATAAGTTTTTGAAAATTTTGATTAAATCTTTACCACATTACTTAAAAAAGCTGAAAATCTCAAAGCATAACAGGAACATCAGCACGGGGGAAGACACCGTGTTCATCTCGCCCTGCCACGGAGCGCTCTATCTTCTGGCGTGCTTTTTGATAACCGCCTGTTTCCTGCTTCCCCTTTATCGCACCTGCACGCCCAGCTGAAGGGGCTGCACAGCTGGGATTACCACGTCCAGCGTGGAGACTGGGAGTGCGCTCACAGACCTTATCTGTTACCAACTCGACCTGTTGCCAGCCTGCGTATCCCCAGGCTTAATTTATTTTAATGTAATTTGGAAGATGTTTTTAACATTAAACTTATTGAACTGGCACTTAATACCTTCACTCGGAGGCATCAGAAGGGAGCAGGGTGCTCATCCGTGCACAATCCCAGGATCAAGGCCCTGGTTTATATGACACCTCCAGTCCTTGCTACCCATGTAGAACCAACTGCATTCACAAAGCTGGCACGGCACTCATCCTTTTTTATGTTGCAAATTAAATAGCCACGCTTCACTGCCGCAGCTCAGCAAACCCGAGTGAAAATTCACCCTTGAATGTACAAATCAATTTTGGTTTATATTTCGCTCTTGGATGCTGGGCTGTGACACTGACAAACCCAGCGCCGCCTGACAAGTATCTTTTTGAAAAGGGGAAGGATAAAATGTGGTGGAGGAGGGGGGGAACGACAATTCCTCCGTGTTTTCATTTACAAGCTGTTTACTCAAACACCCACCGGCTCCAGCCTGCTGTGGTGATTGGCATTATCTGCAATATGTGCCGAGCAGCTGGGCACAGCCAGTGCCTTCCCTTCGCCCCCTCCTCACTTCTATTTTCTCATCGATGGCAAGCAAACACCTTCCCTTTCAGATAGTATTAAAAATCAGGAATGGAAGGGAGCAGAAAGACTCGCAGGCCAGCCGTTCATTCCTGATGAATCATCCTGCAATTTCGGAGCTTGACAATTCTGCCTCATATATTTTAATATCAGCTTTGAAAGAAGAAAGCAAGTCAATTCATTCCTTAACATCTCCCTGTAATTTCAGCTCGCTCTTTACTCCTGTATGAAACGGGCTCGGGTGAAAAAGGTTAGAGGCAGATGAATTTCAAGTTTCAGAGCTCAGGAAAGGCCAATAAAATGTGCAATAATCTTAATGTTTGGGTTTCAGCGAGCTGCAGACACCTTTTATATTAACTGATAAAAGACCACTAACGCTGCAACAGATGCTTTGAGTTTAAAGGAGATTTCCTGTACTCCTCCCGTGCAAATGTTGCATTACTCAGTGCTCTTCTCTTCCAGCAGGTGGACTGGCAATCTGTACCCACTGGTTATCACGTATTTATGTTCTTACAGCACTCCAAATATTCAATAGATGTTCAACAGTATTCTTCTACTTGTATAAAAACACAGCACATTCCATATGCTGAAAGACACTTGTTTTCAGTCACAAAGAAAGAAGTAGAGGTGGGAATAAGCTGGACAATCTTTGGGCTAAATCTTTCTCTCTATTTTACATTTTATTACAGAATCATAGAATTACTAAGGCTGGAAAAGACTTTTAAGCTGGTCCAGTCCAATCATCAGCCCAACCCCACCGTGCCTCCTAAACCACATCCTGAAGAGCCATGGCCACACGTTCTTTGAACCCCTCCATGGGTGGAGACTCCACCACTGCCCTGGGCAGCCTGGTCCAGTGTGTGATGACTCTTTTGGTAAAGAATTTTTTTCTCTTATCCAATCTAGACCTCCTCTGGCGCAACTTGAGGCCATTTCCTCTCTTCCAATCACTTATTCTTGCAGGTACTCAAGTGCAAGGATTTTCAAAGTTACACCTGATCATGTAAAATGAACACTATTAAAGAAATAAAATCTTCTTTACAAGGTCAAAAGCAAATAAGGTCAGCCATCTAAGCAAACTCTTCTCCCCAGTGTTAGCCACAAAACTTGGAAAGCACCAGTAGTGGAAGGTGTAGCTGCAGAGGTAAACCTGTCAAGCCCAGGATGCCTCTTGGTCCTTCAGCCATGGGAATGAATAAATCAGAAAAATTATAAGAAGAATGAAAATGTTTCTGCAGCTTTTCTAGGTTCAGACCAGTTCCTGACCATGATGGGTTAACGAAGTGGCTCTTGTCCTCTTCCAGAAATGATAATTTGACTACACTGGAGAATGAGAATAGTGTCTTGGCTGAGTTGAGCACGCTGGCATTTCTGTCACATCCAGGGTTATTTAACATCCTCACACTAAGCACTCAAATGCAATGCTGCCCTGAAAGGCTCGGCAAAAGCCTGCTCCAAACAAATCTAATGCCCTGTCGTAACACTGAGTTCAGTACAAAGTAGAGTAAAATTTGGTATTAAAGGCTGAGGACTAATTAATATTTGAGATTTTTCTATCACCAGCCCAGGTTGCCCAGAGCAGTGGTGGCTGCCCCATCCCTGGAGGGGTTCCAGGCCAGGTTGGATGGGGCTTGGAGCCCCCTGAGCCAGTGGGAGGTGTCCCTGCCCATGGCAGGGGGTGGCACTGGGTGGGCTTTGAGGTCCCTTCCAACCCATTCTTTGATTCCATATATATTTTGGGCCAGATCTCCCACTGATTTAAGTCAGGAGAACTCGGCTAAACTCAAGACAACCACATCTGTTTACTCTTGGAGAATACCTGAGGCTCTCTCTCGCAGGCACTGAGTGAGCAATATTTGCATTTCTCCAGTTCACCGTGCAGTTTCTCCTCATTATCATTTGTGAAATTTATTTAAGACATAATGAATTTGGCACCAGATTTTATTATCTTCCCCTCCTAAAGTTCAAACACAAGCTCTTGGCCACAGTGTGGCTGCGCAAAAAATGGTTGTGAGGAAGAAAGGAAGGATTTTTGCTGATTTCACTGCTCTCCAAAGCAATCTGATGTCGTTGGGACTAAATGACCCAGCAGCTTTGTTTCTCCTACTTGCGTGCACTTACGCCACCATCCCGCGTTTGTAATGTTCCCACACCTTTCTGAGTGTCCAAGGTTCAAGGTAGCAGCGTAAATAACATCTACCATCTGCAAGGTCATTCCTTGGTCTGAATTTTTATGCAAATATAGAGATAGAAGAATCTAACATGGGGTCACGATGGACCCCTCCTTTCTTCTCCTTCCCACCCAGCACCTCCCACAGCTCCTTTACGCGCTGCGCTAAGCAGCACTGGGTCTGAAGAGCAGCACTGCCAATCCCAGCACCACGAGGCTTTTCAATGGATCATAAAGAACGCTATAACAAGAAAAACAGCTTCCAGGAAGTGAGGGGGAGAGTTATGGAGGTGGTGGGGATACAGAGATACGCTCTCCTGTAAAGCGCCAGCCACACTGCCCTGCCCGTAACGCAGGACACAACAAGAATATCAAACACACCCGAAAGAACGAGCAGTCCTTTCTGATTCTCTACTTCCACAATCAATTCAGAGATTAGAAAGCAGATATGAGTTGTTTTTCACACTGCAGGATTTCTGTGAGCAGATCAGAAGAGGAAAATTAGCAATGTTAAATGCTCCCTCTTAAGTAGGCTGAGCTCATTCATCGCCAAGCTACCAGCAATTCAGCTCAGTGCCTGCAAGAGAGCTATCAATCACCAAAACACTTGCTTTTGTATCTGTGCTAAAATCCATACACTTCCACTCTATTTTCTATTTTATTATATTTGAGGCCATACTTCCATAGATCATCTGGATGTCTTTAGTGCAGCCATCATCATTTCATGAGATGGAATTACATATATAAAATCTCTACTCAGACTCCACGTCTGCTGTGGTTACCTTACACAAAGATTTAGCCTGGTGGGACAACACTGAGGAGTCCCCCAAGGCTGAAACTGCCCCTTTCCTCTCCCTTTTCCAACTCCACCACCACCAGCTGCAGTCGATGCTTGCTGTCACATCATGAGGTCCAGCAGTGGGAGCGCACATTATCCCATCATCACTATCAAGTTTAAAAGCGGGCTGTAGCCATTCACAACCAGCCACTGCTGTTCCGTTGTGCCTGACAATATCTGACGGAGGTACTTGGAACCCTCCATTCCCAGAGAGAATCAACATCCCAGATTTTCTTCAATAATCATAGAACGATGGAATGGTTTGGGTTGGAAGGGACCTCAAAGCCCACCCAGTGCCACCCCCTGCCATGGGCAGGGACACCTCCCACTGGGTCAGGGGGCTCCAAGCCCCATCCAACCTGGCCTGGAACACCTTCAGGGATGGGGCAGCCACCACTGCTCTGGGCACCCTGGGCCAGGGCCTCCCCACCCTCACAGCAAAACATTTCTCCCCAAGATCTCATCTCAATCTCCCCTCTTGCAGCTAAAAACCATCCCCACTTGTCCTATCACTGCACTCTCCGGATAAAGAGCTTATAAATCCCCAGCTTTCCTGTAGGCAGTAGGGAAGGTATTTCGAATCCTTGTGACTCCACCCAGGCATCTGAACACCCTGACTGCACACAACCAACCAGTCTACAATCTAGAAATCAAGTAAGAACTTAGCAATTGAAACAAACACATATAAAGTTTATAGCCCATGACTCCAAAATACCAGAGCTTGGTTAATCCTGCAGCCCACATTAATTCAAATTTAGGGCCACTACTCAAATGCAATTTAGTGCAAACAGCCAATTTAATGATAATTGTCACAATCGCTCTCTTTCCCGTATTGTTTAAGCTGAATTTGCATTGAAAATTCCGTATCACAGGGGGGTTTTCATTCTTCCTGGGGCACACCCATGACGGAGAGGAGCTCAGAAGGATTACATGGTGTCTGAAGAGATTGCCAATACCTGTACTTTAGGAACCTGGATCCTTCAAACAATAC
The DNA here is from genome assembly GCA_033558235.1 of Neomorphus geoffroyi. Classification (NCBI taxonomy): domain Eukaryota; kingdom Metazoa; phylum Chordata; class Aves; order Cuculiformes; family Neomorphidae; genus Neomorphus; species Neomorphus geoffroyi. The sequence goes on from JAUMJM010000056.1 coordinate 1,332,737, forward strand.
ATCAATTGGGACCCGTCTACAGACAGCCACGACTTTAATTCATCTTTTACTTTCTCAAGAAGAAAGAGTTTTCAAGAAAGACAATTATGGATGAGCACAAGTAGTTGGTAATTGGGGTTAAAGATTGTGCGGGTGATTTGTTACCTACCAGTCTCCAGAACTGATTATAATTGGAAGCGCGTGAAATATTCTTGTCTCCTGAATTTATTGGATCTGTATTTCGGATTCAGAGACGTTTTCATCTAGGATGTACATACAGATGTGAAAGTGCAGCTGGACTCTATCCAAAACAACCCTGCATTTCAAAAACTCTTGCCTCGTCAAACAACAGCAAACCAGAGAAAAGAAATACTGTAGAACAGCCTCAAAGTAATTTTGCACCCTCCCTGCTATGGAAATTCCAGAATCCAACAGCGTTTCTGTAACCCATAGCTTCTGGATTACTGAACTGAGACATCCCAGTAATTATTTCCATTTATGGTGAAAGTAAGCTGATGTGGAGATCCCACCTGAGAGTGTGCGCTACTCTGGGACAGAAACAGAACTTGTGCCTCTCAGGATGGGAACTTCACCAACCAGGCACAGTGCCCCTCTTCAATCTATTGAGCCAGGCTACACTGAGTTCTCCCTACTTTTATAATTCTCCTTTCGCATGGAAGTGCATTTTCTGGATTTCATGCATTTTGGCAGAGCTCATTTCATCCAGTGATGAGAACACTGAGCATCAGGAATGAGCACTGCCGATAAAACACTCTTTCTACCGCAGCATATTGTGAGGATGCTGCATCTGGCCCGTGTGAATGGCGTTCGTTAGAGCTGGAACACCAAGATAATGACATGCTGCAGCCAATTATGTCATTCACTTGCTCTCCTGCCAATTAGGCTCTGCCTGCCTGTCTCGCTGGTTTCAGCAAGGACTGTTGCCAAGGCTGTGAAAAGAAAGATTCTTTAGTCTTTGAGAATATGCATAATGCAGCTCGAGTCAGTTTTCAGCCACCTCCAGGAATCTCAGGGCATAGACAGGCGAACACAAGCAACAAGACCAAACTTTGGAGAGCACCAGCTGCAGCGCATTTTATTTAAAGCTGGTGCTTTTAAAAGTATTTTGGTGCTGCACCGCAAAGCAATGAACTCTTATTTACATTGAGACTCCACCATTTCCTCATGGCTACGTTCTAAAATGGATATTTATCTCTTTTACAGTCCAAGCATGTTCTAGATACGCTGTTAACAACAAATCCTGGGGACCAGGGTCATTTATATCTCCATGAACGCAGCTGCCAGCCAAGGCTCTGTCCCAGCGTTGCTTAAACCATCTGTGGTGTAAACAGAAACTGAAAACATCTCATATCAGAATGGGGACACACAGTACACGTTCCTTCCGTAATCAAGCGACAGAATGAGTCTGGAGGTATGTAATACAGTCACTGTACAGCAACAGTTATTGCATAGCTACGCTGTAACACACTGGTGATAAAGGCATGCATATATGTGTACACACACAGATTCATAAACATGAAAGAAGAGTAACAGATATAATCAGTGTGCTCGGGTGTGCTCCGTAACTTAGTGACCGCTAATTGCTTTTACGGCTGTCTAAGATAAATGGATACTGTAAAAGCATAATCAGATGTCAAGCTTCGCAAGCTGATGACCAACTGTGAGTGTTGGAAGGGAATCCGACTCCCTGCTCCCCAGTTACGACAGCACACGAGTTACACAGAGGGAGAACAGGTTCCGTGGCTGTAGCTTTCCATGGAAGTTCTGTGTATGTTCAACACCAAGCAAGGATCCAGGCACTCAAGAGAGATCACGACAACTCTGTAAACACAAGATATGAAATCTCTGCATCTCACTTATGCCCCTCTGTAAAATGGGAATGATAACATGTTGCTTCTTTCTACTCTTTCTTCGCTCCTCTTCCTCTAATCCCTTCTCTAACCTCCCACTAGAGAACTCATTGCTCTTGCAAACTCTTCAATGTGAGAACTTTCGCTTACTATATACGTGAATGTATTTAAAGAACAGAGCTGTGAGGCTCACATGAATACAAATAATAAAATTATGATACAGAAAGTAGAACCTTCTTGGTCTGAATCGTTCTTAGGGACCAGATAGAACAGTGACTTGACAATTCAGACACTCCTCTTCTGACAGCAAATAGCTGGTTGTAGACATACTCTAAAGGCTTAGCTCTGGTTAAATAATAATTTCCAGATCAATAAGCCTGATGCAATATTTATGCAGGCTCTATACTTTAATTATGCCAAGACTAGAAGTTTAATTTAATATTATTCCAGCTGCAGGTGTTTAGAGGTGGGCAGTTAAAAGAGTGCGTGTCCCTTTCAATCAGAGCTTGTAGAAACAGGACTCAATTCACTGCTGCGCAGCGTAGTGACTGGGACATAAAAGGAACATGATTTAAGATTATTCCAAAATGCAAGAAGAGTGGCTAGGAATATCTATATTCCAGTAGCTTTTTTCCAAATCTAACTTTGCTTCTAACCTCCCTGCATATTTGCCTCTCGTTTTCTTCCTGCAAGAAAACACTGTGGTTACATAAGCTTGTTTTTATTTTTCTCTGCATGGATATGTATAGAACACCCTTCTTTTCCATTGACATTTTGTGAAATCTACCCTCATCCTTGTGAGCTGTACAAAACCCAAGCAGCACTTGACATCCTCTAGACAGCTGTTGAGCAGAATGTTAATAGTTCACAGCATTAAATTTCTCAAACTTGAATCTCTACCAGTTTTCAAGCAGGCAGCTGCCTCCTCATAACATTTTTTTTTTCCGAATGGCAGCGTTACAGCCCCTTTCCTTACAGTTTGGATTAAACTCTTGTGACAGGTCCTGATGTACTGATGAAAGGTACCTGCGGAATGATGGGTGAAGCTAAGATAGACGAGGAAGAGGAGCGGAAAGGAGGATGCAAGGCAAAGGCACGCTAAAGGTGAGGCTTCCCTTAAAGACAATCCCGCAGTGAAGATGTATCTTATGTATAACATAACTGCAATAAACACTTCCAAGTCCATTGATGGCAGAGCCACAGTGAAGATGAACGACATGCTTCTTTGCATATTGAACTGAAAACACATCACGTATAGAACCACAGAATCCTGGAATGGTTTGGATTGGAAGGGACCTCAAAGCCCACCCAGTGCCACCCCCTGCCACGGGCAGGGACACCTCCCACTGGATCAGGGGGCTCCAAGACTCATCCTACCTGGCTTATCTGTCCGTCACAGATGGACTGGAAACCTTTTACCAGATGTAACCTTAGTTTGGTAGAGCAGGGAAGAGCGTGAGAGCCAGGTTATGTGAGAAATCATGTGCTTTGTGATCATTTATGGGGGAAAAGTAATAGAAGGAATGAAAGAGAGAGAGAGAGAGAGAGAGAGAGAGAGAGATGCGCTGTCAACGGAGATATGAATGGGCATCACGGACAAGAGAAAGAGACAGTATGAAAAGGCAGAAAAATAAGCCCAATATTTATATTGAGAACAGTGTGAAAATAGAATCACAGAACCATTAAGGTTGGATAAGACCTCCAAGCTCATCCAGTCCAACCGTCAGCCTAGCCCCATCGTGCCACAGCCACACGTTCTTTGAACCCCTCCATGAATGGAGACCCCACCATTGCCCTGGGCAGCCTGGTCCAAAGCTTCACCAGTCCTTCAGTAAAGACATTTTTCCTCATATCCAATATGCAGAAATCCAAATCAGTCCTTCACAACCTCACAGATCTGTGCACATATGTACTGAACTCCCATTTTCATCCAAAGCCTTACTCCCCAGAAGCAAAACCCAGTCAGGCACCTCCTCACGGAGCCATCTCATCTGCCACGGTACAAAAGCAGCAATGCCAATGTACGGAGAGGGTAAAATAAGAGAGATGAACAATTGTGACGGATGGAAAATTACAGCCAGATTAGCAAAATCATAGCAACTGCAATCACTGCTGTCCCCAACAGAGAGAACTTGTTTGGGCAAAAGAACAGGACTTATTTTCACCAGGAGACTGTTACCTGTCTTAAGGCACCAAAAGAGTCTACCAGCATTGGAAAGTTCTAGGCAATGCATCTTTTTTAAATTAATCAAAACTTCTCCGCTCCAGCAATACGTTCAAGCAGTTAAAGTCTGCCCAGAGTCACCAGTAATTACAGAAATTTATCACGGATGCCAATCATGCAGTTCCAACCCAGGGTGCTTGTTATTGCTAAACTACAGTTTGTCAGCCTTGATTTATTTCAATAGGACACCAACCCCTTGACAGCTGGAGGTGGGACTGCTTACAAGAGCGGACAACAGGCATTCCGTGGGCTAGGGAATGTTCCACTCAGCTGGCTCGGGCTGCCTTTCTAACCAGGCACTGGGACCGTCTTCAGGTCCTGATTTTCTGCTCCCCAGGGGAGGATGCTGGCAGCTCCTCTTAACCAAGCGCAGCGCACACAATAACCTTCAATGCCTCTTCAGTGCACAGCAGATGTTAAATGAATGCTTCAGGTTACAGGAATTTCATTAAACGTGAGAATCGCACCTCTCTCTTATCAATATGAGCTCTGCCAATAAAAAGACAAGTCTTCCTCAGGGAAAATTCAGCCCCTGCTTGGCCAGGACTTTATTCTTCTCTTGACTTTCCCCTCAAGCCTTCAGACCAAATGCAGTGAGAATCACAGAATGCTACAAAGAAAGCGATACAAATCTCTGAGCATCCGCAAGGAAGGAAGGATGGAAATCAGGGATAAGGATGTGGGCAAAGGCACTTGAAATAAATGAGAGCACTTCCTCAGAATCTTTTATTTCATGTTTCACAATGCCCTTGAGCTCAGGTTTCTGTCGCACCTTCCTTTCCGCTCAGGGCTCAGTAACCTTGTACCTACTGATGGATGAACCCCACGCCTGAGACCAACTCTACACCAGCTTTATGGTTCCTTAAGCTGCCACATGGTGGGAATGTCCTGTGCAGGAGCAACACGGGGACACGAGCATCGAAAAGCCAGAGCAAAGGGAGCTGAAGGGCATGGGGTGTTTTGAAACTCTGGCGAGCATTAAAGTGAAAAATAAGATGATCCAGGCAATTCAAAAGGAGCAATTTGAAGAATTTAAAGTATTTAGATGAAGTCTGAAACAAAACTATGAAATAATTCAGCCTTTGAAGCAGTGAGAATGGAAGTTCCCTATTCTGCTGAAATCACACTTTTATGACATTAAGATTCACAGAATCTTGAACTCTGAAGTTGAAAGGCAGCAGCATAATCATCTGGGCAGATGCGTGGAATAACAAAGGTCACAAAAGCTTTGTTCGTTAATTTTTGTTTCGAGCTCAGAACTGCAGTACAAGCTAAACATTTTCTTACAAAGATACAAAGTCTTCATTTAAAACCTAAAAATTATGGATAATTGACCTTGGCCCTACATAAAACCTCACCTCTGGGGCCTGAACTCCCATTCTTATTTCTTTTCTTTTCTTTTAATAAATTTAAGGCACATTTTAAGTAGTTGCTGATCGTTTACCCTACTTTGTAATTAGATGCAATTAGGAACTACCCTCCTTTGTAAGGAGATGTAATTATAGTTTCTGTGATAGTGCAACACCCAAGGCAATTTTCCTCTCATCCCTCCGTATTTACAAGGGGAGGTTTTTCTGCTGACTCCAACGAAGGCCGTGGACCTTCTGGAGTCCTGCTTCAATTAATTGTGAATGGTTGCGAACGAGGAACACGCACGATGACCGGCCTTCCAAAGGCTCATAAAATATTGAACAGCTCAGTATTGCTCCAGGTAGGTATATTCACCTAAGAGTGCATCTATTTGTGTGTGCGTGTGGACAAGTACAACTATAAGAACCACGTGGGGAAGAACTGAGCCAAAAGTCTATCTTTAATAAATTACGCAACTGCTTCTTTCCAAAGTGTGCTGGGGTGTGAGGTAGGGTGTAGATTTCCGGGGATGTTTTTAGTCTCACAGTTTGCTGAAACCTGCGTGTGTTTTGCAATTAATGCAGGTAAAGCAAGAACGGGGCTGAGAGAGCCTTTGGAGAACAGAGTGGCCCTTCCATGCTTTAGGATGCCTTCTCCGAGTACGTACAAGCAATTTTACATCAAAGACGAGCGGTCAACTCCTACAAAATTTGTACAGAATAATAATTATACCTTTAATACAAGAACCAGAACACGGGGACAGAAAATGCTTATCTACCCTATCTTGTGTTGTCCATTCTGTCCTTATTTTTGTGGAATCTGACCTCTTCTCATGCATTCAGAAGATGCATTAAACAATGTGACAATACAGGTGTTGGGATCTATCCTGGAAGGGCCATTCTTTGTTTCACTCTCCATTAAGTCTTAGGAAAAGAGATTATCATGAAAGAAGTTGGAAGCACCGGCTGGAAAGGTTCAAAGGAAGCAGTGAACATGGAAGGTCTGCAGGACTCGAGCTGTAAGCAGGGGCGCAGCGCAGAGCCTCGCTGAAATAGAGGTAACAATTTGATACCTAATATATTAGAGTTTAAAACCTTAACGGATACGATTGTAATCGATGTATGATAGAGATTGAACATGAATAGGAGAGGGGTTTTTATTTAATTGTGAATATTACTTCATGAATTCAGGGTAAAGATTTAATCCAAAGTTGTTTTCTAAGCAAAATCCTTCCTAACAGGTATTTCCTCTGTTCCTGTCTGGTTGCTGCCTCTCCTATAGAACAGACTGGCATGATTAATCCAAACAAGAGGGATTAATTGGACAACCTTCTGTGTCCTGCAAGCAGCTCAGGGAATTGGTAAACTATTATCTGCTCAGATCCTCTGTCTCATCACATGAATCACCCTGCCTTGAGCATCGCTCTATATAAAGCAGAAATGGAGAGGCTGCAAAGTGTCTCTCCTTTTTATTTATTGTGAGCACTTCTCAAAATATGTATCCACTTTATTATTTTTCCCCTTCCAGTCCAATTAGTCCGTGTTCTCACAGCTGATTTTTCTTTGTAATTCACTTATTTTTAATTGGTGTGGAGTTGTGAGCTGCACCAGTTTTGCAGAAATGAAATATCTGAAGAGCGGTTGAACTGTGTCTCTTTACGCCTCTGTAATTTCTCTCACTTCAGAAAAAAGCCCCAGTGCTTACTGTCACAGATCCGTGGATATGGGACGCCTTGAAATTGCTGGGATCAAACCAAACGCCACTTTTTATCGATGCGGTTAAGCCAATGGGTTACATTGCGGTTTACATTATCTAAATTTGGAGTGATGCCAGTTCCAACATTCTGACTGCGAAGTTACCAAACTGTGCACGTGTGGGCGCGTATTTGTGTGCAGCCACAGCACGACAGCTTTTTAATGTTAAACCCATTCAATATTTTTTTTTTGTGGTTTATGATGCCTTGGTGCAGATTCAGTGCTCAAACTCTATAATGATTGCTACTAGAGAGACCTTGTATAATTCAGTTTTACTCTGATATAATCAGACTTTTACCCCTTCCATCCCTTCGGTTCTGCTGTTACTAAAATTTACTGCCTGAGATTTGAGCTCTAGTCCAAAAGTCTCGCTCTAATGTCCAGTGGGAATTGGCTGGAACCATTCTGCTTCCACATCAGGCTGTTTCTCACATTCCTCCCAGACCCCAGAAATCCCATTTACCCATCTGGATTCCTTTTCCTTGGTAGGTGAAGACACAGTCAATAGCATTACCTGCAAAGTGCATATTGTGCACATTAATCCAACCACCAATGTTGCAAAAGGGTCAAGTGCTTCGGAGAGAGCAAAGAATAAAGCAGTTCACCATGGGCACAATTCTTCGGGTTGCCGGCTCTCGGCAATAGATCACAGGGGATTTCTGCAAGTAGCTTGAAAAAGATACCGAGAAGGAGGCAGAGTCCATTACCGGCAGAAGAAAAGGGCTGTCAGAAAACCCCAGGCAGCAAGGATGTAGCTAAGATCAGTACAAGAGAAAGTTCCTGCAATCCATCACGAGAACTGTGCGCAGGTGACCCAGGAATCACCTCGCACCATTGTACTTGGCAGCAGGCAGTCCTTGTTGGAATTGCCCCTCTGGGCGATGAAAGCACTCTATGTGACACCTGCGAATTTGCCCTTTACTGCTGCAAACCCAAGCTGTTAAATATCACGCTCTTTTGGCTGTGATTTACTCTATTTATGGCCCTCCTTCCACCCAACCCTTCCTCATCACAAGGGATCAATTCTGGACATACAACAAAAGGCAACAATGGTTTTAATAAAAACCAGAAGGACAGGAAAGATTGATTTTGCCAATGAAGACAGGCTGGAGCAGTGGAGAAAAAGAAAGCAGGCAAACAAGAAAGAATAATATCAATAAAAAAGCACATTGGTGGCTGCACCAACCCATAGGCACATTTACAGTGGATGGAACCAGCTGTGTTTTCTTAATATCCCTTGTTTCCTCTGTATTCAACAACCCTTCTAATTTAAAAGCGGAAGCTAAAAATGTTCCTGAGGTTCTTCCATTTGACAAGAAACGACTTCAAGGAAGAAGTATAGTCCTGCAAGGCCTATAAGTCTTGATGCAGAGAAGCTAATTTCTTTTGTGACCTTGTGAAAGTCCTATTAAACTTCTGTGTTATTCCACTCCAGATAAAAGCCCAGACTTGGCAAAGTGCTATCAAAACAAGGTCCACACAGAACTCTCATATATAAATATATTTTTTAGACCACACAGTAACAAAAAGCATTTAGGTACAGCAAGTTAGTATTCCAAAAAAAGAGCATTCTGCGTTAAGATTCACAAAATATCTGATACTTCTCTTTGGCTTTTCACATACAATGTTTTTTCGCATGTAAGCAGAAATATTTTGAGTAGTTTCGGGTATTTAATGTCTTCTCTGGACAGTGTGTGCGCAGAAAAGGAATTTGGTTTGGATTAAAATATTCTCCACGCAATATTTTGCAACATCAGTGAAAGAGATGCATGGTGTGTAACAAGAGGAGCTAAATATGGAAAAGAGCTGTTTATAACAAGACTTTGTGATGATCAAACTCGTGACTGAACTGGTAAGAACTACCTGTGAAATGGAAGTTGTGAGCAGCTCAGGGGGCTGCGGTAGCACGGGAGAGAAAAAGGAGATTGGCTTTGTTTTGTGGTGTCAATGAGGCAGCTCCCCAGGACCGCACTGTGCTACCCCCGGCGCCAGCATTCAGCCTCCTTGCCATTTGCAATCACCTGCAACACCAAAACACGTTCTCAAGCCACATCAATCTTTAATAGCTGGAGTCAGAGATGTCACCCCAATGTGCACACAACCACGTCTGCCTCCCTCAGAAACCAGCGCTAGAAAACTGCGGAGAAGGGTGGAACTCAGCCTTGGAATTCGCCACCATTCATGTGAAACAAATGTGTTGCTCTGCAACCTCAACTGCAAAGTACTTTTCAAAACAGCCCAGGGCAAAATTTTCAAGAAAAATTAAACCAAGTACCATACAAAGCTGCCTTTGGCAGGAGGCTTCCGATTTCACGTGTTTATAGAGCATTACACTCCATGGAAGAGAAGGATGTAATACGTGCCTAAAGAAAGCGTGCTTGCTCCTTCCTCCCAGATTCCACGCACAGGCACAAAAATCATCACAGGATTCATCTTAATAGAACACTTTCAACAGCTCTAAGGAGGCTGCATTTGAATAAATACAAATAGGTTGGTTTAACTTCTCTTTGCACAGAAGTAGGAGTGTCCAAGGGTTTCAGCAAGAAAACCATAAATGCTTTTTATGCAGTGAATATTCCCACGGACTGGAATTTCCTGTGAAAAAGAGGGTTGGGGAATGTATCGATGATTCATTTTTGCTGTGGAAAGGAAGTAAAGTTGTGACCCTTAAAATGGGACATAAAAATGGTGTTTGCTCTCTTTAATGAAGATGGATCTCATGCAGTCGGAGGGCGGGTTCTGAAGAGCAAGGACATAGGATGTACACTTCTTCATGGAACACCAATATTACCACTATCAAGGTTCTGTAAAAATATTAATTAGCATCATTTAAAGGGCAGAAAGAACCCTCGCATGAATTGGAAAGGACACATTTTAAAGAAGCTACACTGACTTACATTGAGATTTGGCCCATATTTTTCTATACAAAGCCAACAGTTTATCCTGAATAAAATGCCAACTTGGAAAATAAGGTATTTTTTCAGTTTCATGATAAAACTGGATCCTTTCTGTCAGTTATTGACTATTTTCATCCCAAAATGAACCTTGTGTAAGGCACGCCGTTTTATTTATTAGAGTGACGTTGAGTGCTGCAAATAGTGACCCAATATTTCCCTGCCCACCTTTACGCTGAGCGTCAAGTCTCCTCTTATTGGCAGTGCTAAAATCCAGTGGTTTTCAAAAAGGATATTCCAGTCTCCTATCGGTGAGTTTCAAACGGAGAGGCGCATCTTCCCACTCCAGCGTAAATCACTGATCTAGAAACTAATTTCCTATGAAACAAAATACATCGTGGTGTCACGCGTTGTGCGATACAGAGCACCGGGCTGGGAAAGCCGCTCGAACAAGTGAAATTCAGAATGGATGTTATAATTGGGGAATATCAATGAGGTGTGAGTCGGTCGCTGGGGAATCATTATTTTGGTACATACTGTGTAACTATCTACATCTCTCTATTACCCAGTGACAAAGTACAAACTCTGAAGGACTCAAAAGCCTTTTTAGAAAACCAATTTGTGTAAAGCAAGGTAGAAAAGCTTTAAACCCCCCCCTTGCTATTCAAAGCATGAATGCCCCCTCAACCCAGTATTTCTATTGAATTTATAGACTGTTATTATGAATACATGTCGGTCACTCCGGCACGCTGCGAGGTTAAGGGTTCTCCCATCTATTGATCTCGGCACAATAAGGAGTAATCAGAGCCTGAAATTTGATTTTTCTGTGATGGAAATGTGCTGAATCAGAGCTTCTCGTTACATCCGTGTGGTACGGAAACATTTCGAGCACAGGGGTGGGGGAGGGCGAAATCAAATCATATTCAGTGCATGTAGGATAAATGTCTTCAGAAGACATTTAAGAGTCATAAAAAAACCCTTTATGGAGAAAGGAGCCCTAAAACAAAAGGTGAAAACAGTGGGAGTAGCAGAGAGACAGACAGAACCATGGAATGGGAGCCTAATTTTTAATTAAGGTTTCAAAGAACACTCAGAGTTACAAATGTATACGTGAATTATACCATCTCAGGAAGACATAATTACCTGGTTCAGAGTTGCAGTTGTTTGCATTGATGAATGTGGTTTATTTTAAGTCCCATTCTAGAAGGAGGTTGTGAGCTCTCATTGCTGCACAAAGAGCTGAAGGTGTTTGGCAATTTGCAAATCCAGGCCAAAAAGAGAGAGAAAAATTGATGGCAATGCTTGATAGAAAGAGCGTAAGATTGGGACGGCAACTTGCGGAGTGAGTGTCGCCGTGTAACGAGGAAGACAGATTTCAACCCAAACGAGCACAACAAAGCTAAGAAAACATTTCATATCTGTTCCTACATGATTAATGCTACCTAAACGCCAGAAATAATGCACACAGTAGGTTAGAGAGAATTCAAACAAGTTTTCACTGATACTGGGGCTACACAAAATCTACCCAAAGCCACCTGCACAAAGGTTCCAGAAGAGCTGAATATGCATTGGTGAAACAGCAGAGGTCAGGTGACAGCATCAGAGAGGAGGTGATGAATTTGGAAGGCACATAATATACCTCATGATAAGAGAAATTAGCAATATAACCAGCTGCACACAGGGGTGGGCATTTAGGAACAGCCATACGGCACGCACACATGAGAAATACACCTATACAGGAGAGACGTATGGAATGGTTTGTCTGTGTACAGGTATAAATCCAGTATAAGTCACTTAAACAAAGCCAGAACACTGTGAAAAAAGAGTTAACAAATGCAGAATCCCACCAGCACTGAAAGAGTCCTGGTTTTACATCTTTCTTATTCTTTAAGGATTTAAAAATTCACATAGTTTTCAAAACAAGTTCTCTCTTTTTAAAATGTAAAAGCACGTATAGTGTCTGATTCTTCACTGCTTACCCATTGCTTCTGATTCTTTGCCTGAGCTGGGTTAGGATGTATAAATACTTCATGAGAACTTTATTTATATAGTCTCAAATAAAGTGAAGCTTCAAACCCAAAAATATTAACTCTGGGATCCTCTGGTATAATAATTGGTTGCCTGTAAGTATAAAAGTTAGCTGAAAAGTACATAAATATATAATAAAATTCAATTGCAGTTAAAATGAAAAATTTAGATTTTAAAAGTTGAAGGCGAGCGTACTCGAAAAAGCAATAAACTCGATTGTGTCTAAGAATAACAAAAAGCATGTTGACTCTTCTTTGTGCCAGAACAACTGACAAATCCAGCCATAGCAGGGTTTGAAAAGCATTCTGGGTGACAGAGAAGATTAATATTCCTGTTAATATTGTTGTTGTTGTGATTATGTATTAGTGAAAGTATCACAATGACACTGTGTAAATTAAGTTCTATTAATTAGCTGCTATATTTCACCCTTGAGATGGCATCATTTCAGAATTTGCTAACAAGAAAAGTAATTAATGTCAACTTAGCTCAGACAAAGGCTTCTGTGGTCTGAGTATGTCCCCAGGAGGGGCTGGATTTGGATCCTCCAAGTCGTTTCACAAAGGTCACTCAGATCTCAATATTCCGGGGTAAAGGCAAAGCACCGAGGCCAGGCTGTCCCACACATCTCCAACGGTGCCACCTTGCACTGAAAACCTGCCCTGCTCTTCCAGCACGAGGAAAAATGCCACACATTTTGCACTCCAGAGAGTGGATCTATGATCACAGAATGGTTCGGGTTGGAAGTGACCTCAAAGATCATCCAGTTAATCATCATGTTTAGTGCGCTCTGTGTAAGCCCACCATTAACTTTTAAAAACAGGCTGACATTTTTATAACGACTGTTGTATTTTCCAGGCACTCTTCATGTGAGACGTTAATGCGCTGCCCAGCACCAGAGGTGGCACCACATACGGTGCCCGCTTACCGCTGTACTTTGTTTTCCTGAGATTAGATAATTGATTGGGCTCTTCCAAAGAGTAACTCAGAGCCCATCAAGACAATTGCTCGAGCTTCAAAGGGCTTTGTAGAAAGAAATTCCATGTATTGATTTGTTCAGCAAAACAGGGCTTTCAGCACCGAGAGCTGCAGATTTCCTTAACAGTTTTCAAAGGGACAAGAGAACAGACCAGTTTTAAAGAGATTTGTGGAAAGGCTGCTAGTCCAGTAGTCCAAGTTTTCAGTCACTTTGCAAAATTTCCTTTGGACTTTACTCTTTTGAAGAAGGAATGCACGTTCCTCTCCTACCTTTGGAAAGAGCAGCTATTAAATAGTTTACAAATGTACAAATAAACCACTAATGAAAACTAAAACAGCAAATGCTTGTTATTTTGCTGCAGAAAAATTACTTATTCCTGCCTGTTTATCTGGGAATATGGAGGATTAGGCTGGTAAATATGTCAGCATTTACTCAAGCCTTGATTTTGCCAGTGTTATCTGTTCATACAATGGAAAAGCAGCAGGAGCTTCTCAAATGGGCATGAGTGTGAAAGAAAGGCATTCCTTCTCCTTTTTTAGACATTAAAATTCACACCTATTAGGTAGCCAGAACACACCTATAGCATCACTATTTCTAAAATAACGTGAACTGTATTCTTTGGATCAACCTTTTCATAAAGAATTGGATTTCACTTCAGGTTGCTAGATGAGGTTAAATCACAGAATGGTTTGAGTTGGAAGGGACCTTAAAGATCATCCAGCTCCAATCCCCCTGTTCTCTCTCTTCCAAGCACACAAGCTGATCTCTATCACACCGCGTCCATCAGGAGAGAGCACAGGTGTCCTTTACTCATTGGAAACAACTGGAAACACTTATTTCCATTGTCTCTTGTATAACTGTTTTCCTTTAAAAATTAAATTGGCTGGAATAATACAGTAAGTTGATGTATTAATGATTTAATTCCTTATTTAATCTGTTTTCTTAAATTTGTAGCATTCTCTTCCCCCTCCCCAACGTCTCCTTAAAGCAAAAGCACACAACAACAAAAAAAACCCAAGTAGGTGTCAGGACTGTTAATAATTGATGAGGCATTTGTAAACCCTTAGCAAATGAACAGTCAAGTGACACATGAATAAAACATTTGAAAAACATCTATGTGTGACAGCTAACAGCATTCTGAAGCAGAGCGGAAAATATACAGGTATTATTTTAAAGCAGCGTGTCTGCAATGTGAAAAACAGGGCTGGGGGAAGCGCTGACCCTCTGCTTTGTTTGTATGTGGCGCGTCGGGAAGGTTGCGTGGAAGGGGACTTTGCCAGTTCCTCAGTGGAATATCCTTTCCAGAGGTTTCAGCCCAGCTGGCAACTTGTCCCTTCCATGACCACCCCTACTATGAAGTTTCTACACTGCTTCTCAACAGTTGCTGCGAGGTGAACACGTTTCCCAGCACTGATGTTACACCAATTCAAAGGCTCTGTTGTTAACGTTATTTATGACTCACAACTTGCGGAAGAAATTGAACAAAGTTGGTGCTATCGCAGTATTATTTCATCATAACACTCCTGCATTGCCAAATCTCTACATCCACTTCTTCCTCCCATGCCGCAGTAAAAGATACGATAAAAATAACGCCTACGTGAAATACGAAATGTGGAGTCACAGAATCGTTCAGTTTGGAAAAGACTTTTGAGATCATCGAGTCAAGCTGTAAACCCAGCACTGCCAACTCCACCAGTAAACCACGTTTCTTATAAACCTCTAGGGATGGGGACTCAACCCCTTCCCCCAGCAGACTCTTCCAGTGCTTGATAGCCTTTTCCATGAATAAACAGCCACTAACAACAAGGTCTGGAATTGACCCGACCTCTATTTCACTTAAACGTTATCCTTCAAAACAGTGACTTTGCTCTGATGTACAGAGGACTTTCCTTGTTCCTTCCATCAAAACACAGGAGACTTCACGGCATAAGGTTCTGAACTGAGAGATACAGCTCTTGAACAATGCCATAAAGATTTCATCATACTGTCAGATTTAATTAATTTGTTTTACCTGCCTCATCTCATACGCCACAAACAGAAAAGGGATTTTATTGAAAAATATTAAATGTGGAGTTTAAAAAAAAAAAAGGCTGTATAATGTCAACCACACTCGCTGCAACTGATAGGAGTCAGTAAAAAGTCCAACTTCTAAACTCTTCCATTCCCGAGTTCAGAGAAATGAGGGATGTTAAGTGCATGTTTAAGGCAGAAAACCAGGGGCTTTATAATGTGAAGACAAATCACACAGGAATTACGATGCCACATTCCTAAACATAAAGGAATCTTTTGGCTGACTTTTCTAAAATGGACAACACTGATATTTACACACCGCCTGCAGAGTTTGTGAGATCATGGAATCACTAAGGTTGAAAAAGACTTCTAAGCTCATCCGGTCCAACCGCCAGCCCAGACCCACCGTGCCTGCTAAACCCTGTCCCAAAGTGCCACCTCTACACGTTCTTTGAGCCCCTCCAGGGATGGAGACGCCACCACTGCCCTGGGCTGCCTGGTCCAAGGCTTCACCACTCTTTCAATAGACATTTTTTCTAATAACCACACACGTTTCGTTGGGAACCTCTGCAGCCTTGCGGTGCGTGGCTATCACTGCTGTTTCCTCTCAAAGGTCATCAGAAGCCCACGGGTGGTGCTTCCATCACACACCAGTCGCGCTCCTTCCCTTCTGCATTTCCATTTGCCAGGTATAGATTTCCGATACATTCCAATTACAGCCCCCCTGCCTCCGTGAAAGATGTTGCTGGGGTAACAAAGGTTTAACAGAGCGACAGCAGAAATAATTACTTATTTGATAACGAGTGTCTTTCAGTGGGGGCATTGGATTTGATTTTTATAGGGCAGCCTTCGCAAAGGAAAGGGAGCTGAGGGGAGGGAAAAGGGAGGAACTGACTGAGTTCTCTTGTGGTTTTGATCACAAGTCAGAAACCCTGTTCATCTGTCAAAGGTGCTGTTAAGGGAGTTATCACAAAGGAATAAAAAGGTGGAAGAAGAAAAGAATCTCCTTGCTCAGGAATGTTTTTACATGGCAGTTGGAAATGTTATGCAGAAAACGCTTGACTGAATCTTGCATTACGATGTTTTTGACTTCGGTGCTCACCCAGCAAGGCTGGTGAGGAGAACATCCCCGTGCTCCTGCCGTCAGCGTCCCTGGTTCACACACTTAAAGACTTGTCGTTCTAATAAAGAACAGCTAGAGAGAAGGTAATAAATATATAATGCTCAGTGCTGCTTTTTAAGGCACTTAAGCACATTTTTCATGTAGATTTTATTGTCTGATATCAAGTTGAGGGAAGGGTTTATGCACCATTAAACAAGCAGATCCTGACAATTCTTTTTAACTGAAGCCAAATTCCCCATTCGGATAAAGGAACTGCTTTAAGCAGACAGTCACCAGTAGGACCACGGTAATGTGAAGTAACTGAAAGTCCACAAACTAATTCCACGCACATTTTTTCCCCATTCACCTTATTGCAGTCACGGCGCTTGCCAGGCTTTGCTGTATCGCACAGCACCTCAGACACACAAACACGAGCGGCAGCTCTAATACACAGTATGATGATAATTTCTTCTCGTATGGTGGCAGCACAAGGAGATGATTTGCTGGGATAAATCCCAGATGCAATAATAATAATAATAATAATAATAATAATAATAATAATAATAATAATAGATGCTATACAAATGAATGCTATGATAATCCCAAGCAACTTCTTTACAAAAGGAATACATTATGGGTTAAATTAGTACGTTACGGTAGCATAATTTCCTAAAGACATTTTTAAAGACTTCATAGTTAGCTTTTTAAACTGATTAGGCTTAGGGATATGGTTTAGTGATGGGTTTGGCAGTGTTGGGTTTACAGTTGGACTTCATGACCTTAAAGGTCGTTTCCAACCTGAATGATTCTGTGATTCTATAATTTTAGCCAGCGCACAGAGCGCTAAGCCTCTCTCCACACCACTGACACAGGACTTCTCCCAGGACCTTTGCAGGAAGGTGGAATTCCCCAGTGTGTTATTTACCACTCAGAGCACACTGCACACTCTCTACTCTTGATTTCATTTTCCCCATTCCCCCTGCACAGGTGTCGAATGCCCTGGGGGTTTGCATTAGCATCTCAGCTCAGACAAGGAGGGTGTTTTTGAAGTAAACTGCCTGATCATCCCTATTTCCTACGCTTTGGCCAATACACGGAGTGGTCCCAGAGTGTCTAAACCAGATTTCTTACACAAGCCTTCCTCTTATCTGGGAAGACTGGAGAGAAGACACAGTTTGTAGCCTCAGAGTAGCCCGTTAGGACCCAGACAGCCTGATTCTATGAAATCGGTCAGCGAGTGTCGGGAGACCATTTCTGTGTAAACCAGATACCTTCTTGATGAACTGCCATCCTTTCTATTTCAAGAATACAAGTACCAATCAACCACATCATTTCAACATAAATTATTCAAGTCACTCATTAGCTTCACTCTTAAAAAAAGACCATTGATCCCAGAGATAATTCCTGCAGGACTGAAAGTAAGGGCAGTTCCTGCACTTTGTAGGCAAAGTTTGTTGCCGTTTCCACCCAGCGTGGTCCCGCTGATATCCATGAAGTTCCTTTGCATTTACCTGCTCTGCAACTGAGCAAACTGCAGCCCCAAACCCAATTTGTCTCCAGCATCGTTGGAATGGAGGATCTTAGAGGTCTGTTCCAACCCTAATGATTCTACGATTCCATGAAAATGTGACTCCCTCTCCAGGCTGTTTCTCAAAGCACATTTACTAAACACAATCTTTTACAATTAGCACTTGTCCCGTTGTGCATTCAGAGAAGACAGGAAGCAGGTGTAAATCTCTGGTTCCATCTCCATCACTATTCCTGTCCCTGTCTCTCTCTTTAATTGCTATTGACTGTCGAAGGCAGTTTTTTCATTGAGGCATGAGGTAAAGTGATATTGATTACAGTAAATGAACTTTTCTGGAGTCTGAGTCAATTGGGAAGGTGGCAAAGAGGAAACTGCAAGAATGTTTACCTTGCACATGAGTAAAATTCCTCTTTGGAAACTCTCTGCTTGACGAAAGGACGGTGTGAAATAAACCCACAGTTTCACCTGTGGGTTTAATGTAAAAAGCCAAGCTGCCGCGACTTTAGGCAGAATAAGAATCAGCTTCGTTTGCTCGATGTATTGAAACAGAAGAGAAGGAAATTAGAACAAAACCAGATTTAATTTTTAATCCCTCACGTAAGGAGCTTTTGCCATGTAATTTTTTATCACAACTATGTATTTCATTCTGGGGAAATAACAGTAAGAAAACAAAGAAATCCCTCCCAGCAACACGCTTGATTTTTTACATCTGTTGGGACCTCCTGCCACATTCAACTCCGTTTGTGACTGAAGAAGCACAAGGATGCAGGCAGCTTCCACAATTCATCGCTGCCTTTGAAATATTCAGGACGCAGGGAACGCTGCTCCCCATTTCCATGCACTTAAGATGAACGGCCACATCACTCCTCTCACAGCTGCACAGAAGCCTCAATTTAAGCTTTTTGTAAGCTGAAAAACAGCACTCCCTGGATCAAAAGTAACACAAAACAGGAATTTATTTAACAGCACCGTGTAAACATCCTAGGTGAGGGCTGCATTCTGCTCCACGCTGTGCAAGCTCACAGTAAAAGCTTACAGCCAGACAGCAGAGAGAGAAGCATCCTCTCCCTTTCCCATCTTAGAAAAAACTGGGAAAAGCACAGAATTTGCAAGCATGAAAATCCATCCTTTGCCCTGACTGTGCGCTCCGATCCACGTGTGCAGCTGTCAGCCTGGGGCTGGAATTGGCTGTGTCGCCAGAAGTGCTGTGGTTGCGCCAGAGGTTTCAGGGGACACACGATCCTCACCTTCCAAGGCTTAATTCCAGAATGGCACTGAAGTTCACTCTTTACATGTTTAAGTCTTGTCTTTCTAGAATTGTGCTGACACACTCGATAAACACCCCTCACAGTTTTACCTCAATCCCCATGAAGCCATTTGCTAAAACGGAGACTTAATTCCTGTTTTTTAGTGCCCTCAAAAGAGGTTTTTAACATCACCAATTTGTTTATTGATTAATCATTGCATCCCACTGCAGAATCCATAGGGTAGATGGAGGAACGGGAAAAGCACGTCTCTATTACAAAGCCTACTTGCTACAGTTTAATATTAATTTAATTTACAGTAAAACAATGACTGAGGCAATGGGATCACTCCATATACTTAATCAAATTCTTACACTCCGGTTGCGTTGTTACGCAGCACGAGCCGTGTCCAGGCGGTTACAACTGACGCACTGCGTATTTAATTTATATTCCAAGTTCTTCAGTCCAGGCAGGATCTCTTGTGTATCTCCCACAGCTCCTTAACAGATAACCACGTAACAATAATCGACAGAAATAACTTATCAGTCAAGCCTTGAATAATCCTTCTCAGGTAAATGAAGCACTAATCAGAGCGGCTGCCCTCCAGTTCTTTCAGAGTTCTCCTTCACAACTACAATGCATAAAGTTCTGGAAGAAGGACTTACTTGAATCCCTCCTCAGTTTCCTAGGGAATAGTTAACTCGTGTATAAATACAATATTACAAGAGCTACCTGTTATCATTTTTTTTCAGGGCAATTTTAACTTCTCCAGGCAGAGCCGAGCAGTAGAACCAGAGCCTAAGAAGCCACCAAGCTCTGCCCACCAAGAGATAAAATTAGGAAAGCCAAGGTCCCACATGTATTTTAATTCTTCTGAAGTGCACGTGGCTTACACACTTCTTAAAATTATTCAGTAATTCTTGAGGCTTCCCCACTTCCTCTCCCATTGGATCAGAACACGGCTTTTTTCCATGATGATGGAAGTGAAAGTCTTCGAACCTCTTTATTGCTCATTCCCCCAAATCTGTGGGGAGCAAAAATGTGGAAAAAACAGAAGGAACCCCCTCTCAATTTTCCACCGGACGACAGCTGGAGAGAATCAGCTCCTGAGCTTCATATTTAGGTTATTGAGAACCAAATCCCTTCCTTTCCAAAGAAGTTACAGCCCACCTTGATCAGGCTTCTGTATTTACACTCAATAACACATTCTCCTTCCACAGCCTCTGTAGAGACTTCCTTTTTTTTTATGGAAACATCAATAGTTTCCCTCTCTCCCTGGACTCATTTAGCCTGTTTACAAAACACTATCAAATGTCGGTATCTCATCTGTGATTCATTTCCTGACATTTAATTATTGTTCCGTAAATCACTTATGCGAAGAAAAGAAAAAGTGTAACGAGATTTTTAAAATACTGGTGGCATTATAATTATTTTCCACTTAATATTATGAAACTCCTTGATGCTGTTAAAGAAAACCTGAGCAGAAAGCACTATAAATATGTCTCTTAGAGGTTTGCTGCAGCTGGGGGATGGAGGATTTATAAGAAGGCTTAGAAATGTATTTATACGGAATTCACTAATAGTTCAATTTTATTTTATAATGTCTTTCATCCAAGTGGATTTTGCTGCCCTATGAAAACTCAAGATGCTTTGAATTCACCAGACTCTTTGTTCTTTTTACACCACTGCAGAATGAACAGCATGTGAGTGACAAATAAGACACTTCCATATATATAAGCCCTTAATAAAAATGGGCAAAGCCCGTTTCCTTTATTGCTTTCCTAACCTGAAAAATGCAGAATTCTATTTCGGTCGTCACCGCGTGTCTATTCTGCATGGGGAAAATAGAGTGAATCATCGGTTTGGGCATAAACAAGAGACTCATAATTCCAAGCTGTAATGCAGGTGGACAGTGGAACATTTCCATGCTGATGGTATTATGAAATTATTCTGGAGGAAGGGAGTCGAATGACACCTTGATTTGGAAATAGGGGAAATTAAAGGATCTCTGACAAGCAGCAGCTGTTACGGTCGGTACCATTAACTCACGTGAAAACCGTGATGGAATTTTCAATGAGGGAAAACCAATTCGGTGTGAGTGAAAATACATTTTTTTCATAATGGCTCAGAAATTCACACTGGGTATAAATAATAATAAAACTTAATATTTAGAGTTTACAGATTAATATAAAGCATATTGCTATTTTTCTCGGGTTTCGATACTCGTGTCTAAGTGCTTCTAGGTTTCTTAGGATCACAGAATGTTTTGGGTAGGAAGGGACCTTAAATAACACCTCCCACTGGCTCAGGGGGCTCCAAGCCCCATCCAACCTGGCCTGGAACACCTCCAGGGATGGGGCAGCCACCACTGCTCTGGGCACCCTGGGCCAGGGCCTCCCCACCCTTTGTGTCTTGAAAACACATAGATCAGCAAAATTATGCAAAGATGGGAGTGCCAAGTGGATTCAGGGATTATTTTCGCACCTGCAAAAGCGGTTAACACGGAAGGCTAAGGAGATGGGTGTCCAGTTCTTATTTTTAATCTTGATAAGCTAGAGGACATGAAAGCTGAGAAGTTTTCCTGCCTATCTACAGCCTCAGGATGGCCCTGAACAAAAAGAATCATCAGAGGAGGGACCCAGCCACACCAACAGGAGTCGCCTTCTTGGAAATCGACGCCCAGGATGAAGTATTGGGTATTTTCTTTGCTGTCCTTCCCACATTCATCACAGGCTGCAGACTGAGTATAAAGAACTAGACTTTAGGGCATAATTACACAAAGAAAATCAAACATTAGGAAAAGTAGTTTGCAGGGGTTTTGTATTTGACTATCATTAAGTGAAGTAAGAGTGAAAGATGTAAATAACTTGACTAATTTATAATCATTACGAAAATTCAGTGCTGGAAGGAAAATTCCTTTGACAGCGTGCTTCAGTATGATGTCAAATTATGTCTTGAGCCCAATATTTGGGTTTTCAATTATTCCTAGAAGGGCAGAGAGACAAGATAGCTTGTAAACATGCAACCCAAACCATCACATCAGTATAACTACAGACATCTGCAGGGATTAAGCCTGTCCTCAGCCAGCACAGGTTCAATACTCCAGGTATACGCAAACTTCAATCACTCCTCAAAGTTCTTCCTTCAAAATATTTCACTTATAACGATATTAGCTCTTCTGTGACACCTTTCAACTAAGATCTTAAAGTGCTTTGCAGGCATTAATTAATTAAGCCTCAAACTGCACCTGGGAATCAGGAAAGGCTTTATAACCATTTCACGGCGCCGTTAAATGGTTTGTACAAAGTCACACAGCATCATTCCAGCCACGGCTCCGCAGTCACCAACACGGAACGCACGCTCTGTCAGATGAATCCAGTGGGATTATCTGTATTTGGATTGGTTGTGACTGATCTTCACAACACCAGAGTGTGTAATACAGCATTTAGGCCAGCTCTGTACTTTTTGGGACAGCTTTATTTGCAAGATGACTGAGGGGACTTGATCCAGCACAAAGGATTTTGGGAACATTGAGCAGAAGGTTCGTAGCCAATGTGTGCTGCAAATAAAGGGTCTCATTTAATTTTTGTCTACTAAGGATTACGAAGAGAGGAGTCCAAAACCAGCAATGTAATAGCTGGGCTGGCTCCACAGCCCCTAAGGTCCATGGAAACACTGTTTGAAACAAGATAAAGCATACAGACATCCTAGATTTACGTAAGGGCACCACACAGAAGAGGTGAGCAGAGCTTCCATCCCTATTTTTTCATCACAAAGCACATGGCTCACACAGAGGAAAAGCACAGAGCAGGGTTACGCATCGTATTTCAAATTTGAAGCCTGACATTGAATATTTTACAAGTTTCTTACACTATTTCTATCACAGAAAAGCGTAACTTGAAAACAGGAGTGACGCTGTCATTCATGGTGTAAATCCAAGGCAAATCATTTGGCTTCCTCGCCTTCACAAGTGAAAGCTGAACAGAGGTGCCTCACGTCACACAACCCGAGCCGAGTTTGAGAGCGCTCGAACTGCAAACGAGAGTACAAAGTGTGTTAATTCAAGTTATCAAGCTCACCTGGGGACAGGGATTTGGTTATTTGAGAAAATACACAGACAATCTGTAAAAACAAGCCGGGTTGGCTTGGTTACTAAAGATACATTAAACCCCTGCAGAATCAACTGATCTCTCCCTTTGCCTTTCCTAGGCTTTGTACAGACGTGTTTGTAACGTGGGTACCACCTTTGTGCTAAAACCCTGACCTGCATAAAGCACAGAAGCAGATTAAGGCAGAACATGAGTTTAGCAACCCTTACACCATCAGAATTTTCAATACCTTCCCACAGAGCAGATTCTCCCCCCACAAGTCAGTCAGTCTCTTATCCCGAACTTCCCAATGTGACTCCAAATACACTGACAATTTCCAAGTGATCTGCTGGAATTAGTGCAACATGTTGTACATGCAAATCTGGCTTTCAAAGGTTTACTTTTTCCTTTAATCACCAGCACTAAAAGGGCCCAGTGTTTCCCTTTCATCTGGCAGCAAATTAATTATAAAAGCTATATGGTAATACTAATATTGTCTTACTCTAGATCAATGGGTTTATTACCTTTGATTCTATTACGCACTTGATGACAAAACCTAGATATATATATCTCCAAAAAAAATCAGGGTGGTAAATTCAGGTAAAGATTGAAATAGAAATGTTTTATCTTTTAATCTGTTAATTCAGTTTAAAGTTCAAAAATATAATTGACTTTGGCTTGCTGTTAGGAAAATAACTTCAAAGCATCCTAAATGCATATTTGTGGGGGTTTAACTCTTTTGCAGGACCATAGGAGGATGAGAATTTCTGTGATCTGGGTATGTCCTGAAGAGGGGCTGGGTTTGGATCTTCCAAGTCATTTCACAAAGGTCACTGGGATCTCAATATTCTGGGGTAAAGGAGCAGAACTCGAACATGGTGCTCCCTTCACACCCTTAGCAAGCGTATTTCTTCCTTGTGCCTCAACTCTGTAGTGATAAAATGGGGGTGATCGTATTTCTATTCTACCTCAAGGGAATTATTTATCAGAAGGAACAGGAATGTGGCCATTCCGGTGTGTTTATGCACACACGTGTACGCGCATTTAGTGTGAGTCCTCCTCTCCAAGGAGCCTTCTTGTTCACACCTTGATTTTAACTCTGCCGCCCCCCGTCGGTTCACACGTTATCTCTGAACACAGAACTCATTGCAAAGAGCATCCGTTCTTACTTGAGCTTCATTCTTCTTTCCAGCGGTGGGAGGGGTGGGGGTAGTATCGGGTAGAAGAGGAATAACAAAGTCTTTCATTGTTACCTTCTTGTAATGCAACTTTAATGAGCTCTTTTTGCACAACAGCGCAATAACAAAGCCGGGCTGTGGTCTGTGCAGCTCCCGATCTCGCCGTGGGAGCGGTTCCCTTTGATGTGACTGTTAGAAACACCTTGACTTGGTAGTGACAGTTTTCATGTTAAAGCTCTGTAGCAGTCTGTTTGTACACTCCTGATGAAAGTTAGTTATCGTGCCGCGACAAAGGCAAACCACAGTATTTAGGGCATTCTAATTACCCATCTGCATGCCAGATAAATCTGGATGCCTTGTAAATTAAGCCCCCCATCCCTTCTTCTTTTAATTATTATTTTGTTCTCAACAAGATAGAGATTAAACTGAATGCTCCAGATCAAGGCAGAGAAAATGAGTGGTTTCGTGTACCCTGAGCCATGGCCTTGCTACATCGAGATTATGGGAGAGGTTTATCTGCTGCAGACTGGGGAATCAACTGAAGAATAAAAAGGTTCCACTTTGCTTACAAGAAGCCTATGCCCACTTCACAGCCTTTGGAACCTTTATGGCCTCAAGCTGTGCCAGGAGAGGTTTAGATTGGATATTAAGACACATTTTGTTACTGAAAGAGTGGTGAAGCCTTGGACCAGGCTGCTCAGGGCAGGGGTGGGGTCTCCATCCCTGGAGGGGCTCAAAGAACGTGTAGAGGCGGCACTTTGGGACAGGGTTTAACAGGCACGGTGGGGCTGGGCTGAGGGTTGGACTGAATGAGCTGAGAGGTTTCTTTCAACCTCAATTATTCTTTGATTCTATGATCACTTCCCTAATGCCAAATAGCAGGAAGGAAGGACCATAATATTCTGAACAATACTAAAACTTACCTCCTCTCCCTTCTGATTGTTTATGCTACCCTACTCCTCTGAGTCTCTCCTGTGTGAACTTGGATTTCCATCCTATGCTGCCCCCTTTTCAGTCCACGCAGATTTTCACCCGACAGGGGTGGCCTCCTGCGAATACCGTGTTAGGCGCTGCATAAACAGGAGGTGAAAAATTATCCTTGAGCTGGAGAGCTGGCAGACTAAATACAGGATAAAAGACCCTGGCTGGATGCAGCACATAATTGAGGGTAACAAAAGATCAGAATCAGAGCGCTGTGTTTATAAGCAATAGTCTTAACGTACAGGTAATCTAAATTGCGATGAAGCTATTCTGAAGGTATTACAAGAGAGGGAATTCTTACGTGGGATGTGAAGGTGAGAATGTGATTTGAAAGTCTGCTCTGCAGACTTTAACAGAGAGCTCTCTTCACACACAAGTGCTGGGGGAGGTAAAAAAAGAAACGGTATTCCTAAGAAAATGTGGCCACGTTACAGGATGGAAAATAAAGGATAATAAATGATATTGCAAATATACATAATGGCCAAAAAAAATATGCATATTCATTTGATTCCAGTCCAGTTTCTGGTTTTCACTCATAAGAACATCGTTGGGGCTCTCGCTGTGCTTGGACTACCCAGATCCTCCTTTTCTTTTAACCTCGCTTGAAAAAATCTTTTGTTTTCTTTCACATTCTATGTAATGAATTTGCAATATCTAAGATCTGCTGGGATTGCAAGGGATCTCTGATAATTCACCCTGCCCATTGCTCTCAGTCATGGCTGGGCTGGTTTTACTCCCCCAGCTGTGTTTTGGTGCAAAGCCCTTCGTAAGAGCTAATCAAGAACTTGGGGTAGGAGACCGTGGTTCTTTAAATCTCTGTGTGCCCTTCCACTTCTCTCCCTTCACTCCTGACTCGGATCAGTTCAAGGTCAATACAGCTACTTCAGCTACCAGAGGAGGATTATTTACAGCTCGAACATCATAAAAGTGTGTCTGGACACCATGGTGATGGATATAATAGAAACGAGAAAATATTGTTCTTACGTGCCCTCTGCTATTAAGCATCCCATTCATTTTCAACACCTGCACCCCAGGATAAGCAAAGGTTTGGATATCAGAAGTATCGCGTGCTCTTCCACACGCACTACGAGTCTTGACAAGCTGTTTTTTAGATCATAATTTTACCCTGTATTTAAAACTAAAGAGGTACCAGAAACGCTTTAGAAACCAACTCCAAAGAGTTCCCAAGAGTCCGAATTACGTACACACGGCGTGGGGCTGTTTGGACCAACATTCGCCAGAAAAGCTAAGGATGAGCTGAAAGGCTTTCCTTTTTTTAACCACCACGAATACAGCCTTTTCCTTTTTGCAAGAGATGAAGGTGCAGGAAGACTTTTCTTTAGTTTAGATGAAAGGGGAGTCACCAGCTGCTGCTGGAGAACTGCAGCTCACCCACAGACTCAGCTGGTTTAGTTCAAAGGCTCAGATAATTTGCTTATATAAACACCTTCCCTGGGACACGAATTCAGATTTTGTGATAACTAGCGGTTTAATGCACTTTGTAAAGACTCCCATTCTAAGAGTTTACACAGCAAATCTCTACATTACAGGCTGTCGTATAAGTGCTGCACAACATGGATGTTTTGGCTGCTGTTCCTCAAGGATGGGCTGGGTTGGAGGGGACCTCAAAGCCCATCCAGTGCCACCCCCTGCCATGGGCAGGGACACCTCCCATTGGATCAGGGGGCTCCAAGCCCCATCCAACCTGGCCTGGAACACCTCCAGGGATGGGGCAGCCACCACTGCTCTGGGCACCCTGGGCCAGGGCCTCCCCACCCTCACAGCAAAACATTTCTGCCCAAGATCTCATCTCAGTCTCCTCTCTTGCAGCTCAAAACCCTTCACCTCATCCCATCCCTGCACTCCCGCATCAGGAGCCCCTCCCCAGCTTTCCTGGAGCCCATATTTGGGAGAAATACGCTGCCTCACATTCACTCAATTTCTACTTTCTCTCACTGAATTGTTGTCCACGTCACTTATAATTATTAATAAACTTTATTATAGAAATGATACCCCGAATCTCACTGCAAGATCGTAGTGGAACACAAGTTTTAGCAACATGAACGTGTGAACACAAGGTGGTAGTTTCATGGCTAAGTAATGGCACCTACTCCTGGTTTTGTTATACAACAGATCCAAAGTCACCCGAGTGATTTGGCGCCTGAAGCACTGGACGTGACTCCTCTCTCCTGCTTTAGTGCATCCAGGTTTCAGACAAGCGCTTCGAATTTCCCGTTTATTACTGATAAGGAAACTGCCTTGTCTTTATCCATAGATGAAACAAAACAATGACAGCCACCCCGCAAACCTCCCTTCCATCCTGTCACAGTTTGGGATGACAGCAAAGCATGCACCACGCACAGAAATCAAAGCTGCCTCTGTTCGATTCCACTCCTCAAGAGGAGATGCTTTATCTGAAATTGAATCCATGATCCTGGATTATTGTTAGGTACTACACAGCTTTTGCACAGAAATATATCCATGTCTATTAACTGCAAATAAACATCTGTGCTTTAGATACACGGAACAAGCAGATAGCCAGGATGAACGACAAAATCAGGCAAAGGGCACCCATATGCGTGATTTAGACAGTAAAATAAAAAATAAAAAGAAGGCATAAAAAATAGGAGAAAAAAAGCCCATATGCTATTTAAATAAAATGTAAAAGGATAAAGCTAGGATATAAAAGGTCAAAATCTTAGTTTCTCCACAGTTTACAATAATTTATGCAGATGACATTTGGGATTTGTAAGCTGGATGTACTTATGTGAGAAATGTCTCTATTTGTACATAACTTATAAACGACTGCTGCAAAATAGCTTGGTGTCCACGCTGCCTGCTTTTCCCCGATGGGAATAAAACAATGCCTGTGCTCTGTTGGCAAAATTCCTTGGCATTAAATAAGACAGATATTACTGATGCATCCGATGTATTTGATAAATAATAAAATCTGCGTGAGGATGCTGATTTAAAATCTCTATAACGAGGAGAGGATGATGTGAACTAAGCCAGCTTTCGATCGGGTCCTTTGAAACGTGCACCTGGTACAACCCGACGTCAGTGCAGGATCCAGTTTCCTCTCACACCCCCGGAACAGAGGCTGAATTGATGCAAAGCCCTGTGGCTGCCCTTTGGCGAAAACATGGCTCTGCAACTGGAACCGGCTAATCCAGGAATTACTAAAACTTTAGAATCACATCAGTTTCCATCCCACCTGCTTTTTACAGCCCAAACACCAAATACGAAGAGGATGTTATTATCAGGTGAGATTTCATCTGGCTGCCTGGAGAAAGGTGTGCGTTGGGCTTTGTTACTTAAGCCTGTTGCTTGGAATTGTTATTTCTGTGGAACCTGCAAGTTGTTACATTAATCCTAATGAAAATATTCAGAGGAAATCACCTGTCTTTCTCTTCTGGGAGATGCTGTATTTGTTTCTCCAGCCCGTTATTTGTGTGTGTGTGGAAGGCACGGGTGAGACACAAATACCATGTTTGACAATACTCGTCCAACCATACCATGTCATTTCCAAATAAAATGTTCCACAGCTGAAAGCAAGGCACACAAAATCCTGCAGCTTCCTCTTTCCTTTTAATAGAGAGTCGTTGTTCCTCGTGCTGGAAATCTCACCGACTTTACTGGTGGTGTCCTGCACATCTTCCAGATGCAGGCTGGAACGTCTGAAGAACCCGAGGGAGGAGGAGCCAAGGGCTCTGCGTGTCTCCCTTTCGCCCAGAGGATTTCTGTGTAAGCCCACAGAGGGATTTCCTGTAAGGCACTTTATTTCTTGGTGAGATCATTTATAGAGAGGAATATGCTGAAAGTTGCCAGTAAACAGCTTGGGATGTGCTGGGCTTAGAGAGCCTGAGTAATATCTGGGCATCTGCTGAGCCAAAGGACGTCAAACGGGACCAAGGACACCAGGAGCCAAACCAAGAACTATGTTTTTAAAAATGACAATTAGAAGCAGCCTGCTTTATCTGAGGAACCTGAAGAAATTTTCACTCTCTCAGCTTCCCATAGATTTCCTTTCCCAACATTAACCTGGTGTGTTTTGGGGATGATGGATAAAACTTTTTAAGTACCCACTTAACACAGGAACTGAAAATCCCCAGGGAGTCAGCGAGTGACACCCTGCTGGTTTTTTGTATCCTAAGCTGAATACACAAAGCTGGTGTAACCGGCTCCATTCTTCTGTCTTTCATTATTTCAGCCTGTGGATAGTTTTAAGAGATTCTTTCCATCAGCTCTAACTGATATCTTCCTGGCTGAGGTGGCACTTTGTTTTTTACCTGAGGCTTTTCCTATTTCTGTCAATGATTTCCATTAACAGACTTTAAGTGAGTGTTGCTGCGCCCCAGCCCGTACTGAGAATGATGCTTTTTGGCTTTTCGGACATGAATTTTGCTTCTTTAAAAATGCTTCACTTGATCCTCCTCGTCTTTATGAAGTGGCACATTTAATCTTCAGGATGACATTCAGAAAGTACCTGGGTCCTTTATACTGTGACGGGCAACAGGTAATCTGATATTAAGCCAGACACCTACCTCCCATCTGTGCACAGAGTTAAAAATACAACAAAAATCCACACAAGAAAACCCCAACCTAAGCCACCTGGAGTTGGTTTGTTGCCCGAGGCGCAGAAGAGCTGCACTCTTCCCTCAGTCCTTGTCCCAAGGTGAACATGCCTGAATCAAGCGCAACGCACGGAATATTGAGCTGCCGTGACCAGCCCAAAAGTCTCACTGCTGTTTCTCGGTGAAGAAAGTCTTCAGAGCCACGACCCTGAACTAAATCTGCACCCTAACCGAGGGCTGCCAGTCCTAGGTCTGTTTTGAATCTCTTTCCTGCAAAGGCTTTTTCCCCCCTCTATGTTTTTCATAAATATTTGTTCCGGTTATCATGAAATTGCGTGAAACCCTAACCCTAACCCTAACCCTAACCCTAACCCTAACCCTAACCCTTTTATTGGAAAAGGAAACATAAGAGCAGAGAAGATCCTGAAAACCTGGCCCAAGAGTAGCACTCCAAGAAATTCTTTCCAATACCTATCTATCCACACAGCCTTTTCCACACCTGATCCAAGATTTTAAAGCCCCAACAGCACAGGCTCCTGACCAACTCAACCGCAAAAAAACAGGCCCTGCCTTCACAACGCACCCACAAAACCATCAACCTGCATCAACCAGACCTGTCATGTAAAGCGTTCCCTGGCCAAAGCTACTGAAAAAACCCAACCCAACCAACCTAAAACTACCAGGTTTTCCAGCATCACCTCTTGCAGACAGTGGTAAAAGTAAACTGAACCAATCATTGCTCAAGACGAGAGACGTAATGTCGTATATTTTTGGATTTACTAGCATCTCTGAACTGGTTCCTCATCGTGTTTTCTTTCTGGATTCTGCTGCTCTGAAACGTTCAACGATAAACAATACACAGCCGCTAAACTCTCTCAAGGAGAGAAAAGGATACAATTTGCTTTTCTTCTTTTCTTGTGATGTTGTACTCCAAGAACAATAATACTCATTCCTTTGTAGCATAATTAAAATAAAGTGCTGCGCGGTGGCATTTAGTCAATTGCAGCCGTCGTTTATTGCCTCATATGCAACATATCCTCAGAGATTACAACTTAAAGCACATACAAATTTTCGCTTTCGTTCTTTCTCACAAGGAAAATATAAAGGTGCAGCAGCAACTGATCCATAACCCGCTACGCTCACGTAGATCAATTATATCCACTGGACATGCATTACCAATTTCTGAGCAATGAAAGCATAACCTAATTAATTCAGTGGAGCTACACATGCTTAAAATTTATAGAAAGAAAGATAATGCTTTTGATCTTAAAGGACCAGGGCAAATCAAATTTGCTGGTAGCGTGTTCTTTGTAGCTGCTAAACTCTGGGGTGCAGTTTTCATTTGCATAACAGCAACGTAGCCGCGCTTCCAGCAACGCCTGTGGGACAACAGAGATGAGTGAGGGAAAACCAGACCATACACAGAATCACGGAAGGGTTTGGGTCAGAAAGGACCTCAAAGCCCATCCAGTACCACCCCCTGCCATGGGCAGGGACACCTCCCACTGGGTCAGGGGGCTCCAAGCCCCATCCAACCTGGCCTGGAACACCTCCAGGGATGGGGCAGCCACCACTGCTCTGGGCAACCTGGGCCAGGGCCTCCCCACCCTCACAGCAAAGCATTTCTTCCCAAGATCTCATCTCAGTCTCCCCTCTTTCAGCTGAAAACCCTGTAGGGATTTTGTGACAACAATCGTAATTCTGCAAGAACTGCTCAAATCCTAAAGTCCAACATGTACCATTAGATCTGGATGGAGTCCAAAATCAAATTTCTATCAGCAGATAAAATCTGTAGATGACAACTTAGAACGAAGTTTTTAGTTATATGACCTGATTATTAAGAGATAAAATAAAACTGACTGCATGCTATTAAATATATCAGGTGTAGAAAATTTGTGAGCCAATAGCTCAGCACATGAGAACTCCTAAGTTCTGCAGCGAATGGACATGTAGATCAAAATCAGAGAATCATTAAAGTTGGAAAAGACCTCTCAGCTCACCCAGTCCAATCTTCAGCCCAACCCCACCGTGCCTGCTAAACCCTGTCCCAAAGTGCCACCTCTACACGTTCTTTGAGCCCCTCCAGGGATGGAGACTCCACCGCTGCCCTGGGAAGCCTGGTCCAAGGCTTCATCGCTCTGTCAGTAAAGGAATTTTTCCCAATATCCAATCTAAACCTATGAAAAGCTGGTCACTACTGAAGGATAAAAAAAAAAAGGAAAAGGACAATAAATCCGTAAATTTATAGTGTAATTTTGCCCTGGTTACAACAGTGTACAACTATGACAAGTAAGGCTGCTTTCCACAAACAAATTTATCACCACTGGTTGCTCTTCTATTGCTTTCAATAAGAAATGCCAAAATAAGTGTGATTTAAAAATGCTATCAGCTGAATGGAATACTCAATAGATTTGCTGTATTACAATAAAATTGGTCTCTAAGTGTTGTATTAAAAATAAATAAATAAAAAGAATGAATACGGACCTAAATCTGCCACTTAATGCTCCACAGTTATGCCTCAATATTTACCGTAAACCAGGAGAAGATTGTCTTTGGATCCTAATTTGCATATTCATAAGGTTGTCATACAGCTTGAAAGTGGGTTTTTTCCTGCTTTGTTGTAACACTTTAAATATTAGGGTTTTTTTTAGTGCACAGTTTATGCAAATCCCACTCTGAGCAATGTGGCTCTCACTGATGTGGAGTTTATCATTCTGTGCAGCCTGGGCTGTTGATTTAGGGGACGACAGCGCCTTGGGTAAAGTCACCATTTGAAAATCCAGCCGCTAGCGCATCGATGGAGCTACATAAGGAGCTACAAGGAAGGAGAGGCAGAAGAACCATGCAGAAATTCCAGGCTCCTTGATACAGTACTTCTTTTCCAAAGTAACCTCAATAAGCTGATGTTTCTCAGCACCTTCTCCACCCCCTCTACAGTCTGCGGTGTTACTACCCCGCATGGTTCTGGTGAAAGATGTGCATCCACGCTCTGAGCCTCAAACTGTGGAAGAGATGATGCCTCCTGGGGGAGGAGCAAAGCTCAGTGAAAGAGGAGAACATGAGTTAAATGAGTGACAGCACAGTCCAGAAAAATGTCACAAAGATCACAACCATCTGGATTACCAACAACACTGCTTTTCAATCAGAATGGTGGTAAACGTGTCCTTTTTTTTTATTTCTATGAAGGTTTGAGTTACTTACTGCGATTCCACACTGTGAGGTAGAACACAGCTGGGGGTCAGGACTGTGAAACAACAAACCTTCCCTTCATCCCTAGAGTTCTCCAACCACCAGGCAGGGTGAATTCGAGCACAACGTTGTCCTCCCTCTACTCCTCATCCCCATCACTGCTCTTTGTTCAAGTGGAAAGCTCTCTGGAGCACGTGCTGGTTTTTACCATTCATCCACACAGTGCAGAGTAAAATCATAATAATTCATTGTAGCAAAGACAATTATTTCCTCTTACTAAAAGGCAAAGCTGAGTTCTTGAGAAATGTGACAGCTGGAGAACACAAAGCAGAGGGGGGTGAGGTTAACGCAGCGATCCCCTGCCGGGGCTGCATGCAGGCTTGGATTGGGGATGCTCAGCACTAACGTCACGGGCTCCTACATCCCGACTTCTTCCACGTTAACGCAGTAAATTCTTATTCTGTTTATTTCATGACTTATTAGTCATCCATATGTACTGTAATATCCCAGTGTTACATCTTAATTAACAACCTTTTTTTCTTGCCAACCTGTATGCAGCAGGGAAGTGGTGCTCCCAGCTTACACACGGAGAAATTCACGCTGGCCCACGCTCCCAAACTACCAACACTCTTGTCCCAAAAGGGGGAAACAGGACAAATGTGAGCAAAGAATGGCAGAATCTCCATACAACATCACATCTTCCGAAGAAATAGGACTGCAGCACTGCTTGTATTTCAGTTTCTGTCTGCAGTTTAGGCAAATGAAAACTTACACAATATTCTCACCCAATGAGACCGATGCTGCAATCCAGCTGCTTCTGCTTCCTTAGTTGAGGGAACAGGGAGCTAAGCAGACATCTGGATCATAAACACATCGCATCTCCGTTTTCCAGATCATATTCAAGAGCACAGAACAGACAATAGCTTTCCTCCAGTGCAATGAGAAACCAGATGGCTTCAAAAGACCCACTTTGCCTCCAAGGCGCCATATGGAATATTAATTAATAATAGATTAATAGACCTTTCCCCACTTAAAAATTTAATCTGTTTGTTAGCCGAGCTGTTTGTGCCAGGGAAGTGCTACAAAACAATGGTTGCTTTCAAAGAGCCACATCATCTCTTCAGAGACGTCCTTCATGGGCCCTTGAGGAAATCACATCAGAAGGAGCCCGGAGACAGCAGAAGAATCACAAAGGCTGTGGTTTTGCTTTTAAAAGCAGTGGCTATTTGGAAGCTTCAGAGAAGTGGAGTGCAGAGAGGAGGGGCAGAGATTATCAAACAGGAAAAGCTGTTGGCCTTCACCTTAACTGCAAGCAACAAAGTACAACAAGGAAAATAACCTGTCTGAGGAGCATGAAGGCATGGCTGAACCACACGTACAATGGCTTAAAAGCTCCTGCTGTGTCCTGAGTGACCCAGAGTGAGCGGTGGTCAACACCAGCGCCTGACTCGGGGGCCAAAGTTCTCATGTTGAAACTCTGGATGCTGAGGAAGAACAAATGAAGTTTGTCGATTCGAGGACAGGCTGAGAGAGTTGGGGTTGTTCAGCCTGGAGAAGAGAAGGCTGCGGGGAGACCTTAGAGCAGCTCCCAGGGCTGAAAGGGGCTGCAGGAAAGCTGGGGAGGGGCTCTGGATCAGGGAGTGCAGGGATGGGATGAGCGGGAAAGGTTTTTCAGCTGAAAGAGGGGAGATTGAGATGAGATCTGGGGGAGAAATGTTTTGCTGTGAGGGTGGGGAGGCCCTGGCCCAGGGTGCCCAGAGCAGTGGTGGCTGCCCCATCCCTGGAGGTGTTCCAGGCCAGGTTGGATGGGACTTGGAGCCCCCTGACCCAGTGGGAGGTGTCCCTGCCCATGGCAGGGGGTGGCACTGGGTGGGCTCTGAGGTCCCTTCCAACCCAACCCATCATACATTTCTATAAATAATGTGAACTGGATTTTTCAAATCTATTCAATATTATTTTCCCTCCGCTGGGATTTCTAATACTGTTTTTGTCAATTAATGCACTGTTGGGTGTGCGTTACCCTCGCCCTCTGTCTCTCCTTTGGGATCTCACCTCTTTATTCCAAGCCCGAATAAGCAGCTTTAATTCAGCGTCAGTCCCATCTGCTGAATCAAAGTGGGCCCAGAAAAATCCTATTACTGTTTTGAGGGAAGGTGAATAAACGCGTATCTTGGCTGATCATGTATTAATGCCAGTTTCCACTTAGGCCCTGAAAGGCAACGTCTGCTCAGTTGCCTAGCAATGTCATTGAATGTGAGTATGAGCACTCTGAAAAAAAGGGTCAGTTGCTAAATAAGCCCCCAGAACCTCATTTTCATGCTTTTTTTTCCCCCCAAAGCATTATCTTTTCTAAATATGATACAAATATCTACCAGATATGAGATTATGAAATAAGACAATGGTGAGAGCTAATAGTTTCTTCGCCGAGCGTCTCGCTCATCAGATGCAGCGCTCACACCATCTGAGACAGATTTCACACAAAGGAAAAATAAGAAAAGAAAAAGGAAAGGTTGCCAAGGCGCAGTAAAGAATAGCACATTATTGCATAAAATGTCAGTGTGTTCGCTGGTTCACGTGCTTTTTCCACAGCAGATCCCTGCCTTTCTGCCACCAGCCCTGGTAATCCGGACACTGGACCCAATTCCAGGCTTTTTGATACATTATCATGGTGACACTGCACAAAATGCCTAAAGACAGCTGAGTCTTTCGCATAAAACCATGAAAAATTGCAAGTAAAGAGATGACAATTACAAGGGGTTCTTTAAATACGTATTTACAATCATTTAAAATGGTTTGTTCAGAGAAGTTGCCCCAGGGGAAGATTTGACTTTGGCCCAGAGAGCGCATCTGGCAAGAGAGCAGGGAGTGAAAGGTGCCTTGTGGGCAGTTGCTAGGAAGAAGCAATAATTCCATTTTCTGTCGAGAATCAAGTGTATGCTGCTAAATGTCAAGTGTTTTCGTTAACAGCTGGAGAGATGAAGCCATGGAAATTCTTTATAACCCTGCTGCCTCTCATCCTGCACTGGGATGTAATTTGGTTCAGCCACGTGGCTCGGCATATTAATCACATTTTTAGATTGGTTTAGGCCACTTTACAATACCCTTTTTGTGTGGCCAATATAGGAGACAAAGCTCTCGGGACCTATTCTTTTAGGTTATCCTACTTCATGTGTGTTGTTCTTCCCTGAGAGCTTCTGAGGGATTCACCCAAAACACGACAAACATCGGAATGCGTACAAAGTCATTCAATGTCCTCAGGCCACGGCTTTTGGAAAAACAAACAGCCCTCCAAGCAGAGATTTCCATAGTAAGCAATGCCGTGAAAGCCTTCAGGATACAGGCTATCACCAGCGTAATTGCTATCAAAGGTATTCATCTTTTTTTGATCATGGGTTGCAGCAGAAAAATGACTGACAGGCCGACGGGCCATTCCCTCTCACATCCAGCCTCTTTCACACCGCAATCATTTCTCCTTTCATTCGCACCTGGATGCGGTCTGAAAGGATCCAAGAAAGAAATTAAAGGAACAGTGAATCCTAAGATGGTACTGGATGCACCCACTTTGGGGTTCTGGCTTGTCGCTCATTAGAGACCGGTTGGATTTTGAAGACGATGTGTGTTTCATCTGGATATCCCTGTCACCGGACAACATTCTGCTAATTACCGCCTTGCTCGGTGTGCCAGCTCCGATTCTTCACTTTCCGAGCATCCCCAATCCAGCTGCTAATATCTGCCTGCCTTGGGAACAAACGCTTACCACACAGAAAAGTCCAGAAATGTGAAGAACTGCCAGAACTTCCAAGTCACAGAATGACAAAAACAGCAGAGATCTTGGATACCCTCTGAAAACATCTTCAAATTTGGAAAATCACGAATGTTTATTTTCCCTACTGTAAGAGAAATACTTACATAGGGTTTTTGAATGATGGGGCAGGTGCACACATGGGGAATGACGCTAGGAAGGATCTTCTCTAAGGTACATGGACTCTTGGCTAATACAGCTGAAGGATATTCGAAAGGGCAATAAGGTGCCATTTCTACTCTAAGGACAACTCAATCTTGAAAGGGTTGGTGCATCCATCATCACCAGATATCTCACAGCGAAAGTGAGATACTCTCTTAAATCATAAGAAATAACGAGCTGAAATTCTCTACCTTGCACTACACAGAACAGCTAAAAAGATGTTCATGACAAGCTACCATAAACCCCACGAATTTAGAAGTACTCTTCCAGAGCCTGTGAGTGCTTTCACCCTTTCCCACTTGGCTGCACCTCACCTTGTTTTATAACAACTGAGTTCCAAGAAAAAAACCCACTCAGCAACCATTCATTCCTTTAACATTTCAGATTAATCAAAGCAACGTTATGGATTTTTATAAAGGTTCGACAGTTCTACAGAAGCAAATACCTTACCAGCCCTGCCAATATTTCTGACAGTTAAAGTAATTGCAATGCTTTGTGGATCTCGATTTCTAATCTGCTTTTTATTGCAGTCAAGATCACATCTGATTATGTCTTTGTATACGCTGTGCACTGGTATTTTAAACACATGGTTTCTTTATAACTCTTTTTTTTTCTAAATAACTATTGAAATGGAGTTGTATCTAATCAAGAATGGAGCCCTCTATGATGCCAGGTGCTGCACCTGAACCTGGGAGAGATAGAATTTGTCTCATCATAGAATTTACAGTCAAAATAAATAAAGCAAGAAGATTCACTGTTACTGAATAAATGAGTGTATGTACATTAAGAAACACAGAAAGAGCAAACTGGGAGCTGGAGGTACCCGAAGGAATCTGGAGAATGAAATCCTAGACTTTAAGCACAAACCCAGCCTTTTTTTAATGTCTTTTACATGAAATCATATAAACCTTTGATTCCTCTAAATAGATCTACGGACACCTCCAATAACAGCAATAACTTTCAGTGAAGTACAGCACTAATTCTAAATGCACACAATTTTTATCAAGTCTCAGTGATCCCAGGTAGTGCAGAACAACACTGCTGCGCCCTGTGCTTTTTTTACAATTCAGTGTTTGACACTTGCTTTTGATTTTGCGCACTTGTGCACAAAAAGCAGCTGAACACCAGGCATTCACGAATGGATTGGGCACAAACTCTGGAACCCGACCAGCAAATTGCTGATTGATCCGTGCTGGAAATGCTTTGTTACACAAACCCAAATGAGGAACAAAACACTAAATCCTGATGCTCAGATTACTTCTCTTCCTTTTATGCCTTGAGACAATCGGCAAAAGGCCTTCCCTGCAGGGGAAGGGAAGAGGGGGGAAATAGAGCTTTATTTTATCCAGAGACTTTAATCACTGACATCTTTCTTTTCCCCTTTTATTTCTCATTCATCACATATTCATGAGAAAGAAACAATGACCATGGTTTCAATATTTCTGTGAAGAGGGAAAGCACTGTGCAATCCCCCAGCTCTACAGCTCTGTGAGTAAACAGACCTTAATCTCAGTGCAAATGCAGCAACGTCCTCGTGGCCTCTTTTGGGGGAGGGAGTTATTTCCCACATAGCCTTCAAACGGCGACCGACAACTCCCAGCACTGAAATACTGCAATTTGCTAACGGGAACTCTCAATGGAGAAGACGTGCGAAGCCTCGATGTTGCCTCCACCCACACTTTCTTTCCCCTGGAAAGTGTGCAACTTCCAAGTGATCGTGGTGAAAGACCGTCATCTTTATTCCCAGCGGAGGAAGCTCTTCTGCATCTCGCAGTCATTGTTAGTAAGCACTTGCATTCAGTGATACTGAAGACAGACACGAGGTAGTCAGCACCATTTCTATTACACTAGAATGTTGACTATGGTTGAGCAGATGCTCTGGAGCTGAAATAGCATGAGTAGTTGGTGTCACGCGCATCTGCAGCTCAACAAAAAAGGGTTTACTAAACAAACAGTGGGAGAAAGAAGCATTATTATCCCTGTTTTATGGATGTGGAATTGATGCACATAACTCATCCCTTTTGCAGCCCTTCAGAGCTCCTGTAATTGTTCCCTGCAGCTAGATTTCTCCAAAGGCTTGGTACTTAAGAGTGAAATCCATCCACGTTCCTATTGCTTTCACAAATTATTGCAGTCCAGAGAGAGACACAAGAGATGGAGTGATGTAAAGCAGCAGCACGCTCCCTGCACAGGGGTAACATTCACCTTCGAAGGGCATAGTCCCCAAGCAGAATTTGTGGGTGGATTTTCTGAACAATTCACATTGCATTAAGCCATATTAGCAGGTTTTTGCAAATAAAAGTTTCAGTCATCCAAATGCAACTCTCCTTTTAACTAAAAAAAACAGTGACTAATAACTTTAGACAGAGGACTGGAACGCTGTCTCATTGCAATCACTACAAACCAGCTCAATTAAGGGTTGTAGCTTAACCAACAAGTCACTGGATTTCAGATATAGGAGATCCCTGGGACAGGGACAAATTGAATCCCAAAGGTTCTGAACAGGTATCTCTGATTCTGTGAAGAACCACTGGATTCAGCGGACACACCACAGGTCATAGCAGGATTGCTGAGGGTTTTCCTCTTTCAGCATCTTGATCCGCTCTACAAATAAGGAGGACAATGGTATTGACCCAACATCCATCCTGACCTCAGTAAAGTCTATGGAAAGGCATCCACATCCTTAAATAAGCACCTCATTAATGCCAAGCTCTGCAAAGGTCCTTGTTCACCCCTCCGAAAGTGCTTTGAGATCCTTGCGTGACTGCTGCTAAAGAAAAAAGTCCTGTGCACGTGTATTCCAGAACCTCTTTCTCACCCCATCTCTCCTCCCTCTCCCAGATCTACATTGAAATCTAATGCAAAACAGGTTCAGAAGAAAAAAGCACCAGTAAGGCTGTCCTAGCAGGAAGCCCAATTAGCTAAACCCAAAATCTCCGATAAAGAAGGGGTGCAGGCAGTAGCTCTCCTACAAACATTGCAATCAACCCGCTGCAGTCAGAGGATTTAATGCAATCGTTTCTCTCCCGATATGTTATGGACCTCATTGTACAAACCTTAGAGAAAAAAATCCTAAACCATAATGAGGGATTCATTTTTTTCTTTCTCCTTTGATTGCTATTGCTTGGAGTTACCTGGGCGGAAAACATCTGCTTTTTTCTCATTAAAGAGCGAAGATTACCAGGTTTTACTTAAACCTGGCATTCTACAGTTATTTACTGGGACTTGAGGAGGAAAAAAAAAAAACAGAAGAAGTTGGAACCTAATTACACAGCAGATGCTGAGAGTGGTATTTATTCACCAAAACCACACAGGTCATTCATTAAAATCTCAGTTTTAATTAGCAAACACCTGTTTTGTGTTTGATTTTACACTGATATGTACTGTCTGCAATTTGCTTTCTTCAGTACGGGCAATTAGATAGCCCTGACAGTAACAGTTAATCTAATTAGAACGAGGCTGCCTTGGGAGGCTGGTCCCGACGTCAAGAAATTCCACACCCATGATCACGGCTTCATCTGTGGTGGCTGTTGGGGTTGGGGGAATGGTAGTTTCTTCCCTCTCTGAATGACACAAAGAGGTAATCACTACCATTTTCTGTTTTAAAGAAAAATGTCTTTGTAGGAACTAAAGCTGCCGAGTTGCAGAAGGACACATGATGCTCTTGCTGCTTCAAACACAACCCCAAGTCCTGAACTTGCATTAGGAGTGACGCATCGCAACGGACTCATTCAACGCAGCCCGTTCACTCCCAGCACTTCTCTCCTCCTTGCCCTCAAACATCCTTCACCGCCTTCCCACAACCCTTTCAAAGTCCTTAAAGGAGAATAGAAAGGCAACTCTTCTCCTCTGTCTGTGGTCCTCGTTAAGAGGGAAGCCTGAAAGGGTTGCAGGAGTTATTTAAAAGGTCTCCTCTGCACAAAAGTGAGAGGAAAGCACTATCAGCCTGCACTGCTTTTCATGGAATGAAAACTTGGTCCTTCCAATTAATATTCGCTTTGGAAGTGGCACTTTCTGTTCACTGACATATAACTGTGCAAGAATTCGAGGTTGCGGCTATTGGAGATGGCTTTATCCCCCAACTCTGATGTATTCAATGGAATACACCATGCCTTAGGGAGTGCTTTGTCACTTCACCCTGCTGGCAGCGATTCCTATAGAAGGTAACCAAGATACAGTGCAGGTCACACCTTAACACGAGACCAGGAACAGGGAATCCAGCTGGAACACAACCAGCACCTTGGGTTTAGGCGTCACAACACGCAGTGCTTGGAAACTGCATTTAACAAAACACTGAGCAATGAAAAAACAACATTTTGATTACAGTGCTGAGAGGAACTATATTTTTTTTGATGCAAATTAGACATTATAATGAATTCTTGTTTGAAATAGATGTATTTGAAGCTTCTGTTCGACATCACAATCACACGTTGCAGGTTTTCCTCAAAGCGCTTGATTTTCAAAAAACTTTGGCACCCATATAATCACTGAGCTATGCTTTTATCAAAGCGCCTTAATCAATATGTGCCTCATCCTTTAAATAAGGATGAAATAATCCTCTAATTCAAAGAGTGATATGGCAATAAACCAATTACAATAATGAAAGCATTGTTGTAATAAGGGTCATAGAGAAAGGCAAGGGATAGAACTGATACCTGTGATTATAAATTTATTATAATTTAGGATTCATTTTCTTCTGAAAACATTCCATGCTCCACAGCTGCACCGCTACTTTCTTTTTCCGTGAAGCATGATAAGTTGGCTTCCCCAACTATCACAGAAATCCACTGCAAAAGGAAAAACAAAAATCTCCCTGGGGTAGGTGAAGAGATTTTGAAATAAAGGAATAAGCTAATTAAATTTAACTGTGTCATCCTGGGTAGGCTGAACGCTATAATTAATTAATCCAGCG
Organism: Neomorphus geoffroyi; assembly: GCA_033558235.1. Taxonomy (NCBI): domain Eukaryota; kingdom Metazoa; phylum Chordata; class Aves; order Cuculiformes; family Neomorphidae; genus Neomorphus; species Neomorphus geoffroyi. Next base: position 1,374,583 of record JAUMJM010000056.1, read on the forward strand.
CTCTGCTTGTCCTGGAGGGGAATGGTGTTCCTAAATGCGCAGGGTGGGATCTGTTGAAGGAGATACGGGGCAAATCCAGCCCTCTCTGATGAAGGGAGACAGGAGACTCCCAGCAGGAGGGTGCGGCGCAACACCGAGAGCTCATTAAGAACCAGAGCAGGGTACGGTGCCGGAAAGCCAGGGAGAGGTGAGGGGCTGCTCCACAAACCATGCAAATATGACCTGTGAGCTTGGAAAGCGGTTTTTTGGCCGGTGTGAAAGCACAAACCTGGGAACAACGGAAAAGTTAAATTTCAGAGCCATCTCCTATTTCATCCCAGCCAAGCGAGTCTGCCCTCTCAGATGGTTGTACAGATACATCAAGGAAAACAGCATAATCCGGTGATAGACATGCTGTGTAAATCACACCACTGCAAAAAACTTCTTTAAGGGATGTCTTTCTGCCTAATTTTTAATATTGCAACAGAGCAGGGACCGTGTCTGCCTTTCTTTTGGCTCACTGGCTCCATTCTGTGTCCCAGACTTGGGACAACGACCCCCGTTTGGGGCTTTGATACTCACTCTGGACAAATAATTCACACTACGCCTGAAGCCACATTGCTGTTCTACCATCACCTCTCCATCACCCTCACAGCCGCAGGGAACGATGCTGCACGAGGGTGCTTTAAAGCCAATTGCTTACATTCCATTTAGCCTCGACCTCACTTGGCTGGGAATCCAGACTAAGGTTCTATTTTAACCCTGGATTCTGTTCTCTAAGGCAATGGTTGCTTCCCTTCTGCTGATCAGTTTCATTCACGCATGCTTTTGGACATGAAACCTAAACAATGTGATTCCAATGATACAAGGTGCCTGTATCCCCTCAAGCTGATGTTTTAACTTGCCATATAGAATCACAGAATGATTTGGGTTGGAAGGAACCTTAAATCCCATCTATTTCCAACCCCCTGCCATGGGCAGGGACACCTCCCACTGCATCAGGGTGCTCTCTCTGCCTTTATATCAATATATATATATATTTATATTAATATAAGCTAATTTTAGAATTGTGACTTACAGTTCTAGCTGCATTTCAGTCTCAGTTCCTGCTGTTACATGAATTTTATGTTGTATTAATGCACACTGGGGTAATGATGCCCAACTGTGTGTGCCCTGGCACCCTCAGAAACACAGCCTACAGACGCCAACAATGCTTTCCGCCAGCAGAGGAGCTGCTTTTTTAGATGGAAATCACATGATGAGGAGTGAAGTCCATATGAGCTTAAGGAACAGCTTTCCACCTGCAGCAAAACCAGTGCTGTATCTCGAAATCTTCCGCATCAGTCAAAGAGCCAACTTCTAATTAACGGGGCAGGATCTAACAAAGCTGCTTACCACAAGATCCTGCACCGACACAGACTGACCGAGCCAGCAAAGTTTCACTGCTCAAGGGATTCACTTTTTGGTCAGAAAGAAGAAATAGCTCTAGGTTACACCGAGTAATTGGAATTGAACAACCCAAAAGCATCTCTCCAGAGAATCACAAAAGACTTGGGCTGCTTTCAGTAAATCCTTTCCAGAGCCAGTTCAGAAATACTGAGATAGTTAAAACAAACAGAGGAACAAAGTACACACCCCTTCCTAGCTTTTTATCCTGAAACTCTCTGAACTCTTCTGAGCAAGATAAAATAAGATAAAAAAACTGTGCAGAGAATTGTCACTGTTAAGGATGATTTGAGCAATGTTCTCCTTTAGGCTGGCACTCAATAGCCCTGTCAGTCCAGACCAGGCTTTGGGTCACAACAATTCCTCCCCTAAGAATAGCAGAGAGCCTCAAGACGACACGAACCGCTAAAAGATAGGTCCTCCTTTAATCAGCTTTAATATCAGCATATCAGCAGCAGCCTCTCTGCTTGGGCCACAAATGACAGGTTTATTATCCTCGCTTTTGAAACTGATAAATTGGTTCAGACTTCAGGACAGCTCTTTAGCTACCACCAAAAAAACAGAAAAGGAAGAGAATACAAAAGGAAAGAATAAAGGAAGAAGTTATCCTGTGAGACAGTTACAGCTTTGTAGAACACTCAGGTGGACAGACCAGCTCTGCTGCTGTCATCTTGGTTTCACCAAAGTCCAGAAAATTTCAAAAGCAAATGTGGGGGGCGGGGTCCCCCACTCTCTCCATCTCTGTCTGCTACTTTGGGATATTTGTCCAGCAAGTCATCTCCCTTTGTAAAGGAACAAATAAGAGGGAGTTTAGCTCATGTAAAACAGTAATGGTTTACTTTACTATGTAGATTTATATTAGTTATGTTTATAAATATATTGGTATATTGGTTTATAAATATATTGGTATAATTATATTTATTTATAATTTGGTATCAAGATGAGAAGCTTTAGACACTCAGATGGCCCACAAGGTCATTGGGCCACTTCCAGTTTTGAGTATTAAATGGTTGGGTCTCCTTAAGGAGCAAAGACATGATGAAAAACCCAGTAGTTGCGGGTAATGAACAGGAAAGGGAAAATTTAGCTGATTACAATTACAAAAATTACAGTTTGTATCCAGAATGCACAATCCAAAGCCCACTGCAATAAATCCAGTGATTCCTACTCACTGTCAAAGAGGTGGCTAAAACCTCACAGAACCAACTGTGCAACGTGCAAAGCCCTTGGTTAACACTCTGACTCCTAGGGCCAAACATCTATTTGTGGTTGATTTGGACCAGCTGGTACCAGGAGCCAGTGCTGGTGTCTTCTGGGACCACAGAGCAGCTTCAGGTCGTCTCTGTTGGGGGTCCAAGCAGCCAAGCTGCTTTCAGACAGAATTAAGAGGGCTGGAGCGGAGAAAAGATGTCTAAAAGCAGTGACAAACAGCGTTTATGAATTAACTTTAAGCCTTACATTAGTCCTGCTAAAGACAGCAGGATTATTCAAATGCTGATTTTCTCAGCTGATGAACTGTTTAATCGGACTGAAACCTATTGGATAAACATCTACACGGACATCCCTGAGAAAACACAGAGGAAAACAAATTAGAAATGGAAGTAGTTTCTTTCCAGGAGACTTCGCCGCGGGTTTTTATGAATTACCCGTGCTTTTGCACAAATGATGGGGAACCGTGGTTAATCAAAGTAATAACAATTAATAAGTTGGCACTTTTCTGGTGTCATGGAGGGACATCTATTGCACATTATCGCTCGTAGGGAGCGATGCACCATTCCGAGCCCACAGCGCAGTTTCCATACGGCCCCTTACGGTCCGGTTTCCAGGGAAGGACCTGACCCGCTGGGACAGGCCATGATAAGAAAGGAACAGCATTGAGCAGCAGAAAGCTACAGCAACGTAGACAACACAAAACTACTGCTTATTTTCATAAGTCATCTCAACCTTCTATCGGTCTGAAGGGGCACCTGTCCGGGTGATGGAACCCCGCAGAGGGGAGGACTGAGAGGAGGAAGCAGCGTCTTCCAACAAAGGACAAATATTTGCTTAGCGCGGCACCACAATCATCCGCTTGTCTTTAATATCACGAATGAGAAATCAAAACCTACAGCACTGTTTAATCAACATGTTTGAGCACAAGCAGGGAACATTTCTACACAGACCTGAGAGAACCAAATAAAGTTTATGGACATAACCCTAATTAATTTAGTGTATTTGGATTCCTGTCCTCCAGCCTCTGTTGTGTAAACTGCAGCAGCTGCAGCTGTATTGCAATGAGGATCAAGCCACACCAAACACTGTGTGTATTTCAGTTTGCAAATATTTGAGGCTTCTGCGTGGGAAGGTTGACATAGCATCGCAATCAATTAAACAAACAAGCTACAAGGGTACTATCGACAGGGAGCAAAATGCGCCAACAAATCTGGCCATTGAAATGAATGTGGACAAAAATATGAATTTTTTTAATCCTTTTGCCATCAAGGAATCCATCATTGTGCTCCACTTCAGCATATAAAAATCTGAAGTCTTGATTTATTCATGGCAAAATCCAACACAGATAAAAAACAGTAAAGAAATCACAGGACATGCTGATTTCGAAAATACTCAAGCAGCTCTGGGAGCTGGTGGGGCCAGCTGGAGACAGACTGGGGTAAGGACATGCCAAAGGTTCCTTGTGTCCCAGAACCAACATCCATATGACCAAATGCCAAATGTGTTTCACTCGAAATACCCAAATAGCAATCAGGTTTGCTGGCTCTGTATGTTCGACTGAATTTCCTCTCTGTGCATTAACGAAAAAACAGGGATTGTTGTTTATTTTTTAATGTGATGTATTATTAGCACATTCTGCTGCCAGAACACCAAGGGTGTCCAGCCTTGGCCAAGACTAGGATCTTGCATCTAGGATACACGTGCATTGCCGGTGTGCTTATAATGATCACAGAATCGTGATTCATTTGCGTAACAGCAACGTAGCCGCGCTTCCAGCAACGCCTGTGGGACAACAGAGATGAGTGAGGGGAAACCAGACCACACGCAGAATCATGGAAGGGTTTGGGTCAGAAAGGACCTCCAAGCCCATCCAGTGCCACCCCCTGCCATGGGCAGGGACACCTCCCACTGGGTCAGGGGGCTCCAAGCCCCATCCAACCTGGCCTGGAACACCTCCAGGGATGGGGCAGCCTCCACTTCGCTGGACAATGACACCCAAGCAACAAGCAAGGAAGAGACAAGCATTAAAAATGCAGCAGTTGGCTCCTCAAGAGGACTGAAGCAAGGAACACGAGCAGCACTGTGAGGCAGAAGAAAACCTCAAGGCTGTATTTTGAGTGGAGATTCTGCTTGAATCAGAGTTGCCTGAAAAGTGGCCAAGCCCTGCGCTCGCTGCCAGCCGGGAAGCTGACCTTGCCAGACCCGACTGTCCTCACGATGTGTCTTTCCCAGTTCTGACATTTGTCAGACCAAGGGAGGAATCTCACGACGCTGACAAGTCCTTGCGAGCAGGAGCAGCGAGAGCCCCTTGATGTGTGTTAAAAACAGTGGAGAACTCTTCGTCCCTCCTGTCACAGGCAGCTGCGCGGGAGCAGCCTCCGGACAGAGCTGTCGGCGCTCCGCTGTCCGTTCACATTAAACTCTGGGCGCTGAGGAGAGGAGCTGCTGCTGCACCTCGCATTCCTCAGCCGCCCGGCACAGCCGCTGGATGGGCACCTCGGCTGGGAACCAGACACGCTTCAGCGCTCTCCTCGCAGCTCTGCAAGCAGCCACAGGCACCCGTTACAGCGAAGGCTTGTAAACACCTGCATGCGCTTGAAATGCTCGCAGGGACAAGTCTCAGCTCTTTTTGGAGCTCACAGTGGGAGAGGAGGGAGGAAACAAGCTGACACGAACCCTTCAGTGCTGGTGAAACAATGAGAGCCGCGCTGCTTCACCAGCTGCACGAGGACGGTGTCTGTGGATTCCCTGGGCTGGGGTTTACTCATAGAATCACAGAATTAGCCAAGTTGGAATGGACCCAAAAGGATTGTTGAATACAACTCCTGTCCCTACACAGGACGCTCCCCAAATTCACCCCGTCTGACTGAGGGCATTGGCCAAATGCTGCTGGAATGCTGGCAAGACTCGGTGCCGTGACTGCTTCCCTGGGGGGCTGTGCCAGTGCTCCACCATCCGCTGGGTGAAGAACCTCTTCCTAACATCCAATCTAAACCTCCCCTGGCATCTTCCTGCCATTCCCTTGGGTCCTATCATAGGTCAGAAGAGAGATCAGCACCTGTTTCACCTCCCTCCCTTGTGAGAAGACAGGAATGGGAATGGGAACTGGGAATGAAAAGAACATTGGGATGGAAAGGATGTGAAAATCCGAACTGTCCCGAGACTGTGGGAGTGAGGGTGGTGCAGGGTCACTGACAAGAGGGTGGGTGGACTCTGAAGCTGTAGCTCAGCCACAAGGCTGATGGCTACAGAAAGCGCAAACATCGCCTTTCCTAAGGGTTCAGAGCCAAACGTTCACAGCAGAGAACGCGGCCGGAGCCTCCCCGCTGGCAGCAGCAGCCGACCTGCGCCCCAGAGGTGCCAGTGTTTCCGTAACCCACTTCCACTGCTCAGTGTCTGTGGCTGCTCCGCAGGGGAGCAGCCCAACACATGGCAGGGGCTGACACACAGGAGGACCAGCTCGGTGCTGCTCCGAGAACTCGGCAGATTTCCTCGCTGTGACTGGGGCAGGCGCAGTGCGACTCTTCTGCCGGCCGCACGCCGCCTCTCCAGCCCACAGGGTGACACGTGGGGCTGTTCCATGCTCAGACGCAGGGCGATTCCCTTGGAATCGGATCAATAACTTGCTCAGTCCCTCTTTTCTTAAGTATAGATCACATCCGACACATCGTGGCCTCGCTGCCACCTCCACAAAATTGATAACACTGGTAATTTCGGTGGCTCCTAATGAACACACAAAATATTATCAAATCCAATTACGGGAAGTAATGTTTTGGGACAAGAAGTTTAAGGCTCATTACCCACACAATCTATCTGTTGGTTTAACCTGCACTTCTTTCTATTCTTGAAGTTTGTAACATCCCTTTAAGTTAACACAAGTGAAAACTGGTAGCAATATAATCACCTATCTTCAGAATCATTTTCTGATAAGCAGTTCATACGCACAATTCTCTACAGATACACAATGTCATCAGTAAAATGTTCTTAACCGTTTGTGATTTCTTGGATAATTCAAAAGATTTCGTTAGCCATTCTTTAATGGGGTTTTGTCAAGTTTTATCATATCATAGAATCATTGAGGCTGGAAAAGACCTCTAAGATCCTCAAGTCCAACCGTCAGCCCAACCCCACCGTGCCTGCTAAACCCTGTCCCAAAGTCCCAAATCTACCCATTCTTTGAGCCCCTCCAGGGATGCAGACTCCACCACTGCCCTGGGCAGCCTGGTCCAAGGCTTCACCACTCTGTCAGTGAAGAAATTGTTCCCAATATAAAAATCTGACCCTGCCCTGGCACAACTTGAGGCCGTTTCCTCTCATCCCATCACTTGTTACTTGGGAGCACAGACCAGCACCCACCTCACCACAACCTCCTTTCAGGAGCTGCAGAGAGCAATGAGGTCCCCTCTTCCCCTCCCCTATCAAACACCTGAACGTGATATAGGATTTTATGGAGTGAATTTAGTCCTGTCCTAAGATATCTGGATTTAAATCAACAACAACATGTTTCAAGAAACCCAGCAGTCCAACTTCAGCGCCAGCTACCTGGGCAACGTCTGACTGATGCCTGAGGTGCTCTGTGTCCTGATCAATGGCTGCTCCAGGCACAGCTTTTGAGGTAAGCTTTCCTAATGTTTTTTCCTGCACCTGGTTTTGAGTAGTTCCAGCCCAGGGATAAAATGTTCCAGTTTGATGGCATGAAATTGGGTCTTAAGAGCAGATTCCAGCACCTGACTGACATTCATTATGGTTAAAAACCCACTAAAGGTGATGAGGATTCTGGTCATTTAAATTTTTTTTACGTTTGATTGTTCCCAATAGCTTGATAAACTTTAAATTTCAAAGCATTTTCTCAGCATCAAGGGGATATAAGAATGATTATTAAGTCAAGCCAGACCTCCACCCACATTCTGCACCAGCGGCTCAGGCAGAGCTAGGAAATACTCATCGCTTCCCACCTTTTTTGTCACTCCTTTTTCTTGTGCGTATCCACATTTATGTGATTTGTGCAGCAAAGTATGTTTGTATTTGTATTTACATGAGTCTTATTAGAGAAATATCTGCCAGTTTGACATTGCATTTACCGTACCAGCAATCTCAGACTTTCTTATTCAGACTTATTTTCCCCATTTTCTTTTCATCCCAGCAGAGGATGTGTCCTACTTTCTTGTTTAGAAGATGATACACTTGCATTATGCGTTCTAAATATAGGATTTTGTTTGTTGTTTTTTTAAGCAGGTTGACGTGGTCACCAAAAGAAATGTATTCCGAGTTAGCTTCTTGCCCAAGGGAGTTGTGCTTAGAGAATTTGATTTCAGGGTAGGGCTAAAACATGATGCAGCTTATGTGTGGAATGACCATTTATTGTATGTAACATTTTGCAGCTGGAGGATGAAGCTAAAGGAGATGTTTTTATTATCACGTGGGTTTGGCAGAGCCTTTTTACGAGAGGAGCAGAGGGTGTTTACTGAATCCTCCTACAGAGGAAGAGCTTTTGCAAGCTCACATGGATTCAGGCACACAGCGTGTAAAGAGTGGCCTTTACAAATCTCCCTTTCAAGACATCCATACTCATCACAATGGCATCTTTGGATCAGAATCAGGGACAGAAAGGACTTGAAAACAACTATTTGGCCCAATCCTGTGTCTGAAGGCAGGATCAACATTTCCTATGGAACCATGGAAAGCATTGTCCTGTTCTTAAAGGGAGAAACTACACCGCCTCTGCAGTCATGGAACCATAGAATCATACGGTTGGAAAAGACCTCCAAGATCATGGAGTCCAACCGTACCTACCCCCTTACTCAACCATGTCCCTCAGAAACTCATCTACCCATCTTTTAAACATCTCCCGTCAGTCTCCTCCAGCGTTTTTTCAGCCTCAACTACAGAAACTGCTTTCTAACGCCCAACTCTGACACTTTCTTGCTGCAGTTTGAACACAGTTTCCTATTATTTCCACCGCTAATACAGTGGAGAGGAAAAAGATGTGACTGTCCCTGGGTCCAGGATATTCTGTGAGCACAGCTCAAAGGTGAATCTGAGCATCCTGAGTCACAGTCCTGCCTTTAGAGTTAAATTATCATTTTATTTTAAAAAAAAACAGGATATGGGGCACAAAACCAAAAGGATGGAGTACTCACACTGGAAGCTCCATAAAACATCCCTTTTAAAGGAGGAATACTCTACTGCTCACCACCCTGGGAAAGAAGGAACAGCTGTATGGGTACTCATTGCCTCGGAAACCTTCATTCAGGTGTTTTTCAATTCAATCATGGCACCTAAAGACTGGCAAACATCATGTAGAGAATTAATGGTGCAAATCTGCAGCCTGGTAGAGAGGAGTGACACATCTAAAGCCACCGGGCTGACGGGCAGAGTTAGGAACGGAAACCTCGTCTTACCCTGACGTTGTGTCTAAGAGCTGAAGGGAATTAAACAATAGTGTAATGGAAAACTCCTCTCTCATTTAAGAAGCTCGGCTACTTTTCATTCAAAGGCTTTGCTTTTGTGGTTGTTTCTGTTTAAAATTCTACAGCCAAATTTATCTGTTGTCTAACACCACTGATTTCAATGGACTTACAGCAGGGATAAAGATGCTAACACTCACTTATCATATCCCCTCTGTAATTCTCCCTCCATCAGGTAAAGCTCTGCTTAGCAGATGGGATCCAGGGAATTGTTAGTTGTGTCCTTGTGACATTTCATTAAGCTGGTCTTTTAAAGCTTATCATTAGAGGTACTGCAGTCTTGTTGGGAGAACTTAATTGCATCCTATTTTCCCTGACTGAAGATGCATTTGAAAAGTCAGCTTGCATTTTGATTTTTCTTTAGTTTTTCAGGGTCTTTGTGCTGCACAGAATGTTAAATTCCTCCATCTGCTCCACCTGGGATTTGCATCACTCCCGCTATTCGCAACCATCAATGTTCCCATTCCTTCCCAGCGTAAGTCAGACTCAAAGAGGAACGCAGACCACCGCCATGGGAGCGTACCTGGAAAAGACCACGGATGTGCCTTTCCATAGGTGGAAAAATGGTAAAAACACCTTAACAATGAAAATATAGAAATCAGAGAATGTTCCTCTTTGCTGCAAGCAAAAACCATTGCGCCTTCCTTTAAAACACCCCAACCAGGGCAGAAAACTCCAAACAGTTCTTTGCAAATAACATCCTGCTCCTTCCTTCACATTTCAAACCACAGCACTATACAGAAAGGCACAAATATTTCTAGCAACACAAAGATGTGCACGACAGGTGTGTGAAAACCATGCATCATTTGATTTTAGATGTTGTAAAGCAGCTTTATTTTCAGCTTTGCCACTCCAGGGCATTAAAGGTGAAGGGAAATTTCTGATCCTAAGAGTCAGAAAAAAATACTAATCTAATACAGCATTTTTGTTGCTGTTGTTAAGGCTTCTCATCTCCGCTCAAGGAATCTTAACTAATAATTTCTTAATTTGGGGTACTCAAATCTGGCTTTCTTAGGGAGAAACAATCCTGAGGGCCTCTTCTCTGCCCTGATGAAGTGGATGGATTTTCAAACAAGAGCATGTAAAGGGAGAATCAGGGCCCTTGTTTCTTTTTTATAACCTCTGCTCTCAAGAATCCAATTCCCTAATCCTGTCTGTGAACATTATAAGTGTTATTTAAGGCCAGTCTTCCCAGCTGAGCTTTGCATTTTAACCAAACAACTGTCGGTTCACAGACCTATTCACGTGCGACAGGAGGTGCCCCGTGCAATCCACGGCGTAAAGGTGAACTTGACTATAACAACAGAAATCTTTACTTTCAAGTATATTATGGTTTTCCTGCAGCAAACACCAGTGGCTCTCGGTTTCCCATCAGGAACGCCCATTCATACACTGCTGGGTTTGAAGAGGATGGTCCTTAGTGACAAGGACCTCAGTATTCATGGAGAAGAGAAAGGAGTTTGAAGGTCTTTATTTTATTATTCTAGTTTTAAGTCATTTAGGTCGAGTGTTTTTGACAGTCAGCTCTACTGGTGTTGCCTGTATTCGTGTTCAGTGATGTCCATAGCAACAGCCTTAAAGACGTGAGTCCTTCAATCGCCCTTCAGTCATCCCTGCTTTCCCAGTCCCTACAGCCCTTGGGGCTTTGGCAACGCAATGAAACTCAGTCATTGTAGCCCAAGAAAGTCCCTGTAGCTCTGCCAAGACCCCTGAGTCCCACATGGAGCCCCAGTTTGCTTTGCAGTTAGGAGGAAAACCGCCTCGCACATACAAATGCAAATAAACTTCTAAGCAACAAGCTTGTCTACCCAAAATAATGAATATATTTCGATTTAGCCCACTGCGAACCCTATAAGTCTCCAGAGAGTCCTTGAAATCCCCTCACCAAACCTTGGCCACCGCTGGTACCTGATGCAGACAGAAGTCACCTTCGATAGCCTTGTGTACAAAAGGGTCACAATCGCTGGTGTCAACCCACCAACCCACCTTCCCCTTCAGTACAGGTGCCCCCCAGCTTTGCCAAAACATCCGTGTCTTGCCCTGGAGCAGCCCTGCATCACTTTCTCTCTTTCATTGTGCTGTAATTTAAAAATCTCTCTATCTCTGTATCTCTAGACTTCTAAAGGTTTCTGTGAGCTATTCTTCCAGAAGGTGAACCGGTGCCTGAGGCTATTTTGGAATTAGAAAAGCAAAGGGCAAACCTAGTTATTTTGTGCAGAAAATCTGCTAGCGCTCACGCACAGTGCACTGAGTAAGAGAACAACTCATCAGGATTATAAATCCTGGGCTCTTACGGCTGGATTCTGCTTCCAGCACAAAATGTGTAGGCCTAGACAAACCCAACAGAGGTCATTTCGTTCACCGACGATAAGAGCGGTATCAGAATCAGCCCCTTACTCATCTGGGGCTTTCTGACTGTATAAATGAAGCACAATTAGCTCTGCTTTGTGCGTACTGAAAGAATAGACTGCACTACAACAGGCTCAAACAAAACCTTGACTTGTCCAACTATGAAGTTACACAAATAACCCCGGAATATTAAAATTCCTGGAGATCTAAACAGATTTAGAGCTATATTCTATTTGTGCTGGATAAAGATTCTACTCAGAATAAAAGGAAATGACCAGCCTTGCAGAAGAACCACACAGCTCCTGCGTTGATCCTCTTAGCAAGCAGTGGGCTTGTTTTGTGAGCACAAACCAGTTTGACTGAATAGCTGCACGTCCACTAATAACAGAAGTAATTATTGCACCCTGCTTACACCCAGCCTGCGTGTGGTCATAAAGCACTTTGGCTATTTCAGAGACACCAATGCACGCCATCAAAGACATTGCCGAGGGATGGAGGTGTTGCCACCAGAGAGATTTAGTACAGATGAAACTGGGAAGAGGGCAGGAGCACAAACATTGCTACGTGGCGAGACACACAAGCCCTACGGCTCAGGCGATCTTAGCTCTAACACTTGTGAGTAACCAGAGGTTGGAAGCATGTTGCAGCTTGCTTTTCCATGCACCTGCAATGAATCTAATTATTCTCCCAGCAGAAGGGCCTGCCACATCACCCCTTCTACTCCAATATCTAATTTCGACCACCAATGACATTTAAAAGACATCTTTGTACTCAAGTGCTCAAGCTGCAAGACAAGCTCTGTGTGTAGGTGTGTAGAAGAGAAAAGATTCATTCAAAAAGGTGTGCAAATGAGCCAGGAAAAGAGAAAAGCAGGCATTATTTTAAGAGTGAATGTGTGTATGTGTGCCTGTGGTCTTGTCTCCAGCTTTGCTGAGTCAGTTCAACACAAGATAAAATTCTGAGCCTGTTCTAAAATAACAGAAACAAAATGTTCTGCCTTAGCTCTCCTCATTTCTATATTCAATTTGAAGCACGGTACGAAGATGTTCCCAGCCCCGAGCCGTAGAAAATAGCACTCTAAGTGCTTCTCAGTGCAATTCCGTGTAGCTCGATGTTTACCTTGGGCACACTTTCAGCTTTATACAATTTTAATTAATCCTTTATGATCTGCAGTGAGAAATAAGCCCAAAAGTAGGATTCCTGCTACCTTTTTTCCAGCCACGACTGTGTGCAGCGGACTGGACAAAGGGGCTCACGTTCACGTTAGTGTTACTCTATATGATTACCACTGTGCAACAGCACGAGTCTGGCACCTCTGGAAAAGGAAGGTGTTGCTTTGGTTCGTCTGTTTTGTGTGACATGTTCCAGATCTCTTGCTTTGTGGGTATCACAAGCAAGTTGAGATTGCAAATTCCTGAAGGCAGACTTTCCTTGGACACTGATCTAGCTCTGACCCTGCCTGTCCTGTTGCACAGGGCTATTCTGCTTCAGGTGCGATCATCATCATCTACATCCTTCATCTCCCTAAAAATGACTTCTGAGGACTTTTTTCCAAAGCACTGAGGTCAGGCTTATCCTGTTGTCTTTTTGGATGATGGATGCAGATGCTTCGGTCACAAAGTACCCTTCCCAGATCTCCACATCCTTTCAAAGATGTAAAGCAACCGTGCTGCTGCGCTGGCCAGTTGCCAGCTAAGGTGCACCCTACAGTCCAGTGGGCCTAAGTAAACCTTGCCTAAGGGGACCCTAAGTTAACCCTTCAAAGAGGTGAAAGCCAACCACAAGATCAGTCTGTGAAAGTTACATTTATCACCTCAAAGGATTCTATGAGAACCTCAACCAGCGAGGTTTCCCTCCCCACTACAGAGGGAAGGGAGCAGTGGTTACAGCTCACTGGAGATTTCTTGGCTTTAAGCCATAGGAAAAACACCGGTGAGAGCCTGTGGAAAGGTTACTACTAACACAGCAATAAATAAAAATATTTATTGGAAAGCCAACAGAACGCACAACCTGGGGGAATTCTCAACGTGTTAGACTGATAGCCAAGCACAGCCTGCTCGAAGAGTTTCTCCTGCAATCTCACATCAGTAGCTTTCCACGGAAAATTAAAAGAGAAAAACTACAAGTGAATGGAGAGGAGAGAGAATATGAAATAAGGCTTGTGCTTCTATGTTTCTTTTTCCCAGTCACTTGGAGTACGACCTTGAGGGGACTGTTAATCTTTGAGATTCACGGGCTCTGTTCGTAACATGAACCTGGCAAAATTTTCATAATGTAACTTATTTAGCGCATTTCTTCAATAATTTGAAGAAATCTGTTTGGTGCAAATTACTATTTGTAGAAATGCCCCAGAAAAGGAGTGGAACATCCTGCGGGACCTCAACTGGCATGGAAGCTCCAGTTCCAAGGGCTGGACCATCAGCTGAGTTGTATCAGCTGGGGCAAACTCCACTGCCAACTCAAATCTGCTCCTTTTTGGGCATATTTGCATTTCAAGGCACAATTTGTACCAGTAGCCAACACGGGGTGAACAATAGTTCACAGGCAGAAAGAGAGGAGGACTAATAGAGCAAAAAATAACAGTGTTCATTGTTCTATAAAGGTCAAGGAGAAATACAAATTGCATTCACAGGGGAGAAAGGACAAGCACTTTAAAATGAAAAGGCAAATCCTTAAAATGTAGAGCAAAGTTAGCTTAAGCCAGGCTAATTTTTATAATAATGCAAGGTTCATAATTGTGTCAGATTATTATGATCTATTAGGGTCAAACTGTAAAGTAACTCCAGGTTTTCCATTTTAAATGAAGCCAAGTCAAGCATCAGTTCCTACTCTGACGGCACTTACTGATAACAAACAGAAAATCTCCCACATACTGGACTTGATGGGGTGTTTGTATCTCAGGCTGGATGGGGCCTTGAGCCCCCTGATCCAGTGGGAGGTGTCCCTGCCCATGGTAGGAGGTGGAACTGGATGGGCTTTGAGGTTCCTTCCAACCCACACCATTCAGTGATTCTGTGATTTCCTCTATCTGGGAAGCATGTGCTGAGATTTGCCGTACTGAATCAGTTGACTGATCCATCAAGTTCTCTAGCTGGCCTCTGGCAGTGGTCCATACCTGCTGGCCACCTTCCAACCTCAATGATTTCCCTCTTCCAGCTAGGATATCTCTTCTCATTGGTCTTAACCAGATTACTATTCTCTCATTGTTCACTGCTTGGCCCACATTCCTGAATATCATTTGTTTATTCAGAGGTGACAGTCACAGACAGGACAGAAATTTGCTTCGTCCAAGTCAAGGTGATGCTTTTAACACTCAGGTAAGATAACAATCACAATTTTTAAAACGCTACATTTCTTCCAAAGTCAGCATTTCATCACTGGCTTTTCAACAATTATGTGTGGCAATTATTTTTGCATAAATCAGAGCATGATTTCAGAATTAAATAAACACCCTCTGCAAACCCTGAGCAGATACCACAGCCGATAATATAGAGAAAACAGAAGGGAATTCCTGATTAATTACAAATTGAGCTGCTTCGGTCAGCTACAAATATCCAGTGAAAACCACAGACTGTTTAAATAACCCTCAGTGTGTCTTTCAAAATGCTGGGGCTGCAGGTTCGAAGTCCTTCTGAGCTCGGGTTTCTTGAAAGCAATCTCCAGCTGCAACCGCAGCTACACCAGAAAATCAGAAAACCCCAATTCACCTGTTCCTGTGGGGTTTACCCAGCCTACATAAATCAAATTAAATGAGCCCTCTACAATTTCACTTTTGCAAAACACACTTCAGTTGCTCCTGGAGTGTGGGGGCGAGCTGAGCCCAAGGATGAAGGGAAGCTTACTGGAAGCTCCAAAGAGTGCTGCTCTTCAGGCTTCCCAAGAGTAGAGAACTTTCTGAGGGTACCGAAAGGGAAAATGCTTTTTAATGGGGATAATAAGGGATTGATCAGACATTCCTTTTCGATTTGAGATAAACACGTGCTTGCATAAAGTCTCAATTCTTGTTTTCTAACTGGGCACTGGGAGGGTCTGTAGGAAGACACCACGTACATCATCGGCGACATTCAAGGGTGAGAGATGGATGAGCACTTCAGACCATCTGCTACTTCCAATCGTGGCTCACAAGAGACAAGCAAGGGCTGCATCCAGCCCCCTTTCCTGAGCAGCCAGAGCAGATGGATCAGAAAACAGCCCCAGGCTTCTCCCACTGCACCTGGACCAGGCATTTTGAAGATCTCAGCACTGTAAGCAGAGAAAGGGGGGGAGAAAAGGGACACCAGCCAAAGCCACCATTTCTAAAGTTGGGGGGGGCTTTGAAAAAAAACTTTTGATCCACTGTTCTGTTTCATAACCCCATCCTTTGAAAATAAAAATACACAGGGAAGGGTAAGGGAAAATAGGTGGCTTTGAGAAGTGATAGCTCAGCAGCAGCAGACAGACACCCTGCTGACAACCACAAAGACTGCGTTACCGACCTCTAAAACGCGTGACATAGATGCTGGGAGGGGAGCAATATTCATAATTCCTTGCATGTTTGGGGTTGGGTTTTTTAATCTGCAGTTTATAAGACAACTGTTTGGAAGCTTGGAAATGAAATCTATTTCTTTACTCAGGACATGACTGCACGCTGGTGATGTCGGCAACCGTTTTGCCTTCAGCGGGAGGAAGATGAGCTCCTTTGCTGCTCCCCACAGCTCTGAACGCTCAGGTTGCTTCGTCACTGGGGTGGACATGACACTGCATCATTCAGAAAGTGACATTAAAGGTTTTGTACCAAGGAGAGTAGAAACAGCAAAGACTGAAATTCAGCGTTTCTTTTCTGAATCACTAACACAAATGAAAGTGAAGATGGAATTACAGAGCAACCAGATCTGTGGGTTCCAGTTTGATTTTCAAGTTCAAAGCTTTCCTATCCATTGTTTAACTTTTTTCGTGCACTCATAACTGCACAATCCCAGCTGCATGAACTGCATCAAGTAAACAAAGACAAAAAGCCCAAGACTGTTCAGTTCCTTCTCCTCAGCACGAAGAACACAAAGTTCCTCTGTACTCTGACATTGCACAGCCCAACACAACCCCAAGGAAATTATTTTTCTTTTAGTTCCACTAGAGATCTTAGGCAGAAATGTTTTGCTGTGAGGGCGGGGAGGCCCTGGCCCAGGGTGCCCAGAGCAGTGGTGGCTGCCCCATCCCTGGAGGTGTTCCAGGCCAGGTTGGATGGGGCTTGGAGCCCCCTGACCCAGTGGGAGGTGTCCCTGCCCATGGCAGGGGGTGGCACTGGATGGGCTTTGAGGTCCCTTCTGAACCAAGCCATTCCCTGATTCTGTAAGTCACACACACACAGAGCAGCAGAAAGTTATACACACCCTGAGGAGAACCATCATCCTCCCACCCTTACTGCCTCCACTGAAACGGAATAAGAAATCACGCTGCTTATTTCAGCTCAGTTTGCTGACCTGGTAACTTATTCTGCACCCAGCGAGGTTTGAAACATCTTCCCTACAAAACCAGCCTCCACCTCACATGAAGGCAAGTCCCTGGGCAGAAAAAGCTCAGGTTCCCTGAGGAATTATGATAGAGACAGAAAGTGACTGGGTTGTACGCTGGGTCCTGCGATATGTGCAGAGCTCCCTAATGAAACGACAGCCCTTGTTTTGTAAGGGAGCTAACGGCTTGGACAAGACTCACGGCTTCTATTCGAGAGGCTCTTGCAACCCAAGTAATGAGTCTGTAATTCACTCACCAGGACTGTCATATTCACAAAATGCATTTGTTAGAAGCAGCATCAGGCCAAACTCTTAATAAATTCAATAATCTCCCCACTAAATGCATCAGTGCTGCCCAGCGTTGATCTTGATCAATCGTGGTAGTTGCCCTTAGAGCAATTAGTGCTGGGGCAATTGCTCAGATTCAGTTGGAACAAAGCACTGGCACCTGGTAATCGGTTTACTCAAATGAGAAACAATTTCTGAAGAGGATACAGGCAATAAAAGCTGAAAAATACAACTTACAGTGCAGCGACAAACACAAACAGACTTTAAAGAATTGCACACAAGGATATTTCCCAGTTACTTTGGTTCAGAGGCCTCACAACAAAAACCCACGCTGAGCGATGTGCAGCAGAACATGAGCTGTGTCACTATGGGACTACTGAGAATAGGGTTATTCTCTTGCCTTTCTATGAATGATAATTGAAATTAGTCCTTCCCAGCCTTCATTTTTAGCTTCATTAAATAACGAGTCAGGATGAAAACGGATGTGTAAGAGCAAACTGAGCTCCGTGGCTAAAGAACTACCAAGCTAATGAGATGCCATAAACGAATGGACATCATGTGATGGCCAACCTCAAAGCAGCCCCAGGAAGGGCTCATAATCGAGTCCTCTGCATGGACAGAGATGTAGTTAAAGTTAAAATTCCATCTCTGTCACAAAACGTAGAGGCAAGAAAGAAAAATCATCCTTGCTTCAGTGCAGTTCTCGCCATCCTTCGCCTTTATGTGTTGCCTCTGCTGAGCGGGTGTCAAACGCTACAGCTCAGGATGTTCTTCCCACACTGACGGCAGCTCTTTCTACCCACATTCCCCAACAAAAACAATCCCAAGCTGGGTCACTGCTCTCTCTTCTGGAAGGCAAAGAGAAGGTTATTCCTATGCGGACAAGTGCCTGCTTTTGGCTCAGCACACATAATTGAATTATACATCCGATTAAATCGGAAAATAGAAAAACCTTTGGGTGTGCAGCACTCCATGCTCAGCACCTGAACTCAAGTTCAGCCCTCACCTCACTGCCAGCTATAATATAGCAATTAGTTCCAGCAAAACTATATTTGCTTATAGGACTAATTAGAGATCAAGAAAGTGGCTCACTTTTGATAATTACATGGTTGTGTCCCATCTAGCAGCCACTGTTAAATTGTTGTTATATTAATGTAAAGCTTATAATCACGGCTGTTCTAAATTGAATAAATGTTCTTGCCAATTCTCCAATGCAATTAATTTACATAAAAGCCTCTGGAACTAAAATGAAATTGATATACATCTTTTCAAAGGTTTCATTTAAAACAAAGCTAAATAATAGGGAAATTATATATCTTTTTTTTTCTCTTCACATTCTTATATTTACTAAAGTTAATGGCCAAACAATGACTGAAATGTGCCTAAACCAGAGTTCTTCAGCTCTGTTATACCAACAGCTCATTTATATGTACCGTGATTCGTTATTCAAGACATTAACAATTTAAACAGCCTGTTCCCAAATCAAGGGAAATTCCAGATGCTGGTGGAGGTCAGGGGGAGTTCTATTCCCTTACAGTTGTCTGCACGGAAATCACACTCATCTGGTTTATTTCAGCATTTCCGTTTCTGTACAGAGCGCTGGTGGTGCCGATACAAACCTGACCAAGACTTTCCTGCTGAAGAAAGAAAAACCGCTCTCTCCTAATCTCAAATCTGCCACAGATCACACTTAGAGTAGTTACACTGTGCCTTCTCAAACATGCAGTATTGTGAATCACAGCAGCTAAGGTCAGAAATGGTGTGTAAAAATACAGATGCCCACAAAATCCTGATGGTTGTTAAAGGGGGAACTGTCCTTTCACTCCTTTCAGTAACTCAGAGGCCGCTTTCATATTCGCATCCTACAGAGGAACGGCAACTTCCCGTGCTGATGCTTCCACTTCATTTACAGGAGGGCATTCTGACAATCAGCTTGAATGCTTTGGCACTTTTCCATGCCTCCACAGAACTAAAAGTTAAGAAAAAGGTTAAAAATTTATGTATACAGTATATCCCAGTAAAAGAATTAGTCAGGACGGTACTGGCAGGTAATTACTGGCCCAGCTCTCTCTCACGCTGAAGCCTACTTAATACACAGCCCATTTTACTCTGCGATTCTTTTTTCTACTCTACTTTGATATTTGTGACTTTCTTATTCCAGCTGAGCTTAAATACTCAGCAGAGTGGAAGTTGTTTTCCCTTGATTGTCTGGGAGCAAAGCTCCCCACTGCACCCACCTTATTACAGGGAACAGAGCGCGTTAGGGGAGGAAGAGAGTGCCCTCATTTAATGAGTCAGAGACCTCCTAAAGCTCCCTCATTTCCTTCCGCTGTCTCTAAATTATTATTCCCAGCAACCTTTGGAATTTCTACTCCTTTTCCTGTAATAGCCTTATCCAAGGAGACAGTGGCTGCGAGCACGCTGAGCGCAGGGGTGGCAGTTCAATAACTCAGATCAGCTTGCATTACGCTTCAGTCCGCGTTCGCTCCACACACAGCAACAAAAACCATCCAACTCACTCCACTTCCCTTTCATAAATGCTTGCTCCTGACACTCTGGAATTTTGCCACGGGTGGACACTTAAAATAAGCCCTCCTGAAAAAGAAACACATGCATATGTGGAAATATTTATGCATAAATTATGCATGGTTCTACATGAGGCGTTTCCACTCTGTAGTAGAAATCCAGCCAAACACTGAAGCAAATGGTGTTTTTTCTGGGAAGAGCAGCTCTGGGCAGGTGGTATTTTTATTATCATAGATCACAGAATGCTTTGGGTTGGAAAGGACCTTTACAGGTCATCTGGTCCAACCAGGAGCAGGGACACCTTCAACCAGAGCAGGTTGCTCAGAGAAGAGCAGAAGACTTTCTAGGGACTTGCTCTCTGGTCCAGTCGCTGCGAATCAGGAGCAGTCTATGGAATCACACTGGTGTGAAACTGGCCTGGAATCAATCCAGACATTTTTATCTAAACGGCCACTCCTCAAGTCTTCCCCAACCTATCTCATACCATACCTCGATGTCCAGCTCACCAGCAGCCCCAATTTGCTCCAAATTGAAGAGTTAGGGGGCTTGGGGGTGGTCACAGCCTGGGCAAGATGGGTCGGTGATGCAGAGTTGGATTTTGCATATATTCCACACACACGTAACGAAGAGGCAAACCCTTTGGTGTAAATCCTGACCTCCAGCTCTTCAGACACACACACTAATTAATCTTAATGTCAGTGTCTAGGACACAAAGTATGCTAGATTGATGACTGTGACCCTCAGTGTCGTACAGAAAAATGTACTCTGTGAGACCAAGCATTGTGTTTACACCCAATTATCATCCCATCGGACCACCTCGTGGTTCCCCAGACCTAACAGAGCAAAAGCAGAGCATGACCAGCAGTAACTGCGCATCCATTATTCCCTACACACTCATCCCACAGGACAGCGCTGGGCAACACCTAATACCAGATATCAAGAAAGCTCTTGGATTACTGCAGAGAATTGACTGAATTTACCTCAAAGACAATACCTTAGCACTTTTTTCCTGGCTGGATTTATAATGTATTTTTGTGTTTCTTGTTCATTTTTTCAATGGTGAGAATATTACCAAGCTGGCACTGCCAGCAACTTCTTTCCCCGTGACAGGATGTGAATAAATCTCTAAAGACAGCAAAAGTGGTTCCAGTCTGCAAGGAACTGAATAAAATGTCAGTGCCAAACCTTGCTAGATACCTTCCCCAAGACGATGCTTTCACGTACCCTTTCCACCACTCCAGCTACACAAGCATTCTCTTCTCAATGACATCACCATCTACTAACGGGCATTAAGATGCTGGGTGACATATTTATCTCTTTTTTCACGGTCCAGCACAGTTGTTCAAGGAGAGAAGTTGGCTCAAGAGACAGAGGGCAAATAGATCTGAGTTTAACTTCTCTGGATTTCTTTGTATTTATAACCTTGCCATTCAACATGGGAATGGTCAGCAGATAATTTATGGTATCGTGTTCATAGAAATAATTTTGTACTAATGCAATAAAAAGCTCGGAGCACCAGCAGTTCTAATAAAATAAGAATTAACAACAGAGCAGAATAAAGAGGGGAGGTAGAAGAAGAGATAGTCATTAAATCAATAACACCAAGGTCTGGCTGAGATGTGCTCAAGTCAATAATGCCATAAAGTTTTATACTGGCTGTAGGGTGGGAAAATGTTATCATCTTGGCGCATGTGAAGACAGAGCCATTTAGATGTAATATATTCACCAATAACAGGAGAAGGATAACTTGTTTGGTGATCTAGAACTCTGAGGGGGACAGCTGCAAGCAAACGTTGCTCTAGCAATGCTGGCCTGTGGGGAAGCAGCAGGAAAGCTGGGTCTGCAACATGAGAAGCTGTTCCTCTCCTCTCCCTCTCCAGCTCCTCATCACCCTCACAGTACAAATTTCTTCCTAAAATCTCATCTCAGTCTCCCCTCTTTCAGCTCAGTCCCGTTCCCCCTCATCCTATCCTTGCACTCCCTGATCAAGAGCCCCTCCCCAGCTTCCCTGCAGCCCCTTTCACTACTGGGAGGCTGCTCTAAGGTCTCCTTGGAGCCTTCTCTTCTCCAGGCTGAACAATCCCAACTCTCCCAGCCTGTAGATGCAGAGATATAATTAAGAAAGAAGCAAGGTTTAAATACATGACGCACAGGTTTAGGCAATGATCTTGCTCATGGACCTCTATGCCAACAGGTTTTTCCTTAGGATTTACCAATGCTGATTAATTGTCCTTAAGTTACCAGTTCAATCTCATCAATTCCACACCGACTCCAAGTCCACAGAGAAATTCATAAGTACCAGAATGACTGGAAAGAACATGCAATCCCACAGATCTCGGAGCACTTAAGATTACAGACTTTCTGGAGGATGAACAGTAGCAGCTACAACGAGACCAGTGGTAACTATTTGGTTTTCAGCAAGTCTGGAATCCAGAGCCACATTATCTACGAGAAAGGCATTGGAAAGCAGAAAGACCTTGACAGAAGACTAGAAACTTGTATAATTCACATGGTTTGAGAATAGTCTACCTGCGCTTTCCCAGGGATTTGGAAGATGTGAAAGAGCAGATATGAAGCAATCACAAAAAGAAAAAAAGGATTTAGAGCACATTTTAACCATCCTGCATTCCAAAGAAGTTAAAAATTATCAAAATAGCCAAAGTATATTGGATCTCACTGCTGCAGGAAACCACAGAATGGCAGAAGAATACAGAAGAGAAACGGAGACCCTAACTGTGGCGCCACAATGAGATTCCTGATGTACAATCCTCCTTCAGAGCACACAGTCCCTGCAGCAAAGCTGGCCGAACACACCCAAGCCCTCACGCCTCCACCCAGCATCTTACCTCCCAACAGGTGAAGGGGAGCTGTGTGCCAGAGCTCCTGCACAGATAAAAGCAGTTCTGCCTTAAAGAGATGCACATTAATCAGTGCTTTTTCATCAGAGCTTTCCATCTGTAGCATTGCCAAGTCTTGGCAGGAATACAAGGAGGTCTTGCAACCTTTCGGTCGAGTCTGGGGTCCTCGAAGTCACTGTCTTGGCTTGCTCAGGTGCAGGCAGGAGCACTTCTGAACTCCTCCTGCTCCATCACATGTGAGACCAGCATCAAGACCCCGGACTCCTAATAGAGGGCTCAGCTAGATTCATCAGTTCCCCAGTGGTAATGTTTAAATATAACCACCTTGACTTAAAGCTTTCCACTGATTTTATGTCCATGTTATTTAAATGAGGACTCCTGGCTCCTGCGTTTATGGCTGGATGAATCACAGTGATTTTCTGTTAGATTTCACACTGCAATTAACCAGCTTCCCCCTGCTTCACTCTCCTCACCCCTCTTATCTAGGTAAGCCCAAGGATCTCATCTTCTGTTCCTAAATCCAATCCCAGCATCTTGTCTGGGTGTAAAACTGGGAAAGTGGATATGGATGCTCACAACTTGTCGCAGTCACTGGAAAGAGATGTCACAGATTATATAGCTCCTTATTAAATACCGTAACCAAATGGACAGAATGAGATAGGCTTTCGGGCTCTTGTTCTGAAAAATTAGCATCCCACCTTTTCCTCCTAATCCTGCAGTGTTCCATGGGCTGTCACTTCACTGGATTATGATTTAGGATGACAGCGTCTCAACTGTACTGCAGCATCTCCCAGAATCACTCACTGACAGCAGCATCGCTTGATGGACTGGGATGACTCCTTAAGAAAACAAATCAAATGTATTATCTATTCCTTCTATTTGTTGTGTAATTTATCATTTTAACTTGTGAGAGCTCCAAGACAGCTCAGTTTAATTGTAGGCTGGGGAGACACCAATCTGCAGTTACAAATGAATCCATTGGCTCCCTTTCCCCTCTCAGCTTCCCATTCCCATCCACCCAAGCAAATCAAACAAGAAAAGTTTCCCAAACAAGCATGGAATAACTTAAAGCTCCCTGACTTTCTGCCTCTGTATTTAAGAATTTGGTCTTAAAGCACTCAAGAAATTTAAGCCCTTAAATCCCATGTTTTTTCCCATACTACAACTGATGTAATTGCAGTTCTTTAGTTTCACTTGTTTGCTTGAGCCAAAAAGGAATCGTGTGTGTACCAAATCAGAGTCCGTATTATTCCAGTCTTGGTGAGGATGTCTCTGCATTTCTAGAACAGAACCAACCTTGATAGCAATAGCTATCACATCCCTACATACGTACCAGTAATTAAAATGGTCCTTCATTTCAATACCATTTCACTCACTGGGGTGTTAAAAGCAGAACTGGAGATTGTTTTAACCAAATATTATCACTATTGTTTTCCTGCAAACACAGCACACAAGAAAATGTGGAAGGAGAGCAAGAGCCTCCCGTGTTTTATTTTTATATACCCTAGAAAATTATAGCACAGCTAATAAAATGAGGGTGTCCTACACACGCTCCAATATTGTATAAATCATGAATAATACATCAGGTGAAAATGAGAAACTGCAATAGAATCAAACCTATATGGAAATAAATAAAACATAACAGCAGAACTGCAATCATGTTAGCTCTGTTGATAAAAATGTGTTTGTGTTTGCGAGGGGAGGAGGGAGCAAACTTCCCCAGTAAACGATTGTAAAAGCATTAATAATAATAACAAGACCTACACAGGCAGCCAAAAAGGGGGTAATTAACAAATAAGCATCCTGTTCGCTGAAGTGGTTTGGTGGAGAGAGTAGAAAGGTGGCAAGCCAAACGCAACAACACCTTTAAAAAGGTGTCAGGAATGAATCTTCAGGATGAAGAGGAATAAAGACCCTGCCTGGCAGAGCCAATATGAGTTGCATTCGGGTACCTTGCACAGCACTGCTCTCATTTCAGTTCTGTATGTGAGATACAGACTCATCTGAGGACACCGGAGGGGGCTCAGAGAGGAACTGGGCACAATCGCAGTTCTTAATCTAGGGTAAGCATGGGGTTAAATCCCAGTTTCACTTTCCTCAGAGACAGACTTTTCTCAGAGTGCTCTTAGGGGCTGCTGCAGAGAAGGTGCCCATGCAGGGCAAAGCCATCGCCCTTGGGCAAAGAGGAGAAGTTCAGAAGGAAGAAGACGGTTCCATGTTTGTGATTCTCCATTGGAATCTGCCCTCTGGAAAACCATTCAGACCCCCTATTCTTCCAAGTACTTTTCCCCACCTCCTGCTACCCACACCCTTTGCTTCCCTACGTTAATGGAACAACGTTCCACCTACAAACGCAGCTGTGGTGGGTTCTGACAATGCAGGCGTACGCTGAGCTCAGCAGAGCTGAATGTGAAGGTGTCATCACGCATGTTTAATGGAACTCAAACTACTCAAGGACAAAGACTCCACTTTAACAATTCCCTTTAATGATCCCTATGTTTCAAAGTAAATCTCTTACCCCTACGATTACCACTAACATTTTATGCAAATTGCACGCATCTCTCTTTTTTTAAGATCCAAAATAATCTATGCATATCTTTCTATTACTTCTCAGAGCCATTATGCAAGATGAGTTCATATTTTTATTCTCTTTACACACTGGATGTATTTTATTCCTGTGGGGTGGCAGTTTTTATTATTAAAGTCAGCAAAACTTGATGAATCCTATTACCTACCTTCTCCTGTTTTCTTTGTTCCTACCACACATGATTTATGAGCCAAAATCAAAGTTTGGATTTCTAATAGTGTTTTCCTCTCATCTTGGCATTTTCTTCTGAATGGGAACAGAATTCAAAATAACTGATCAAAATAATTCTGATTAATAAAACAACAACAAATACCTTATAGAATCTATTCACCAAAAGATGTTCTTATTTATTTTAAAGTCTTAGCTCATCAAAAAGAAGGTTTAGCTCTTTACAAAGCACTTAAGGGATGACTTGATACCAATGTGCAGCACAGAAATACGACAGCAGTTGAAGAAGACACATGAAGTCATAAAAGCTGAATGGTGAACTGAGATAAATTGAGATAAAAATAAACCTCACCTCCCTTGTTCTTTTAAATGCAGGTATTTATATTTAATGTTTGGCAATTTATACCAGTACTACTCGGAAATTTTGAGCACAGATACTACACAGAGAACAGGAGCTCATGTAGGGAATTCCTCTAGATTCTTAGTTAGAAGGTCTTGAGCCCCCTGATCCAGTGGGAGGTGTCCCTGCCCATGTACGGGGTTGGAACTGGATGGGCTCTGAGGTCCCTTCCAACCCAAACCCCTCTATGATTCCATGATAAGGTACTTCTGGCTTTACAAGTCCATGGACTTGCATTATTATTAAGATATTAAATCTACATGTCCAGTCCTCCAATCCATTTGCAGGATGTGATACAGGTTCGCAGACAGTGCAGGGTTTGTCCCAAAGTCAGCGTACCATGACATAACCCAGCTACACGAGGTGCCTCCGTTTCCCTTCTAGACACAGCAGGCCTTTCCTTCCACTATTTTCCAGTGATTTAATGAGTAAGCTGCCCTCAGTGAGTGCACACACTTCCCACTGCTAGAATTCCTGTCTTCTTTCTCATGTGCAGGTGCCACCATAACAGAAATAACCACAGGAATGATGATCACAAAGAATGGATTGGGTTTCTATGCTTCTGGCCATGGCGAAGCTCAATAAAGAAACCGTAAAACTGATTTTCACTTCACTCACTTGCAAAGAGCTGCAGCCTTCGTCAGGCAGGTCTATGAAATCAAATCATTTTAATCAAGCTCTAGGAAAAAGCTAGTGAGGTGTGACTCAAAGGTCAGAGCTGCAGCGCTGAGAGCCGCGTACCAGTGGTCAGGGGCATTTCTGCTGTGGCTGCCCTTCACTGGAGGCCTCTGGAAGCCTTACAGAATCATCTATAAATATTCAGAAGCTGAATGCAGCAGCAGGCAAGAGCCTTTAATTTAATTTTGAAGGCTGCAACAGACCGAGCTTTCCAAATATGATGGAAGGGAAAGGCTCTCCTGCCAAAGAGCAGCACCGCTTCTGGCTTCTGAATCCCCGCGTTAAGAGCACGGCTTAGGGAGCATCAGCTAAGCCGAACCCTCTCTTAACAGCAGGAAGGGAGCACAGACCTTGCACTTCCCCCTTTGCTGGGCTTGTACAAATCTCAGTCAGATAACGGGGACTCAAGAGGTTTGGCACCTGGGGATTTAAGCAGTTGCCACTGATATTCTGGCAGCAGATGGGATGCAGAATTTTGCCAAGATTTTTATCCTGTATCAGCACGCAGTAAGAATTTTTCCCTACCCCAAAAGCCGCAAATGCAAACGGACAACGGAAAAAGACAAAGGCACGGGGAAGAGAGGTCATTTGCCCGTGGCCAAGAGTAGATCTGGGGGCATTCATAGTGAACTCCCAGGCTCCTCACCAACTCGAGTGCTACTCATCTACCGCTGCCAACACACAACTGCTCCAGGGACCTGGCCTGCATTCTGCTGCTGATGCTGGTGGGATGCTTTGTTTGGCAAGCTGGGATAATGTAAGCTCAATGTGAAACACAGAGACAGGAGCGAAAACACACCCGCAACAAACAAAAAAAGAGAGAGATTTGAGTTAAAAACCAAACCACTCCACACGCAAACTTCAGGGCATTTAAGGCTCAGGATCTGATGATCTCCTAAGGTAACAAATCCCAGGACACTTCTTCGTTGTATTTACTTTCTTCTGTCCAACAGAGTCAAATGATCAACCCTCCAACCACCCAAAGTTACCTAGCCCGGGCAAAACTGGCTGGCAAGCAGATCAACTGCTGATGCTGCTCTGCTTGTAACAGATAGAGAAGGCATTTGGGTTACAAGAAGCACTAGAGAGGACGAGACATGAAGCAACCTGTGTTCAACCACAGGCAGAAGATGATGCTTGGAGAAGAGGCCATGAAATAGGACCAAAGTATTTTGCTGCAGTGAACCTTGGCAATGGCCAAATAGATTTTCCACAGTCAATGTTTATGGGTTGTCGCTCCCAATGGGGAGATCCATGGCACAGAAGGGACCTACGATTGCAAGCAGTAGTTCTGGGCCATCATACACAATGCCGCACTGCAGGCTAAGATGATGGATGGCAAAACATGATGACCACACGAGGACACGTAGAATGTAAAAAGGATCCACAATACAAGTTGGTGAGTGGTGCATTGCAAACGAAGGCATACTGTGGGTGAGAGTTATCTACAGAACAATTTCTTATAACAAAGGCAACACTGATAGAAACTGTAAGCTCAAGATGCTCACGCAGCCAGAACAGGGGCACAATGTAAGTCGCAATCCTGGCCCTTTTGGTCCATTTCTATTTCAGCCCAGGCTTGTCAAGGCTTTACAGACTGCTGAGTCCTCTGCTCTGTCACAAAGACTGCTCTGGCTGCTTCTTTTTCCAGCACGTTATCCAAAGTCCAGTCTGGCCAGGCAAGAGATGCTTGCCCACATTCCTGTACGTTCAGGCTGTTACTGTGAAATCCGCATACAAGTCAGAGGAAAACGTGCTGACAGCAAATAAGAGTTAACAAGAACAGAGAAGCACATCTCCATGTGGTGCAATTTCCTACGTTCTCTCGTTAATGATTCAGATGCCATGGCGTGATTTAGTGTGAGTTGTGACTTCTCACATTTAATGAAGTGAAACCCTCTTGGTCCACTGCGAGATGTATGTGAGGATGAGAACCCAGTAATTTACAGCGTTTGTGACCTTATTACAATGTACTTTTTGCTTGATTGCTCTTCAGACCTAACAGGAACTGTTACCAAGGGCTCCATGGAAAATTGGTTATTATTTATAATTGGATATAAAAGAGCTTTATATGTAAAAATATCCGTATCTTAAAAACGTAATTTTCATTTTATGGTAACTTAAGAAAAGTAAAGAAAAACAAGATACTCTTTTAAGACTAACATTGATGGCAATGATGCTGACGAATGCTGCTCTTCATAGCGCTAAACAAACAGAACACGCTTTGGTAGGCTGCATTCTAAAGGGAAGCATAACAATAAACACCCTCCAGGGAACTGTTGACTCATTCCTCACTTGACATCTGTAACCTGAAATGCTGCTTCCAAGTTACCAACACCGCAATCCCCACCTTGGTACCAGTTGGTGGATGGATACCACAGTAATTACAGCAGTCTGAAACCTCATTAGGAAACACGTTCGTTCTGCCAATTCATTTAGGGTTTAAGCTTATGGACGTATTATCATCAGGCAAGATGCTTTCTACCTGCATTTGTTTATCCCTAGGGTCTGCTTAAGACTGTTTAGTCCCTTGGAAGGTGGACTGTCCCTCAGTTGTGTGTACACACCCTGACACTGTGGGGCTCTAAGCCCTAGAGTCCTGGAAGCCCTAAATGTTCTGGAAACCAAAACATTCTCAGTGCAACAAATTTCTTCAAATTTGGAATGTTTCACAGGCTTGACTGTTTCAGCTAAAATGTTCCTGGAAGTTTATGGTCATCGTGAGACGCAGGAAGTCAAAAGGGAAAAGGACGATGATTTTGCTACAGGCCAGATGGCCCGTGAGCGAGTATTGATGTTCTGAGTTCTTCCTCTCTGAATCATTTGGGATGACACTTCTCTGAACCGACTCTGAATCGGCTCTGAGTCATTCAGAACGTGAAATTTAGAGCGAAGTCACTAATGTCCATCAGGATGAAGACCGTGGCAGGATAAATGCACCTTCATGAACTTCTAAACCCAATGATGAGATTGATTGTGAAGTGAATTAGAAACCTGACAACGCTAAACAATACCAGACAGCCCTAAGTGAGGATTTTTAAAAAAACAGTACTCAGACAGCAGCTGCTTTCCTCCAAAACAGCAGTGTCAGACAGTGCTCATGGAGCCCAGCACACCCAGTTTTACTTCTAAATTCCTATTACCTGGATCCCAGCCTCACAGTTACAATGAAAAAAAAAAATTACATCAATTTAATTTAAAGCAGTTTAAGTAAACTCAGATAGAGTATAGATTTTCTTTTAAGACAGGCTCAGTAATGCATCAGATGATACAGAAGAAATCTGCACTAAGCTTTATAACGCTGGAACAGAATCTGTTTAGGGCACTCCTTAACAGGGCTCATCGTCTTTCTGGATTGAAGCAAGAAATCAGCACAGAAGTCACGCAAGAATAATGACTGGGATGACTATGAAATATCTTGTGAATCCTGTATTGATTAGCAGGGAGAACTGACCAAGGTTTTTATCTGATTCTTCCCCATTTTATCATGCAGGTTGGCATCTTCGGACCAGTCTGACACTGCATTAGCGAGAGATGCTAACAGCTGGGAAAAAGATGGGATCGGGCAGTATCTGCTTCTGAGCATCCCCATCATTACCACACAGATAATAACACTTCTCCTACACTGTAAAACGCTTTTAAAGTTTCATAGGAGTGTATGAAATATTGTTACACATTGTATTATTCTTTCAGAATGGACTGGAGGAGCAAAAGGCTCTTTCAGCAAGCACTGTTTATTCCTATTTAGTCCCGGATTGCACCATCTGCATCACAAAAGCATCTGCGATTTCATTTTACTCTTCATAGCTTATCGTGACACAACAACAAAAAGATTGCATTCTCAAAAACTCATTCTTTGAACTTTTCTAATCTTTGCAACAACAATTTAACAAGCGTTTTCATGCTTGCATCTATTGGGGTTTTTTTATATCGGGTCATTCGGAGCTTTCATTTGATTGCTCTAGGAAACCGAACTGTTGCTACTCAATCTCTTTGCAATGTTCCCTATGGTGCAGCCACTCAGAGAGCTATCAAAGCACCAGTGGAGGGCTGATAAAATCAATCTGTTAAAATCACCTATATAATTTATTCTTCTTTTCTCCTTTTTATTCTTCTTTTCTCCCTTTTTACTTTTTTTTTTTAAATAAGAATGCCTGTTTATTATCCAGCAGCCTGAACAAAAAAAGAAATCCCCACCTGTGCTGTGTTACCACCTCGATAATGCAAACCATATTGCTATGGAGAATGTTTGCTTTTAAAGATTGAAAATTCATCTGTTATACTGGAGGTGTTCAAGCTGGGGAACGTATTGCAAAGGCAGCTCACAAATAGCTGCAACTTCTTTTTTTTTCTTCTTCTTTTCTTCTTAGCAAAGCTTTCTTGGAGAAAAACTACTCTGGGATCATGTAAATCCAGCTCCGGTTACAGCAGCAGCTGACTGGCACAGGAGGAAACAGATGGATACGAAAAAAGAGGAATAAAGAAAGGTCTTCTGGTACCACATTGGTCAATCCTGCTTTAACAATCACAGCAACACACTCCAGAAAGACCTTAGGGCCCTTCTGCCCATGTCCTCCAGCCTTCTGGGACTGCCCTAAGAGCTGGAAAACTGGCACAGGAACATGAGCCTGTTTAGATGGGCTTGTTGATGGGTTTAATTATTCATGAAGAAACAGAAATAAGTCAGATGAGATATCGGAAAACCTGCTTCCTTATCTGTCTTGTGAGGTACCTTCCCTCATTTTTGCATCCCAGAGCCGTATTCTTCCTGTAGGGTGTTAAAAGCAGGATCAACTCTTATAGCTCAGATCCTGGTATTATAGGAGGCATTTTGGCTCTGTGGGACTATTGGAGCAAAATATCCTTTGTAAGGGAAGCACTGAATTTCCATGGAACTGCAGTTGCTTCCAGCAGCCCTGGATACAAGTTACGGCACGACAGGGCTCCGCAGATTGCACTTGTGTGTGGGAATCCAACACTACCACAAAACTCCATACTGAAATGCCTCAGTTTAGGAATAATCTTTTTTCCCCCAATAGTCAGGCTTAAATTGGCTTAATTGTATGAGATACAGCCCTAGCAATTTCCTTTTGTGATTTATAGGATTAAAACCTGTTTTCCTGCTGGCAGTGAACACTCTTTACCAAGCTCTCATCTCTGATTCCCATTTCATTTAGGTAGAGTGAACTGGAATTAATCAAATTGGATTGTTTCCTTATCCCCATCAAACAAAAGGTGATTTGATACCAAGTGTTAAAATACTATTGCTTTATGTTTCTCTGTCCATCAAAACTCCAGCCTTGCACTCAGCAGGAGCCGATCCTGCGTTAAGATGTCTTAGAGACGGGTGGATCAGTTTCTTAGGGACCTGGTTAGGGACAGGTACAGCTGGACTCGGTGATCTCAGAGGTCTTTTCCAACCAGATGATTCTGTGATTCTGAGATTGTGCCAGTGTGAACAAAAAAAAAACCCCAGCATCACATGGGGTTGTTTTTTAAACATTAAGGTTTTCTGCAGCTCTTCCGTAACAAGACCAGGACAGCAGAGAGGTGGGATTAAACATCCTGTCCCGAGATTCCTGCAAGGGAAGTGTGATAACAGAGCAACCACCTTCCCTTTCCACCACGGAATGAGTAGGTCAGGCAGCGTCTGGGACATGACAGAGCCTTGTTTGTGCGATATTAAAAAGAGACGAGCCATAATCAAAAGACATCCAAGCAAGGCATGGGGAGACACGAGGAAGCGAAGGCTGCAACAGCCTCGCGGCCAGCGCTGAGAGAAGGGGCATGGCAGTCCGGGAGGAAAGGAAAATCAATCTTCCGGTGTGACATGATATTCCTTTGATCAAACTAATCTTTTCATACTTTTCTTGCCTTTTGTTGTTGCTGTGAACATCTTTGCCTTCGGGGGGGAAAAGTGGAGAGGCACAAGGAGATAATAGACTGGCATTTGAAATAAACCGACAAAGCACGAACTCGCTTAGGTGGAAATGGAAATAAGCATGAGTTTAACTCTGTATTGATTTGCCACTCAGTTCTGAATCTTGGATTCATGGAACCATTTTGTGGAGATACTGGAAAAAAAACAAACTCATTTTAGGGGCATAGGATGGAAGTGGTGAGTAGCAGACTGATTCTCATTTCTTCCATTTCACCACGGGAATAATTTCCAAGGAGGCCAATTCAGAGTCAGAATCTGCTGGTAAACACTGACTATTGCCTCATTTTTTTCCCCAGAAAGGTGCATAGGTCAGGTTTAGGTGAAGCAAATCACATTTCTGAGTTCCTGAAAAGATACATCAACATGCTCGCCTTCTTGAGGAACTGACACTTGATGTAGCAAAGCCCTTAGAAGATGTGCAATATAATTCCCAAAACTCCTAAATCCCGCCTTCAAAGAAGAGTTAAGTTAAATGGAAGCCTAAATCTACCTGTACTCATGCTTATTTTATATTATATGCTAAAATCCTACTCATTGTGGAATAGTCAGTAAGACTTGCATGGATGTAGCACACAAGTTGCAGAGGGGAAGCTTCACACTAAACATTACAGATGGGAAGATGTTTAGAAGATGAGTTCATTAAGTTCATGGACTACTCTCCCATGGGAAGCTGCTGAGTCTCTTTCACTAGATGCACTCCAGAGAAAATTCAATTTAAAGGTGAACTGCAATGGTTTGCTGAAAATTAAAAACTCACTCATAAGACCTGAGCAAGGAAAAAGAGACTCCAGTTGCTCTTTAAATACATCACTAGGGTTGGATTTTATTGTCTGCAAGAGAGTTAGCGATTGAAGATTCTGGAGAAGAGAGTCCAGTCCTCTTATTTCCACCACTGAAGTGACACTGGATTTTAATACGAGAAATCTTACCAGTCTTTAGCCTCCTGGAAGCTTCAGTCTCCAAATAAAGCGTGTTAAGTAGGATTTGACCAGCTCTCTGAAGGGTTGTTTAGCTAAACCACAGCAGGTCAACCAGCAGCCATTCCTTCCTCTTTGTCTAAGTGCCTTATCACAACAAAACCCACTATCAAATACGTCAGGGGTCGTACACACCACCAGCCATCGATGGGAGCTGGGGCCATGCTGACCTTTTCAGTATTCGATATTGCGACGCGCTATAGTCACTCTACTCATTTCAGTGCTTTTACAGCTCCAGTGAGAGACAGAGCAGGGTGGAACGGCCATCCCAATCCAAATAGGGAACGATGAAAGGTCAGAATATTTCAGGGAATACATTTGAGCATTAAAATTTAGATGTAGGCTCTGTGCTAGAGCCTGTAACAAGAAAAGAAAATGGCAACCTATGGATTCACCTCTTTGAGGAGCCAGAAACTATTTTTCACGCAGACCGATGCGCACGCGTCCCTAAGGCAAACGCACAGACACGGCACAAACCCAAAATACACGCCTGCAAAAGCCATGCAAATACATCTACTCATGCAACTCACAAAATAATGGAATTTATGAAGTAAACTGCAAAATAACTGAATGGGATAGGCGGGCTGAGTTGGATTATTTCTCTTTTTTTAATGCTCTGCCAGCAACGGACACACCAGTCCTTGTCCCCCAACTTGAACAGCCCAAATTCAGAGGAGACACACAGGTTTGTACTGACTGAGGGTTTGGCTCCCAGCAAACACATCAATTCACTTCAGCCTTTTTTGACACAAGCCTCAAAGTTGCTCTAAACCCTTGAAATTCCTGCAGACCCCTTTGGCTGCGTAGGAATCAAAGGAAATCCCACCAGTACCAACACCAATACTCCTGATTTACATCGATGCAACTGAGAATGAAGATCCCTGGCTCTGGACTTGGCTCCGATGCTGTAGCTTACGCAAAACCCACTCAAACTCATTAACAGTAGAATAAAGGATAAAACCCCGTGAAAACCGTGGAGAAACAAGAACTGAGCAAGGATGGAGACTGACCTCACATTCAGGGCATGGCCAGATTGAGGTTTAATTCTGCCGTAGAATTTTCATTCCCCACACAAACTGGGAATAATATGAACAATATTTTTTCTGTCACCTTTTGCTCATCAATGCTATTTAAATTGTTTATTCTTCCATCTGGGAGAGCTGCAGATCAGCTTTGTGTACAGTGCCATGACCCCATTTGAGATTCCAGGTTGGTTTTGCAAATTAATAACAAAAAAACTGGTATTTATTTACCAGAATTTCTCTTTAATAACTTAAGCCAGCTAATATCGGCACTCAAGATGAGCTTGTGAACTGATGCATAAGAGAATCTAATCTTGGCAAATTAGATAATAAAGAGCAGTATTAACTATGTTTTAGATATCCTGTTTGATAATCTGTTTTAAGAACAACTCTTTTAGCCTGATACATCTGCAGCAATTTTGCTTTCTTACAAATTTCCCTCCTGAAACAATCACACGTTAGATTAAATAAATAGTAAGGTAAGTCTGATAAGAATTCTATTGATTTATTTTTCACTCCTCTGAAGCTGGTGTTGATTCAGGTATTTATAGGAAAAGCTAATTTTTGAAGCCTTTGCGAAGCAGTTTCAAGTTTCTTATGATTCCTGCAAATTTAATTTCAGAATTGGGGATGATGTTGATACCAGAATATCTTATTAGCAATAAAACCATAATACCTATAACTGAATAGCTTCTCAATTAACAAGTTGGAGAGCCAGCAAAAGGAACCAATTCCCTCTGTTGCATCCACAGCAGGAGACGTTTGAATTACCAGCGAGGCAATTAGCGTGCTTCGACCCAAATGATAAATAAATACATAAAATGCACAAGATTGAAACGAGCAAATATTAGCTCCATGTAAAATGGATGCAGGAGAAGTTTAACAATGTGGGAAAAATACCGTTCAGTACAGAATTTCCATTTAAAATACAGCCCAAGTGGATTTGAGATGTAAATGGAGAAGACGCAGGCGTTATTTTGTAACACTTCAAAGTCTGATCGCGCTAGGATCAAACAAAGAAATGTTTTGCTGTGAGGGTGGGGAGGCCCTGGCCCAGGGTGCCCAGAGCAGTGGTGGCTGCCCCATCCCTGGAGGTGTTCCAGGCCAGGTTGGATGGGGCTTGGAGCCCCCTGACCCAGTGGGAGGTGTCCCTGCCCATGGCAGGGGGTGGCGCTGGATGGGCTTTGAGGTCCCTTCTGACCCAAACCATTCCATGAGTCCCTTAAAGGATGCAACGTACAGCACTGACAAAGAGCAACGAGACCAGAGGGTCAGCAGCAAAGGATCAGATCGTCTCAATCCATCTGAGTTAACCAACTAATTTTATATTTCAGCAAACCTTCACCAAATGAAATCCTACCCTCAAGAACAGGAATTGAAATTAGTAACATTAGAGCTGTTTAAGCACAGGGATGCCGAGATACTTGTGGTTTGTTTGTACAGACTCCTTTCATAATATTAAATCCTAGTGTTTATTATTTGAAGACAGATATCTCTGGCATTTAAAAAGTCAGCTTTCATTTGTTGGAGCTAAATACGCACAGTGTTCTCATGAGTGGTGTGCAATTGGGTAACTCTAATTGCAAATAAGAATCTTTGCCTCCTTGGAAAACAGGTTTAAGTTTGTATAAGGTAATGAAGCAGTGGCCTCAAGATCAGCAACGGAACAAATTGCATTAAGTGAAATCAGGCAGTTGTCTATTCCGATTTCTTCCCTTGAAAAAGCTTTCTGCCGCCCAGACCCCATCACTGACGGACTGTTATTATCTTCCTTGTTCAATGAAGAGACAAAAATTAAGCGATTAAGGAAAAGTATTACAATCAACTTCCATTCATTCTTCCCTCAAAACCCAGTGGCGTTTCATCCCAATTTTCAAGTCCCTTTCAATAAATAACATGGAAACAGAAATGGGAAGGTTGTTGCTATGTAACTTCCAGTATTGAAATGGATGAGGCACGGTGACCTTGGCCTCTGGAGATGATGTGCAAACTATTTATATGCACAGCTGTACAAATTGCCAGAGTTTAATGTTAAATTCCATGGAAAATCATCTCTGCTGTTCTGCTTTTGAGGAAAGGACAGGGTTTAAATATTTAATAGGCTTTCTCACTGTGCAAGCACATTTGGTATCACGTAAGTGAGCAGCACAGATCTTTCAAGGCTCTGGCTTCAAGCATTTGCCAAGCTCTCCTATAACGCGAGTGACAATGAGAGAGGTTCATCAGATCATAAGCAGCAAATGGTAACAAAGAACATCTGGGATGTGCAGCAACCCCCCTTTCTGTTGTGTGTTTTTTGTAAGGGCAGCTGCCAGCAGTGCACCCTCCTCCCGCTACCCACTCCGAATGGCCGCTGGGTCCCAGTGGGGCTTCCCTTCCTCCCTAGAACGTACAGGTAAGCAATAATTAGATTTTCAGTTTTACGGAGGAGCCTTCAGAACCTCCTTGTCACGTTCCCAGGATGGCGGTAATCTCGCTGCGCTGTGGTTTAACAAACATCAGTGCGCGTCTGGCAGGGCACGCACGACTAATGCAGGAGATTCTGACTCCAGACTGTGACCAAGAGTTAAAATCTTTCCAAAGAAGGGAAACAGGAGTGAAACTACAATTCACAGCCCTACAGAGCTCAGGACATTTCACAGCAGAGTTAACCCCTTTTTTTTTCACCTGCTTTACGGGCAGAAGAGCAAAGGCAAGGAGAGGCAAAGCACACTGTGTGACAGAGCAGGAGCACCGTTCCAAATCAGACCCAGAAAGTACAAGGTTTGATTTCATTACTCTCCCATACAGAACACTCTCTCGTAGGAAGCAGAACACACAGGCAGGGTCCAGCAACAAAGCCTTTCCTCCTCCCAAAGCCATTCCGACCAAAAGATAAGAGCAGAGATGTATAGGAATTCTCCCTGGCCCAGCAGTCCAGTCCTGTGAGTTCCAACAAAATTAAATGCCCTGACACTTCAACTTTGGGGTTCTCAACTCTGCAGGAACCTCATCAACAACTATCAAAGGACCATCGGTCCCATCAGCGTTTCTCGCGGCAAATATACTGGAGCTACACATAAACACTCACATATTTAATTTCATTCCTTTGTATGGAATGCCTTCCTTTCATGCCTTCCAATGTATGTCCCAACTAAAAATATATGCCGAATGCACTGCTGCATTATCGTTCACAAAGTCAACAGAACTCAAGCTGAGGCGATGTTCAGTAAACAAAGATAATGGGGTTTGCTTGAAACTTAAGAGTAGAAACACGGAAAAAGCGGGAATGCCAGCTGCAGCGTTAACAAGCCCCCTTCCCACACGCTGTGTGGCGCCGGCATTTCAGCAGTGAGCAGGGCATGAGCAGATGGGCAATAATGTGTGTATCTTTGTTTTGTTGCTTTACCTTCAACTGAGACAGTGTTTTAGAGGGTGAAAAACACGAAAATTACCTATAGAATCACAGAATGTCCTGAGTTGGAAGGGACCCACAAGGATCATCGAGTCCAGCTCGTCCCTGCACATAAACTGGGTTTGGGGTGGGGGTTTTTAAATTGTAAAAGGTTTTCTGACTTTTTTGAAATAGAAAAAAAGAATGCTTAAATCCGATTTTAAAATGTCACCAGTTTTTATGGATTGGGAATTCCACTCCCCTCTCTTTCAGCATGAAAAGCAGAGCTTATTGCACGGGTAAGCAGGGGTCAGACTGAATTACTGAGATTTGCTTACTGATGCAGAGCCCAAGAGCACTGACAGAGATGATGTGAGACGCAGCATTCCCTTTCCCTGGACTTCTGGACTAGAGACAAAAACAATTTGCCTTTTTTTGCCTTCACATCTTATAATCCCAGAGGAACTGCATTAGATCAGCGCTGCTCCCAAGAAAGCCGCAGGCTGTAGGAAGCCGCACAGGTGAACTCATCGGTGGCAACTCTACTTTTGAGTCAGCACTGTTATCAATTACCAGGCATGATTTTATGGTTTGATGGACCATAAAGCTTCAGGCAATGAATCTGGAGTATGAGCATGATCATAGCAGGTCATTAAGGATCCCATAACACCGCTTGTTTGCATCAGGTTATCCATCTTCTTGTCTTGCATCAATTTTAGTTCAGTTTTTTCCAGGTAAAATTCCCCCATGCAGTTCCTGACATTGGATTCTTCACCTGTCGTCTCCAGCCCTTGCGCAGAGCATTATGTTGTTAAAACACAGCAATGTCACCCCAAAGGTACCTTCCTTCCAGCAGCTGGAAAAATACTGTAAAGTTCTTAAGTAATCTCCAAAAAAAACTGATATTTACCTACAAAATCGGTTATTTGGTTATTTTACACTCTTAGATAGAAACAAACATGGATGTTTATGAAAACAAAAAGTTATTTTGGGGAACTGTAATGGAAAAAAAAAAAAATGTAATTTGTAAAAGGCCTTTTCCTGCAGGAGTTTCAATGTAAATGAAAAAGCCACTTCCTGCTGACCAAGTTTTGAATAAAGCTAGAATAGGAAAAATACACAGCCCTCAGCACATTATGGATCTTTGTGCTGTCAAAGCCTTCTCTAAGATGTAAAAACAGGCCACAAGTTATACGTCATTCTTTGGTAGGTCCTGGGAATTGGCTGTTGATTTATATCAGCTGAAAATTTGACCTGAGACAACATTCTTGAACAACAGAGGGAGGTTTAATACTTGAATCAAAAAGAACACCACAAAACCTACACTGCTTCATTATTGGAGGGCTGGTCGAAATAAGAAAGTATTTAGATAACCAAACACACAAAGAGGGAAAGACAACACTTCAACTTGATTTTGATTTGCATATCCAGGATACTCAACATATGAGACAAATAATTCAGGGCTACAGGCACCGAGTACTTCATAGAAAAGGAGGATATTTATTGTCACTGCTGAAGGATATAAAGTTATTTGAAAGGTATAGACTTGATTCTTTTCACAGCCAATAGGGATTTCTCTTGCTTATTTACTCTCAGAGTCTGGACAGATTAATCATTCTTGGGGAAAAATTTAAATGATTCAGCGTTACGGGTTCTAACGGTACAGTGAGAAGGGGTTGGGGGATTGCACTCAATGTCGTTAGAAAAGTGGGAATAGAACGAGCAGCGAAGCGGTTCAGGATTTTTTGGTACCCACGTACATTTGTTGGCTGTTTTACCACAGGATTTGATAAACAGTACATTTTTTGGAAGAGTAGTGGTTGCATTATGAACAATAAGTTCAATTTTCTAAAGCCGATGGGCATTTCAGAAGACACATCCTGCTGATTGTTAGCAGGGTTTAAACTATCAAATCACATCAGCACTTTTGAAATTCCCACGCCTCAGCCCTCAAGTGCTGATCTTACAACTTAGGCTTTCACCAGCCAGGTTTTTTCCACTGTATTTAGACAATTAGAGACACAGACAGTCACTAATGGAGTTCTCAGAAGTTTTTAAGTACATTAGCGTATCTTGAGTGTACGAGCATTAAATCCTTGAATGTACTGAAAACCCTGTACGCGTCCATATGGTTTTTTTTCCACTAGAGGTGGGTTTTCGCTTACCTCATTTTAGCAAACTGGCTACCTCAAGCATAAGCATCCGTGCATCTCAAAGCCACTTTGTAATATATTAAGTCAAAGAGTTTAGTTTACAAACAGAGTTCCAGCTTTCATGTACATTTTATCCTATAGGGAGAAGCAACGTTTGCCAAAATTTATCCCTTTTTCTGAGGAAAACAAAAAAAATAAAACGGATTTAAGAGAATCAATTCCCTGGTCCATTCCAACCAAAAAAAAAAACCTGACTGACCCCATTTGCAGCAGCTCATCTCTTGCTCCACAAATAGCTCCGTTTATTTCAATGGAACCACTTCTGTGGGAAAGTACTACCAATTCCAGCGCAGCTGCCACTCCCATCGCCCTCAATCACCAAG
This sequence comes from Neomorphus geoffroyi, assembly GCA_033558235.1. NCBI lineage: Eukaryota > Metazoa > Chordata > Aves > Cuculiformes > Neomorphidae > Neomorphus > Neomorphus geoffroyi. Next base: position 1,414,876 of record JAUMJM010000056.1, read on the forward strand.
ATTCCTCCTACAGCAAAGCAGCATTTGGCCAGCAGAACCCTTTCCAAGGGTTGCAGTGATTTAGTATCACTGACTCAGGGCATTCGAGCCACCCATAATCAGCATTCCTGATCATATGGATTTCCAGGACTGTTACCCCTCATCTGATGAAGCAGTTATGATTTCGCTCCATTTCATCATTCTGAATCTGATGGTTGGTACTAGAAGCACATCCTTAGCTATAAATACAATCAGAAAGGCTTATTTAACGGCAAGGTGGTTACCTTAGACGACAGGATGTTTTTTCCAAGCAGTATCTCTGGGAAATGTGTTTTGTGTATCTGACAGCTCCCAAAAATGGGCAAAGTTTCATCCAAATTGTTGCGATTCTGCCCAATACGAAACATTTGGTCTCAGATGTGACTTCATTCAGATGAAGTGGCGGTGTGGGGAAATGAAAGTATTATTAAATTAACACAACCTACAGCCCTCTATGGATCCATTTTTGACCAAAATACTCCACAGCAGATGAATTTTTCAGTGTGGAGAGTTTGGTATTGAGCTCCAACATTTACTCACATTTCTTTTCACAACCCACTTACAATGATGACTCCCCTTATACTGAAAATATCACTGTTATATTCTGAGCACCAGCGCAGCCACAACACCAACTTCATTAGCTCCATGATGCTACCTGCCAGGTACACTGGCTGCAGCCTCACATACAGTGGCCACGTATGAAGAAATAAGGTTAAAACCAAGCCACAGCAAAGAGGGAAGCTGCAGAACTTGTATATACAAAATAAAAGCATGTATTGCTAGTTTGTGTGTGTCAGGGTTATATAAAAGCTTCTCCACTCCAGACAAACAGATATAAAATAGTAAAAAAACAAAAGAGTACCTTGAGCACTGCGTAGAAACTGCCTTCCCAGCAAGAGTAGAAGGGAGCAGACCTTCCCGACACCGAGAGCAAAGATCCAGAGCTAATAACATTTTTGCAACACTGACAAGTTTTCAGAAGTGTTGTGTTTGTGAAAAGGTTATAAAGCGCCCTGCTGGGCCCAGAGCAATCACACAATGCCAAGGCCTAATCAGATTAATCGGCTTTGCTAGAAGGCATCAACCTTGCGGGTCCAACCGCTCTCGTATCTGCTTTGCACCGAAGTCTCACAGTGCAGTCGTTCCTGGTTATACGGAATAGCAGTCTCAAACCTGACCTGTTTGAAGAACTCTGTCCAGACAAAGCCTCTTCATAACTGCTGGACCCTTCATGGATCACAGCACCACATTAGAAATCTGAATACACAACTATTTATTGCCAAGTTGAAAGAGATGAATAGGTGTGAGATGGCAAATTGGTTCTGTCTGAAATACTGGAAGTCCCTTCCCAGCTGCAATTCCTGCCTGCCAGGAGGAAGGTGTTCTTTTTCCTTGCACAATTTCAAGAGCAGCCAGGGTTGAATGAAAATACTGCATCTAATAAAATTTAACCATGGAGAAAGGAATTAAACTGAAATACTTTGATAATCAGCTAAGTAAATCATAGAGTCATAGAATGTTTTGGGTTGGAAGGGACCTTGAAGATAATCCAGTTCCAACCCCCCTGCCATGGGCAGGGACACCTCCCACTAGACCAGACTTACTTTTCTTGAATAATAATACATTTTTCACCAGTTTGTTTTAATTGAAAGAACTAAAGAACATCACAGCTTAGGAAAAAGTGAGATGAGAGGTACCAGACTTGCTCACAGAGATTTTCCATTTCCAATCCCTCTCCTTTTGGCTTCCCACCAGTCACCAGTCCTTAGTCCACATTACAAGCCCTACTGAAAAAGTAGAGAATCAATATAATTCCAGAGTCAATTCATGGTCATATTTTATCTCGGCAACATTCCTGGAACATAACAGCCCCATCTGTGAAAAATACAGGCAATGCAAATAAATGCAAGCTGTGATCCTCCAGTACTTTGGAGCCCATCTCTACCAAGCTATTGCAGCACAAGGGGAAGAGAGCTACAGCAAATTTGTATATGCAAATCAGGATTTAAAAATGGACCTCATGGCCCTAGTTCAGAAAAATCTCCTTATTCAAGAGAGTACACAAGTGTTCTTAAATTAAGTCGCATGTGTTTATTACGTAAGCAAACCACAAGATTGCTGGCTTTTTTAAAGACAGCATCTTTCATGGTTTGTTTTTCTTTGTAGCTTCTAAGTATTGGGCAAAGTTACCCTCGTTATACGAATGCTTTTGCTTTTTCCATCAGAAATAACTTGATCTTTTTTGGCTCCCATTCAGCAAAATTGCCAGATGTTATAATTTGCACCTGGTTGGTGTCCGAAAAGCCTGGTTATTTTTAGGTTAGCAGAAGGAAACGTGTCTTTAGTGCCTTTGATCAATTTCATAAACTTTTGCCACCTCTTAACTCTTCCAGCTGGTTTCATGAGGAAGCAGAAGTCCATCAATGACATGGAGTAGGTCAAAGCAAAGCCAGTAAATTATAGAATCATTAAGGTTGAAAAACAGCTCCAGGATCATCAAACCCATGGTGTTCAGACAGTTTATACAAGATGAGGATTTGGTACAGCCTGAATTCAACCAGATCCTTACACACGTTCTCACTTCACAGACCGGGACCAGGAAGTAGAAAATGACACAAGGTTTTCATTAAACATAGAATCATAAGGTTGGAAGAGACCTCTGAGATCATCGAGTCTAACTGTACCTGTCTCCTCACTAAACCATGTCCTTAAGAAACTCAACCACCTGCCTTTTAAACATCTCCAGGGATGGCGACTCCACCACCTCCTTGGGAAGCTGTGCCAATCCCTGACCACCACTTTCTCTCTTCTCCATGCACAAATTAAGTCCTTTCCTCCAGCAACTGCCACAGGTGAGAAATCAGGTCTTTTTCTTTGGACTGCAGCAGCAGAAAGACTAAAACACCCCTTTTCCTGAGGGAGGAGCTCCTTACAATTGCTTCCCAGTTCTGAAGGTGGGTGTGGCGCACATGAACTGGTGCAATTATTCCCCTTCCTCCAAGCGAGGAGATGCTTTGAGCAGATGACTTAGAAGATTAATCTCACCTTTTCCCAGGTTAGCAGCTCACAGTCTACCCTCTTTTTGCTCTGTGGCTTTCCTGAGCTAATGAAAAAACCTGCTTTGAGATACCGCTAAAAGTCACCAAGTAGGAGGAGAAGACCATCCCTACGGAGCTGGATTATTCATCGGAAACAAAAACCTGGGCTGGAACCCTCTTAGGTGTGACAGCACCATGCATTCCTCCCTGACTGTTTAAACTCTGCCACACACTTGCATCTCTTTACAAAGTTGGTTTTTCCTCTTTTTTTATCAGCAAGAAGGAACTGGAACGAGTTATCGCCTGGCTCTGGCAAAATCGATCAAACGCTAACAAGGGCCAAGGCATTACTTAAAGAGAAGATGAGAATTCAGAAGTTATCTCACAAGGAGAAAGTAAAGTATGAGACTGTGTTCGGTTCATGGAAATACTCACCAGTGAAGCCTTTGCTTCAAATCTGCCCCATTCTCTAATGCTCTTTGATGTTGATTCATCCCCCAGGGCTTACACTCGTACCTGGCTGGCTCCACGCAGTTGTGTGTTCTCAGGGAGGTGACCTTGCCCTTTCTGGGATTCAGAACTAGTTTGGGGTGGGGTTTTTTTAAACCAATGTGCAAAGCTGGTGAGTTTTCAGGAGGTGGGGGTGTTGCCCCCATGGAGTTTAGTAGGATAGAAAAGACATTAAGAGTAGAGAGAGGAAACGACTCTTCTGCTGGGCTCTGAGAGTCAGTGACGCAAGCTGGGATGCAGTAAGCAGGCAGTCGGCATTTTTCTTGGTTAACATCCCTTTGGGCAAACCTTCCCCTGCCAGAGCTGAGCTGCTAAAAAAGGAAACAAAGGGGAAAACATCTCTTAGATGAGGTCAAAGAAGACCCATCACACTCCTGTCTGACTTTCTCCTCCTGGCTGCACTCAGTGGCAGGGATTATTTATGGGGACCTGAAGTGTACCCGACGTGCAAAACCTGTGGAAGACATTAAAATACAAAATAAAACCTCATCTCCATGTACTGCAGCTGAACTTTACTGAGTTTCCTTCTAAGACTGCATTGTTGACGCCCGACTGAATTCTGAATCCAGCAACCCCGCTGTCCTGAGTTATTCCAAGGGCTGATGGACAGAACATCCAACCTTCTGCAAGCTCTGCTGACCCCTCTCACAGCGCAGGTGAACATGAAAGCTTTCCTCACAGCCTGAGCACATTAGAAATGCAAACCTTAATTATGACTGAAAGGCAGCTGCCATCAGTTCCTACACACTGGCATCAGGTCTGGAACTGTAAACAAGGAATCCATTAACATAAACGCTGGGTAGGGAGAGCTGCTCCCAAACAGGAATTCCTAACCTCTTCATCAGCAAAAGATTACTTATTTCATGATTTCCTTAATAATAAATTCATCTCAAAATAAATCTAGGGGTGGGGGCAAGAGTAGAAGAACTATAAATGGCTTGCAAGTTAATTTTCAAGGAATTCCTTCCACATGCCAAGAGACTTTAGAAGAGAAACTGCTCTGTTCCAACTCCTTACATCCACATAAATAGAGATTAATGTTAATAGAAAGCCTGGCTGAGCTGGGCTTTTCCTTTTCTGCAGAGTTTGCGCATAAGAGGGAAAATCTGAAGTCACTTGAAATTCACAGCACTGAGTAAGTCTGATCTTTTATCTGCATGGTAAAAACGTACGAGTTAGGAGAGAAAATGGATTTAAGTTGTCTTTGAAATTTCTGGAAAAGCAAAGGATGTTTATTTCCTTGTTTGTTTTGTGTGGCCTGGTTTGCTTGGAGAACAGAACTGCCCATACAGCACGAGGATAAAATCAGAGCCTTCACCGCTCCCCACTCTGCCTCATTTCTTGAGCTGAGCACCTCAGCCCGACAAGAACGTCCCGTTACCTCCTGGACCAGGGTGAGAGGAGTCGAGCAATGAGAAATTTAAGTGGCAACAAAAGTAAGTGGAGCAGGAAAGTGGAAAGGAGTCGGAGGGGGGAAGCAAAAAGCAGTGATCATGACCTGCTTTCATTCAGTGTTTTCCAATTAAAGTGATTTTTCTCAGAAGAAAACCTGCTCAGTGGAACACATTCATTTCTTCTCAGTGTTCTGTGAAGGCAAATTGAAAACCTGCACGGTGAAATTTTACTTCATGGTTAAATTACAACCAATTTTTCCCCACACAAAAATAACAAAACAGTCACTCACTGGTTTTCAAATCAATTTTCCTTTTGCTTTTACTGAGATAAGGAGCAAAGTTTCCACGATTCAAGATGCAGGGGTTTTTTCCTCCCAAATATTTTTCTTTAACCCTGCCGAGCTCCTCTCAAATGATCACATCAAAGCTATTTCTCAGTAGCAAAAATGAAATCCTTTAAGTACCCCATAATTGTCAAATACAAGGGATGAACTCAATGCTTCCTAAAAAGCTCATTTAGAACCAAATCCTGCTTTAACACCACACTCCATGCATTTCACCTGGGTCCCCTGCAGAAAGGTGAATTTCCTCCTCATCATGTACCCAGTCTCATGATCATCCATTTCACAGGAATGAAGAAATAAGTTAAAGCGAGAGAACTGCTGCATTTACAGGCCTGCCTTGCCTTTTCACAGCCAGTTCCTTCTCCTCCCCTCTGCTCGGGCATTAAGGCTGCTAAGAGTGAAAGGAAATTTTTCCTTGAATTAACGTGAATCATTCTGTCAGAGAACAGCGTAACTAGCAGTAATTTTCAGATCAATTTACATGACATCCCACTTATTTTATGCAGTGCCATGTTGCTGTTCCACTTGACTGCATTCATTACATACGTCCTTAAAATTGAAAGTTTTAATCTCTATGAAGCTCCTATTTCCTGGGGTTCTATATTGCAATATCTGCTTCCCATCAGCAGCTTTAACTGTTCATTTGCATCATGTTCTTAGCTGCCACCAAGACTTTGCTGAAATAAAAGGTCTGATGGATGCTGGAAGCCCATCTCCTTTGGTAGCAGTAGTTTATAGATGTCTCTTCAGGCGTTATCTGGACTTTTAAAATTAAAATATCTGCAAATTTCTCGGTCACAATTGTCATGCCACCCCAAAAAAGAGAGAAGGCAGAAACGTTAAATCCTGGTTTCTTGCATTCTGGCCCATTTTCTTAGCCAGAAGCCACACTGACCATCACTTCTACTGCTCCATCCTCCCACTCCCTGCAGATGAATTAATGTTTCCAAGGCTACAGAGCAAATCAAAGACTTAAATGGAATTAGAGCCTGCGATTACCAGCTCATACTTAAAAGTCTTAGTTTCTAGACCATGCAAATGGCTTCCAAATGGAAGCCTGACTAATACCATGTAGAAGCTTAATTAACTGACAGCACCCATCTATCAGCCAGACATCCAAGTGGCAGCATTTCCGCTGCTAAATCATTGGAGGTGTAAAATTCCAGCTGGTAAACTTTAAAAGGCGAGCAAAGCTGCCAAAAGCCTTTGCCATGAGAATGTTTCGCAACTTCCATTTCACTGACTGAATTCAGGGATGTGTCAATCCAGCCTCTTTACACGCTCAAATGGCCTTTTCACTGCAGAACCTGAGAACTTTATCCCCAGCACAACTGAACTGCAAACCTAACCACCCTGGGAACCCCAGTTTAGCCTAAGTGTCTTCTATCGTGTCCCAGCACAGGCGCGCAATGCTGACTAACAATGTTCCTCTCTCCAAAAGGCAGCTGCACTTAAAAGATGCAGAGCTGAACACGACCCAGAGGGAGACTGAGGTGAGATCTGCGGGAGAAATGTTTTGCTGTGAGGGTGGGGAGGCCCTGGCCCAGGGTGCCCAGAGCAGTGGTGGCTGCCCCATCCCTGGAGGTGTTCCAGGCCAGGTTGGATGGGGCTTGGAGCCCCCTGACCCAGTGGGAGGTGTCCCTGCCCATGGCAGGGGGTGGCACTGGCTGGGCTTTGAGGTCCCTTCCAACCCAAACCGTTCCATGATCCTATAAATAACGACTGCACACAGTCTCTTCCTATTTTTTAATATTTTGCAATATTAAGAAGGAGCAGAAGTAAGATTTTCCTCATTCATTGTTCCCAAGTAAATTGTTCATCTAGAAAATCGAAATGCATTCTGCCAAATCTGAATGCCTTTTCTAGAAGAAAGCACCACGCACAACAGTCACCTGGCACCACACACATCATCCCCAGTTCGCAGACAAGGGAAAAGACACTAAGGGTGTCAGGAAGAGAGAACAAAATTAGCACACGAGAAAAACAAACTGGAGTGACTCATTATGAATTGTTAATGGCCTGTTTACTGCCAACCTTGTCACAGAAAACAGGAGCACGTCTGCTAAGACAATAATTTATTTCAGGCCGTAGAATTTGAAAGATACTTAAATGATAGTGGGAAAATGAAAATATGATTGAATTTGTCATGTTTGTATGGGGGGGGGTTCTGCAATAAAAACGTGTGTAATTACTCACAGTAATCCGAACACGCTGCCAAAAAGAGTCCTGGCTAGAGCTCTGCCATCAAATCCATTCAAACCATCTTTTAAGAATCACTTGGGTCTCACATTACAGACCTCGTAACTCAGTTCAGTTTTGGTAACTTATTTGCAGAGGTACAAATAAACCCCGAGTGTTTGGATAGGGGAGAGGGGAATTTATCTTACAAACTACTGTCAGAATCTTTCTTGTCGACTCTACCTGAACACAGAAAGCAAATATTTACTTAGAAGTGATCAGCATCAGGAGAGACAGGAGCTGCTTTGTGTCACTGAATTTCAACAGGAGGAGGGTAGAGGGACAAGTGTTTGCACAAAGCCAGCTCAGGCAGCGCAGCCTGGGGCGGAAGCCCTGCAGAAGGGGCTGCAGGAGTCAGAAACCTCCCTTTTCTCTGTAGTTCTATCCCCAACTGTCAAACTCAAAAAAACTTTATATTGACATTACCAAGTGCGAAATATGCACCTGGGGTTCATTCTCCATAGGAAGCTGGAGCCATCTGTGCCTTCTACCTGTTAAAGTCCAAAGGCAGGGCTGTTGTGTCCTCAGGGAGCTGGTTCCCAGCTGGACTGTGCTCTGGGATCACTGAGACAGTCAACACTGCAGCTTTCTGAAAGCAAATCTCAGAGTGAGTCGTTTGAGCTTGGACCCTGGGTCTCAAACCTTCACATCACCCCTTCAGCGTACATTTCAAGTGATGTCAGATAATATTTATTGTATGATCTTCATTGTAACTGCTTTCATGACACAAACACAAATCAACCAAGAGCAGGACTGCAACAGAGTCTGCATTATAACATCTATATAGTGCTACTTCCTTTTACAGCCTTTAAAATTCTTTAATCATTGCCATTGTGGGTGTTCCTGCCAAACATTCAGCGTAGCACTCTATATAAATGTATGCATGGGACACGTAGATAATGTTCTTTGAGCAACCTGTGTGCATAAAGTGTGCATATTATAAACTCCATCTATATATTAAACTGTACATACACTTAGTGTGTCCTGGTTTGATAGCAGATACATATTTTGCTTTTACTTGAAGCTTTCAGCTGCCTCCAACACGTGGCATTCAAAACTTCAGCAATATCATGAGTGTCAGAACTGTCAGGATGATTAACAATAGGTATTTGAAAAGAAAACAGTGGGTAGTTAAGACCTGTTCTTGCAATATGATTTATGTAGGGGTTTTTATGACAGAACCATGACTTTGAGACAAAAACAGTGCACGTTCACAAATGTGAAAGAAGTGGGTGTTTGGCCAAGCAGGTTGGTTTTGACTAAAGGATTCTGGCTTTTTCTTGCAAAATCATTTAAGGTCAATATGAAGCAATAAAGAATTCCAGCCTCTTAAACACAACGAACATTATGGGAGACCCCAATCCCAAGCTATTACAAATGAGTCTGTTTCTACTGAAGCACAATAAATCACGTACAGCATTGAGTGATGATCTGTGTTAGAATGTTTATATTGAAAAGGAATTAGAGAATCTATTCCAGATAGGACATTCAAACCCACCTCCCTTATCCTATTTCTGGGCTGCTCTACTTCACAATTTCTATGGATTGACAAAGAATGGCTAAAGACATCCCACTGAACAAGTAAACACTGCAAGATGTTTCCGGACATAGCTTTAATTCTTAACCATTATCATCTTTATTATATGCTTCTGCCTTTGTTTCTGCTCAATGAAAGCACTAGGATATCTGGCACGTTTTTTTACAGCCTAACATGTGGTACAAAAAAAAAAAAAAAAAAAAAAAAAAAAAAAGGAAGGCCATAGGAAAAAAAGGAAATCAAGAGGATTGTGTTGCTTGAAAATGCTGCTCCTCAGCTGGGATGTGACTACTCCACGGCAGCCAAAGGGCCACATGCATTGAACAGAACAAGACAACAGTTGCTTGAGCCATTTTCCTAGTTTTTATTTTGTTAGAAGTTAAGAATGGATGAATGAAAGGAAGAAACCTCTGTGCTTAAAACCCCAGGGGATTTAAGGAAATGGTCTGATACAATTGCCTAAAACAGCTGTGAAAACATTTACCCTTATTCACATTTATGTTCTCTTTTGCTTTTGTCCCAAAGCATTATTTTGCAGGTTTTTTTGTGGTTATTTGTGTTCCAGCAAGTCAGCCCAATTTACTGATCTCAAATTGCTCTTAAATGCAACATTTGAGAGTAGGATTCCAAACAATTCAATTATCTGTTCATTCTAAAAAAGAAATTGGTTACTTTTGGTAAGCAAATATCACTGCAGACCAACAGTGGCGAACTGCTGTCTCTGGGTGCGGAACAGCTGCTCAAGTCTCAGAGAGGCTGAAGGGTGAACGGCAACTGCCCTTCCTATTGCCGCATCCTTAGCGTGTTGACAAGTACTAAAACCCACTCTCTGGTGCATTGGGTAAAGCAAGGCAGAGGGGCTTAGGAGAGCATTTCAACAAGCAGCATTCTGCTTGCATGAGTGCAGCAGAGTTCCTAACCCAACTGTTCCCTTTTGCAGCCCATCTGCACAACACCCTCACTGAGAGCAGGGCTCTTCTGCAATACAGTCCACTGAATGGCACAGATGTTATTCTGGCCTCATCTGAAAGGTTCCCAGGTAGCCAGAGAGGTTTGCTTTGGTTGGCAAGACGCCAAAAGCGCAGCACATTTCAGCAATTTCCCCCTGTTCACACAGGGAGTCACTCATGCATCCTCCCTCATGCTGTTCTTATCTGGTTCTGCTTCATTCGAGAGCCACAGTTCCCAGCTTTTAGCCAGACGTTACAACCCAAGTCCTCTGCTCCTCTCCATTCCCTATCTCTCTCCATCCTTTATCACTTGATGCTGAAACATAACACACCGTATGGTCTTTGTTTCCCTCTCCTGTCCGCTCCCCACCATCCTTTTCTTCCTGAACCTGTCATATCTGCATCACAAGTGCAATTGGAAAGGGGATCTCAGAGGAGCTACCTGTCAGATACATCTACTTGGAGATCAACTCTGCTGCTTAAATCTGGAAAAGGAATGATTCCTGGGAGGAAATACTGCTGCACTGCTGTTAAGCATAGTAACTTTATCCAGCTGGTGAAGATGACAGAAATCTATCAAAATAAATAAGAAATAAATATTAAGCCATCAAACCTTACTAGACCACTCGGGCAGCACAGGAGAAGGTGGCAAAGAATATAAAGGAGATTTATTTTTTAACAGATAGACAGCAACTATGTGCAAAAATACATCAGAAATTTCCACGGATTGGTCCTGGGATACCTACATGTTCCTAAGGCACCTCCAGATAAAAGGCATGTAGAAATTAATATGCATTTTAACTACAATCCAAACATAACTACAGTTTTAGATCACTAAGTGATAGAGATGGATATCACAATATCACACCCTGGAGCATCCAGAACAAAATCATCCGCGCTTGCTCTCATTTGAATGTGTGATTTTGATGAACGATGATTTACTGCCTTGTTTATAGATGGCAGCCTGGCCAGATCTCCACAATTACTGTACGCTTAACTCTCATTAGAGATATTAGTTTTCCTGTGGGCTTGCTTTAATCTACACTCTATGGACAAATACCTACTGGTATTGTAGACAATGAGAAAATCCATTAGCTGCTACAGCATTCTACAAAGGAAACTTAAAGGCAAACTCACAAATAAACACTAGCAATTTTTCAACAAGCTTCCTATAGTGTAGAACTATTTCAAAAGTAATTGCCAATATCTCGACTTTCCTCCTACACTATAAAACACATTTTAATCCACATGTCCTTGTGTTCTAGAGCTCTGTACACGAGAGGTGCAGAGATGCTGTGGAAATTCATCTGCAGTGTATCTGCCTGTAGAAGTTTGCCAAGCATCCAGCCAGCTGTCCATAAGATGAAAAAGAAACGTTTGATCCTTCAAGTGGATAAAATGTCACTTCCTGCACCAAGAACGTAAAAAAAAAAAAAAAAAAAGCAACAACCCATAAGACAAAAGCATGCTGAAGAACAGGGAGAACGAGAAAAACTCCCTCTTTCTTTGGTCAGTAAACAAACCGAGAGAGAATAGGTTTTCAGTGTGTTGACAACGTTCTGGCAGTTCATTAATCCCAGCAAAATCTCTCCAAACTTACTGATGCATGGATTCCATTTTCAAATTTCTCATTAGTTCCTCTTTATGGATTAAATGCTGATGTTCACGAATGAATGCACACAGCTTCAGCTGATGGATGTAATTGGGTTGTAATGGATTTTAGCTGCTGTTCCTTCTGATCTAGCCAATTTGAAATGCAGTCTCAATGTATTCTCCCCATCTCTCTGTAGGGAATGAGAAATTGAATCCTACAAGATGGAATTTATCAACTTCCATAAAGTCCGCTCCAACCCTCATAAAACTGTTAAACTTCTCATTATCATTCCACCACAGTTATTTCCAAAATTCTGGTCAGGCAGTCAAAATATTAAAGTGCATTTGAAATAAGTAGAGTTGATCCTTCAATATTCTGTATGTCCTCAACATTGATTTAGGTGCTGTAAATATTACCAACCCAGGATGACATTAACATAGCAAAAGCTTAACAACAGGGACATGAAGTGATATGAAAGGATTTAAAGGTTGCAGAACCTCCTTCCAATTCTTCATATATCTGTATCTTGATAGATAAACACATGATTTGCTATCACTATGGGGCCAGTGTGCAAAACACAGCTTTACTCTTCTTCCGCCCTCCGTAAACAGCATCTGCCTTGCTCTCAGTTTCCATTGGTTTAACCCATCCTTGGCTGACCAGGAGAATATGGAATGGTAAGAGTCCAGGTGTGTTCCACAAGGGAATGTGGAACACCAATGGCACAGAAAGGTTCACACAAGGCTCTGAAGATGTAAGGGATTTAACAAAAGTAAGGGGATTAGCATCTTAAAGAAGGGGAAGAACCGGGTGTGGTGGTTTGGGTTTGGTTTTTTTTTAGATTTCACCTAAAAAACTGGCAAGAGGAAGGCTTTCGGAATCACAGTGTGGTTTGGGTTGGGAGGGACCTCCAAGCCCACCCAGTGCCACCCCCTGCCATGGGCAGGGACACCTCCCACTGGCTCAGGGGGCTCCAAGCCCCATCCAACCTGGCCTTGAGCACCTCCAGGGATGGGGCAGCCACCACTGCTCTGGGCACCCTGGACCAGGGCCTCCCCACCCTCACAGCAAAACACTCCTTCTTAAGATCTCATCTCAATCTCCCGTCCTTCAACTTAAAACCCTTCCCCCTCATCCTGTCCCTGCACTCCCTGATCAAGAGCCCCTCCTCAGCTTTCCCGTAGGCCCCAGACACCTCAGTCCAACTGGTCTGGATCAAATATAAACTTGAGTCAAATTCCTATAGTCATGTAGCAGCTACAGGCCAGTAAACTGGCAATAGACTTTGTTCCTGGAAGACAGTAATTCAGATTTGTCTATTGCTTTTAAACCATCAACAGTTTAACAACAGGCTGAAAACGTGCTACAGGGAAAAATCTTCTTTCCAACCACCCAAAGGTGGCCTCTGCAACACTTGGTATGATACATATTGACAGACTGGAAGAAAACTCACTCTGACATAGTGAGGATTTTAAAAGATACTGAACTCACTGGCATGAATTTTCAGGAATCCAAAAGCCACAGTAACCCTAGGCATGCAAGGGCTCTGAAAAGTTTGAAACCAGGATGTCAATCCTCATCAGTGCAACAAATCATTTAGTGAAATGCGTAGCTTTATAATTATGTGCTTGGGGGAAGGGAAGAGGGAGAAAGAATTTAAGATGGTTCAGCACAAGTCAATGAAAACAGCTGTCAGTCATCTAATTCAAGGCTTTTTGAAATCTCATTTCTCAAAGTGCTTTTACTTATTAGTGCTCTCACATCTTCATCTATCCAGAGAGATGGATCTCGAATAGCGCCATCCACTGTCTTTACCTCACCTATCCCGTGAGAGCAAACAGTAAGGGATCATGGAATGGTTTGGGTTGGAAGGGACCTCAAAGCCCATCCACACAAGTGAAGACCAGTTTGGAAACCACTCGTTATGTCAGTGCTTTTGCAGAACAGCTTTGGATGGGAATTTCCAAGTCTGGCCAGAAGCGCCATTTGATCTGCCTTGTAAATGCCATTGCTCCACAAAACCACAATCCTCTGCGCACACACCCAGGTCCACACAACACTTGCACGCTCCTTAAATCTGACATTAGTAACATAACCTGTGAGCAAAATCAAGCACTACAACAGCCCCCCAACCCCTGAACCAAAGCTGTTCCATTTTCTTGACTCCAGTTGCCTTTGCACCAGGCCCTCGCAGCTGAACCCATCACAGCGCTCCAACTTGCCAACTCTCTTCCCCATCAGCTGCTGCTATGACTGAACCCATCCTGTCTGCAGCTTTCTATTTCCATTTCAGATTTCAGGCCAAATTCAATAACGGTTGTAAGTGAAAACTTAATTATTGACTGAGCGGAGTTGCTCATGCTTAGAGCAGGGATGAATTGACCTGCTCTGCCTATTGCTACCCACAGAATCCCAAACTAATTATAAAAGCCCAGTAAGACAGATTCTAAATTTCTTAGTTTTACTACTATTATTATTAGACCGTTCTACGAGGTATTTAAATACTGGCATCTCAACTAAATTATACATCTAGGACACGTTAGAATAAGCTCTCCTTACTTGCCTGTCGCTTTCTCGTGCAGAGGTAGTTACACCTGTGTGCTGCGCTTGGTTAAAACAAACTTCCTAACTGATTAAAATTTTAATGATACCACCTACAAAAACATTCAGAAATATAATCAAATCCAAATCTAAGTTTCAGCAAAGATCTAGGTTGATCTAGTCAGTGGGAACTACCTGAAATGAACTCCTTAAATGTTTTTGCAAAATACGGTCTTAGTCAAGAAATTAGAATTTGGAAAATAAACTGCTTATATCCAATAGATAATGAAATTCAAAAAGCTATCAGAAATGTTATCAGAAATACACTGAGCTCTAAGCACCTTCTACCAGTATTTCCTAATAATTCCCATTACTGAAATAGTTCCTTTATTGGGCTGACGAACCCTAGAAGAAAGTTCCCTGATGTGTTGGTCTGATAGGGTATTATAATCCATGGGAATATCACAACCCACCTGGAATAAAGTAGGGTGTCAGGGATCAGAAGATGTATTATGATCTTTTCCAGTTACCAAACCATTCGTGCGCTTTTTTATTCTGAAAATCAACTGACAAGGGCACCAGGCTCCCAAACACTCCTCTCACCATTCCTTAAACAGGGGATCATGACAAAAGTGTAGTTATGGCAAAACTCATACAGTTCACCCCAAACTAAACCACTTGGACACCTGTCTCTAAAAGAGAGAAGCTCTGTTCCTAAGGAGTACAAGATCCAAGCAGGAGTGCCAAGTTGGAGCTTCCTCCAAAGTGGTGAAGTCTCACTGGCGATGGTGGCTTGGGCAGGACTAAACCTGAAGCTGTAAAAGAAGCCACAGAACCATTAAGGTTTGCAAAGACCTTTAAGATCATTGAGTCAAACCAACAGCCCAAACCCACCATCCTGCAAAATCATGTCCCGAAGTACCACATCTATACCTCTTCTGAACACCACCTTCCACCTCCTTAGCTGCTATTTGAATACAAAGCTCTCCTCATTTATTATCACTAATACTGACTCTTCCCCAAACTGCTATATACTCTTATTTGAATGACTGCGGTCCTTTTGTAGATTATGCATAAATCTTCATTTGTTTTCTTTATTAGTATTCGATCTGGATTTGTTAATTGCATAAACGTTCCCCTCGGGCAGAAAAGCAATATAGCTCAAATGAAGCAGAGTTTTTTGTTAAAGATAGTCAATTTGATTAACATCGCTGTCAATATGATGAATGAAAATTCTCTCAAATGAGTCGCCCAGTACCTTGAAATCGTCACTGGAATATTCAAATCATTAGGACACAAATGATAAATTCCATTTGGAATCATGTTGGCCTGCCCAAAGCTTCGGAAATATAGATTCATTGTCTATAGCACTTTTTAATCAAGATCTCAAACCTTTTGCTTCCCTGTCTGATACACAAGTCTTAACACTCTCTCAGATTTGCCGAGGTATTTGCCTCAGTTTCCATCACATTGCTGTTGTGACTAAAGAAAGCTCAGTAGCCCTTAAGGCTACTTAAGGCCTCTGTGCTTGTTCTTCTGCTCAATTCAGGGACACTTACTCATGTTAGGAGTCGGACTAAACCAATTATTACTATAATTAATATTTTTCCTTCCCCATCAAGCATATTCTAAATGCGACCTTTGGGCGCTTTGGCAAATAGCAGCAAAAAGGAGGTGGAATTACAGGTCAAGTTTAGAACAACAAACAGCTCCCAGAAAGCTTCAGACATTCATTTGTGTGTTCAACTATTGCCACTTTGAAAGGGCAAAGACAAAAAAAAAAAAAAAAAGACTGAGAAAAGAAACAGTAGGTGTGGTGAAAGGTGGCGATTCCTGCACTTTCCCAGAGTAACGCTGAATTACTTCCAGCGAGACACCGCGTATAATTAACCACCAAGCAAAGAGGTCTTCCTCCCTTTTTCTTCCTCTTTTGTCTTTTTAATTAAATATCTCCCAGTGCTAGTGATGCTGCCATTATTTTACACAATGTGTGTTCATTAGAAATGCATTTACACTTATACCTTGATTTATCAGCTCTCCCCCTCATTTCCATACTCCAGATTAATATGCCTGGTGACAGAACATATTGGACAAGCTCAGGAGAGCCTGTGAGAGAAGACAACATTAATAACCCCAAATGGAATCTATCAGAGTACGTTCATCTATATAAACCATATCTATCTGCACACATGCAGATAGATACACAAGCAAAGCTGACTCAAGCCTTATTCAAGTGGATTGGACTCAAAGTATTAACCAGTCCTGTAGAAAACAAAACCTTCAACTTCTTCACAAGTATTCAGTACAGTACTAATATTTACTTATAGTTTTCCTGCCTCTGGCAGCTTGCAGTCTATTACTCAGACAAAATTTGTCTTTCCTTATTGATAACAAACCCATAGAACCAGAGCTCTGTTCTGCTCCTTGCATACAGACCTCACCCCACCCTCCCTGTTACTGCTGTGGCCTTTCTGGAGTCATTTTACACCAGCTTCGTGCTTGACTGGGTCAGAGAACTAATCCACTTCAGGGAATCAGTAACCAGTCAGAAGAGCATACTAGGTAGAAACACAACATTGGGAGAAACATAATGACACCTGAGCTTTCCATTTTAAAGTGAAACACATCTGGAGCAATATAACCACGAGGAAACTTCCAAAATAACAAAAATTTCTAAACCCCCAAGGTAGATTCAAACAACCCAAGGCCTCATCCCACTTCTGAAGATGCTGAATATCTTTATATAGAGCTCTTTTAGGCTATTAATTTGTTTTTTCTGAGGGTGAATGTCTGCTGAACCTGATGTGTAGGTCTACACTAGACATCTCACCCTGCATAGACCCTTGAGGGGAGGGGGTCTGGCAGGTAGAGCTTCACACAGGCTTTACTCTCCAAACATAAGGTTTTGGTGGAGAACAGACAGAGGACTCCAACTGCCTTCCAGCCTGCCTAGGAGCAGAGACTCGAGGAATTAATACCAGGCAGAGGAGTGGGGAAGATGATGAACATCTGGTTTGGAAATGAGTTTGATTTGGAACTGTCTCTACAAGCCCTTATCACAGCCAGGCACCCTCCACCTTGCACCATGCACTCAGTCTGACAAGGGTATGCAGCCCTGAAATCAATTGACAGAGCAGGGAAGAATGTTATTAGGCATCTGCAACCTCCAGACACTCCGCAGCGACAAGATTTGTTGGAGGGCAGAAATGACAGCTATGTAACAACAATATCTTATTGATATGAGCTTCCTGAGCAGTGATGGAAGAAAGGGTGAATGCTTCTGACAACGAGTGACTGCAGCGTATGTTAGAGGCTTGATGGAGCAAGCCAGGCTACAAATGAAGTGGCACAAGAAGAGACATGGACACGGCACACGGCAGATAAAGATGTAAGTAGGTCAAGCATCACTACCTCAGGATGGCAGTGACATTTTGGCCTATAGAAAGCAAGAGTCATTTGTTATTATTTTGTTTAAGCCTATTAAGCACACTGGTTGCCTACTAGCAAAGCCATTTGTATTAAAATCATCCTGATGCTTCCATTGCTGAATGCTGCATTTGCTCTACAAGGTTATTAATTATGTGACCAAAGTGACAAAGATAATAGCATTCACCTGGCTGCAAGGGTACCAGAAGACTGCAGAGTTGCTAAGCCACAGCTGCTCATTTTGGAAATATCATGCACGCTGGGGCTGTTTGATTTAAATACATGAACAGGCAGCATATAAAACCATAGTCAACAGTGTATAAAAACTATGCACTTGTAGGTATGTTTTGTCAAAATACGGAGGATGTTAAACAAACTAAGAAATGCAGTTAGTGTGTGAAATCGTTGTTACAGGGTATTAAGCTACAGACACTGAGTAAAGGTGGTTGTGTTCCTGCAGCCAGTAAAAACTTGCTGCAGTGACTGCAACACCTTAAACAACCCCAGAATGTTTAACAAGTATTTTCAAATACATTCACCCATCTAACACGCTCCACTCTGGTTTTCACCCCGTTATCCAAGGGTGTCATTACAACCACACAGTTTGGTAAGTTAATGAAAGCATTTTACCTCTCCATTAGAAACTTGAGTCACAGTTCATAAAGAAGCCATTCTCTATTTTTAAACAGCCACCAGTCTGAAGCAGTTTTATTTAAGAGTTGATTATTCAATTGATGTTGATTTCAGAGTGACCTCATTGCAGTCTGAAAGGATTTACAGCGAAGCTGAGTACAATCATTGGGGAACTGATGAGTTCATAGAACGGCAGACATCAATTTTCTTATGCTCAAAGAACTTCTCCAAAATCCCTCTGCTCCATCTGCCTGGAATGGGACCTCATCTCTTGGAAACAAAACATGCACGATTGCTGTAGATACCAGCAAAAGATTACTGTGGGATTCTATCACTTCTGGAGAAAGAAAGAAGGATGAATTAACGGATTCACCCCAATGTAAGCAAAATCAAGATCTGGCTCTGTGACATTTCATCAGCGTTTCTTTTCTAGCATGACAGAGACAGATGGGCTTTTTTGGAAAAAGATTTTTAGAGAAAGAAAAGGAAAGCACATTTGACCCAAGTTGTACAACAAAATGTCAAGCAAGGATGGCAGAAGAGAAAGACAAACACATATAAAAAGGAATCTTTTCTTAGCCCGGATACTTGTCAAATTAAAAGCTTCAACCATCAGAGCTCAGCAATAGCTGGAAGTCCACGCTCAGCTGCTGTAGGTGTTCGGGGAAAGCTGCCTGTGCTTTGGCTACAAACTCTACTACTGTGTTTGTGCATAAAGATGTGGTTTAGATCTGAAGACAGCACACTGCCAGTATCTGTTACTCCACAAAGACAGAGCTCCTCTGCAGCAGGATTTCTGTTCAGCTCCAGCTGCCTCGACACTGAAGCCTCCCCTGCCGTGACAAGACAAGGGCAGTGTCAGCCCGTTTCGTGAGCACAGAGGGACAGGGTATCAGGTTATTCCAGACCACAGACACGTCGTGACCACCAGGCTATGACTTCCCAGCTCTGGATGTTCACTTTGGGTGGCAATTCCTCCTCACCACTCAATCCCTCGCCTTTGAAACCCCCTCAGGAACATCAATATGATCATTACCAGTTGTGTAACATGAAAGAAGCGAGATTAATAATTCAGATTTAAGATATCATTAAGATTTATCACCTTGTACATTCCGTCTCCAGGCAGCATCGGGAAGCTGTCACTGGGAGACACTAAGAAGTGAAAACCAGAGCTTTGCACTGATCACAGAACAGTTATTCTTTATCAACAAATGAAACCAGCTTATGCTTGGGAACACACCTGGGTGTTGATGTGTCATTAATGCGGCAGCTTCCAATGCACAGAAACAAAGCATTAATGAAATTAATTAATTCTTTGGCCTTTAGAAGCTGCTTGCTGACCCCAGGACTGAAAAATGCCATATATTTGCCATGACATTCCTGAGGGAGGTCTCTCCTCAAAGCAAGAGTGGATGCTCTGCAAATCATAGGCTTGTAGTTTCTCAGTGGTTCGACTCTTTCAGAACTTAAATTGATCCAAAATAACATCTAAAGGATGGATTAATTTGACAATGACTTTGTTTTCACTCGAAAGGTTGGATGAATTACTGAAGGATGAGCTCATGTCGACTGTGGCACTGGCTGAATGTTTCATTAATCTTACCTAGAATTAATGTGGGGTATAATGAAAAAGACAGCTTGCTTCAAAAATAATTATTTTTATCTACATAAAAACTTTCTGCCCTTTCTTCCCATTTGAGAATTACTGTGACCATTTTAAGGCCATTTCAGCTCGCCGGCACACCAGGGTCCATCCAATAGCTTTGTGCTTCCAGGCCACTTAACACATGGAGCTGCTTCAGACTCCCACCGCGTTGCTAAATGGAAGGGGCCAGATCCTGAGCTGGATTGAGTCAATGTGCCCACGCTGATTTATGCTATTTAATGATGTGGATTTCATGCACTGCAAAACTGCTGTGAAAATTAAGCAGCATTTGGAAGGCACGTCTAACTCTTAGCTGTAAGTCCAGCCTTGGCAAAAAATTGTCACTGTTTGCACTGAAATAAGGGGTTTGGGGTGTTTTCTTCATGTAGATGAAGCAGAAAGGTTAACAAGAAGTCATGAACTCCTTAGACACTACCTCCTTTTCAACTGCTCTGGCCCTTCCTCACAGTACTTTAGACAGCAACATCCTAAATATATGAAAAACTGCTTTATTTCCATTACTTAAGAGGAACTAATGAATCCAAACACCACAAAAGGTCCAAATTTATGTTTCCTATTTCTGTCACGCACTATGTTCTCAAAGACACTAAAGACTAAATTGCATAGTTAGGAGAAGGTTAAAGTTTCCTGCAACATGCTTACAGCGAGAAGCAACTGACACCTGACAGCACTCCGTCCACTTTTGTCAGCTTATTTTTCCCAACTTGACCGAGAGCAGAGTTTGGTCGAGAGGTTCTGGCTCAGGATCCCACAACTGCAGCTCCGTTTTGCCCATCTGTGCCTCAGGTCAGCGACATCCTAAGAGGTTCGGCTGCAAGGAATATCCACACCCCTCCTCCCATCGCTGCTGTAGTTTATAGCCCAGAGCATTAATGCAAAACACCTCTGACCAAGGTCAGCACCAACACAGCAGGTTGTGATCTACAGAAAAATTGTGCCTGCTATGAAATACCTCAGCTGAAAGAGAAGGTTCTCCAGCTCTGCATCTCAGCTAAATCACATATCACCCCTTCACCTAACACACCGGCACTGTAACCACGTAACTCCATGAAATACCTACT
Source organism: Neomorphus geoffroyi (assembly GCA_033558235.1). Taxonomy (NCBI): domain Eukaryota; kingdom Metazoa; phylum Chordata; class Aves; order Cuculiformes; family Neomorphidae; genus Neomorphus; species Neomorphus geoffroyi. Next base: position 1,435,826 of record JAUMJM010000056.1, read on the forward strand.
GCGTAAAGAACACACTTAGAGACTGAATTCATGATGGACCAGTTGTCTCCACCAGTTCAGTCCACAAAATGGATTAAATTCTGTAAGATAGCAACCTGCTGAGCCCTTTTCAAAGCTGAAAACTCTTCCCCCTTGTCCTGTCCCCTGCACTTGAACACGTCCAGGGATTGAGCAGCCACCACTGCTCTGCACAACCTGGGCCAGGGCCTCCCCATCCTCACAGCAAAACATTTCTCCCTAAGATCTCATCTCAGTCTCCCCTCTTGCAGCTCCATCCCATTCCCCTCATCCCATCCCAGCCCTCCCTGATCCAGAGCCCCTCCCCAGCTTTCCTGCAGCCCCTTTCAGCCCTGGGAGCTGCTCTAAGGTCTCCCCTGGAGCCTTCTCTTCTCCAGGCTGAACAACCCCAACTCTCTCAGCCTGTCCTCACGCAGGAGGTGCTCCAACCCTTGGATCAGGTGTCACATTGAGTACTAAAAAGGTAACCAAGAGAAGAGACAAAATGTTATTCCAGCTGCAAGGCAAACTTTTTTCCCCAAGTTTGAAAGCTCCATGCTGGGAAGGAACAGGGCAGATCTTGGTGTCAGAGGGACAGAACTAAAATAACTCCTACATTTTATGTCAAATGGGCGTTAAATTTACAATTTGGCTTAATCATTCCATGCATCTAATACACTTAACATTTCAATAATTTACTTCTACAGCAACAGGGGGAAAATCTGATTTATCTGTTTACTCCCATCTTTAGCTGTTTAATTAGCCATGCTGTCCTCTGCTTTGTAAGCTCTTTACATGGACAAAAATACTGACACTACAGGAACAAATGATTTTCCTTGAAGAGTGCACAGGCCTGGGAGAAAAAGCCCGCTGTCAGGGCAGAGGCAAGGTAATTTTCCTCATTACAGTTCTACCTGGTTTCCAGAACAGCATCCTGTGCTGCTGACTGCCTGGAACAGAATGATCTCCTGTGAATGCCAAAGGAAAGAGCTAAACAGAGCTCGAAAGATTTGAGCTGCTCCTTCTCAAAAAAATGCAGCTTTTTGACAGTCGACACGTAAGCTACATTTACTATACAGCTCTTCCTAGCATCTAAACCCTGATTCCTCTAGAGGTGCAATTTCTTCTCAGATTTTCAGAACTGGAGCTAATTCATAGCGTTTTATACTGTATTTCATCTAAAGAAGCAGAAGGGGTTTATTCATTTAGCTTTATAAAAGACACGAGTGCACTGGGTGGGCACCCACCGTGAATTCATGCGGGTGTTATCCTTGTGACAACTCGTTTGCAGCAACTGAATATCGTTACCTGCCCTCCACATGCAAATTCATCTCCGTCTGCATCCCACTGCCATGGTATATAGGACAATAAGCAGAATAGCTGCATGCTATTAAATCCTATATTGAGGAAATAATCTATTCATAGCTCATTCCTCCCCTCCACCCTTGCCATTCCCTTAGAAACAGCTCTTCTCCACAGTAAATAAAGTTAGAAAGCCTTATCATTAATTCTGTTTAGGCCTAATATGTCATAAAGCAAGGAAAGCAGGCCATTTTCCTCTCTGCTGGGGCACAAAACATGTATTAACTATTCCACCAGAGCTGTGAATGATTTATTAATTCAATTTTGGAGTGTGACTGTCAGATCATATAAGTTCGTTATAAAGAGAGTCTCTCCGAGGACTCCTTTACTCTTTTTAAACCAACTGACTGACACTTCACATGCTTCACCACTGCAGACATCCATCTCCATGCTGCTGCTTCTCAGCGTCACACAGAGGTTACGAAATTTGTCCTGTCCACATCAGAGTGTCTGCAGGCACTTGGAGGTTGTCAACACCAGGGAGAAACACAAACGAGCTAGTTTGATCTCCCACATTGAACACAGACCATTACATTTTATTCATTTCCTTCTGCAACAAACCCAGTTTTGACTAAAACCTGCTTCCAAAAGGAGCCCCATCTCACCTGAAGACACCACTTCCCCGGTAGCGTCTTCCAGTACCAACCACACCATTAGGTCCAGTTCGCGTCTACCTTGCTTTAATTCATTCCACCCATTCTTGCTAGGTCTTTCCTAACTGGATTAAGGAACCCTTTCATCCCCACTACAAAACAAGAACAGGAGCCTACTCTCAATTCCCCTTGAAACCACATGTTGTTTTATTTTTAGATGCAAGAACTCAATCCCGTTTCAAAATAGAAATAAATAAAAATCATTCTATAGGACAGAATAGTAAGTAAATGCTCTCATTTGCAATAATAGCTGTGAAACGCTACTTGGGGACTGGAAAGTGTCTCAATTCTGTAATTACACGTTCATCATCTCTGTTCCATTTTCAGTCGCTTAGGCAGTATTTCACAGATACAGCCCTCCATACTTTTGTAATCGGTCATATATTCTCAATGCAGATGACAGGGTCAGCTCTTTTATGGGGCTCTGGCTCCAGCCAGGCTGACACTTCACTGGATTAGAGTTGTATAAAGGTTCGGGAAGAAAAGCACTGAGGACATGAATCACTTCAATTCATTTGTACAGGCTGGGTAGAAAGGAGTCTCTGCACGGTGTCTGTGTCACTGATTTACCATTCAGAACCTCTTGGGCAACTGAAAAATGAGGTCTGGAGGGCACGGGTGCACCAGGAAGACATACTTCTATCATCTTCCCCAGGCTTTGAAGATGCTGAAAGCCACCTTCTCTTCAGAGATCAGCGGTTGCTGGGTTTGTGTGGCTGGGATAGAGGCATCCTGGGATCTCAGGTCACCCAGTAAGAATACTTTGTGATCTGGCCCTTCACCTCCTGAGATAATCAGCCAAAAAAGAGACTGTGGAATGAACTGTGTAATGTGAACCACAAAAATGAAGAGAGGCTTTGCCTGCACCAGTTGTTCATGCAACAGCACTCAACAACAGCAGAGGCATAAGCACAGGTTCCCTGCTGCAAACCCCACCATGAGCAAAAAGCAAGGGGAGATGATGTGTGGGGGCTTAAACTCTAGGAAAAACATTTGGTGGAGTTTGTCAAAAGCAGTTACTCTGCCCTAAGAGACACAACTGGCCACACTTCCTTCTTAGTTTCTGATTTCCTCTAAATCAGACTGGTCCCAGTAACAAAACCAGGACACTCTCCAACCTTCAGACAAGCATTAGATAACTACAGGGATGTTTCTAATATACTGCTCTATTTATACTCGTTTGTATAAGGTGAATTCAAGTTGTGTCTCCACAGATTCCCCTCTGAACAAAGAAACAGCAAAAGGAAATGGATTTGTATCTGCTTCTATTGTGCATGGATCTAAGTTACAGTGTTTATCTCCCAATTATACAATATTACACTAGGAAAGGAGGGCTACATAGCTTCAAAACCAAAAATCAACATTGTGGCAGTTTATTCCCACTTTACAAAGGTATAAATGAATGCAGAAGGTTTTACAAAACAGATTTGGCAGAGTGAAGGGACCTTAGAAGGCTGAGCAAGCGGCTGTCATATTGCAAGAGAATAAAAGTGATTTAACAATGATAAAAGCAGTCTTAGCTTTGACTACACAATACACTTCACACCGAGCTACTCTAACAGCCTCCGATTGCTGCTGGCCCGCAGCAAATACAAGGGCTGCAGCTTAACCGAACACGGTGTCGCGGGGAACCATCATCTTCATCTGTCACAGGCTAAAAGCAGAGAATGTTATTGCAGGCCAACTGACGCACGTCTAATATTACACGGATCTCCTTGTGTCACTGCATCTCAATCACGTTTGAGCTTTAAAGGTCTTCCCAAGGTAGAAAAGCACCATCCTTCCCATCTTTCACTCTGTACAATCATTCCAGCTATTCCAAACCGCAGCCTGAAGAACTGAAAGGGAGAGGGAAGGGTATTTGCAGCAGGATTATATCTTGGGTTCCTGCTTATCACCAAGTCCTTAGGTTTTCCAAGCTGCCCTTTCAATAGCCATTCCCCACCAGCACAGATCATCTTCCCAGCCTTTAATGCCCCAAGAGAGGCAGGGCTGAGACATTTTCCATCTATTTTTTACCATGCTTGTGCAGGCAGGGATGAGACCACTAAAGACAGTGAAAATTCCAGCACTTTCTGAGCCGCTTTCCCCCTGGCACTGACAGAGCTCTATAGCAACACTGCAGGCAGTCCTGGTCTACAGCTGAGAAAAGAGGATTTTGCCTTCTTTTGTCCAGAGCTTCTTGTCATTTACAAATTTCAGCATAGCTTAATTATTTCAAATGGTATTTCCCCCAGCAAAGTCACAAATGTGTAATTAGAGTAATTAATTCCTTGCACAGGCATTACAGAACTAAGCAGATAAGCGGGTACAGCGCATGTCTCGCCGCTGCCCTCAGAAGGAAGAGTTGTCGGATGGCTGCGGGCCAGGACTTTGATGAGCTCCGATGTGCGGATCACCATTAACTTGGAGCCACAAAACCACAGCTACTCATTTCCAAAGTTAGGAACAAAACCCATCATCTGTCCAACTATGACAAGACATCAACTCTGTCCTCCTAAGATGAGCATTTATCCCCCTCACACACAGGTCAGCTTCTCTCCTAGATCTTCAATTTAAAGCTTTCCCCACCAGCTCGAATCTCTGCCTCACCTAGATGAGGGCATTAAACTCAAGCAGAGTCCATACAGTACAAGAGGAAGTTTTTATCCACCTCATCTGCTCTTGCATTCTCAGAAACTTGCTGTTCTATAGTTTTAACAACCATCACAGGCAGGCAAAGTCAGCAGAGACCGACTACTAAGGACCTAGAAGTAGATCTGTCAATATAAGTCACCAATTATCTGTCAAAAGACCTCACAGCAGCAGATAAGCAAGAGTTATTTGTTATGTTTCTCTCCTTGCAAGAAAAATTGAAGTCAATAAACGTAACAATCACAACATGTAGGGGAAAAACGATACTTCCACCATACACTCTAATTTCTTTTACTATTCTGCATCTTGCAATAAAATAACCTCTCCAGAACGGGAGTTTATCCTGCCTGGCCACACAGTACCCAGATGCCGGTTGCCTCAGGCTGAAATCATGGAGAATCATGAGGTAACCATGGCAAACAACAGCTCCTAGCAAGAGATTTTGAATTTAAATATCCATCTGCCATTCAAGGTCACTTCGCAGCAGTGGGTGCTAAAGCCTTCGGAGGTTCGATGGGGTAAATGCAGGAGAGCAAGAGGCAAAGGAAAGAATCAAAAGGAAGACAGACACAGAAATTATAATAGCTTATAATTTTTGTTCTCACATTTATTCCCAAGCAATGAAAATGCAGTAAGCTAAGTATCAAGAGTGCCAAAACATGAAAAGTTGTGAAAGACAGGCTAATTATAGCCACCGTTTAACAGATGGAAAAACTGAAACCATGACAGGCCAGCAAGTATAAAACAGGGCTCTGTGAAGACCAGGAAAAAGTTGTATCAGTGCATCCTTCTTATCATTTCGTTTAAAAGCAAAACTGATTCATGTTTTCAAACTTTTCCCTACAAGTAAAACCTAGAATAATAATGGGAAGACAGAAAATGAGTAAATTATCCCAGAGCAAGAACCCCATCTGTTTTAGCAAATCCCCCAGGTCCAGTGCATTGTCCAAAAGCTTGGAGACAAGGCTGTTCTTAAAATACTTACAACTCTTTCTTTACAAAATACTAACAACGAAAACCAGCAGCTTTAGTGAAATGAGTTGTTTCCCAAGAAGTTTCCAAACCTGTTCTCTGTACAAATCTTGATATGAATTTCAGAAATTGATCTGAAATTCCCCATCACCACTTTGGGATGGGCTCCCAGAGACCTCAATCTCTGTTTTTACGTGGAACAAGCCCATCCACCTCCCATTTCCACCAAGGTTTAAGGATTCATTTTAAGATGTTTATACCGTCTTGTAGTCCTAAAAGTAATTGTGTTACTGATCTGGGTCCCTGAGGACTCAAGTCCTGGAGTTACTGATGTCCCCAGATTATTCACATCAGGAAAGGGGAAGACTCCCAGTATTTTCCACACACATAACATATACAGAAATGAATATAACAGTCCTTTTATACCCATTTTGTTTCTGCTTTATAGCAGTAAATAACAAGGCAACAAATGGGCAAGAAACAGCCAGATCCTTGGATTTTCCACATTACTCAAGGGGAAGGGTCAAAACAATATTTTGAAGTTATTTGGAAGGTCACTTTAAGGAGAAGATAAGAAAGTTTTCCCAAATGTTTGGCCTCCGTGATTAATGAGTGCACTGAAGAGAAACCCACACACGTTTCAGGAACAGATGGCCTTGTTTTGGCTTAGCTGTCACCAAAAAGCTTTTTTATTATTTTTTAAAGCCAAAACATTAGTTATTTCTCTCATGTACCTAATTCTCAGCATGAAGAACAGGGGAAAGTGTAGGAGCAGAGGAAGATTCTAAGTGAGACAGACGTATAAGGAAGAGATGGAGTCAGGTTGCCCAAAGCTTTCTCCCATTCATATAAAAGCAACCTCCATCCTCTCCAGCAGAGAAACGTGGGACACATTTGGAAAGGTAACGCAACCCTCACATGCTGCCAGGGAACATGCTGACCCAGGGGCTGTGCCTGCCCACAGCGTGCCACCCGCTGCAGAAAAGCACTGCAGCTGCACGAAGTACATTCATTGGCTTTGCTTAAACGGGTCAGATCAGCTTTACCTCAGTTTACTTTCCTGTGCTTTGCTTGCCCATAATAATAATGAGTGTTCTCATTGCTACTGAATGAGGAGACAATCAGTACTGAGCTCAGTATTGAACAGAATTAAGAATTTCTTTCTCTATTGTTACCTAATTTATCAGCCTCCCCACTTACAGAACTGGCAGCCTACACTGAACAGCAGCAGCAAATAAATCCCCCTCATTAGTGAGTTTATTGTTAGACAATGCCAAGCTTGACTTTGTCAGTAAGAGCGGCTTCTCCTCCTGGTTTTAGAGAGGCAGAAAATATACCTGGTGCTGCCAACATGCCAAATTAGATTTCAGCAGGAGGACATGGGAAGCTGAAAAAAACACAACAGCCACAGCTCAGGATTAGATTTGATTTGCTCTCTGCTCCCCAACCTTTGGCACAAACACTTATGTCAACTAAATATCAGCTGAATCTCAGGGCATTCGTTGAAATCCAGAGGGAGGCTGGAATTTTAGTCCCTGGCTGCCTGCAGCTTGTCAGCTCTCCATATCCCCGTGACAAGTGCAATGCACCCCGAGGGGAGTACAGGAGAGGCTCCAGCAGCAAAACAAGCAGGTATGCACATGTGGGAGGCAGAAAAACACCAGGGCAGCAGGATTTACATGTTCATTTTGTCCTTAAAATGCAGTGAAGGGACAAGTTTGCAGCGTGGCAAGCAATGACGTGCAGAGCAAGGACCCCCCCATGCAATCCACCGAAGGAGATGGAGGCATTGACAAGGCAAGAGTGGAGTTTTGCCAAATCTGTCCATGGGAAGGCAATTCCTGTGAGTGGACTGAAACAAACAGCATTGCAGATCCACCAGCTAGCAGATTTCTCACTGCTGCTCCCCACCACGCTTTTAAGCACAGTTGTACTGATGAGACGTAGAGGAAAAAGCCTCCTACGGCCACTTTGTGTTATCAGAATGATGAAAAGCACGCCCTAACAGCAAACTGGAACCTAGTCAAACCTTCAGCTGCCAACACCGAGCCAGGGCACATCTTGAAAGCAAAAGCATCCTGTGCTTGCAGTCTGCACTTTTAGGATTGAAACCTTATTTGGCCTCAATTTGCTTTTTTGTAATGCAAACATAAAATCTCCCTCCTCTTGTGGGCGTTATTGTAAAGGGATGCACAAAAACACAGAAAGCAGCTCTGGCTGCTGTGTAGCTGCATTATAAAAACAACCAAAGACCCCAGCCAAGACCAGGGAAAGCCACAGGAAGAACGGGGGCCTTGAAGGGAAACAGGAATGGCAGTAAATTGGCCCTGTGGATAATGAGAGCTGCTGGGCACTGCTTGAATCCAGCCACATATTTGGTCCATAAGCTCTTTGAGCTGACAAAAGAGGTGGCAGGGGGTAGAGGCAGGTAGGGTTCCCAAGGCGAGAAAATGAGAAGGACCATTCTGGCCTTGGAGGAAAGATGCTGCTTCCCTCCCCATAAGCAAACCGTAGCTCACAAATGGGGAATCATCTTTGTCCATCAAGCCTGGCCCACATTCCCTTTGCTGCCAGTGGTGAGAACTTGGAGTACTTTTGAGGAACTGGAACGATGTAGGACAGCAACCTTCTGGACCCTTTCAGTCCTGATAAGCTCAATGTACATATTTCATTTGAACAGATATAAGTGATGTTTAACTATTTTTTCATTTAAAATGCAGGTTGACATTTAAGAGTCTCATAGGAATCTAAAATGGAAAAGTGTCAAGAGATTGATTTCAAAAACCTTGTTTCATTTCACTAATTAAAATATTAGATCATGTATATTTACAGATACTATATTAAATATCTTCTGTGTTGTTTCAAAATTCTAAAAAAGTCTTTGATGGCTCATAACAATTTTTATATCAACTCATAGTCTGGCAAAATAATTTAAATTTCCATTTTATATTCTATTTCAAGAAATTGCATTTCCAGAAGATCAGGAGTTCTCACATGTTAAAAATACCATTTTCCTACCCAAGTCTGTTTAAAATTGGCTTAGAAACAGGTTTTCTAGCTATTATATCAGCTTAGCCAAACAGTCAGCTCTGCACTTTTCTGCATACCTTGGTTGCATTGTCCTTGTGCTGGCTTCTTAAAAGCAACATCAAGAAAATAAAGATCTTTTCCCCATAGAGAATATTCAAGGTGAGGCTTTCTTTAAGCAAAGAACACTTGGACATGGAGTAGCCTCAGCAAAAGTCCATTAAATGAAACGTCAGTACTCTACCAGAAGATGGAGAGGAAACCCTTAGTGCTCATTTGAAGGAGTGGTCTGAGTTGTATTACAGGTCACTTCAACACTGAAGACAGAAGTGACCACGTTGAGATCCACAGCTTCCACTCAAGTCAGCACAAGCCCTTCACAAACTGGTGCAACCTTTAAGGCTTTCTGCTCCTCAGAGCTGCCGTTGTGGGTAGATGCAATAACTGCTTTCCAGGATAGCAGGAACAAAGCCTTTTGTGTTTTTCACACAATCACAGAGGCTGAAGAGCAACGTGGAATCCAGTGCTTTAGCAGCCAACCTGGATCTCAGCTCACAAAATCATTTAAGAAGTGCCTAAACCCCCCTTCACAAGACCCAGCCATTAATGTCAAACACATACCTGCCGTGCTGAAATCAGGATGGCAAAAGAATGCAAGAACATAAGGCACAGAGAATGACCAGACCATATAATGGTTATTTTTAAAGATTAATTTCACTATTGTTCCTTATTTCACAGGAGCGCCTCCTCTTCCCTGAAAACTCTTATTCTCATTATGCAGTAGTGCAGCGCATTTAACCACAAGCTGAGAAAACCTTTTCCTCTCTCCCCTTTCTTAGTCCTTGAATCTCAGGCTTTTAAAATCTAATTTGTGATGCCAGGGATTCATGTTTAGCTGCCATCCCTGAAGATGGAGTACAGGCAATAGAAGACACCCAGCCCATTAGACAACGTTGTACTCAGCTCCCTGAAGACTGTGCTCAAAAAAAGAAAGAATAGACTTTTAAGGCTAATTGCTTCCAAAATACACTCCCTATTCTCTCTCATTATAGCTCCTCTAGGGATAAATTCAGTAAAATAACTAGTGATATTTAGGTAGCTGACGTTTGGCAGGCTATGCAGTGAGACTGGAAAAGAGTCCCCAGGCGTTTTTGTCACCCAGCTGCTGGAATGTCTAAGTTGCATAAAAATCAGCCTCTCAGTCAGCCTGTGTCCTCTCGAGCTTCATTGTGACCCATTTCTGCACCTGTATTCACTCACCTCCACCCCAGAAAACTCCCTTAATGCCATTTCCTCTAATATTTCTTGGTGTCCTAGGTGACACATACAGGAATCCATGTCTTGGCATCTTCTGAACTCTAGTTCAAGCATTTCCATCACCAACCACACAGGCTCCAGCTCCACAGCTGAATCAATACTATTTTGGGGGAAAAGCTCTGATGAATAAACAGGGATTTTGAAACCAAAGAGGACACCCTAGGCTGGAGATACAGAGAACTCCCCCGATCATCAGCAACAGCCAGCACCACCCTGGAAAACCATTCCTAATGTAGCACTATCAAATCAACCGACAGTGTGGGATCTACGATAATTAAAGCTCTATTTATAGTTCATACCTACAGCTTGTGGCAGAAAATTGTACACAAGGCCAACTTAATAAAAGCCGTTGCCTTTCAGTTAAACAGAACTAAAATCAAGGTTTCCTGATAGTGGGCACAGTGGTGTTGGGATGATGGTTGGGTCTTCAAGGTTTTTTCCAGCCTTAATGATTGTATGATTGTGTAGAACAGCCTGACACCAGACAGCCACGTGGAATCACAATTCTTCTGCCCCCTCAAAACTTATTTACAAAAAAAAAAATCTGTATTTTTTCCAGCAATATCATGGCTGTTTTGGCATGACTGATTTCAAAATCTTTGCCTGGGCAAGATGTTTTCTGTACTGCTGCTGGTAATTCAGTAGCCTTGCTTTCCTTGCCTGAAAAAATGTGTTCAACCGCTCCTGCTTTCACTGCTTTGAGTCTGCTGCACTCTAAGACGTTCAGATCAGCAAGCTATTCCCCGTGCTCTGGCTGTGTGTTTTACTACAGCAGAGAGGGAGGGAGAGAGAAGTATTTTAAGCAGCAACATGGTGTTTTAAGACTTCTGTTTGCACACATTAATTGGAATTAGCCTAGCATTTATTCTACTTATGGCTCAAAGCCTATTGTTAAGGAACACATTTCAAGTTCTTCTGGAGAAGCAACTTGCACTTTTTGCCTGAAAAAGATAATCTTTGGAAGCCAAACCCCTCATGTTATCTAGTTTGACATTAATTGTCCTAGAAGAAAACAGAACCAAAAAATTTACTATGGGACCAGATTTTTTAGAAGACAATGTGTTATTGTAACAGCGTGAAAGCAGGAAAAAGCAGGGAGAGGTCCAAGTCATTCCTCAAAATAAGAGCAGTGGGGTGTAGCACATCATTACATGTTTATGTAAGGTGAAGAACAGATAATTCTTTTAATTCACTGATGAATATTCTGGTGGTGCTTGCTGAATCCTTTAAGTGCAGTCCAGTGGCACTACACCACCCAATTCCTTCATATTTTGTTCCCTACTTAATAAGGCACCTGACATTAAGTGCTTTGCTTTCCAGAGAAGGCAGCTTTCAGTCCCTAATTAGCCATCCCACATCTATTAGCCTGAAAGCTGCCTCACTTAACATCCTTAGCACCACTAACCTGGCTTTAAATACAGTTTTCCCAGCTTTGATACCTGTGACAGGGCTAATTACTGCTCTTACTCCTTCTAATATTTAAGACAATGCTGACAGCACTTTATTTTTGAGCACACCGGTGTGTCCTGGTAGAGCTTTGGGGCCCTTGGACAATGAAGCTACTGAGGGTTTTTTAGTTTCTGTCACAAGTCTCGTCCACCTTTTGTCAGCTGACATTTCCAAAGCATGAAAGGATGCTGGAGAGACCTGAGTGATGCCGTTTCCCAAAAGGGCAGGCACTGGCCTAAGGCTGTTCCTACTTTAACACACACTGTAGCCTCCCAGGCTGGAGTCTGGGAAAAAGAAAAAAAAAAAAAAGGAGTTTCAGACGAGAAACGGGGTTTGGGAATGCAGGAGACCACACGCTTACCCAGCTCACTTCCTCCACCGCCACCACTTCAAAAGGAAAATGAAGGCAGACAGACACCAGCTCCAAAAATTCAGCTTAAACAAGTTAAAAAAAAAAAGCCTAAAGTTTTCAAACACCATGAAAAAACCACTGTTGGAAGTAAACAAAAGGGAAGTTGATTTTTGAAAATCACCTTCATTCTAAGCTTGCAAAGTCAGCATAAAAATTTGTCACCGATGCAACATGTTGGTTGTCAGATATTTTTCCTTATTTGATTTCAGCCACTCCCCAAGGCATCAGGGTCCCCTACAACCTTGCAGCAGCATTTGTAGGCCAGGGATTTTATTTAAGTGATATTGTCAGCAAAGGAGAGCTTGATCTTAGCTCCTCTACTCAACCCTGCGCAGGTTTTTCTCTCCTGCATCCCACTCCTCCTTCATATGGACCCTTCAGGGAGCAAATGAGCACTCTGGGCTTTCTATAGAGTGACAATCTACAAATCAAAGGCTCAGACACTGGTAACAGCTTTCTCGAACTCTTTCTTGCAGTCACTGTGCACGATAAGGACAGCAAAACTTTGCAGCCGCACATCTTTCACCCTTTTATTTTTTAGTTGCATTGAAAATGCCATTTTTAATTCTTCCCAACTCACTAATGAGCCATGTACTCCCCCATGAAAGACCATGTAGACCGGCTGTCAAGATATTGCTTAACTAACATCTCATGCAACATCGCCCCTTCCAGCACTGACCTCTTTGCTCAGCATCGACTGAGGATGCGATCCCTGACAACTGGGTCTTGCCATTTAAAAGTGTAATCAGTGATGACATTATTAGGAGCAGGAAGCCTAAGTTTCATTAATTGTTAATGAGGAAAAGTTTAGCTTTCAGGTGTTGCAGCTAGCAAGTAAAAAAATTCTTTGAGCAGTTATTTGCTGGATGCAGCAAATTGTGTTACTGGGAAAAGCAGCACCAAGGCTTTGAGCCCCCAAAGCATGTCCTAATTTACTACTTTAAAAATAGTAAAGGGAAAACATCCTTCAGCTTTTGAAAAATAGTGTAGGAATGTACTGTTGGGAGAAAATTAAAAAGTAACCCTCAAGGTAGTCCAAAAAACCTGCAAAAGCAGCCCTGCGCTCCCCCAGCTGGCTGAGTTGCAGTAGTTGAGCAGCAAACAGCAGGTACAAAGCAAGCTGTAGCGCCAGCTGAACCCAGGCTGGGTGCAGGACTGAAGTAATTTCCATACGTGTCAGATGCTGACGTTCATCTGTTAACACTCTGGAGAAGGCATGTTATTTTTAAACCACAAACAACGTGTGAGGCATGTACCGCATCTGCCAGATAGTCCAACATACAAGCTCACAGTGGTCTGAGCTCATTTATCCTGCAGGTGGAAGATTAACCACACAGGCATAACCATCTCTGACAGAGCAAAGGACAATTCCTCACTGTCAGATGAGTTTACTAAACTAGCAGTTAAATATACATGAATAATATATATTTATGTTAATACATCTAAACTATCCCTTAGAGAGACCATGGCAGAACAGAAGAGTATCGGAATTGAGAACTTAAATTTAACCAGGCTGCTGGCTTTGATTCTTCAGTTCCTGAAGCCCCCTCCTCACGTATCTCCCTGTACCAAAAGAAATCCCTGCAAAGTAACATCACAACTACATGTCAAAATGTCTTGCAAGAACAGTTTGCCTACAGAGCTTTGAAATTCCTTTTCTGTTTGCGCCATCTGAGAAGGACAGGCATCCCCAGAGAGAGTTTTCCAATACCTGTCCTCCATGACACTGAAAAGGCAACACCTAAACAACCCATCTTTTCTGCTTTGACCTGAATGGTCTCACATAAACTTTTAAGTGACAAAATTGGAGCTCCAGTGTCTACAGTTTTTTTGTATCTCAATTCAGCATATATTAGGTTGCTATCCTGAGGCTCTGCAGCATAATCCTTGTTATTTACTTTCTGGTTTCCTCCTCAAATCCAGACTTTTCATCCCCTTACAAGTTACTTGCTTTTTTTAACTTTGCAATTCATTCTCAACAGATGCAAAAGATCACCCTGAATATAAAGAAACTGCCTCTAAAGTTATCCACAAACCTATAAACACCTTAGGTAGGATGCAAATAACCAAGGCTTCCTTGCTGCATCGTGTTTAGAGAGAAACGCCGTGTGGAGGTCACAGTCATTTTTCTGCCAACACCAGGCAGAACGGTGTAGTGGTGCATGCCAGGGCAGGGGGAAGTCTGCATGGCACAAATCCAGCTGCAGGGCAGCGTTTACACAGCAGACCTTGCACGTTTCTCATTCTGTACCAGACACTCAACCCAGTGTCCTCTAGAACCACCTCTGCTGACTCTGCAGCAGGGTCTGGCTTGGGTCCCAGGATCCTAAAGACAATAGAGGCTTCTTTAAAATGTTAAGGCTAATTTTGCAGGCTCATGAGGTGTGGCTGGTTTAGATTGGCTTTGGGAAAGGAACTGAACATTATCTGAACCAAACCTGACTTCAGTAACTAAAGCATTAAGCAGGATTAGAGGCAAAGCACAGGTCTTAGGAACTGCAACTGTTTAAAGACAAGTTCAAACCACCCAAATATAGATCAGCCTGAGGCAGAAGACCGTCTGAAAAAAACAGGGGAGTCTGGTACAAGCATAGACTTCACATCATACCAAGTGAAACAACACAAACTGGCCCCCTCAAACCGTCTGTGAATGTTCAGGTTGGACAACAGGCACCTGATGCTGTACTTGGAAGCCCTACTGTGCCTTTAAATTGAGCTTGTCCTTCACACTTGGGGGATGCTACAGAATTTACATCCTGATTTATAAGACAAAAAGAGGGAGGACTTGACCCCCAAGATTTCAAAACCAGCTGCTGGGTATAAGCACATTTGGGAACATCATCGTAAGAGGCCAAGTGACCCAAGACATTCAGATTACATGACCCAAGTTTCAAAATTCCACAGCCTTAAAAGCTCGATGTATTGGATGATGGTCTTGTTTGCAAACCTGCCCCTAAACTCTGTCTAAACCTGACTTCGCAAACCTGCTGGAGAACTTCACTGAGGGCATCTCCTGGGGCACCATTTTTGCACTGCATTGTTCCAGCAGGATCTGTGTGCGTGTACGAGTACACGGTGATCTATGAGACCGAGGCACATAATCGGAGCAACAGTTCAGTCTGTTGATATATTAGTGTAATACTCTGGATGATGCAGGAGTATCAGAACAGGCCCATCTGATAACATGTACAAGTAATTCATCACCAGAATGAGTTGCTTCAATGATGTATTGCTCAGGAAAAAAAGAATGCACCATCTAAGTGGGGGGGAAACAGGTCCAGCAAGAGAGGAAGCTGTTTATTTCTACGGTGGAATATTCACAGAACCTAAAGGGCTTCCTTGTCACCAAAACACTGGCACTGTGCAAAAATACATGATGTACATCCCCTCTCTTCATTCCCACCCCCAGGAATAAATCCAGTTGGTTGACCATTGGGAACAAAAGCAGTCTCATTTCATATGTGCTAAAATCACAAACCTGAGCGCTGCATTCAAAATTCATATTGAGAATCCCCTCAGATTTCTTCAGAGTGTGGGATCTGCAGTTTAAGCACTTTACAACTTCGCAGATTAAAATAAATTCAATGAAGTGATTTTTAATTTCTTATTCTGTATTGATTTGCTTCTTTCTTTTGGCTTTTTGAGCCTATTTAATTTAGTCCAAACTAATCCAGCTGGCTAGTGGGAGGAACAGAAGGGAGGGGAGAAGAGTCTCTTCCCTAATAAATCCGGAGTGGCTCGCATTCTCTAATATCTGCTGCACATAAGTTCTTTGTATTTGCAGAGATGACAGTACAGTGTAATGAGAAATGATTTTGAAGTAGTAATTTAAACCCTATACAATAATGACACCAAGAGATAAATAATTAATGATTCGCATTTTTTCAGTGCTTTTCATCTCAAGGAGTCTCCAGACTCCTTGCAGTCTTTATAATTGACA
Source organism: Neomorphus geoffroyi (assembly GCA_033558235.1). Classification (NCBI taxonomy): domain Eukaryota; kingdom Metazoa; phylum Chordata; class Aves; order Cuculiformes; family Neomorphidae; genus Neomorphus; species Neomorphus geoffroyi. The sequence continues at coordinate 1,451,589 of JAUMJM010000056.1, forward strand.
AGAATCAATTCACTCAGTGTTCACACATACCCCTCTAAACAGAACAAAAACCCTGCTAAAGAACATGCTAAGCACAGCAGAAAACGCTTGGGCTGGAAGAAAAGAACATTTCACAGTAGAGGAGGCTTCCGAAACACAGGAAACTGTTGGCCGAAGTGGAATTTGGCTGAAACGCAGGGTTAACTCTTCACATTTGTAAAAGGCGCCACTGAGTGGTTTGAAGTCCCTCAGGTTCATCTTACTGTCCCCCTGCTCTAGGTAAGCTGGTAAAGAAAATGGGTGCTCTTAAGCTGTTAGTTAGGAGGCCAAATGAGAGGTCAATCTAACTTCACTTGCTGGCTTTCAAAGCAGTGAAACAGACACTACTCTCAAAGTCACCTAAAGGAGCTGAGCACTTGCTGCTCTTAAACTACAAGCTGGAACCAGTCATTACTGTGGTAATTTGGAATCTAACACCAGCCACCTCCCTTAAGCCATTTTAGGAGTGGAAGACCCTCTTCTAATGAAAAGTCCACATTAGACAACAAATCCCCCATCGAACTACTGATCAAAAGCCAGCAGATTCTGTAAGCCTGACGTGGTATAACAGCCACAGACCAGCAACAGCATTAGCAGTAGCTCCCTTCGTGAACCAGTGCACAAGAGAGGAACAAACCAAGTTACACATCCGACAAAGAAGTAGAAAGTGACTTGTTTTTAAAGTGATTGCCATAAAATATTTTATGCTTCCCTCCCCATCACCTTTTTTTCATGCTTGGAGAGGCAATAATTTCATTAAGTGATTAAGTGCTTTTATTTCTCTGACTCATAGTTCATAAGACATATGAGCATGAATTTCAATTAGTGTTTCTTACCATGGAAATAGGAAAATATTCCTGAGCAATTTAGAAAGGGTGAGCTAAACCATCCTTAGTACCCCTGGTGCAAATCAGTAGCAGCTCTATTGAACCAGCTGCAACCCATGGAAGTAGAATGAGTACAATCCCAGAGCACAGCTCAGCATGTCCAGCCTCCCATTGCTCAAGCGCCTTTACTGAAAGCCAAAGTTAACAATTCTGTGTTTGTCAGAACTAAAACCTTCACTTCAAGTGAGCTTCAGTGCAGGAGGGCAACTACGTGCTCAATTCTGAAAGAAACAGCCCTGCACAGAACCCTAACCTCTACTTAGCTCCCATGGCCTTTGCACTGACACGGCCTCAGGATGCTCTCTGGAAACATTTCCCCTTTCATAAAGGCAAAAAACCTGTTCTTAAGAGCAATAATCCTGCAGCTGTGAGAACCTCACTCATTTCTCTCCCTAGGAGGTAACAATTTCTCTTTCAACAGCTGTCATTCAATTAAAAAACAGAAAGTTTTAATTACCACCTCATTTTGCGTTTTCCTTAATGAATTTATATGCCATCTCCAGTTTCTGGACATGGCCATTCATGGAAGTTCACAGCAGGCTTTTCTTCTGGGCTTGATATTTACTATCTAGATCCAACAGCTGGAGAAGGTTAACGGAGGAAGGCTGAGTGCTCAGAGACATCAGCTGGACACTGTAAACAGTGGGTTTGGTGCCTTGCTTGCCTTCAAGTCAAGGCCTTTGGGGATGCCACTGTAATAAATAAGCACCATCTATTTCACTGTCTAAAATGGCTGTCCAATTTCTGGAAAAACCCCTCCTCAGTGGAAGCAATGCTCTTCTACCAGGCACAAAGAAACAAGCCCTCAGTCATCTTTGGCTGCCAGAGCCCCACAGGAGCCAGAGGAAATATTCCAGTTACTCCTGAACTCCCAGCTTCAAATGACAAAGCAGCAAGGGAGTTGGCAACAGTTTCATTCAAGCTTGTAGTTAAATAGAAGTCAGCTCCTAACCCACAGGTCCTTCTATTACACTGAGAACTGACAGTAGATTTTCCTGTCACTGTACCAGACTCTAATCGCAACCACAAGGCCATCTGCCACTGAAAGGTCATGCAATAGTGAGGAGAAAAGAGTTTGAGGACAGATGCTGTAGCAGAAGAGACTCAGAAAAGGACACTTGTGTCAGAGGAGAGACAGAAAAAAGGCTATATGGCTGCAGCACAGTTTGTTGGATACCTGAACTCCCAAGGATGCTCATTTCTTTCACATTTATGAGCAGAAAGAGCTGCAGAGGGGGAAAATAAACCCACACAGACCCATCGCTCTAATAGTTTTTCAAGCGTGCAGTGGATGGGACCAGAGAAGCTCCCTGAGTGACAGCAGAGAAAGTTTTCCCTTTAATTAAGTAATTGTCAGATGATTTAACATAGCTTTGTTAACCGCAAAACACTGGGGACCTTCAACATGATGCATCCAGCGAGATAAATGGGTTTGCCTCCTCGCTGTATTCTCAGCACTCTCTCAGGTCTATTTTCAAAGGTCAGACTGGTAGAAAACCCAAGCCTGGCCAAGAGTTCCCTCAAATCAAGTTAACTTTTTTCCATATTTCAGAGAGCTCTGAGCCGTGAACTGCGAAGCTCAGAGCGTTAAACCTTCTCCAAACAAATAGCCACTGACAACTGACCCTGACCCTCTTTCACACTTGCAATAGCAGCAGTGAACTACAGCAACTCAGTTCAGAATCCAAGATCTTTGACCACTGACAGGAAAACCCTTTGACAACAGGTTTAACAGAACACAGACAGAAGAGGAGTTTTACTAAAACCCACATAGGGGTAGATTAGAGCCTCTCAACATGGAGACCAGCCTTGTTGTAGATCCACGTGACTGCACCAGCCACCGAGGCTCAGCTTCCCGTTCTTCTGGGACAGAAATAAGTCAGACAACGGTTTTAACTCCAGCATGGGATCCCCATTCTTCAACTTGATCTGCTGTCTGTTCGCTTTTCCTTTCATCACTTGCAAATGAGAACAGCATGGGTGATGGGCACTGCTAATCAAGTGCCACTGATTCATTTTCATCCCTGGGCTGATTTCATATTGATCAGCAAGTCGAAATGGTTATTTAAATTCTGCTGCAGCAAAACGATCCCTAATGCTTCTGTTCTGATGTTTTAAAAGAATGCAGATCTCTTCCCTTGTGATTTCTTTGCAGTTAAGCCATTATGTATTTCATAAGGCTGATCCAGACCCTTTGCCAAGGGCCCTGTTGTGTCACTGCACAAAAACAGTAGCAGCAAGGGAGTTCTAAATGAAAGCCATGGTCTAATAAGATGAATATTAACTCAGAAGTCAAATTTAGGAACATTATCCCTGTCTTGCATATGCAGGATTTCAGAATGAAAAGATTAAGTTTCTTAGCCGTTCTGCATTGGTAAGGAGATGTCAAATTCTAGAATTAAACCCTAGTACCTAGTCCAGTGTCTTGAAGGAGAGAAAATTCCTTCCACTTACACTGTCACACAACGTATACAATCTCTCAAAGACTCTGCCCAGAAAGATGGTTATGGCAGCTTGACATCAACCGCTTTGGTTAAAAAGCAGCTTCTCCACCCTTCCTTCCCCAGGCAGAACCAACATGAGCTACTGTTTGGGCTTTCATCTGCCAGGAGCGACAATTCTTCTCTCCCAGGGCACTGGCAGGCAGTGTTAGCCGTTTCCTGACCAAGCCAGGAGTTGAATGTGCCCCAATAAATATTCCTCAGTTGTCCAGAGTAATTACTTGTGATAAAGGCCAAATACGTGATTGTGATGAGGATGTCCTTACAAGTTTACGTGGCCCGTACAACTGACAAGGCAATGCCTTTCTACATTTCCACACTCCACCTAGAGCTAACAATTCAGGGAATTAGCTCGGATAACCACTGACACTGACTCTGATCACTGGACAGACCTACTCCCAGCAAAGCTGAATGGTTCTTTTAGGGTTTCTCCAGTGAATTGTGAACTCTAGAAACTGTGGTCAATACATGATCTGGGGTGAGGTCAGCACAAGTGATGTGCTGAGACTCCCCTACTGCTACAGGAGGATTAGAAAAATTAAGTGTAGGAACTTTTGAATACAGCTCATGACAGGACCAGGACAGCCCAGAGACCCATGGCCGTGGTTTAGTCTCACAACTATAACAGTACAAACTCCGGCAACAAATGCCTCTGTCCCTACCATCTCATCTTCTGAAGAAATGCAACTCCAGCCAAATACCAGCCTGCACCTCCCAGCCACAGCCAAAAGGCAGAGATAACACAGCTGGGTTCTTGGTATAACACCACACTTCTGTTGCACAGGTGGTTGTGACAATGTGGACACCCTTCAAATCAAAGTAGGTCTTTCATAACTACCAAAACTGTTCACATCAATCACAAAACAATTGTCATAAGGAAAAAGCACTTCATCTTTACTGACCTGGGCTAAACTGACAACAGCATCAAATCAAGTCCATTTTGCAGCAGCCCAGTATGAGCCAAGAATAGCAGGAAGGAACAATAACATTTCCTACTCTTTCTAGAATGAGGCAAGTGTAATATCCCTGTGCCTGTTTATTACCTGCGGTCTGTTATGCCAGCAGTAATTCAAGGTAATACAGCCAGCACCTTTTATTACAGTCTGTTGAGCTGCCAGCAGTTCAGGGTTAACAGGTTATGTACCTGTATCTGTTTATTATGCAGCCTGTTGTACTACAGATTAAATTGCTTTTTCTTTCTATGTACAAAAGTGCTGGGATTTTACATCTTCAAGCCTAACACCACATCTTTCAGAAAAAAACTTCATCTCCTCTTGGGCCATCCCCTGTTTTTCCAACACTTTCATTCTTTACTCCAGACATGCCTACTAACGGCTTCTTCTGAAGAAAGAGCTCCGTGCAGCTGTGGTCTCCTTTCTGACAGCTCTGTGGATTTGCTGGCTTAAAGCAACATCATGTCTTCTTGTATCACACCATCACAATCAAAATGCAGACACGGAATGAATATTTGATGCTATGAGGCAGCAAAGGACCAGCAACACAAAGCTCCTCGTTTCAAAGAAAGCATCTTTGTGCAAAGCATGTTTCAGCTACAGCTCCTTCCCTCCTGCTCTGTGTTGTCATAGGTTTATCTCACAACTTTCTCTCCGAGAGTCCAGTGTAGGAGTGGAATGAACTAAACGCATGAGAATAATGGATCACAAAGAAACCCGAGGACCTGGCACATCCCAGCAAGAAACAGAAATAAACCATCAGCAGTCCTGTCTTCACATTCACCTGCTGGATCTGACATGTTCAGAGACCTATTTGAAACATTAAGTCTCAAATAACAACTGCTCTGCACAGTTACCTACCAGAAAGGGACAAGCTCACTTGCAATACCCACTAACAAACCTAACAAATACAAGCACAGCAGCCTTGTACTGCGCCTCTGCTGCAGCCTAGGGACTAAACCCCCTGCTTTTCTACAGATTTAAACATATGGAATTGAAAGGGAATAGAACGTTAGCAAGTCCACTGTGTTATTAACCCTTACACAGAAGGCAGAAATTCCATGAAGCCATTTGGAGGGTCTAGGTAGGACTTCGAGAACAGACTACCTGCATTAATTCAGAAGGGTAAACTCTGCTTCTCAAGGTAAGAAATGGGAGCATCAGTACTCACCAATACGCACCCTAAAAACCTTTGAGCTGGATTCCATCCTTTAGACCCTAGGGATCAGACAGCAATTTCCATACAAAAGCAGCTCATTCCAGCCACATCAAATAGGTACAAAATTAGTACAAGAAGGAAGGGGAAAAAAGTCAATTTGGACTAATTCTACCTTTACATGACTGTACTTAATGTTTTTCCTACCTGTTATTGCATATTCAATTCCAAGTTTTCACAACCATAAAGAAACTGGTGCTGGAAGGGATTAACTTCTTGTTCTGCTAATAGAGCAATTTTCCACTTGCCATTAAAGATCTCAAGGCAGGAAGTGTTTGTAGCAAGGGTTCCATATGAAGTGGGATTTGGCACAGGCTTCGGGACATGGCATTTACCTGCAATGCCAGTTTCACAAAAGAGCTGTCATGTTTGTTTGACAGACAGAAGACCCTGCGGTAAAACAATTTGCTCAGAGGTCTCCAACCATGCTAGAGATGGAACAAAACTTGAGAAGTCCTAATCACCATGTTAGCTCAAAACAACAACTTGCACTGAGATTAGAGGAGCAGCTTCACTGGGGAGGGTGGGCTAAGCCAGAGGGTTATTGCTTCCATTACCAGAAAAAGAGGTGCTGCTCCTCTCCTTTCTGTTCTTGCGGCTTACCTCCACCAGCCTCAAACTCACACAGGTTCAAGTTAGTTCATTCCACTGATATCAGAAGACTTGTTCCTGTTCTTCCCTGGGCTAGAACACACGTCCAGAGAGGTGTTTTTTGCCTGAGAATGAATGAAACTCTAGAAGCAGAGGAAGGAAAAGCAAGACCTCTTGCCATACCCTGTGCAGCTCTGAAGGGTCACCTGCCTCCAAAACTACTCCATGTGTTACCACGTCACACTGCAAGCCCAGTACTTGCACGACTGTCTACCACAAGTTAGAATCACCCTTACTTTCTCTTCAGACTCTACAGTGTTAAACATTTTTGGATGGTAGCATCTTTCACACAGCACTTTTCTTCTAAAGAGGGAAGGATCCATTTCTCCTTTGGCATCACCTGTTTGTCTGTTAAATATTTTTATAAGTATACAGATAAAGATTCTTGGCTTGCTCAAGGCATATTAAGGATCCTCAAGGCCTTCACAAGGCTGAAACGCTACATCTCTACCTCAGTTTCCTCTCCTCTAGAACAAGACAGCAGCATCTTTCACATCACCTCATCCATCGAGAGGTAGGACCTAGCGTAACGGTGCTCTCATTTCAAAGACTATAGTCATTGGTCTACTACAAATAAAGCTCTGTGCAATCCCAGACCAATGCCTGGTAGATTGATTCCAGATACCATATCTCCTCCTAATGCCTCACCTCCACACTCTGGCCTGTGTTTCAGCTAGTCCTTTATAAGCAATCAGCCCTGGTGAGCTCCTTTGCCTCCTCAGGAATGCAGCAGGGTTATAAGAAAGCAGTTCTATCTATATGGAAATGCAGATTTCAAATATATCCATCCTAGTAATCAAATCTGGAGGAAACAATCCCCTAATATGGAGCTAATAAAAGTTGATTTTAAGTCAGCCTGAAGCTGTAAGCAATAAGAAGCAGATTTATAATGGCAGCTTTCATTATTGCTGCTTTTGTTCTTTTGGCGTACGCCAGCATAAAGCTATTGGTCAGCTTGCTACTGAACTTACCTGTATTCCCTAACCTCACTTAGCTCAAACCATGTTTCTTCTTCCATTCAGAGGACTCTAAATCTGCCTGCCCACACACAGAGGGTTGGTAAATCACGGTAGCTTAACTTACAACAATAATTAGATGGATAGGAAGCGAGGCATCAAGCCTTTTTCCCCTCTGCATCCTCCCCCTTCACGAGCTAGCAAACACACAATGCCCGGTGCTGTAGAACAGGGCAGTGCTTCCCCTAGACAATACTTAACTTCACGGTGAAAAATAGTCTGTTAACTAAAGGAGATGAGAAGAGGGGAAGTCCTGTGACTTAACATGGTCAAGGGAAATTTTCCCTCTCCTTCTCACATGGACTGTTAGCTATAAAAAGCAATGAGAAGGATCTGTCATTAGGAATTAAGAGAATCAGTTCCTTCAGTGGTGCAAGGAGATGCTTCCACCAAAGAGGACACAGAGAGATCTGATGGTTGACAAAGCCCAGGAGCTTCCCAAGCTGCAAGCAGACGCCAGCTGAGAAACACAGTACATACTGAAAAGACATCGAAAAATCAATCCAGATCATCCCCAGTGGGACCAGTGTGGCAGAGTATGCAAGAAATAAGCATCCTTCCACCTCAGTAATCTCCAGAGGATTAAATCATCTTTATTAAATCCTTTATGGACCAGTGTTATCCATGGTAAACACACACCATTTAAAATAAAAGTCACGACAAATTATTTTGACCTTTTATGAAAGAGACCCTGCTACCACAAAACAACTGCTGGATGATTACACTCTAATATCTGCACCTACCATCTATTCAGATAAGCATTCTCCATGAAATTCACTACATGACTGAAAACAATTAATGTCAATCATTAGCAGGCTTGGATTCCAACAGAATCTTTTTCAAGATGAGAGAGCACAAGTCAGTGCGTCAGTCAAGCTTATTAACGATATTTTCCTGCAGCAAAACAAAACCACAGATGCAACTATAAGCTTATTTAAATTGAGACAAGATCACCTCCTGAAACCCTAGATATCAAACCAGTCATCCAAGGACCTTCCTCACTTCAGGCAGCTTGTGGCAGTGAAGAGCAGTGAAGAGCAGTGAAGCATTTCTGTAGAGCTCACAGATTTACCACTGGAGAAATGCAGGTCAGCCCCAAACCCTCCAGGGCTCGTCCACGGCAGACAGAACAGATCCCCCCATTCTAAACCTGCATCACACGAGTACCTGGGACTGCAGAAAACAAGGTGGTTTGTATCCAAGCCCATCTCAGTCATTCAGTTCTACTGAGAGGACTGGCAATCACCTGACAGGCAGGAGCCTGAGTGTATCACAGGGGTATCCCCAGAGGAATTTAGAACCAATTCAAACTCACACTCCTGCAGCAGCAGTAGAATCAGACCCTGTGTCTCCAAGGCCATCAATCTTCTTTCACTGCCACTGAACGTGCTTATAGGGAATCTCCTGGAAGAGGTCAGACTATCCAGTCTCCAGCCTGCTTTTAACACAGAGGTGGGATGCAATTAGTAGCATACCAGACACGCTTCTCAACAAAATATCTTCCCTTCTCCCAGCAACACTACCAGAACAAAGCACCACTTTGGCACAAACGCTGAGGTGCAAAAGCCCCAAAACTTAGAGCAAGTCATTCCCAACAGCCAAACAGCCCCGCAGCCAGCAATCCCTGTGTTATTTTTGTGAACATAAAGATACAAAACCAAAACCTTAGTGAAATTCTTTTTTTCTGCTAAATGAAACCTGCTGCTCTGTTTGTCAGCTGTGGCTGAAGAGATCTTTCACTGATATTGTGAAATACAAAAATAGAAAAGGCCGTATCCTGCATTGTAATTGGCAATTTAAGCGAAATCAAGTTGTGATTTCAAGGTTTACATTGCAATACCAGTGATTAAAGGAGACTAGATAGGAACCCAAGACTATCAGCAGCAGGACTCCTTATTTGATTCCCAAGAACAACTGCAAACACAATTAGACATGCGAGAGGACGGGAGCCAGGCCTATCCATCCAATTAGGGCCGCTTCAAAAAAGCTTTACTTTTTCTCATTTGGATCTGATCATGTGCTGGGAATAAATCAGGGCTGCAATGAAGGGAAATAGTTTGGTGGGTTTCTAAAGACTGTCTTTAAGAGCTACTTATAGGCAGAATAAAGAGGCCTCCATTGGTTCTAGCTGTATCAAAAGGCTGAATGACTGTCAGTCTCCACATGGACCTGTTGGGATACTCTGTTCAACACACCAATTTTTCAGTGGCTACTTCAACCAGAAAGGTTCATTGAAATGGTTTTAACAAGGTCTTTCGGGGAGGAAAAAAGAAACTTTAAGTGTTATTATTCTACTTTAACACATAAAAGGCTTTACAAAAGAAGAGAAATTACCATTACAAAATTTCCTTCAAAGTTGAAGTCAAAGCACTTCAGATTCATCTCAGATTTTAGGGCTGACCAAGACCTGAAGCAGTTTTAGGTCTATGCGGTTTTGTCCTTTTCATTCCCAAAGCCACTCTGCAAACTAAACCAAGATTGCAGTCATTGTTTCAGGAGGAGAGAGCTGGGTGGTTGAGACAGAATGTAGCCCTGCTTTCAAGAGTTTTAGCTGTCCAGAGATCGTTCACCTGTCCAAAGCAGAGTCCTTTAAACCACACAGTGTGCAGGTCTGAGCAATGGCAGCACGCACAGAGCAGCGGGGAACAGCCCTAAGCGACAAGTTTAAGGCAGAGTACAGAGATTCTTTGCTTGAGGTTCTACATGTGTTGCAGAACTCTATCCTGGTGCAGTATCTACTACTGCTAACAATGGTGTCATCTACATGGTCTTTGAGTAATGACCTCTTTCGGGAAAGTCTCATGTCTTCATTACCTGTATTTCCTTCTGCACATTCTGCTCAACCGTACATCCCTGGTGGCAGCAGTACATTTTTTTCCAAGGCAGACAGAGGGATGCGATCCCCAAACAGCCTGCCATGAGGCAGCCTTAGCTACAGCACAAGTCCAGCTTAGTTTCCTGACAACCATAAACGTTCCTTTACCTATAGTCACAATGACTTGAATATTCACAGTAACACACTGAGCCTGGGACCAGCCCTTCTCTGAACACCTACGGTTATCACGTGGACCTTTGGATTCGCCTCCCTTACAGCTGTATCTGACTAACAGCAAAAGCAACATGTTTACAGTGATGCTGTTCATCATTCCTAGACTGTACAGGGCTAGAAGTAGGTTCTCTCGAGTTTGTGTTGAGCACAAACATCCTGTATTTACTTCTAATATTTCTGAATGGTGCACAGCTCTGCAGGATTTCCCCCTGGGAACAGAATAGCTAGGTACATTTCAGAAACACCAGGCTCCCCAGGGGAACTGCACCTCTCTGACAAATATTAAATAGTATTTTCTCTTGGCAGCATGTGTTAAGTGCAAGTTTATCCACAGCATAACATGAGCTTTTGTGCGTGACCTGTATGCAATGCTCTAAAACAGATACAGAACAACAAGTTCCTGTGGTTACTGATGTTAACAACAGCCATGATTTTTCAGAGGGATGAAACGAACAGGACTGCAGCACTCATTTATTCCAAAGTGCAGAGCAGTTCCCAAAGTCCTAGGGACAGTTATTTCAGAGTAAGAGTTTACCATGTAGAAAAGCAAACATCAGACTTCAGATTAAGCTTCCAGCCAACACACCTCGTCAAGTATTCACTCTAGATCCCTGCTCAGAATGTTCTTAATCTTATCCCCTCCCTACCAGGGCTCCTTAGTCCCCAGACACATGCATGCATTGTTAGAAACCCAGGTAAGAGCACAGTACAGACCCATGCATATTTTCATTTACAGAGATTTGGTCTCCAATGCTTAAAAAGGATAAAATTGCCTGTAATAATAATGATCAAGAAAGTTCTCTGGGTAATTAACAAAACTGACATGACAAACCCAAAGAGGCAATTCCCCAGATCCAACACGAAATTAATGTATTATTTCTGCCCTTTCAACATTGCAGTCAGAAAAATCCTGTAAGTCAGGGCAGCAGGGTCACCTCCATGACTTCATCGTGAGCAGATCATCAATAAACTATTTGCTGCACAAGGTATGTTTATTTTGTCAATGGGCTGGCTCTTATTTCGCCAAGGAGTTCCAAATCAATACCCAACTATTGAGACTCCCAACCTGCTTCAACCTCATGATTATTTCTGTCTTGTAACAAAAAATATATCAGCAGTATTAAGCTGCTAGACCATCCTCCCTGCTGTCTTAACTCAGGATAAATATCAAGGTGGTAGTGGAAGTCTCTTTAGAGCTAAGATCTGGCACATCTAAGAGCACTGTCTCGAATATCTTTACCTCTCAACACAAACTTTCTGTTGCTGTCTCCTACAGTCTTAAAGTTGTCTACAACTCCGCAAAATCTCAGCATTTTTGCATCGGCCAGATGTGTTACAGTAGTGAGGGCTACTCCAAAAGTAAACACAGTCTGGAAAAAGACAGGATATAGTCACTTAAATCACAATTCAGCATTAACTTCTGCCAGATCTTGGAGATCACAAGGTCCACATATCTGTACAGGTACCCACATTTCTGAAATCACAGTCAAATGCATTGAGTTTTCCCAGTGTACAGAAGACCCACTTGTTCCAACAGAATTCAGAACTCAAGAGTCTGAGACTTAGAGGAACATCTGTCCTTTTCTGTCCTCTTGCAACACTTAATTTGCCAGTTTTTCAGGGTGACCACTGTACTTAAATGTTTTTCTTTTCTAGGCTCCTGTTTATCTCATAATTGCCAAACAGGACTGTTCCACCCAGTACAGATGACCTTACAGTCCCTTATCATGCTTCTTTAAAGCATTAAACAGGCAAAACCTGACTTTGCGTATAAACACTGCAAGCAGATTCATATTCTGTATCTGCTCACTTAAGACAGGGTAATAAACGCTTGTTGACTTAGAGCAAGGCAAGCCATCCTTCACTGGAAGGGTAAAAAAACTCCATACACTTTCTTTATTGTTCTTCATTAGAGATACAAGTGGCTTTAAAAATCCCAAAGCTTTCAGTCTAAGAGGCCAGCAAGATTAGCAAATAAGGAATACGTTTTAATAGGGGAGTTGTCAGCATGGCCCCTTCTTTCACAAAATAGATGTAACAAAAGACAACATTCTTCCCTCCCTTTAACGCATGTCAGAAGATGAAAGATTCCTTCCCAAACCCTAAACTGACATGGCTTCATATAAATCAATCTCCTATCACAGCCAGGATAGGAGGAATGAGACAAAGAAAATCTCCTCAGCATCTCTTTAATATCAGCATCGAGCCTGATTGCTTGTATACTCATTTAAGATAAGGTTTCCTAGCAACCTCAGGGATTTTAATTAACATTGGGCTTTGAGAAGGACTGACTGCTTTTTCCACCCCTGGTTCTACCTCTAATATACAAGTATGAACTAACAGTTACAAAACTGATATCAAAGTCAAACATCTTGGAAGAAGTGAGACATTTTAAAACTAGAGACACTCCTTCAGGTGGCAAAGCTGATTCTTAAAAATGAGATTTTAAGAGTCTTCAGCTGGTTTTGCTCTCACATCATGGTAAAACCTTGATAGGCTTTTTCACACACACCACTGATTCAGATCAGTCTGGGAGATTTGAACAGTATAAATCCCTGATACCAATGCAGTTTCAGCCCAGCAAGAGTCAAAATGAGATTTTTTTCTGTGATAACTAGAACCTGTAAGACAGACAAGACATTCCTCTTTTCCCAGACTCAAGTATTACAGCTTTTGTGCTTTACTGCTTTGTACTACCAATAACAATGAAGTAAAATATTCATGTGCTATCATTATTCTAATGCCTACAAGGACAGGAGACGCAGTTACTAGTCATCATACTGCTGAGAGGAGCCAAAAGTTATCCATATCATTACTCAGCTTAGTTTTACGATTATTGACATTGGTAGCATTAAATCCTAACTGGTCAGCTACAAAACCTACAGTGAAAAGCATGAAACACCCATAAGCATCATCCTAGAGGTAAATGTATGTTACATGCACAGAACTAAAACCTTACTAAATAAGACAAATGCTCCCCCCGCCTCCAAACAGCTAACTGCATTAAGGAAATATAAAACTGTCTCCAACCATGACAGATTCCTCACAGGGCTTCAGCTACACAGCCTTCTTTGCTCTTTCCTGGCCAACATTGAAAGGAACAAGTCAGCTGTAATGCCAGGAACAAGTAAAGAGCCCATTGTAAAAGTAAAGCAGGAAAGTAATATATTGGCTAAGAGAAAACAGAAAAAAATCAGCTTGACAAAGTGTTACTTAAAAGCAATTGAAGACAACGGTTCTATTTACGAGCCAACAGGAGACCCTGGTGTAATGCCTTGTTCCTCCTGAACAGACAGTCACAGCTTTGCATTAGGGAATATGCAGTTTAAATCATAGCAGAATGGAAAAGAAATGTTTTGCTGTGAGGGTGGGGAGGCCCTGGCCCAGGGTGCCCAGAGCAGCCGTGGCTGCCCCATCCCTGGAGGTGTTCCAGGCCAGGCTGGATGGGGCTTGGAGCCCCCTGATCCAGTGGGAGGTGTCCCCGCCCACAGCAGAGGGTTGGAACCGGATGGGCTTTGAGGTCCCTGCTAACCCAAACCATTCAAAGATCCTGTGAAATTAGACACAAAGAAAAGCCTAAATCTGTACAGCCTGAGTCTTTGTTCCTGTTTGCTGAGCACACCTCCTCCCTCATCCCTCTGCATGTGTGTCTGCATGAGCCGCGACAGGCCCAGAACCCTGCACTGCACACACTCTGCTTTGGTCACAGGTCCATCCCCTCAACCAAGATAACCACTCACCATATTCACCTCATCTAAAAGTCATTCATAGCTGATCCATAACCCTTACATCCAGACTCCCTCTAGTTCACCAAAAACCCATCTACTATGAACAATACACACACTAATTCAATGCAAATCAGAAACAAAAACATATCCTGCCAGAGTTATTCATTAATGTCAGCGTAAGCAGCTGCTGAGCCACAACTCAGTTCTTTCTCTATGCAGGCTGCATTGTGGTGCTAAGGGTCTTAATTGGAAACAGTTGAAAGTATTTCACACCTGAGCATTTCACCTGACTGAAGAGGTGCTTGGGCAGAACAAAACACTAAAGAAATGGGTTGCTTTGTCTTAAACAAAATATTTTCATGTTGATATCAAGTTCTGAAACACACGTGAGCAGTTCTGGAACACTACATTACTGGTGACATACAAGTCAAGCTCAATCTTGAATAACCTTACTAAAACAAAGATACTGGTATTTAACCAGAAAAACACATTAAGTGGTTTTCCTCACCAGAACTTTGAAGTGAGCTTTCCCTTTGAAGTGAACTCAGAACCAGCAGAAAGCAAACCGTGCAGATAAAATAAAATACAAGTAGCAGTTACAGTAGGGACTTCCTTCACTTTAAACAGCTTGGGGTTCTCATTTTATATTTTCCCTCCCATTAAACTAGCAAATTCCCCCAATGATGAAAGTCTCTGCCCAGCAAACCCTGCTGCAGATATCGCTGCATTAAATCACTTCGCCATAGGCTGAAGATGCAAAATCCAGCAATAATCAAACCCTTTTTTTTTTTTCTCCTGTCAGGAACTGCTATGGACTTGAGGTCAATTAGGATGGGCGAAACAAAAAAAAGACAGGTAAAAATCAAAGTGACAAAGTGAAGCTTGAAACCATATTAAAGCATGTGATAAAGCTCAGAAGTGACACGGCTTTTAGACTAAATAACCTGCTCAACCGAGAGCTCTTCCACATCTTTAGCTTGATCTTTGCTGTTCATATAGAGTAGGCTGCAAAGGTCAGGGAATATCAGATAGAGAAATGAGTTCTTACAATCTTTACTATTCCCAGGACACAGGGAAAAGGAAGCATCTTTGCAGTCTCTGGCACAACAAGCTTTTCAATAGTCAACTTAGACATTTGAGTAACTCTAAATCCCTGTTGCGTAGCCTTTGAGTTGCGTAACCTTTGTATTGACAGTAACTTTTCAAGGTTGTTCTGAGGGGTTTTACTCCCTCTCCCCTCCACACAAGACGCCTGCATTGCTTTATTGCTAATAGGTTGCCAACAGCACTGAGTTTCAGAAATTGAGACAGCAGAGCCTACTGCTTCTTTCAGACTAAGAACAGGGAGGAATTATTCTTTCTCTCCAAAGGAAGAGAGTAAGAATTTTGAACAAGACTCATCACTCAGAGCCCTCTTGGCCTCATTTAGCACCTGGAGAACTCTGGGACAGGATTAAACATGCCCTGGAGCCACACTATACAGCACCTCAGCTGTAACACAGCACAGCCATAATTTCTATTTCAAGAGCATCCAGGCACTGTCCTTTTTAAACAGGAACCAGTTTTTAAGTCAGTGGAGATCCCTTAGTTCCCAATTCTATTATTTTTCTCACTACTTACTGCACCATCCAGAAGTTTAAGGAGGAACAGAGACAAGTGTTACCATGAAAAAATGCTATCCAATCACAACAATACCTTTCTCTCCACCCATGAAGCTGCTCCACATCTCTTATTTCCCATAGGAACCAGCAATGGACACCTTTAAACTCACAACAAAACCAGCAGCTTTTCTGCTTTAACATTTCCTTTAGTTCAATTGTATGAATTACTCTCCCTTTTTCAAGACACAGGGTTTAAACACAATTGGAAATAGGGACTTACTGGTCAGAGTCAGCTGTTCCAGTGCAGGACTCAGCTGTGCTGCCCACCAAGGCGACAGTTTGCTGCCAGGTAAGAGCTGTCCCTGCGCAGTCTCAGCACCACAGTGGCATCGCGTGCCAGATGTACCACCTATATTTTTTAAAAAATGGGTTATTTTGCCAGGTACAAATCTCCTCAGACAAAGCTGCCCTCAAAACCAGCTTCCCCTCACAGGACCAACTCACCATACCTCCTTCATCCCCAATACAAATCCAAGGTGGCGGCAGCTCCCCAGACAGCCTAGATCTGCACTAAAGCAGAACGCTATATCCCACTACCCTCACAAAAGTCACCTTCTGCCCTTTCCTGCTTTAAATCCTCACCTTCCTTCACAGGTGAGGCTGGGAAAGCAACCCCTGTCCAGCACCGCCCTCAGATAAGCCCCCTCTACACCACCATAAACCCCCCCAGAGGGGTCTGGTTGCTTCTAGAGAAGGCTACCGTCTTCTCCTTGATTTGATAGTTTATGGTGCTAGTCTGCATTCCTCCTTAGCTACAGATACCTGTGGCCTTGCTTCCATGAGTGGTAGGTTTGCTGTACCCTCTTATTTTCTCCTTGGAATGCTTGGCTCTAAAGGATGGTGTTTCTCTTAGGGGTCCACAAGATCACAGAATGCCCTGAGTTGGTAGGGACCTCAGAGCCCATCCAGTGCCACCCCCTGCCATGGGCAGGGACACCTCCCACTGCATCAGGGGGCTCCAAGCCCCATCCAACCTGGCCTTGAGCACCTCCAGGGATGGGGCAGCCACCACTGCTCTGGGCACCCTGGGCCAGGGCCTCCCCAGCCTCACAGCAAAACATTCCTCCCCAAGATCTCATCTCAGTCTCCCCTTTCAGCTCAAAACCCTTCCCCTCGTCCCATCCCTGCTCTCCTGCTCTCCCCTGAGCCCCTCCCCAGCTTTCCTGCAGCCCCTTTCAGCACTGGGAGCTGCTCTGAGGTCTCCCTGGAGCCTCCTCTTCTCCAGGCTGAAGAACTCCAACTCTCCCAGCCTGTCCTTGTACATGAGGTGCTGCAGCCCTCCTTCTTCATGGTCTGGTTGTGCTCTGAGCCAGGGTTCAGTTAAGCAATGCCAACAGAGGCCATTCCCTGGCTGCTTCTCCAAGGAGATGAGCACAGAGCTGGGGTCCTGGCTGCTAAGTTGGGGCAAGGCCCTGGTGCAACACACAAGGGCTCACAGGAGGCTGAATTTCTGCTCTTAACAGCACTTAAGCCTGGGCTGCTCCCCTCTGCATCTGGTTTTCAGTCCTCCATTGACCTTGGCTGCTACTCCTGCACAGCAGAAAAAACTTCAATGAGGAACGAAGCGTCAGGGTTTAGGCTCATCTCAGGCCTGGCTCTCTGCTTTCCCTCAAGAGTCAAGAGGGTATAGAAGGGGGGGGAAGAAAACCCTCAGGCTTTATAAAATGTCATTTTCTTGCCCTTTGGGCCCTTATAATGTATTATTTTTATCTGATTTGCCGTTTTTATCATGCTGTAACCTGGTGTGCTTCTCAGCATCAAAGAACACTGCTTTATTGTGACATTTTCAAATGAAAACTACATGGCAGTAATCGCTTTCCAAAGAGTGTTCATTTAGCTTGGCAACATTTATGTGTCGCGGGAAGAAGAAGGGGAGAAAGGAAAAAAAAACCCCGCTCTACATAAAACTGGTGCTTTGAGCAAAACTCTATGATGATTATTTAGCAAACAAGCTCCTGTATTAGAATGGCAGAGAGGAAGATTGCATATCCAGACTAAATTACACTTTACAGGGAGATGGCACAGAATGGCTTTCTGCTGAGGTTATGCTTAAATTATAGCTGTTGCTAAAGCAAACAGCTCACAGTTTATATGTGAATTTGAATTATGCATCCAGCAGGCACTGTGTTTATGAAAAAAAAAAAAAAAAGAAGTCAAGTCAATAGATGGCTAAATTGCAACCGCATTTGTAAAGGACAAAAATAACTGTGGTAGTAGGGCATCAAAAATTAACTACAAACATGCATTTTTTTGCGGTTGTCCAGCGCTCTTAAGAGGAACAGTTTGGCTCTTGAACACCCCAGGAATCATGGCCAGTGATAAAACTGTAAAGTAAGTTGGTAAGTTTTGAACTCTTTCAAGAGAGTTTATTATTTCATTTGGGACCTTCAGTGCCTTAAAGTTGCTCATTGCTTTGGAGAAGCGTGTTCATAAATACATGGAGTGGGGTGGTGGATGGTTTAGGATGTCTTCTGGAGGTGTTACTGTAGTAAGATGTGTTCATTTGGATCAAGTAGTGCATGTAAGCAGTGTTTGGAGGTTGATGTGAATTTGTTACCTCTGTTGCATGAACTGGAGTTAATGTTTTCAGAAGATATTCAATAATCTGAGAACACTGGTCCATGGAGCGCTGTGGGACACCTCAGGCTTCATCTGCACATAGGCACTTATTTTTATGTGAAGCTGCATGAAACATTAAGATACTTGATTTTAAACATGGTTTGGATTTAGATGTGACAGCTCTTCTCATCTGTGCACTCTAGCTCTCTGCACAGGTTATGATCTCGACAGCAAGGAAGGCAGAGTTAAGCGCCTGCTACTCTGTGCAAAGAAAGTCATTGCTGTCATGAACTGTGGCTGAGGAACATCTCCTGTGCTCTCCTAATCCAGCAGCAGTGACCCCTTCTAGGGTGTGGGCCAGGTGGGAAGGGTAAGACCCCCAGGGATTTGGTGGCTGAGCCAGGACATCCTGTGAGATTGGTCCTTGCTCTGCTACGAAAATGCTTGTTCCAGCACGGAGAGCGTGTGTGGAGCAAGGCTTCATCAAGTTTATAATGCCTAAGTGCTACAGTGGACATAAAGGTAAACCTCAACAGTGCATCTCTCTTATTTGAAACCATTTTCTCCTTTTCTAATGTTGTTTTTCTTGGTGACTTTTAATAAAACTGAGATTTTTTTTTTTTTCCTGTTCCAAGAAAACTTTCTTGGGTTTTTTTTCCATTATTTTTAATGTGAGTGGAGCATATAAAGCCTCTAATGAATATCAAAGTAGTACTGTTCTAGTGGGTTTATCATTACAAAGGTAGAGATGGAAAAGACAAACAAGACAGAAGCTTTCTCTGCCTGTTGAAGAGGAATCATGCATAGTGGAATCCTAGAAGAGACTGTGGGTGTTCCTGTCCTGCATATTTACTACGCTCTGTCTAATTGCTTTTAATTGGAAGTACAAGCTTTAAATTTGTGATCCAATAACTGTAGTGTTAGGATTGTCAGGACATTTCTCCTCACCAGCCTTTTTATTAGAACTGAAGTAAAAAGATAATACAAGATCCAGTCAAGCGTTTTCTCTGTAACATTTCAAACTGTCACTTAAAATGTACAAACATTCCTGAGCAAGGGAGATTTTTTCTACTCCCACCCTTTTATTCCTTTGTGATAACTCCCCTAATGCTACCTTTGACAGATGAACACAGTTTCTGACTTGTGATCAAAACCACAAGAGAACTCAGTCAGTTCCTCCCCATGTCTCATCCTTCCTCCCACTTTTTCATGCAATTCCAGCCCTGTGAAACTCAAATCTAATGCTCCCACTAAAAGACACTTGCTATCAAATAATTACTTATTTATGCTTTCACTTAGTTAATGCTTTATCACCCCAGGAACAGTTTTGAACAGAGGTGAGGGGGGAAAGACTGATTGAAATGTATAGGAATATGGTAACACGCAAACCAAGATGTGAGAAGATGGGAATACAAGTGGTGTGCAGTGACACTGCAAGGCTGCAGAGCTTCTCGATAGCTGGAAATGTGAAGGTGCATCTCAGTACTCTGAAAAGCTCATTATTAACTTTAAAAACTATTTATAAAGGACTTTAGGAGGCAGGACATTAAGAATGGTTCTACAGATCTTCAGTCTTGCACATGAAGCTTTTGATGTTGAAGCCTTGAAAACAAGGGCAAGAAATGGAGGAGGGAGGCTGCTCTAAATGTTTTCCTCCACTGAACTATAACAAGCCCACTTGGAACTCTCAGGGATTCATGTAAATATGACACACGAGGTAAATTTCCTGTCTGCAAGGACCAGCTTCATATAAAGTGCTTACGAAAGAGGAGTTGCAGCTGCCCAGCAGATATATATGAAAAATTGAGGCAGATGCTTCACAAAGGAGAACAAATAACCAGTGGCAGGAGAAAGAAAATGGAAAATTGAAAGCATATGTAAATTGCAGAGGGTGGTAGAGTGTAATTGGTACAATGGTAGAAACTGAAATGCATTCAGTATCTCAAGTGTGTGACTGCAATATACTTCCACAAATTCCAGAGTAGTGAGTTACTCTTCATTAAAAAGTGATGACAAGAAGCTCAATAAAAGTAAGAAAAACAGGAGAAAAACAGATTAATAATAATGAGTAATAACTACTGCTGCTGTACCTGAAGGAAGTCTTTTCCCTCCTACTTAGACACACATTGTTTACATCCTTAAGAAGCCAAAAAATCTTTCTGATTTCATACAGTCATGGAATGGTGTGGGTTGGAAGGGACCTTAAAACTCACTTCAGTTCCAACCCCTCTGCCAGGGATGCTGTAATACAAACCCAGATGATAGAAATGCAACTCCATGGAGCATCTCCCAGTAGCTGTGGCATCTTGCGTGCCAAAGGATCTGTTCCACACCTGCAAGTGGAGGTAGGAATAAGGGGAGCTCATATTCAGCTTCATTAAGGCTCCTTCAAAGAGCTGGAGTGTGAGAACGTTTGCCCACAAGCAGCACCACAGTGAGGTTTCCTGAGCTCTTACATCTTAATTGGCCTACGATGTAACACCAGAGAATAGGTCAGAGGACAGAGCTATTTGTCAGACTTATTACTAACATCGGGCAGGTTTAGTACGTAGTCCTCTTGGGGAGGAAACGTGCTCTGTACTGAGTGTGGGAGAGAGCAAATAGATGGAGTTGGGCAGTAAATCTAGAGATAAATGACTCATGAAGATGGAAGCAGCCCATAACTTGCCCATGCATAACAGAGAAAGGTTGAGATAAATAAGGGGATTTTTTTTTGAGGAAAAGAGGTAGAAACTGAGAGAAATAGGTGGAGGACATGTAGGATGGCATCTCAGCAGGCTGTGACAAAAGGGTAGTTAGTGCAACTAAGCATTAACAATGACTAGAAGGGAAAATTAATCCTTTGCCGTGGCATTTGCTGGTGTGTGGAGCTATAGGCAGCCAAACAAGATGCAGGAGTCCAGGAAGAATTAACTCCAAGATGCTTGTTGCGTATAAGCCAAGGGGATGTTTCAGGGTGCACTTGTGTTATGATTTGTAAAGGTGGAATCACTGAAATGCTGTTGTGAAATGCACATGCAGATGTCTATCTCATTGCACAAGTCCTGGGCAAACACAGATGGCAAAACTGAAAAAAACCATTGCATTAAGATACAATTTTTTCTATTTTTCCAGAAAGGTCTCCTGGAAAACTTCCATCAGAATGCTAAGAAATTAGTTTAGAATCGTAATCAATCAATTTTAATGTACAGCACCAAACACAAGGAGGCCAAAAACCTCTTTGGCCTTCCTCGATTCTACTGCACTACAAACAATAAAACCCAGTAATCTAATTATTCATTTCTTTCCTTTTTTTTGAGATATAAAAATACCAACATGAAGAAGGGGGGAAAGTAAGGAAGGACCTGTAATTGTTTTACAAAAGCTATTAAAATAAGCTTAATGAATAGATATTAATATCTGGTTAGGGCTGCTCTGACCTCCTGTCTTACAGGTCCCATTTATGTCTTGTTTGATGAAAGTTCTCTGAGACTGCGAAGTAAAAGGGCAAACTGATTTATGAACAAGACTTATTGTTGCACTGGCGGATTTGTATAATGAGAAATATATTAAATCTAATGAAGGGAAAGCGTGCCTTTCCAAGGCAGTAACTTTCCACCATGATGAAGTGATTCAATATCCCTCCACGGATTAATTTAGACAATGCAGGCAGGCATGCAGCCACTGGTGCAGCCTCTTGCTCTAATGACAAACATTAAGCAATCTTGAGTATTTGTTTTCTATTTTAAGTTGTGGTGATAGCAAGAAGAGGTTCACTAAGTGATGCATTAACAAGTCCCTGAATGCCGATGTCCCCGGAGATTGTGTTGGAAGAAGACGCATCAAAGTCTCTGTCATTTCATACAGGGGAACATCACGGCTTATTCTATTTGACAAGAACTGACTGTAGGATATATTTTTTCAGCCACCAGCCTCTACTAATTAAAACTGAGCCTTCAGCCCATTAGTCACGTGTTTATAGTCCTTAACTCTTAGGTTTAGGGTGGAAGGGTAGGGTGAGAGTTGTTGCTGGCAGTACATCGTGGTAAGAAACGCGCAAGAAGCAGCACCATGAAAAAAATTCAGAGCCAATGTTTTCAGAGCAAGCATTTCCTTACCTAGGAACAACTCCTCTAGGGCTGGAGACACTTTCTTGGCTTTGAAATACCGAAGAACACATTTGTGTCAAGAGCAAAAAAAGGAAAATTAAAAAGCAGGGTATAGTGGAAAAAATTTACCCTCCCACCCCACTAAAATTATTGGTTAAACAAAGAAAAGCTGTGGAGATGGTGGAAAACAAGACCAAAGAAGCCAAACATTGATAAACTTAATTAAATTTCTAATGAAAACAAAGGCAGCCTATGGTGATTACTCTGTGTAACTGAGACTAATACACCAATTAGGCTAATTCATCCCCTGGTGCTCTAAACACAGTTATAAACTTAATCCATACGTCTTCTCCCATGTCAACAACTGATTTCTTTAGTTTTGGAAGCTCCTGGTTTGGACATGGGAAGCAGCAGATACTTGTTCGCTAGGGAGATGCGATATAGAACAGATAATGTCCTCCTGGCTGTGTGGGGTCCTCTAGGGGTTCTCTTTTTCTTTCTCAGTCTTTCACAGGAACCCTCATCTGCACTGAAGACTTAATGAGCCTAATTCAAGATATTATTAATTAGTGAATTATCTATGCTGTAACAAATGCACAATGGATGGAGAAATTACTTACGTTTTGGGGATGAGTGAAACCTGCACAAGGTGAAGCTCAAACCATTTCTGTTGGTCTTATACTTTGGGGTCCGATGTTGTAAATCCAACCAAGGCATCAGGCTTATACAAAGCAATTTTTACCAAAACCAAAATAGGTTCTTCCATGGCAGGGGAGTTGGAACTGGATGATCTTTAAGGTCCCTTCCAATCCAAACCATTCTATGATTCTAACATATGATAGGAAATAATAATGGAAGATGGTTTCTTTACAAAATGTCTTTGGGTAGCAGTTACTGAACCCCAGCTGTTTAAAAAGACACAGAGGTTCAGAACAAGAGCAGTTTGTGCCTTTGTGGCTGTGTCAGACCGAGGGCATCTGTATCGGCTTAGTTCTTCTGTGATCTCGCAGAAGTTTTAAGCTTTTGACATCTCTGCACACAGATAAATCCTGTTGCATATGGGAATTAGATAGCGGAAAGGTCAGAGACGCCTGATGCCTGCTGTGTATCCTGGAAACAAATCCTGGGCAAAACAGAAGGAAGAACAAACATTTCACAACTTTGGCTCGGCTGCCTGTCAATAATATAAACTTAGATCAGCTACTTAGATACAGTGGCTGTACCGAATAAATACTATTTCGGGTAATTAGCAACACTTAATTTTGAAAATGAGCTAATATAATCAATTATGTCTTTTAATTTGCTAGACAGTATCTTACAGGGTTTAATTTTCTGCTACTACACCTTTCAAATTATCTTCAGGTGTTGTTTTGAATGTCATCATCAATGCTTATTCTGAAACTATTAACACTGAAGGTGCCCCCCACATCTACAGCCTCTTCCAGCCACCCACAAAATGTGCCAGTGATCCATGGGATGGAAGAAAGTGGCAGAAGATGTCTTGGCCCATAATGGGATCCGAATTGTTTCTGTGTCATCAAAACTTCTTGGTTTCCAGATGAGTGGGTGCAAATCTGTTCTGCTGATCTCGGAAGCACGTGTCTGGCGTGTTTTATTTTATCTCAGCTTGCTGAAGGATAACACTATTGCAGGAGGTTTCACATGAGTAGATGAGAATTATTACCAGCAGGAGGATGTGCAGTCTGCAGATTGTGAATGGCACAAAGAATGTGTGCATGCATGTATTTCTTTCCCTCCCTCTCTCTGAATCAGATGAGCTGCGCTGAGCTGCCGTGGGTTTGCACAGAATTTGCAATCACAAGTTTAAAGAGAAAGCTTCAATTAAGGAGCTGCTTTTTAGATGGGAACTGCACGCTTGGATAAGTGACCTATTTGTCTAATATTTTATCCATAGCTGTGGCTAGTAATCGATGTAAATGTTAGTCACAGCTTTTTTTTGTCCCCCTCCAAGTACATGTAGCATTCCTGGTAATTCAGCAGAAGGGAGGGAGGGAAGGAGAACGGCTGAGATTTTGGGCATCCAGGCTCTGCATTTTTAGTTGCAGCTGATGCATCTTAAGGGAGTGGAGAACCCCTCAGCTTACAGTGTCTGTGCTTAAGTGATTACTCAGTGCTAAGTGTCAATTGTTTGCTAGGTAAGATCCAGGGGGTGAAGGGAGCAGTTGTTATCCAGCCTGTTGTAGGCAGGGTTTGGGGTATGTCACCCACTCTGCCAACAGCTATTGAAAACAGATTATCTCTGGATTTACTGGAAAAAGAGTTCTTAAGCTCTTATTTCCTACTGTAAAGGTGGTAAAGAAGCATCCTTCCTTCCTGGACAGACAGCCCTGTGGTCCTCTATTGTACACACTCTCCAATTCCTCATCTGTATGGTTCCTTACAAAGTGTTTCAAGTATTTGAGGGTAACATGGAAAAGAACAGCCTTTTATTCTTTCTTACACAGTTTGGACTTGAGAAATGCACAGCATTGTCTTTGATGGCACTTGTCTCGCCAGGAGGCTTTGTTTGTGCCTGGCCTAGGTGGAAAAAATGCCTTTAAATGAAAAGCAATTATATTTATGCAAATATAGCAAACATGCTTTTCATTTTTTTATTTGCAATGAGTGCTGTCAATAGTAAAAAAGCCACGGCTGAATACAGGGCCAGTAGGCATTGCTGGCATGTGATTCGCTTCCCTTGAAAAGAAAGCAGGCTTTAAAGCATTGTGGTCAACATATGGCCATGCGTGTGGAGTCATTTCACTGAGCATCTTCTCCATTTCCTCTTTAAATCAGCAAGACAGCAGCATAAACCCAGAGCCCACAGCAAACTCGTGCCCCATTTCCAAACTTCTGGCATTGCAGCAGACACGCTGAACAACCTGTGGTCGTTACCAAGGAATCGTATCACATAAACCTTCAGCAAGTTCTAAACCAGAAGCCAGCAGCTATTCAAGTCATCCTATCCCACCTTCATGCTCCTTCACAAGCAGCTGCTGAGGCCAGAAGCACAGATTTGAATGTAGTAATAATTTTACTCAATTTACAGAAATAATGTGATTTCCTCATACCTGGGAATTAGCAAGTCAAGCCCAGAGAATTAAAATTGCCCAGAGGCAAAGATGCTCTGAAAGAACTCGGTAAAACTCCATCTGAAGTTAGTACGAAACAGAACACAGCATCTATTTTTATTATGACATCCTTAAGGTCAGACCAGCAATGGGGAGGGGAAGAAATTAAAAGGTAGTTTCTCTGAAGACACTATTTTACAACACTTTTTGCTTGTAGCTTGTTAATTTTCACAGCAGAGTTGCCTTGGGATGTGAATTAAAGAAACAGATGAAAAAAGTCTTGTGCCTCTAACTGTACCAAAGGCCCTACGCATACTCCTGTGCCTTTGATGAGAAACATTAAACATTTTTAATTTAGCACATCAATTTGAAAATCTAATTTTTTTTAATGCTTTGTAGCAGCAGACGCTTTTCACGGTGCTGTCACCACTATAGAAGAATTATGAGAAACTTGAACCGCGAAAAGTAAATTAGAAAAATCTCATTTCAGTTACTCTAAAAAGAGGGGAAATTAGATTTTGATTAAAATCACTCACACATACAATTTTAGGTAAACTAATTTAGCAAGACTGACTATATAATTTTTTTTGCTTGGCTCTGCGTCCTTTTAATAGCGGCTGCAATGGCCTTGTAGCACCTTCCCTACCAGCCAATGGAGAAGAGCAGCTGCTCGGTGTGGTCTTTCCCTTGACCAGTCGCTGTAAGGCTATGAAGAAGAGCCACTCACTTAATTGGCTGACGAAAAGTCAACCACTAAAGACGATAGTTAGGATTTGTCACTGAAATGTGCCACATTGGATATTTTATTTAGCTTATCAATTTGCTTAATTAACTATAAACGCAATCACAGTTAATTTGAGTTGCTGAGAATTCCAGTACTATCAGAAGGAGTTTAACATTTTGGCTTTGGGGACAAGTGATTTCCAGGACATGCACTCTATCTGCTCTTTTCTAGTTCATGTTGATTCATGAATTCTCAATTAATACAGTATGATTTCTCTGAAATATGTTTGTCCTTTTAAACTATTGACTCTGTAATGACAGCATCGTATTTTTGACCTAGCCTTTGCCTGAAAGGTGCTTACTGAGAGCTGCATTTGATTTTTAAACACATCCTGGTTCTAGTTTTGGTACGGGATAGCAGTTATACAGCCCCATTTTTTCTCCTCTGGTGCTGGCAGAGTCATTAAGAGATAGGTTTAGAGTGCAGCTACCTACAGTGTCTGTAAAAAGGGTTTGTATGGTTGTTTTATTGTTCCTGCTCTATTTGTACAGTTCCCACACTTCTTGGTTATCTTCCTAAGTGTGTTATAGAATAGATAATTGAGTTATAAAAGGACATGAGAGTAGAAAAAAAGATGTTAAGGCTCTGACTCTCCACCACAGATCTCTGCAGCAGAGGATGTGAAGGTGAGGCAAGAAGAATCCTTCACTGACCTGAGTTGTACGTCTTTTAGCAACTTCTCCCAGGTGACACGTAATAGGAAAGGAGGAAATGGCTTAAAGTTGCACCAGGGGAGCTTCACATTAGACATCAGGAAAAATTTCTGACAACAGAAGTGTTCTCAGGAACAGCTGCCCAGGGAGGTGGTTGAGTCACCATCCCTGGAGCGGTTTAAAAGATGGGCAGATGAGGTGCTCAGGGATATGGTTTAGTAGTGGACAGATACAGTTGGATTTCATGATCTCAAACATCTTTTCCAAACAAACAATTTTATGATTTTAACTCCAGCTGCGTCATTCAAGAGCAGTGGTACCTGATTACAGACAACCTGACATGATGGCATGACTGTGTTTTTGTATTCCAGGCTGGTAGAAGCAATAAATGCTCAACTGAAAATAATTGATCCAGTACTTCGCATTTGTTGGTAGTTTGCATTGACAATTTTGTGCACTGGCAGAGTAGTTTCCTAAGGTGTTACCCTTATCACCTGAAAAGGTCTTAGTGTAACCAAAGCGATACGTTGCCCTGGACCACAGCACAGAGATGAAGCACATCCATGTGGTGCCGCAGAGCGTTCGACTTTCAGAGTTCTGTTTCCCTTCATCAGTAACCCAGATGCAGTAATAAAATATGTACTTTTTCCCTGGATGGTTGGATCAACTAAAGTCAGCTGGCTTTTATCTCTTTTGCTTTGATTTAATTTGAATATCCTTATAGCAGAAATACCATGATCAAAGACAAAATGCAGAAACTGCTAAATGAATGTATTTGGTCCTAATATGTATGAGCTGTTTGTATGGTTTTTAACTCCAGACCTGAACATTTGCAAGAATATACAACTGACAGTGGATTTTTATTTTATTTCAGGAACCTGTGAGGAGACTGAGGAGAGAGACAGGTCCCCCAGGAGAATGTCAGATAAAATACTGCCTGCCTCAAAGGCCGCGAAGACAATCTGAGGGCTGGAGCACCTCCCATACGAGGTCAGGCTGAGAGAGCTGGGTTTGTTCAGCCTGGAGAAGAGAAGGCTCTGGGGAGATGAGTGAGCTTTAAGGTCCCTTCCAGCCAGAACCGTTCCATGATTCGGCAATTCGCTCATCACCCTAAGCTTGCTTCTCATAGTTCTATAAAGAACCACGAGAAATTTTAGTTGGGTTGTTTTTTGTTTTTTTTTTTTTAAATGACTTGTATTAAATTCAGCTTTTCTCGCTTGTTTCTGAGACAGCAACATAATCACTGTGGGTAGATTTTCAGCTTTTTCAGTGTAGCACCAGAATCTTCAGTAGAAGGTGGTCAGTAGTACCCATGGTGAACCTGTCCCATAAGTGCAATGCCCCTGGCCTTTTTATTAGTGTATATTTTAGACTGCTGATTGCTGGCATTGTTTTTCTCCTCCTTCACAATATGCTTCCTTTTTTATTAGCTTGTTCTAGCCTTTTTAGTATATGATTAAACTATTTGGTAGTTTTATTGCAAGATCCATAAAATAAGTAATTTACGAAGAACCTTAAAATCAGTTTTATTTCAATAATAACTATTTCCACTGTAATGGTTCTGGCATAATTGTGAGTCAAGCGAGAAAGCTGACCTCTCTGGATGAAGAATACCAAATCTCCCACAGTAAATTCAAATGCAGGATTTATTTTGGCCACAGCCAAAAATCACAAACCAGATATTCGTGTGCACTCAGTCGCAACTTCTCGAAACTGCAAAAACAGATCCAAATCTGTTCAGATCCCAATCTGATACTCTGAACACACAGCCAAGACCACTAAACAAACCACAACATAACTCGGATTCGATCTGATACACCACAGTATCGAGAAAAAAGAAGGTACAGTAAGATAAGTAAGAAAGGGAGGGAAAGAAGTACCAGGGGAAAAATAAAAATAGTCACCACTCCTGTAGGGCACGAAGATCCTTCAGGAATATGTAGTCCATCTGGCAGCAACTTCTCCAGCAACAGTTTTTCAGGAATACGTGGTTTCGTGGTCCTTCCCCAGGCTGGTTCCACGGGGCGGTGAGCTCGCACTCCGCGCCTTCTTTGCAGGCGCCATTTTACAGGGGCGGCCTTCCTGTTGGGAGGTGAGGGGTGGTCTTGCTGTGAAAGTTCTCAAATCAGGGCATGTGCAGAAGAAGCGCCTGCAGGAACGTTCTAGAATTGGGTCTGGCAGCTTCAGGGTCGCTCGCAGCTCAACAGAACCTTACCACAAGAATCACCTCTGCCTGGACCGTCTGGGTGGTGCTTGGGGAGGGGCAGCGCCTGCTGCTGTATCTCCTCCCGCTCCTCTGTGGCGGTGACCCCGTCACCTCCCCCTCTCCTTCTTAATCGGGAGCCACAGAAAAGCTCCTCAGGCACCCCCGCCCTGCACTCAGACAGCGTTTGAGACACAACAAACACAAGTAAACAAGTCGGCCTTTTTAGGCGGGAACCCCTCCCACTGGGTCAGGGGGCTCCAAGCCCCGTCCAACCTGGCCTTGGGCACCTCCAGGGATGGGGCAGCCACCACTGCTCTGGGCAACCTGGGCCAGGGCCTCCCCACCCTCACAGCAAAACATTTCTCTCTAAGATCTCATCTCAGTCTCCCCTCTTTCAGCTGAAAACTGTTCCCCTCATCCCATCCCTGCACTCCCTGATCAAGAGCTTAAAAGTTGCTCTGTGTTTTAGGTTTCCCCTATAAAATGGGAATAATAGCGTCCAACTCTTTCAAACTTAGCAAGGACTTGGGCAATCTTAGAACCTAATTAAGATCAGGAGGTGCAAGGTAGGGCCAAAGTATCTAATTTCTGGCCTAAATCTCCCCTCTTTCAGCTGAAAACCCTTCCCTCTCATCCCATCCCTGCAGTCCCTGATCCAGAGCCCCTCCCCAGCTTCCCTGGAGCCCCTTTCAGTGCTGGGAGGCTGCTCTAAGGTCTCCCTAAGTGTTCTGAATTTCCATCTGTGAACTGGGGGATGAGACTCACTTGACGGCTCCCAAGAACTAAAAAGGTACTGAAGATGGGAGGTGTTTTTGTCTCTAATGGAAGCTGAGTGCTGGGAGCACCAAGCCGCAGGCAGGAGTTTCTCCCTGCTCTTAGGCAAGGGTTGGCACCAGGGTCACTTCATTCTAGCAGGAGGCCCTTGGTGCAGCCACAGGGGAAGAATATGCCTGGAAAAGTTTGCCAGAGAAAATAGAAGTTGGAAGGTGTTTAAGCCAACCAAAGAGGTACGTTCTAGCCTGTGTGATGGAGAAATGATTGCTCTGTGTGGCCTTAAAGCTGCAACACCCCCTCACTGGTGTCAGGAGGAGAAAGCTGTGGTTTAATGTTAGGGGCAGAGTTTGGATCTCTGGAATCCTTAGCTCGGTATATTGCTACTTTTCTGTATGTTCCCAAAGAGGAATTCCCATGTCCCAGCAAATACTGTTCACTGGAGAAGGTCAGAAAAATTATAGCTGTTATGTGGGAAATAACTTAAAGGGAATAACTAGTTTTCTATTTTTCCTATGGGAATTTTCTCTGGAAGAAAAAGTATTATTTCTCTTCTCTTGTCCACCTTTCAGTTGTTTCTCATCTTTTACTTTTATAAATGGAGAAAAGAAAGGCATGGTTGGCCCAATGGAAAATACGAAGCTTTGCTTTTCTATTGAAACTGAAAGAAATGGTTGACAACTAATTAAAATAGGGAGGAGATAGTATTCAAAAGGCTTTGTTTTCCCAGAAAAAGCACTTCTGGTAGGTTTGCCAGTGGTTTTTCTGAAGTGGTTTTGGTGACTTTGCTGTGTAAGTATAAAGTATCCTAAATAAGCAGATGTTTTCATGAGGGCAAATATCCTTTGGTCTCTCACTTGGTGTGTTGTGTCCTCCAGGCATGGGAACATACGGGAAAAAATGTTGCTTTAATTTATTTTTTTTTAAATTAAAATGATATCTTACGTTTACAAAGTCTAGAAGAGAGCACTTCTTCCAGGGTGCATGACCCAGGGTACCAGTGTAAATGCAGGCATCCTACTGCAGGGTGGGTTTAGGGCACAGCTCAGCTGAACACCTAGGAGTCTGGAACTGCTCCCAGTGCTGGGTTTGGAGCAAGCGGGGTGGCTGCTCCCCTCAGTGCAGCGAGCAGGAGCTGCTTTGGCAGTACTTTGTGACTGTGTGGTGCAGGGCACTGGCAAAGGATTCTCAATCTGTTTTTTTATACTGTTTCAGTTGGGGTTTTCTTTCACTGGGTGTACTGAGGCTATAAAGCATGAATTAATCTAAATACCATATACTCTTCCCAAGTTGGAGACCATCAGTGTCCTATTATTACATGAGGATGATCTGAGCTATCTATGGGTTTGCCAAGGCTGATATTTTTGCCTTCCTTGTGTGTGTGTGTTGGGCCAGGAGCACAGAAGAGCCAATGCCCTTTTCTTTCTGTCCTGCAGCCATTTTCCACAGCAGGAATCACACTCACGTGGGGATGGAGCCATGCACGTGCCTACAAGTCTTGTGCTTGGCAGCTCCTTTTATGCAGACAGGAGCTTATTAATGCCAGCTGAATCCATGGTGATATGAAGAGAACGTGGCAATGCTACCCATGGTAACCACAGAGCTGCCTACTGTCTCTGCATCCTGCTCGCAGGTGCCTGAGATCACTGGAAATCTATGAAGAGAACATACCTGCCTCCCAGTGTTGCATCTAAATGTAGGTCCTAAGCAGGGAATAAGAAATCTTAAGTAATTAGTGAAAAGACAAACTGCCAGGCATCTTTACTATATAGCTGACTGATAGGAGCAATAGGCTTTAATGTGTTGTCGTTTACCGTAGCCCTGCTCTCATGGACACCTTCTGTAAATCTGGAATCAGCCTGTTGTGCTCAATGAGATCCAGAAAGCATTAAATGGCATGGGAGCCAGTGGGCTGTTGCCCTCTCAAGGAATGACCAGCACACCACATCCTCATGGGTTCTGTTTCACCAGCAGAGCTTTAAGGACAGTTACTTCTGTTGAGAAAAGAACAATTTAAACCACTGCAGCTGTTTTGATAGTGAATCTTTCTGTACCCTAGGAGCTCATTCCGTCCCTGATGCAATGATATGCTAAAAGCATAAGGCACGCATTGGGGAAAAGGCAAGGTTATTATTTCCATTTTACAGGTGGGAAATCTGAAATATAAGGAAAATTATGTGATTTTCCCCAGACTTCACAGGAACTGATAAAATCCACCAACCTTCAATGGAGATGTGTCCTTTTTACTGTTATATTATGGGAGGCAACTGCAAGGTGATGTGATTTCAGGTTTTCCTGTTCGATGTTGGATGGAGGGAGCTGGACGAAGGCAGTGAAGCTGTGGAGGGGACTGTGTTAAATATGCCCACGTGGTTACAGACCAGGGAAAGGTGATGGCTGAGAGCCTGTAGTCTTTCAGCCCATTTAATAAAGGTCTCTTTTCTGCTGCAGCAGCCAGGGCTGACAAAACAGTGTTTGCATAGACTGGATGTTTAACCTGAGAGACCCCTCATGCCTGTGACTCTGTGTGTGTGTGTTCACTGAAGATCCAAAGGCTGCAGAGCAAATCAGCTCACAACCTTTCTCCATGGAGCAGTTCCTTGTGCTGTGCTCTCCTCGATCTGCTGTGAATGCCAGCTGGGTGGATGTAAAGGGGATTTTTGCATATGGGAAAATGCATCAGGAGAGGAAAGGGAGAAATAGAGATGGAATAAATTATCTGTTGAAGAGCTAGGCTTGGCCATCACCATTACCCGAATTATAGGTCTTTAGTCTGAATGGCTTCAAAGCAAGCTATGTTTTTGTATATTACCCCTTCATCCTTTAATATTTAGAAGATGAAAGGAAAGATTTCAAGTACTGATGGGGAACTTAGGCAGGAACAGAACATTCTGTTCCTTATCGTGCGGGCAGAGAATCTCTCTCTTTAATGAGACAGAAACTACAAGCACAACTACATAGAAGTGCTCATTGTTAGTGGCTTATGGGATGTGCCTGAGACCAGAGTTTGTCTGTTCTGACCAGTTCAGGCCAAAAGAAGGACTCCGGTCCTGACCTTTTCAGCTCAGTTTCTTTGATCTGTTGGACAAGTTTTGAGTCAAAGCTGCTGAAATTTAGCTAAAAACAACGAGCGATGTTGATTTATAATTGAATTAATAATTACAAATTACTACTCTTGATTTTCCAGATGAAAATACCTGTTAGTAATAGTGAAAAATCCTCATTTTGGGAGCTTTCCGGCAGACCAGAAAGCAGCTCTTGTGAGCCATAACAGCTGTGTATGATGCCAAGGAGAAATGAGAGCTAATAAAATGCAGAATATATATCACCCATTTACATTTATTGCACATTAAACCTCGGCACACACAAAAGATAATGACAGATGCAAATTGAGAGCACTCAAATAGTGTGTCTGTCGATGGGGAATGGGCACGGAGCCAGAGACCCATATTTTCAGCATCCACGTGTTTTGAAGGAGGGTCAGGAAGGAACCAAGCTGCAATGCATGGTCTGTTAAACTGTGTATGAACCTCTCCATGGAACTGTGCTAGCACCTTTCCTTCTATTTTGCATCCAATACACTGCAATCAGATATTTGCAGAGGTGATGCAGAAGCCAAAATCACCTTCGCAAGCTTAGTATTCTGATCCAGACAGCCTATCTTGGGCTCATCTGACCCTTCCTTTGTACTAAGGCACAGGTAGGAACCCCGGCCGAAGTCAATGTCCCGTTGTGCAAATGAAAGGCAGTCCCTAGCTGGAAGAATTTCATATATAGAGAGAGTTCAGACATAGTCAGCATCCCTGTTGCTCAGGTAAGGTGGCACTGAACTTTGACTCAGATGCACAAGATCCCATCTGGAGTATATGGTGGAGCTGGAAATTGCCTTCTGATGTGCTGTCCTTATGCCAGTGTATTAATTGCTAGGCAAACTTTTTAATTGGTTCTAGGAAGGAGCTGTGTAGTTCTTTCTTTCTCCTTATTCTATGTATTCAAACTGTTTACCCTCTGTAGTTAATCAACACCAGAGTCTGCTCCTCCTAACATAGCAATTCCCCTTTCAGATGGGAAGAGCAGAGCAAGATGCAGGTTTCTGCACATCTGGAGCATAACTACAGTGCTGGAGAAACATCTGGATAGGACACAAAGCATTTGATATTCCAAGCAAGCGAGTTGACGGGTCTCTATCAAAAATAGCCACCTGGACAATTACCAAGAAATCTGATCCATGTTCGAGTATTTATTTTGAGGAACAATGCTGGCATCAAAGACTGAATGTGTTTGTCTTCAGCCTTTCTGCCTCTCCCTCTCCTCCTGCGAATGAATTGCTACAAGAACATTTTGCTGCTTCCTTTGCTTCTGCTGTGCCAAAGATAAACAACCCGTCAGCGCAAAGCTGAAAGGGAACAGAGAAAGGGGCTGGAAGTCGTTTAATTACCAAGAGTGCTTGTTTTGTATACGGTGTGATTACTTCCTATGATACAGTAACTTCTCTTTCCCTATTCAAG
The DNA here is from genome assembly GCA_033558235.1 of Neomorphus geoffroyi. Taxonomy (NCBI): domain Eukaryota; kingdom Metazoa; phylum Chordata; class Aves; order Cuculiformes; family Neomorphidae; genus Neomorphus; species Neomorphus geoffroyi. The sequence continues at coordinate 1,485,909 of JAUMJM010000056.1, forward strand.
CAGGGTGTTTCTATTTATCAGGATGAAAATGAAGCAGCAAATTACAGAGGGAGAAGGAGCAACCGTATTGCTCTATTTGTAAGCAGAACTGGCAGCGTGTGTGGAAAAACAGCAGTTCCTGTTCGGAGCCTATTATGGGTTTTCTTCTTCCAGAATCCCGGGTTCTTTGGCCCTTCCTTGCACCTCCTGATCTTAATTAGGTTTTAAGATTGCCCAAGTTCTTGCCAAGTTTGAAAGAGTTGATGTTATTATTCTCATTTTACAGGAGAAAATTAAGACACAGAGCAATTTTTAAGTTGTTTTTTTTTTTTATCAGAGAGTGCAGGGATAGAACAAGGGGGAACAGTTTTTAGATGACAGAGGGGAGATTTGGATGAGGTATCAGGAAGAAATGTTTTGCTGTGAAGGTGGGGAGGCCCTGGCCCAGGTTGCCCAGAGCAGTGGTGGCTGCCCCATCCCTGGAGGTGTTCAAGGCCAGGTTGGATGGGGCTTGGAGCCCCCTGATCCAGTGGGAGGTGTCCCTGCCCATGGCAGGGGGTGGGACTGGAAGGGCTTCGAGGTCCCTTCCAACCCAGAGCATTCTATGATTCTGTGGACCCCCAACAGAAACACCATCTCTTAGAGCCAAACATTCCAAGAAAGGAGGTAACAAGAGGGCGCAGCAACCACACTCCTTGCAGGGAGCTGCCTCAGCTGGGTCCAGAGCTGTTCAGGCTTTGAGGCGTCGCGGGCTGTACACGTAACACCCATGGCAGTGCAGTGATACAACAGACTGGGAAGATGCAGTCCAGCCAAGGGATTCAGCTTCATTGGGGTCTGTGATGACAGTGAGGGAAAGGGTTCTGTTTACAGTAAGAAACACTCCTTTAAACACCTTTTCCGTTTAATTTTCCGTGCTTTGTGCTCCCTGCTAGGGATCGTTAAGCAATACTCTGGTTATTGCTGCATATCGCTTAGCGTGCTTTGCTCTAATAAGCTTTTGTAAATAAACCCTGGAGAGATGAAAAGGCCAACGCCTGATTAGGAGCTACCAATTTTGTCTCATTAAGTTCTTATAAGGGGAAAAAAGTAAATAGAATCTTTATCAATCTCATACACTTACAGTGCTGAAGAGAGCTTTCCACATTCATTAAGGAGGATGCTGAGAATAGAGATATGTTTCCAGGCGCTTTTGGCTTATGGAGCTGTTAAGGGATGTTTTACTGATGATCAGCTTTTACTTCAATCAAAAGCTGAGAAGGTAGAGCTGGAACCAAAGGAATTATAAAATATTGATATGCAGATGTTGGAAGGGGCAAATACACAATGCTGTGCCATTTTTCTCTCTTCAGACGTGTGTATTGGCTGAAAGAGAAGAAAAGCTTTCCTGCTGGAACTTTCTGCATTTCCATTTTGGTAGCTGTTTACATGGCATTGCATTTGCAAAGTGGAAATTTATAATTTATAATTTTAATTTATAATAAATGTGGGGAATTATAATACATGATTCATACATAATTAGGTTGACGGGTCTGCTGATCAATAGGAACTCACCTGCCATTTTGTATCTCTTTTCTACATCTACAATTAAAACGTCCCTATCTGAAATAGATAGCATTTATTTTTGGTTTTATCATCTGCACCATCTTAGATATGTTAGTCGTCAAAGACAAATTACTGTTGTGGTCATTTGTAATCATTTCAGTAAAAACATCCATAAATTTCACAGAGCAAAACTTTGACGCGACTTCAGTTCTTAGTAGATAAATACTTTTACCTTCCTGTTGTTTCCCTAAAATTTGGGGTTACATTTACTCCAAAGTCTGCAATTGGAAAATGTTGACCAGCTGTGAGCAGACCCTGGAATTTTCACTGACAATTTGAAATCCCAATGGACTTTCCTTAGGGGCAAGGCTAGCAGCCAGCATATGTATCCTTGCTTTGTTAATTATGCATTATTATATTTCTTCTTTTAATGCAATGAATACATAAAATCCATTCTTCTCCATCTCCCATTATATATCCCCCTTTTATCTTCTTGCACTTCCATGCTCCAGCTTCAGTGTCCTTGTGTTTCCTTCCTTGGTGGAGATGAGCAATTCATTCATCAGACAAATTCATGAAATAGATGAGTTCAGACGGCTTAGTCAGCTAATTTCTTGTGGGCGTCACAGCACAAGTAGATGATTTAAAAATTATAATAGCATTTTCTTTTGGAGGAGAGCTAGTGCGGAATTTTTCTTCCCGCTTTTCATATTTCTCAGGTTCTATTTAATCTCTTTTTTTACCTGGTCTTCACAGCTTTGACCTCTATCAGTTCTGATCATTCCTTCTTCCATCCCTTGGGGGAAAAAGAGCGCTCTTCCCCACAGCGTACAATAGCAAGGAGCTTACACTTTGCCCCATCCTTTAAATACTGAACAGAAATCATCCATTAACAATAGCTGAAAGAAACTTGCACTCCCTGAAGTGCTTGGCATGTGGTATTGGCATTCCTGACCTCTGTTGATCTTCGAAGCCTGACCATTTGTGTGGTTCTCTGAAAGCTGCTCTGACGTGCTGCACGTGGGGTGATCTTTAGTCCTGGACTGCTCAGGAGCTGGTGATGTCTGAAAGGCACCGAGTAACCATCCAGTTTGAAAACTGGGCACTTTGCTTTCTTAGCTGTGGTGGCTGGGTTATTTCTCCCATTCAGTGGTTGTGGCATCACAGCTCTGCTGTCTGCCTGCTTCTGGTTTAACTGCAGCTTCTTCTCACTGTACCCACTTTTCTCCACTCCTCAGGCTGTGCAGTGCCAGTTTTGTTCTGTTTGTGGACTTTGGTGCTGAGATGAGCTCTCAGCTGCTGCAGACCCTCTCCAGCTGCAGCCTCCAATGCATAAAGCTGGTGCTACAGAAGCACGAAAAAAAGGGATTTGTGAACCAGTGCGGCTGTAGGTTCTTCTGTGACTCATGGGTATTTGGGTACTGCGAGGGCTTGGAGCTCCTGTCCTTCCAGTACAGTTTCTGTTCAAACCTTGCCAAAGCTGCTGAATCAGGACCACCACGCACCAGTCTCTACCTCTGGCTAAAAGCAAGCGCAGCAGCAGCAGCAGGAATATGGATGCAGCAGACATGTTAATGGCAAAAGCATACATGCAGGTGTCAGACTTAAATATGGCTTGTGAAGTTAAACAATACGCTATTTTAATCTACAGGGAACTTGATTTAATGTTTTCTTTGATAAAAAAAAAAAGTGTTTGCCAAAGTGTGCTGGGCTGAACAGTAAATGCAAGAGCACCACCTTTGGGGCCTGGGAAAAAATGCACTGTGAGCCACAGCTCCTTCCCCCCTGTTTTTCTGTGTAGCTGGTTCCTCTGCTGCATTGATGAAGATTTAATATGAATAGTAAAACTGGGGAGAGGAGGAGGAACTGCTGCAGTGCTGGAGTAGCCTATCACAGAGAAGAAGCAATGGCAGGGCCACAGCTATCGTATACATGATGTCTTGATGCTGGCAGTTGGATGGTAAGCACAGAATGCAGGGACAAGCTCCGACTTTGTAGGCAAAACTAGGACCTAGAGTCAGGTTAGAGTGGATTTTCCCACCTTTAATTCTTATTTTTGCATCTGGGAAGAATTGATGCTAATGTTATGCATTTGACCAGAAGTCTTTTGATTAGATCAGCTTTGTGAATAGTGAACCAGGTGCTTTTTCTGCTGGAAGGAAGGTTTTGAACCTTCCCTTTGCTTACAGAACAGGCAGGTCTGCCTGACACTGCATCAGATGGGTGCACGTGGCTGTGCGAATATGCCAGCGTGCCTACGTGATGGTGGTGCTGATAAGCATAGCTGAGCACATGCTTGGAGATGCTGTACATGTCCGTGTGTCCGTGCGCAGTTGGATAGCTGCGTAAGCAAGCGGCTGTATGAACTCACGCAGCTTTAAATCTGGTGCTGTCTGTTTGTTCTCTCCCATTCATGTGCTGATGTCTTATTGTCTTTGTATGGATGCATCTATAGAAGGTGCCTGTGTGTGCACAGATAGTTATTATGCTTCCTTAAGGATCTGATCTCTCTATAACTCCGAGTGTCTGTGCATGTTAGGAGTGATCACACAAATACCAGTGAAGTTAAAAACTTCCAGTAGAAGTAATTAGAGACATTTATTATTGTTAGTGCATTCAGAAAATGAAGTTTGTGACTGAAACAACTTTTCCCCCTACAAAACAAACCAAAAAGATCCAAACAGCCACATAATGAAGGAAAAATGCTGTTGCTTTTATATGTGGAAGGTGAAATCCAAACCTTGTTAGTCCTTGCTCTTTCCTGTGGTCTAAGCAACTGGAAACTTGTTAATCTCAGAGAGATAAACCGGAGAAGTGTTGCTAACAAGGCTTCAAACTGACAGCAGGATTTGGCAGGGTTGCTGTACTGCTGTGTTGAAGGCCTTTAAAATTTAGGGGTCATTATCCCCTGACCCTGGAATAAAACCCTACCAGATATCCAGATGCACTGGCTGCACAGTTCTCACTCCTAATTGGACATAGGAGCGTGCTGAGGAACATCTGACAGTGCCTGATGGACTGTCTGCGTACTCTCACATGTCTCTACTTTGTGTCTTTACGGAACAAGAGAACAGCTTGCGCTGTGTGCGTCCGAGACCGTCGTCAGCCCCACACCAAACTGTAGATGCCAGTCAACCGGCTCCCCTGGGCTCCAGCAGGCTTTGAGCCAGACCTGGCCAAATCCTCTGCTTTTGTTAAGTATTTGTGTGTGAGTGTGAATACGACCTTGAACTTGATCCTCTGTGCTTAATGATCGCGGGACCCGTGGAGATTCGCAACCCGCAGAACACCTCTTTGCATTTTGTGTTCGCATCCAGTCCTGTGAACTGGTCCCTTTATGTTCGGGCTTGGTATTCGTGGGAGTGCAGCCCGTCAGCACTATTATCCTTCAGCCTGCTTAGCTTTCAGCGAGGCCCTTCCCTCACCTCTCCGATGTCCTCTGTCATTCCTTCTTCCTATACTCACTTTGATGCAATTGATTTCACTGCTGTTTCTCAGCTCCCCAAAGGGTTTTTTTTCAGATTCTGACAAACACGCTGCACTCGCGTACCTCTCCGCAGCTCCTAGCTGGGCTTATGTTAAGACCATTTAATTGAAAAGACTCCTAACAAGTAGCTCTATGTACATATCCATATTTTTTCTCATAATTCACTTGAGTATTATGCTCAAAGGAAAAGAATTAGTGAAGTGGGATTTGGCCTTTTCCACCTCCTGCTTTTCTTTCCCTCCCCCAGCTTTGAGGCAGTGGTAAAAAAAAGTGAGGATGTGCCCATCCACAGCCACAGAAGGAGATCAGCTCCCTGGGGTGGAGAGGGCAAAGCCCAGATTTGTATTGGTTCATCTTATGCTACCACAGCTCTGTTCTCTTCCCATGGGCTCTGACAGTGGAAGAGAGAGCACAGCACTGATTCCACACACGCTTGTCTGATCTTCACTGTGGTCTCACCCGCGTGTTGTCAGACCCCTCTGAGTCTCTTTTTGAGGCAGACACAGAGTACTTTGAACCACATGCAGCTCTTGGAACAAGCTGTAAATGCAGAGCAGCATTTGAAATCAGCCCCTGGAGATCCCTTGTTCTCTTTCGGAAGAGCTCTGTGGCCGGGTGCTCCCAGAGGTGGGCTGAGCTATGCGTTTGTGCAGACGAGTGCCAAGTACCATGCAGATTTATAGCCTTGCACAGAGGGTTTTCAGTTCATGTGAAAAATAATTGGTAGCAGTATTGACACATATCCTGATCCTGCCGGGTGCCGTGGCTTCCCTGGGGAATGGAATGCTGCCAAATCTTTCTGACCTTGGTGCTTTAGATTGTGTTCAGGGAAGCATCCAGGTAATTTCTCTTGATCTAGTCCTTCATTAGCAGTACTTTCAGATCCCAGAACCATTAAGGTTGGAAAAGACCTCCAAGCTCATTCAGTCCAGCCACCAGCCCAACCCCACCGTGCTTGCTAAACCCTGTCCCGAAGTGCCACCTCTACACGTTTTTTGAGCCCCTTCAGGGATGGAGACTCCCATCACTGCCCTGGGCAGCCTGGTCCAATGCTTTATTGCTCTATCAGTAAAGAAATGTTTCCTAATATCCAGTCTAAACCTCCCCTGGCACAACTTGAGGCTGTTTCCTCTTGTCCCATGCCTTGTTACCTGGGAGAAGAGCCCTGCACCCACCTCACCACACGCTCCTTTCAGGGAGCTGCAGAGAGCCATGAGGTCTCCCCTCAGCCTCCTCTTCTCCAGGCTAAACACCCCCAGGTCCCTCAGCCGCTCCTCATAAAACTTGTTCTCCAGATCCTTCCACAGCTTCGTTATCCTCTGGATGCAGAGATCACACCCATTAGAACCAATCGTGTGCTGGATTATCAATAAGGGGCAGCATGGTGACAGTAATGGGTGACAGACTAACAAGCAGACGTATCTTGAGAGAGTTCCCTTGCCAGGAAAGGGAAGAAGGAAGGAGCACACGAATGTAGCTGCTTCTATAAAATTTGTTTAGGGGGAAAAACAAAAAAAAAGCAAATGAAGTGGAATAAAAGCTGCAAAATGAAACATCCCTGACAGTTTGCTGCTGAATGCAGTTTTTCATTTAGAACCAAGGAGGTGGTTTGTAACAGGAGCAGAATGAAGGGCACGCAGGTGTAGGTGCCATCCCAGGGAGATTTCAAAGAACATCTTGAATTGAAGAATTTGTGCAATTAGCTGGAATTATACAAAGATGCACAAACAACCTTGGCAAAATGGCATAAAGCGAAGAGGAAAAAAAAATCCAGTGCTTCAGTGTCTGATGCTATTTTGTCTTTTGATGTTTGTTTTCTGTTCAGTGCCAGCAATTTCTGTCATCTCTGGTGCGTGTTGCCAAGTCTATTATTCGGGATGATTCCTGCTTTAAATATTTTTAGCAGCAGCGAATCTTTAATCATGGGGAAATTGTTTTCAGGAACGATTATTTTCTGTGCATCCAAAAGCAAATCTGAAGGTCTAATCCAAAGCGTTTGCAATCATCTTGTAGCCGAGGGACAAAGTAGGAAGGATGGGACAAACTCAAAGGCCATTAAGGAGCAGGATGTTTCATTTGTCTGGAACAACTGATCTCTGCCCTCTGCTGAATCCATAGGGTGCTTTTGACTGGTAATGATAAATTCAATCCGTGACCAGAGCAAACAATCCACCCTCTGATATCTGTAATGCTGGAAATTAAGTATTTATATGTGGCATGTTTGTGATGAGCTACATAAATCATAACTATAGAAAAGGCTTTTTAATGCACCAGTATGTCCATTGTTATTTTAAACGAAGCAATGATTTTTGATGCTTGAGAGTCTGACACCCAGCTGCTGTATGTCTGCACAAGTCCATTGACTTCACTTAGGGAAATGGCAAACTGGAGAGCAGAAATGTAAAATCAAGCTTGTTTTTTATTATTTCATTCCTAAGATCCTGGAATAAACCAGTCTGATTTTGAAAAGTCCCATTAAGAATTTAAGAACTGGGGCTTTGGACCTAAGCGAGACATTGACCTTGAATTTGTTCCCCCTGCGAGAGGGGATGCACCAGTATTTGAGCACAAAGCTTCCATGAATTTTACTACTCTGCTTCTGTGTGTGAGCTAAACACCTTTAACAATGGTACATCAGTATCAGAGGGCTTAAGGTTCAGATAAGCACGTAAAATCTCAGATGATTATCTGAATCAATTTTGGAATGTAGAATTAATATAAAAACTTAACAAGAGCACAACTTTTCTAATGCCTGTCTGCATGACTCTATTGATTGTTATTTGTGTTAAGGAAACACCTATAGCTGTGTACTGAAATTAAAGGCAGACATTTTTCATACTCATGCTTAAAATCCATAGTCAGGGCTTGCAGACCCAGAGATGTGTGCACAACGTGCGTTTATAGAGATTTCTGAGCTACTGGTGAGACAACAAAGTCATTGAGAGCTTGTTTGCACAGGTAGACATAGAAAAACTAATCCAAATTAGCTTACAAAGTGGATTGATTACATGACCTTAAATTTTTATGTGGGAACCTCAGTCAAAACTAAAGGAGATATGATTTGGCTGGTGTGGATGTAGGATGGGAAGAAGCTGAGCTCCACGGCGTTCCGAGCCCTCGGCTGCACTGCAGGAACCGACTGTGCACAAGCTCTCACCCTGCCCCAACTGGAAAGCAAAATCCCACTCAAGCAAACATCTTTCTTTGCGGTTGGGACAGGTGAAGAGCATGCACAGCAGCTGTTCCTGTCTGCCACAAAGGCAGCTGGTAACTCGATTGCTCTTGACAACACCCATTGTGTCTAGATGGAATTAAGGTTGCTTTGGTTATGAATGTGCATGTCCCCATGAGGATAATGTGTTTTAACTAAATCATTCTGAATTCACATCATTAGTTTATTAGGATCAACTTTCCTAAGCATCTCAGTATTGCACAGGAAAACTAGGACAGAACAGGGAGACGCATTAACCAGCTCATTTATTAGCCAAGACCATCTCTTCCATCATTGTAACTTGATGTTTTTCCACAGTATATTTTAGTATTTTGCTCTTGGTCCTTCTCTGAGTTTACTGATAGGAATGGATTATGAAATGAGAAAATAACGAAGGAAACCCCATAGAAAATTTGAGCCTTTCCACACAAAGCCATGGCTTGAGGTCCAGTCTGGGTACTGTAGAGACACAGTAGTTTCTTATTTCAGCCCAGGGTACGTGGTCCATCTCTGGATTCCAGTGCCTGTTTGGGCTGTTCCATTGAGCACAGTTGTATTTCTGACTTTCCCAGAGCTGTCACCTCTGCAGAGCCCTGCCCTCAGCCCCGAGCTATGTGACGGGAGGATGCTGCCAGTCCCATTATGCCGTACGTGTGTGGAGCTCTCAGCAGTGGTAGTTTAGGCAACGTGTGATCTGATTGCTATGACAATCCAAGGAGTCATCTCAGAGTTGCCCCTCTCTAACAGGAGCTGATCTTTCCCAGCTCAAATGCCGTCTGCTTGAAGTGCATGGTTTTACCTCTGTAGAAAATTACAGCAACTGACAGGACCACATTAGTTACAGTAAATTAGCTTTGGTAACACTCGTAGAGAAGCAAGCATGCTAACAGTCTCTAAAGGAGTTTAGGTGCTGCTTGCTGACTGAATAAAGATAGGATGGCATGTGATTGAGACCATCTTCTGAGTAATGTGGGTTCCAATCAACCCTAAGTCAAAATTGAATGTATCAGGGAGAGTTTAACCTGAATAAATCTGTCCTGGGTGGTTCCAAACACATGCTTGTGCCTCGCTGAGAAAGAAGCTTAGAAGTAAGGTATCATTTACAAAAGGGGATTCAGTTGATAGAAGCATTTGGGGGCAAGGTCTGTCATTTTCCTTTGTCTTTATAGGATGGTTTTCTTGTTAAGCCTGTAGGCACTGCTATAATAAACGCAGTGGCATAAGGTACATGCGGAGTGGGAGTACAGGGGCTGCCTGGGGTCAGCACTGAGGTGCCACAGAAGAGCTAGGAAATAAAAAGACCCTCCTTGCTGGAAGAGTAGTATGATGTGCATTTGTTCCTTAGCCCTGCAGAGATGTGAAATATTGGTACTACTGGGCCAAAACAAGTGTATTTCAAGCCGATGCTAAATGCAAACCAGAATCGTGGTTAAAATCTAAGCTGCTGTATACATGTGTCAAGAGCTGACTCTAATGAAATTGGCTTTTAACTCGAAGAAGGAGATGAGGAGCTGGCTGAGGTCATCCTACAAGTGATATTTTATAAAAAAAAGTGTGTTTTAAATCTCTTTTATAATTTTAGGCTGAAAAGAATCTGAGTCATTAAATACAGTGAACAATCCTAAAGCAAACCTGAAACAAAGCAAAGCGTGGTTTTTTTCAGTTAATGCATCCCTTTCCCTTTTCTTCATGCAGTGGGGTCTGTGTGGCAAACAAAGGAGAAGAGTCCAAGAAGGGACTACACTGTTTGCAAATGAGCTGGTACAGTGTGTGGTCCATGGCTGATCCCTTGGCACTGTGGTACGGCGCCAGTTCGGTGTGGGAATTAGACAGTCAATCAAGAGGTCTGGGTGCTTTCTCAGGTGGGTTCTGGTATGTATGAAAGACTTCATGGCCATCAGCCACGAGTTTGTGGAAACTCTGATAACTGATCAGTTCTGCAGGAAGAATTCCTGTGCCTGACAGTTTGGCAAAGTTTGTGACGTGAGAAGGGGCCCCATCGTGAAAGAAACCCGATCCTGCAAGCCTGTTGCAGCACCCAGTTCACTCCATTACGCTGCTCTTGCAAGCCATGGCTTTCCCATGGAGTGGGAATGCCACACACCGTTTGCCCTTCCTTTTTAATTTGCTTAAATCACTTTGGGCTTCTAGACAGGAAACAGACCTGTAGGACTTAACAGCAACTGAGAGGAAATAGCTGTGTAAAACTTACTGAGTGAGGACTCCTTGGATTGCAAGGTTTTAAGGATAGGCAGGAGGTATTCAAAGCCTCCGGAGGGATTTATAATGTTGCCAGTTTTTGTGATTCTACCAGTACAAGTCTCTCAATATTTACTGTTTGTTCTTAAGGCTGCCTTTGTCACAGAGATGTGATTACGTGTGAATCTCAGCATTATGCACTTGTTTCTTTATGAAAAGGAAAGTTTCTAACCCTTGTAGATTGAGAGGAAAGACGGGAGATGTGCCTTGCCTATACCCTGGGGCAAAGAGAAAGAAATCTATGCTCAAACTTTCAAGATATTCCATCAATTTAATGAGACTTTTGCATTTTTAGCTCTGCCTTTGGCACACGGTAGCCTTAGCTGAGCTGTGTGCTACCTCTGTATCTCAGTTTCCCTCTCTTTATCTTGCCTGAGGCAGATTCCTGTCTTGATAGTAATGACCACTCCAGAGGAAAAGTTTTCTGTTTGTTATTAAAAGTCACTCAGATGTAAATTCCTAATTCCTAATGCTTTATGGATGTTTATAAATCCGTACCAGAATACGCTTCAGAATCTTCAGGAGTCCTTGTTTACCTCTAAGCTGTGATGGGACAGGGATGCAGTTTCAGGTGTTTTCTCTCCTGCCAGAAGCTGTGTATGTATGGAAGCTTTCCCAGAGATGTGCTCCCTTAGTCCACATTTCTACTGCCTTACAGCCAGAAAAAGTCCACCTCCTGGCTGCCAGGACCCAGCCCAGAGTGCACTAAACCACAGGTCTTCTTCTACCCTCAGGCAGTCTAACTATCATCTCTAACATAATTAAAATTATAATTATTCCCCATCCAGAACATTTCTCTTACTTATAGTCTGAGGAAGTATTAAAGTTGATTAAACACATATGCTGCTGGTAGATAGCTCCTCCAATCACATATGGAGTGATAAAGGGTGAGCTAAGGGAGAACAAAATATAATGCAGTGCTCTGCTGATGCAAAAGAAAGGGCAAGGGGGAAAGAAGCTGAGTCTTTAACAGCAGGAAGGCATTCAACAAAAAGACCCCTTAGCACAAGGCAGGAGGGAGAGCAAGCCTACAGAGGTTTTGGGAGAGCATCTCTTGCCTCTGTGCCTGCACTGCCAAAGCCCATCATTCAGCCAGGAGTCAACCCTAATGTTTAGATCTATGTGATCACTCTGCTTGGTTTTAGTTTCAGGTGCACATGCTCGTCTTTGAAAGTGCAGATGCAGCGAGATGGGGCCCGTAGACCTGTGCCAGATAGACCTGCTCTTGTCTATCCCCACCACAAACAAGTGTCTCTTTATCTTAAAAGCATTAATGCAACTGCTAGGTGAAAGGGACCGAAATAGCACTTGCTTTCACAGTGTAACTGCCTATCTGCCATCTGGGGAAGAAGTGTGCGCTTTCAAAACCGCAGAAGTCACAATCTAAAATGCTTTACAATGTACTCCCCCTCCCTTTTTCCTCCTGTAGAAGAAGTGCTGAGGTAGGTTTTTCTTCCTCTGTAAACAGGATGCATTTTATCATTGTGGTAGGTACATTGCAAACCTTTGGAGAGGGAAGAGAGGGGAAGCCAGAGAGAGAGAGAGAGGATGACAAAAGCTTTGCAGATTGAATTTGCTGCCCTGTACGCTGGAGGGAAAGAATAGGAGTGTGTTGGTACGGAATGAGGTCTTTCATCATAAGGAAAAGTGGAGGAAGCTGCAGAGGTAGGGGCGATTTTTGAATTACTAATAACTAACAAAAAAAAAATTGTTTAGTGCATGTGATTTGCTCAGAATTCATTCCTTTCTAATCACTGCCTCTGCCTACTTGCTTTTCTTCTGCTGCTGTCAGCAAAGTTTCACAGCAGACCCAGGCTCCTTTTCCTGCTCCAGGCACACGGCTGCGTTACCTGGGCTGTGTACTTTTTAAGACTAAGCTGCTGATGCACAGGTTTACGTTCACCCACCTTCTTGACCCGTGCATTTTCTGCCCACATAGCCTTCTGTTAACCTGGCTGTTCCTCAGGGCAGTGTGTTTTTTAATATACACCTGTGTGATACCCTGATACAAGGGTCAGGGCTAGAGTCTATGGCTGCAGTTGTAAATAACAGAAATACCCAGCTCCTGCTGCCAGGAAATAGCCTACCATGAGGATTCCCTTCTGCAAGACTCATTTCTTCTCGTTTCCAGGGAGGATTTTTCCTCTAAGGGAGGCCATGGCTATCCATGAGAAACTCAAATGTAAGGATCCAGCCTGTAATTTGTTTGTACATCCAAGATCTTCAATCTTGAGAGTAGTTTAGATGACATCCCACTTTCGAACCAGTTCTGTGTGCTCCTGCTCTCTCCAATGCTTTGCCCATCAGCGGCTGCAAATTACAGGGCACGTGTTCCAGCTTTCTGACTCAGCCTTTGGATAAAGGGAAAGCTCTTCCTGACCTTGCTCTGGTGCAGGAATGGATGAGGAGTAGACCCTCTTTTAGTTCATCCTCTGCCCATCCATCAGCCACCCTGCTGCCTCCTTAACAAAGGTCACAGAGAGATGGGAGCTAGACAGACAAATGGACGAAGACCGATGAAGGGTTACGCTGCAGGGTCTCCCTGCTTTCCACGCCATGTCAGTAAGGGATACATGGAGCTAAATGAATTACTCCCGTTGATGGTCGTCAGTATTTTTTTTCTTAGGGATTTCTAGGTAACCCTTAACTTGGGCACAGTATCTGCACAGACAGGTTGACGTTTGCAGGTGGTGGGTACAGGTAAAGCAGTAATTGTTAACCAAAAAATATTGGTGAGAATGACTCATTGTCATTACTGTTGTCAGAGAAACAGTAACAGAACCCAAATTTCCTGACAGCCTTATGTCTCCCAGAGAAACCACCCAAGGAAGACTGGCTCCTGTGACAAGAGGACATGGAAGGGCACCATCTGGAGCCCCTGCTACAGTGATATTAGCAGAGACATCCGACTGAAATGAATTGCTATGAAAGTACCATTCGTTTTTAGAAGGGAAGATGGAAATCCGTTACCCTGCGGGAGGGGGAGGTGTTACTAGCATCTTCTTGCCCCAGATTTCAGCAAGAAGTGGTACGAAGTGAGAGCAGAAGTTCCCAAACATTTACACTGATTCAGAAAGTTGTGATAGGAAAGCTGGCTCGTCTCCATCCTGTAGTGTCTGGTTTTCTCTTCTCCTGTGGAGTTATTTCAGGTCAGCTCATGCTGAGAGTTCCCTGCTAAGACGACTGCTGCCCTCATCACTGCTAATGCGTATTGACATATCAGAGAATCTCCACCCTCATTTAACCTGACAGAAAATATTACATTGCTGTAAGCACTGTTGGTGCAATAAGTTACATTTATAAGTGCACCTATCACCTTCCTAAGGGTGAGAAAGAATGAGGGTGCAGTATCTGATTTTTTTGCTTGTCTTTTTGAACAGGGCAGAAGAAATTTCTGTTGTTTGCTTTCCTGTTTTAAAGCAAACTGGTTTGGTTATAGAAAACAAAAGAATCTGTGCTTAGCTTTTTCATGTACGCCCATTTCTTGGAAATACCTTGTAATGAAAACCCCTTGTCCCAACCTTGCCCAGGATTTTCATGCCCCCCCACATAACCTGGAGATGCCATCGGTATGCAGGGCTGTCTTGTATCCGTCTTCTTGTGGTTGTTGCCAAGAGGATTTGGTAACCAGCAGGGATGGGGAGGAACAACCTGATGAGAATGCAGTCGGCATTACCACGGTGCACACACAACCCAGCTGCAGGACCGCTCTGCTTCCAAAGAAACTTTGCCCATTGCCACTGGCAGTTTGCTCGATGGGATGGATGTGCGGTCAAGGCAGAACACAAAAGCAGTAAAAATCTGCTGCAGCCTGCTGAGCCACCTGCAGATTGCAGAGTGTGCCTGATTACCTACAAGCCCAGACCTGATGAGAAGCTGTGCTGTGTCCTTTAGAGACAGGTAGCCGACTCCCCAGGTGGAAGCAAACACCTGATTAACTCTGGCGTGGTGTTTGTCAGAGCTGCAGAGCCCTGGGAAACAAGGAAAGACAAAGAGAGGGATCCGTGATCAATAATTAATTGCCATACTCGGTGCTTTACTGAAACATGGTTACACTGTTCTGCCTATTCTTTTTCACTTCTTGCTCAAGATTTTTGTCCATCAAATCCTTTTTTGAGTGAGCATCTCCGCGATGACTGTTTTCAGTCCTGACTGGGTACCAATGCTATAATAAACACAAATATCTTCAAGGCCTCTGATCACATCCAGCATGAAAGCTGCAGGAACATTAATTGTCTCCCTGAGTGCTACTTCTGGATGCTTTACACAGGCTGCAATGAACTTACCAGCTTGTTTGGCACCATCCAGATGAAGCGAGTGTACTGCCAGTTATGCTTCTGTACCTCCTTTGCCAGCAGATAATTAGACTTGCAGAAGGTGGTCCTGGCAAATGATGATACTCACCTGATTTAGCAAGAGATACGGGTTCTTTGCAAGATTTATGAACTTTTCAACCTATGCAGATTCTCCTTCCACTTAGGATCGTGTCTGAACATCTCACCAGCGTGAATGCTTTATTCTACTGCTGCTGCCACCAGCTAAATAAGGATTATTCCCATGTTATAGAAGACTTGAATCACAGATGGATCAAATGACTCATCACAGGGAGGAGATGGTGCACCAGGAAATGAATGTAGTTCTGATGCCTATTGACTATTTTCATTTTCCTAATCTGGCTGCACGTTTTTATTGGTGAGCTTTTAGGGGC
Source organism: Neomorphus geoffroyi (assembly GCA_033558235.1). NCBI lineage: Eukaryota > Metazoa > Chordata > Aves > Cuculiformes > Neomorphidae > Neomorphus > Neomorphus geoffroyi. Next base: position 1,501,098 of record JAUMJM010000056.1, read on the forward strand.
TTTGCCTCAAAATGAAGAGAAGCTGACAATTTTTTAGTGTTTCGGGGTAAGATCATAGAATCCTAGGATGGTTTGGGCTGGAAGGGACCTTAAAACCCATCCAGTTCCAGCCCCCTGCCATGAGGAATCTCTACCTGCCCATCTTGCAGCATCAGGATATTCAAAGGGAACTGGAAGCTTGTTAAGATCAATGGGAACCAAGCACAGAGAGGGGCAGGGAAGACTGTAGTGATTTTAACATCATGTCCTGAAGGAAAGAGAAAGGTGCCTTTCTGCTTCAGCTGCAGGAAGAATGGGAAAAGACGGCTCTCTCCTTCCCTAAACAAACCCATCTGCAACACTTCCAATTTGAATCCAAATAATATCTGAGGTTTGGGATTCAGCAGCAAACTAGCTTTGAGTCCTTAATCCCAGCGCCTGCTGTTTGGGGGTGTTGGGATTTGGAGCTAATTAATTCAGCCACCTGTAATTCTCGCTCAGATGTGCTGTCTGCCTTTCCCTTAGATATATCATATGGTTTGGAAGGCTGCAGACAATGCTGGCCTGAATCCTAATCCCCCATACTGCTTTTTTTTTATTATTAATCTTTCCCTATTCTTTTTTTTTCCCACACTTTTTCTTATTTCTTCTTCTTTTCTTCCATCTTTCTCCTTCTGCTGCCTCCTTCTGGGTCCTTACTCAAAAAAAATACCCAACCCCCAAAAAATCTGACATTCAGTAAGCAATTTGGCTCTGAACAAACAGAACGGTCTTGTTCCCTCCAGGGCTGTCTGCAGAATGATGCTCCCTCTGCCTGTCCCCGTCTCCCTGGCTGGTTTCATCCTAGCACAAAAGATTCAGGGCTGAGTCTTCCTGTTGGAACCAAGACTTCAGGTGATAAATATTGCAAGATCTAGAAAGCCCACAGGTTCTGTCCTGATTTTTTTTCCCTTGGCAGTGAAAGAATGGAAGAAGAATGAAAAGATAATTAGTTTGGAGTTTTTGGAAATGAATGAAATGCAAAAGGTTAGTTGGTTCCCTTCTAAAGCTAAGCGAGGGCTTGGGCTTAAACCACCCAGGCTGCGAGTTTCTGCAGCCAGTGAGTGTGTCTGCTTGCTTGGTCGCAAAACACCCTCTGCTTTTTTGTTCCTGTGAAAATAATGCCTTGCAATAACTAAAGTTGGAGTTAGTTTTCCCACATCTGTAGAGCCTGGAGCTGTTATTTTTTATGACTGCTTTTGCTGTTCCATTAGTGCCAAGCCAGGCTGGCAGCCTGGTGCTGCTGGGTGCTGCAGGAGGGAGGCAGCTGCAGCCCAAGGCCTCTGTCCAGAACTGAGCTCGCTGCAGTGGCTCCGGGTGTTCATGGCCTCAGTGGGAGCACCATATGGAGCAAGGGCTCTTTCAGAGCTGGAGGCTAAGGGGTGCAGGGAAAAATGAGGAAGGGTGGACGATGTCAGAGCAACAGGAGCGAGATCGTCCAGCTTTCATGTGCTTAATAAAGACGCAATAAACCAGTTGACAGCACGAGGCTCAGCTCATTCTCTATGGGGAGGTTCTAAACAAGTCCATTTGAATGTCCAGGTCTGCGGCAGGTTTGCCTGGATTTTGCAAGAGAAAAATGGTCAGTCTTTGCATGGTTTCCTAGTTTAATCCCTGTTTTCCCTGGCTGTTAATGATTCCTGGTAATAAAACTTCAACTAAGCCTGGTTTGTCATTTCACTTTACATAAATCAGTAACAAAAGTGAGAAAGCCCTCCAGCTGCAAGCCCTTCGCTTGGTTTGGAATTCTCTCTTTGAAGTATGTCCTGTTGTTCCTGCCTTATTTTAGATGTGGTAGATTCAGGTGCATGAAAACCCTTCTCTTGTCTCCTGCTACCTTAGCCAGCATCAGCTTATGTTCTTGTCTCATGCGGTTGGGCAGCAGAGCTGTACTTCCTAGGGTTGGTGGCTGACCATTAATATTTTCATCCACGCTTGGATCTGTCTTGAAGAGTTGGGTGGAGCCCTTTGATACCGGTGTGGTCAGGCTGCTAATGCATGCTGCCCCTGGTCCTCTTGCAGAAGTCTTTCTTTGGAAGGTACAGAGAGGCCACCCAGGTTGTTTCGATTGAAGGTCAGGGGACATCTGCAATGGTAGCAACAAATAGGCCAAAAGGACCCTGGAGCTCACGGGCCATTGCTGTTTGAATGAGATAAAGTTATAACTATTTAACATTCCTGGGTGTGAAATTAGAATGATCACATAATCTCCTTAGTCTCTGACTACAGGTCCAGCATGGGAATATGAATCTTAATTGGTATTTTCTTATCAATACACTCAAGTTGAGGGATTAAGGATAAGACTCTTAATACAACCTGAGTTTTTGGAAGATGCTTGCGATTTTAGTGTGATCAAAGAAGCATCACTGGTGCAGAGAGAGCCTGGGGAGGACAACTGTAGGAACACGAATGTCAATTCTCAGTGTACACACGTGATCCCACCTGTGCTGTTCTTCACCTGCACATCTAATGGACAGTCTGTGCAAGACATGCCCAAGAATCAGTAACACAGACAGACAGGAGATGCAAATGCGTTGCCACTGGGTCTCTGAGTGGTTTTTTAGGCATTTTATTGGTATGGCAGCACTTTAAACGAAGTTCCGTAAAAAAGACCTGTGACTATGCGAATAAATACACAAAGGACTCCTGTCGATAGCTCTATTTTTATTTCCTATTTAAAGTTAAGGGCACGGTTAAAAACTTTGCTGAGCAGTGATGATGAGGTGAATCCCCTCAATGCACGCTGAAAGATGCATTACAGCCACAGGTTGTGTTTCCTCTCTCTTCTCCTAAACATGGCATCATGAATCACTGTGTAAATGCAGAACTCTTGCTGTCCTAGCAACTGAGGAGTGGCAAATGTAACGTACCACCCGCCCAGTCCCAGATCACTGGCTGCTGACTCTGTCAGGGTGACCTGGAGCAACACCAGGATATGTGGACTGGTGTGTCTTCCTCCGATTAAGTGGAAACTCAGGGCTCCCTGGAGTACATTAGTGTGCAGGAATGCCCTCTGCGTGAGGCTGCCTGCCAGCTCACATCTGTGTCCGTCTTCGTTTATGGTGAAAGGAAGCGCTTTGTACCGACTGGGGTAGTAAATGGGCAAATATGACTGCAATAACCAAATGTGCAATTCTCTTTTGTTATGGGAGCTCTTCCTATTTGTTCCCTCCCTGTCAGCTCCAAGTTGCATTTCTCCCTTCATTATGACAGCGATAACTATACATCTCAACCCGCCTTCCCTGCTCCCCCTTGTTCCCTACAGCTTTTCCTGTGAAGTTCTTGTATTTCATTCTGTCTTAACTGCAGTTGTGTCCTCTGCCTGACCATCAGCCTTAGAAGCTGAATGGGTACTAGGAAATATTGCTATACAGGGAGACGTTTCCATCACTGTACTCTCTAAAACATCTGGGTTCAAAGCACGTCTCCGTAGATGCCTCTCATAGTCACAAGACAAATTCCTCTTGTGAGCAATTCAGAGCCAGACTGAGCTTAGGAGCAGAGATAGCTTGGAATGAGGAGGAGCTGACCATATCAGTTTAATAATCATCCCTTTGCAAACGAGAACCTCTGTGCAGAGATAATAAGGCAAGAACCTCCCCCTTGTTTTCATTTTTCATTGCTGTCAAGCAGGAAGATCACAAGATTTGGCTATTGTGTCATAGTGTTTATAAACTCAAGGCTGTGTCTTCTTAAAACGTTCGGTGTGGAAGGCAGTTGGAGACTGACTTTCAGATCACTCTCTATCAGAAGTATTTACAATGGTGCATTCCCACCTTATAACCAGTGAAGGACTTTTCCGTAGCTTCAATGGCTGAAAAGTAGAAAGTGAAGAGAATATTTTATTCCTAGAACTCAGAGCATTTACGATTTTCCTCATTATACACATGGATAAGTGATGAGAAGGTTCCAGGGAGACCTTAGAGCAGCCTTCCCATATGGAAAGGGGCTACAGGAAAGCTGAGGAGGGGCTCTTGGTCAGAGAGTGCAGGGATAGGATGAGGGGGAACGGTTTGGAGCTGGAAGAGGGGAGATTGAAATGAAATCTTACGGAGAAATGTTCTGCTGTGAGGATGGGGAGGCGCTGGTCCAGGTTGCCCAGAGCAGTGGTTGCTGCCCCATCCCTGGAGGTGTTGAAGGCCAGGTTGGATGGGGCTTGGAGCCCCTTGATCCAGTGGGAGGTGTCCCTGCCCATGGCAGGGGGTGGCACTGGATGGGCTTTGAGGTCTCTTCCAATCCAAACCATGCCATGATTTCATGATTCTGACTCCCAAGACCAAACAGCATTAGGTAGACCAGAGGAAATGCCTTGCAGAAAACACAAAATGCTTCCTTTCCAGGGAGCTGGAATCCCATCTAACTCAAACAGCCACTAATACTGTTCTTGGCACTGTAGTGTCAAGTCTCCTGAAATTGTCCTGCTGCTTAATCCTTCATGCCTAGCGTAACATGATGCTTAATTAAATTTACCGTTTCCTCTTCCAAGTAATGTTTCAGGAGTAAGCGGAGCCCTTGGCCTCGATGAGCAAACCATTTCAGTGTAGTTATTAGAGCCAGTTTATGAGATGAGCTTGCTGTGCTGCAGCAATGGTTATTGGCACACAGTTGTCAAAGGCTGGAGCTGCTTGGTTGGCAGAGGGCGAAGGCAGGGCTGCCTGGCCCTGGGCAGTTTCCCTACTCCAGCAAAGCACAGCCTAGAAGATCTCCAGCCCCAGGATGCAACACCGCATCGCAGTGCAGCCCCAGCCGCTCGGGTTGGAGCTTGACAAAGCAGGACTTTGTTAGTAGTGAGAGCAGTAAAAGAGTCGTTTGAGCCCACCCAGGCTGTGCTGTTACCAGTTCAAATTAACTTCTCTCCTCCATGTGGCAGAGCATCAAACTCCTGAACGTATGAGCCTGATGATACCTGGCTCCTCGGTGTGAAAGATCTGGTTTTAGAGCGCTGCCAACGTAGGATAAGTGTGCAACTGGTGAAAACTAAACCTGTTTGGGGAACCCACAACAAATCTCTGCATGGTGCAGAGCTATCGGGTTATGGTTACAGCTGCCAGCGTGCTTTGCCCACGCTCAGGGCCAGCTGGGTGTCAGCCAGACCTGCAGTGGGAGCTGTATTGAGGCATTAATGCAGTGCCAGCACCAGGCTGGGCACCTCTCCTGAGAGGCTGGGCATGTTACCCTGGGCTCAGCATGGCTCTAAAACAGGTCCACCTCTTGGACTGGAGCTGTCTTGCATCTGCCTACAGCTGACCCTGTAGATAGTCTTTTAAATCCATCATTCGCATGCCAGCTCTCTGCGTAATAACAACTCTCACCCAGTGTAATTACTGCTCAACTCCAGTCCCTAAGGTCAGAAGCTGGTTCAAAGGAATAAAAAGTGTATCCAGGAAACTTGGGGTGATCTTGTGTGCACAGGCTTGCACTGTCTGGAATAGTTCACTTCAGGAGGCTGCACTTAATTAAAACCACAAAAGGGAACAATTAAGCTGAGGCTGAAAATTTCCTACATCCCCAGCTGAGTGTAACGGGTGTTTTCTAATCGCTCTATTTATCTTATTGTTAATCTGTAACTATCAATTATAATAATTCTCCAAACTTTGATGGGTCCATTTGGAAACTACTCTGATAACAACAGAGTAATTTAATTTTTCTTTTGTGAAGCTTAATGTGCCTTCGCTTTCTTTTTCACTGCTTGCCATTATTCAAGGGAGTTTGTGCTCTGATCTTGGTCCTGGTGTGTTACGGAGGGTGCAGGTGGGGTACTAGCGCTGGTGGAAAGGGCAGAAGTAGCATTGAAGGCAGATGCTGTAGGAATCATGGCATCATTAAGGTTGGAAGAGACTTCTAAGCTCGTCCAGTCCAACCATCAGCCCAACTCCACCGTGCCTGCTAAACCATGCAATGAAATCTACACGTTCTTTGAACCCCTCCATGGATGGAGACTCCACCACTGCCCTGGGCAGCCTGGTCCAGTGCTTCATTGTTCTTTTGGTAAAGAAGTTTTTCCTAATATCCACTCTAAACCTCACCTGGTGAACTCCCAGTCCTGCTAGTTTTAGTCAGTGGAGGAAAAACATGCAGCAGAGTCTTGGATCAGGAAAAAGCAGTTGAGATGTGGAGCCTTTGATGTCTGAAAATCGATTCTCTTCAAAAGGAAAAAAGGTTCCTATCAGCTCACGGCCACAGGCAGTGGTGACTTTTTCCTGTCGTCACGGCTCAAATCTAGACTAAGAGTTGAAGAATACCTGGTGTGTGATGCTTAGTCACAAGGCGTGACTTCAGGTCCATTGGCCGCTGGTCAGGCCAGGGGCGTCTAATTGGATTGACTTTGGTGAGAAGCTGAATTGCCAGTTTCAGAGTGTCACGAAGTTCTGCTGATTCAAGGAGGCACAGCCTGATCAGCCTGGAGGAGAGGAAACTGATGGGAGACCTCATCGTGGTCTGCAGCTTCCTCGCACGGGGAGGAGGAGGAGCAGGCACTGAGCTCTCCTCTCTGGTGACCAATGACAGGACCCCAGGGAATGGCAGAAGATGCCAGGGGAGGGTTAGGTTGGACATGAGGAAGAGGTTCTTCCCCAGAGGGTGGTGGAGCACTGGAACAGCTCCCAGGGAAGCAGTCACAGCCTGACAATATTCCAGAAACATTTGGCCAACGCATGGGGTGAATTTTGGGGTTGTCCCATGCAGGGACAGGAGTTAGACTTGATGTTCCTTGTGCGTCCCTTCCAACTCAGGACATTCTATGAATTCTCTGAGTTTCGTATGAGCCACACAGCTTCTATGGAAGTTTCACCCTCTCCGTGTGTCCCTGGACACCTCTCAGGGAGGCTCTCCAGGCTTGGGGAAGATTTGAGTCACGCTAGTCCATCCTGGATCACCGTGTTTGCATGGTAACAAGGCTGGCAGTTCTGGTGCCTCTGCATTTTTTTTTAATCCAATGCAGACGCTGTTCTTTCAGGCCATTTCACTCAAGTTGCTGGGCAGGCAGAAATCCCCTGTATTGTCTGCTGGCCTCGGGCAGCGCTCGGAGCTGTGGCGCAGGCACAGCAGCTCTCCCTCCACCAGTCCCACCTTGGTGTTTGATTCAATAACCGTGAATGAACTGTGGGAAGAGCTGACCTCTGCAGTGACCCTTCCAGCACGAAGCTTGTGTTCCAGCTGAGAGCTGCATTTTTGTTTTTAGCATGAGCTTTAAGTACTCTAATTAAATCAGGGACCTGGTTTAATAATCCTGGTTGGCTCAGGCAGCTGAGACAATGCATTCACAGTTGCTTTATTAATGCAGCAGTAATCTCCGGGTTGGGAGTTCACCTCTTTATTCATTCATCCAGTTCTTTGGGAGTGAGGAATGGTTTTTAAAGCAGCACATTCTCTGGCTGGGTAGGCCCAGCCTGCAGCGCAGGCTGGAGGATTAAAATGCTTGCCCAAAAAGGGCAGAGAAGGGGCAGTGATGAGATTACATCAAGTATCTTGAGGACAATGAAGAGGGACTTCAAGGCCTTGGGATGGCTGGTTAAGGGATCTGGAGCACAAGCAGAGTTTCCTTCTATTCTCACCAGTCCCCACCAGTCCTGCCTCCTGGCAGTAAGCTGGTATGGGTTGGGCTGTGCTCCCAGTCACCACCACAGATTCTGGGGTGGAGTGTAACAGGATATTCATATTCAGGCACTCTCTCAAGCTTTACATTTGTCTTTCGATACAGACTGAATTTCAGAGCCTTCCAACGACATGCAATTACAGAAAAACAGAACTGAAACAAATCTCTTGGGGGTGTGTGTTCAAAGGCAGGATCAGTAGGACTTAACCCTCCTCACTGGTTTTCCTAATCTCTCCTTAAAAATCTCCAATGGAATGGAAATCCAACAGATTAAGCATTACTCCCTAGGTATTGTATTCTGCTTTTTAACTACTCTAGCTGTTAGAACATGATTCCTGAAGTTTTTATCTTTCCAAGTCTTATCTCCTTCCCTAATGTTTCACTGCTGGCTTCTCAGCGTTTGGCAAGCGCGGAGCTGAAATAGTTGTCTCTGCCTCATGACTTCTCTAATAACGAGGACAGCGACTCATCCCTGATTTACCATCTTCGTTAATCACAGTCTTCTGCACTAAAGTGGAGCTTTAATAGTAACAATATATGATGCTGAAAAAGTAGATTTAGAAGCTCCTCTGTGAAGAAGGAAAAGGCAACAATGATGCCTGCAATGGATTGCTCTGAGGAGCTGTAGGTGCGTGAAGGACTGCTGGCCTCACATGGTTGCCTTTTAACCAAGACTGTACTTTCATGTGTTCCTAAACAACCTGTGTGTGTGATGGCCATTCTGCCCTCTTCAGTAGTTTATGCACTTGGAAGAGTAAGAACTGTAGTGCTTGTGCCTGCTCCCAGAATAAGGTAATAATTGGAATGTTGGAAATATTGGAATAATTTCTGTAGTGGTCCGAATAGATCCCAAATGCTGTGTCTAATCCTGCTCGCTGTAGCAGAAGCTCCGCGAAGGCAGGGGAAAAGATGCTTTCTAAGTTAATGTGAGCAGCTAATTGTTTGCTTTCCTTTCTTCTCTGATGTTTTTACGGTCTTCGTTCTTATCCAGCCTGTTACTGCTTAAGAAGACTATGGCTTCATCATGCTTGGTTTTTGTTTTCAATGTGGACTTAAACAAATACGTCTTCATCATGTTTATGTTGCTTCCTCTTAGATAACAAAGCGCAGGTCCCTGGCCATTGTAATTATTAGTATATTCCTGGAGAAAATTGCAGCAGTCTACATTAAAGGACTCCCTGCAGCAATTTACACTGCAGGTAGCCAATCTCTCTTGAAGTAAAAGGCACTTGGAACAGTCAGGGGCTTAAAAGAAGAGAGGGGAGAGGGAACAAGCAGGATTTCGAAGATCAGCAGGATGATTTACAGTGGTCAGGAACAGCTAGTCATGCTGAATTATTTGGATAATTAGTCTTCATTAGCAAATTGGAGTAAATGATGATATAGTGCAAAGCTTGTATAACGTGCTGGATGGGGAGATTGAGTCCTTTTTTTAGTCTGGGTGTTGCCCTGTTTGGAATAATTTTAGTCGTGGGTTGGAATGTTCTGCCAGCACGTTAAGGAAAGGTGGCTTATAACCTGTTATACCAAATGGCAGTGGTAGTGGGAGCACAGTTGCATCAGCTGGAGTAAACATCTCCTGTTCTGCTAGCCTTCATTTTATGAGGTCTAGAAAGAGAGCAACTTCCAAGGGTAATGACCATGCCTGGTTAGACCCTGACCTTTTTCTGACCCACAACAGTCAGGAAGCCAAGTTATATAAATAGATACCCTTCTGGATTTTGGGGGGAAAGAGTTAACGGGCCACTTGCTGTGCATCCTTCTCCCTCTCTCCATCTCTATGCTTCGGTTGTTAGTGTACTGTAGTCCCAAGCCCTTGTTTCACAGGGAAGTGTGGTCTCCTGTGTATTCCAAGCAGGAGGCTGTTGTTTATCTGATGTCCATCATGGTATTACCTGGCTGATGTGCTTCATTTTAGCCTGGTAGGTAGCATATCAGAGGTAAGGTGCAAGAAAACAATGTAATTAACTTCATCAAACTAGAATAATCAAGGAAAAGTTCCGTATGCCAGTCCTCATTAGGACATGAAAAGAAAGGAATGGAGGAAAACAACCCAACAGCCAGCAGGTTAGAAGCTAATTAGGAGCAGTGCTTCAGGATTGCTGTTTGACTCTGAAGCTTATGGGCTAGTTAAAGCTTTTTATTGCCACTATAAAAGTTTGTGTGCTGGCAAGTCTTGTGACAAAGGAAAACAAATTCCTGGGTAACTGGGAGCCAGGTTGCTCTCAGCTGCAGGGATTCTAAACCTGCCCGGGAACACTTGGAAGGGATTGGTCAGGGTTGCAGCAAAAGTCAGAGTGTGTTCTAGCTCAGGCTGAAGAGCCTGTCCCTTTGGAACAGGAGAAGATGAGGAGCTCCTAGGATGTAAAAGCAACGTATAAAAGCACTGCAAATTGGGAAGCTTTTGTACTTGCAACAGATAATAAAAAGAAATGGCCTGTAATTGTTTACCTGCAGTAAAACAACTGACACACGTTCTGTCTGAATGCCTTCCTTCACCTCTCACGTTCCTGTCTAATCTGGACATGCTACCAATCTCGCAGAAATAAGCTTGGCCATTTGAGCCTATTTAGCCTAACTTTGTGTTGGCAAGGTAATTCTTCTGTATGTTTTAACCCCAGAGCCTTAGAATTCTGCCATTCACTGTTGCACAGAAGTAGCAAACGACAGCTAATTGTTCTGTTTCCAGTAACACCAGATCTCTGCGTTACTGGATCGCTCGCGGTGCACGTTTGCTGCAGGTAGGACGAGCTCACAAGCACGTTTCAGCAAAATTAGCCAGAGTGCAAAACGTGGTGTTTGCCTTGGCTTACCTTATGCTGTCTGGGCTGGGAATATTCCTGCTGGAGCACCATCTGAGCTGCAGGGGTGGCTCCCCTTTCCAAATGTCTTCAGCTAACCCACAAGCAGATGTTGTTTGTCCTAGTTCAGCGCTGCCTCTTAACCCAATCCAGCACTAGGCATCCTAAATTTGATTTAAAGTCCTGTGGAGCCAGAACTTGAGTTCCCGTAAAACAATGAGCACGAAACAACAATTCTTTCTTGCCTGGGAGCGTTAGGATTGCAGCACTATTTCTTCAGTGGAAATTTCTTAAGGAGCAGTGCACCATAAGGCCAGGCTGGATGGGGCTTGGAGCCCCCTGATCCAGTGGGAGGTGTCCCTGCCCATGTCAGGGGGTGGCACTGGGTGGGCTTTGAGGTTCCTTCCAACCCAAACCATTCCGTGATTCTGTGATAACCTTAGTCTGCTTTCTTCATCACAGTCTAGATAGTCACCAGCACCCTGTTGTTACAAAAGAGGCTCTGAATGTTGACATCAAATTAAGTTTTGACTTCTTGGTTTGATTCTTTCATTGGGAAAGCAATGAATAGCTCATTTGACTTGGTAATTGCAAAGAAGCAGTAAAGGAACTGAAATTGGTACCTGTATTCAAATGAGGATCCCTCCTGGAAAACAAAATACTCTGCTTGCGGGGACTAAGAGTAAAGCTTGTGGCTTAGGCAATAAGTTCTCTCTGAATAATAGAGGAGCAAAGGAGATTTAAAGAGATGTTTAGAAGCCTGCGCTGCCGTGCTGTGCAAAAGCCTGTCCCTCTCTTGTGTGTGCTCTGTGCCTCTCACAGAGCATTGGCTCAAGTTGTGCAGTGCCAAAAGGACTGAATATCGGCGAGGAAAACTGAACTGTTGTGCCTTGATTTACAGGAAAATTTGATTTTTTTAATATATAGAGAATGTAGAGGTTTCTTATGGGCAAACAGATCTTTGTGCTGGTGTGACCTGGTAATAAATTGTAGTTTTATGTCTAGAAGAAACTATTACAAACAACAGTTTGAAATCCCCTGCACTGTAGATAAAACGTTGTTGCCCTTCTGCAAAGCTGCTTGTAGATGTCCTGCAGTCCTGATGTCTTTGACCAATGTGCTATCCACACCTGCCACTATCACGTCCCTTCTAGTGCTTCTGGTGCTTCTGCACTTGTTTGTTCTCAATTTACCTTAATCTGCTCCTATTGCAGATTTCTAGATTGGTGCTTTCCAGAACTGAGCGTGCTATTTGGTTTCCAGGTTCTCTACAGTATCTACGCTCCTTCTCCTAAACTTCCTGCAGCCTCTTTGAGCCATGCTTCTTGCACGGGACGTACGGCAAGCGCAGAGCTGTGAGAGGGTTAATGAGCTCCAGCAAAGTTAACAAGGGATGGGCACTAAATGGCTCCAGCTGTGTATAATTAACGGTAATACTGTGAAGTAAATGACTTTTATTGGCAAGCATGTCATAACTTCATTAAAAGTCATATTTACAGCCCTCTCTCATGGAATGAGTACTTGTGTAGTCTGCAATTTAATGAGCACTCATTTTCACCTTGTTCCAATTATCTTCCACCCACCCCTCCCTCTCCCCACGAAGATGAAATACAATGGGAGTGTAATTAAGGCTGGCACAGATTCTTTCAGGAAATGCTTTTCTATTCCAGAACAATCATTTCTATTGCTTACTACTAATAATACTTTAATGGTTAAAACACATAATTTTCTTTGGTCTCTAAAGCATTATTGAAATCACAGTTATTAAAGAATGGCTCGGTAGGAAAGGCTTCCCGAGCGCAGAACCCCTGAGAGCTGTGCATCCGCGATGCTGTGTCTAATGAGGCACGGTGACCCGACCGCGCCGCGTACGCGGAAGGGAATTGGTAGTGCTTAAAAGAGGAAACTTGCAATTTAGCTTAATTACATCTGTGTGCTGTGGGGAGCAGTGGAAGCCCCTGTGCTGGCCAAAGAAAGGTCCTTGTCTCCTTCCAGAGGGAATTGCTCTGCACAGCCCTGAGCTGCCTCCTCTCACCCTGTTGCGGGGTCGTAGAGACACGCAGTGGAAATGAGTTGAGTTGGGCACTTCCGAGCCCTTGTGCATGCACCAAGGAGACACTTCTTATGGCAACAGAGCTGCCATTGCCGTTCAAGCATTGCACGAGACTAAAGGTGTGTTTAAAGGAGACGTGGTCAAACACAGACTCCATTGTAGACACGAAAGTCTCTTCTAGCATTCAGAAGCAGGTTTGCAGCAGGCTTATCAGTCTGGGACACGGCTCGAGGTCTTGCTTGGCTTCTCAACTTACAGGTCACTTTAATTTTAGAACACATGTGACTGCTTGCCAGGCTGCACTTGCAGCAGCTTCCCAGGTAGACATCTCTGTGCTCTATCAGGAATGTTTTCCCAGTCATTTGCTTTCGTAAGACTTGGTGCTTACTAGACAGACTTATTTTGTAATTAAGATACCCTCCCATATACTTTACATCATGAATAACATTTATAATTGTGTGATGCAGTAATTGAAGTGAGCAGTGATTAATTCTTGAGATAAAATTTGTCCTCGGAACAATTGATTTTACTACCAGAAATGCTCAAACTTCCCGATAGAAATCCTTTCACACAGTTTTTGTTCCTGGTTTAAGCTTGTTGGGTCAGGGAGGAAATGAGAAAAAAAGTCAATTACTTTGGTTTTGTCCCTAATCTGTTATGATCACTTTGATACTGAGAATTTATAGCTCAAGGCATGGTTTTTCTAATTCATGAGCTATTGGAAAAGTTTACTGAAACTGTAAGGGCTGAAGAAACTGGGGAGGCAATCGCGGCTATTGAGCCATAGGGAATTTTTCTTTGTAATGCCTCTATGTTCTTAAATTGATGATGAATGAGGGTGGTGCCAGCAGCTTGGTCATTGGAGTTCCTGGTTTGTCCATAACCAAGCCTCAGCAATTATTTTACTCTTATCCTGATTCACATCCTTGATTGAGGCATCCTGAGGGAGCATGATTTTTGGAACTGGCTTTCTGCTGTCTTTTCCTTTCTGCATTGCCCTGTGGTTTAGAAGGTGGTGAAAGCTTGGCTGAGGGAAACAGGAGTAATTCCCAAGAGCATAACACCAGTTTCATACAAAGCATCAGTAGTAAACTTGGCTATTCTTAAATCAGTGTTTTCCCTTTCTTCCCCTACCTTGGGAATTGCAAGGAAAAGCCTCTAACGTAGAATCATAGAATGGTTTATGTTGGAAGTGACCTCAAAGCCCTTCCAGTGCCACCCCCTGCCATGGGCAGGGACACCTCCCACTGGGTCAGGGGGCTCCAAGCCCCATCCAACCTGGCCTTGAACACCTCCAGGGATGTGGCAGTGTTGCACGCTCCTTGAATATTGGCAGGTGTGGAAAATTAACTGTTAGGTTGATTTTGCTAAAGCTCTAAAATTTCTATAGTAACAAAACCATTAAACTCCTTTCCCTCCACCCTCCCCAATCAGTAAGAGAGGGAACAATCTGATGGATCTACAGTCTAATCAGGGCAATAAACTGCTGCAGCCAACGCTCCGGCACTGCATGAACTCCAGATTGCAGCAAGCGGCAGTTGTGTGTTGCCAAGGCAGGTATTAAGCTGGTAAATCATCAGTGAATATTCTGTATGCGGGCTCTTTAAAGATGTGTCAGCAGCAGGAAGACACCAGTGGAAAAAGGAGTTTGTCTCTAATGGCCACTGAAGGAGGTATTTATTAGGAGCTGTAATCAGAGCCAAGTAGACTGTAGGGCAGGAGTGCCTGGCTAAGGTTGTGTTGTGGCATAGGAAGGAGCACAGCTGACATAAAGACCTGAAAAATGATCTATTTTTCCCTTGGGTAGTGAAGAACAAACGGTATCTTTGAATTTAGTACTTATGAAGCAAAACCCACTTTTTCAGGCACTGAAACCAGAGAAGAGTTTTCCCATTGCTGCATTCCCTGTGCAAAACTTTCATACGTGTTGAGCTGGGGCTTAGGAGAGTGGGTGCTCTTTTTGAGCAGGTGAACATCTGATCCACTGATCACAAACCCTAGACAGCACAACATTTCCTCCTAAGATCTCATCTCAGTCTCCCCACTATCAGCTTCAAACCCTTCCTCTCATCCTATCCCTGCAGTCCCTGATCAAGAGCCCCTCCCCAGCTCCAGTACTGGGAGGAACCCTTACACAGCAAGTCTTTCTTATCTCTCATGGGGTTGTTTTAGCTGGCTGTACTGGGAGTTGCTCATGGTCCTTTCCCTCTTTTTGCTCAGACAGCTCCTTCTTGTTCCAGCTGGTGTTGGGTGAATCAAGTACCGCAGCCTCCAGAGCAGGTCATTGTGCCACAGGATATCTGTCAGCAAACCCAACCGTCCATTCTCTTACACACACATCGTGAATTATAAAAAGCTCTCTTCAGGGAGTGAGGGTGGCAGGGTCCTGTAATTTATCTTGCATGAAATGAGCTTGTTTGAATGGACTGGAAAAGCCAAGCCATTAATTTAGAATAGCTTCTGGACTCTGCAGAGCTACAATTCCATTCTACGTATCCACTGCCGTAAAAGTTATGGCATTTTAATACCCTTTCCCTTTTTATTTTGTGCTGCAGCCGCAGTGCTGGCTGCTCCGGTCGCACGCTTCCGGATACTTCTTCAACTCACCAGTCGTGTGTGAACAATTGAGTAAGTTTGCTCAGTGTAAATCCTCTTCTTTAAACTCATTAAACTGTGCCAAGCCTCTCCAGGAGCCATTTGATAAACTCCCTTGAGTAGCAAAGCAGTGTTTATTATGATTATTATTACTATTATTATTTTTCTCTTGGCTCCATCTGTAATGTAAACACCATTATGTTTTAATTATCTGTTTGAAAAGGAGATTTAAAAGTGAATCCCGCCGGAGCCTGGCCAGCATACACAATAGAAATCCCCTTGAGAGTCACTCCAGGAGGTGAAAGCTGACATGGGAGGCATCCAAGATGAGCTGGAAGGAACACGGCTGAATGGCACAGCCATCCCGTACCCGTAAAGTCCTTTATCCCACAGAAGTGGGACCAAAAGCTGA
This sequence comes from Neomorphus geoffroyi, assembly GCA_033558235.1. Classification (NCBI taxonomy): domain Eukaryota; kingdom Metazoa; phylum Chordata; class Aves; order Cuculiformes; family Neomorphidae; genus Neomorphus; species Neomorphus geoffroyi. The sequence goes on from JAUMJM010000056.1 coordinate 1,516,571, forward strand.
TGGATCACCCCCTCCAAGAGGGTGTTTTTCCAAGTGTATTCTCAGCTATGGGTTAAGGTGTTGGCAAAAGGAGGTTTCTCTACCTGTGGTAAAGGGGTTCAGCAGAGAACGGACACGGGAACTAAAGGAGCATCGTCCTAAAGATAAGGGAATGAAAATGTATCGGTTGCCATGGTTCCTCATCTCAGACATGATGATAATAACAAGTATGAGATCACGCAGACAGCGTAGCTCTGCAGACTCCATGAAGATCAGCAGCTGGAGACCTGATGGTCTTGGCCAGCTTTTCAGACCCTTTTTTCCATCCCTTGCCCCTAAGCCAGCTCTGCCCTCTCCCTTGTCGTGCCCTACGAAGGGAACTAGGAGCCTCTGCTCTTTGCTGGTTTTCCTCCCCTTTTCCACACTTACGATCTTGTTTGAATGTGCAGGATTTGGCAGGGGACACTTGGATTCACCCATGTAAAGGGAATGGGAAGGATAAGCCATTAGAACAGGTGACCGACGGGCATGCAAACGTGTTCATGAATAAATGATGCTGCCAAAGGGAAGGCTCACAATGAAGTCAGATCAAAAACAAGACAGGAATGAAGTAAACTCAGCTTTGTGACCCCTTTTTCACACCCTTGCGTTGGGATGAATCTGTTTGCCAGTCCTCCTCCACAATGAAATCACTCCACTGTTTAATGTTCTGCATTTCCATTATCACTCAGCTCCTCAAATGAAAGGCAGGAGCCCAGGCTGCTCCTCTGCCCGTGCCAGAGCCGCGGTGTTAATCGCACCCCTCCTGCCTGCCAGGACTGTGAGAGATGGGTTCCCTCCCACACTGCAGTCTCCTCCTGACCAATTCCTTTATGAAATGCAGTGAGAACACCTGTAGGGAGGATGGACAGCAATGCACAAGCGTCTTCTGGACTGCAAAGCTCTTTTTCCCCTTCCTACGCTTCAACAGCCCCCCAAAAGAAGGTCCCATAATGTCATGTTGGACATGGGAACACAACACCTTAGGACTAAAAGGCTCCCAGAAGCTTGGAAGGTGCCCTCCTGGCTCTTTCCGATCCATAAAGCTTAGAATCCCTGTGGGAGGGATGACACTGTGACGATGTGAGATGAGAATATTAACACCCCCGGGGTTACCAAATAAAAAGAATTGATTTTTAATAACTCTAACCATCTCTTCAGCTTTCATTAGTCTCCTCGTTGGTTTTATAGTGCTGGGCATGAAGAATAAGAGGATTTGAAGAATTAACTGAATTAATGAGGGCTGATTATTAATGTTCAGAGCTCAATAAAAAAAAAAAAGGGAGAGAAAGAAATAAAACACACAAAAAAATGAGCTGAAAATAAGGGTAATCTTTCATTCCCCCAAAATGAGATACATTGAATTATCGCTATACTTAAAATTGAAGCACTGAAGGAACAGAAATAAATACCTTCCATTAGCTGTTGGGGGACCTGTGAAATTCCCTGCCAGGAAGTGTCCAAGTCAGGGGAAGAGGATGATGGTGAGGAAACCCTACCAAAAACTGCCCTGGTGGCTTTGGGTCAGATTCTGAGGAACACTGCATTGTGATCAAATCAGTGAAGAACCCAGTGCCACTTCTGCTTTGCCCAGGGCTGCAGGGCATCCTGGATTTGGGAGAACCTGGTCCGAAATCGGAATCTGTTTAGGGGTTGAGCTCCTTTAGAGGTTTGAACGTTCAATCTGGGAAAAGACCCACTCCTTTGCAGCTATGAATTGCTGACCATTCATTCCTCACCTCCAATGAGGGCTGTAAGTACAGAACCAAGTGTTCCTGTGTGTTTAGGTTGCAAAATCTGCAGGAGAAGGATTGAATGTGGAAATCTGAACTTAGTCCAGGCCTGCAGTCGCAACCGTAGGGCAGGTACTCCCTCCCTCCCCAAGTCCTAACCAGCTTCGCCCTTACAAGCAAAGCAAAGCACTTAATTATCTGCATAGAAAGAAATGCAGAATTGACTGGCATCGCTCCTTCTTCATGGGTGGGATTGTCCAGGATTGTCAGGGCTAATGGTAATTGATGTTTCCTTTCACACCTGCTCTCTTTCCTGCTTTATTAAGCCTCTGCAAACACTGCTGTCTCTGGGGAAACAGTGGGAGTGGAGGAGGAAGCCTGTGGAAGAGAACAATTCCGGTTGTTCTGCACAGCGCTCTGCTAAATTGCATTCAGCCTCTTTTGCAGAGTAATAAAGTGTTGTCTGAAAGGCGGCGTGGAGTTTTAATTTTCTCATTGTCAATGGATGCTGTAATCACGTAATTAACGAAGTGCGGGAGAGAGTCATTTAAAGCAAGCCGAGAAAGCCGGGACATGAGGCAGATGCTTGGGGGAGTGAAGCAACTTTTATTTGAGCTCTTTGAGACACGGAGACCTTTTTAGTACTTGAAAGATAGAGGAGTCACATGTGGATAATGGGAGTAGTTAAACCAGGAGTGCTGGTTTGCTTGGCTATTTTATCCCTCTGCTGACTTAAAAATTCAAGGGTTGTTTTCCCCTGCGTTGCCCCGGTCTGAGAGTCTGGGTATGCAATGGGGGGTAAATCCTAGCATTGAGTCCAGTGTCTCCAGGGGACTTGAAGTCCATGGTCCTACAGCCTCATATCTCATGCTGCTTTTTATTCCTGCATCTTCACTGTTCTCCCTACCCCTGCACTCCTCACTGTGTCTGGTTTTCACAGCCACTGCGCTTCTACTAAAGTTTATTACTGGTTGGCCAGAGCCCTGACTGCTTTATGTTACAACGAAACCAGTGTTTCTTCTGTTGTGGCTCTGTTTTTTTTTTTCTCAGAAGGAAGCAAAGGGATTTTTTGACCAAATAGCAGCAGAACCTCCCCCTCCTGCTGGAGCTGTGAGGGTGTTGGGGTTGTCATGACACCACACAGCCGTAGCCTCGGTGTGTCATATCAGAGCAATCAGCAATCGTCGGGGAGACAGCGGGCGGTGATACGTAACCAATAACTCCTCATACTCTGTGAGCAGCAAGAGGCAGCTGATGACTTCTTCAAAGCAGCTCTGATAACCTGGCACGCAGACCAGAGGCACGAAGGCAGGAGCTGCATCCAGACAGCTCCCAGAGCCCGTCTGACTGAGAGAGCAGGTCTTAACCTTGACCTGAAGTCAGAGTTCTTGAGCTGAAGAGACCAGTGAGCATGGTAGTTTCTCCTCAATTCTGCACCAGCTCATGCATTGCTTGGGCAAGAGCCAAGATGCTCTTGGGCTGCTCTGGCACCTGGTTCCCACTGCTTGGATGCTGAGTTTGGACCAGGTCTTGCAGCTGCTGAGGACAAAACCAGCTCTGTTGCTGCATCTCTTCTTCATGGTGCTTTTCCTCTCCAGGTCTCAGCTCATGGTCTGCCCAGCAGTCTCCATAAAGCATCCTCCTCTTACCCTCCCTCCTTCTGTTAATTTGTAAATATTGTAGGATGAAGAAAAGTACTTTAAGTGTAGGAAAAACTTTCTTGACCCAAGACAGAGACTGTGTTGAAGAAGGAGAAAACCAGCACTATTTTTTATGCAGGCAATGCATTCCTAAGTCTGAGACCCCAGTAAGCAATTACAACAATGGAAGTATCGTGGAGATTTAGAGATGCAAGAGTGCTGACAAAGGCTAAGCTTGACCCATTTATCTCTCAGCCCCTCTCAGCATATTTAGCAGCAGTTTGGAAGCACCTCACAAAATTGAAACTGGTGAATTTAAATGATAGCCTCTTCTGTTCTGGCTTTTTAATTCCACATCCCTCAGCTACTCCCCTCCCTGCTTTGAAATGTGGAGTCCTCTTCGTCTCCGGTGATGTATTACGTGTCTGTCCCCACCTCCACGCTGCTGAACTGAAAATTGTGTGCAAAATGGGCATTACAACTCTGCGGACTTTAATCAGGAGGAGACACCAGCTTACAGGTCGCAGGCAGGGAGTGCAGACTGTGGGAGGAGATGGGACTTTGGGGGTTGGTTTGTGGACCAAAGCAAGCTCAAGGAAGCGTTGCAGCTAATCAGAGATCACAGTGTTCCTCCAGATGTTTGCTGCTGTGAAGCTCCTTTGACTGTCAGACCTCTTTTAAAGTTCTTGTTTGCTTTATACCTCATTAACTGAGAAAGAAATCACCCAACAGAGCCCATAATTTTGTGCTCCTGGCCTGTGAGTGCTCTGTATTTCTATGGCTTTGAAGGAACAATCAAGATTTGTAGTAGTATTTATAGTATGACAGTGTTTACAGGCTCCGGTTGAAAAGACGACTCTACAGTATGAGGTCTCATACATCCAGAGTGAAAAATGTGTGAGGTACGAGGTTATGGGAGGGAGCAAAGAGGCTACAGGGTTGCACAGGAGGGCAGTGCTGGAGAGCGGTTCAGGTTCACACCCAGTGAACAGGGCAACGCAATGGTTCCTGTCCCTGAGCATCAGAGTAGAACTGAACGAAGTGTGCTGGAGCTCGATGTCTTGTCAAGGCTTCGGTATGTGCTGGGAGTTAATGGGGAACAGCACCCTAAAGGTTTGAGACAGAGACTGCTAATGGAACCACTCCTGCAGTCAACAGAGTTTGCAGTTCTTGCATAGATCATCCCAAGAAGACAATGTTACTACTTGATATTTCATCCCTAAGTAGGATGTGATGTGCATCCCCTCCTGCTGGCTTGGATGTCAGAGCTGGTGGTTCACCTCTCAGTGCCTCATTTAGCATTTTGGGTGTAAGGACAGGAACCAAAGACCTCCAGCATCTCCTTTTTACCCATGGCATCACCACATCTGTGCAAAATTGATGCCAGATTTGTACACAAGCACCAACGCGCTGGCTTGGTGGAGCGACTCCAAGTTTGCGTGGGAGTACATAAAAGGAACATGATTGCTGTGTGTGCTGCAGACAGTCCCTGCAAGGTTTCCTTCAGGACTGTCACTGTCTGCTGTCACCCTTCCAGATGGGAGAATAGGAGACTTTGCTGGGAGCTACAGAGCCAGCAGCGGTGCAGGGCTTGCCTCATCTGCAAGTCACTGCTTGCACAGCCCGAAGCCACCCACAACAGTGATTATTCACAGCTCTTTAAATTCCTTTTGTACTGCTCCGCTGCGATTTTGAATTGCTCCATCAGTTGTGACACTTTAGAAGAGCTGATGTGGCCCATCCTCTGGAACAGACAAGCCGGCACAGGAATGATTATTCCATAAACTCCTTTTTATTTTTCACCCTGTGCCTTCCCTGATCCTTAAGCCATTAAATCAAAGAATCATGGAATGGTTTGGGTTGGAAGGGACCTCCAAGCCCACCCAGTGCCACCCCCTGCCATGGGCAGGGACACCTCCCACTGGATCAGGGGGCTCCAAGCCCCATCCAACCTGGCCTTCAACACCTCCAGGGATGGGGCAGCCACCACTGCTCTGGGCACCCTGGGCCAGGGCCTCCCCACCCTCACAGCAAAACATTTCTCACCAAGATCTCATCTCAATCTCCCCTCTTTCTACCAACTGCTTTCTTTTCTTTGATTTTTTTTCTTTTTCTTTCTCCCTTGAGCAACTCTTGCCAGCAGGGCAGGAGCCCAAGTTATGTTTTTCATAACACCCCGGTGTGTTCACAGCTCTACCACTCCCCCACAAATGACAGGCTCCGTATTGTGCCAGGGAAAGGTAAATTGTTAAGTGCATTTACTTGTGTTAACACTGTAGTTGACACCGTGCAGTTCTCCTGTTTGAGCTGCCAGGCAGCCGTATGTATGATTTTTAACGAGCTGTCACTTGGGTACCTTGGAAGGATAAACTGCACTCTGAAAGCTCAAAGACGCCAGGGAAAGGTATTTGCTTATGTAGCTCCTGTAAAATGATAAGCCCTGTTAATTAATCACTCCTTTTCCAGGATAGATGTCAGAATCAGACAAGAGGCGATCAGTAAACATGGGAGCACAAGCATATGCAGGAGCCGTGCTGGCGGCAGCAGCAGGAAACAGGGCAAGGAGAAGGAGCTGTGCCAGGGATGGTGGCATCACACCCGCTGGGGCGTTGGACCACAGGATAAGCTGTTCCAGAGCTGACCAAGGTAAATTGTAGTGATTCTCCTTAGCTTACCTGCAGTGATGTGTAACAGGAATAGCCTTGCTGAAAGTTAACGGGTTATGGCAAAGCAAAAATCACCAAAGACTAGAATTTTAAAATTCATAGAATCGTAGAATGCTCTGGGTTGATGGGACCTCAAAGCCCATCCAGTCCCATCGCCTGCCATGGGCAGGGACACCTCCCACTGGGTCAGGTTGGTCCGAGCCTCATCCAACCTGGCCTTAAACACCTCCAGGGAACACCTGGAGGTCAGGGAATGGTGTGGTCTGGCCCTGTTGGTTCCTCCCGATGTTACCCTACAGATGGTCCCAGTCTCACTGCGCGTCTACACAAGGTTCTTCTGCAGACAGAGGGGCACGTTCAGATGTAAAACTCCAGGAATAAATTGTTCCCAAACACACAGCTGGGTCAAGGGAAGGAGTCAGCAATCCCTGGGCATTTTTATGATCTCATTTAATTTCTCAAGTGTATCAGTCTGTGGTTCATGTCGTCCCTGACAGATGTACTTGGCCAAAACCTAGGAACAGGAATATGTGGGCGGCAGAATAACTCTGGGCAAGACAGGAATATAGACTCTTATCAGCAGAATGAAATCATCAGCCCTTTATTGGTTTGAATTGCTTACCATCACTGTCCTACAGAGTCACATCTCCAGCTGATATTTATCAGCTGAGCATCTTCCCCCTAGCAGCATTATCAGTAGAGAATTAATTCCTTAGAAAAGTGCATTAATCATCTAGGATTCCTGGGTTCAGGTTTGGGCCCCTCACTACAAGAAAGACATTGAGGGGCTGGAGCGTGTCCCGAGAAGGGGAATGGAGCTGGGGAGAGGAATTCAGCTGCAAGGTGGCTGGTGAGGTCGTGTAACACCTTGAAAGCTGTAATTTTCCTGCAATTGATTTCCTGAAGACAACTTGTGGTCTGTGTGCAGTGAAAGCTAATTTAAACAAGAAAGATGAGGCCTTCCAACACGCCTTGATTGGCAATTGTGATAAATTCCTATAATTACTATTGACTCCGCAGAGGGTTTTCGTTTGTTAAAGGTGTTGCTGAAATGACAGCCCAGCAATGGAATAAAACAGGAGAGAAGGAAAGTTGCATGAAATGCCTGTCTTTGCAGAGTTCCCTGAGCAGATCTGTGATGAACCATCAGTTTCTCTTCTCTTTCCCAGCAGTATCTCACCTCTCATAGTCAGATAACACAGACTGAAGTCGTCTCATTCTGGTTTCTGGCCAGGTAGTTTCATGGTCAGTCGTTGTACTAGAACACGGAGCAATGTGTGCTTGAATCACATGGGGTTTAGTCACAGGAATAAAATATTTAAACATGTGAACTATTTCACAAGTCTCTATGGTCTCGACTGAGCACTGAGAAATTATGAGCATCGTCCAGAAATGTTTTGATCTCTTTTTGAAAAGTTGCATGTTTAACCATGCTATAAAACATGTGGCGGCTTCATCTTCTGACTCTGCAAGTTGCTCTCGCTTTGTGTTTCCAACCTTTTGTCACTCCCTCTCTCCTTTTATTAAGAAAAATGGAAATTGTGATGTTCTCAGAGTGTACTTCCAGTGCTGAAAGGGGCTGCAGGAAAGCTGGGGAGGGGCTCTGGATCAGGGGGTGCAGGGACAGGATGAGGGGAAGGGTTTGAAGCAGCAAGAGGGGAGATTGAGATGAGATCTGAGGGAGAAATGTTTTGCTGTGAGGGTGGGGAGGCCCTGGCCCAGGTTGCCCAAAGAAGTGGCGGCTGCGGAGCAGAGGGGCAGAATCCCCTCCCTGCCCTGCTGGTCCCACTGCTGTGGATGCAGCCCAGGACACGGGGGGGTTCTGGGCTGCAAGCACACATTGTTGGCTCACGTCGAGCTTCTCATCAACCAGCACCCCAAGTCCTTCTCTGCACAGATGCTCCCATCACATCATCCCTCAGCCTGTGTGGAAACCAAGGATTGCCCTGAGCCAGCTGTCAAACCTTGCACTTGGCCTGTTTGAACCTCAAGATGTTCACGTGGGCCCATGTCTCCAGCTTGTCCAGGTCCCTCTGGATGACGTCCTGGCCTTCTGGTGTGACATCTGCACCACCCAGCTTGGTGTCACCTGCAAACTTGCTGGGGGTGCCCTCGATCTTGCTAAGTCATCGATGAAAATATTAAGCAGCATGGAACCCTTGAGGAATGCGACATGTGGATATTACTGGTTTAATTCTCTTCCTTTCGGGGGAATTCCAGGAACGTGTGGGTGTATTCCAGATATGTTCTGCATTCTGGCCAAACCTGGCAAGTGCAGTGTGTGTCTCACAGCAGTTACAGCTACAGCAGGGGTGATCTGGGGAAGGAGGGAGGTGAGGGAGCAGGAAAAGAAAAAGCTTCTCCAAATCCTTCAGCTCTTCACTTGGACACCGTGAATCAGATATTTAAATACGTTGCTGTGGAAACAATCAAAGAGGGGGTCTTTGTGTGTATGTGAGTGTGTGTGTTTTAGTAATCCCAAAGGAGGGATTTAATTGGAATCAACCACAGCTTTTTAACTGTGTTTTAAATTGGTGAGAAATAAAAAGAAGCTGCCAGAAAAGGAACATTAAATTAAAGGGGGGGGGAAAGCCCAAATGAAACAAGATGGGGGGAGAAAGAGAAATCAAAAGAATAAATTTACTGTAACCAGCAATGGATTCATTAGGGTTTCAAGAAAGCTCCGTTCAGTTTCCCTCCTATTGACATTAACGAGTTTGATGTAGGTCCAGCCTGAAAGGCAGCAGGAACATCTTTCTCTCCTCATCTGCACCTGCTCCCCAGGGTCCAAGCAGCTGGCTGGAAATTGCTCCCCACGAGGGAATAAGGTTTTAAAGTTTCTTTTCTTCCCTCCTTGTGTTTTTCTTTGTCCGACCGCACCCACCTTAAGCGATGCCCTCGGTGCCTGCCTCATCATGTTCCAGTGCTCACGACAGCTCTCCTCCCTCCTGGACTCTCTGACTGGGACAACCCAATGAACCTGAGGTGTAATTTATTACTGTCCTGCAGCTTGAAGACATTGGGCTTGCCAGGGTTATTTTTGGTCCCAGCAACAGCCCCTCTAGGCTCCTAATTAACTATTATTATTGTTAATGTTAGTATTGAAGTTGCTATTTAAGCTAAAGGGCACTGTCAGTGGAAAAGAAACCTCATGACGAGTAAACTTATGCTGGAAGTGAGAGATTTCAGTGCCTTGGAAAGACTTGGGGCAGTAGGAGAGGAAGCCCAACAGTTTTAAGAGCAAATTTGATAGGGTATGAATGAGATTTTGTCTCAAAGAGCTGAACTTCATGGCCCAGAAGGTCTTTTCCAATATCTCACTCCTATGTTTTACGCTTTTTGTATTAAAATGAGATGTCAGAGGGTCTGAATTACAATGCAGAGTGTGTTCAGTCACACAGACACAGAGCAGCAGCCAGTTCCTGACCCCGGTGTAAAAAGACAAGATTACATTTGAGATTAATTCTGCATGGAGAGAGCTGCCAGCGTGTGCGCACGGAGGAAGGGGCATTGATCCCAGATGCCAGGATCAGGCTCTGATGTTCTGTGGCGCAGAGAGACAGCGCAAAATTAGCACAAAAGACAGACAGTAGCTGGGAGGAATCCAGAGGCACCGTGAGAGGAAGGGACTTGCTCAAGGTCCAGTTTTAGTGCTATTTTTAGACCCAGCACATTTTCACCATCCTTGGGAGAGGAAATGGGAGAATGCTGCTTGGTCCTCCTGCCTTTCTAAAGGACTCAGAGCTCAGGTGACACAAGGTGTTGAGTGGGTTTGTCACTCTTAATGATCACCTATTGGACTCATAAGAAAAGGGGAATGCCCAGGGAGGGGAAGAAATCAAAGCCTGTGCAGGACCAGGCTGATTCAGCCTTGTGTAACCTCGCAGCCTGGCTCTGTGTCATGGAGAGATCCGTGTGAAGAGGCCGTGACTGAGATGGAACTGCTCTGCTCTTGGTGCTGTCCCAGCACTCAAGGAAAGCCGTCTGTCAGAAATAAGCCTCAGGAATCCTGGCGCACAGTCAGGAGCAGCTTTTACCTCCTGGGCCAGAAACTGGGACACACTGAGCTCCCATCGAGCTGAAATCATTACATTTTGGCAATATTTTCCCTTCCCACTTGGCTCAACAGATCTTCCAGTTTTCAACCACCTCTGCTCAAGTGCAGAAACCTCCACTTGTATCTCCTTCCTTTTCACCATAAACCAAACTCCTCCTGCCAACCTTTCCCCCTCACTCCCCCTGCTCTTTGGAGGCACCTTCCTTGAAGAAGAATAGCAAGAAAGAAAATGTGTGGCTGTTATGGATTTCCCCCACTGGAGCATACGTTAAATTTAAGGCTTTGCTCTGGCCACCAAATGGTTGGGTCATTAACGTCCCTCGAACCAGCAGCATAAAACAATCCTCATAAGTGCTACCATGAAGAATGGTGGCAGAGATCAGAAGTGATCAGAATGCAGACGGGAGCCACAGCTCTCGGCGTAAAAATGATTAATGAAAAATCCCCAGCATCCTTTCTTCTCTTCGCGACGAGAGGAAGCGAGCGAGCTTGACAAGAGCAACGGCTCCTCGTGTGAGGAGGATAATAGCAGGAATGATGTCTCCAGGAGATTCCCAAGGCCTTGTGCACACATAATAAATTTCCCCTGTCACTTTGGGGAAACTTATGAAGAAAGATCACCAAAGCCAGCAGAAGCAGGGAGGGAAAAGAACAAAAGATTCAACCCCGAAGAGCCCAGCCTTGCCTGGGAGAGGCACCGGCTCTGCTCGCCCCTCTCCTCTGTTTGCTCAGCAAAGTGGTTTTGATGTGAACAGAAGGAGTTGGGTCCCCAGGCTCATAAAGTATCTGTCAGTGCGTGACGGCAGTGAAGCCAAAAAAGGGGCTGCAAGAGCTGCAGATCTCAAACCCTGTGCTAGAGAGAGCAGAGGATGCCACTGAAACGCTGGCTTGCGCTGCCATGGCAGATGCTTGCAGCCAGGTGTTGGGGGACAGACACGGAGGCCAGGTGAGCGCTGTAGCTTAGGACAGCCAGATTCTTCCGGAATTGAGTCAAATTTGCAATGTGCACTTTCAGCCCAGAAACCCCCCGTGCCCTAGGCTGCATCCAGAGCAGGGGGAGCAGCAGGGGAGGGAGGGGGTTCTGCCCCTCTGCTCCACTCTGGTGAGACCCCACCTGGAGCCCTGGGTCCAGTTCTGGAGTCCTGGGTACAGGAAGGACCTGGAGCTGTTGGAGCAAGTCCAGAGGAGGCCACGGAGATGATCCAAGAGCTGGAGCAGCTCCTGTACGAGGCCAGGCTGGGAGAGTTGGGGTTGTTCAGCCTGGAGAGGAGAAGGCTCTGGGGAGACCTTAGAGCAGCTCCCAGGGCTGAAAGGGGCTGCAGGAAAGCTGGGGAGGGGCTCTGGATCAGGGAGTGCAGGGATGGGATGAGGGGGAAAGGTTTTGAGCTGCAAGAGGGGAAATTGAGATGAGATCTGGGGGAGAAATGTTTTGCTGTGAGGGTGGGGAGGCCCTGGCCCAGGTTGCCCAGAGCAGTGGTGGATGCCCCATCCCTGGAGGTGTTCCAGGCCAGGTTGGATGGGGCTTGGAGCCCCCTGATCCAGTGGGAGGTGTCCCTGCCCATGGCAGGGGGTGGCCCTGGATGGGCTTTGAGGTCCCTTCCAGCCCAACCCATTCCATCATTCTATGAAATTTCAGCTAATCTTCCTGCCTCAGTTCCCCACCTGCAAAAGCAGAACTGTTTCTGTGCTTCCTTTACCTTTATTCAAACTCTTTGGGGCAGCCGCCATCTCCCACTTCATGTGTGTCTATGACACCTCAATGATCCCACATATGCAAGAGCCACTTGTCACACAAGTACAGCCAAGCCCTTGGTTCGGCTCCAGTTCTCCTGGGTGTGCGGTGCCGCACAAGCCGTGATGAGGAGGGATTCAAAGGAGGGGTCACACGGGGAAATGTGCTTTAATTTCCTGCTGTCCCTCCAGCTCCCGTGTGATATTGTAAATCACTGAAAGCAAGAAATGGGAAGATGGATGGACTTTGCAATGCTCGACTGGCACTGCCCAAAGCACCCAGGAACTGTCTAAGGGAGCGCAACAAACACAGCTCAGGGCAGCTCTTTGTGCATGTGCAGGGAAGGGAATTGGACAGAGAAAGGGTCTTTCAGGCAGTGGCTCAGGAGTGAGACAGCTTCCCTTTGGGAGTCATCTGGTAAGACTTAGGACCTTGCAAATGATCTTTTTGGATTTTTCCTTTAGTGTCTCTGTATTTTAATGATGGGGATGGCAGCTCTTGCTGTTATCCCTCTTTCCCATGGGCATTTCTTCATCCTCCCTTGCTAAAGCACTGCCAGCCTCAGCTGGGAGATGATTTCCATGAATGCCTGCCAGGTGCACGGGGAAGATAAAAGTGGGTCCTGCAGTAGTGGCTGCTCCTTGGATTTCTGCCATAGTTCCATGGTTGTGAAAGGAAGGCTGGATGGAGGTAGGTACGAGTCCCTCCTGGCAGAACAGGGATGACCACGGACAAAGAGCAGCCACTAATTCTGCATTGTTATTCCACTGGGGAATGGCTTTTGCTCAAGCATCAGCGCTGTGTGGGGAGATAAGAGCCCACTGAGGCCAGGTTAGTGCTGTTGGTGGTGAGAAACTGGTTGTGGAGTTGGAGGAGCAGCTTCATTCCAACTTCTACATCTGGGCAGCAAAACCAGCCCAGAGCTGCTGCGCAGTAGCGACTCCCCTCCCCAGTATGGCCTCACCTGGACACACTGGTTTATCTGCTGCCACCACGAGTCCCAGCACTTTATACAGAGCGGGTTCTGGCTTCTCAGCCTCAGCCTTCCTCTGAGCAGCACTGGAATGACAGCAGCCACTAGCAGGGTCTTTTATTTGGCCTTTCCTCCTTCAGCGTGATGGATGAGGATGCTGATAAATAGCTGCCTTTATGAGAAAGTCTATTTTGGGTCCTTGGCTCTCAGGTGTGGTTGTATGAGTTGTCTTCCTGCTCACCTGCTTCATGGCCAACTGCTAAGGACTTCTGGGTCTTTCAGTGCTGTGTCTGGGGTTAAAGCTGGGCCTTATGGTGAGGGATGGGGATTTTCTTCTTTCTTACCATAAATAAAAGCGTGTTTCTTCCCTGCTTGCAGTCAGAATGTTCCTGTGGGGTGTTGTCTCCAAGGAAGCCCCACAGACACCCCTGGGGCTGCATCAAATCTTCATGGATTTCACAGCCTGTTAAGTGTCTGATCCCTTGGCATTTCCAGCTCCGAAGGCACCGTTCCCAAGGGACCAAGAGCTGCCCGAACTTGTAGGTGAAGGAATCGCAGCTGCGTTTCCCTCAGGAGAAGGGCAGAGGGGGAAGCAGGGTTGTAACGAGGTGGGGGTTGGGTCTCTTCTCCCTGGTAGCCAGTGCCAGGACAAGGCGAAATGGCCTCAAGATGCACCAGGGAAGATTTAGGTTGGATATTGGGAGGAATTTCTTTACCAAAAGGGTTGTCAAGCATTGGAAGAGGCTGCCCAAGGCGGTTGAGTCACTATCCCTGGAGGTGTTTAAAAGACAAGTAGGTGTCGTACATGGGGGCACGGTCTGATGGCAGATTTAGCAGGGCTGGATCAGTGGTTGGACTTGATGATCTTTTCCATCTGAAACCATTCTGTGATTCTAAACATCCCCTCAGTTACAGAAAAGTTGGGAAAAGGAAATCTCTGGTGTGGGAACAGTGTGCAGGAGGCTCAGGTTCAGGGCTGGTTTTGCTTCAGCTCCCTGCATGACTTTGCAGCAGCTGCTGTGCAGAAGTACGGGCTTTAATTTTCTCTCCTGTTCCTAAGCATCTTTTCTATTATTTTCTGTCTTGTCTATGCAAGACAGAACTCAGGATAGATGTAGATACCTGCATTCCGTGACTGTACGTTTCCTAGTGCCATGGGACACTGATTTCATTTGGATTTCTAATTTATTTCACAATACTGTGGAATAATTAGAATTATTAAAGCCAGAATGTTCTTTGCTGCCTGTTTCTATTAGGCAAAGCAGCTCAGACTGTCAGGTCTTTGGGGAGGGAGGAGAAGGTTTGGGTTTTACCACCTCCCAATCTTTTGTCCTTCATGACCTTTACTACTTCTGCTAAAATTATCATTCATGCAAAGAAAGAGGTGGAAAATTGGTCCCTCTTCCCATTACACCAATCCTTCCTGCAGAGGAAAAGTTATTCTTTTCATAGCCCAGCTTTAGGGCTAATCGGGTGATAAGATCTGCCCTTTCTCAGGCTAAATCATCAGCTTGAATATGTTTTCCTGCTTTGATTATTACTTTTCTCTTTGGAATACGAGCACGTTCCGTGTGACTGGAACATTGCTGTCTCTGCTGGTAGCAGATGGAAAGCCAAGCTGGAGGTACCAGTCATGTCACCATTAAGAGCCAGCGGCACGATGTAATGGTCTATAATATAACCCTTCAAGTCATCGACAGAGCTGTTTCTCAATAAAAAAAAAAAGACACAAAACCCAACAACCCTGAGGCACAGCCAAGCGCAGAGGTAAAAAATCCTGCCTTAATGTTGAGTTTTACAACTGGCATTGATGGAACTGGGAGGTTTCAGCTTGTTGTTGGAATAAGTCAATCAATGGAGTGAGAGCTTTCCTGGGGGTAAGCGAGAAAAGACTCCCAAACTATGAAACCAAGCAGCCGCATTTTTCAAAAGGATCCCTACTCCTGAAAATCTAGTTTAAAAATCTAATTTGGAGTCTGATCTGGAGCAGAGCAGGTCTGTGTAATCTTGAGGGCACGCAATGAAGAATCCAAATTTCTGTCTACTGGGGGAGCCAACATGCCCGTATTTGCTTTAAGGAAGTGAACAGTTTAGGAATGGCAAAACATTTTGTTGCAGTTTAACTTCAATTTGTTCATTTTGGCTTGAGCCAGTATATTTCCCCTCCCCTGCTGACACTTTTTCATTTCATAACGAGCTAAAGGTTCCCATGTGGATGTGAGGTTCACCTGTGGATTCTGCTTTCGGTGGGGATGGTTTCGTGCTGGTGCTGAGACTTTAGGGGTATCCTGCTTCTTCACTTGCTGAAGCAACGCAAAGCTGGCAGACGCATCGTTCCCATCCAGCCAAGGCAGGAGGGTGGGGAAGGCGTCCTGCTGGAGCTCCAGGCTCAAAGCGGGTGCTGGAGGCTCCTGACACAGCTGTGATCCATCCAGTTCAGGAGTGCTGGGAAGGCTGGATGGGAACTCCAGTCGTGCCACCGTCCTGTATCTTTGGATGTTAAAGTTGATATCCCTTAACTATTGGGACACACACTTTCTGGAGCATCACTGCTGGGCTCATTCTCACCCCACTGAGCCACCCTTACCTCCCTCACTTTCCATTTCCATACCAGCTGCTGTTTGAGAGCAAACCCTGAGCTCGGAAGGAGAGTTAAGAGCCGATTTTGATTCATTTCACTTGCAAATTTAATGCCTTGCCATTGTTACATCTTTAGGAGCCCTATAGCCAGTGTGGGATTTGAAAAGCTCTCTGCATTCGCTGTCTCTCCCTTGTCCCATCCCTGCTCCCTCTGAGCCTCCTCATTCCCTATTCAAGGCGCCTTTGTGCTCCGAATGCCCAGCAGTCCCCGTTGTGTCTCCCTTCATCAACAAAGAGAAACCTTATCTTCTGATGGACACCTACAGCACATTCTCTGTGACATTTAAATCTCCCTTTGTAGCCAGCTCAGATATCTTTGCTGTTAAAAGAAGACCGTGCAGCCGGGTGATTTCATTACCGCAAATGTTATTACAGTGAAAGCCTGTTTAAGACATAATGTCACTGAAGGGAAAATAGGATCTAGCAGCAAGTGTGGCCTGATGGAGGGTGCTGGGATTCATCACAGGCTGAAAGAAACCTCTCAAACATCAGACCTGCTAATGGAGCAGCTTTTTTCTTCATCAAATCAAACCAGCCACTTCCTCAAAGCCCTAAGGCTAGGAATTAGAAAGAAGATTGAAAAGCATTAGGCACCCAACTCTCACTGACTTTATATTTGAGCTCCTAAGCTGTTCTTGCTACTTTCAAAATTACAGCTGGGCTGCTGGGGTTCTCAGTGCCATGGACACAGTGAATAGAAACGCGTTGTGTTAACAGCAGACCCGGAACTCAAAAAGACAGCGCTGCAGCGCGTCCACCTTCGTTGTGATTAGTTCTTAGTCCAAGAACCCTCAAGAAGAGAAATAATCGCAGACAGGTCCCAGCCATCCTGAAGTCAGCGGAAATTTGCTAGGGATCTGGCCCCAATTTCCACCCTAGTGCAAATATAATTCCTTTTTTTTCTCCCAAGCAGATTTTCCTAAGGATTTTGGATTTGCAAGAGTAATATTTTGAGCTCCTAGAGTCAGAGGTGTGATCGGCGCTCAGCTCCTGGAGCGTGCGGCTTTGCACATGTGGGTTTGAGTCATACTGTGCAGATGTGGGGGTTTGTTTCAGAGCAGAGCCCTCCCAGTGGACCTACATTGTCCTTCCAACCCTGTCTTTGAGGTACTGTCTCCTAGCGTGGTTTGGATCTTCAAAAGAAGATCACTTTGCTATGCAGGATAGATGTGACCTTCATCTTAGCCTTTAAGTGTGAGCAGCTCAGACTCCTTGCTGATGGTGATCCGGAGCCTTGGCTGTGCTTCCTTCTTGGGGGTGTCGATTGTTGTTTTCCATTTGACATCTTCCCAAAAACTGCGACACAAACAACACGTGTCAAGTCAACAGCAAATCTCCCACCAAAAATCATAGAATCATGGAATGGTTTGGGTCAGAAGGGACTTCAAAGCCCATCCAGTGCCACCCCCTGCCATGGGCAGGGACACCTCCCACTGGGTCAGTGGGCTCCAAGCCCCATCCAACCTGGCCTGGAACACCTCCAGGGATGGGGCAGCCACCACTGCTCTGGGCAACCTGGGCCAAGGCCTCCCCACCCTCACTGTGAAGAAAGGAGGTTTGGACCATGCCCCAGCCTGCTCTGCTAACAAGATTTGACGAGCTGGAGTGAACAGTTAGGGAGCATCAGGATTTCACAGCCTATTTTGGCAACAACTTATTGTTTTTTCAGCTATTTTTTTTCCTTTGATGTTTTTTTCCTCTTTGTGCTGTAGCAACTCAAATCCATCCCAGGCTGCTTCTGACATTAACAAGACAGCGGATGACAGGCAAAATGCATCCATGAGCAATTCAGAGTCTCCCCGCTAAGTAATCATAAACACTGCAAGTTTGCAATGAAGCCAGCAGCTGCCTTTCTCCCTCTGGACCAGGGCTGCTTCCTTACAAATTGAGGCTCTGCAGGTTTTACAGGTGTCGGACAGTGAGTCTGGTGCCCGTTATTTCCCCCCCCCCCTTTTTCTTTCTTTTCATAGAAAATATCTCGGCATCACCAGAACTCAAGTGGTCCCTCCAGCAGTGAATCAATACAGCCAAGTGCCAAGGCTTTAACTTTCTGGCTGATGCTACCAGAATGGGCACAGAGGGGTCATGTTGCTCACGCATCCTCTCTTCCAGAGGTTTATTGCCTGCGATCACATCTCGTCCAGTGAAGCAGATATTTATTTGGAGGCTGGGAGAGGAGTCAACAGCACAGAACATCTGTCCCACAGGGGCTGAGAGTGAACAGGATGGGGAGTTTGGGCTGGACCTGGGGAGAACCTCTGGCAGCGTGGTTACCTTGAGCATTGCAATTGCTTTCAGATTGCTGGAGCATGTACAGAGCCCCAAAAGCAATCTTTAACCTAATGTAGAGAGGTAGAGAGTAAAGATTACTCTTTATTACTTCATTACTTTGATAGAGAGCTGACCCGACCACTGGCCAGACAACCTTAGCCTTTTCAGATACATTTTCTGTGACAGATCCCAAGGCAGCTTGCGTTGGACCCCACCTTTGCAGTGCATCATCCATGGTGTGGTTAGAGAAGAGCCTGGATCTGCCTCCCTAGCCGTAGTTATTGCCCCCTCGGCTGAGCACGCGACTCCTCCTGGGTGCTTTCAGTGCCGAGGAAATCCCATTTGCTCAAACCCCGTCAGTGTGTGGCTGTAACGCTGCTCTGTCATCCTGTGCTGCCTCTTTAATGATGCCACCTTCTTACCCTGCCTGTTAACTTATAGTACACTTAATTTTGCCTTGTTATGCTACAGCCATCTGTGCCCTCTGTGCTCCCTCCGTCTGCTGTGGGTCTATCAACCAGCACGTGTCAGATGAAATACATATATTCTTTCTGTTTACAATTGAGTATAATAAAGTCTGGCTCCTGTGCCGTCCAGGTGGCTTTTGGATGTGCAGAATTTAGTGCGTGAAGTGATTGATCTTTGATCTTTAAAATAGAGCTGCGAAGACTGCGGTGAATTTGCATGCGGGGGGAGGATAAAGCCAGGAAATAGCAGCTCTGAGACTCTCTAACCCCTGCCCTTGTGTTGAGGTTTCCGTGCCTGACAGTGCGCCGTGGTGATTTATGTATAACCAGAGCAGCCTCCAGTGGCTGCATCTGTGAACTTTTCCAAGCAGCCCTTTATGGTGTGGGTTTTGCAGCCCCCGACCTTGATTCCTCCCTGCTCAGAGCTCTGTCTAGGAGAAGGGGGGAGAGTGGGAGCAGCGGGTGCCCTGCTTATTCTGCTGGGAGCCAATTTCATCCCTAATTGAGCTGAAAACAGCTGCTCCGTCCTCGCTGCCGCAGGCCTGCTGTGCGCAGCAGTTTCTGACAATAGCCGAGATCTAGGGCTCTCGGAGCTGCCTGTGCCAGCATCCCACCCTGCTGGAAGTGCAGCTCCCCCACAGCAGGCAAGGTTTCCAGCCAGGGGATGTAGGAAGGCTCTGCCAGCTCCATCCTTAAACTCTCCAGCCCTACAGGTACTCTCTGGTGGTGCCCATGGTTGGGGGAAACCAGACCCTACCTCTCTGTGTCTCCACAGCTCTGCTCCAACATAATCCTTATCTGTCAAGGATCCTTCTCAATTAATGGTCTCGCACATCGTGGAGTGGTAAAGTGTGCAGAGAAGTGAGGTTGCAGGACACTTTGGTGTCCTATCCTGCAGCTGGATGCCTCCCAGAGGGAAGCTTTGGGAGAATCACTGCTAGGAGAGAGAAATTTGGGGTTAGAACCATCCAGAACTGAATGCAGGAGTCCAGGTGGGGTCTCATCAGAGCGGAGCAGAGGGGCAGAATCCCCTCCCTCCCCTGCTGCTCCCACTGCTCTGGATGCAGCCCAGGACATGGGGGGGTTCTGGGCTGGGAACACGTTGCCAGCTCATGTTGAGCTTCTCATCCCCCAACACCCCAGGTCTTTCTCCTCAGGGCTGCTCCAAATCCATTCTCCTCCCAACCTGTGTTTGTGCTGGGATTGCCCCCACCCAGGTGCAGGACTTTGCACTTGGCTTTGTTGAAATTCTCAAGGTTCACAAAAGCCACCTCTCAAGTCTGTCAAGGTCTCTCTCTCTCTCTTCCCTTCAGGGTTTGCCTTTGAAATTCTCTCCTTGGTGGTGAGTTCTCAGTGTGGGTTTTGCTTCTCAGGACCCTCCAGGGCAACACAAGTGAGAGAGGACTTTGAGCTGGAGGTGAGAGAACTGAGCAGGATGTTTGTGGAAGTCCTAAAAAGCCCCAAACGGTGCTTGTGCCCCCACCAAGGCCACAGCCTGGTCCCAGTGCTTCCAGTGGCCTCTTGTCTCCAAGAGCAGGAGCTCTGGGAGCAATGTACAGAGCTATAAATCCTACCAGGGAGCAGGGAGCAACACAGTCGCTGCTACGGCACCGATGTTTATGGAAAATGAGGAGAGGAGGTGAGGCAAAGAGGTCTGGTTTGTGTCTAAGAGCATTCTTTTATAAGAAGACAGATGGCTGACACTTTTCCTTGATGCAGCTGCCCAGGCATTTCAAAGCATTTGAGATTTCATTATCTAAGAAGCAGTCAGTGCCTTTGTTGGGGACTTCTGGCTGCTTTACGAAGCAATTCCAGTATTATTATTGGAATAAAAACATCACAACTACTAATCCTCTGTTTAAATGACCAGTAAGTTCCCTGCGGGCAATGCTCTGCCAAAACATTTATCCACCTAATTTTATTTCATGTAGTTCTTTTAAACTCAGATTTAACCTTTTGTGATGGGCTTTGTAGGCACTTCTGTTTAGAAGCACATTTTACGGACTACTGGGAACCTAATTCCTTGGTGCAGGGAAGGGACAGCAAAGCATTTCTTCCTAAGATCTCATTTCAATCGCCCCTCTTTCAGCTCAAAACCGTTCTCCCCCATCCCATCCCTGCACCCCCTGATCCAGAGCCCCTCCCCAGCTTTCCTGCAGCCCCTTTCAGCCCTGGGAGCTGCTCTAAGGTCTCCCCAGAGCCTTCTCCTCTCCAGGCTGAACAACCCCAACTCTCCCAGCCTGGCCTCGTACAGGAGCTGCTCCAGCCCTTGGATCATCTCCGTGGCCTCCTCTGGCCTCGCTCCAACAGCTCCAGGTCCTTCCTGTGCTCAGGACTCCAGAACTGGACCCAGGGTTCCAGGTGGGGTCTCACAGAGGGGAGCAGAGGGGCAGAACCCCCTCCCTCCCCTGCTGCTCCCACTGCTCTGGGTGCAGCCCAGGACATGGTTGCACCTTCTTGGGATGTGTTGTTTGGCCTGGAACAAAGTCTTTTTTCCCACCACACTCCTAATTTCTAATTTGAGTCAAACTTTTAAATTGAAAGTCACCTCTTCAAACAGAAAAGGTGAATATTCTGCCTGGAAAATGTTTAACTGAAATATTGCAGCGCTTCTGAAATGAACGGTGTCATTTAGAAAATGTCAAAACAAAAAGCTTCAATCTTTTGAGTTTCATCTTTTTTTTTTCTTCCTCAGAAAAAAGTATTCCCTGGCTGTGACAGGGATTTGTGAATAGTTTGGCATCTCACCACGTACATCTCCCCCTCCAGGCTAAAATGAAGAAACTGCCACCAAGCCCAGACTCTGCCAAGGAGACCCCGCAAGGGGGGGAGGACAAGGTCAACTGTAAAGAGACAACCGTGAAGAAACGTCCTCCAGAACCAGATTTATGATAGGGGTGACCATGCCACCAGCACCACTCTGTCGGCTTTTTCTTCTCCCCTCTGCGTGCCCGTGGCTTTGAGTTTGCTGGAGGAGGAGTGTAGAGAGCTGGCAGGAGAATTTTGATGTTATTGTTGCTGTTGTTTTTGTCTGCGTAGTAATGGGCATTGATGTGCGGCTCCGTGCGTGCCTGCATGCGGCCGCTGCGTTTGTGCCTGTTCCTCCCTTCTCCATCCATGCACAGCATGATATAAACAAACCTGCCTCTGGACATGTCATGGCTTAAAATAGATGTTCATACATCAGCCTTTCTCCAGCGGCAGCGGCAGCAGCAGGAAGACATGGCCGACTGGAGCTGAGTCCACCGCTCGCTTCGAGCCGGAGGAATCACAGCCCTCGCAAAGGTAGAGGAACGGGGTGGGCGTCTCCTCCCTCCTGCGTGTCTGTCTGTCTGTCTCTGCGGGGCTGAGCTGCCTGCGCTGCTCCAGCGATGCCTCTCTCTGCATCTCTCTGGCTGCTTCTCCCCTCCCTCCGAGCGTGGAACGACTGGCAGAGGGGCTCCACCAACTGATTCCGAGCCCCCAGGCTTGGCTGCCAAAAGGGGGGCAGGGGGGCACAGACCCTCTGCGAGGGTTTTGGGGGCCAGAAGAGCTTTGGGGTCTGTCCTGAGGTCTCAGTTGTGGGGCAGCTTCTCTTGCCCTGCAGCGCTTTGGCGGGGCTGGCGTGGTGCTGAGTTGGGGGTGGGATGCTGGTGGGAAGCTTTGGGCCTGAGGTTTCTAGGGCTGCAGCCCAGGATGAGATGTGGATCAGTGGTTTTCCTGCCAGCTGCAGCAAGCAGAGGGTCTGCTCTTTGCCTGGTCACAGCCTCGGGCTGTAGTTGCTTTTTACAGCCCCTTCTGCTGTTTGTTTCTTGACGCTGCCCAGGGATGGTGGCCCTGCTGCAGCCAAGGTCACACAAGGTTTAAGGGCCCCGGCACACGGTACCAAAAGCCTTTTCCAGGTTGGATTTGCCAAGTCTGAATTCCTGGCATGAAGGGGTCCAAAATTCATCGGGGAAGCAGGGGAATCTGGCCTGTACCCCCTGTGCTGGGGGGGCATGGGGCGCTCAGTGCCAGGCAGGGTGACCTCTCCTGTGCCAAGAAGGGTCCAAACTGCCTTCCTGGAATAGGGACGGAGACCTCCATGAGTCTCTGGGGTTCCAGGAAAGGTCTGAACTGCCTCTCTGGACCAGGGAGCAGGGGGGAGACATCCATGAGTCTCTCTGGGGTGTCTGGAAGGGTCCAGACTTCCTCCTTGGAATGTGGAGTGGGGAGGGGAACACCCATGGATCTCTCTGGGGTTCCAGGAAGGGTCCAAATTGCCTTCCTGGAATGAGGACGGAGACCTCCATGAGTCTCTCTGAGCTCCTCCATGCCCTTGCAATATTTTCCTCCTCTGCACGTTGCCAAGAGATGGCTGGAGGCTTCTTGCTTCTGCACCGTTGGCTGCTGGCCGGGTCCTCGGGCGAAATGTCAAAGCAGACAGACATCAGACACGCTCTGATCCCGCCTGGCCAGCCCAAGGTCGCTGCTTTTCCTCCACCCCCACAAGTCCCAGAGACAACTGGGCAGCGCCGAGCTGCTGGCTTGGGGGGGCTCTCATGGGCTGCTCCTTGGCCACCTTCCACGGCAGCAGCAAGTGACGGTGGGAGAGAGACTTGTCATCTCCTGTCTGGGGGTTTCTGACAGTGGGGAGCAAAATAAAGCAGCTCTGATGAACGTCTGGCTGCTCCGTGTGGGTATGACTGTCCAGGGAGGCTTCTTGCAGATGTGTGACAAGTATCGGCATGATCTGAAGATTTGAGAGCAGAGCTTTCATCCTAGAGGATGGCTCTGTAAAATGAGCTTTCTCATCCCCTGACATTAACTCTTCCCACCCCAAACCAGTCCTGGGTGTTCAAATGCAGCGACAGGGCTGCTGTGCTTGGAAGGGTTAATCCTGCCTCTCCCTCCCCACAGGCTTTCATGCCTGGTCTGTAGGAGCCTGGGTCCTGGCCAGACTTCACGTGGTGCCATATGGAATCCTCCACCTGTTTGGGGGGTTTTTCCTCCCCAGTCCTGGTGGCTTGCCCAGACCTGGCCGCCTTTCCTTGCTTCTGATCGCAGGTTGGCAGCATCAGTCCTCGAGCTGACGTTGTCCCGCTGGCAGGCAAAGCCCCAGAGCCAGCGCAGAAGGAAGGTGGTCCTGTGTAGAACATCTCTTGCCAACGTGGCCGCAACCCAAAGTCGTGGGGCTGGAGCAAAACCTCAGCCTGTGGAGACTCAGCAAATCTGGCTGCATCTCTGGCTTCCCTCACCAGCCCTGGCATCATAAACTTCTCCCCAGCAGTGTTGCTTCTCAGAAGAGGGCGTAGGCGAGACTCTGTCTCACGCTGGGAACCGCTGGGTGGCTGACTTGACACAGCCCTCTCCTCAGGAAGGTGAGAACTGGCTGCTTTGGGCCAGCATTGCTGCAAAAGGGATGGAGTGAGAGGTCTTCAGTTCTTCTAACAGCATCTCCACTGCTTCCGTGGCAGGACCGTGGGTGGCAGCAGCAGCAGAAGCGACCTCCGGGCCACTCTCCGGCCTTCACGATCCCACAGGTATGCCTTGTGGGTCTCGGCAGCCCCAATGGCTTTCCTGTCCAGGTTCTCCAGGAATGGCACCAGGTCGCCGAGCCGAGGCTCACGGGAACAGCGCAGCAACCACCCCATCCTCAGCGTCTTCGAGCTGGAAAGGTTGTTGTACACAGGAAAGACGGCCTGTAATCACGCCGATGAGGTGTGGCCAGGACTCTACCTGGGAGATCAGTACGTATGCAAAGGGGACGAGAACTGGGGGGGAGGGTCAAGGCTATTTTTGTGACATGGGAAATCTGGGAGGAGGAGGGCGTGATGGATGTGGTACGTTGAGACAAAGGGAGAGGAAGGACATAAACAGGGCTGGGCAGAGCGCTCAGAGCGCTGCTCTGCTAGTGATCATAGAATCATGGAATGGTTTGGGTTGGAAGGGACAGAAAAGCCCACCCAGTGCCACCCCCTGCCATGGGCAGGGACACCTCCCACTGCATCAGGGGGCTCCAAGCCCCATCCAACCTGGCCTTGAACACCTCCAGGGATGGGGCAGCCACCACTGCTCTGGGCACCCTGGGCCAGGGCCTCCCCACCCTCACAGCAAAACATTTCTCCCTAAGATCTCATCTCAATCTCCCTCTTTCAGCTGAAAACCCTTCCCCTCATCCCATCCCTGCACCCCCTGATCCAGAGCCCCTCCCCAGCTTTCCTGCAGCCCCTTTCAGCACTGGGAGCTGCTCTAAGGTCTCCCCAGAGCCTTCTCCTCTCCAGGCTGAACAACCCCAACTCTCCCAGCCTGGCCTCATAGCAGAGGGGCTCCAGCCCTTGGATCATCTCCATGGCCTCCTCTGGACTCGTTCCAACCTGTGGAGTTGGGGAATGCAAGACTGACTTAAAATTCCAGGATCTTGTGTCTGGCATTTTTTCCTTTGCATCCAGTTTTCTCAGATGTAAATGTTTGTCCAGGACAGCCTTTATTTAATGAATCTTTGGCATCCCTACACCATTTGTCACTCCCCACAGAGATATAGCGGCCAACCGGCGCGAGCTGGCTCACCTGCGCATCACCCACATCCTCAATGCCTCACACAGCAAGTGGAGGGGGGGTGCTGAGTACTACGAGGGCACGGGCATCCGCTACCTGGGCATCGAGGCCCACGACTCGCCATCCTTCGACATGAGCCCCTACTTTTATCCTGCAGCCGACTTTATCCACCAAGCGCTGAACGAAGGTGGGTGGATCTGGGAGAGAAGCAGGGAACAGGGATGGGAAGAAACTGCCAGGTGAGAACTGGATTGTCATCCTATTGCTAAGCATCCTAGAAAATAAAGGTATTTCTAGGCTGGGGTGGTGTCTCCTGCACGGGGTCACCGCCTCCAAAGAGGGAACAGGCTAGGTGAGAGCATTGACCCCCCAGGTCACAGCCTGAAACTGTGTCCTCAGCTGTGGCTGGTGCTTTTCAGTTGGTTTGGGGAGATCACAATATCCTGATACCCTTTGGCAACAGGGGAACCACAGTGCATCGTATTCACATCACAACTGGGGCCCCACATCCAACCCCAGGGGCTGCAGACCTGGGCCACAGCTCCAGGATGCACCATGGCCAACAGTTGGCTCCTCGCTATGTAATTAATCCAGGGATTGGCTCTGCTGTGACCCAGTCCCTGTGTTTCACCCCCAGGAAGGATCCTTGTGCACTGTGCTGTCGGGGTGAGCAGGTCAGCCACCTTGGTCCTCGCCTACCTCATGATCCGCCACCACATGCCCCTTGTAGAAGCCATAAAGACGGTTAAGGACCACCGCGGTATCATCCCCAACCGGGGTTTCTTGCGCCAGCTGGTCGCCCTGGACAATGCCCTGAGGCTGAAGAGGAGTGCTTGAAGGAGGACAAGAGGGGTTGCACGGTGGGAGCATCGCGTGTGCCGTGCTCACCAGACTCCGACGCCTGCTGAGTGGCAGAGATAAGGCTTTCCTCGCAGTGCAGAAGCTCGGCAGATGATGGGTTATGTGTAACTCGGTGAAGGGGGTCCCCAGACACGCGAGCTATTCCTAGAGGTAAAACATAGGCTCTCAACCTGCAATCTTGCCACCTAGGTAGACCTAACGTGTAGCCTCCTTCCCAGCCTGCTCGCTCCAAGATGCCTCCAGAGGGACTCAGCCCCATGTTTCAGGTCACTCTATCCCTGTTGGCTCCAGGAAGCCTTCAAGGCTTCTTTCTCCCAGGTGGCAGCTGCATTTGCCAAGCCAGTCCTGTCCCTCCCTCCCAGGAGACTGAAGCTCTGTGTGTTCCTTGTCTTGTTTCCCATCTGTTTTTGGTCTGCATAGCAATGTGATGTAGGTCTGGTGTGTGGGCTCCAGCAAACAAGCCCTTTGTCATAGTGTTTGGGTGTCCTCCATGCCTAGTGTCAACCTGTACAAATAAAGACAGTGCTAAGGACAACGTCTGGCCACCTCTTGTGTGCTTTGGGACTGATTTATGTCTTCAGGCTGGGATCAGGGAGAGCATCACCAGGAGTGCTCTGGATTGAGATGGACCCACATCCTCCCAGATCCTCAGTCCAAGGCTGCAATCTCACACCCCACTGGTGGCCGCTGCCTATGCTGGGCCTCCCCACTCTTTTTTTTTCCAGCAGTGGGGTCACAAAGGGAGGCTCCTGGTGGAAAGCAGAGCTGCGCTGGCAGTCACCAAGGTCACCATCCTTCAGGAGGCGGTGAGGTTGCTCCCCCAAAGGCAGGCACAGGCACCCAGCATCCACCCAGGCTTCCAGAAGAGCCAGTTCTCCACTGGAGCCTGAGAAAAATGGCTTCCCTGGTTGCAGAGCTGAGCCCCAGGAGGGCAACCAGGACAAGGAGCAAGAGTCCGTGGTGGCACCAGCCTCACAGGTGCCAGGCTGCCTGTGCACGCTGTCAGCGCTCATTGTCTGCCTGCTCTTATTATAGCCCCATTCTTCCTGTGCTTCCTGAGAGCACACGGAGCGCTGTGCGGCTGCCACCTGCGTGTTGTGCTGAGATCCCGTAAACACATTGCAGGAGGAGCCCACAGACTGAGCGAGATCTGTGGTGTCCCCTCCCATCCCTTAGGATGAGAGGTCTCCAGGGATGGGGCAGCCACCACTGCTCTGGGCAACCGGGGCCAGGGCCTCCCCACCCTCACAGCAAATTATTTCTCCCCCAGCTCTCATCTCAATTTCCCCTCTTGCAGCTGAAAATTGTTCCCCTCGTCCCATCCCTGCACCCCCTGATCCAGAGCCCCTCCCCAGCTTTCCTGCAGCCCCTTTCAGCCCTGGGAGCTGCTCTAAGGTCTCCCCAGAGCCTTCTCCTCTCCAGGCTGAACAACCCCAACTCTCCCAGCCTGGCCTCGTACAGGAGCTGCTCCAGCCCTTGGATCATCTCCGTGGCCTCCTCTGGCCTCGCTCCAACAGCTCCAGGTCCTTCCTGTGCTCAGGACTCCAGAACTGGACCCAGGGCTGCAGGTGGGGTCTCCCCAGAGCGGAGCAGAGGGGCAGAATCCCCTCCCTCCCGTGCTGCTCCCACTGCTCTGGGTGCAGCCCGGGACACGGGGGGTTTCTGGGCTGTGAGTGCTCGTGTTTGGCTCATGTGGAGCTCCTCACCTACCAGCACCCCGGGTCCTTCTCTTCAGGGCTGCTCCGTTCTCCCCGGCCGGAGTTTGTGCTGGGGTT
Source organism: Neomorphus geoffroyi (assembly GCA_033558235.1). Classification (NCBI taxonomy): domain Eukaryota; kingdom Metazoa; phylum Chordata; class Aves; order Cuculiformes; family Neomorphidae; genus Neomorphus; species Neomorphus geoffroyi. Next base: position 1,543,920 of record JAUMJM010000056.1, read on the forward strand.
CCAGGGGTGGGCACGGGAAGAAGGGACCCCCAGCTCTCTCACTGCTCAGGTCCTGGGATGCTGTGCCTGGTGGTGTCCTTGTCCCATCCCAGGTCCCCAGCGCTGCGGGGGCGGCTCCAGGGCGGGGTTTGCGGGAGGGCAGGGACCCTCCCATCCCATCCTATCCTATTCGAGTCCGTCCCACCCCAGCCCATCCCAGCCCCGCTGCTGGCCATGGCCCGGCGGAGCCGCTCCTGGATGCGTTGCAGCGGTGAGAGAGGGGTCCTGGGGGGGGCTCTGGGGAGGGGGCGGCTGGGATGGGGTCCCATTCCTCTCCCTCCTTCCCAGGGCAACCCCCAAGCCCATCTGTGGCGCTCAGAAAGGCTTCTCCTCCTTGCTCGTCCCTGCTTTTGCCCATCCCGCACCTCTAGCCCTGGGAAAGAGGGAGAGGAGCTGGACTCCATCCCCTTCATCCTCCCCATCCCCTTCATCCCCAGGAAGGAGGGGTGGGAGCAGGACCCCATCCCTTCCAGCCCTGGGAAGGAGGGATGGGAGCGGGACCCCATCCCCTCCAGCCTTGCTGTGGGGTCCCCAGAGCCAAGAAGAGCTTTACTTCCAGAGGGTCCTGCTCAGCTCCCAGGAATAAAGCCAATTGCTAAATAAGTTTGTCATTCTTTCCCTTCCTTGCAGTGAACCCCATTCCCATGTGTCCACACAAGTGGGAAAAACTCAGTTTTGCAGGACCACAGACCCTGCCCTGGCTCCGCACTCTCCCGTTTGCCGTAAGGAATTCTTGGGAATGTGGAACTGAGTTTGCACATGTGAAGGGGTTTGGGGTTAAATGAGAGAGAAGTGGTTTATTTTTATGACTAAGTAGTTGGGAAGCTGTGCTGGGAATTCCACCCTCCAAGCCCTGCCTGAGCAACAAAGGCTGGGTTAGTTTAATTTATGAAAGGGTTACAGCCTTTGAAGCTAAATATAATGCAAGCAGCTTCCTCTGCTGTAACGCATACCTTGTGTGTTCTTGTGCAGCTCCGGGGAGGAGAAGCTGCTGCTCCTGCAGGCACTCAGCCCTGGACATGTGGTGAGTGCATGGGTTTCTTTCAGACGGGGTGCAAGGAGCTGCTCCACAGCAGAAAATACAGTTGGCTGTGTTAAAGAAACATCCTAAATAAGAGACACTTTGCTTTTGGAGGCTCTGAGCAGCCACCGCTCTCACCAGCTTCCCAAGGCACGGGCTTCGGGAAGCACCGAGAACAGAGCCCACCCTTGTTCAAAGGCCAAGATGTGGCTTTAGGAGAGGAGCCGTGGGCATCGGGTTTGGACATTTTGGCTTTGAGCCCCAAACTTGCAAATATTTAAACCATCGGCTTATCCGCGCGCTGTTAGAACTGAGGCCATTGGTGTGAAAATGTCTGAGACCCAGTGAAAAAAATCACATTTTCAATGTAAATACCTTCACAGACAGCTTGTACCCTGCTGCCTTGGCATTCCAGCTCCTCTTTTGCATCAGTTTTTCCTCCTGTTGCTCAGCTGTAGCTCAGGGGGTTTGGCAGTCACCGGGCACGAGCCAGGTAAGTTTATTTGGAGGGGAGCTGGTTATTCCCCATGGAAAACCATTTGGCTCAGGGGCAACTTTTGCAGGAAGACTATTCCAGCGTCACAGCAAAATTGTGTGGAAGCTGCATTCAATTTTCTGATGTAAAGCCCACAGCTTTTGTGTGGGAGGAGGAAGAATGGTTTTATTTAATGACCTGCTGAGTTTTCCATTTGTTTTATTGAACCAGAATTGGGGTGAGGGAGAAGCTCTGCTCAGCAAAAACCCCGTGCCTGCACGGTACGAGTGGAAACTTGTGTCTGTCCTGGCTTGAAACACTGCAAACTCTTGAAATACTGAGAAATACTGCAAAATGTTGATTCCAGAGAGCCAAACCACGCAGCATCGCTAGAGCAGGAGGGTCTGCACTCACAGAGGTGTCGGCCACGCTGTGTAAAGGTGGTGTGATGGTTAAATCGTGGTCAGCTCAGCACTCAAATCTGCCAGGGATCTGCGTGCGTTGGAGGAGGAGGAGGCAAAACTCACAGCCCTGATGGGTTGACTGCATCTTTGCTGCTTCTGCTTCAAAAGTGTAGGTTGGAGCCGTGGGGGTTGGAGGAGGAGGAGGTGACACCCACAGCCCCAATGGGTCAAACTGTAGCTTTGCTGCTTCTGCTTGGAAAGGGGAGGTTTGCAATCTGCATGAAAAAACACTTTGCTGGCCTGATGAGCCACCTTCCTCAGCATCGCTCCTGTAGCAAGAGGGGTCCAGATGGTCAGTGATGTCTGTGGGTACTTTCACAGTGACCCCTTTTTTTTCATTTTTTGACTTATTCTAGCGCACTGCCTTTGAGAATTCGGGTTTCAGGGTCAAAAACTGGTAAACAACCCAGCAAAATGGGTTGTTTCAGCTTGGGTTTGGTGCCCATCAGGTCTTCATTTCATGCTGGTTAAAACCAGATTTGCTCCATTCCCCTTGAGCTAAAAATACAGATGCCTTTGTCAGGCGAAGGGCTTTGCGCTAATCAAAACCATCGCTCAGCCAAAGCACCCACCACGTCGTTGAGCTCTCGTGGGGAGGAGCAGGAGGGGAAGGGGCTGGCCAGGGTCGGCAGGACCTTGCTTTTTCCATTACTTCACTGAGACCCAGTGCCCGAGGGCTCGTCCTGGCAGGACCTTCTCATCTCAGCAGAGCCGATGGCTGCTCCTTGACCAGGGAAGGGCGCTTTCCTGGAGCAGCGCTCACTTTTTGACACCACAGCCTGGAGCTCATGAGTTCTTGAAAGCCAATTTAACAGGAATGAGCCTTGCTAAGCTGGTGAGTCTAAAATTAGCCTTGCCAGCTGTGTAGTGGCTGGAAGGGACATGTTAGACCAGCTCCTCTCTGCTTCCTTTGCTACAGGGCTGCAAGTTTGCAGCATCTCTTGTTCCACCTCAGCTTTTTCCCTGCTGCTGCTGGTTTGACTGCCCCTCTTTTGGCATCTACACGGCTTTTACACGTGGCTCTTGCCACTGTGGGTAATCTGGGTGTCTAACCTGGAGCAGTGCTCCGTAAGCATCTTGCGGGGTTAGGGAAATCATTTCTGCCCCATGGGATGGGGTGCAGCTGGGAAGAGCATGGGGACCATAGGGACAACCCCATGCAGAGGAGCAAGGTCAGGGTGTGATATTCAGGGGTTCACACGCTGGGTTTTGAGTCCTTTAGAACAAGCACAGAGGGATGCACTGGGCAGATTTGTCATCCTTCGGGCTCTCCTTCCCAGCCCACCCAGTGTTTCCCATGGAATAACTCAGGGACGCGCATCCCAGCCTTTTCCTGCTCTCTGCGGAGCTGATTCTTCTCCTGTCCCCAGACAAGGGCTTTTCCATCTCATCACAGGTGGCCACGTGCTGCCCACAGTGCAGGTCCAGGTCACCCCATGCTCATTGGCAGCACAAAAGCAGCCCTTCACGTCCCTCTCCCCTCACCTCTCCGGGGGCTGTAACTCAGGTTTGGGCCATTTCTGCCACCACAGCTCTCATGACACGGAGGGGAACTGCTTTTCAGCAGATTCCTGGAATAGCTCTCAGTTCCAAATCCACATAGGAAGCATTCTTGTTTCACTTGTGACCCGTTATTGTTACCACAACCCCACCACTCTTGCCTTGGCTTCTCACAGGTCTTCCTCCATCCACAGCAGCTGCTCTGCACCCTGTACCCACCACCATGTGCTCCAGCATTACCTCATTTTGTTGCTCAGTTGGATTTTTTTCCAGACCTAATAGACTTTTTTTTTTTTTTTGAGCCTTTCTCAATCATTTCCAGCAGGGAAATGGGAAAAAAAATAAGGAACCTTTCCTATTGTCTTTCCCTGCACCTGGTGGTCTGAGGAGCAAAAGGCTGGGAGAGCAGGACTCCACAAACAAATTGTCCCTTTCTCACCCTGTAGATGGAGTGGCTGATGTGTCTCCAAGAGGGGAAAATCAGCAAGTGGCTCTGCCCTCTGTAGCAGGAAAATACTTTTTCTGATGACCCCGACTCTCCTCTACTCTGGCCGCACAGCGGGAAACTGCAGTCCCTGGAGCTGAGTGCCTCTCCAACCATGATGGCTTTGACCATTGCACCGGTGGGACATGAAAATGCCCCATCTCAGCGGGGAGGGAACCAGTCAGACCAAACCTGGCATCCCACCATTTGTGCAGAGGTTTCTGCCTCCTGCTCTCTTCCTCTGCATGATGGAGAGCAAATTGCATCCTCTCATGAGAACCAGGCAGAGGATTTTAGTGGGCTGTAATTAAACCCAGAAGTGTTCCTACAGGAGCTTTTGTGACGAGGCTGCGCAGCGCGGGCACTGAGCAGGGGGAGATGCTCCCGGGAGCACAGATGGGGCTGGAGGCTGCACTGCTTTGAAGTCCCATCTGAGGAAGATCTGTGAGAAATCAAAGCTCCAGCTCTTGCAGGGTCAGCATCATTTCAAGACACAAAAAGTGATGCTTATTTAGTGCCAGAGCCTGGCTTTGCATCAGCTCCCGGCAGAGGCAGCTGCAGTGAGTTGGTATTTCCTTGCCTTTCCCACCTGGTTCGGTGGGGACATCCTGGGGTGCCATCAGCTCTGTGTGATGTCCTCCTCTGAGTTTCCCCATGCTGTCAACTTTGCAGGGAGATGCGGTGCCTGGGAAGTGGAGAGCAGCTCAGAAAGGGGATTCGGCCTCTGTGGTGCTGAATGTGCTCCCTCCCAGCTCCTCCCAGCTCCGAGGACGAACCAGGCGCAGCAACGACAGGTGTCAGCTCTCTTTTCACCCTGCCCTTCCCTAAATCCCCTTTCAGCCTCCATTTATTTCTCTGGAGACAGAAGCACGAGGCCTCCTTTTCTCCCAGGCTGGAACTCTGCCTGGGGAGCGTTTGTGCTGCTGAAGAAGGGGTTTGTGATGGTAGAAATGCAGTCTGCTGCCCGACCACACTGAGCTGCCCTAAGGGAGGATCTCCAACTCACAGGCCAAGAGACGATGTCTTGGCATCGGTTTCTGCCCACTTTGCAAACTCCAGAGGGGATGGAGTCAGCCCAGGCTCTCTCTGCTCTCACAGAACATCTTCTTCACCTCTTGTTTTTCCCTTCTTCCACCCTGAACGGTAACTTTTCTCCTTCTCAAAGGGTGCTCCTGCAGTCTGAGGCTGATTTACACCACTAAACCCCCCGTGATGCCTCCCATCACATTCCAGGATCTGCCAATGAACATCTACATGGTCATTTTCGGCACCGGCATCTTTGTCTTCGTGCTCAGCCTCATCTTCTGCTGCTACTTCATCAGGTGGGCGGGGGGCTGTGGCGATGGGTCGGCATCCCTGGGGCAGCCCAACATCCCACTGTTTTGTCCCATAACATGGAATCTGCCCCAAGGAGCCAGGGCCAGGCACGATCACGGTCCCTGCAGACGGAGCAAAGCAGGAAATGCAGGAAGGGGCTCTTGTTTTTCAGGGGACCAGGCAGAGGGATGCATTGTGTCGGGCAGGGAAAGAGCAGTGCCGCACAGGAGAGGATGTGTCTTTACATTACAGTCCCTGTTCAGGGAGGGCTATTTTTAAACCCAAAGCTGAGGCAGCTGCTGGCATTCCTGCAGGGTGGCTCAGTCCTTCCCCATGGGATGCCCCAGCTCTGCCGATGTCCCATCCATCTCTCAGTCACTTTTGGGACTGTGGAAGCAGCCTCAGTGCCTGAGCTGGAGGAGAAGCTCTGCTATGAGTGGTCCCTTCTACCCATCTTGCTGGGTTGCTCTTCCAGGCGGTTTTCCCCACGCCCCGGTCAAGGTCACAGCGGGGTTGGGAGCTGCCGGCGGGCGAGCACTGGAAATCCAGCACTTCCTGCATGGAGAACAACTTCCTAAGGCAAACAATTGGGGCGGCCGGCTCTTATCGCTCCCCGTCGCCCATTCCTGATGGCACCGCTCTGCCCAGGACATGGCCTTGGGCTTCTCCTGCACAGGCGCAGCCTGAGAGCTGCTTATCCCCAAATCTCTGTCAGGAAGGGTGCATTTCCCTTATTTTAGGTGCATCCTGAATATTTTTTGGCCATGCTGTTCAGATAGGACCCTTGAGGATGTATGCCATAAAACTGATGTTGCCTTCTCTCCCTCTCCAGCAAACTGCGGCACCAGGCTCAGAGCGAGAGGTTTGGGTACAAGGAGGTAAAGTTGATGGTTATTCCATGCATGGACCTGCAGTGGGAGGTGGGGACATGGCAGGGATCGATGCTGCTCATCCCAGCTGGGTGCATAAAAACCCAAAGTGATGTGACACACTGCCCGCTGTGCCCAGGCTTGACCTGCCCCTGCCTGGCAAAATCCCTCCTTTATCCCTGCTTTTAGAGCAGCGGTGGCTGCCCCATCCCTGGAGGTGTTCCAGGCCAGGTTGGATGGGGCTTGGAGCCCCCTGATCCAGTGGAAGGTGTCCCTGCCCATGGCAGGGGGTGGCACTGAATGGGCTTTGAGATCCCTTCAAACCCAACCCATTCCATGATTCTATGTTGTTAATCCTTTGTCTTCTTTTCTCCCTCAGGTGGTCCTGAAAGGTGATGCCCGGAGGCTGAACGTGCATGGGGTGAGTGGTACCTCCTCAGGGTCAGGATGGAGTCAGGGCTAACGGAAATGATGGGCTGGAGCATAACCCTGTGTTCCATGAGTGCAAGCTGGCTTCAATCTGTTGAAGCAAAAAGATGATCCAGAGGCTGGAGCCCCTCTGCTATAGGCACAGGCTGGGAGAGCTGGGGTTGTTCAGCCTGGAGAGGAGAAGGCTCTGGGGAGACCTTAGAGCAGCTCCCAGTGCTGAAAGGGGCTGCAGGAAAGCTGGGGAGGGGCTCTGGATCAGGGAGTGCAGGGATGGGATGAGGGGAAGGGTTTTCAGCTGGAAGAAGGGAGATTGAGTTGAGATCTTGGGGAGAAATGTATTGGTGTGAGGATGGGGAGGCCCTGGCAGAGGTTGCCCAGAGAAGTGGTGGGATGAGGATGTGCCAGCACCAGGTGGCTGGGGATTGGAAGGGCAACCTCATCCATGGGGGCATTTTGGGAGTTGGGCTGAACTCCTAACTGGAAACACCTGGGCAGAGGTGCTGCAGCAACGGGATTTCATTGTCCAAGTCATTTCTGGTGGGAGCGGGGGCCACACATGGGCATTGCGTTGGGTTCCACAAGTTCACCCTCACTGTTGTCTCGCCCCCCGCAGCAGACCTGTGCCGTCTGCCTGGAGGATTTCAAGGTGAAGGAGGAGCTGGGGGTGCTGCCGTGCCAGCACGGCTTCCACAGAAAGTGAGTACAGCCACGGGGTGTGGAGAGGGGGGATTTTCCCAGCCAGGGTGTGCATCCCACCATCTCCCTACCCTGTAGGTGCCTGGTGAAGTGGCTGGAGGTGCGCTGCGTCTGCCCCATGTGCAACAAAGCCATGGCAGGTCCGGCACAGCCCCGCGCTGGCATTGGAACGCTGCTGGATGAGCTGGTGTGAGCATCCCTGCTCCTCGCTGGAGGGCTCCTACTGGAGCCATTGCTGGACCATCTCTGGGGATGCCCGTGCATGGCATCACCTGGACCTGCACCATCCCAGCTGATTGAATGGTTCCCCGCATCACCTGGACCAGGTGATCAAGCAGTTCTCAACGTTGCCTGGATCGGGGGATCGAACAGTTCCTGATGTTGCCTGGACCACACATCCCAGGGGATTGAGCAGTTCCTGGTGTCGCTCAACCTTGTGCATCCCAGGGGATTAGGAAGAAATTCTTCACGATGAGGGTGGGGAGGCCCTGGCCCAGGTTGCCCAGAGCAGTGGTGGCTGCCCCATCCCTGGAGGTGTTCCAGGCCAGGTTGGATGGGGCTTGGAGCCCCCTGACCCAGTAGGAGGTGTCCCTGCCCGTGGCAGGGGGTGGCACTGGGTGGGCTCTGAGGTCCCTTCCAACCCAACCCACTCCAGGATTCTATGATCACCTTCACCCGCACATCCTGGGGGATCAAACAGTTCTCAGCATCGCCTGAACCTGCACATCCCAGGAATTGAAAAGTTCATCCCAAAGGACACTTTGTCTTAAAAGATTCAGGATTTCCTAATTGTGATTTTTAACTTCCTTCATTTGGGGCGGGAGGGTGTTGGGGATTTTAAAACCCCAAGTGGGGACCAGTGGAGCTGAGAATGCCGAACCCTGTGGTGCAGCCAGGGGCTGCATCCCCCCCACCCCGTTCCCTCCTCCCCCTCTGCCACACAGAGTATTTTTGTACCTGATCTCCCTGGAGGATGGGAGGGTGTACAGTTTGGTGTAAAACAACAATTAAAAGGACAATTTCCAAGCTGGGCTGAGCTTTGAGTGCTTGTAGAGGGAAGCGGCTGCGTCTGAAGAAACGAGATTGAGACAGCTCCTTCTCCAGAAGTCACCTATAACGATTCTCCCTTTCTACTCGTGAGAGCCCACCGGGAGCCCTGTGCCCAGTTCTGGGATCCCCAACACAAGAAGGACCTGGAGCTGTTGGAGCGAGGCCAGAGGAGGTCACGGAGATGATCCCAGGGCTGGAGCAGCTCCTGTACGAGGCCAGGCTGGGAGAGTTGGGGTTGTTCAGCCTGGAGAGGAGAAGGCTCTGGGGAGACCTTAGAGCAGCTCCCAGGGCTGAAAGGGGCTGCAGGAAAGCTGGGGAGGGGCCTTTTCCAAGGGCCTGCAGTGACAGGGTGAGGGGGAACGGCGACACGGGAAGATCTGGACGAGATCTGAGAGAGAAATACTTTGCTGTGAGGGTGGGGAGGCCCTGGCCCAGGGTGCCCAGAGCAGTGGTGGCTGCCCCATCCCTGGAGGGGTTCCAGGTCAGGTTGGATGGGGCTTGGAGCCCTTTAACCTAAAGAAACCCCTGAATAAGTTTTGGCACCTTTTTCAAGCGGAGCCGCTCTACCACCTCCGTTTTCGCTTCTTTAACCACACCAAAAACAAGAACAAGGACCCCCCGGGCGCTCAGAAGGGAACTGTGCCACGTCGTAACGCTGGGCGCACACCTCACGCAGCCGCGTGCCGCTCCCAATCATCATTCGCTTTGAACCGGAAGGATCAGAGACGATGCTCCCGCGCCTGCACCCCACGGTGCTCCACACATACTTAGGTCACAGCGAGGCAGCGGCACCAACGGACATTCCCAATGTACTGAGGCAACTCATTTCTCCCCAATTTATTCCGCGCTTAGGTCTTCCTTTTAACCCGTTTCTGGCCGCACGACCGCACTTTCCCTCACCGAGGGAAAGGCTTCCATGCTAATTTATACACAAATAGCCACGCCCCCTCCGTAAACGGCCTTTATGGCAAAAGCGGGGGTTTGCGACAGTGGTGCAGCTTTACGGTACTGACGCGGTTTGCGGCGCTGCCAATACGGAAGCGGTAGCAAAGGGCGAGCTCGGGGCCCAGCGGCGCCGCCCGCGGGGCCTCTGAGGGGCTGGAGGTCGCGGTGGGTGAGGAGGCCCTGGGGGCGGGTGAGTCGTGCCTGCTTGGGCCATGGAGCTCAACAGGCTGATGCGGGCCCAGAGGCCGAAGGGGCCCGGGGATGGGGTGCAGCCGCCCCCCGTTGTCCCCCAGGCCGAGGGAGCCCTCCTGCAGTTCAGGCGGGGCCCCTCGGAGGGGCTGGAGGATGGGGTGCAGCCACCCCCCACTGTCCCGCGGGCTGAGGGATTCCCACAGCTTGGGCGGCTTCTCTCCGAGGGGCCCAGGGATGGGGTGCTGCACCCCCCCTCCGCTGCCCCACCCGCCGAGCAAGCTCTCCTGCAGCTCAAACAGCTCCTCACCGAGGGCCCCGGTGCAGCCGGTGTGGTCCGAGACCTGGGAGCACTGGTGGAGGCTGCAAGCTGCCAGTGGCTCCTCGGAGGGCTGAGCCCTGTGACGCTGGGTGGGTTGGTGGTGGCGCTGAGCAGGTACTCAGCACCCCCAAAGCAGGAGCAGGATGCGGCGGATCTCCCTGCAAAGGATGGCGCATACGCTGCCACAGCTGAGAGAGCGGCAGAGGTTGGGTCCGTGTTTCTGCACCTCCTCACAAAGCTGGAAGCTGCCAAGAGCCAGGAATCCCTGGGCGTCCCCGTGGTGGGTCCACTCCTGTGCCATGTGGTGGCACCCATCTACATCTTTGCCACCTCGCACATTGCCGAGAGGCCCTGGACGAACGCGAGGTCCCAGGCGGCAGCGCAGGAGGTGCTGGCGTTGCTGGTTCAAGCCGCAGGCTGCGAGTCGGTGCCCGAATTCCTTCGGGGAAAGAGTGAAGATGAGGAGGGAAGATTTGCAGCAGTGATGGGTCTCCTGAAACAAGAGTTGACCAGGTGAGTGGGAAAAGCAGGGCAGTGATGGGAGAGTGGCATGTTTGTCTGGTCTCTGTGTAGGAAATAAGGGAACTTTTGGGAAATTGTGTGAGCTCAGGCATTGAATAATAAATATGGGGCCAGGAGCTTCACAAGCCATGGAATCATGGAATGGTTTGAGTTGGAAAGGACTTTAAAGCCCATTCAGCTCCAACCTCCCTGCCATGGGCAGGGACCCCTCCCACTGGATCAGGGGGCTCAAAGCCCCATCCAGCCTGGCCTGGAACACCTCCAGGGATGGGGCAGCCACCACTGCTCTGGGCAACCTGGGCCAGGGCCTCCCCACCTTCACAGCAAAACATTTCTCCCCAGATCTCATCTCAATCCCCCCAGAGCCTTCTCTTCCCCAGGCTGAACAACCCCAAATCTCTCCGCCTGTTCTTGTACAGGAGATGCTCCAGCCTTCAGATCATCTCCATGGCCTCTGGACTCACTCCAACAGCTCCAAGTCCTTCCTTGCTCAGGACTCCAGAGCTGATTGCTGTAACCCCAGTGATGGAAGGGGAGGGGGGAATTGGTCAGAGCTCACTGTCAGCTGAGAGGCCCAAAGTGTAGGAGATAACATTCATTCCAATGTTTGCTGAGCTTACGTTTGTGTTCTCAGAAACACCTGGAAGTGCAATCCTGCCACAAAGTTCGTGTTTTCCTGGACGCTGCCTCAGATCACCCGGCCCTGGCTCAGCCGTTACCTGGAGCGTGTCCTCCCTCCATCGCTGCTCATCTCTGACGACTACCGGGAGGAGAACAAAATCCTGGGCGTTCGCTGCCTGCACCATATCATCCTCAACGTGGTAAGGAATTTGAGAAATTAGATCCCATTCAGAGTGTTGTTTGAAGGAAGAGGGGGTTGGATGCCTGTTAGGATTCCTGGCTTGCCATCCTGGTTCTGCTGTTAACCTTGCAGTTCTGCTCTGTCCTCCAGACTGTCTTTATGTCTTTAAATGTTGCTGACATGAAGCAAAGAATGGCTTTGCCACCTCTTGAACTCAGCTGATCGGTGTAGCAGCTTGACAGCAGTTTGCAGGGCAAGGTATTAAAGCAATGCCAGTGGAACTGCAAAACCACAGCTGTGGATGTGAAGGGAAGTGGCTGCTCCTGTGCGTGGCAGGGTTTAACCTGTGTTTATGCCAACACCTGTTCCCACTTTCTTGCCAGCAGCATTCCTAACGCACAGCGTGGGCCAGGGTTGTTTTTATAAGACCTGGGGTTGTGCAGGCTGTTCTCTTTTATTAAGTTAGTGTGATGCACAGGAATAATGTTCTGTTCTGTTGTTGCAGCCGGCTGCGGACCTGTGCCAGTTCAACAGGGCTCAGGTTGTGTACCACGCCCTTTACAACCACCTCTATTCACGAGAGGCCCCTCTCATCCAGGTAGGAACTTCATTTTAATCTGCCTCATGGTATTTGTGTATCAGCACCATGAGGGACAGCAGCTTAAGGCATGGGGAGGCAGAGCCTGTTTCCTCGCAGCCCATCCAGCCAGGCTCTTGCTGTTCTGGGCAAGAGGCAAAGTAACTCAGTAGATTTTGGGAAAATAGTGAAGTAGAGAGAAGTCCTCTCACCTCCTGTCCCTGCCCAGGAGGCAGCCTTGCCGAAGAGGCCGGTGACTGGTAGAATCGGAGAGTTGTTCAGGCTGGAAAAGACCCCTTAGCTCATCCAGTCCAACCATCAGCCCAACCCCACCGTGCCTGCTAAACCCTGTCCCAAAGTGCCATGGCCACACATTCTTTGAACCCCTCCAGGGATGGAGACCCCACCAGCGCCCTGGGCAGCCTGGTCCAATGCTGGACGATCCTTTCCATGAAGGAGTTTTTCCCAATATCCAATCTAAACCCCCTGGCACAGCTTGAAGCCATTTCCTCTTGTCCTGTTGTTGATTACTTGGGAGAAGAGCGCAGCACCCACCTCACCACACCCTCCTTTCCACGAGTTGCAGAGCATGATGAGGTCCCCCTCAGCCTCCTCCAGGCAAAACAGCCCCAGGGCCCTCAGCCGCTCCCACAACCCCTGGGCTCCAGCCCCTTCCCCAGCACTTGTTGCCCTTCTTTGGACACTTCAGCCCCTCTGCAGAAGCTCTGCCAGGTGAACTGCAGCAGCTCTGGGTGGTCACAGGGGTGGGATTTTCTCCTTCTTCGGAGAGAACATCAGCAGGCTTGCCCAGCTTTGCTGTGTCTCTCCAAACCAGGCTGTACTTCTCTGCCTGCTGGACTTGTTGCCGATCCTGGAGAGAGCCCAGCGGCAGCAGAAGCAGCCCAGGCCAACGGCCTCCTGCGATGCAGTGCTGCAGCTGGTGCTGACCCACATGGAGGCAGAGCATCGCCTCGCGCTGCGGCGCGTGTACGCCAGGACCCTGCCTGCCTTTGTACAGAGGTGAGAGCAGCCTCCACAGCCCTGCAGGGACCTGGTCTCTATCTCCCTCCTCAGTGTTTCTTCGTGTCAGCAGGCTTGGCATCCTGATAGCGCGCCACCTGAAGAGGCTGGAGAGAGTTATCCTGGGGTATCTGGAAGTCAGTGATGGCCCCGAGGAAGAAGCCCGGCTGGGAATACTGGAGACACTGCAATGCATCATAGAGCATGCTTGGCCCAGGTACTGGTCGGGGTGAAAGATGCTGTAGAAAGCTTATCCTGAGTGCTGTCCCTCTTCCAGAGCCAAAGTTGCTGTTCCTTGAGGAACAGGCCCTGAAATCTCAATGGAGAGTCTGCAGGATTTGCTGGCTGAAAAAGTCCAAAAATTAAGCTGGCTCCTCAGTTTGATTTGACTTCTGCCTGTTCTGGAAATATTAACTGGGTCAAAAATCTAAACCATGCGAACGAGGCAGCTTCCTCAGCCTCATTGCTGAAGCTGTTGCTGTCTCAGGCCCTGCCACAGTCCCGCTCCACATGTGAATGGCAACTGGCAGCTTCTGCCTGGAGTCCAGGAACTGCCAAGCATGGCTGTGCTTTCCCCTGGCTTGAGAAGAGGGTTTAGAGGCTGTATTCCTTTGCAGAATGCCATGCAGGCTCCCTGTGCTCCTCAAAGCCCTCCTGAAGATGATCTGGGATGTGCACACTGACCAGAATCCAACGCCAGAGCCGGTAAAAGCCGCCTTGCTCCAAGGGGCCACGGAATGCCTCATCCTGCTGGATCGCTGCTCGGAAGGGCAAGTGAAGGTGAGTTGGAGGCTCTGCCCTGTTTCATCTCCCATCCCTTCTCCCTCAGAAGGGGCAGCAAAGAGCCCACGTGCTTCCTTGGTCCAAAGTATTTTGGAAGCATTAATTTCCACCACCTCAACATTAGTGTTTGACTGAATCGATAAGTGATGTGATGCGTATCAACAGGTATCCATGCTTTGTATCATTCTCATGCAACAGAGGGTTGGTAACCCATAAACCCAAGTGTGCCAAGGCACTGGAAATGGATGCTTTTCTCCTTCCAGGTCCTGTTGGAAGGTGTCTACAGCAGTTGTGAGGAGAACCGTGTCCGGGAATGCATCAGAAAAGTGCGAGAGAACACATGAGGCGTGGCTGATCAGTGCCTATTGTACAGTAAAACTTTTTTATTTATTTAAAGTTACTGTCTTTCCCATCCCACCCGTGTTAGCCTCACACCTTCCCCTAAGAAGTGCGCTCGCCTCACTGCACGTGGGCTTCTCCAGCTTTGGAAGCAAGCAGCAGTGCCTCCCAGTCCAATTCCTTGCTGGAGCATGGTCTGAGCTGAGCCTGGTGTTGTTGTAGAAATAGTGGGGAGTCTTCTTCCTTCCAACTGTGCTTCCTGCAGGAATTGTACAAACCTGCTGCAGCTGCCCAGGGTTGGGGCAGGAACTCTTCGTAAGGAAAATTATGAGTCTGGGAAAAAGAGAATTCTTGAGGGTCCTGCACAGAGTGGCAGGAACTGGAAGGAGTTCTGGTGGTGGATCTGGAGTCCTGTCATTCAGTACAACATGGTCGATCAGGAAGGAGGTCAGGCTGCTTTTGTTTTGGTGCCTGGCTCTATTTCTTCTTCATACTCTATCTCAATGTAAGGACGTTTTCTTCTGGCTGGTCCTTTCAGGGGAGTTTTCCCTTTAGATTTGGAGTGAGAGGCTTTCTTCTCTACTTCTTCCTCCTCTTCCTGCTCCTCTTCGCTACTTGTCTCCAACTTATCCATGTCCTAAGAAAGACAAGAAGGAGTCAAAGCACTCTGTGTAACCAAACCTGCGCTTTCTCCAGAATTACCTCATGTATCCAATTCCCTGTTATCATTCCTGGCTCCCAGCTGTGTAGCCAGAGGAGCTGGGGTGTGGATACAGTGCAGCCTGGCTGTATCCTGCTCCACAAACCTGATTTTGCTGGCTCATCCCATCGCAGAGCCACCACAAGGTTGCGGCTCACTTTCAAATAGCTTAACCTGATGGCTTATTCCTGGTGCTTCACCTACCTCAAAGTCGCTGAGGTCACTGTCGTCTGCTTCCACAAACTCTCTCTTATCTGCCTCCTGTAAGGAATAAAGTTGGAAGCTGATGCGCACACACTGAGCACAACACAGCATCACAGCTCACGATGGAAGATCCATCAAGGCCAACACTGCACACACATGGCTTGTTCTGAGTTCACTGAGCCTAAGGGAACCCTTATGACCCCCTAATTTCCCTTATTTGGGTTGTAACAATCTCTCATCTCTCCTCACCCCAACATTCACTGCCCTGGTTGAGTTGGCGCTACCACACCAGGACAGGGAAGGATCAGGTGGGGCTGAAAGCTTTACCTCATCTTCTTCTTCTTTCTCTGCGTCGGACTCGCTCTCGCTGTCAGCCTCTTGCTGTTGCAGGGCTTTGTCAAAGGCGTGAATGGGGAAGTTGTAGATGTCTCCATACTGGAAAGGAAGATGTGGATTTTTGGTCAGTCACAGGAGGAAGGGAGGGTGGTGCCAGGGTCATCCAAAGCCCGTGGGTGCCATGAGGACAGCATCAGACTAGGCTGAGCTTGTGGCTCAGCCCCTTCCCTAATTCAGAAGTAGGCACTGCTGCACCAAAAACGAGGGGCGCTGTGTTTGGGGGAAGGAAGTACTCCAGCCCAGTGTCAGGATGGGCAGCATGCAGTCATCCCCAACCCCTCCTACACGAGTGATGCTTCTCTTTCCCACCACCACCCATGTCCCTCCCTGGAGAACCAGTAGGATGCGGCTTTACACATCCTCACCGTATCCTGTTTCAGTCTTTCCAGTAATTCCTTCTCGATGGCGTTGTCCAGCTGAGCAGCAATCAGGGCTTTCTCCTAATGGAGCAGAGAGGAGCGGTGTCAGTGGTTTGAAAGACATGGAACAGAAGCAACAGCTGGGAGATGACATGAAAGAGCAGTCTTACCTCTCTCCTCTTCTCTCGCCTTTCAATCTTCCTCCGTAAGGGAACAATCTTCCTCCTGCAGGGAACAAGCACTCAGTGAATCTGTCAGTGCTCCCGTAGCAAATGCTCATTTGGGGCAAAACCCAGCAGTTGTGTCATTAGGAATGTGGCTGCAATTGGTTTAAGTGCATTTATTACACTGCAGTTTAAATCCATTGCAGCCAGGTTCATCTACCAGCCTGCCAAAGCCTTGGAAAAACAGCTGGAGGCACCAGAGTGAGGGAAGGGCTCTGTGTGCAATCTGTAACTGTGGCTCTGATGGTTGGAAGGGACCTCAAAGCCCATCCAGGTCCTATCTCCTGCCGTGGGCAGGGACACCTCCCACTGGATCGGTTCCTCAAAGCCTCATCCATCCTGGCCTGGAATGCCTCCAGGGTGGACAGATGGTGGCTGGAGAAGCCAAACCAAGGTGATGGCTCCTAGCCTTTCACTCACTGTCGCTTGAGCGTCAGCTTCCGGATGCGGATGAGGTACTGTGTGATCTTGGTAAACCGCTGCTTACACTTGTGTCGGATGAAGCGTGGCCAGTAGATAAGGTTCTCGTCTATCTCCTCCAGGGCTTTCTCATAGTTCTTGCTTAGTAGGACCTGGAAGGGGGAGAGGAAGGGGAAAGGGCTGAGCTGTGGAGCAGCAGCAAAGCTGGAACACGTCCATCCTGTTGCTCCCTCTTGCTGCGCTAGGTTGGAGCACATTTGGTGAGCGTTCCGCTCTCCTTAACTCACCCGCTCCCACAGTCGACGGGGGAAAGGTGCCCGCTCGATTGTCTTCATGTACAGGTAACACCGACCTAAAGAAGAGAGGAACATGGTCCAGGAAGAGGGGACTGTGTGTGTCCCTGAGAGTGGGGAAGCTCTCAGAACCCTCCAGCAGATGTTGTGGCTCTCACCTTTTTCCTCCCGGACAGTGGCGTATTGGCTGTTGGCCAGCGGGCAGGAGGAACGGTTGCACAGACCCGTCAGGTTGTACTCATTCCGGCAGAAGTTCTGGGTTTTTGTCCTGGAAAGATGAAAGGTGAGCTGGAAGGGGAACTGCAGGAGTGCCCCACTGCACACTTCATCCCCTGTGACCCTCAGGCCATCCACACAGATCCATCCCTCTCCTTGCAGAAGCACCCCCAGAACTCACGTTATCTTGTAGGAGCAGAACTGCCTGTTCCCCAGCATATCCCAGACAACCTGCGGAGACAAAGAGTGGGTGATGTGCTCCCCAGTGCCCTGTGCACCCCTGCCTCCTGCAGCCCCTGGCCAGGCTCTGGCTGGGGGATCCCCCAAAGACTGGGGGTCCCCTCTCTGGCACACCCGGTGTCTTCCCCTCCAGGTCCGTCCATACCCTCCAAGGCTGGGGACAGGCTCTAAGGGGAACGGGGATCCCACAACGATTGGGATCCCTTGCCTGGCATATCTGGTGCCCCCCCGGGATGGTGACAGGATCTAACGGGGGTGGGGGACCTTCTAAAGACTGGAGTCCATCCATGCCCCCTAGGCTGGGTACAGGCTCTAAGGGTGAGAGGGTGCTCCCCCCACAGTTCGGGACAGGCTCTAATGGGGACGAAGGGCCCCCCCAAAGACTGGGGTCCCCCGGCTGGCTGTCCGCCCCACCAGGCTGGAGACAGGCTCTAACAGGTTGGGGGGTGTCCCCCCCCGGGCTGGGGACAGGGACCCTTCCCCGCCACGTGGCTGGGGTGCGAAAGGCAGCCAACTCGGGGGGGGGGGGGGGGGGGGGGGGGGGGGAGGCGGGGGGGAAGGCTGATTGGCTGCGGCGCGCAGGGGTCGCGGGCGCCGATTGGCTGCGGCGCGGACGGGACCGAATCAAGCGGCGGACTCACATCGTCCGAGTGCATCGCGGCGGCGGGACTCGTGCCGCGCTGCCCTAGCGCGCGGCCATACCCGGAAGGGGTGGTGCGCGGCGAAGTCTCGCGAGAGCGGCGAGGGGCGGGAAAGGGCGGGGTGTCGGCAGGAAGCTGTCATGGCGGCGGGGCTGGGCTGTGGTGGGGAATAAACCGAGTAACCTAAGCGGCTGGGGTGTCTCCAACCCCTTACGCTCTGCTAAAGGAGCTCTGTGAGCTGCCTTGCCCCTGTGATACTAAAAATCATAGCATCATAGAATGGTTTGGGTTGGAAGGGACCTGAAAGCCCACCCAGTGCCACCCCCTGCCATGGGCAGGGACACCTCCCACTGGATCAGGGGGCTCCAAGCCCCATCCAACCTGGCCTGGAACACCTCCAGGGATGGGGCAGCCACCACTGCTCTGGGCAACCTGGGCCAGGGCCTCCCCACCCTCACAGCAAAACATTTCTCCCCCAGATCTCATCTCAGACTCCCCTCGTTCGGCTGAAAATGGTTCCCCTTGTCCTATCCCTGCACTCCCTGATAAACGGTGCCCTCAGAGCTTCTGCAGCGCTCTTTATCTGCAGACCTTGGGGCCAAGGAGGGGAAACTGCTTCTCCCTCAGCTACCAATATGCTCCTTGTCTCTTCCTGCCTCCCCCAGCTGCAGAGCCAGCAATACTTGTTTACATCGCTGCTAATGCGCTCAAAAACCAGATTAATTCCTTTCTCAGCAGAGTGGGTAAAAAAAATGGGGTTGTTTGATGCAAAGATTACAACTTAATTGTTCTCTCAGAGCAGAGAAACTTCATCAATGTCGTTGGCACTGCAGCTAGTAATTAGTCTGAGCTGCCAGGGCTGGAGGGAAGAGTGAGCAGCATTGCCGATGGAACTGCTGGGTGCGGTGCCTGGGAGGGCTGGAAGGCGAGGAGCCCTCCTTGCAGGATCCAAGGGGTCCTCTGCTTTCCTAGTGCTCGTGGGGGCTGGGTTTCTGGAGCAACCAGCCACCGGGCACGCAGAGGGGATAAAAATTCATATTTACCTGGGAGGTAGAGGTTTGGATAGATCCCCAAATGAAACAGCTCCTCTTTTTCCTTTCTATCACAAAAAAGCAAACACGTTTTTCCTTTTATTCTTGGCAAAGCAGGGAAACAGGTGGGAGATAAAAATAACACAGGGTTGGAGAACAGGCTGAGCATTAGTCACTTCCAGCCAGCCTAAGAAATATAATTTCATTTTGTATGCACAGAGCGAGGGGTGAGGGTCCCACCATGGGTGTGGGGTTGCCTAAGGAGAGCCATTTGTGCCCTTTGTTAGTGAGTCATCAGGTACCACATCTTGATGAATTGTTCTTATCCTCCTGTTTCCCTGCTGGCGAGCGCATCTGCATTGTGCTGCTCGGCATTGTGGAGCTGGGAATCATCTGTTCTTTCTGGCAAGGGAGACGGCTGCGTGTTACACAACTGCTCACTCAAGATAGAAATGAATTTTTGTGAACAGAGAAGTTGTATTTTGAGGTTTCACTGGGTAAAATGAGATCACAGGAATTTTCACTGATCCATAATTAATCTGGTATCTCTTTTACTTCACTATCTGTCTTTCGCTTAACTCTACCGTACTGTTACAGGCCACTATACTCAATAATTATTGTTAACAGTGCAGCTGCTCTCTTTCTAAACCTGTGGCCAGGAAATTAAATCAAAATTAATTTAATCTATTGTATTTCTTGTGGTGATGAGTTCGAATCACAGGCACAGCCCGTTGCCCTGTCTCAGCTGAGAAATAAAGAGCCCCTCCCCAGCTTTCTTGTCATTACAGAAAGGGTCCATGCTGGGGATTACAGCAGAATTCTGGAGCAAGGAAGCTCCCACAGCTGGTACCACTGATTTAATTTTCTCCAGTGCTTTTCTTTTAAGAGCAGTAGGTGCTTTAATGACATTAACAAATGCCACTGGGTCTAGGAGAGACATTGATGTTATTCCCTACTGTTTGGGCAGGCTGTGCCCGAGACAATGTTGTTCTGCAGGGCAGGATGGTGTGATTCTCCTAGTCTTTGTAACCTTTTTTGGCAGATGAGATGTAGCGAGTTTGGGTACCTCACCTTGAAGTCACACAGCACAAGTGGCTTAACTAAATGGATAGAGCCTCCAATCCTGGATCTCTACTCCTTGCTGTGGATTGCATGGCTGAGAGAACAAGTCAGTGTTCCTGTGTCCATCCTGTGTCCGCAAGTCTTGGAGAGGCTGAGTTATTCTTGGGAGCTAATAAATCCACGTTCTGTACACATAATGCAGCTTCAAAACTTCCTTGCAGTTGCTATTCTGCATTTTCTGCCTCCACATCGCTGTCATCTGTGAGCGGGAAATCGCGCAGTGTTTTCGGCGTGGTGTAGCTTTTGGTTTGCATGGGGCATTCCTGGTGTAGGATTGCCTGGGTAAGAGAGAAGGAACCCTGCTTTATTAAAAAATGGTGATTGATTTGAATTGTTAACGGAAGTGTTGCCACTCGGAGAGAAAGCCAAAGCAGCCAGTGGCTTTTCCCCAGGGAACACAAACTGTGAGTTACAGGGAGGACAGGAGCTCAGGACTTTTCTGGCTGTAGTGCCTGAGTTTTTGTCCCTTTTTTTCAGGGCAGAGCCCCAAAGGGAAGACACAATCCCTGGCAAATCTATTCTAATCCCTCTCAAAATCTCTGAATTATCAATCTCTTCTACTTTAAGGGAATAAAGTACACGTGAACTCACAATCTTCTCCTCTTTAGCGGGAGGGTTGCGCAGGTACCAACAGAGAGGAGCATAAGCAATGTTGATAACTCCAATGATGATCATGAGCCAGGGAAACCCGATAGCTCGGACAATTGCACCACCTGTTGATGGGCCTGCAAATATAACAATTAATAATGAAGTGCCAGAGAGCAAAAGGTGCTTTTCCAGTTTGGAAGAATCTGAGTGGGTCAGCGTATGCCAGGGGAAAAGGGAGTGATAAAGCTGATGAGGTACAGACTAAGTGCAGCTTCCTGTGAGTAAGCGCTCTTCCATACCGATTGCAAAGCCCATGCAGAAGGCGACATCCGCGATGGCGTAGACGTTGCCGTAGACGGAGGTGTGGCGAATGTCCACCAGGTAACCCATGATAGGCATCATTGAGGAGTCCACCATTCCTGCCCAAAGCAAGTAGGACCTGTTCAGTCATTGCCTTTGCTGAGGGCGGTGGCAAGAGCTGCATTTGAGCTCCGACAGCTTACCTATGGCAAAGCCGAGCCCACTGTTGGGGCCAATCAGCCCGTAAATATTTTTGGCCAGTGGTACCTTTGGGAAGAGAGAGGGGATATAGGAGTGAGGCTGGAAGAGCTGGGTGAGGTGTGAAACCAGTACACGTGTGCAAGCACTGAACATCTACTGACTGCCAGGTATGTAACCCATCTCAGTCCTGTTGCCCACAGTGTCCCAGCTGGTTCTGTGGAAAGGTCTTAAATTGTTGTGTGCTACTTACACAGAGGAGACTAATTCCCACCACGACCATGCCGATCATGGAGCATAGCCACCTGCAATGAGACTGTGGTTAGGAAAGGATGGATGGTACAATCATGGAATGATTTGGGTTGGAAGGGACATTTAAAACTCATCCAGTCCAACTCCTCTGCAGGAGCAGGGACATCTTCAGCGAGATCAGATTGCTCAGAGCACCATCTAACTTGACCTTGGAATGTTTCCAGGAATGGGACCTTCACTGCCTCCCTGGGTAACCGGTTCCACTGTTTTGCCACCCTAACTGTAAAAAAATTCTTCCTTCTATCCAGTCTAAATCTGCCCTCCTTTAGTTTAAACCCATTGGTCCCTGCATGCACAACACCACGAGCGTAATTTGTGTTGAAAGCGCAGGGCTGGGCTGAGCTGAAATCTCTGCATTCCACTTACCTGCCCATCTTGTTAGCCAGAATCCCAAAGAGATTGGTGCCGATGAGGTAGGACACACTGGCAGGGAGGAACGCCATCCCTGAGAGAGAATTAAAAGATTGTGTCATCCCTAAGAAAATACGGGGAATTTGCAAAACTGTTCACTTCACTGCTTTAATAAACTTGTCCTCCTCTCCTGTCGTGGTTGCTTCCTCTTCCACCTTTCTCCCCTTGCCTTTGGGTCATGAAACCAAGGGGAATAAAATCAGTGCTTCAGTAAAAAGCTTGTGCAGTCAAAATTAAATATTTGCACTCTTTGCTGATTTACCAGTTGTTTATTTTTAATATGCTCTCCCGCTAACTATAAATAAAACTGGGCAGCTCCGTTTCACTGAGACAACTTCCTTATTGAAACAGCCTGATTTATGTTTGTTTTTTTTTTCCTCTCTCTAACAGCTACAGAACATGGTTAATCCTGGAGGTTCAGTCCAAGCCTTTCTGGGTTTCTTTGCTCCATAATTATGGGAATAGGCAAACCAAAGTGTACAAAGAAGCCCCTTGAGTACATGGAAGATTGAGATGGATGGATCACAGCTGAACAGTCTCTTAAGTCCAAACTGCTCTCAAATCTCAGGGACTTGAAAATCTACTGAGTATATTTGGGGTTTTCTTTGCTGGCTGCTGACCTCTGGATCCTGCTAAGTCACCTCAGAGGTTTCCCTTGAGTTCAGTGGCGACAGGAGCAGCCCTGAGTGCATTACTCAGCCTGTGACATTTGTGGTTACCAGGCAGCTACGCTGTCCCTTCTCCAACTGCCAGAAACCTCGGGATGCTGCTCTGCCCTCACCCATCCTTGCTCAGTCACTCATGAAAAGCATCCTCAGCTCTTATCGCGATGGATGCTCCTGCCCACCCAGCAGATAACTCGATTAGAACCTCTCCCAGCCCTCCTGCTCCCAGCTGCAATTCAATTTGGGATCTAAGTGTAGCCCGCAGCACCCCCTGGTTCATCCTTTAGCAAAGTGGGTTTATAACAATTAGTTTTTATTTTCATAGAGCACACAGACAATGTTATCTCCAGATCCCATTTTCTAGGCAGCTGGTAATTAGCATGTAGCATCCTGTCCTGCCTGGGACTCTCTAAACGGCCTTGTTTGACTCAGAGCTGCCTCTGCAGAACCCATCTGGCTGCCACCATTCCAGCCCAGCACGATGTCATTATCTGCCCTGCAGAAGACAGGATTCGACAGGCTTCCCCTGCACGAAACAGCCTTTCTTCCACCGTTATTGCTCTTGTGGGGAGTCTGATTCTATACAATTTTTTCAATAATAGAGAAAAGCACATTGTATAGCAACCACTAAGAACATTTCCAGCTGAAATTGGAGATACATGCAGCCTGGGATCACTCACTCCATGTGGGTGAGGAGATATGTTTTCTTCTTTTTTAGAATGATACAAGGTATTATTCAATCCATCTTGCAATGCCAAAGTGGGACCAGTTGTAGCTGAACCATTGAGTCACAGAATGGTGTGGGTTGGAAATGGGCCTCAAAGCCCATCCAGTTCCAATCCATTGCTGTGAGCAGGGTCACCTTCCACTGGATCTGGTTGCTCAGTGCCTTGAATACCCCCAGGAATGGGGCAGCCACCACTGCTCTGGGCAGCCTGGGGCAGGGCCTCCCCACCCTCACAGCAAAACATTTCTCTCTAAGATCTCATCTCAGTCTCCCCTCTTACAGCTGAAAACCATTCCCCCCTCGTCCTATCCCTGCACTCCCTGAGCCAGAGCCCCTCCCAGCTTTCCTGCAGCCCCTTTCAGTACTAGGAAGCTGCTCTAAGGTCTCCCTGGAACCTTCTCTTCTCGAGGCTGAACAACCCCAACTCTCCCAGCCTGTCAGCTATCTCAAGCAACTGTTCAGGAGTGAAAGCTACAAAGCACGGCACCTACCCAGCTGCCATTTCGGGGAGCACATGGTTTGCATCATCCAGATGGGCAAGGTGGGCTCGAGCATGGCCACCCCCATGTTGGAGAAGCAGAGGGCTCCTGGTTCGGAGAAAAGGGAGAAATGCTCTATTTTATCCTCTTTCTGCTGCTGTTTGAGTGAATCTCTGATCAGGAGGTACGAAGAGGAGCGTGGTGCACACTGATGTCCACCTTACCTGCAGCGACCAGGATGAAAGGGTCTCGCAACAAGGTAAACACCGGCGTGCCCTTGGTGCTCTGTAGGAGGGCAAAGGGGTTATGTCATCTAAGGGCTGCGCATGCCTTCGCCTCGCGTATGCACATGCATCATTACTCACCTCTGGGGAGATCTTGGAAGGCTGCAGGATGCAGAGCTGCAAAGCTGGGAAGAAAACACTGATGTTAGCTTACTGCTGGGGACAGCATCGCATCAATCTACATTTCCCTCTGGCTTTTCTTTCAACACAACTTCTTTCATCAGCAGAGGCCCCAGGGATGCGGTAACTGTGTTTGGGGAGACCTTAGAGCAGCCTCCCAGTGCTGAAAGGGTTGGATGGGGCTTGGAGCCCCCTGATCCAGTGGGAGGTATCCCTGCCCATGGCAGGGGGTGGCACTGGATGGGCTTTGAGGTTCCTTCCAACCCAAACCATTCTATGATTCTATGAAATGGTTCAAGCAGGCAGAGGGAGAGGTGGATTCTAGTCCTGCTCCCTGAATTGGATTGGGTTAGAAGTGTTTTGTTGAGCCAAGGAGCAGTCAAATATGCAAACAGTCTCCATCTGGCTGCCTGCTGGAAGCCACAACTAGAGCATGACAGAGACTGGATGTGGAAAAGAATAGGACTGAAAAAGAAAGTTTCATGTGTATGAGACCTACATTTAGTTTTCCAAAAGCTCTTACATGCTTCATTAAAGCTGTCTTGCATTACATCCAGGCAAAGATGGTAACTGTGACTATAATTTAATTAGCTTAATGCTTCCCACTGAAAATGCACATTTCTGCTCTCTCTGGCTTTACCGTTACGCTCCGTAGGCTCTCGGGGCCTGCATCTGTAACACAGCTGTCGGGAAAAGAACAAGGAGCACCATTCCTGCTGGCAAAGGCTCATTCCTCCGTGGTGAGGAGGCTGCAGACGGGTGTGCCTTTTACAAAGAATCCGCAGTTCAAAGAGCTGTACTGAATGTGCTATTCAAGCCAGTAAAGCAATCAAGGGGTTTATTAACTAATGAGGGACTAATTCTTACCATATTGCTGCGTCAATCATCTGGTGATAGAAAACATGTGATTTAGCAATAATGGAATAATCAGTGCTGATGATATTACCTGTATTAATCTGCCTTTTCCTTCACACAAGCCCTGTGAGATTCTCTCTTCCAGTACCTGAAGGGGCTCCAGGAATGCTGGAGAGGGACTTTTTACAAGAGCCTGGAGTGATAGGATGAGGGGGAATGGCTTTAAATTGGAAGGGGGAAGATTTAGATTGGGTATCAGAAAGAAATTCTTCACAATGAGGGTGGGGAGGCCCTGGCACAGGTTGCCCTAGGAAGCTGTTGATGCCCCATCCCTGGAGGTGTTCCAGGCCAGGTTGGATGGGGCTTGGAGCCCCCTGATCCAGTCGGAGGTATCCAGGGGGTTGGAACTGGATGAGCTTTGAGATCCCTTCCAACCCAAACCATTCCTTGATTCTGAAAAAATGTCTGCATTTAAGTCCCGCGCTTGATTTTTCATTGGGTTAAACCGTGTGGTTTCTCACCTCCGTCCAAGAGGGCCAGGAAGGCCAGGACCAGGAAGGGAGATGATTTTCCCACAAATTCATACATCACGCTCCCAAAGGGGGCTCCAACTGCAAGGGAAAGGCTGTGTCACACGGCAGGAGCATTTCCACCCTCCCCAGCACCTGGGCAGCAGCGCTGGGCTCCAGCTGTCATGGTTTTCTTGGAATGCCCTGGTGGGTGTTTGGTGATGGGTTGTTTTGGAGAAGGTGTCGGGTCCAGCAGGCAGCGGACAGGGAGAGTAAGCAGAGGGAAGGAGGAGGACAGGACAGCCATGCCCATGGAATGTTGCCAGGGAAGGGGTACAGCTGGGCAGGTGGAAGCCGTAGGTGATGGCCAACACAGCTCTGGAGATGCCATTGATGTAAGCCCCATTCGGAGGAAGGTTTCCTTACTCAGCACACCCAAGGCCAAGCCTCCAAGAGCGATCCCCATTGCGTTGCCCCTCTCAAAGTCGTCTGTGTACACGCTGGCCAGCATGCCCAAGCCTGGGGGCAGAGAGAAAGCAAAGGTTGGGACCGTGGTGGTGGGGGTCCTCTCTGAAAGCAGGCAGGCAGCTCCAGGAGAAGGAGTTTGGAGCTGAGGAAGGCACTTGGTGTATCTGTGCTGCTGATCATCCCTGAGGCGATAATCGACCAAGGGGAGCTAATGCAGGGACTGAAGTGTAGCCCAAACATTTACCTGCGACGGATGAGAATGACGACCCAATGCCTTGGAGGGCTCGAGCAATGAAGAGCAGGATGTAGGTGCCTGAGAAAGCAAACACTGCGGAGGAAGGAAAGAGACGGCATCAGGCAGAACTACAGACTGAAAGGGTAACGGCAGCCCCAGCCTGCACCAGTTTGGGTGCTGGAGGGTGCTGGGTGCTGCTTATCCTTTATTGTCACTGATTTCTGAGCCTGGTTGCTTTCCTCTCACTCCTTTCTCTCTCCTGCATGGGGATGGTGGTGCAGGCACAGAACACAGTGTTGTCTCCCGTGCCGCTGCGTATTGAAGGGCAGAGCAAGGGATGATACTCACTGACTGTGGAGATGAACATGATGATGAATCCGATGAACATAGGGATGTGATAACCTATCCTGTAAAGGGATAAAAAGAGGCACCGTCTCAGGGAGGAGCCCTCATTCCAGGCTGAGACCTGGTCTCGCTGCCCAGCTGTAACATCTCCGTGGGCTGGTGAGCATCTCCTGAACATGTGGATGTGCCTGTGAGTGCTGTTCAAGGGAGCCTCCAGTGTCTAAGTGCTCCCCAATAACACTGTAAAGCACCCCCAGAGGCACAGCTCTGTTTTGCCAACCCATCCATGTGGAGATGTATTGCCAAAACACGTGTCTGCTGGAGACAAAGGCGATTTAAAACTCTGAGGCAGAAAATCCAAACAACAACATTAAATCCGTAGCGGGGTGGGAGTCTTTGTTTGTTTATTTGATGGTTACTGGTATTAAACAGCATCTGTCAGCACCTGAGGAGAGCATTAGTGAGGCTTATGTTGTAATATAAACTTGCAAGCCATTTGTAGGCTTTTAGAAAAGGTAAAATTAATGCTTATTATGACAGGTATAATGTCCCCCTCGCTATCTCACCCACCGGTTCCTGTAATTCTGTGTCTGCAGGGGCTGCACCCGTGCAGCACAGACCTTTGCTGCCCAGCTAATGGTGATTTCATCCACAGGCAGGAGCTACCTGTCCCAGAAGGGCTACAAACCCAGCTCTCTCACCTACCTGTTGGTCAGGAGACCCACGAATGGGTTGACCACCAGCTGTACCAGCGCCTTGGAGGCAAATAGGAGCCCCACGCGGATGTTTTCCTTGGCAAGGAACTCCTCACCCTCCAGGCAGCTGCTTGGCAGCGCTGGGCTGCCTGTGGGGGCTTGTGGCAAGGGGCTGCTCTCTGTCCCATTCGCCGAGTTTACCACACTCGTGAAGCCCAAAACGGTCACTGTGGTGTTGTCAAAAAAGGAGAACATGGAGGAGAAAGGAGGAGCCTTCAAGGCTGGAGGAGCTGGTTCAGTCCAAGCTGGGGCAGCAGAGTTGTTGGCACCTTCATATTCTGTTGTATAAAGGAAGGTGGGGACGATCGGTACTGGAAGAAAAGCCAGGGAAGGGATTAGTTAGTGATTTTACTCCTTTTTCTGGCTTGGCATTCAGCTGAACTGGATGGTGCCGGCTAAACATCAGTGCCCTGCAAGCTCCCAGCCCTCCCCATGGCTCTCGCTGCACAAGGACCCTGCCAGAATCATTTGTAGACCAATCAAGGAGGTGAAACCCCGAGGTGGGATCCGAAGAGCCCAGTGTGAGCCGCGCACCGTACCCACGACCGTGAGCAGCATGTTGTCCAGCAGCAGCGCCACGAACACCACCACCAGCACCAGCCTCCGCGACGCCCTGCCTTCTGCCAGCCAGCGCCAGGGCACACGTTCAGCGGCCGGAGACATGGCCGAGAGCCTGGAGCTTGCAGCTTGGGTCCTGCTGCTCCCTGTTCTTCAGGGCTGAAAGTCTCCTATGAGCTTTAAAGAAAACACTCCTGGTTACAACCTCTCACAGCTCATGGCTTCTCCCTTGAGAAGGCAACTCCCAAAGTTACTGAGTGGCTGTGTCCTCCAGGAGCTGGGACCTCTTCCCTAGGAGCTGGGACCACCAGCTTTGCAGTCAAAGACTGGGGTTTTATCAAGCTTGCATTTAAAATCGCAGATGGAGTGAGCTCTAACCCATTTCCACTCTCCTGAGACATCTTGTACCTGCTTCAAGGCATCATTTAAGTCTTCTTCCAAAGACTCAAAGCGCTGATCAAGCCAGTGCTTATCTGGGGTAATCTCTACATCTTTTATTCCATGTTTGTTCTTTGGAGATTAAATTAGGTCTCAAAGGAAATTAATTTACCTTACATGTCTTTTCATTTGACCTAATTGAAATGTCATGGCAAGATGCAAGACTTAAAAGCCTAACATACGTGATTAAGATCAGGGCTTTGAAGGGAAGGAGAGAAGATTGCTCCCTCAGTCACACTGAAAATATCAATCAGAAATTTGCACTAAACCAACCAAACAATTAGCCATTTGCGTTCTTATAGCTCATAGGCACTTCAGAGATGAAGTGGCAAAATGAATGGAACTGAGTCCAAACTATCACTTTCTAATAATCCTCTGGTTTCCTGAAATCTCAGGCAATGATATTTATCAATTTTTAATTAAAAAAGTAAACCTTTTATCATCAAACTAAGTTGGGAAGCAGGGATGGTTTCTCACCGTTCCTCCAAGTACTAATAAATACCAAATAATAGAATTAGTGCAAGAGAAGATATGTCTGAAAGATATAAATTAGAGAGAGAGAATAAGGAAGCATAGACAATAAATATACATAGACGAAAGTAGCTGTTATATCTCAAGCCACATTCTCAATGCAAACCTGTTGCATGGAGCAGAAGAAAACAAACGCTTACCTTGGAGCCCATCTCGGTGCGAGGAGCCATCGGCTGCTGCTGTGGGAGGTGATGTGGATGGCAGGCGCTGCTCCCAGAGGATTTATGATTACCTTTTATCAGAAGAGGATATGAGTGTCCCTCTTCCATGGAGATTTAATTGGAACCTCAAACAAGTTTCATTCAGCCCTGCAGCTCCCTTTACGTCAGAGCAGGATGGTGGGATGGGCTGAGAGGGATGGGGAGATGAAGCAGGAGTGTTTATTTGCAGCAGAAGCACCTGCTTTCCAGGCTTTCATCAATTCTTATCTCTCTCTCTGAGCACCTTAACTCTTGCCTGGGTCCGAGCACATTAAACATCCTGCCCTGGGACTGCAAAGACCTCTCCTCCATGGGAGAATCCTGCTCTGCCCCAACGGGGGGTAGATACAAGGGGCAGCGAACG
Source organism: Neomorphus geoffroyi (assembly GCA_033558235.1). Classification (NCBI taxonomy): domain Eukaryota; kingdom Metazoa; phylum Chordata; class Aves; order Cuculiformes; family Neomorphidae; genus Neomorphus; species Neomorphus geoffroyi. The sequence continues at coordinate 1,572,951 of JAUMJM010000056.1, forward strand.
GATTCATCACTGGGAGGCAAGGCTGGCATCGTCAAATGGCCCTGGGAAATGCATTTATAAAATACATGATAGTCTAGGTCTTGGATTACTCTCCAGGGACTGATGGCTGTTCTCTCACTGCCTTTTGGAGCTGAAAGAGAAGAGGTTTAGGTTAAATATTAGGACAAAATGTTTTCCTGTCTTTAAAGAGCCCCTTCCCAGCTTTCCTGTAGCCCCTCTTTAAGAAGGATTCTGGCAGTAGGTGCCTGTCCGCAGCCCTTCCCTGCGGTGTTCTGGTCTGCTTTCTCTCCAGGGATAGAGAGGTATCTCTTGGACTAACAAGGCTGTTTTCTTCTAATCAAAGCTGGATGGAAAACTATATCCATACATGGGTGAGATACTGCAAAAGCCATTGAAACTGTGATCTTTTCTTCCATCATTTCCGTTTTCTTAAACTTCTGATACTTTGCCCCATGAAGTTCTTTTTTAAACCCAAACCGATACCATCGTTCATTTGGGATATGGAGATTTACTGCCGAGAAAGACAATAAATCCTAAACATATTCACCTTTTCTCTCTAGGCACATAAATTCTGCCAGGGAGGCCGTTTATCTGGCTTCTGTGTGGCCAAAATCTGTTTCCAGTAATGTGAGATGAGTGCATCCTACCAAGGAATTCCCCGGGTGTGCATCAGAGTAGAAGTTGAAGCTTTTAAATATGTTTCATGAGCTGAGAATTGAATGTCTAGGCCTGGAAATGACTTTGTAAATATCTGCAGAGCAGGCAGAGGATGAGCAGTACAGCACTACCATCTACTGAGAGAGCCTGGAATTGCTCAGCTGTGCCTGTGGCTCCTCTAGGAAATCATTTAGGGTCTACCTCCAGGTGAGGAGGGGTGTGTGGAGATAGTGATGGTGGAGATGATGATGGTTATCATGATTATCATCTTTTATTTTGTAGGCCCCAAGGTCAGGACACCATCTCCTTTGGCAGCCAAAGGAGATTGCAGTGTTGTGTCACTTGTTTTGCTAAGACAATGGAAAAGCTTAATCACAGGTGCTTTGGAAGCATTTCCATGTGCCCATCAGATTTTTCCAGGCAGTTCTCTTCTATACATACCTTTTTAAACCATGTTTGCCATGAATTTAAGCCCTCCCAGTACTTAAAGGAGGCTCCAGGAAAGCTGGGGAGAGGCTTTTGATCAGGATGGGCAGGGACAGGATGAGAGAGAATGATTTTATGCTGAAAAGGGGGAGACTGAGATGAGATCTTGGGGAGAAATGTTTTGCTGTGAGGGTGGGGAGGCCCTGGCCCAGGGTGCCCAGAGCAGTGGTGGCTGCCCCATCCCTGGAGGTGTTCCAGGCCAGGTTGGATGGAGCTTGGAGCCCCCTGATGCAGTGGGAGGTGTCCCTGCCCATGGCAGGGGGTGGCACTGGATGGGCTTTGAGGTCCCTTCCAACCCAAACCATTCTGTGATTCTGTGATTCTCATTTTTCTTTCAATAAACCTATGAAAAAAAAAAAAAAAGGCTGTGATTTCCTTCCTGGCCAGACTGAGGTAGTGAAGTATAGTGAACATTTCAGATGTAATGAAAAGTATAAGAGAATTTATGGGCTGTTGCAAGGCCCAGCATAGGGTGTGAAAAATCGCTGGCAGCAGACCTCACGCCGGCTCCGCAGGCAACGGTAATTCTGGTGGATTCAGGTGACAGCGGGCTTCGCTTGGTGAGATTGCTCTCTGCGGCTGCCGAAGGTACGGTGAAATTCATCCTCTGCACAGCCAGGGCTCCTGCCTGTCGGCACAAAGCAGCATTTTACAAAGCAGCGTGAGACAAATGGCTTAGAGACGTTAACACAGCCAGCCTGGGGTCGGGCGAACAGGGCAGCATGAACACAGATTGGAAGACACCTGTAAACCCGTTCCTTTTCTTTAGAGCCACTCTCTGATAATATTTCCTTTACCATAGAAGCATGGACTGGTTTTGGGTGGAAGGGACCTCCAAGCCCACCCAGTGCCACCCCCTGCCATGGGCAGGGACACCTCCCACTGGATCAGGGGGCTCCAAGCCCCATCCAACCTGGCCTGGAACACCTCCAGGGATGGGGCAGCCACCACTGCTCTGGGCACCCTGGGCCGGGGCCTCCCCACCCTCACAGTGAAGAATTTATGCCTAACATTTAATCTGAATCTTCCCCCTTCCAATTTAAAAGCTGCTGAGCAGAGGCAGGGAGGCACAGTGGGTCCTAGATGCTCCTTGTGCCCCTGGCCCGTGACTTGGATGGGAGGCTATCCTATTTTTTCTCCTTCTTCTATTTTTCTTTCTCTTCTCTTCCTCTTTCCTTTCTTTAAAAAAAAATGTTTTTCCTTCTCCCTTTTCCTTTTCCCTTTCCCTCTTCCTTTCCCCCCTCTCCCTTTCTCCCCTCTCCCTTTCCCCCCTCTCCCTCTGTCTTTTCCCTTTCCCTCCCCATTTCCACTTCCCTTTCCCTCCTTCTTTTCCCTCTTTCTTTTTCCCCTTCCTCCCCTCCCCTCCCCTTCTTTTCTCCCTTTTCTTCCTCTCCCTCTCTGTTGTCCCGTCTCTCCTTTTCCCCTTCTCCCTCTCCCTTTTTCCTTTCCCCGCCCCTGTCCCCGCCCCTGTCCCCGCCCCTGTCCCCGCCCGGTCCCCAGCACCCCGGACAGCTCCCGGCCCCGCCCCCGCCCCATTTCCGCTCCTGCGCGCGGCCGGAGCCCAAGATGGCGGCGGTGCGGGCGATGCGGGCGGCGCAGGGGATGGCGAACGGCGCGGGGCCCGGCGGGGCGCGGGAGCAGGCGGCGGCGATCACCCGCGACTACCTGTCCCAGCCCCGCCTGAGTGAGTGCGGGCACCCCGGGGCGCGGCGGCGGCGGGCGGAGGGGCCTTCCCGATCCCCATCCCAGTGCAGATCCCGATCCCCATCCTTATCCCGGTCCCCATCCCCATCTTAATCCGGTTCTCCACCCTAATAACATCCCTATCCTAATCTGGATCACGATCCCTATCCCAATCCGGATCCCCATCCTAATCCAGATCCTTATCTGGATTCCATACCTCATCTGAATCTGCATCCCGGCCGCTCCTTCAGGCTTGGGGCCGTGGGCCGGTGCCCCCCTGAGTTGGGTTTTCCTGCAGCGGGGTCTGGCCCCGCTCTGAGTGCTTAAAGCAGTCCCAGGGCCGTTCACACCGGGAACAGCGCATCCCGATCCGGTTTCCTCATGGAAACGGTGAAATAATGTGGCCAGCGGAGCAGGGAAGGATCTTCCACCCCTGCACCCAGCGCTGGTGAGGCTGCACCTTGAGTTGTGCCGTCAGTTTTGGGCCCCTCACGACAAGAAGGACCTTGAGGGGCTGGAGTGCGTCCAGAGGAGGGAACGGAGCTGGGGAAGGGGCTGGAGAACAGGGGTTGTGGGAGCGGCTGAGGGACCTGGGGCTGTTTAACCTGGAGGAGGCTGAGGGGAGACCTCATTGCTCTCTGCAGCTCCTGAAAGGAGAGGGTGGTGAGGTGGGTGCTGGGCTCTTCTCCCAGGTAACCAACAGGACAAGAGGAAACCGCCTCAAGCTGTGCCAGGAGTTTTAGACTGGATATTGGGAAAAACTCCTTCATGGAAAGGTGGTAGGATGAGAGAAAATGGCTCAAGTTGTGCCAGGGGAGGTGTGGATTGGATATTGGGGAAAATTTCTTCACAGAAAGGTTTGTCCAGCCTTGGACCAGGCTGCCCAGGGTGGTGGGGGAGTCTCCATCCCTGGAGTGGCTCAAAGAACATGTAGACGTGGCACTTGGGGACAGGGTTTAGCAGTCATGGTGGGGTTGGGCTGACGGTTGGATAGATGCTCTTAGAAATCTTCAACCTTAATGATTCCGTGGTTCTATAGCAGGAACTGGAAATTGCTGTAAGTTGGGGTGGTGGCGCGGAGTCTGTTCCTTTAAAATGAAGTTGAGAAATCTGATGGGAAAGAGGAAATAAAGCGCCTTGCAGAAACCCCAGTGTTGCAGCGTGGTGGGGAAAGGTTGGAGTTGTTTGAAGATATGGGTGTAGTGGCCTTGTCGTGATCTAGGTAGCGTTGACCCAAGGGACTCTACCTGTGCACCAAAATAACATGGAATATGACCAGGGCCATGGCCAGGGAGCTTCTCTGCGGTGGCTTCCTTGAAAATGCCCGTCTAGTTGGAAAGCCAAATCCATCATTACCATTCCCACTCCGCTTTGCTCTGGAGCCGAAGCTTCTGCCAAGGTTGGAGTCAAGGTGACTTCATAGCCAATTTGTGTTTCCCATGTGGATTTTGGCTTTTGCCCAAAGTGACACTGCTTGCAAGCTGGGTATGAAAAACATTTCAGTTGCTTTTGGTTTGCTATAAAACCTCGATGGAAACAGGAGTTGTGAGTCAGCAGGGAGCTGCTTCCAAGGGGAGTTGATGCTGATTGATGACAAGGAAATATTTTCTCGTGAACCAAGGCAAGGCGCGTGAGCCCTTTGACTCTGACCGAGGAAGAAGCGCTCATGAGACAGTCATGGGATGAAATGCTTTGCTCAAGATCATGTTTTCCACTTCTTGCTGCAAACGCTTGTGGTCTGAGCTGAGTCCTCCTCATAGCACGACGTCTGAGGGATTCTCCATGCTGAAATGTCAGGAGCTTCTGCTTTTAATTAAGACTAATTCAGGGACACTTGTCGCGTCTTGGGGTGTTCAGCAGGATTTTGACAAGACTTAGAACTGAGAAATAGGAATCCAAACCTTAGGCCATCTCCCACGCCCAGTGACCCTCAAACCTGATCTAACGCAGCTTCAATTATTGCTGCTTAAAAGATTGCACTGCACCAGCTCAGACTTTGCTCAGGTGTCACTACCTCATTGGTGACAGCCCAGACAACACTGGGTAAGTGTGCCGGGCTGGAATGGCCAAACAAGGTGATTTCCTGTGGCCTGATGCTGGTGGAATTAGTGATCTTCCCTGGTGCCACAAGTTCCCTCTGCTTGGTGGCATGACCAAGGGTGCTGGTGTCCCTTCTACTCCAAAAACGGCTCGAATTGCTCATTTTTCCATGATTAAGAGTCAGTCTCTTGGTCACTGCTCCTTGAGACCCTGATCAAGCTTTGACTCAGTGTTACCTTTATCTGCCTGGAGAGGAGAAGGCTCTGGGGAGACCTTAGAGCAGCTGCCAGGACTGAAAGGGGCTGCAGGAAAGCTGGGGAGGGGCTCTGGATCAGGGGGTGCAGGGATGGGATGAGAGGAAGGGTTTTCAGCTGAAAGAGGGGAGATTGAGATGAGATCTGGGGGAGAAATGTTTTGCTGTGAGGGTGGGGAGGCCCTGGCCCAGGGTGCCCAGAGCAGTGGTGGCTGCCCCATCCCTGGAGGGGTTCCAGGCCAGGTTGGATGGGGCTTGGAGCCCCCTGAGCCAGTGGGAGGTGTCCCTGCCCATGGCAGGGGGTGGCACTGGATGGGCTTGGAGGTCCCTTCCAACCCAAACCATTCCATGATTCTATGATCAAGTGATTCCACTTAACTGGGACACCAGCGAGTCCTTAGAGCAGAGGAGGGTGCACTGCACGTTCACAGTGTTTCGACTGGGCACGTGATACCTCAGAGTTGGGTGCAGTGCAAACACTTGAGCTGCTGATGTGTAAGAACTGAGCTGGTTGGCTGTGGCCTTCCATCAGGTGTGAAGCCTTAAACCAGCATCACCCAGGGGTAGGAGGAGTTTGCCTAAAGTGAAATCCAACCTTTTACAGCATCGACCTTTTCTCGGGAGCCAGGAAAGGTGCTATACGGTTTCGTCGTAACAGTGTGCCAAACCCCCACCTTGCTGCAGAAGCTCTGCCCATCAGCTTTTGAGCACGAGATCCACTTTCTGTGCCAGTCCAGGCTTCCCAGGAGGCTTCTGTGGTTAAAGAAACAAAATCCTTCTAGTTGAGTATTGATATGAAGACCTTCCCACCAGTGTTGGACGCACAGAGCGGTGACACCTGTGATTTCTTCTTTATCAAAAACTAAGGATGATGTTATCCTGTTTTCTAAACGTTTTGCAATTGTATTTTTCTTAATTTAAAATGTCAACTTTGCATTCTGTTGGTGTTTCTGGGTGTTTTGGATTATCCCCAGATAGAAGCTTACATCAGCGAGTGTCTGTGACAGACAAGAAACGCATCTTAACGTGACCTCAGGTGCATTGAAGTAGCCGACAACACATTCCAGTACCTAATCCTTTTTTGTAGGGTTCCTAATAAACACAGAGCTGAGCCCCAAAGCTGTAAACCTGGGACTCGTGGTAGGAATGAATCTCGTAAGGGTTTATGTAGGAAATTCCTGATGGCCTCAGGAAGAACCTGACTTGTGGTTTGCTTTCTTTCAGCCTACAGAACAGTATCGGGTGTGAATGGTCCTCTGGTTATCTTGGATCAAGTGAAGGTAAAGATTCAGATTCCAAATGAGTGAAGCTGCTTGAGGGAGAGTTCACAGGAAAAGCAGTGACAAGTTAAATTGTTGTGAGATTCATGGGGCCACTGTGCAATTTTAATACAAGATAAATAAGAATATGGGAATTACTGTGAAGCTTGGAATTGTCCATGTCCTGGAAGAAAGGGGGAATAGTTGGAACTGTTGGGGGAAGAAGAAGAAACGCTATTTCAGTTTTACTAAAACCCCCAGCTGCTATCTAAACTTGCACATGGAAATGTGCATATTCACTGTATGCTTGACCTGTTTGTTTTCAAAGCAGAAGCTCTCTCTAAAGGAGACTGTCCACGATGTGGGTTTGTTTTCACATTCCTGGGAAGTTACTGTTGAAGGCAACGACTGCTGCCCTGTGCAAACAAAATCCAGCTTGGTTTCTTTGTCAGACATGACACTGCAGCTTTCTGTTGGTGTGTCAGGACTACTGGGGGTTTAGAGCAGGGCCTGTCAGGTCTTCCTGCAGCCTGCAATGCTAAGCAAATGGTGTTTAGTCTGGGTAAAAAGACCTTTATTAGTCGTCTTAGAATGAGTTTTGTTCTAATGTTAAAATTATTCTTCAATAGGTGAGTAGTTGCTAAGCTTGAGCTTGCTTGAAACTTGTAAATGTTGGCTTCATGGCTGTTCTTTGGGATTTTAACCACCTTTCCAATCCTCAGTTCCCTAGGTACGCCGAGATTGTCCACTTGACTCTTCCTGATGGCACAAGAAGAAGCGGGCAGGTTCTGGAAGTCAGCGGCTCCAAAGCTGTAGTTCAGGTATGATTGGGGCCAGGAGCATCTCTTTTTGTACTAGAGAAATGTTTTATTAATCAGGATGTACCATGTCGAATCTGCCCTGTGATAGGTTCTTCTAGTGCTGTAAATTAAATCAAATCACCTATTTATTCCGCATGCCAGTGGCACAAATAATTTCAGAAGATGAGAAACTGGAGTACAGTGCATTTATTTGCATCCCCTGTGGATGTCTTTGCTGCTGGATTAAAGGACTCTGAGTGTAATTGTGTGGTATTAGATTTGAGATCAGCTCCTGCGCTGTGTGGCTGCAGGTATTTCTTCCAAGCAGCTGTTTCTTGTTAATATTAATTCTTCTTATCTGAAGAACTTTACCCTGTTGGCAAAGGGAGATACTGGAGATCAAAGGAAAGGCACTGGGTTTGTTGGTTGCTGCTGATACACTTCATGAATTCTGTTTAAAGCAGGTTTTGATGTTTTGTACAAGTGAGCTGCTCTCGAAACCCTTTGACTGCCGTGCTTTTCTGCCCCGTGGCTGATCGAGTTCTCAAGCTGTGAAGCAGCGTTCTCGTGTGTGGTTTTGTAAAGCACAACACTGACTCCTTTCTCCTGTGGTTTTCTTTTTTTCTTTCGCTATATTCACAGGTATTTGAAGGAACTTCAGGTATTGATGCCAAGAAAACCTCTTGTGAGTTTACCGGGGATATTCTCCGAACCCCTGTCTCCGAGGATATGCTTGGTGAGTGCTTGCATCTGGCTTTGAAGAATGAACAGAATTATCACACACCGACTGATTCCTCACAGCCACTTACATTTGGGGTTTATTGCTGTTCCTTGCAGGCAGAGTGTTTAATGGATCGGGAAAGCCTATCGACAGAGGCCCCATTGTTTTGGCTGAAGATTTCCTTGACATAATGGGTGCGTTCTTAATCCATTTCTGGTAGGGAATTAAAGACAAACCTGGTGTTTCTGATTTCTGAATGTTACAGTAGTTTTGGTTTTGAACGAAAGATCTAACTGTTAGGAGGTGTTTAATCTTATTTTTAAGTATTAAATTACACAATATTAAGTATTAAAATTACTCAAATGCAGGACAATGAGGTAACAGAAAGTAACTGTTTTCAGTAATATACATGGAAGCCGTTCTTTAAAGTATGCAATGATACCATCTCCAGAGCCTGACAGGCTTTTCTTGAGAGCCCTTGTACCATTTACATGGACAAAGAATGCCAGAGTCTTGGGATCTACTCGAGGGTCAGATTTGACGAGGAGCATCCAAAGTTTTGTAGGCCTGAAGGTGGGATTTGCAACCCTTTGACATGAGCCTTGGATCCGTGCCCAGGATGAGCGGAAGGTGGATCGAGCTTCAAACACGTACGTGGAATAACGAGTTCTCTTAAAAATGCAACAGGTCAGCCAATCAATCCCCAGTGTCGAATCTACCCAGAAGAAATGATTCAGACTGGCATTTCTGCTATCGATGGTATGAACAGTATCGCCAGAGGGCAGAAAATCCCCATCTTCTCAGCTGCTGGCTTGCCCCACAATGAGGTGAGTGCTCGGAGCTGCCCTCTGAGCAGTGGCTTGTGTTTTACTGGGGATAAAAATCAAACCAAGTTAGATCCCGATCTGTGTAATAACATCAAATATACAAAGGTACTGAAATGTTTTCTTCCCTAGATCGCAGCTCAGATATGTCGCCAAGCTGGCTTGGTGAAGAAATCCAAAGATGTGATGGACTACAGCGAAGAAAACTTTGCCATCGTGTTTGCTGCTATGGGTGTAAGTCAGTCGGTGTTATTGGAGGAAAATGAGTAATGAATGCAACAATGCTGAGAGTTGCTGAATATTGCTTTTTTTAAGTATTCCAAGTCAGTCTTAAATACATAACAGTGCTAAATCGGCTGGCTGAAAGCCCAGATGGGCAGAAGTGCTGTGATAAACTATGTCTGATCAGGATAAAGTATGTTAAACGTAACAACTCTAGCCTGGAATTCTAGAAATAACTCATTCTGTTGGGGGGGGGTCTTTGTGATTGAAAGCTTTACTTATGGATTATTGAAGTGTTTCTGGTCTGGAACTGATGCCTTAATAATGTGGTTTAGGTGAACATGGAAACTGCTCGGTTCTTCAAATCCGACTTTGAGGAAAATGGGTCCATGGACAATGTGTGTCTGTTCCTGAATTTGGCCAATGACCCAACGTAAGTAGTTACGCTGTGTTGGGTGGGAAAAGGCTGAGGGGACCAATTAAACTGGAAGCTGAACCCGCGCTGATGTCACTTAGATTGACATTTTGCAGCACAGTTGCATGTGAAATGCTGGCACCGCCGAATACGAAATGTTGGTGCGCGTAGCAGATGTTCAGAGGGTTTTAAAGTATTGGTAACTTCAGACTGTTACCTTGCAGCCTTAGAGCAGCTGTTGTAAACAATGCCATATGGTTGTGTTTCAGCATCGAGCGCATTATCACACCTCGCCTGGCTCTAACAACAGCAGAGTTCCTGGCGTATCAGTGCGAGAAGCACGTGCTGGTCATTCTGACAGACATGAGCTCCTACGCCGAAGCTCTGCGAGAGGTACGCGTTTATTCACTCACACGCTGGGCGTTGACAGGAGGCGCTTGTAGGATAAAGTGAGAATGGAAACTCCTGCTCAAGTCATTAAATTCGCATTCATTAGTGTTCTCAAACAGCCAGCGAGGCTTTTTTTCTAGGATTATGGTCAGCAGTCAAACAGCAATTGATAGATAAACTTACCTGAGTGGTGGCGTTCCGCAGTTGGATGTCGTACTTTTGGATTTGCTGTGACATCTTCTCTTGCCGTACACGGTTGTGGTCACAGACGTCTCTAACAGGGGTTTGTGTGGCTGTGTTCTGGTATCGATTGCTGCAAGAGGGACTTGAAGTTGCTGGTGTAGCTTGATGAGGGGAGAGAGCAGCTCTGTGTGAGGGATCCGATGTCATGGGTATGTTTTTCTGGATTGCTGCAGGTGTCAGCAGCCAGGGAGGAGGTGCCTGGCCGTCGTGGCTTCCCGGGCTACATGTACACCGACTTGGCCACCATATATGAGCGCGCTGGGCGTGTGGAAGGCAGAAATGGTTCCATTACTCAGATTCCTATTCTTACCATGCCCAATGACGGTGAGTTATTTTCAAGTGGTTTTAATAAATAGCGATTTAAAGGACTCCTTTGGAGCAAGGTGCCTCGTTTGGGACACGCAGGACCATAGGAGATCCTTTGGCCTTTAGGCTTCCATTTGAATGTTGCAGTTCTTGGCTCTCTTTGCTGTCTGTATTGCTGCTAGAAATGCATTTCAGATTTCAGGACTGTTCTCCAGGCCTCTATCAGGAGTGCTTAGAGCACTAATCTTTGCATACGAGCACTTTAGTGTTATAGGGGGTTTCTAACTGATGAACCTTAGAAGCCGTTTACTATAAAAAACTGCCATGTCAGTGCTAGAAAGGATTTAAAAGGTCTGAAAACTGTCAAACCATTTTTTCCTCTCAGATATTACTCATCCTATCCCTGACTTGACTGGATACATCACTGAGGGACAAATCTACGTGGATAGGCAGCTGCATAACAGACAGGTGTGTGTTACATAGGTTAGAGCATATCTAATATGTTTTATATACGTTATTTTTGGAGTGTTAATGTTGAAATTCCTTCATGTGCCTCTTCCTGCAGGTTTACCCCCCTATTAATGTCTTGCCCTCCTTGTCTCGACTGATGAAGTCAGCTATTGGAGAGGGCATGACCAGGAAGGATCACGCGGATGTATCCAACCAGCTGGTACGTACAAAAGCAGAGGCGTATTTCAAATATAACCCTCGTTAAACAGCCCGTGAAGGGCACAGCTGCGATCCAGAGCCCTCCTGGGGCTGTTGTAAAGCATTGACTGAGTGTTCAGTGAGACTTGGTTTGAGTTTGAACAGAAATCGTCGTACAGATGATCAAGGTAAAAGCACTTGTGTTTCTGTCCCTCCCAGTACGCCTGCTACGCCATCGGAAAGGATGTGCAGGCTATGAAGGCTGTAGTTGGTGAGGAAGCTCTTACCTCAGATGATCTTCTCTACCTGGAGTTCCTGCAGAAGTTTGAGAAGAACTTCATTGCTCAGGGTAGGCATTTGTTCCAAGAACATCGCAGCATGCGTTAACACCTCAAAGGTCTTGTTCTCAGCTCTGCCTGCTGGCCAGACTCTTCCCTGCCTGCCCCTTATCTCACTCTGTGATTGCTTTCCACAGGTCCTTACGAAAACCGCACTGTTTACGAGACCTTGGACATTGGATGGCAGCTTTTGCGAATCTTCCCCAAGGAAATGTTGAAGCGAATTCCTCAGACAACGCTGGCTGAGTTCTATCCTCGGGATTCGACAGCCAAACACTAGCCACAGCTTCCTCTCTAACCCTTTGCTTTGTGAAATGCTGTTTGTTTTCTTTTTTTCATGTGTTGGTGTTTACTTGTCGCCCTTACAATTAAAACCAAGAGTAGGTGACAGTTGTGCCAGTGTTCCCATGTCCACTGCTACCAGTTTTTAAAATATCCCTTCTTCCAAAGCCTGGATCTTCAGGAAACTCTTTAGGCCAGCTCTTAAAAATGTGCAATAGCTCTCCTGAAGCTTGGGGTTTTTTTTTTGAACTGGACCTTTTGTTGGCATTTCAAGGGAATCTGAGGATTACCAGCCATTGCAAATCCTTACTTGCAAACCAGGAGCACGTGGTGTAGAAAACATGAAAGAGCAAACGTGACTTCCTTTGTGCAAAGCATCTGCTCAGGCTGATCGGACGCGGTTGCCGTGCTGCTGGTAGAACAGATGGCTCCGCTGTCCTGCTGGGGTGCTTGAAGACCAGGCTAATGCGGGAAGCGTGGTGCATGACAAATACCTTTGAAAAGTGCAAGTCACTCATTTTTAACTGTAGACTCAGATTCTTGAAGGTGTGCAAGAACTGAGGACACCAGTAGGCGCCCCAGGCGTTTTCTCCACCTTTTCAGAGGTCACAGGCCAGTGGGTTGCTACCTGATAAGGCTTAATTACAGCATTAAAAGTTTTAAATTGAGGTTTGCAGAGTAAGTTGCTTACTCTACCCTCTTTTTCCTTTGAATTCTGGAAGTGCCACAGGCACAAACCAGCAAGCGAAGCGTTGCGACATTGATAGTGTCCCAGTGGGCAAAACTCAAATGCGAGGCTTGGTGCTGCTGGTGAAGGGGATGATGTGAGCTGTGAAAAACCTCTTGCAGCTGGCACAGGTGTGCTGGTGAGAGGTCGGCTTTCCGAGTGTGTCTGGTACAAAAGGATGCAGTGGGAGAAAGCAGGGAAAGCAGGTGCCCGAATGGATATTTTGAATTCTGTTACAACGCACGCTCCGGGTGGCACTGGGTCCCGAGCCGTGTTTGGAGCTGTTGTGCTTTGCACTCCAGGCACGGATTTGGCCAGCCAGGAGAGCTCAGCATTCCCAAACACCGCACACTTGGCTACTCAGTTCCGTGTTGGTTTTCCCGAACGGGTTCAGATGAGGCTCCGAGCCCAGTGCTGGCAGGCTTTCTTGCTTTTCTCCTAGGCTTAATGTAGTCTAAGCTCTGGTCTCGCTAACCAAAGCATGTTGCACCTCTCTGAACGCCCTCGGTGCTTGTCTGGGAAGGTGCTAACGTGACGCGAATGGTGGTGTACTAATTCCAGCTTTCCCCAACGTCTCCTCTGTGCAGTTCTCTCTATAGTTTGTTCAGTGTTCTCTGTAACTTGGACTCCAATAGCGACTTTATTCTAGTGCATTCCACCTTAAAGCTGTGTCAAGTCTATTTTTCTGGAGGTAAGGATGGGTGGTTGAAAGTGTTGGCATGAGAATACTTTAATGTAGAGAATATCTAAATAAATTAAATATGGAAGGTGTTGAATGAAATGGAAGCTGTTGTGATTCTGTGGTTAAGAACAACTCCAGGTCTTTCAGCAGTGGCTGAGCTGTCCTGTGCTGCCGGGGATCCTCCTCACCCCAATGAAACTCCTTCATAATGTGCTGACAACGCTTCTTATTTCCATTTCTGTGTGTGCAGGGAGGACCACTTGAGTCACTCCCACGTTGTTACTGGAGCTGGTGGCTTTTGTTCATCAGAAGTCATGGATGCTCCAACCCTGGGGGTGTTCCAGGCCAGGTTGGATGGGGATTAGAGCCCCCTGACCCAGTGGGAGGTGTCCCTGCCCATGGCAGGGGGTAGCACTGGATGGGCTTCAGTTTGGGTTGGAAGGGATCTCATTCTATGGATCTATGATCAGGATTTGGCTTTCAGCTCCAGGACTGAATGCTTTGTGCGCCCAGAGTGGGTGGGTGGTGCTGTTGTGGGTGAGGATAACGTGATCGCTCTGTTTCCACATGGATCTTGGCGGGTGGATTGCGCTGGGGGAGGCTTGGAAACCTTACAAGGCTTCTTGAAAGTGAGCTTGAGCATCTGTTTACTTTAAATATTCAGTGTTGGCATCCTGCTAAGGGCGAGGGGGGGCCTGGGGAGGCTCATTCCGATATTCCATGCAGACAGCCGGGGTGGTAACTGCTTAAATCCCTGGAATCAGCCACTCATGGCCAAACTGCTGCAAGGGTTTCCCTGCTGGGGTTTAAAGTGAGGCTGGGGAAGGTGAGAGACTGAGAACGGTGTGAAACGAGATCTGGGCTGCTTCCTGATGGACTGGAGGGAGCTGAGGTAAACCCAGACACACTTTCCTCTGCTGAGCAACACATGCACATCAAACCCGGTCACTTCATGACGGCAGAGAGCGCCTTCCTGCTGGTTTTGCTGTTCCTCTTCAAAGAGTTGTGCCCTGAGCCGCTCCGACACCATCTCTGCACACCAGGGTTTGTTCCGACTGCAAAAGAAGCCTGGGGCTGTCTCAGATCCTCTCCTATTAAATGTTGTTCTCTGCTCTAATTCGAGCTGTTTCTCGTACAGAACTACAAGTCCTCGAGGTAGATAAAGGCATTAACTCAGTTCTTTAAAACCTCATTTAAATGTCCAGGCTGCAGCGTGCGTTTCACCAGGAGAGACACCGAGTTACAAATCCCGTGTCCCCAGCATTAATAATGGATTTGATTGTCCCACAGAGCTTGAGGGACTTCATTTCATGTGGAGGAAGGTGGATTTAGAATGCTAAAAACACCTCTGATGGCTTAAAAGTGTTTGTCCTAATTTTTGACTCTTTCTACCCATTTACCCCCTCAGTTACAGCCCCTCTGAGCTGGGGGAGAGCCTGCGGCCGGGGCAGAGTGACTTCGTGGCGAGGTGCTCAGCGATGCAGGTTTTGAAACCGGGGGTAGGAGAAGAAATTCCAAAGTGCAGCAAATTCCTGAAATCCTTCAGCAGGTGACGGGTTTAGGGGACAAAGGTTGAACAAGCATTCCTGAGAGTGAGCCGCGATACCTGCCAGCTCTGCATCCAGACACGGCAGCTCCTGGAATGTGTGATGTTAGAGCAAAGCACAAGGATCGTTCTGATTAGAAGAATATTCAATTAAGCTCTGCTAATTTGCAGCTGATGGGAGCACAGGGGAAGAGCCCGGCTGGGCTCCGGTGAGCGCAGCAGCCACGCAGCGGCACTGCAGGAGCGAGCGGAGAGGCGATGGAGCGAGGTGCCGCGCGTCTGCTCTCCAATCAGCCAAGGTTGCTGCAGTCCAGAAGGACAAGGCTGTTCCAGATCCTGTGTCACCTAGAAATAACTTTTTTTTTCCCCTTTTTTTCAAATAATTAAGCTGCCTCAGAAATTATCAGACCTGCTGGATGCAGCAGTGCGTGCAGCGGTGCTGCTGCGCTTGCTTGGGTGCTGCTGACGGTCAATGCACTGGATTCTTGAAGGGTGTTTGTGGGGACCCGGGGCTGCTTTGCTTGACTTTGTAAGGTCGAGGGAAGGTTGTGTTTACAAGCACAGAACCAGCTGGCTGGTGCTCTGAGGCTCTGCTGTTCTTACCTAGGGGAGTTAATTCGGGCTTACTTGCCTCTAGGACCTCTGCTTCACTGAGCCGTGTGTATCTGGTAGAGGTTTGGAGCCAAATCCATTGCTGACCCTCTCCCCTCTGCTCCCTGCATGCATGCGGGCAAGAGGCTGCGCTGCAATGGCTGCGCTGCCGGTGCCATGCTGCTCCTCGCTGGCAGTGACTCCCCTTGGCATCACCGGGCGTGCCTGAACCTGCTCCCCTCCAGCTCTGGAGACGGGAAGCAGGGCAGAAATCATAGAACCATGGAAGGGTTTGGGTTGGAAGGAACCTTAAATATCCTCCAGTTCCACCCCCCCTGCCATGGGCAGGGACACCTCGCAATGGATCAGGGGGCTCCAAGCCCCATCCAACCTGGCCTGGAACACCTCCAGGGATGGGGCAGCCACCACTGCTCTGGGCACCCTGGGCCAGGGCCTCCCCACCTTCATTGTGAATAGTTTCTTCGCAATATCCAATCGAAACCTTCCCCTTTCCAGTTTAAAGCTCCTTCCCACTCATCCTGTCACTCCAGGCCCTTGGAGAAAGCCCCTCCCCAGCTTTCCTGCAGCCCCTTTCAGCCCTGGGAGCTGCTCTAAGGTCTCCCCAGAGCCTTCTCCTCTCCAGGCTGAACAACCCCAACTCTCCCAGCCTGGCCTCGTACAGGAGCTGCTCCAGCCCTTGGATCATCTCCGTGGCCTCCTCTGGACCTGTTCCACCAGTTCCATCTCCTACTTATGTTGTAATTCCAGAACTGGACACAGGGCTCCCTGGCTGCTGGAGGGAACACATCTGCCAGCGTGGGCAGAGCATTGCTGTCACCCTGGCAGGTCCCTGGGTCGTAACAGAGCCTGCCCTACAGGCGAGAAGCTGCCAGGCAGCGAAGAGTCTGAGCCTGGCACAGTGCCCTGCAAGGGAGGAAGGACAGAAATAGCTTTAACTCCCATCAGCCAGAGGCCTGGGGAGCAGGCTGGGGCTTGCAGCACAGCTATTTTAGCACCAAGATGAGAACACAGCACTTAGGAAGGCATCAGGAAGACATACTTCACCATGAGGGTGGTGAGACACTGGCACAGATTTCCCAGGGAGGCGGTGGCCGCCCCATCCCTGGAGGTGCTCAAGGCCAGGTTGGATGGGGCTTGGAGCCCCCTGATCCAGTGGGAGGTGTTTGGGGTTGGAACTGTCTGGGCTTTGAGGTCTCTTCCAACCCAACCCATTCCATGATTCTACAGCGCTTCACTGTGAAAATGAAGTGGGAAAGCAAAAAGGGCACTCGGGATGGGGAGGAAAGGGTGCCCATCTGCGTGGCATCGGGCCGTGAGCCACCAGCGGGCAGCTCCTGGCACGGCGCTGAACAAACAGCCCAATATTTCACAGCGAGGAGACAGCAGGTACCGTGCTAAATGGGACGTGTTGATCCCCCAGCTGCTCCCTTCGCGCATTTACGCACTGTTTGCTTTTTTCCCTTTCTATTTTTTTTTTTTTTAAGTAATGAGGGCTGCCTGGGGGTCTGATCCCCCCTTTGCCAACTGATGTCAGAGCCCGTCGAGGAGCACACGCCAGCTGTCGGCTCATTTAGGAGGGGAGGGGAGCAAATATTGGACACGTTCTTTTCCCCCTCACCCTGCCCCTTGGGTTTTCGGTTGGGACTGGCAGATGCAAGGCAGGGGAGCAGGCTGGTGGGGAGAGCTGCTGCACGTCATTTGCACATCAAAAGCAGCTTTGCCTCCGACCCTCTCTCACCCTGTGAGCGAGAGGTGGCTCGGTTTAATTGCTCTTTCAAAGGCAGCCTTGGTCTTGTCTCTGCTGAGATTTTTACGGCTGACTCTGCCCGCCTCCCCCCCCCCCCCCCCCATAACCAGGACCTGGTGCGGTGGCACCGGGGTGTTAAAAGGAGATGCAAATCAGCTTTTCTCTGACTTGAAGCTTATTTGCATCTGCTGATTAGTTCAACAGCTAATTCGAACTCCTTCTGCTTGAGGACGGTTGGTGCTCGGGCAGCTGGAGCTGAGCTAACCCAAAGCACAGAGGAGAAGCCCACAGAATCACAGAGTGTCCTGAGTTGGACGGGACCCGCAAGGGTCATCGAAACATGGGATGGGTTGGGTTGGAAGGGACCTCAAAGCCCATCCAGTGCCACCCCCTGCCATGGGCAGGGACACCTCCCACTGGGTCAGGGGGCTCCAAGCCCCATCCAACCTGGCCTGGAACACCTCCAGGGATGGGGCAGCCACCACTGCTCTGGGCACCCTGGGCCAGGGCCTCCCCACCCTCACAGCAAAACATTTCTCCCCCAGATCTCATCTCAATCTCCCTTCTTGCAGCTCAAACCCTTCCCCCTCATCCTGTCCCTGCACTCCCTGATCAAGACCGTCCCATGAGTCTACAAATAGTGTTGTTTTCTGCCCCTCAGCCTCCCTCCTTGCTGTTTAGACCTGTGAAACCACCAGATCCGTGCAGAGCAAACAGACTCCAAGTTGTTTGGTTTTGGGGGAAAATCAGCTGAAACAGCCCAAACACATCCTTGTTTCCGTTAAGGCATTTCCGTTCTCTCTCTCCCCCTCCGTAATTGTTTTCTCCAGCTCTCCTCCAGAGATGCCTCTGCCCGCTCCAAGGCTGGGCACCACCAGAGCTGGGGGGTTTGGGCTGCACAGGGTTGGGATGAAAATTGTCTTTACCCACAGAGCAGGAGGTGTGGGCTGGGAGCGGGGCCAGGAGGATTATCGCCTCCTCTCCGATTCCCCCCCGTGTCTGCCGGAGGGGGGCTGCTGCTTTTCCATGCATGGGTTATCCCAGCTGCAGAGTGGAGATAAAGCCGCTCGCCCACGCAGCAAAGCGCTCGCGGGGCTGGGAACAAACAGGGCCAGGTGGAAGGATGTCCCCAAAGGGGACCTTGGTGTGCTGTGATAAATGGCTTGTGGCTTGGGATGAGATGTGCCCCGGAGAGGGGAACGGCAAAGCGCCGCTCTGCATCGCCGCTCGCTGGAGGTTAAAGCTCTCCAGGCACTCGGAGAGGCAAAATCGATTTTAAAAAATTTATTTATAAATAAAAACATAAAATTACCAGTAGTTTACATCGGTCACCAGAAATAACATCCAAAAAAACCTGCAGAAAAATAATTATATGTACAGGCTGAGCCCGGCCGGGCGCGGAGCTCACGCCGGGAGCGACAGAGCTGCGATGCGGACGGTCACACACAGCGTTGTGCAAAGGCAGCACGGCGACGCCTCGGGGCGATCACATCATACAGCGCTGGCTGGGGGGGACACGAGGGGCTGGGGTGACGGGGACCTGGGGTGGTGCCACTGAGGCTGGTGGGAGCAGGGACAGGGCTGGGGGCTGCAGGATGGGGCTCTGCTCCCCTTAACACCCCTTGTTTGGCACTGGGGGCTCCTGGTTGTGCAGGGGGGGTTGCAGAGCCCTCGGTGTGGGGCTGTGGCGTGGATGATGCAGGAAATCCCTTCTGGCCTCATCCTTCAACTCCTGGTCTTCTCTCCAAATCATCCTCCAGAAGGTCTGGGCGAAGGCTGGTTGACCCAGCGTGGTCCTGACCTGCAGCCGCGGGGCTGGAACTGGGATTTGAGTTGGCTTTTCTCCAGGAGACCATGGCTAAGGATCAGCTTGTGCTGTGTGCCAGGACTGGGACCGGCTGGGATGCTGGGGGGCGGGTGCAGAAGGCACAGACTGGTTTCCGTGTGTCACCTTTAAAGGCTTGGCTTGAGCGGGGTGAGCGATGCTGATTTCTTGCTGCTTGTGCACAGCTCGGAGCCCTTGGCCAAATTTGCAGCATGGGATTGTGCAAGAATTCCCTCCGCAACCCTGGGATGGGGCTTCCCGGGGGAGACCTCCACCCTGGCAAGCTGGATGCCAGCTGATTCCCTCCCGAACCATGCCGAGATGTGGAGGGACAGGAGAGCCACCGCTGGTGATGTGCAGTGGAGCTTTGTTATCCACTTGCCGGCGGCAAGAGGGGAATTTTAAGAGCTTGGGTGGAAAACAAAGTGAAAATGGTTGGTTTGGGGTTTTGTGGTTGGTTTGGGGTTTTAACCAGCTCTTGTTGGTGGGATCCCGTGGTCGTAAAGGCACGGGAGGAGATAAGGCATCCAGGAGGAACGGTGGCAGTGAGGGAGTGAGAGCACGTGGGGTCACGGGGCAAACACAACCGGCTTCGCCCTCAATTCCTCAGGGCTGGCTGTGGCTTGGAGATTTCTGTTGATCCTTAAATCCAGTTGCCGGTCTGGCAGCTGGAGAAAGGGGACACCGAGTCCTGGTCCATCAGGGCAGGGTTCGCTGGGCTCGCCGTGGCTGTGAGGAGGGCTGTGCTGGGGTGGGTGCAGGGTGGGCTGTGCTCGTTAGTGGAGGGGTTTTGGTGGGGCTGTGGGCTGTAACGAGCGGAGGGGTCTCTGTGTGTGTGTAGGATCCTTCCTGAGGCACTACAGCAGCCGATGGATGGGACGAGTGGACGTGAAGCCTGCGCTGGAGGCAGGAGGTGGCTCCTTGCTCCAACTTTGCCCCGGACTGGAGGAAGGTTAAGGAGATGTGAGAGCAGCACGGTGCCTCCTCCAGGCTGTGGGCAGGGAGCAGATAGAGACGTTCCATGGCCAATTCTTCTTGAAGGTGGTGGGAAGGACTGTGGTGTCCCCATCCCCAGAGCTGTGCTGTCATGGGATCCCAGCCTGGAGCAGAGCATTCCCCTGGGAGTTTTGCATCATCTTGTTCCCCGATGGGAGATCGTTTGCTGAAGTCCTCTTCCCTGGCCACCCTTGTCACTGGCTTCTCAGTCCTACAAGGGGACAGAAGGGTTGGGGTGGGGGTGAGGGGGAGCTGCTGGCACGTCACCATTGGCACGAGTTGCTTGTTCACTTCTGTAACACGACAGGCACCGGGAGGGGAGCGGGGCCGGCGAGCTGGCCAGGCCACCAGCCCCACTAATAAATACATGGCTCATCTCAACTGTACAAGGCGTGGGGCAGCGCTTCTCACCAGGCAGAGATGGCCACCCCCAAGCTGCAAGGAGGAGAAGGCAGACCTGGCTCAGATCTCGGTGGCGATGATGTCCTCGTAAGGGACGTCGGCGCCAGGTATGTCCAGCTCGATGGGTTCTTTGCCATCTTCACCCGCAGCGAGCTGCTGGAGCATCTTCTCCAGGTTCTGGTTCCTCTTGTACATGTGCAGGTAGCTCTGCTGCAGCTGCTTCTGGTAGTGGATCACCTTCTCCTTCTCCTCCTTCCATGTCTGCCGCTCGTGCTGGAAGCTGGAGGTCATCTGCTCGTTGGTGTCCCGCTCAGCCTTCAGCTCTGCCCTCAGCCTCTCCACCTCTCCCTGCAGGGCTTGAGCATTGTCCACCATGGCACAGGGCCTGGCCACCTCCCGGGCTTCACTCAGCTGCTCCTTGAGGATAGCAAGCTCTGTCCGCAGGTCCACGATCTCCTGCTCTAGCAGGTTCACCTTCTCCCTCAGCAGCTCGGACTCGTTCTTCTTGCGCTGGAGCTCATTCTCACACACCTCCAGCTCCATGGCTTTGGTGCGCAGCGAGCCCTCCAGGTCCTGGGTCTTCATCTCCAGCCCTTCCATCTTCACCCTCACCTCCTTCAGCTGAGCCTTCAGGCTGAGGATCTCGGTGGTCTTGGTGTTGAGCTCAGTCTGGGACTCCTTCAGCTGCTGCTTCAGGAGGGAGATCTCCCCTGACTTCTGGCAGACCTGCGGGGAGGGAAGCAGCACCCGAGTTAGGGCTGTGCCTTGGAGAAATCCCACAGCACCCATGGTTTCCCGTGCAAGCCATGCTGGGCACAGGTGGCATTTGCTGTGTGGAAGACCTCAAAATCCTATCTAGGGAAATGGCCCGGGCTCAGGGGCTGGAGGGGACCCCACGCTCTCCGTGCATCAACACCCCAGCTGACATGGGAGGCTGCTGGTGAGCAGCTGCGAGGATTTAAGGAGCTGACAGTCCTCAGCTGAGGTGTGGAAATAGAGGGTGTTGAGAAAGTGTTGAGGTCTCAATACCCCGTCCAACACATCTGCCGAAGCCACTGGTGATGGCTCACGTGGTGACTTACACTCGCTGAGCTCGTTTCACACACCCATGGCACCCTGAAAACCTGCAGCTGGGAGCAAAGCACCGAAAAAGCCGGGTCTGGAGAACAAGTCTCAGGAGGAGCAGCTGAGGCACCCAAGGCTTTTTAGCCTAGAAAAGAGGAGGCTGAGAGACCTCACATCATGCTCTGCAGCTCCCAGAAAGGACATTGTGGTGAGGTGGGTGCTGGGCTCTTCTCCCAAGGAACAAGGGATAGGATGGGAGGAAATGGCTTCAAGTTGTGCCAGGGCTGGTTTAAACTGGATATTGGGAAACATTTCTTTACTGAAAGAGTGGTGAAGCCTTGGACCAGGCAGCCCAGGGCAGTGGGGGAGGCTCCATCCCTGGAGGGGCTCAAAGAACGTGTAGAGGTGGCACTTTGGGACAGGGTTTAGCAGGCACGGTGGGGTTGGGCTGGCGGTTGGACCGGATGAGCTGAGAGGTCTCTTCCAACCTTAATGACTTTGTAATTCTGTGATTCTAAATCCTGCTGGAGCCTAAAGTGTGGCTGGTTCAGCTGCTCCTGGTGACAGCTGTTGAGGGTTCAGCAACCGGCCGCTCCTGGTGTGACCCTATGGCTGGAATTTCAGCAGGGATTGTGGAACAGCCTGGAAAGGTGACTGGAAAATGTGCCCCGAGGGGCCGGGGAGCATCAGCTTGGGAGCAAATGAAATCAAGATACTGCAAACGATCTGAGAAATCCTTGCATGGGAAGGGAGGGAAGGCGAGCACGGCGCCTAGGGGAAATACCTGTGCTTCTCCCCGTGCAGCCGCGGTGAAACGATATCTGTGGGTGTCACTCAGGCAGCTGAGCTGAATTTTCAGCAGTTTAAGCATCTTTTGTGCAGCGATGCCCAATCAGCAGGAAAACTAAGCTTAAAGCGAGAGTGGAAGGTTTTATTGCTCTCTAATAGATGGCCATGGCAAGTCCCAGTCGTTCCCAATTCCACGTGGGAAGGCAGCTTTACCGCTCCTTTGGGGCAGCCTGGAAACCTTGCGCTGGAGGCTGGAAATGTGAAGCTGTTTTAACGACTGGGGGTTTGTGCAGTCGTTGTTTCTGTGTATGAAGTGAAGTGCTGAGGGGGTGAGGGGGCAGTGAGTCACTCAATTGCAACGCACAGAGCCTCCGCGTGATGGACAAGGGCTCTCCTCGGCTTTAATCTCTGGCTCCTCCAGCCTGGGCTCTGTGTGTGCACCATCTGCACCGAGCACCCATGGTGCTGCTGGGTGCAGGTATGGAAATGGAGAAGAGCTGTGCAGGTGCCGGAGCTATCGCCTTCCACGCACGCGCTTTGGTAGCCCGAGGTACCTCTCGGTGCTCCCACTTACCTCCCACTGGGTCTCCTCCAGCGCCGGGGCGAAGCTGGTCTTCTCCTTCTCGTAAGACCTCAGCTTGGTCTCCAGCAGGTTTTGCTCTTTCATGAGGTTCTCCAGCTCCTCCCGGAGCTGCTTCTTCTCCTGCTGCAGCTGGAACACCTGGAGGTGAAGGACCTGCTGCGTACGCTGGGTTTTCTGTGAAGTTTGCTTGAGCTTGCTGTTGCATTTCTGCTTGAGGCCCTCCAGCTCTTCCTTGCAGCGCCGCTGCTTCTCTTCATAAGCTTGGCAGGAGCTGAGTTCCTTCTCCTCGAAGCTGGACTGAAGCTCCTGCAGCTCTCCTTCCCTCTCGAGCAGCTTCTGCTCCAGCTCCTGGATGGTGGACTCGTCCGTGGAGATGGGCGAACGGATGCAAGTGGTCTTCTCGGCGGCGTGGTGGTGGGAGGCTTTGCCAGGGTTGAGGATCTTGTTACCCCCATCGGAGAAGGACATGGCCTTGAGGCTCATCATGTTGCTGTCCTGGATGATGGCACACTGCAAGATGTTGTGGGCTGAGCCCCCGAAGCGGCTGATGGGTCCCATGGGCGTGACGAGGGGGTCGAGCTGGTAACTGCTGCTGGTGCTGTGGGTGGGGAGGCTGGACATGGAGTTCCTGCCGGAGTCGGACAGAGCCCCCGAGCACAGCGCCGGCTTCAGCTCCTGCTCCTTGGCTTTGTCCAAGGGATGCAGCTGCTGCGAGAGGTGACCCCCGCTCTCCGGGGAGGAGTGGAGGATGGCGCCAGCCCGGGGCAGCACTGGCTTGAAGGCGGTCGGTCGCACAGCTGGTTTCTCAGCACCCTGGGGAGAAGAGCAGAGCCCATCAGCACACAGCGACCTGTTGTCCCCCATCCCTTCTATCCTCAAGGATGAGACCCCCATGGCCTGGGTCTCCATCAAGGGCTGAAAGCTCAAGAGGATGCTGACAGCCAAAACTGGGAGGGAAATGGCATTTTGGAAATGAAAGGAGATGGATGATATTGATGTCCAAATCTCCACATGCAGCAGCTGGCAGAGTGCCCTCAGCACCTCCCTGCCGCCTCTGTCCTCCCACTTCCTTGGCATAAACTGGTGCCTCTGAGCCTTCTCCTGGACCAGGACAACGCTGCACCTGCTTTGAGGCACCAAAATCCCAATAGCACTGGGGATTTCATAGAATCATAGAAGGGTTTGGATTGGAAAGGACCTCCAAGCCCACCCAGTGCCACCCCCTGCCATGGACAGGGACACCTCCCACCGGATCAGGGGGCTCCAAGCCCCAACCAACCTGGCCCCGAGCACCTCCAGGTGTTTCAATACTAACCACTTCCAGTTGACTGGGAAAAGGCATCAGCTTCTGTGGCGTGGGTGTCCCGAAGTCCATACCACTCGTCCCAGCTTGGCTGACCAGCTCCCCGCCACCAAGCGAGGTATAGTCCGCTCGGTGGGAGCCGTGTGCCTTCTGGCTGACCTTGATGTAAAAGAAGTCCTCATTCTTGCTGCTTTTGGAGCTGGATTTGTGGCTGGAGTCTTGGGAGAAGCCGAAGCGGAGCAGCCCGTCCGAGTACCTGTTGAGCTTTTTCAGGTGGGATGACTTGCGGAGTTTGTACTGGGAGGCTCGGCAGTGCTTGCTGTGGAAGCTGTGGCCAGAGATGAGGCTACTGACGCTGCCCATGCTGCTCCCGGGGCGGGGGGTCCGGGCAGCGAGAAGAGCCGGCGGCTGCTGCAATCATAGCAAAGACCTCGTTGTGCGCGGGAGCTGAGAGCCTGGGGGAGGCAGAGAGAGACGAGTGAGGGGAAGAAGTCTGGGAAATGGGTGCAATGCTGCGCCCACGGTCAGGGCATTGCCAGGAGTGGGGTCGTTCCTGATGGCATGAGTGTGTAAACACACACCTTGCACACGCATTTGAGTACGAGCTGCCATCGGCTTGTGAAAGGACCTTCAAGTCCTTTAAAAACAACCCAGCATCCATTATTAGAATGGTCAATAAACCATGAGGAACAATACCTAAAGCTCCATCAGGTTACATCAGAGAAACACAGAATGGTTTGGGTTGGAAGGGACCTCCAAGCCCATCCAGTCCCACCCCTTGCCATGGGCAGGGACACCTCCCACTGGATCAGGGGGCTTCAAGCCCCATCCAACCTGTCTTGGCTTCCAGAGATCATGGAATCATTTGGTTGGAAATGACCTTTAAGATCATTGAGACCAACCATCCCTGTCCACTGCTAAATCAGATCCCTGAGCACCTCATCTGCCCAAACACCTCCAGGGATGGGAATCCACCACCTCCCACAGCCATTCCAGTGCATGAGAATCCTTTTGGTGAAGAGATTTTTCCTGATGTCTAATCTGGACCTGCCCTGGCTGGGTCAGGGTCTGTGTGTGCAGATGAGCCGGTTGGTCCTTGGGTGTGTGCGAAGGGCGAGGGATGCTTGCTGGGGCTGGTACCCTGCTGCCAGCCCAGGGCTGCTCCTTGCCATACTCCACCAAAGCCCCAGGTGAAATGAGGGAGGTAGGGAAGAGCAGGGCTTTTCCCTGCTCCTCCAGGAGCCCCCAGGCTGGGTGGCTCCTGTGGTGGCACTGCTCCCAGCTGGCTGGATGTATCCTGCCCCAGGGTTCCTCAGGAGCTGCTGGGTACGGTGCTCCTGGGTGGGTCCAGGAGGGTTATGAGAAATAGGAGTCTCTATAATTAAAGGGAGGAGAAAAAGGGATTTGTAGTGATTTTTAGGCAGTAATTTCAACAAGCACCCGCTCCTCCTGCTTGTTCCATGCTGGATGGATCCCGTCTCATGACAACCGTGCCCAGCACTCGAGCTGCAGTCACATCCCCTCCTGCATCGCCAGCCTATCGCTCCCTGATTCCTCTTCCATTTCCAGTGCTCCTCTTAACCTGCCTGAAAAGGGATGCTGTGAGGCTTAATTACGCTTAATGCCTGCGCAGCACTTAAGAAGATGAGAGGCATTTGGTGAGTGCTAAGTATTGTGCTAAGGGTTCAGAGGTATGTGGGGCTGTGCATTAATTCTCTTTGCTTGGGGGGGAAAAAGTGTAAAATGAAATCCCAGCTCCCGGTGGCCTTTGCAACGCTCAGCTCCCGGTGTCAGGGCTATAATAGAGATGCACCTTCCATCTGGATAATTAAAGGGTGAGGTGATTAGAAGGGGAAGGAGCCGCTCGTAGGCAGGAGTTAGTGCATAATCAAAATAGGCTAAATCCTGTTTGCATGATTCTGTCCATGAGAGAGGAAATGTTTCTGCTCTCTGCTGCAGCAGAACAGCTCAAACTCCTGCTCAGTGTCAGCACTGCATGGTCTGACTCTTCTGGCCTTCCCAGAAGGACAACGGCGTCCTGGACTGCACTGAAAGAAGCGCGGTCAGCAGGGTGAGGGAGGGGATTTTCCCCCTCTGCTCCACCCTTGTGAGACCCCACCTGGAGCCCTGGTGATGATCCGAGGCCTGGAGATGATGCGAGGGCTGGAGCAGCTCCTGTACGAGGACAGGCTGGGAGAGTTGGGGTTGTTCAGCCTGGAGAGGAGAAGGCTCTGGGGAGACCTTAGAGCAGCTCCCAGGGCTGAAAGGGGCTGCAGGAAAGCTGAGGAGGGGCTCTGGATCAGGGAGTGCAGGGATGGGATGAGGGGAAGGGTTTTGAGCTGCAAGAGAGGAGATTGAGATGAGATCTGAGGGAGAAATGTTTTGCTGTGAGGGTGGGGAGGCCCTGGCCCAGGGTGCCCAGAGCAGTGGTGGCTGCCGTATCCCTGGAGGTGTTCCAGGCCAGGTTGGATGGGGCTTGGAGCCCCCTGACCCAGTGGGAGGTGTCCCTGCCCATGGCAGGGGGTGGCACTGGGTGGGCTTTGAGGTCCCTTCCAACCCAACCCATTCCATGATCCTACCTTTTTCCCAGTTCTTTATGTCCTGCCACGCGTTGGCTCCTCCACATCCCCAACACGAACTCATCCTGCAGCTTTGTTTCCTTTTTCCCTGTGCCCTGAGGACCTGGATTGATTAATTGTCAAGGCAGAATACCCGCTTTAATCCCTAAATCCATTTTGGGGAGATTACGAGAAGTAAGGACCGAAGTCTGAGCTGCTGCCTTGGATGCCGATGTGTTAAAAGCGATCAATGACTTGGCCTCCATTCACTTTTGTAGGGTGAGAGGCAGAATGTGTGCGGCGGGGGAGGAATTGCTGCAGAGAACAGGATAATTGGCGCAGGAGGCTGCTCCGCAGCGTGTGTTCCCAACACCGCGTTCGTGCGTGCGCGCCTGCCGAAGAGAAAAGGCAGCGTCACCGCGGCAGAGCTGCCAAGTGTAGCGACAGCATCCCGGGGACAGCGTTCAACATATGCGGGGGGGAGAGTAGCCGGTGTGTTTAGACACCTGTGGCAGCAATGTCAGGGAGGTTTGATGCCTTAAAACACAGAGCAGCACAGGGTGCGTGGATTCACAGCTCTGGGGGCGCCAGGTTTGCTGCTGCTGGGGCCAAACCCCCTTGGACAGAGGTGTTCTTGTGGTTTTGGGTGCCTGCAGAAGGCAGGAGAAATGTGGGGAAGGAGAGCTGGGACTTTCCAGCCTCTTGGCAGGAGGTGTTTCAATCAATCCCAGCCCTCCTACACATGCCCGAGAGGGCTGGGCATGTCTTTTTCTTCTTCTTGCCTCGTTCGATTTAAAAATGAACACTTTGAAAGCCGTGGAGGAGTTGGCATTCAAACACAGCCTTAGCAGAAAGAGAAAGACTCTGGAGACAGCGCAGCTGGGAGCACATCGAGCGCAAGGCTTCCACTCCAGCTCCAACCAGAATCATGGAATTAAGGCTGGAAAAGACCTCTAAGCTCATTGAGTCCAACCATCAGCCCAGCCCCACCGTGCCTGCTAAACCCTGTCCCAAAGTGCCACCTCTACACGTTCCTTGAACCCCTCCAGGGATGGAGACTCCACCACTGCCCTGGGCAGCCTGGTCCAACACCTGACCACTCTTTCTGTGGAGAAATTTTTCCTCATAGCCAATCTAAACCTCCCTTGAGGACATTTCCTCTTGTCCTATGGTTGGTTACCTGGGAGCAGAGCCCAGCACCCACCTCACCACACCCTCCTTTCAGGAGCTGCAGAGAGCGATGAGGTCTCCCCTCAGCCTCCTCCAGGCTAAACAGCCCCAAGTCCTTCAGCCACTCCCATAACCCTTGTTCTCCAGCCCCTTCCCCAGCTCTGTTCCCTTCTCTGGATGCGCTCCAGCCCCTCGATGTCCTTCTTGTCATGAGGGACCCAAAACTGAACTCAAGATTCAGCACTGAACTTGGCCCTTTTCCTTGTTCAGCCTCTCTGGCGCACGCTTGCATCTTCCCCTGCATCAAATCCAGTGTCCGTGAGCCTCTACAGGGAACCAGATCGCTTTGCAGAGCCACAAACCCCAGCCCTTATGTACACGCATACATATTTAGATAGATGTATATTTTAAGGGGTTTTGCATGCTTGGCAGCAGCCACAGTTTGGTGGGGTTTAGACATATTGCAACGTGTAAAAGGGAGTTGGAAAACAAAAATAGATGTAAGTGATGCTGAGTGTGCAGGGTCTGAAAATGCCTCGGTACCCCCGGGTGCCCCAGTGCGTGGGGAGGGCTGCCGGAGGCGGGAGCGTGCCTGAGTGAATCCTGGAATGGGTTGGATTGGAAGGGACCTCAAAGCCCACCCAGTGCCACCCCCTGCCATGGGCAGGGACACCTCCCACTGGATCAGGGGGCTCCAAGCCATCCAAGCTGGCTTTGAGCATGGTTGTGGCACCAGCTCACGCTGCGGTGAGCAGTGCAGGCAGCCTGGGCATCGTGTAGGTGTGTCGGGGCTGGACATGCGCACGACTGCAGAGGGCACGTTGTCCACTCCAGGTCCCTGTGTGGGATGGTGATGTCAGCCTATCTCCATCTAGGACAAGAGGAAACGGCCTCAGGTTCCACCAGGGCAGGTTCAGATTGGACATCAGGGAAAATTCCTTCACTAAAAGGGTTTTTGGGCACTGGGACGGCTGTGGGAGGTGGTGGAGTCCCCATCCCTGGAGGGGTTTAAAAGATGGGCAGATGAGGTGCTCAGGGGTCTGGTTTGGTAATGGACAGGGACGGTTGGACTCAATGGTCTCAAAGGTCTTTTCCAACCAGGTGATTCTGTGATTTTACGATCCCTGTAGCCAAACGCTGCAGCTCCTGGGCTCTCGATACTAAACATGATTACTTTGAGCCGTGCTTTGCGCTGCCGCTTGCCAATTAACGAGGACAGAAAGCCAGAAAAGACACAAGCCTTTCCCTCTCGCTCTGCTGCCTCTGGCAAAGGAGCCCCTCAAAGCTCTTTTGTCGCTGTGACGGCGAGGGGGCCGTGGCGATGGCACGAGCCGCGTGGCGCTGGGACCCCCGGGCTGCTGCTGTGCCGAGGGCAGGCTCTGCCCTCCGTGACCCTTCGTGGGGCTTCAAGGGGCTCTTAACAAACCCCATGGAGGCGGTGAGCCGGGAGGCTCAGGGGTCTGGCAGCGATCGCCCATGGGATGGAACCCCAGCAAACACCCCAGCTAAACCCGCAGGATCAGGGGCTGAACGCCAGGATTGCACCCACTCTTGATTTTGCAGAACCAGAGGAGGGGGGGAAATGAATGGCATCTCACATTGCTCACAGTCGTGCTTACCCTGCAGTCGCACGTGGGAGAGATCAACTCCTTTCTGAATGGGCTGCAGGAATTTAACCTTATCTCCTGGCAGCACAGTTTCTTTGAAGCCGTTCCCCCTTCCTTGCACCATTTTACTCTCTGCCTTCCCCAGCCAGGGCATCTTAGCGAGAGCCTTCGTTCCCTTCCAGGCTTCGCAGTGTTACTCTGCCCCTGCCGATCCTGTTCTTCTCCCCTCGCTCTGCGAACGCTTCCTTCTCCCCTGCACTCTCTCGCCTACTCTTTTTTCCTCTTGAATTATTATTCATCATTTCTGTGCAGATGCACCCACACATTTGGGTGTTTGTTGGGAGATGCAGAGATAATGGAGAAGAAGCCGCAGCAGCTGCCAAGAGCCTGGATGCAGAAGCAGCCTCCTTCCACTTTCCCTCGATCGCTACCAGGTGATGTACCCCTGTTTTTTGCAGTGATTTGGGTTTTTGACACACCAGGAGTGTGGCCCTAGGGGAAAATAT
This sequence comes from Neomorphus geoffroyi, assembly GCA_033558235.1. Classification (NCBI taxonomy): domain Eukaryota; kingdom Metazoa; phylum Chordata; class Aves; order Cuculiformes; family Neomorphidae; genus Neomorphus; species Neomorphus geoffroyi. The sequence continues at coordinate 1,602,636 of JAUMJM010000056.1, forward strand.
GGGGATTTCCATGGTAAAAGGCCCCACAGGTGCTACCTGGGGCACCTGACACGTGTTTTAATGAAGGGAATGGCTTAACACAAAGCTTGGAGGGCAGCAATCCCACCTGGCTGGATTTGGGATCTGCAATCAAAACTGAGTTCTGGTATCAGGACTCTTCCTCCCAGTGCTGAAAGGGACTCCAGGAAAGCTGGGGAGGAGCTCTCGATCAGGGATTGCAGGGATGGGACGAAGGGGAAGGGTTTTAAGCTGCAAGAGGGGAGACTGAGATCTGAGGTTTTGCTGTGAGGGTGGAGAGGCCCTGGCCCAGGGTGCCCAGAGCAGTGGTGGCTGCCCCATCCCTGGAGGTGTTCCAGGCCAGGTTGGATGTGGCTTGGAGCCCCCTGATCCAGTGGGAGGTGTCCCTGCCCATGGCAGGGGGTGGCACTGGATGGATTTTATAGAATCATGGAATCCAAACTATTCCATGATTCTATGATTTCTCTCTCTGCAAGCAACAGCATTAATTTCACTGCGTACCCAAACCATTCTATGATTCTTTGACCCCAACTCCAAATGCTAACGAACACCAGGCTAATGAGACAGACTGTCCCTGGGCTGTGTGAGCATCTTATCATAGAATCATAGAACTACTCGAGTTGGAAGGGATCCCAAAGGATCATCGGGTCCAACTGCTATCCCTACACAGGACACTCCTCAAATTTGCACCATGAATGTCTGTCTTTGCCTGCCTCTGCTTGGACTTAGGACCTCTTCCCACGCCCAGTTTGAGTTGGGCTCTCTGAAACCTGCTCATTTTGGTCTCCAAAGAAATGGCAGCAATCGGGCTTGGAGAGTCCCATCAGCGCAGCCGACCTTGCCCCCACCCTGTAATCTTCCCCCTAATCGCGCTAATGGGGATGAATTCAAACACCGCCCAGGCAGGCGCCATCCTTGTGGTGTTCAATGGTGGCTCTGTGCCGGAGAAGGGCCCCTTTACAAGGCTTTCATTCACTCTAATTCATTGTCCCCCACTCATTCATTGACATTCATTGGGATCATTTTGATCGGGAGGCAGGGAGTGAATTGAGTCCAAGCTTCACAAAGCGGCGCACCATGTGTTCTGCCCTGATTTGCCATTAGTGAAGGGGGGACACTCCAGATGAAGAATAACCAGCCTCAATTACATGTTACATCCACTCTAGTAGCCCAGGAGTCCATCACACTTAATGTTATTTCAATGAACACTAAGAGAATTCACACCCACTGGCTGGTGCTTGTTAAGAGGAGCCAGAAGTGGCTTTGGCAAGGAGCTGGGTGGGCTTTGTGCCAGTGCAGCAGGAGGAGGCTGTGCCACCTCTCTGCCCATGCCCTCTGGCAGCTGGGCTCTTGCACCACTGCTGCAGGTCCTGGAGGTGGAGGTGCAATTGCTCAGTTGGGGAAAAAAAGGCAATAAAAGGCAATCTGTGTCGGTTTTGAAGCCCAGCGGCAGCACCAAGCTCTTTGCACCCAGTTCCTGGCTCGGGTCGTGCTGCCCTTCCTCCTGCCAGCCCCGCTGGAAAAGCCACACATCGGCGCTGGATTCAGCATCATAGAATCACCGAGGCTGCTAAAAGACCTCTCAGACCATCAAGTCCAACCATCAGCCCAACCCCACTGTGCCTACAGCTTTGGAAAGAGCCTGAAGGAGCTCTGTACTCCTCTATCTCATCCTTTGAGCAACTGAGTCACCAATCCTGACCAGAGATGAGTCAATAGGTGGTTGTAATGGGAGAGCAGGGCTCAATCATCCTTGTGGTGATGTAGACAGCGTTGAGGTGATAGGGTTGGCGAAACCAGTAGTGGAATAAGAGGAATTTCTCAAATTAGCAATGACTCATACTGGGAGAGCCAGATTCAGAGGGTATTGGCTCAACACCCGCTGCGCCCTGCGTGCTTCCACGCTGTCCGGTCCCTCTGCAAGGAGACGGCTGCGTTTTCCCGTGCAGGAGCCCTGGCTGAGCAGGGAGAGGCTCTTGTCCCTGTGCAGGGACAATCATCCAACCTACAGAAAACTGGCGTAAGTCAGCAAAGTCCCATGACTTCCAACACCTGTGTTTCTGCACAGCCTTGTGCTTTTCCTCCAGCAAATGCTTACTGGACAGTCAGCCCAAGCACAAAGTAACAGCACCAGCAGATACCTGGGCTGGAGAAAATGATGCATTATTCTTTCTGTCTCCCTTGCCCAAGAGGTCCTTGGAAGCGAGACAAACCTTGTGGCTGGTGGCTGAAAGGCTACAGCCCTTCATTCCCAGGAAAAGAAGGTGTTTGCCCTGCCGTGTGGGGTGTTACAAGGCTGGAGATGAGCAAAATGACCTGTTGAGAGAGAGCTGGGCTGGGGCAGCGTAACCGGTCCTTGGGCTCAGCAGGTCATCGTATGATGTGGTGATGGGGGCAAACCATCACCTGCTTAACCTGCTCCCACTTGCAGCCTGGTCAGCAACGGGATTAAATGTCATTAAAATAAGGGAAGCTGATGCTCCTGGACAGCCTGTGGGCGTTGCTTGTGCCAACCTGGGCAAGACAGGGCTGTTTACAGAGCCAGCCCGTGTGTCTGCGCACAGAGCGAGGAGAGATTTCTGGTGCCGGAACGCCCCGGCTCTCCCCCACACAGCTGCACTTCATATTAAATAGCAAAGCCAAACAGCGTTATCAGGAGCTGGGCTCGAGACAGCCCCAGCATCCCTCCTGCTGTCCCCGTCCTGTCCAGCCTTGGGCAGAGGCTGTTCCCAAGAGGAGCTGATCCCACCCGACGCTTTCTCCTTGCTGGGTGCAAGCACAGCAACGGCAGCAAAACATGGGAATATCCCAGCCTGATCCTCCACGTTGGAAGCACCGTGGCCGGTCTATAGATCTTCTTTGTGCTCCTGATGCCACATATAGAATGTTAGAGTCCTGGAATGGGTTGGGTTGGAAGGGACCTCAAAGCCCATCCAGTGCCACCCCCTGCCATGGGCAGGGACACCTCCCACTGGGTCAGGGGGCTCCAAGCCCCATCCAACCTGGCCTGGAACACCTCCAGGGATGGGGCAGCCACCACTGCTCTGGGCACCCTGGGCCAGGGCCTCCCCACCTTCACAGCAAAACATTTCTCCCTCAGATCTCATCTCAATCTCCCCTCTTTCCGCTTAAAACCGTTCCCTTCATCCTCTCCCTCTGCTCAGACCCGAGACCAAATGCTTTCTCACTCTGCTTTAGGTTAAATGCAATTCCAAGATGTTCCAGCTCCCAGACCACATATGAAGACACCCAACCTGTGCCACCCAGAAATACCCAGACCTCCTGGCAGTTCCTCCCCGCTCCTGCCAGCAGTGTTTCAACAGCTCAGCACCCACACAAGTCATCTCAGTCGTGCTCCCGCTACAAAGGAAATGCTGGGATGAGACATAGTTAAACATTCCTGGGGTGGAGAGAGAGAGAGATCTTGTCGGCTTACTTAATTCCTAAGAGCATCTGGCTTTTCCCACTAATGAGCAACTAATACTGCAATTAAAGCCCTGCTAATTGGAAACTCAGGTCCCTGCTTTTGTCTTTTGCAGGTTTGGGGACGTGCTGGGGCTGTGACAGGCACACCTGAACAGTGATGACAGCGCTGGGGAACCACCACCACCTCCAGACTGGACAATTCCCAGCCTTCCTGCCACAGGTACTGCAGAAAATAGCTGAGTCAGCGCTGTGCCATGGTACCCAGGCCACCAGCATCTGCTCAGCCTCCACCAATTGCTTGCAAGACCCTTCTGTTAATGGGTTTGAGGTTCAGGGAGGGGTTTTTTTGCAGCCTGGGGATGCTGTCAGGAATTGGATCTCATTCCCAGGGAGGACCTTGCGGAAGGTACCAACCATGGCAGCACATTTCCCTGCAGGTGGAAAAGGACAAGAGGGAATGGCTTTAAATTGGAAGAAGGAAGATATAGATTAAACATTAGGAAGAAATTCTTCACGATGAGGGTGGGGGGGCCCTGGCCCAGGTTGCCCAGAGCAGCGGTGGCTGCCCCATCCCTGGAGGTGTTCCAGGCCAGGTTGGATGGGACTTGGAGCCCCCTGATCCAGTGAGAAGTGTCCCTGCCCATGGCAGGGGGTGGCACTGGATGGGCTTGGAAGTCCCTTCCAACACAAACCATTCCATGATTCCCTCAGGGGAGGGTGAGGAGGTCCTTACATCCCCACCACAGGTTGGTTATTTTGGGAACCGTCTGGGGTGGCAGCTGGTGCCGGGGTGGGTGACAGCTGAGCACGGCTTTCACTTGGGATCTGTGAGGCCCCTTCTCACGCATCTATTTCCGACCCTGTAAAACACAATCTGCCAGGGTGTGAGCACGGAGCGGGGGGAGCACCCAAAAAGGCTGGTTGCAAGGGCTTGGCTTGTGATAGGCAGCTCAGCATCTCCATACGTGTCACAGGTGCCTCTGACTGTGCTTGGGGAGCTGCAGAGATGCTGTCCTTCCGTTCCCACCTGCGCAGCACCGACAGCGAGGTCCATGCCTGGTGTTAACCAGCATGGCTGCAGCCCGAGGGGGGAGATTTGGTGTCCTACACGTCTCCCACGCGCTTTCTCTAGGGTCTAAGTGATGGAAAGGTTTGCCTGTCCAGCTAAAAATAGCAGGAACTTCATGTAACTTGAGAAGAGCCCTAAATACTTTTCCTCCCAGCTTTCCGCTTCCCCAGGCTTTGCACGTGGCATCTTCTGTCCTCCTGATTATGGATAAAACAGCAATGAGGAAACAGTGAGCCCGTTTCCTCCAGGTTATGGCAGGACGGTAGCACCAAGGGTTGCTTCCCCAGGCCAGTCCTTCAGGAAATACCTGGGCCAAGGCTCTTTCTGCTACAAAACTCCCCCGAGGTCTCACAGGGGAGAAGCATCCTCTTCACGTACAGGGAAAATTTAGAAGTGGAGCCACAGGCTGCCATGGAGACAGGGCTCTGTTTGCAATCTTCTCGCCTTTTATTGTCTCTCCTCCTCTCCCAAGCAGCCGAAAAGAAGCCAGGAGCACGGCCCACATTGCTTCTCAGGCTCCTGCTGACCACAGCTGCCCATCCCACCTTCCCTGGCTGCCATGTAAGTGCTTAAGAATCCCAGTTGGGTCTCCTCTCTGGTCCTTCACCTCCTTGAGCCTTTTGATGTATCTGAACACCACAAAGCTAATCTGTGCTGCTTCTCTCTCAGCCTTGCTGGGTTTCTGTGCGAGAGAAGCACTGTCAGAGCGCACGGACCCACTGGCTGCTTTCCTTTGCTGTTTTCTCACTGGCGATGGCCAAGGAGCAGAGGACATGATCAGCCAGAGGCTCAGGTAAGTCTGGTTCTCTTGGGACGTGCTCCTAATGCCCCAGGCCTGTGGCAGTGGGAAGCTTTGGCTGCTTCTCTGAGAAACAGGAGGTGAAATAACTGACCCTGACAGCAGCTGAAAACCCTCAATTTCCACCTTAGCAGGGAGTTATCAGAGGAAGAATTTCTCTGAAGTAGGACCTAAATGTCCTCCAGCCAAATAAACGTCTCTGTGTCAAGTCTATGCTTGGCTTCGCAGCATGGGAGCTCCAAAGCCAAGCTGTGGGTTATTTCTACGCTGCTCTTCCTTGTTTGTGACACCAGTTATGCTGTGGTTTGTCTAAGTGCTGGGTATTTTTGTACCCTGCATGATGCTCAGCCAAGTGGGAGCTGAGAAAAGGCAACTTCTGCACGTTGGGGAAGAGCCAACCTCAGTCTTTGCTGTGAAAAGCATCTGCTGCGTCGCTGCTGTCTTCTCATCCTTCAGGTCCCTCTCTTGCTTTCCAGTGTGTTACCCGGCCTCATCCCTGCTCTGCTCAATCAGGCTTCAATGCAGCAGCCTCAGAAGGGGGAAAAAAAAGACAAATCCACTTCTTGCTTCTTATTTTCCTCCTCCTCTTCTTTTTCAAACTTGGCCCGTTGTGAAAACCATCCCTTTAATGCCTGGCTGCCAAATGGAGCAATCATCTCAAAAGAGAAAGGTACATCAAAGTCGCAAGGAATATTCAATTAACCTTTAAAGGAGATCATCCGTAACTGCCTTACAGAGACGTCATTTCATTGTTTAAAGAAATAAGGGCAGGCATTTGTGTTTCGGAGGAGCATCTCTGTTGAGATGGTTCTGGTTTTGCTGCCGTTACCACTGATGTCTTGCTAAAAAGTAATTAAATATCTCAGTGTTCCTTCCTTCCGACTTGCTTTCTGAGCCAGAACCTCTGCCGTAGTTACCTTTGCTCAGGCAAGATGGCAAGCGGCCAAATCCATCCCTTGTGCACCGATAATCTTCTCTTGGGAAACACCAGTGCTGGCAAATAGCCCTGTGCCATTGCACGACGGCACGTTAAGACAATCTTAGAATGGTTTGGGTTGGAAGAAACCGTAAATATCATCCAGTCCCAGCTCCCTGCCATGGGCAGGGACACCTCCTGCTAGACCAGGCAGCACCCAGCTGCAGCCTCTCTGGCTTTCAGACCTGGGTGTTGCCAATGTCCTGTCGGAGAGAGATGCCGAGTTCTCCAAAAGTCAGAGGCTCAGGAGATAAAGCTCTTCAAGGAATGCTTAAAAATCCTCTTATTCTAAGAGGGAGAGCGTGCACAGGCATTGCTACCCTCTGCTGGAAGGAGCTGACTTCCACAGAGGCCTCAACGCTGCTTAAGGAGATAACGGAGATCTCCCTTTGGCTCAGGAGGAAAACTTCTGTGTGTGAGGGAGAGGAAGGTCTGAACCCGAGCGCTGCTGCTGAGAGGAGCCGGCTGCAAAGTGATGCAAGGTCGGTGCCGACTCCTGCAGCTCTGCAGTAACCCCAGCACTGCTTGTGCAACGGGGTGTCCCTCCTGCCCCAGATTCTGCTCTCCAAAACCAGGGGGTGGCCATGGAATGGGTTGGGTTGGAAGGGACCTCAAATCCGGTTCCAACCCCGCTGCCGTGGGCCGGGACACCTCCCGCTGGATCAGGGTGCCATGTGTGCACGGATTAAGGGCTTCCCAGAAACAATTTGTTGAGCTCAAGGGAGGGAAGGGGGGGGCTTTTCTGAATGCGAGCAAGCATAAAAACCCAACAGGAGGAAACAATCTGTGTAGGAAAGACTTTGTGACCCACGTGCCAAACCTTTGTACATTCCCTGCTATTTTTAACTCATCCCTAATGGCAACCGTCCACGTAGGTCCTGCCCACTCCTGCCCGCACGCCTGCACCGCTGCTCTCCCCGACCCGATGACCACGCGCTCCACGTCTCCTCTCCACATCCTGCCTCCCACTGTCCCTGCCTGCAGAGGGGCTTTCTGCAGCCCCACACCTCCAGGGCTCCTGGGAAAACGACGACAGCAAACCCAAGGGCAACTGGTAAATATAGAGCAGCCAATAAATTAGGTGGGGTTGACTTTTAAGACCTCCAAAGAGAAAGAAATGTTTATAAACACCCACGCAAGTCAGTGGTAGGTGGGCTAGGAAAAAAGGCTCAGTTTCCCATCAGTGCTAAGGGCTGGAGAATTAAGTCTTCCAAGTCTTTTGAGGAGCTGCTGAGGGACCTGGGGCTGTTCAGCCTGGAGAAGAGGAGGCTGAGGGGAGACCTCATCACTCTCTGCAGCTCCTGAAGGAGGTTGTGGTGAGGTGGGTGCTGGGCTCTGCTCCCAAGTGACAGCAATAGGGCAAGAGGAAACGGCCTCAGGTTGGACCAGGGCAGGTTCAGACTGGACAGCAGGAAAAATTTCGTCACTGAAAGAGTTCTCAGGCACTGGAACGGCTGTGGGAGGTGGTGGAGTCTCCATCCCTGGAGGGGTTTAAAAGCTGGGCAGATGAGGTGCTCAGGGATCTGGTTTAGCAGTGGACAGGGACGGTTGGACTCGATGGTCTCAAAGGTCTTTTCCAACCGAGTGATTCTACGATTCTAGGATTAAGGTCTCACGCCTCGGGGTGCAGGGCAGGGGCAGCACTGCTGGAGGAAAGCCCACACAGCTCCGTTACGGAGCAGTACATGGCCCAGGTCCTGTCTCTGCCAGTCTGTGCTGCTTTGAGGAGCGATCATAGCACCCGTTTCCCTCCATGGCTGTGGTGATACTATCTTTTCACACTTGTCCCCGCAGCACCTTGCACCACAGGCTCTGAGCTCTGCTGGGATGTCTGTGGGTGACTGAGCATCCCGAGGAGCGAGCCTGGAGCTCAGCTCTTGCTGTCAGAGATGGGAATGGGTTTTTGGGTGGTCTCAGGGGAAGCAGGTACAGGATCCAGCCCTCCGCTGAGTTTTGCTCCCTGTCGCGCTGCGGCTGCTCCGCGCTGCCCACCTCTCTGCGTGCCGCAGATGCCTCACCTGAAGTGCGCTGAGCATGACTGTACCTGCCCGCAGCAAAACAGAGGCTTTCAAAGAGGGGAAAACAGTGATTTAGGGCTAAGATATCATCAGAGCAAGGGCTGCAGGAGGCACAGGATGGGGGAGCAGCAGCAGCTCACTCGGGCAGCAGCCCTGACTCTTAGAATGACAGAATCATAAAATGGCCTGGTTGGAAAAGATCTTTGAGATCATCGAGTCCAACCGTACCTGTCCACATCCCTGAGCACCTCATCTGCCCATCTTTTAAACCCCTCCAGGGATGGGGACTTAACCACCACCCTGGGCAGCTGCTCCTGAGATCCCTTTCTGCCTGGAGCGGAGCATCTGCAAGGGTTGGGCTGGCTCTGATGCCACGGTCCTTCTGCCCAAGCCTGGGGTGGGCGTCTGCCCCGCGCACCCTCAGCACGGGAATTCTGCCCTGGAAGTCCCTACACCCACTTTGGTGGCTTGCAGGGGAGCTGGCTTCACTTGAAATCTCATTTTCCTGCCTTGAGTTTCGCATTGATTCGCCTCCCACTGCTCCTCGGCGCTGCTGCCAGGGAAGAGTGACTAAGGGGTGGGTGGAAAAGAACGACTCGAGACCAATTTAACAGCCTGCGGTGCCAAGGCGAGAGGGTCACCTGGGGAGCAGGAGGGGCACGGGCACAGCTGGGGGCTCCGAAGGCGAGGGAGCTGCCACAGCTCAAGCCTGGCAGGGAGCTGAGAGCATCCCCTGTAGCGTGCGATTGTGTTCCTGAGTGCATTTTTGCAGCTGCCATTAATTGCCCCCCCCTCCTCCCCTCATGGCACCGATGATTTTGCACTTACAATTCTTTGTCCAGTGCTGATTAACGGCCCTGGAGATTAATTACCCCACAGAATGGCTAAGGGCTCTGCAGACCCTTGCAAAAGCCCGGCTGCAGGCGTAAGGGTGAGCTGGGCAGGTCGGAACGGTGCGACACGGAGGGGCGCGGGGAGATGCCGTGCACCGGTGCGTGGCTGTGACTGCAGGCTGGTGTGGGAGGCTGGGGCCACGCTCTGCCCTGGCAACGATTTCAAAGGGAGGTTAATCAGCGTCTGGAGCGATGCTATCAGGAAGACAGATAGTGGAGATGGTGAGGACTTTTTTCCCCCCCTGCTTGTATTCTGCTTGCTGCAGCCTTCCGTGAGGAAAACAAGCGCTCGGGAGGCATTTGGGCAGCCAGGGGAGCTACTGCGGGAACGCAAGCCTGGAAACGAGTGGGGTGCTGGTCCCTCTGCCCGAGTCACACGTGGAAGGAGTTCACAGGCCTCAGCTCACTTGTGAGCACAGGCGAAGAGAGAGGAGCCCCCCCAGCACTGCTCTGCTGGGGCAGCCTTGGCTGAGGAGGAGCTCAGGGCTTGGCACTGCTCGAAGGAGGGGACACCGGGACCAGGGGGGGTGAGCAGAAGGGGACAGCGCGAACCAAATGCAAACTTCTTGGGGAGAAAGGGGATTGTAGCACGTATGCAGCTGGGATTGAGATAAGTGGGCACAGCCCATGCAGGGAAATAAGGGCTGGGGGGTCTGGATGGGAGCTGTCAGGGCTTCTCCATAACCCTGGGCCAACTTCTGTGGGGGGGAGCCTCCTGCCCACCCCCTGGGAAGCTGGAACTGTGGCCAAGCACTCCTGAGCCATGCAGAGCAGCAGCAGGGTGAGAAGCGACAGCCCAGAGGTGACTTCTGCCACAGCCATGGCAACGCTCCAGCACTGCTTTTAAAGGCAGAGGTTAATCCCTGGCTTTCCAGGAGCTGGATGGGCATCCCTGAGAGCTGGGCATCCTCTGGGCAGCAGTGATTTTCCCCACACACATTTACCTGTGTGTGCAAACAGGCACAGCTCCTGCAGCCTGCACAGCACAGCGAGCATCCACAGAGCTGCTTGGCCATGGGTCTGTGCACCCACGGACAGGTAAAACACTTCCAGCCATACCTGGCGAGCATCACTGAGGTGAGCATCACCAAACCTGCCTGGCCATTTATTTGTGCACCCATGGACAGGCTAAAACACTTCCAGCCGTACCTGGCGAGCATCACTGAGGTGAGCATCACCAAACCTGCCTGGCCATGTGTTTGTACCCCCAAGGAAAGGCTAAAACACTTCCAACACAGCCATACCTTCCTGCATGCTCACACACAACGATACCCGCAACCCAGATACCATCAATATTTGCACACAGAGGTACCCGATGCCCACGCAAACCTCCAGGCTTGCTAATCCTCTTCCACCCACGCTGCCCACCCCCTTTGCTGCCCAACCGACCCCACGCACGCTGGCACCACCGGCAAACAATTCCTACTGCGGGCAGGCAGCCCTTTTCCCGAGGATGGCTCAATCCTGATGGCAACAAACCAAAGGCATCTGCTCCTTTCTTTCTCTTCCCGGGGAGTTTGGGGTCCGTGTAACCAGAAGCAGCCTGAACCGAGGCGCTGAGCACGCAGAATTTTCTCGTTTGCCTTGAAAAAGAAGTTTTCCAGACTTCAGAGGGAAGTGGAAAAGACGGAGCTGAGCCCTGGCGGAGGGATGTGGAGCTGGGGATGCGCTCCAGAGGAGCTGCTCGCACCCTTTGTGCCCCAGTCCCGAGTCTCGGCAGGGTCGGGCTGGGAAAGGTGCTGGGCTGTGCTGAGCATCCCTGGAGCCGGTGTGTCCTGGGATTGGCACGGATCCAGCTCTGTCCCGGGAAAGGGATGGAACCAGCTTTGTCCCGGGAAAGGGATGGAATCAGCTTTATCCCGGGATTGGCACCTATCCTGCTGTGTTCTGGGAGAGGGGTGGAACCGGTTTTATCCCGGGGAAGGCAAAGATCCTGCTGTATCCCAGGATTGGCACGGATTCGGCTGTATCCCGGGAGAGGCACAGATCCTGCTGTGTGCCGGGGAAGGAATGGGACCGGTTTTATCCCGGGAGACGCACAGAGCTGGCTTTATCCCGGGAAAGGGAATGAACCGGCTGTGTCCCGGGAGAGGGATGGAACTGGCTGTGCCCGGGGGTAGGTACGGATCCTGCTGTGTCCCGGGATTGGCACGGGACTGGCTTTATCCCGAGGCAGGGATGGACCCTGTTTTACCCGCGGGGGTGCACGGATCGCGCCGTATCCCGGTACAAAACCGATGCCCTCCGTCCCGTTCACCCCCATATTTCCTCTCTCCGCCCGCAGCCCTCCTCGGGGACCACCCCCCCCGCGCACCTCAGCCCCCTCTCTCCCTCCCCCCGCCCGCCCCCGGCAGAGGGGCTCCCGCACCTGGGGTGTCCGCGGGCTCCGGTGCGCGGCCGCGCTGCTCCCGGGGCAGCAGCAGCATCCCCGGCGGAGGAGGAGCCTGCAGCCCCGCTCCCCGCCCCTCCGCAGCCTTTGTGTCCCTCTCCCCGCAGCCCTTTCCCCCCCTCCCAAGCTCCTCTCCCCGCCCCGTCCCCCTCCCCGCCTTCCTTTCCCACCCCCGACCTCATTCATCCCCCTCCACCCCCTCCTCATTCATGGGGTGGGTTGGGTGGGGAGGGACCCCAAAGCCCACCCAGTGCCACCCCCTGCCATGGGCAGGGACACCTCCCACTGGGTCAGGGGGCTCCAAGCCCCATCCAACCTGGCCTGGAACACCTCCAGGGATGGGGCAGCCACCACTGCTCTGGGCACCCTGGGCCAGGGCCTCCCCACCCTCACAGCAAAACATTTCTCCCCAAGATCTCACCTCAATCTCCCCTCTTGCAGCTCAAAACCCTTCCCCTCATCCCATCCCTGCACCCCCTGACCCAGAGCCCCTCCCCAGCTTTCCTGCAGCCCCTTTCTGCACTGGGAGGCCACTATGAATTTCCCCCCGAAGCCTTCTCATCTCCCAGCCAGCCGTGAGGGAGCTCATCCAGCCAGGAAAGGTCTAGGCTGAAGATCCTGTTTTGCTTGATTCGGTGCGAGGACTTGAAGAGAAGTCACCAATATCCCTGGTCTGGGATGAGCAGCGGGCTGGGCTGGGGTGTGTCTCGCTCATGCCACAACGCGTCCTTCACGGCAGAAATAAGGCCACATTGCCCAGGCCCCTGGCCACGGGGAGCCGAAGCGGTGGGAAGAGCCTCGGTGCAGGTGAGGAAACTGAGGCAGGGAGCCAGCGGGGCTGGCAGGAGCCTCACCTTGCTCACATGGATGCTCGGTTAAGCGGCTTTGGCTCTGCAAACAAGGCACCCTCTTCGGCGGCTCCGCTGCGAGCGCCCTCGTGCCTGTGTTTATGGGCAGAAAGGCAGATAAATTCAGGACGAGGTGTGCACAAGGGGTGGTTCCCACTTTGGCTCCAGCTCCGTCAAGCCCAGCAAAGGCTGGCTCTGTGCACACAACGCTGCCTCCAGGTATCAAACCCATCCCAAACACAGCAGGCTGAGGTCACCGTGGGCTGGGAATCCTCCCGTGGGGTTGTGAAGGTGCAGCGGTGGGGGGAGCAGCTTCCTGACCCCTCCTGGCATCGCCTTCAGTGCTGAACGGCGCGGAGGGATGGCCTAAAGAAAAAACCCTGAGCACCTCTGCTAAATCACCTTCCTGAAGCAACACAGGCTGGGACCCCGGTACCGATTTCTGTAGCCCAAGCAGGCTGTGCTTATCCACAGGTAAGGCCCATTCTGCTTGTGCAGGTGTGATTTTTTTCCAATATCCGGAGGAAACCAAGCAGGTACCCACATGCCCTGTGACTTTCCAAGCTCTGAGCAGCGTTTGGTGCATCCCGCTGCTCCCCATGGGCTGGAGTTGGGCTGGAGATGCAGTTCTGTTCCCACATCCCTTCCTTCCCTGTACGTGTGCACCCTGGGAAATCTGTTTGTCTCCCTCTTCCCCCAGGTTTCCCACCAGCGCGCACCGAGCAGGGTTTTTTGCCGTCGAGAGCTGATGTGGCGCTCAGGAATGCGTGGGGTGGCTGGCAGCACATCTGGACTTGTCCCGTGCATGGTGCTGCGCGGCTGCGTCTCGGTCAGGTATGCAGCCAGGGAGGCTCCCCCGGACTCTGATGCACACCTGAGCTGCGCTGGGGAGAAGCTGAAGGCTCTTCCGAGCCCCACGCCAGCTCCTGGTCCTCTCAGCGCTGAGAGGGGAAGGGGGTCAGGGAAGACGGGAGCCCCAGTGTGAGCTGGCACATCAGGAGAGCTGCAGCCATTCTCTTCCCCAAATCAGCGCTGGAGACCATCCTGGGGAGAGCGTTAGGGTGCACACCACCACACACAGAGCCCCAGGAGCCCCGGGAACGAGGGGACTGCAGGTTCTTGGTCACAGGGACCAAACCAGTGTCAGACTGGGTCTGTGCACCCATCAGCCAGCGGGTCCCCATGGGGTTGGGTTCATGTCTTGTGGGTGATCGTGCCATGGTTGGCAGCCTTTGGCGTGACTCCCGCTGGGGCTCGGCGCTGGGATTTGCTTTGCTGCCGCTGCGGGAGCCCGGCCAGCGCCCTGGGAACAGGCAGGCGATGAGAACCAGAGCGGGGAGATCTGCTGCAGCCCTGCCTTCCCCCAGCGCGTGCCCGATCCCAGCCCTCAGCTCCCACTATCGTGGCATTTGACACCGAGCAAAAATAGTTACGGAGGGGTGGAGCACGGGAGAAGCGAGGTTTTAGCTCGGCACAAACCGCAGGGCTTTGATTTATGGAGCTGGCGCTCGGCAGACAAGATCCACCCCCCCTGCTTTTTTTAATATTGTTTCCTGGCAGCTTAGTTGGTTTCTCTGCTGATTTGAGCAACGCTCCCACAATCCTGTGGGTGCCTCGTTGCCTTGAAAGCGATCAGCTGGAATTTGCTATTTTGGGAGCGAAAAACTGAAGAGAGGAAGAGGAGGAAGGAGAAGGAGGAGAGGGAGAAGGAAGAGGAGAAGGAGAAGAAGGAGAAGGAGAAGGAAGGGAAGAGAAGGGAAGGAAGAGGAGGAGGAGGTAGAGAAGGAAGAGAAGGAGGAGGAGGAGAAGGAGAGGGAGAAAGAGGAGAAGAAGAAGAAGGGGAAGAGGAAAGTGAAGTCCTGTGAACTCAGAGGAATGGTTTAGCAGGATTTCACTCAAGGGGAAAAGGCACAGAAAAGAATTATGATTCATTTTCAGTCGAGCGGAGCTTCGTGTTTCTATAGTAAGTCATAACAAAACAAGGCAGCAAAGCCAAGAAGTTATTTGTACCAGATGGACCAGCGGTTGTATCTGCAGCTTTTCAGGAATCATCCTGACTTAGGCAGATTTTGCTCAGGAGTTCAACCATCACGGGGGGTGGGGGAGGACAGGGGTGCCACAGCCCCGCGATGTCCCTTGGTTGTCCCCAGCTGGCTGCAGGGGGGCTGTTGACCCCCAGTCCATATTGTCACCTCATCAGCCTCAAGCTGGAGCAGCTCCTCCTGGGCTGAAACTCGCCCTCCCTGGCTCATCCGTTCATGTCAGCACTCGCCCCGTCTGCCGTGTCGACGCCCCCGCAATTGAGTCTGAGTACGTGGTGTTGCCTCACCTCCCCGAGTCACCTGGAAGCTTTCCCAAGACAAGGAAGCCTCGGAGAGAAATAGTAAAGGGCCCTGGCAGACAGTTGGGTTCTTGAGGTGCGTGGGGTGAAAACCCATCCCCCGCCTGTCTGTGGGGTGCTGGGACAGTTGCCTGGCTGCATCCTAGGGTGCCTCCTCACCCTCACAGCAAAACATTTCTCCCCAAGATCTCACCTCAATCTCCCGTCTTGCAGCTCAAAACCCTCCCCCTCATCCCATCCCTGCACTCCCTGATTCAGAGCCCCTCCCCAGCTTTCCTGCAGCCCCTTTCAGCCCTGGGAGCTGCTCTAAGGTCTCCCCAGAGCCTTCTCCTCTCCAGGCTGAACAACCCCAACTCTCCCATCCTGTCCTCATACAGGAGGTGCTCCAGCCCTTGGATCATCTTTGTGGCCTTCTCTGGACTCGCTCCAAGAGATCCAAGCCCTTCCTCTGCTGAGGATGCCTGTGTTGATCATAGAATCAATTAGGCTGGAGAAGACCTTTAAGATCATCGAGTCCAACCCAGTGATTTGTTTCCTATGAAGAAATCAGGGCAGAGGGTGGATGAGATGCTCACCTGCCTCGCTGGAGTCTGGCACCTCCGGCTGCTGCTGGCAGTGCCAGGGCTGGCACAGGTAGCGAGTGGGTGAGTCAGTCCCTGATCCCTTCCACTTCATACTAGAGTTCCTTAATCACTTGGCGCAGTCATCCTGGGTACAGCCCTAAGTGGATTTACATGGATAGATTGAATAAGAGTCCCTCCTCCCTTACATTTTAAGATAAAGGATAAGAAGAAATGACAAAGACAGGATTTCTTCCTCTTTTTTTAATAACAAATTATTTACAAATCCATTGAAATTGGATAGAACTTAAACCAAGTTCGTGCTGATTTACTCTTCTGTAAGGCTATTAGAAGATAATGAGATCAGTGATAAAAGCACGAAGTAGGTGGATATAATGATTTTTTTCCCCTACAGAGCTATGAAGCAATATTGGAAGAGTGAGGCGAGTCTGGGAAAAGGAAATGAACCAGCAAAATGCTCCAGAGGGTTGGAGGACTTGGTACCTGAAGGAACAGGAATGAGGACACCTTTATTTTTGCACATGAATTTAAATAGCAAGACAGGACAATCTGGGAAGTGCTGGCGACACACGTAAGGAGCATCCCTGGTGCTCCCCAGGTGGGACCAGGCTGTGCTGCAGCACAGGGGGTGTCACGGGGGCAGAGCTCTGTCAACACCTGCCCTGCTTTGCTTCCTGCAACTGCACGCCTGGGTATTTCCCATTCCCAAGAAAGTGGTGGCAGGTAAAGCCCACGATCCGAGCCTTTCCGTAGGTGACAGAGCAGGGACGTGGGGCTTCAGGGCTGGAGTTGCTGAGTACTCAGGAGCATCAGCCCTCACCTCTCCTGAAAAGCAGCTCCTGGGTGAATTACAAGCTGAAAATGCATCCCTGCACTGGGTTCACCCTCCCTGGAATCACACGCGCTCCATCGTGGGGGAGCGCAGTGCGTGGCCACGCACCGGGATTTGGGGATGAGAAGAACGAGTGGCGTTGGATCACCTCGGCTGGGCAGGTGGCTTAGATTACCAATGACAATCAACCTGTGAAGCTGCTCGGCACGATGGTGCAGGAGCTGCAGGGCTTGCGCCCGCTCGCACGGGCGGTTTTGCAGAATAGAAACGGAGCTGGCTTAGCCATCCTGGTGGTGGGCGAGCACCTCGGGAGCGATGGGCAAGACAGCGAGCGAGGAGCTTATGTCTGTGCGCAAGGAGGATCCCAGCTGATGCCGGTGGTGGCTACTTACGTGTCGTTCGGGCTTTGCTTTAAGCCTCTGCGAGGCCGTTGTGCAGGGGGTGATGCATATTAATCAGCTGAGCCCCCTGTGGCCGAGGCACCAGCTGATGTCCCCGCCGTGCCCGTGATATTGTCCTCATTGTGCTGCACAAAGCGATTTCCAGCCAGGGCTGGGGATATTTCTTGTTTGGATTGAGGCGGAGGGGAGAATCCAGCTAATCCCCTCCAACCGTACCCTTCTTGATGGGGTTTAGAGACAAAACGAAGGGACGTGGCACCCACACCACACTTGCCAGCCTCTCGCCTGGCACGCTTCATGATTTTGGGTAAAATAAAGCCAAGGAAGGCTGGAATAGAAAGTGAACTCCACGTGGCTTTCCCAACCTATCAGCACACTTTCTCTGGGTGAGTTTAAGCCTACTTAGGCTGGACTTTGCTCTTGGCTCGCTTTCCTGGAGTCTCAAGATGCCGCCAGCAACCCTGGTTTCAATCCCAGCAGTTTCAGCAGCAAAAAAACCCCCAAAGGTCATGAGAAAAATGCATCACATCTGCACTTATAAACCAGACTGAAATTTCCCCTTCCACTTCTGGGATTCATCTGCTCCTTTCCCATTAAAATTGATAATAAGAACCCATCTCAGCTCCTTGGGAGCTCATCAGCCTCTTTTTTTGTTGGTTTTTTTTTTTTCTCGGTGCTAAAATAGAGACCAGCCCAGTCTGCATGCCCAGAGCCTCCCAGCAAAGTTTTGCTTTCTCAGTTCCACAAAGCAGCTTCCTCTGCCTGGCGGAGTTGCAAAACAGCGATAAGTTTGTGTGCGGTTCTCGGTATTGATCTGCAAGGCTAATCTGGGTCTCTCTTAGCCAAACACCCCGGTTGCGCCACAACGTCTGCCTTGTTTAGTCCAGATCTCATGCAACCAGGAATTCTTCTAAAGCATCATCCTGTCAGCATTTCATTCCACGAGCTCTGATAGTAAACACGGTCTCTAGTCCTGAGGGCCAGAAAGGGAGGCTGGAAAATGTGGCTCCTCTGGGCATTCAAGACAAAAGGCGGATTGTACACAGACCCCCAGATATAGTATCTTTTAGAGCATCCTGCGCCCCAAACCCCACTTATGATTTGTGGAGGGAGGGTATCTCTGTGGGTGAGGGTGGGCAGCGCGAGCCAGCAATCCCAGGCAGGAGCTGGAGCTGGGAATTACATCTGGGACCAGAAATAGAAATCAACTGCAAAGCCGAAATATCCCAACCCCCGGTGTTGTCCCAACCCTGGAGCTCAGGCTGGGTTTCTCTCCGGGTAGAGAGGAGCAGAGGTTTTCCCTCTCGTAGCCTTTTCCTCCTGCTCCCTCCCTGCTCCTCCTCGCATTACTCACCGGGTTATGCAATGCTTATCTCTGCGCACACGCCAGGAACCAGTCGGGCAGCAACAAATATTCAGCTGGAAAAAGCAGTTTGTCTGACTCTGCCTGCCTCGCTCCCACGACTCACCCGGAATAACACACAAGCCGCTTTCCTACCGCTTACCGGGGAGGAAAAAAGGCCTGGCTTTCCCTTGGGACTATTCAATGTGCTGCTCAGCTCCGTTTGCTTCTGCTTCATTGGCCTCCAAATCCAAATCCCCCCTAAATAATTCAGCAGAGCTGCTGCACTACAAGCCTAAATAATTCATCCTGGATCTTTGAGGAAGGAAACGTGGTTACATCACCCTTCAGAGCAAAGCTTTTGGGGCTCTTCCACTCCCTCCCATAGCAAAGTTTCCCTCTGATCAGACCAAGATGCTCCTGTTGTCAGGGTTGTCAGGAAAAGGGTTTGAAAGGGAGCTGGATCCCACGCAGCCACCAAGGGCTGCGATCCCTTGCATCCCTCTTTGTCGTGGAGGTGTTCAGGGCAAATCGTGGCCTCAGCCAGGGCTTCCCGGGAGAGGGAAGTGAAGGAGAGCAAGAAGCTGCTCCTGGGGGCACCAGAGCCAAGGAATGAACTGTGCCATGGGGGGCTGCACCCATGGGTGGTGGCATCGCATGGGCTGTGCCAGCTTCTCTGCTTCTCCCTTCGGATACTTGTGCAAGGAGAGTGGTGGCTGAGAGGAGGACACTGGGGAGAAGAAGGGGAGAGGTGGCCATGGTGGTGTTGGAGCTGTTGAGCAGCCACACGTGAAACGCCCGCCTTGTGTTTTCAAATCCCTTTCGCCGGAGATGACTCTCCCATAAGGAATCATCGAGCAACCCATGTCGGCAGCCGGCGGATTTCTCCAGGAGCAGATGTGTGTGCCTGCCGTTCCAAAGGGCTGCTTAAATTAAAAAGTCCCCATCAGCCGCCAGGGCAAAGCATCGTTAACCCAACCGGCGACAGACCGATGGCAGGGTGCAACCCACCTGCTTGTCTCTGTGCATCCCCGTTTCAGTGCTTGGTGTGAGTAGCTCACACCGTACGTGTATCATGCTGAAAGTATTTTGCTTAAATATTTATGAAAACCTTCCAGGGCTGAAGCGCAGCCAGTTCTGGAGGAGTGCAGAGCTCCACAGCCGGCGAGCAACGGGAGCTGGCGGGGCCGGCTCAGGGAGATTCTGAGGGTGATGCTGTGCCACGTCAGGCAAAGGAGAGCTGGATGCTTGTGATTTAGAAACAGCAGGAAAGAAGACAAGAACTGCCTGAAAGGGCTTGAACAAAGGCAAGGAAAAAGCTGATGATGCCCTTGCACTGGTCATAGAATCACAGAATGGGTTGGGCTGGAAGGGACCTCAAAGCCCACCCAGTGCCACCCCCTGCCATGGGCAGGGACACCTCCCACTGGATCAGGGGGTTCCAAGCCCCATCCAACCTGGCCTGGAACACCTCCAGGGATGGGGCAGCCATTCTTCATTTTCCCAACCAGCAATGCCCCACTCTGCAAGTTGCAAAAAATCACCTATATCCCCAACTGATCTCCTGGCATTTCCCATCCCATTTCTCCTCTGCTTCCCTGTGATAAAAAGCTGCCGTACAGCTCCTTTCCTCCCAGACCCTTCCTCTCCCAAGGTGGGGCTGGGCCTTGGCCTTATCTCTGCTCTGAGTAATTTGATTTTCCTGATGTGGAAGCTTTGGTGATTACCACAATAATAGATGAGATTGGCAGCCGAGTGGGTGAGTGTGGATGCTGGGCTGACACCGCCATCACCCTTCTCTGTAGCTCAGGGCTTCCGCAGCCTCCTGGGCACACGAGCCGTGCACTGGGGAATATTCCCTCATAAAAAAAGACATGGAAGTGGCTCCCTTTCCTCTCCTCCTGCTCTGCACATGGGACAGCAGTGGGACTTGCTGCCCTCAGGGTCTCCTGGGGATCAGGGCTGAGTTGGGGGTGCAGGAGGGAGATGCTGCCCCTTCACCCCCTGCTGGGACCCGATGTCTGCAGCAGCAGAGGCAAAGGGGCTTGGATAGAATCCCTACTTTTGCATCATTTGCTCTGCATCCCAACCCAGATGCGATGCCCCTGGCCCAGCCGCTCTTTCCCAGCTTCGCAGCCGCTCGTGTTTATTGCTCCCATGAAAACCAAACGCGCTTTGCAGTTTAGCTTCCTCTATTATAAACTATAATCCAAACCCCACAAGGGAGCCGGTCCTTTGCATAATGATCACATACGTTTCTCTACGTGCTTTTACAGCGTGCCAGGGCTGTGGTTACAGCCGCTCTCCACCTCGCAGAGATGCAATTAGAGCAGCGGGAGAGGCTGGCTGGGGCTCAACGGACCCGTCCTCTGCGGAGACATCGGTCCCTTGGTGGGAAAATGGGCAGAGTTGGGGACATCCAGCAGCTTGGTGGGATCTGCCCTGGGGGGACGTGGCTGAGCTGGGAGGTCCCCCTGCATCGGGTCAGGGGATGTGCTGGATACGGGTGCTGAAGGAACCCCTTCCTGACAACGATGCTCTGACGCAGCCCAAGCTGAGTTTTGGGTTGGGACTGGAGGATGTGGGGTTGTTTTGCCACACACTGGAGAGAATCACAGTGTGTTTGTGCAGGGCAGGAGGCTGCGAAAGGGTGCCAGGAGATATTTTTAGAGAAGTGGCTTTTTTTTTTTGACATTGTGACTCAGCCCTCGTCTCCGCTCCAGTAGGGTCACGGTTCAGAAGCCCTCAGACCTGAGCAGAGATGAGGCAATAGCAGCCATCACTCAAGGGGAACCGGTGATCCGTTAATTTGGTACATGACAACAAAGCCCCTGTGCTCACCCTTGCCTGCACCCAGGGCTCGACCGCGTGTCCTGCTTGGGGGGAAGCTCACGGCACTGTTTGGGCATCAATTAAACCCCAGCTCTCTGCACAGGATGAAATATTTGTGGTGTATCCGGTGCAAATAGATAGAAAACAGCCTTGTGGAATAGGGAGCATCCACTGCTGAGCTGAAAGGAGAGCTCTCGTAATGAGGTTTTATCCCAACTCAAACACAGGATGTTTAAACTGGGTTAAAAGGCCCCATGGGGACAGTTTGGGGGATGCAGCGCAGCTCGGTGCGAGAGCCTCCCACGCTCCCTTTGCGAAGGAGCAGGAGTCAGCGCATGTGAAATCAGTTTTAGTGAGGTCTAAGAGCTCGACTCCACAATTTGTTTATTCATTTTGCCCTGGTGTGAAACACCACTTTGTCTACACTGTCGCAAATTCAAATCCCTTGAATCAACTCAAATCACTTATAAACGCGAGCAATAATCCAGGGATTTATTGAACCGAGGTCTGCATAAACACAGACATAAACTGGCTTCACTAGATCAGAGCAAACCAGCAGCAGCTCTTCTGCTCTGCTTTCGTAGTTTAAACCAGTTTCAAGTTGGTTTAAGCTAAACCTAATGGGGGAGGCAGGAGGCTGACAGGGCAAAAGCAGTCCCAGCTGCAATGGGCTTCTGCCCCCAAGGCGGGAGGCTCAGGGGTTTAAAAGCTGATTTTTGGGAGACAGGGAGGATGCCCACAAAAGCAGAGCCATGAGTGTGCAAGTACTTCCCCCCTCCAGCGGAAGTGAAAGGGTTAATTGGGAGCAGAGGGCAATTAGGGAATTGCTGGCACCTGGGGAGCCGGGATGACGCCCGTAAAAGAGCTTCTGGGGGGGTCAAGGAGGGTTTGGCTGCAGGTGGGGATGCTGGAGGATGAGGAGCTGTGGCAGAGGTAAGTGTTGCCGTCGGGCTGTTGCCGGGCAGAGTGGTCTCCAGCCGTGGAACCACCTGAGCGTGTGGATGTTGTTTTCTGGTTGGGAATTAACAACTCGGAGGGGAAAAATAAAGTAGGACCAGAGATGCAAAGCCTTTTCCTGGCTGTTTTCCGCATCCTCCCTGAAGCAGGGGGGAGGGGGATGTGTTGTGGCGGTTGGTCTGTGCTCTGGCCTGCTGTTCTCCACCTTCTGGAGGTGCGGGAGGATTTACAACACAAAATGACCTGGGAAAAAGGATCTGCTCTTCCTTGCTTGTGTTTCTGAGGAGCAGCAGGGGCTGGGATGTCTCTGCAGCACGAAGCGTGGTTTGCTGTGTTTGCTCGCCCCTGGTAGCTCTGTTTAGCCGGCGGGTTAAGGGAGAGAAAACCCTGAGAGGGGGCAGAGCTGGGAGTTTTTGCTGGCACCTTGCGTGAGGAGGGGGGTGCTGGGTGGGAGCGGCGTGGAGGAGCTGGCAGTGCCCTGGGAGAGCTGCTTTGGGATGGGTATCCCATCAACTCCAGCCATCTACTAAGGCCTTTCCATGACAACTCTGTTGCTCATCCCACGGTAAAGATTTTTATCTTCTCGGAAGGGTGAATCTTGGTTAAAGAGCTGCTTTAGGAAGCTGAGAAGATGATTACATGGGGCTGCAGAGGTGGGGACAGATAGGATTTTGCTGGGGAGGGAGTGGGATTTAATAATTTTGTGCTTGTTGAGGATTTTGCTGCTGTCTTTGGCAGAGTTTTTGCATTTGGGTGGTCTTGGGCAAAATATCTTAACCCTTCTGGGTCCTTAATGTACTTTAATGGCCAGATTCTAGGGCCTTGTGGGCTATCTCGAAGATCTACCCCGTGTTTGTTGTGCAGAGACAGGTTAAAGCGTGCTCTGAGTCAACCCCGGGTTAGCCTGAAGCAAGCTGAGTGGCATCTGGTTTGAGTGGTCCTTGTACTGCGAGATAAAATCGCGGCTGAGTGGGAGACACTGGAGGAGGAAACAGGATTGCTGGGAAAGATAAGGGTTGGGTTTATCTATGCAGACTGTGACTTGAAGTCAGCACTCAGCCTTGACAGTGCAGGTAGAGAAAGCTGATTTAATTGCTTAGTCACCAAGTAATTTTGTCGAGTGAAGCCCTTCTAATGTAATGTCTTTTCCATGTAATTCTTGGCTAATTCTGCTAATCTGTGCGCTGAGCGAGGCATAATGTGATCAGGGGTGGTGAGTCTCATCTTAAAGGGCTTATTGAGGTGAGATTCCAGGGGTGAGCACGGACTGCTTGGCATCCTCCTCGTGTGTACGTGTGTTATTTTACTTTACCGCCTTGAAGGAGGGCTTAGTTGTGCTGCATTTCCACACCCAAGTGTTTGAGCAACGAGACAACTTGGGGGAAGCACAGCCCGGTGCCCAAGGTTGGGGTGCTCGCAGCTGTAGGACCGGGCTTGCCCACAAGAGGCTGCTGCTGCTGTTTGCAAGCAGCCCTACAGCCAGTTTCCCTTCTTCATAAGGGACTTCGCTTGGCAAGAGTAAAGCAAACTCAACAACATAAACAACTTCTTCCTTGCTGCTTTTCATTTCCCCCTGGGTGAGGGGCTGGGTGCTTTTCAAAGGTGCTGAGGGTCACTGGAAATGGGTGCTGGGATGGGGCAGGACAGCCGTGCTGGGAGGGAGAAATGCTGGGGAATAGGGTGAAAGAGGTCCTGTGCAAAGAACGAAGGAATGGCCTGTGCTGGGTGAACAGAAACAGGGCTGCTGCTGAGGTTCTGCACGACTCTGCTACCTGTGCCTTTCTATTCGGGACTTTTTCAGCCTGGAGAGGAGAAGGCTCTGGGGAGACCTCAGAGCAGCTCCCAGTGCTGAAAGGGGCTGCAGGAAAGCTGGGGAGGGGCTCTGGCTCAGGGGGTGCAGGGATAGGATGAGAGGAAGGGCTTGGGGCTGAAAGGAGGGAGATTGAAATGAGATCTTGGGGTGAAATGTTTTGCTGTGAGGGTGGGGAGGCCCTGGCCCAGGGTGCCCAGAGTGGCTGCCCCATCCCTGGAGGTGTTCCAGGCCAGGTTGGATGGGGATTTGAGCTCCCTGACCCAGTGGGAGGTGTCCCTGCCCATGGCAGGGGGTGGCACTGGATGGCTTTGAGGTCCCTTCCAACCCAACCCATCCTATGATTCTATGGTTTGACTCAGTGGTTTTTGGGGGGAGTTTGAGGATTTGGGACCTGTGCTGCCATGGGAATGTCCTGCTGTAGGGAGGGAAGAACAGTCCCACTTTGAACCAGTCAGCAGTTGAGTGTTTGTGCCTAAGCCATGGGCAAGGGAGGGCCTTGATGCCCACAGCCTGTCAATGGGACAGCAAATACTTGGAAAGACGGATGAGCAATTGAGTATCTGCTGGCTGGGGCTGCGAGGGGAGACCTGGCTGCCCTGCTGCTTCTGTCCTGGCCCTGTTCTTGAGTAGTTTTGGTCCTATTCCTCATGCATACTAAAAAGTGTTTACAATGTGAGTTATTTCACATCAACAAACCTTGTTCCGTGCCAAGGGCCTGCTGAGAGCCACCTGAGAACGGCACCGCTAATAGATGGAGCTCATGCATTTTGCATGCAAATAGTTTGGACCGGATGATTATAAAGCAGCAACACCCTGTGCTGGGCTTTGCTGTCTGGTTTTCTCCTGCCTGTTGGTGGCAAGCAGCTCCTTGGAGCTCATCCTCCACTTTAGCTGAGAAGTGATGGTGCAGAAAGGGGGAGCATCAATCCTAAAACCAGAGTATAATTAAAAATATTTCATCTCCACTCCTGCAATCTGTTCTGGATGTTGCTCTTCGTGCTTTTCTGGTGCTGGACCAGGAACTGCTGGTCTTAAAATCCGTGTCCTTCTATAACCAGCACTTGGGCTGCCCCAGGTGCCTTTTCTGCTCTCTCATTTCATCCATGAAAGTTGGCGTGGTTGAGTCTGTGAAACCCCTGTGGATGTTTATCTTGTAAATCGTTGCGGATGTGCCTGTGCGTTCAAGCAAAGAGGGAACGGAGACAAAACACAATGAGCATTCAAGGTTCAGCCTACCTTTTATGTGGTTATAAACGCAACACAAAGGCAGTGCTGCAGACAGTAATCCTTGGATGGCTTTAGAAAAGGCTCGCTGCTATCGAGAGGCTTTCTTGGAAAAGCTTAGATGGCCCTTCAATTAAAAAGGGTTGAGATGCTGCACCAGAACAAGTCGCTTATTGTGAAGCCCAGGACCTGGGACCCCCTCCTCTTGCTGCTACGTGGCCAGCAGTGCCCTTGGCACATTTCATGCTGGGTCCCCAGAGCTGTGACTCCCTGAAACTTCCAAAGAGAGGGAAAGCTTTCATGGTTTCCCAGAAGATTCCAGCACTTCAGGTAATTAAATTACTTTAATGAGGAGAATCTAGGAAATTGGTTCATAACTAGACTGAAATTTTGCAAACATCAAATGTAATTTTCTTTTTTAATACTGATGCGTATTAAAGTAATTAGGTTATAAGCAAAACCCCTTTGCTGTTCCTGGGAAGAGAGGCTTGACCAGGGTGAGACATCTGTGACATGGGGACAGGTTTTGCCTTCTGATCTTGGCTGAGCCTGTGGGCCAGGAGCCTCTGCCTGTTTTGCTGTGCAGCCTGTGCTCTGTTCTGCTCCAGGTTCCTTGTGTGACCTCGCAAGTGTTGTCTGACTGCCTGTTCCTCAGTTTGTTTGCCATGTCCACACAGTTGGCTCATGGGTTAGACTGTGCTTTGCTCCCTGTTAGGAATCATTTGGTTGGAGCAGACCTTTGAGATCAAGTCCTACCAAACCAGACCCCTGAGCAGATGCTCCTTGTCTCTTTGTGGAGATGCACTGTGGCTCTGCCACTCCTCATCTTGTGGAGCACAGAGCTCCTGTGGTGTTCAGAGCAGAACAGAATGTTGGGTTCTTCTGGCTGCATCACTTCAGTCATCGAGGAGAAGCCAGGAGCAGAGTTCAAACCATCTGCCCGAGTTTGGAGCTTCCAACCTGTGGGTGTAGTGTGGAGGTTAAAGCCAGCCAGGTCCCCCCAACTCCTCCCCAGCAGTGGTGACTAAAAGCCCCCTCTAATTTCTTTGCATCTCATTGTGTATTGATGGCCAGGGTTGTCAGTAACCATGGCAACTCATTGATTAGCATCCAGCCCCTGTGAAATGAAGAACATGCAGCCATAAGAATTACAAATGATGCTGTATTGTCTGCTGCCAATAGGCTGATTACTACCATTTTCTGCCAGGTAGACCAGCTTTTACAGGCAACCTGGTGGTGTGTAATTACCATGCTGTGATTGATG
This sequence comes from Neomorphus geoffroyi, assembly GCA_033558235.1. NCBI lineage: Eukaryota > Metazoa > Chordata > Aves > Cuculiformes > Neomorphidae > Neomorphus > Neomorphus geoffroyi. The sequence goes on from JAUMJM010000056.1 coordinate 1,628,659, forward strand.
CATTGCTATAGTTACTATCTGCTGTGTTCCCTGACTAATAGCTTTTAAATTCCTCTTCAGATGAAAATGCATTGCCTGTAAATGTGAGAGGCAGAGGTCTACAGAGCCTCTACAGATTCATCCTGAGAGGGAACCAGTTTGGGTGTGGAAAAGTGCTTCGTGATATAAAATGTGGTGGTCAAGTGTGTGACTCACTTGGATCAAACCATCGTTGAGGTTGGATGAATGTGGGGGGGAACCAGGCTGGGAGTTGAGGAGAAGCTGGGATAGCACAGGCAGTTGCACTGCTTCTCCAGGCCTCAAGCATTTGTCACCTGTTGATACCTCATAGTTGTCTTAAACACCACCCCCTCCACCCCTGGATCTGGATGGCATCTGGCATCCTGCAACTTGAAAGACTCCCGAAGCAAGGAACTAGGACAGTTGTTGCCACCAAAGAGTTGTAGCCCTTGGAGTGGGCATTGAAAACCAAGTCTCAAAATATTGGTGCTTCCTATGTTCATGGTGTTGAGCTGAAAGAGGGGAGACTGAGATGAGATCTTGGGGAGAAATGTTTTGCTGTGAGGGTGGGGAGGTCCTGGCCCAGGTTGCCTAGAGCAGTGGTGGCTGCCCCATCCCTGGAGGTGTTCGCGGCCAGGTTGGATGGGGCTTGGAGCCCCCTGACCCAGTGAGAGGTGTCCCTGCCCATGGCAGGGGTGGCACCGGGTGGGCTTTGAGATCCTTTTCAACCCAAACCACTCATTCTATGGTTCATCCTCCTGCGGTGACCAGGAGGTGGGTGGCCAGGTGTGTGAGGGCAGGTGGTCTGCAGAAGTTGGTGTGCTTCACATCTGCATCCTCGCAGATGCTGCACAGCACTGACTGCTGTTGAGTCACTGATGTTCAGACCTTGGCACTCCAAGCCTGCCCTGGAAAGGGATTGGGCAGACCCTGGCTCAGGTGTGGAGTCCTCACAGATGGACCTCACCTTTCCTGGGGTGAGGATGCCAAGCAGTGCTGCCGATCTCTCCCTTCCCCTCTCCCCTGTGTGTTGCCTCTGGTGTTTAGACATCTGCATAACCTACACAAAGTTAAAAGGGATTTGTTTCTTTTCAGACTGAGTGCAGGCAGGGTAATTTAGTAGAAAAATGTCATGCTAATGCAATTCAAAGTTCAAATGATCTTTCATTTTGAGGGAAAGGAGAATGTGTGTGCAGTCAGAATGTTAAAACCCACTACTTGCCCTGCAATTCAAATAGAAATATGAGCTTCGGGGGATACATAAGTCACATGAAGTACTGTGAGTGAAACACAGAATGAATAAAAATGATCCGGAAGCCGTTATTAGCATTGCTGGGGGGCAGATCCAGCTCAGAACAAGTGTAGCGGCAGTCAGGAGCGGTGTTGGAAGGGAGAAGTTTGCATGAAATTACAATAACATGGAAATAATGACAAAGTTATCAGTAAGACGTCTTTCGTATTAATATCTAAATGTTGCAGCCCAGGTGCTCCTACCCCTCTCCAGTCCCCATCAACATTCAGGTGAGACTTTGGAGTGGAACAGGAAGCTCTGGTTCTTCTGCCAGGGCTGTGTTTGGGGGCTGTGTTGGTGGGAGCTGCTGCTACAGCCGTGCAAGGAGGAGCTCTGACCGGTGGCGTTGGGGTCCCTGGGGTGGCTTTCTGCACAGTGGTGGCCATACCCTTGCCTTCATTCAATACCCTGAAATCTCAGGGTTGTGGTTTGGGAGCCTCATCTTCCCAAAGAAAGTGGAAGGAAATGAGCACCAGTGCCTGGCAGGGTTTGGAAAGGGTGATTGAAACCCAGGCAGAAGAGTTGCTGTAGGAGAATGGAAGGGCTTCAGCAGGCAAAGGTGATGGGAGTGGGCAGCTACCCTCTAAAATCCACAACGTGCCATCTCCATCTCCTTGGAAGCAGTGAAGGAAGAAGGGATGTGCTGGTGAGGGAGACAGTTGCCAAACAGAGTTGTCCAAGTATCTCCAGGAGGCAACAGCAGTGCTTTTAATGCAAGGGAAACCAGCAGAGCCTCTGATGCTGCCTGTGAAGTTGACAGAGGAAATTCCCAGAGGCAGGAGCCCTCCTGTCTCTCCTGAAAATTGCAGGCGAGTTCCCCGCTGGTTACAGAAACCCAACTCTCAAAGTTGCTGTTGACTTTACCTTCCTTTCAGAGCGTTGTCCTCTGGGTGTCCCCAGCTCTCCCTCCCTCTGCTCTCTGTAGTCACCCTCCCCATGGCAAATATTTCCACTCCGAGGTTTTATTGGCGCTGACAGAGGTTCAGCGCTTGCGTAAAGCTTTCAAGACCTGTGATTAAAAGTCAACAGTGGAAGCGCGTGCTGCCCTGCTTAGGAAAGGAGGAAAAAAGAGGGAAGAGGGCAGCAAAAGCCTTTCCCAAGAGGTGGCTGGGGGAAACACAGGAAAGATCTGTTGGAGCGAGGCCAGAGGAGGCCACGGAGATGATCCAAGGGCTGGAGCAGCTCCTGTACGAGGCCAGGCTGGGAGAGTTGGGGTTGTTCAGCCTGGAGAGGAGAAGGCTCTGGGGAGACCTTAGAGCAGCTCCCAGGGCTGAAAGGGGCTGCAGGAAAGCTGGGAGGGGCTCTGGATCAGGGAGTGCAGGGATGGGACAGGGGGAAGGGTTTTGAGCTGCAAGAGGGGAGATTGAGGTGAGATCTTGGGGAGAAATGTTTTGCTGTGAGGGTGGGGAGGCCCTGGCCCAGGGTGCCCAGAGCAGTGGTGGCTGTGTCAGTTTTACACACACACACAAAAAGCACGAGGGGTTAAAAATCCTTAGGATATCCATTTTCAGGTTTTGAGCCACAAAAAAACCACCTGGGATGGTCTCACCTGCTGGGGAAAGAGGCAGGGAAATGTTAAATGCAATGAGAAGTATTGGAATATGCAAACTATTTTCATGAGCTGCAGGCAATCAGCTGTGCTGCTCCTCACACCACACTTGGGCTCAACTTCCCAAAGAGTTTCCTCGTGTCTCATTTTCTTTCTGCAATTACCTTTTCTTCCCTGCAATCAGATAGTTGCAAACAATCATCCGGAGGGCTCAGGGAGGAGCTGGACCAAATGCAGGGATGTAATAACATTTTCTTGTTTAAAATATTACATTACCCTTCAGATACGTACAACACCGCTGAGAAAAATTTGAATTCAGTAACACATTCCAGGATTACAGAAAATCAAATTTCACTCTCCAGATTACCAGGTTTTGCCAGACAAACCCTTAGTGTGTAGGTACTATTTTAAAGTCCAATTACCTCAGTAATACCTTTTCTCTGGGCGCACACATTTAACTGTTTCAGAAGCCTTAAAATTACACACAGTTACAATTGCATTAGGGGAAGAGAATTCTGCTCGGGGAGCTTGGCAGAGACGTGTGCTTTAAGTACAACTCTTAAATGTGTTCTCACCAGATGGAATTTCCCTGCGTTGCCGGGTAGGAGGGTTTTACAGAGCGTTATTTTAACTAACAAACCTATCTGAAACAGTGGGCTGAACCCCTTGCTGTTGGGAAAACATGAGTTGGTTAATTCCCATCCGTCCCATCTCTTTCGGTGGTGAAACATGGCTTGGTCTTGGCTGCAGCTCATGTTCTGACCTATGAGCTCCTCCTGGCCCTGTGTTTCATAGAATCATGGAATGGGTTGGGTTGGAAGGGACCTCAAAGCCCACCCAGTGCCACCCCCTGCCATGGGCAAGGACACCTCCCACTGGATCAGGGGGCTCCAAGCCCCATCCAACCTGGCCTGGAACACCTCCAGGGATGGGGCAGCCACCGCTGCTCTGGGCACCCTGGGCCAGGGCCTCCCCACCCTCACAGCAAAACATTTCTCCCCAAGATCTCATCTCGGTCTCCCCTCTTTCAGCTAAAAGACATTCCCCCTCATCCCATTCCTGCCCTCCCTGATCCAGAGCCCCTCCCCAGCTTTCCTGCAGCCCCTTTGAGCACTGGCTACTCTAAGGTCTGCCCTGAGCTTTCTTTCCACCTCTCCCAGCCTGGCCTCGTACAGCAGCTGCTCCAGCCCTTGGATCATCTCCGTGGCCTCCTCTGGTCTCGCTCCAACAGCTCCAGGTCCTTCCTGTGCTCAGGACTCCAGAACTGGACCCAGGGCTCCAGGTGGGGTCTCCCCAGAGCAGAGGGGCAGAGTCCCCTCCCTCACCCTGCTGCTCCCACTGCTCTGGGTGCAGCCCAATTTCTTATACTCAGAGCTGTAACCACGTGTTGGGGGGGAGCTGGATGCCATGGGGGGCTCTGGGAACCTCTTCTTGCAAAGCCTGTATTAGATTATGTCACTTTTGGGGCTTGGTAAACTGCTTAAACACCTCTGGGATGTTCGCTCTCTTTCTGCAGGAGGAAGATAATATTTACTGATCTCTCCTATCGTTCATCTTATTGTGGCTGGGATGATAGTGCTGTCATAAACATAAGTAATATAAACTAAGCTAAGACAGGATGCTTTTCACCTGGTATTTCATATTACTGTTTTCTCTTTTCATCATCACAGAGCCTGTTATTATTGTATCATGAGTTTTAAGTATGATACGGTCTTTTTTTTTTTTTTATCTATCTGAAAAAGAGACAAGAGGAGGGAGTTCTCTCCAGGCTTGGGAGTGGTGGCTCCTGGGGAGATCACAGCCCACTGTGGGGCTGGTGATCCTGCTGTGTCCTGAGCTCCTGGGGATGGGTTTCATAGAGCAGGGATGATGTTTTTCAGGTGCAGCCGAGCAGAAGGAAGGCTGAGGTTTGTAAAGGACCTGCTGAGCATCAGCTCGGCTCCGCTGCAAATCTCAGCAAGCACCCAGCTGTGCGTGCAGATGTTTAAAGGGCAGTGTTTGAGAAACCCAGGCTGCAGCTCAGCTCAAATCACTGCTGATGCACTTGCTGGTTGGGAAGACACCCCAGCACCAAAGCAGTGGTGTTTGCAGCCTCAGGGAGTCTGAAGCCAGGGATGCTTAAATAAAATAACACTTGTTTCTGGTCAGTCATGAATTTAGGGAGAAAAGATGCTGCTGTACAGGACCAAACTGCATCACCCACCGGGTACATCTGTGCTGGGGAAGGGGTTTTATGCCCAATGATCAGCGTGTTGGGGACAAGCACCCTGAGACTGACCCAGGGAGGGGGATCTTGTCTGAAGGAGTTTGCACCAAAACTGGTCCCCTCCCTGGATGGAGAGGTGGGGAAAAATGGGTCTGAGTCAAGGGGAGAGGTGGCTTTTTGGGGAAGGGGGAGAGGCTTTTGAGGACCACTCCCACGTGTCTGTCCCCACGTGTGCTGGGCAGTGGGGGCAGATTTACAATGTGTTTAGCAACACTCATCACCAGGGATGTTTATCGGGTGTGAAACGCGTTTGTTTCTCAGATAACACAAGCTGTTTAGTAGCAACTGACTCTACGCCAGCAGCGCTGCTGATGCCGTTAGTGCCCTCGGAGGATTAATTACAGGGATATATACCCCTCTCTTCAGATGTCTCCAGAGCAGGGTGTTTGTAAATCAGCTGTGTTTATTGTGGGAGACTTGTCCAAAGGCCCTTTGCCAAAGGAAAGGGAGGAGGAGATACAACAGCAAAATTCTGGGGCTAATCTCTGCTCCAGGGGTGACCGCAGGGCAGGGGGGACAAGGGGTCTGTGTCAGATTAGGCTTGGAAGTGATGGATGGAAGGGAATGGAAGAAAATACTGATTTACCCCTTTGGCTACAACTCATTGAAAAGGAGAATTTAATAGCTGAGCTCTGGTAACGGATCCTAAAGCCCTTTGTAGTGAGCACTGTGGATTCTGCTCTCCTACAGCTCTAAATCCTGACTAACTCCTCTGCATTGAGGATTCGATCACCATTTCTGGTTACAAGGCTTGAAATCCCTAACTGGAGTGGAGAAGTTGTTTGGCTGAAATCAAAGGCTTTCTGAAGAGAACTCGATATTGATGATTTTAAAGCAAAAGTGTTTGCTTATGGAAAAGGTGACTCTTCATTTCATTTTGACTTTTTTTGGTCAAAAGCCTTAAATATTTGGGAGATGATAATTTCCAATAGCAAAATTATCCCCAATACAAGAGGACTTCAGAGATAAGACTGCAGGCTTCAGATAAACCTGAGCTATTGATAATAGGAAGTGATACCTGAAGCCATTTGTCATTGCTGGGCAAGGCTGTCCCTTCTCTCTGCTCCTGCTGTCCCTCTTCCAGTCCCACTGGGAACAATGCAAACCCGCATTCCCGAGTGCCCCCGGCTGCATGGGGAATCATGGAGTCCTTAAGGTTGGAAAAGACCTCCAAATTCATCCAGCCCAGCCCCACTGTGCCTGCTAAACCCTGTCCCCAAGTGCCACCTCTACACGTTCTTTGAGCCCCTCCAGGGGTGGAGACTCCCCCACTGCCCTGGGCAGCCTGGTCCAAGGCTTCACTCTGTGAAGAAATGTTTCCTAATATCCAGTCTGAACCTCCCCTGCTACAACTTGAGGCCATAATACTTTCTGCCACGGCTCCTCTTTGTGGAGAGAAGAATGATTCATGTTAATGACACTGTTCCCCTCACCTTTTCCTTCCTCCCCTCTCTGTCCAGGTGGATGGTGTGTTTGTATCTTGCTTTTCTTTAATGACTCCCGTCTACGGAGGAAGTTCCCAGGCAGAATTCACAAGCAGTGCTATTATGGATTTCTCCTGCCTGGCGATAACGTTTTATGAGGTTTTTATTCTTTAGATAATATATTAAACCCATATTTTTTACCAAGTTTGCTTCTACTCATTCCTTGCCCTTGAATTCCCCCTCTTTCCCTCCCCCTTTTCACCTGAGTGGCATTTTCACTGGAGATGTTTAATACAGCCCTAATCCCCTGATTCCCTGAGGTACACAAAAGCAGCTTTACGAACCCATAAATCCAGAAAGATAAAGTGCATTTTTATTAGTTGTGTTGCCATGAAAGTACAGAAAAAAAGTAGTTTTAATATGAAACAGTCAATAACAAATTTGCCTAATAGTTCCGCTTATCATAGCAAAAGCACCTGGAGAAATGTGGTGTTGGTGGTGAGGAGAGATGCTGGGATGCAGGTGAGCAGCCCTGAGGGCTGAGAGCATCACAGCTGGGGAGTCAGTGGGGTGCAGGGGGTGTGAGACACCCCCCCCAGTGCTGCAAGAACAACTTTCTAGTGCAAACCTGTCTTCATCCAGGTGATGCGTTGGCAGCTGCCCAGCAGGGATTCTGCTGCTCTGCTCTGTGAGACCCCACCTGGAGCCCTGGGTCCAGGTCTGGAGTCCTGGGCACAGGAAGGACCTGGAGCTGTTGGAGCGAGGCCAGAGGAGGCCATGGAGATGATCCCAGGGCTGGAGCAGCTCCTGTACGAGGACAGGGTGGGAGAGTTGGGGTTGTTCAGCCTGGAGAGGAGAAGGCTCTGGGGAGACCTTAGAGCAGCTCCCAGGGCTGAAAGGGGCTGCAGGAAAGCTGGGGAGGGGCTCTGGATCAGGGGGTGCAGGATGAGCACCCATGTTCCTAATTCCAGGGGCAGCAGGGCAGCCTGCTTGGGGCTGCTGGCGCCTGCCTTTCCTCCTGGCACGTGTGCAGCCCCTGCAGCAAATATGCTTAATCAGGAGGTCACCCAGGCTGATTGTGGGTCATCATAGACTCTTTGAGCTGTGCAAGAGGAGCCCTTGTTCTCCATCCCCCCTTACAGCATCATCAAGACCCTCTTCCTCTGACCTCTGCTCTCCTCTTCTGACCTTCTCAGCATCATCTTAGATTTGTGCCCCAAAGCTGCAGTCCATGTCATGACCTGTCGGAAAGAGTCGTTGCCCTTGGTCTCTGATGAGTTTCCGTGCTTGGCCTTCAACCTTGCAGCCAGGGTTTGTGGGGAGCCGGGCTGTGAGCAGCGCTAGATGGCAGGAGTCAGTCATGCAAAAGGATGTGGGCTCTGCCTCTGAAAACACACTTGAAGCTGCCGAAGCAGAAATCTGCCAGCTCTCTTGGAGCTGCACAGACCAGGATGGGCTTAAGCAGCCAAAATCCCTTCTCCAGCCAGACTTTAGGACTCTGCCTCCCATCTTTCCCACAATCCAGGAGCTGCTCCACTTGAGGATGGTGGGATTTGGCAAGGCTTTACAAACCAGGGCTGATTTGTCCAGTGAATCTTGGCTTGGATTTTGGACGTGCTCGGAGTGCTGGTTTGGATTGTTGTGGGGTTTGGGTGCCCGATTTCTTTGGGGGATGGTTTTGGTGAAAGCAGTGGGCTGATAGCACTGCTCCTGCATCGTTGGGAAGCATCATCTGAGTGGTCCTGAGCAACAACCGGGTTCTACCCACACTCATTCTCCATTTAGACATCATCTTAAGCTGCCCAACCAACTTGCCCTTGCATCGCCTTTGTCAATTCTGCCCACTCAGCCCCTGCTTTCCAAAGCAGAGAGCGAAGCAAAAAGCAAGGGTGTCTGCTTGAGGCACTTGGCTACGTTTCCACCCCGTGCCCATCCCTCCCAGTAGAGCCCAGACAGCACCAGCTCTGTGGTTTGCTGAGCAGCAACCGAAGAGGCGCAAGCGAATGCTCTGTCGCTCCAAGTCTTGTTACAACTTCTATCATGCTGTGACTTTGCTTTTAGTGATGCTCGTGGTGGCTTGGCAGCAGCGGGGAGGCAGCAGCTGTCACACATCCCACTCCCTAATGGTGTTCCCTATTGCACACGTGTTCGCGCTGCCGTAACCTTTCTGTAGTCTGCGCTGTGATATTATCAGACCAGAAAGCCAAGTGAGAGACAGATGATGCAAAATCAATCTCTGGAGCACCTGAAAGAGAGAAGATTGGTACTGAATGTTGTAGCAACAACACAAACAGTTTCTTCTTCAAATTCTTTGCCTTGGAAATTCCTCCTGGGATGGAGATGAAGAGTTGCTTTACCTCTTCCTGGCTGAGTAAACAGAGGAATAGCACCCGCCTGTGCCTCCGCATACCAAAATGTGGGGGCAGAGCAGCTTCTGCAGAGTAAAACCCAACAAAGCTGGTCTGTGCTCCAGGGAGGCAAAGATCTGAGTGGAGAGCAGCCTGTCCCCTGCGGCTGGTGCAGAGGAGGCAGCAGGCATTGATGGCTCCTTTCATCATGGCACAATTAGAGAGGATGGCTAATGATCTAATTGTTTCTCTCATCCCAGCCCTAAGAAAGGAGAGGAGAGAACCCGTTGATACTCATCTGGGTTTCAAAGACTTGCTCTGCCGAATTATCCCCTCTAATACTGTCTAATCTTCGTCAACCAGTAATGGTAAAAAGATGTTCCCAGTGCCTGTGTTGGGAGCACAGCTCAGAGCAAGAGCATCCTCCAGCTGAGATGGTGCAATTCCATGGTGCTCCAAACCCTTCCAGAGCCCTAAAGTTTATATTAGGGCATGAGCCATCACCTGATACTTCATCCAGCCCATCACTTCAAGCCTGCAGCCTCCCCCAAAACCTTCTCAGTGCTGCTGTACCCACAGAAAAGCAAAGGCAGAGCTGTGTGGCTGTTTGCAGGCACCGTCGCTGATGAGACACATGTGGGGGGTGCGTGGTGAGCCTGAGGGATAAAACTAAAGCTGATAGGGATCACATTGCAGAATACAGGCTTATATCTGCTGCTGGTGGGGATGTTTATTCTTAGTGAGGCACAGGTTTCCTCCAGGTAGGAATTAGTCCCTGCACAGGCTCTAAACCCGATGTTTCCCCATGAGGTTGGAAGCTCTGTGTACTGCGTTGTTTACAGGAGTGGGAGTTAAACTCGAGGGTGCAGCCATGGCCAATGCAATATTGATGTTAACTTTCATATTGTAATAACCCACAGGTATTCTAAAAAAAGTCCTCCCTCATTAAAGGTTCCCAGACTCGAGGCTGAGCCCTGTGCAGGGAGGCTCCCCGCACGGTGTGGGATGCAGTGCTGATGTGGGGATGTTCTCGGGCACCAGGGCATGGTTGTATCCTGCTTTTTGGGCTGGCCCCTTGCCAGAGGGGACGGGCAAACATCTGGGCAGAGATAGGATGTGCAGATGTCTGCTTTCTGCCTGAACATCTGTCCCTAGAAAGCATGCCCACAGATCCAGAGATGTGCAGGTACAAACACTACTTGTAGACAAAGATATTGGGAAGTCTTTCCCCCCCCCCGACTCCAGCTGGTGCCTGGGGATGCATTGAAAGACCCTTGAATTAGAAAACACCATCAGGAGGTTGTTACCCAGCTGCATCTTTTTTTTCCCCATGCCCAGTAAGGGAGCAAGGTGGCAAAATAGCTTCTTTTATAAGAGGCGGATGCAGCCTCGTTCCTCCAAGCCCATCTCCTGTCAGCAGCTGGGTTCAGCAGTCTCCTGGCAGCCTTGCACGGTTTCGGCAGGGCTGGAGCCGACCTTTCTTTAGAGAGGAGAATAAAACGAGAGGGGAAGCATCTCCGTCTTGCACTCCCTGTTCCCTGAAGCAGGGGGAAAGCAGACGCCTCCACAGACTGTCTCAGACTGAATGGGAGAGCCAAAGCCTGGGGTTAATCATCCGGGCTGGGCATTGACAGAGCATCTCTATGCACGTAAGAGCTCTTCAGCAGAAGCATAATTTCTCTGCATGTGCACCACTCACAAGAACAAAACAGCTTCCTGGAGCTGCTTGCAGTAACAGAATTGTCTTGTGAAGAAAAATCAGAAAGCCAGAGGGCTTTGGAAAGGGCAGTGCAGAGGCTTTTAATGTTTTTCCTCCTTTTAAAATAAAGATGATGTTTACTACTTGCCCCCTTTCCCCTTGCCCATGCAAACCAGATGTCGCTGTGTGAGAGGCAACCACACCGAACTAATTAGGGTTCTGTATGCAGTGAGGCTGCGGGCTCTGGGCGTGGGGACACTGGGGAGGGGTGGCATCCCTGAGCACAGGGGTGCAAACACGCATCTACCTCTGCAAAGGAATGTGGGGTGGGTGCTGCTGGTGCCCCTGTGTTTGCAGAGAGCAGGGCTGTAACGGTGCGTGTGTGGGATGGGGGGAAGTGGCTGTGGAGCTGGGATGGGTGCACGGTGCTGTTGGGGTGAGGATGTGAATGTTCATTGCTCTGGGTAATGTGCTGGGGTGAGCACCGGGGCACCTGAGTGATGTGGAAATAGCAGCATCTGCTGCTCTTCCCACCTGGGGCTGTTCTGGCTCACCTGAGGGGTTGGGGAGGTGTTGAGGCTGCTGTGCAGAGGAGACAAAGAAAAGGTTGAGAAAATAAAGCAAGGGGAAGAGAAGCAGCAGGGATGAGGGCAAGTGTTGCGAATGGTTGGCGAGGTCTCCAGGGTTATCCTGGGATTGGGGATGATTAATGCGCTGGAGGACTCCTCTCTCTGTGGTCTGCTGGCCAGGCGATCCGTCACTGCCTGGTGATGGACTGCCCACTTCCCACGCGTCACGGTGTTAAGGTGGGTTATTGATGGCCACCTTTACAAACTGTTCCTCCTAATTACTTTTTGGCCCAGGAAATCGCTGTCAGGGCTGGCTGGGGTGGGGGTATGGCTGTAGCAGAGGATCTTGGGAGATGGCTAAAACCCACAACCCAGCAAGTTTGTCCTTTCCTCATCCCAGGGATGGCATCTCCAGGCCTCCTGGGTCACTTATGAAGGTGTTTAATCACCAAATGGTAGTGCTGGGTGTTGGCTGTGTAGTCAGATGCTCCTAATCAGATCAGGTATGGAGGTGCTTGAGTTTCTCCATTGTGCTAAACCTCAACAGAGGTTGAAACAGGAGTGCTGAGGTCCTCAGGCTGAACCCTGTCCTCACCTCTGCCATCAGAGTGGTTCCAAAGAATGTTTATCAATAAGGTGATAGGTGGTTTATATATAAATATATAAAACAGAGCCACTAATTGGTGTGGGATGCCTTGCTGTCCTGCCCTGCCTTCCTCTTCCACTGATTGATTTGTTACCTGTGTCAGACCTTTCATCTGTGATGGGCAGTGATTTTGGAGCATCCTGTTCTGTCCTTTTGCCCCGTGTTTGCTTGCTTAGCACAGAGTTCAGATTAGCTGAGTAAAAGCTGCTGCTGCTTTGATTGACTCCCAGATCAATTAAAGCAGCACGCGGACAGGTGGAGGGCTCGGATCCTGAGTTTTACCCCAATCTCCTCCTTTCTCCTTTCTCCAGGGGCCTTTCAGGTTAATTGCCCTGATCTGTCGCTGCCTTTTCCTTCTGGCCCTGAAGGACTCTTTGGCTAATGTTGCCCTACACGGCCAACACGGCGATGAATCCAGGCTGGGGAGGTGCTGGGGGAGAAGGAAGGAGGGAGAGAATTGATTTGCTCCATCAGGCAAGAGCAGCAGTTGCTGCTGCTGTTTAATTCTCAGTTCAAGCCCTGTGGAGAATGCAAACGGCTCCGCTCCTCGGCCGATTTACAGCTGCTGACAAGCTGCTAAACAACATCTTTGTTAGGTGCACGTGCGAGTCCGTGGGCTCCTCTCCAGGTGACAGCATGATGCACAGGTAAGGAGTGCGGATGCTGCTGCTGTTTCTAATGAGCGCTGCCTGCTGCACCCCGAGCACCGGCCGCCTTCTCCTAGAGCCCTGTGCAGCCCTTTCTGCATTCAGAGTTCGTCTTGTCGGCTTCGACGGGCTTTCGGAAGAGGCTGATGGATGGAAGCTCATCTCAGATGGGGCTGGGGCCCTCAACGCAGGCTGCATTTGGATAGTCGTGATACACGAGGGCGCTGATGGCCACGCGCCGCCCTTCTGAGCGCGTGGATGAGGATGCTGACCCCCTGCACGATCCCGTGCGTGGCGTGAGCCTGCAAACCTGAAGTCAAGCAACACCTGAAGGGTTTGGGTTTGGCCCAGTTTGGGGTTTGCTGTGCTGGAAACAGCGGATGCTTGGTTGTGAGGAGCAATGTGACCCGTGGGACGCAGAGGGAGGAGGTGACGAACCAATCTCATTGTTCTGGCCTTGAGGCTTGTTTTGAAGACAACACTTTCACACCAGCACTGATTACACACCCCTTTGGTCTGAGGTTTGTGCCTTTCTCCATCCAGCTTCACAGGGAGCCGTCCCTGTCGGCCAGAGCGCTTCCAGGACTGCAGAGCTCCACGGGTCCACGCTAATCGTGTTTATCAGCATTAATCCAAGGCTGGAATTAGCTGGTCCTACATTCAGCAGGAGCCTGCTAGTGCATTTAAGTAAATTATCTCCCTAATAATGACAAATCAATTATCGGTGCTGCTTCCAAGCAGAGTGCTTTGGTCTACCTTTTTCAAAAAGCAATAAACCTGTACGCTCTCGCTGCCAAGAATTAGCTGCAGCAATACAGCCAAAATAATAAGGAATAATCCAACCATGCAGACAGCAAGTTAATGAATTATCCTTTTTCAGCTGGAGGTGCTCAAAAGCAGCACAGAACTGAAACGAACCCAGAAACCTTGCTGGGTTTTATTAAGTTATTCTTCTCTTTACATATTTTTTCTTTTCTTTTTTTTTTTTTATGGAATGCTTTGGACTGGAAGAGACCTTAAAGCCCAGATTTTCTCATGGGCAGGGACACCTCCCTCTGCATCAGGGGGCCCCAAGCCCCATCCAACCTGGTCTGGAACACCTCTAGGGAGGGGGCAGCCACCACTGCTCTGGGCAACCTGGTCCAGGGCCTCCCCAGCCTCACAGCAAAACATTTCTCCCCAAGATCTCATCTCACTCTCCGCTCTTTCAGCTCAAAACTGTTCACCTCATCCTATCCCTGTGCTCCCTGATCCAGAGCCCCTCCCCAGCTTTCCTGCAGCCCCTTTCAGCCCTGGGAGGCTGTTCTGAGGTCTCCCTGGAGGCATCGTGATCCTCACCCAGCAGTGAGATTTGTGACTGGGTTCAGACCAGTTTCCACTGCATGGAGCTCGGATGTGAGCTAGGACATGGCTCATTGCAGCTGGAGGGAGTTGATGGGGACCCTCCTCTGCCACCCCTGGGTCCCTGCTGAGCTGGGGAGGGGGTGGCAGGGCAATGCATGGACGTCTGCCTTGCTGGCAGGACATCCAGTCCCACCATTGGTCTAAAAATGGGTCTGTGGAGAAGCTGGGGAGGGTGTGGGGGAAGAGCTGCCAAGTGCAACATCAGCACCAGCCACCGTGGTGACAGGCGTAGTTTGGCAGAAGGTGCCTCCTCGCTGGCACAGGGAGTTGGAAGCGGGCAGGGGAGGTCACCCCTTGCCCACCGCTCTCCTCCTGCCCCTTTGCGTCTGCTTGCAGGCTCTAATTAGCAGTCGTGCCATTTGGGTGGCGTGTGGGCATCCATTATTTAGTGGCATTATTTGTGTTGACAGGATTGATGGGACGTTGCATCAAGCAATTAGAAAAAAAACAAGGCTGACTTGTTCCAAAATACAAAGGCAGCAGCCGGCATAAATTAATGCGTGTAGTTTTTAAGTGTTTACTACAGCACTGTTGTCTTCTCTCTTCCCATGGGAGATAATTAAGGAAGAGGCTGTTTCTCCGCTACCGTTAGGTACCAGGGGATGCTGCCACATCCCCTCAACTCCAGCGGACATACTTGAATCTGAAAGATGATCAATTAAACGTATCGAGACGAAGAGGGTTAGTTCTTTTCCACTGTAAGTTTAGGCTTTATTATTTCCCAGGGTGGATTGATCCATATTTGGTTGGCTTCGTTAGCTCAAAGCTGCCGTAGACCAAATTAGCGGTGAGCTCGTGGTGATCAAGAAGGATGGAGCAGTTTGTTCTTATCAGTAATTGATCATGGAGCTATTAATGGATGCAAAGGTATTTGTTCACTCTGCTTTGATAAATAACGGCTCGCTGCTCCCCTGGGATGTGATTTGTGCTCACGTTCCCTCTCGTTGCTCTACAGTCCCCAGGCCGGAGCGTCCGGCCAACGGGAGACCCATCTTATGGCTTCGTTTCCTTTCGCTATCGGTTATCGATGGGCAAACGTCCCTGGCTTGATTTATCCTCCAATTTTCAGCAAACTCCTAGGATTTTTGTGGTCAGAAAGCTGTTTCCCATTTCCGCAATGTGGGTTGATTTTTGTTCTAGGATTAACCTTTCGGAGCTGTTCCGCGTGTGCTGTGCTGAGAGCCCTGCTGTGCGGGGGTCCTTGCTGTCACACGCTTTCTCCATCAGCAGCTGTAACTGCTCCTGCAGCCTGTGCTTTGCATCCCCCCTGGCTGTGGGCACCACCAGACCTGCACTCCCTGTGTGATTTGATTTCTTGCTGGAATTCTTACTGGGACTTGACCAAAATAGGTGTCTCTATATCTATCAGATCATGGAGTGGTTTGCGTTGGAAGGGACCTCAAAGCCCATCCAGTGCCACCCCCTGCCATGGGCAGGGACACCTCCCACTGGATCAGGGGCTCCAAGCCCCATCCAACCTGGCCTTAAATGCTTTCTGAAACCTCTAGAAGAGATGTCAAGGGCAGCGATGAGGAAGAGAGGTGATGCTTGGAGCTGGGAGCAATCATGCCTGTGTCTATCTCAGCTCAGTGATCCTGGGGGATGACCTGGAGAGCAGAGTGCTGTGAAACGTGGTACTGTGCGTTCTCTCTCCTTCTGTATCTGCTTTTTATCAGCTCTTTGTAGCAGCTTCTCCTTCACAAGTGCCTGTGCAGCAGTTGGCCTGGAGGGGCTTTGTTCTCTAGTGGGGTCTCCCGGCGCTGCTCTGCTGTCACATCAGAAGAGGCAGCTCATGGGGACACCCTGCCACCCTTTGCTGCAAATAAGTCCTGGATAATGTGTTTTTTCCCCCTTCTTCATTATGGTAATGGCATCATTTTTGTGCGTGGCAATTCTCTGACACAAATAGCACTAAATCACCTTCCTCTTCTATGGTAACTACACTAATATTATTAATACTCTGCATTCATAAAACAATTTCCAGCATCTCAAAGTGCTCTGCACACATTAATTTAGCCTTACAACCTTCCACTGGGAGAATTGCCAGTATGAGTCACATTTTATAGCAGGGTAGAGGGGGTAGCACTGAAGAGGAGAACCGAGTTCTCATGGTGTTTACACCAGCGCGGGGGCAGGATAAGTGCACTCAGGATGATGGCAGATGCACTTGTGAGCGCGTACAGGATTTGACTCATACTGGGGGGAAGGACTCTCCTCGAGGTCGCTCAGTGAATCATTTGCAGAGCCAGAAATAGAGCCTGAAGAAGCCTCAGCCTCCCTGACTCCGCGCGGGGCGCGTTCCCGGCAGAGAGAAGGGCTGTGTTTATACCCCGGGTGAAAAAGGAGATGATTTTAGGAAGTGAAAAGTTGCAACGCCTGAAGGCTTGAGGGGTGGAGAAGGGGAGAAAACCACCCCATCTTCAGTCATGGAATCGTCATGGAACCGTTTGTGCTGGAAGGGACCTCCAAGCCCATCCAGTGCCACCCCCTGCCATGGGCAGGGACACCTCCCACTGGATCAGGGGGCTCCAAGCCCCATCCAACCTGGCCTGGAACACCTCCAGGGATGGGGCAGCCACCACTGCTCTGGGCACCCTGGGCCAGGGCCTCCCCACCCTCACAGCAAAACATTTCTCCCTCAGATCTCATCTCCCCTCTCTCAGCTCAAAACCCTTCCCCTCATCCCATCCCTGCCCTCCCTGATCCAGAGCCCCTCCCCAGCTTTCCTGCAGCCCCTTTCAGCCCTGGGAGCTGCTCTAAGGTCTCCCCAGAGCCTTCTCCTCTCCAGGCTGAACAACCCCAGCTCTCCCAGCCTGGCCTCGTACAGGAGGTGCTCCAGACCTCGCATCATCTCCGTGGCCTCCTCTGAACAAGTTTTCTCCTCCCGTCTCCTCTTGAAATGGATTTGCAAGGATTCGGGTTCCCACGCAGGGCAGGGTCCCTTTTCCCCCCTGGTCCCAGGTCAAATGTAATCCTTGTCCTACACAGAAATCTCAGACAGCGTCAATCTCACTCTGTTATGAGTTTTTCAAGCAGCATTGACTTCTCTGGAGAAATCCTTCAAAGGGTTAAATCCTGAGGCATTTGAGATATCGGATGAATGCAAAAAGCCGAGTGGTTCTCCGGATTTTTTTTAATTACCGTCTTCCGCCACGTTTTAATTTGAGGCATCAAAGACAAAGAAGTGCGAATCTGGGCTGTACCTGCGGTGGAAGGCTGTCTGTCTGTCATCTGCCTTCCTTTGCTGGGGACAAACAAACCCTCTCGGCTTTGTTCTGGGGTGGCGTTCTGTGCATTAATTTATTTTTCTAAAATTAAAAATAAAATCCCGGCGATTTGGCACATTGCAGAAGGGGGGGAAAAATGCTGTTTAGGGGATTAAAAAGAAAATAACTCCTTTCTTTCAAATAAATTACAAAGCACTCGTGCTGCTTTGTACCTGAGAACCTGTAGGAAAAGAGCAGCTTATTTTTAGTGCCAGATTGGATGAAGAGATGAAATGACTGAGTCTTCTTCAAAAGCTGCCAGCGATGAACCGGTGCTGAGGAAGGGAGGCTGCAAAGTGTTGGTATTGTTTATTATTTTTGTTGTCCGGAGTGGTTTGACATTCAGCTTGTTTGATTCTTAGTCCTGATCAGGGTCTGAAAGTATTTGCATCCCATGGGGAGAAGGGAGCTTAAACAAAGTGTAGGATTAGTGGATTTCTGCCCGAAGGAAGGTGCTGAGCAGCATTTTGCTGCCCTCCCTGCATCCCTCTGCCAAGCCTTGAGTCCTGCCTGAGCTTTGCCAGTGCTCCTGTCCCAACCCTGGGGACACAACGCCCGGCAAAGGCTGCCCTGGGAAAGGGAGTCTCCTCCAGGATGAGCTCAGTGGTGGCAGAATAACCCAAGCAGATGCTCGCCCGGATCCGACTCTGCTGGGATGCTGATGCTTCATCACAGATTAACATCACCGTGTGGCTTTAACAGAGGCAGAATTAGGGCCTTTAGGTAGGTATTTCCTACCCTGCTTCCCAGAGCAGAGTAAAGCCTGCGTGCCAGGGCTTGCGGGTGCTTTAATAGAATTGTGGAACTGTTTGCTTTGGAAGGGATTTCCAAGCCCAGCCAGTGCCACCCCCTGCCATGGGCAGGGACACCTCCCACTGGGTCAGGGGGCTCCAAGCCCCATCCAACCTGGCCTGGAACACCTCCAGGGATGGGGCAGCCACCACTGCTCTGGGCACCCTGGGCCAGGGCCTCCCCACCCTCACAGCAAAACATTTCTCCCCAAGATCTCATCTCAATTTCCCCTCTTTCAGCTGAAAACCCTTCCCCCTCATCCCCTCCTCTTTCCCACTCTCCCACATCTGGAAGAGGGAGAGTGGCAGTGGAGGAACCAGACGTGCAGGTGGAGCTCTCTGCGCGTTGGCATGTATCATCTGTTTTATTGCTGTCGTGGTGCTCGTAACTGCCTCCATCCATCACTCCCTCCGTCCCGCGCTGAAATTAGCCCGGTGCTTATTGGCGCGGCGTGCCGAGGTGCCAATCTCCCCCGAAAGCACTAAGCCATCCTCTGCTAAAAGTCTCTTCATTTTCCTCTCCCTTATTTTCTCCATCCCCTTTTCTTTTTACTGCCACATTAATGAGCTTTCATTTTCTTAGTGGAACAATGAAGGCCATGCCCAATTATGCTAAATTACAGGTGCGAGAGGCGCAGTGTCAGATGTCCCGCGGGCTGTGCAGCCGGTGCAAATACTCATTCAACTCCTGCCCCATTAAGTGACCAAAAGTTGCTTTCATCAAAGCGGCCGAGGACAATTTGGGCAACAAACAGGATTGTGTCTGAAGTGGATGGGTCCATAAAGCTCCCTCCTGCAGCTGCTTCGTGTCCTTGTCTGCACTGGGAGCCCATCTGGGCTCCGGATTGGTGGGGAGGGAACTAAGAATTCAAGCGTCACACATGGGCTTTGCTTAAAATGTACAAGGGGACGTTTGTGCTGGCAAAGGGTGCAGTTTCTTACCTCTTTGAAGCTGCTTTTCTGTCCCAGGAGAGCTGCTGTTGTGAAGTGTTTCTGTAGGTGCACCTTAGTTTGTTCAAGGAAACAATTAAAGCAGCAGTGCTGGTAATGGACTTCTGCCTTGGTTGAAATGTGTGAAGAGTCTCTTCCTGGGAATTAAATCTCTTATGAAAGGTTTGACTGTCAGAAAAAAGTTATATGGGATATCTGGACTCTTTCTGGCATTAAATTCCTATCCAAAAAAGGTCAATTTCTAACGTGTAACTCCAACGCGTTGGCCTCCTTCCTAGGCAGTAAATCTTCTGGAGGCAAGTGCTGCTCAGCCGAGCCTGCTCCCAACTCTACTTGTTGGGGATTTATTATGGCACCGTATTCATACGGAATTTTTTGCTCACACAAACTCTGAAAACCTAGGACTGGGTGTCCTGTGGCCATGAGTGCAGGATCTGCCATGCCAAGCGCTGCGAGTTCTCGTTAACAAGAGTTTAGTGGGTTTTTTTGGGGACCGCTATGTGCAAAGCATCTTCAGGTTGTGGTGTCTGTGAGTTATTAGAGATGCTAAACGCAGAGCATCTCCTGACAGCCCAACACCTCAGATCTCCGAGCCATCAAAATCCCAGTGTTGCTTCTGACTGAACCTAATCCTCGCGTAAGAAACGATGGAGAGGAAGGGAAAAAAGAGAGAATAAAAATATGAAAATCACTCCTGTACCACCACACCTCTGCTTCAACCTTTCTCCTTTCATGTCTTGGCTGATTCGTTTTGATCACTGGGAGCCTTTCGCTGCTGAAGTTTGTTTGAATCCCATTCGCAGGGAATTCATTGGAATCAGGATCTGCTAAGGAGTTGTACAAGGGCTGGTGGGGCACCAGGGAGAGGAGGTGGTGCTGGGGGACCAGCTTAGGGGATGCTGGGGTGCTGCAGGGAGCCCAAAAGTGGTGCTGAGGGACCCCTTCTCCAGCTCTTGTAGCTGTGGGCACTGATGGGGCTCGGCAGATGCTGAAACGAGAGCTGTGGAAAAGCCCTTGTGGACGACTTCTTGAAACTTCAGGGTTTGTTCTGGGGGGGAGAAAAAATATTTACTGCATTGATGTAAAATTCAGTAGTTGGAACTGGATGATCTTTAAGGTCCCTTCCAACCCAACCCATTCTCTGATCTTAATTCTAATGAAATACTGGTTGAAATAAAACTTATGTAACTTCTGAGTGGGCCAAGAGGGGCCAAGCAATTATTTTTATTCCTTTTGCTGTAATAAAGCTTAGGCTAATTCCCAGAAAGGTCTCATGGTGCTTACGTGCTGTACGCACGCGCAAGGAACTCTAAGTCTTCCATGCAATGAAAAGAACTCATCTGTTTTACAGACAGATACTTCAGCGTCTAACTTGGAATGTATTTTAATTTGAGTTTTTTTGCCAAGGGCACCGTCCAAAGTCAAATAGGTTGGAATTAAATCCACATTTTTGTCTCAGTCCAACATTTCTAATACACATTTTTACCCCTTATAGCATTTTTCCCTCTTAATAATCTGAATAATTGCCTGGTTGCATGATGGTCAACACACCCAAATGGAGAGAAAAGCCCTGATTTACATCACTTGAGTCAAACTCATCAGAAATGATCAGATTCTTAATCACCTTATTCCAATATTTAGTGCGGGGAGGAAAAAAAACAATCCAAGGCATCTATAACACTTTTGAAAATGACATTTTGGCTGTGCCCAGGCTGACTGACGTCCTTCTGTCCCAAAGTTTCTTCTTGTTGCAGATGTTTTCAATCTCTCACCAATTTGTTGTAATTGTTACGATAAGCATTTCCGCCAAAATGCTAGTAAAAACTCAATTTTCCCGAGGAAAATTAACCAAATACGTTCACGGCTCATGCAACCTGTTTATTAAACAGTAGCAGGAATTGACTGCAGCTGGGAAATAAGATATAATTAAAGTCTGGGGTCCTCTCCTAGATATCAGGTTCTCACTATTTGCTGTGCTGCGGATACGGGAATTATTGTGGCCAAACAGCCCAATCTGTCAACCGGGAGCACTTCCAGCAGGCGAGCGTGTGGCTGCGCGTACCTGGGGAGAGGTTTGCACCGGCTGGCGTTTGTGTACATCATCAGCTGTGAACAGTTCATCTCAGAAATGGAAAGGAATTGGTATATTTTTTTTTCCTGAAGACATCAGCATCAATTTCTTCTTCTTAGGGTCTTACACAAAATTAGGGGGAGCTGTTGACGCTCTTGAGGGCAGGGAGGGCCTGCAGAGGGATCCGGGTGAATGGGAGAGCTGGGCAGTCACCAACTTTAGCAAGGACATGTGTTGGGTTTTGCACCTTGGACGCGGCAACCCTGGGTGTCCATGAAGACTGGGAAATGAGAGGCTGAAGAGCAGCCCTGGGGAAAGGGTTCTGGTTGACTTCAAGGTGAACATGAGCCAACCCGTGCCCTGGCAGCCAAGAGGGCAACTGTGCCCTTGGGGGCATCCAGCATGGCATCGCCCGCGGGTGAGGGAGGGGATTGTCCTGCTCTGCTCCGCACTGGGGAGGCTCCAGCTTGGGCACTGGGAGCAGGTTTGGGTGCCAGAGGGTAAAAAGGATCTGAAGCTGCTGGGGAGTGTCGCGAGGAGGGCACGGAGCTGGGAAAGGGTTTAGAGGGGAAGCGTGTGAGGAGCGGCTGATGTCACTCGATCAGTTCAGCCTGGAGGAGACTGAGCGGGGACTTCATTGTGCTCTGCAGCTCCTTCACACGGGGAGGAGGAGGAGGAGCAGGCGCTGAGCTCTTCTCTCTGACCCCAGGGAATGGCAGAAGATGCCAGGGGAGGGTTAGGTTGGACATGAGGGAAAGGTTCTTTCCCCAGAGGGTGGTGGAGCCCTGGCACAGCTCCCAGGGAAGCAGTCACAGCCTGACAACATTCCAGCAGCATTTGGCCCTCAGGGTCATGGTGTGAATGTTGGGGTGTCCTGTGCAGGGCCAGGAGTTGGACTCGATGCTTCTCGTGGATTCCTTCCAACTCAGGACGTCCTATGACTCTTTCCCATGGGGAAAACTGTTCTCTCTGCATTGAGCTGGGGAGGAGGCAGCACCCTGGTGGCTCTGCAGCTGCCCGGTGCTGTTTGGGTTCCTCAGCTCTGAGGATGCTGCCTGGCTCCGACCCTTTCTGTTTGCACCCATGGGAGCCCAAGGCGCAGGAGGAAAGAGCTGAAAGGCAACATCCTGAGGAGGAGGAGGCTGTTGGGGGGGAGGCAGGCTGACCTTACATCTCATCTTCGCTCCTCTTTGAAGTGTCTACAATTCACTCTGGGCTCCGTGTCGCAGCTTCTGGACCTTTCGGGGTCACGGCTTGTTCTCCGCAATAAGCAAACAGGCTGGCACTGTATCGCTGACTCTCCGATTTAATAAAGAGATATTTAACTCTGCCCTGCTGCAACCCCTTCACAAAGACAGGGATCTCCATGGCAGCTGGAAAGGCTCACACTGGTCAAGAGGCAATTTTCTGATTAAACAGTTTTGCATGCTGTCTGGCAAGGTCTTTTATGTGCTCATTTAATCCCCTGATCCTGCGCTGTGCCCGAGCGGGGAGGAGAGGCTGGGAGGCGATGGCCCTGCTCAGCCACTCGCTCCCCCATTCCTCCCTCCCTTTCACCGCTCGTTCGGCTCCAGAGCTGAAGCCAAACTGTCAGCTAAGGGATTATAAAGAATTACTGCTGTCCCCTTCAGTTGGTCCCTGCAGCTCCGTGCGTTCTCCCTCCGCTTCCGCTTGTAAAGCAGGGTGTGAATATCCTCTGAGGATGAACACGCTTCGTGCCGCTTGTGCTGGTCGTGCTGCCCAGCCCACAGGGCTTCACACTTGGACTTTAGAACCAGGTTGTTTCTTGCTTGTGGGAATGGTGGGGTTTTTTCCCTGTAAAGCACCGCGAGAGCTGCTGATGCGCTGGGACTTGGGCTTCCAGCTGCATCTCCAGGGATCCAATGCACCTGGAGCGTGAAAAGTGCATTAGAGGGGCTTGGTACAACTGCTGTTCCGGCTGTGTCAGGAAAACATATTTGAAAAACTCTAGGCAAGTCAAAGAATTACTTGGAGAGGGTTTAGACATCCTTGGCTGAAGGAGCAAGTGGAAATCACCCTGACTGTGCAGTTGGTTCTCCTGGAGCTCAGGGACAAAGGAGATGTGATGGTTGCAGGCGTTGCAGCCAGAGCTGCCACTTGCTCAGGTTTTAGGAGTGTTGCTTCTGGGCATCCCCAGGCTGTGATGTGCCAGGTTGTATCCTCTGCCATTCATCTTTTTCCTTCCCAAATATAAACCCCAAAGGGAAGCGCCTGAGTGACAAAAGGCAGCGATGGATGCTGTGAAAGGCGCTAAGCGCCGTAATTTGATGTAATAACTCCAATTCCAAACAATAACCCAGCGGTAATGGCGCACCTGCGGCGAGCAACAGGGTACTTAGTGGGAAACGAGGGCTTGATTTGGTGATTGCAGTGTGGATGGAGACCGGCGTGTGGAACTTCCCACCGCGGGTAATCTGGGCCACGTTCGCTAAAGAGCTGCTCAGCCGATGGGGCCACCTTATTGCTGCATTTGTTAAGGCTGGAAGTAAATTCCCCAGGGCTGGGAGCAGAGTGGCCTCTGTGGTCCCTGCTGTCTCCTGTAACAGGCTGCTTGAATTCCTCTTTTCCCAACCCACTGCAAATTCCTCTGCAGATCCCCTTCTGGGCAGCTTGGTCGCCGTGTCTCAGCTGGGAGCAACTTGCTGTAAGGGACCCAGAGGGAAAAAGGCTTCGTGGTGTTTGCTGTCCTGCAGGAGAGAAGAAGGGGCACGTTTTGCTTTTCTGGTGCAGCAATGGGGTCATTTCCTCATCCCTCCCTTCACACAGACCTGTCGGAGGGGTTCCCAATGCAGTGCGTTGTCACACAGTGGTGCCACCTCCCTGCTGCTGCCTGGCCCTGCTTTTCCCTCCCAAGCCAGGGGCAGCTGCTTTGATTTTCTCCCTTCTACCAGGGAACGCCACAAGTGGCAGGGGCTGCTCCTGGAAAAGTCAGATTTGGGAAAGAGAATCATGGAATGGTTTGGAAGGGATCTCCAAGCCCACCCAGTGCCACCCCCTGCCATGGGCAGGGACACCTCCCACTGGGTCAGGGGGCTCCAAGCCCCATCCAACCTGGCCTGGAACCCCTCCAGGGATGGGGCAGCCACCACTGCTCTGGGCACCCTGGGCCAGGGCCTCCCCACCCTCACAGCAAAACATTTTTTCCCAGTATCTCTTGTCAATCTCCCCTCTTGCAGCTCGGGGGCACCCACGCAGATTTGCTTTTCCCTACCAGCACCCAGCTCTACGAGGATGAGGAGGTGGCACAGACCAGGGGTGGGGGCTGAGACATAACTGCTGTTTTTCGTTAAGGTCTCCAAACACTCAATTAATTCAGATTTTACCAGACAGCTATTTGTTTGTTAAATTAAAACCAGCTGGTTATTGAAAGAAACATATTTATTGGGAATTAGCAGCCATGTGCAGGATGGATATTTACTACCTAGTTGTCAAAGCTCAGAGAATCTGTGTTTAATAATCTTCTTTTTTTCTTTTCAATTAATGTGGGGTGGGGGGAAATCATCCCATTAATTCCAAATCAAGTGCATGTTTGGAAAACTTCAATTCTGAACGCTGCTGACATTGCTGCTGTGTTACTGGGTCTGGCTCTTGTGACGCTGTCCTAGAAGAGGGATTTGCCACCTCTTGTCACTGGTCCAGGGGGGTCTGGTACCCCCAGAGCCTCTGCTTTGCCCCCTCCAAGCTGAACCAGGTGCTTTGAGGCTCTGTTTGGGGACGAGGTGCTGAGTGCTGGGTGAAGGCAACCTGCTCCTCCCCTCTTTCCAACAACAACTTTCAACTATCTCAATGGTTTAGGAGAAAACGTTGCTAATTGGGTCTTCCTGGAACAGGCAGGGAGGGACATGAATCATTTAGAGGGAGCTGGATGGCAGGCAGAGAGCTCTCCTGCGCCGCGCCGCCTTCCTTCCTGAGCTTGCTGTTTGCTGAAACATTTATTGCCCATCACAAGCAGTTTCCTTGGATGCCCGGTGCCCGTCCAGGCTGTGCTTGGCTTTTACCATCTCTGGTCATTCACACAGAATTAGGAGTGGGAGGGAAAGAATTTCCCACTCAGACCCGGGCACTGGGATTTGGGGAGGTGATGTCTCAGCCCTGCATCCCACAGGGTGCTGGATGCGCTGGGGCGTCGGCTCTGGGTGTTCGGTGGGGGTGGGTGGTTTTGTGCTGGGTTGCGAGGTGTTGTCTCATCTCTTGTGCCCTTGAATAAGTCACTCGGTTTGCTCGGAACCTCAGCTCCTCATCTGCATCCACCCCTCATCCAGAAGGGCTTCGTCATCCAAGTGCAAACCGACTCAGGGCACCCTTTGAAACAAGCCCTGGGTGCCCGGGGGGAGGAATTTTGCGTCTGGCAGCCTGGAGTTTAACTCAGCACTGACTTTTTTCCTTGCACACCGAAGGTGTCTGTCAGCTCTCCCTGGTGAGGGGGGGGTGGCAGCCAAGCTGTGCGGATCCACCGCTGCCGGCTGGGCAGCCGGGGGCAAAGCCTGACCTTTGCCATCTTTCTCTTAATTGAAAGGAGGCAGAGCAGGGAGGTATTTATTTGTGAAGGCTGTAGGGATGGAGAGAACAAAAAACCGTCTGAGGCATTGCTTCCAACTCATTGCCTGCAACTTTTATGGCTGTGATGAGGGACAACGTTTCCTCACGGCTTCTTAGAGGGGGCTGCACTGCCAGAGAGGGGATGGGGCACAGGTGGTGCTGGATCTGTCCCCAGTCATAGAATCACAGAATGGGTTGGGTGGGAAGAGACCTCAAAGCCCAGCCAGTGCCACCCCCTGCCGTGGGCAGGGACACCTCCCACTGGGTCAGGGGGCTCCAAGCCCCATCCAACCTGGCCTGGAACACCTCCAGGGATGGGGCAGCCACCACTGCTCTGGGCACCCTGGGCCAGGGCCTCCCCACCCTCACAGAAAAACATTTCTCCCCAAG
The DNA here is from genome assembly GCA_033558235.1 of Neomorphus geoffroyi. Taxonomy (NCBI): domain Eukaryota; kingdom Metazoa; phylum Chordata; class Aves; order Cuculiformes; family Neomorphidae; genus Neomorphus; species Neomorphus geoffroyi. The sequence goes on from JAUMJM010000056.1 coordinate 1,654,531, forward strand.
ATCTCATCTCAATTTCCCCTCTATCAGCTAAAAAACCCTTCCCCCTCATCCCATCCCTGCACTCCCTGATCCAGAGCCCCTCCCCAGCTTTCCTGCAGCCCCTTTCAGCCCTGGGAGCTGCTCTAAGGTCTCCCCAGAGCCTTCTCCTCTCCAGGCTGAACAACCCCAACCCCCTCAAATTCCAGCCAACCCCTCCTCTCTCGGGCTGCAGGGGATGCGATGCAGACAGCGCACAGGGTGGGCTCGATGTGATGCATAGGATTTCTGCAGCATCCCTGTAAATAATCATAAGCAATGCGACCCGCCGGGCTGCAGAAGCAGCGGGGCTGGCGGGGACCCCGCTAGATGGCAATGCTAAACTGCGCCGCAGCGCAGCCAGCAGCGCTTTCGGGTGCACACTGAGACCTCGGCTCCTTATCATCTGCCCTGGCTTGTGCTTTGCCCTGGCAGAGCCTTGCACCTTGTATAGGAGACTCAGGTCAGGGAAAGGTGTGAAGAACCCCAAGTGCAGGCACAGAGCGATTCGCCCTGGGGACCGCGGCTTCTCCCGCTGCTGTAATGAGCTGCTTTCTATATCAAAGCCTTTGCAAGAAGAAAGGCAACATGCTTTTTTTTTTTTTCTCAAGGCAACAGACAGGGAGATCATGCGTGCGCGTGCACATACATATGTACGCCTATCCCTTTGTGAACTCTGCTCTCCCACGCTTCCCGCTGGCAATGAGTTTCCCGCGTCAAAGATGACAGCCTTGGGTGTCAGGGACAGGCAAAGGGCTGTGCAGAATTTTTCCCTACTCCTTTTTTTTTTCCCCTTTAAGAGCTGTACGCTCGCTGCCTGAGTAGCACAGCGTGCTGCCGGCACCCGGGCTGTGCGAGCTGGCAGGTGGGAACACCCTGGCTGTGTTCCCCTCTTTCTGTGCACGCACCTTTCCCCCTCCTTCCTCTCCTCTTGAAACCAAGCAGTCCCAATATTTTCATACAATCACAGAGTGGTTTGAGTCAGAAGGGACCTGAAAGCCCACCCAGTGCCACCCCCTGCCATGGGCAGGGACACCTCCCACTGGATCAGGGGGCTCCAAGCCCCATCCAACCTGGCCTTGGACACCTCCAGGGATGGGGCAGCCACCACTGCTCTGGGCAACCTGGACCAGACCTGTCTTTTCTCTCTTCACAGGAAATCTGTTCTCAGCCGCTCCCTTCATCCTGTGGCAGGCTGGTAGATACACCAAATCCTTTTTTCCCTCCTCCCAGGGACATCTGTCACTAATAGTTTTCAAGTCCTTGGCTGTTTCTTCGTTGGACTCCCCCTCTCTGTGTCAGCTGAAATTGGCTCTGGATTTTGGTGCCGTTGAACCACTCCTGCGTGATTCAAAACCCTGCGTCTTGTTGCTATTTAGCCTGACTACTCTTTTCCCTTTTAATTGCTTTTCTACTTTCTTAGGGGCTGGGCCTGTTGCCTTTGACATTTCTTAAGTAGCATCCGTGCTGAGATGAAGGATTTTAATTAGCTCGACGGGCTCGCAGTCAGTGAGGCTGTGGGTGTGCTGCCTCGGGCACAGCTGGGGCACCTCGAGCTGTGGCAGAGCCGCATCTGCTTTGGGTGCTGAGCCTTGTTGGGTACCCGTGGGGATGAGCCCACCATACTCACAGTAGACGTTATCCTAAATCAAGCCATGTAAATCCATGCAGTCCAGTGTCAGGGACCCCTCCCACGGGATCAGGGGGCTCCAAGTCCCATCCAACCTGGCCTGGAACACCTCCAGGGATGGGGCAGCCACCACTGCTTGGGGCAACCTGAGCCAGGGCCTCATTGTGAGGAATTTCTTCCTTCTGTTCAATCTAAATCTTCCCCCTTCCCATTGAAGCCGTTCCCCTCATCCCATCCCTGCCCTCCCTGATCCAGAGCCCCTCCCCAGCTTTCCTGCAGCCCCTTTCAGCCCTGGGAGCTGCTCTAAGATCTCCCCAGAGCCTTCTCCTCTCCAGGCTGAACAACCCCCACTCTCCCACAGCAGAGGTGCTCTAGCCCCCACATCATCCTCGTGGTGTGCTGCGGACCCGTTCCAACAGTTTCACCTCCTTCTTATGCTGGGATTCCAGAACGGGGCACGGGGGCTCCAGGTGGGGTCTTACGAGAGCGGAGTAGAGGGGAGCTGAGACAGGACTGTCTTCATCCTCCGGGTTTACACAGTGCCAGCCCCCTGCGAGCCCGGCCCGTGGCCACGCTGCAGCAGTCCTTGCTCACAGCAGGCATAATTTCTCTTGCTCCCTCCACTCCCGTGGTTCCCACCACGTCTCCACGAGTAGCAAAGGTTACCTGGGTGAATAAGGACTTGCAGGATCAGGCTCGCGTTTAGCACATCAGGCATCAGCTGTTATCTCTAGTGCTGAGAGCTAAATACTGGGGCTGAGCTAATCCCACTCCATGTCCTTCTGCTGTCCTCCTGCTGAGGACTTCCTCTCCCAGCCCCGAACGCCGCGTGTCCGATGATGGCATTAATGCCTGTGGTTACAGAGCGATGCTTCGCATGCTGATTGCCTTCCTCTCCTGGCACACTTCGGCACGCAAAGCCTTAATCAAGGGGAGCAATTATATTTGAGAAGAACAACAAATAGAGATCAATAAGCAGGCTGTGATGCCTGCTGGAGGCTTTTATGATTTCTCAGCTGGGTTAGACTGGCCAGCCAGGAAATAGTGATGCAAAGCAGTCCTGTGGACCAGGATCAATCGTGATGCTGCTCCGCTTCCCAAATCCTGGATGTGCTTCCCCCCACCCTCCATCCCTCCAGTGTTATTACAGCCCGATCTCCAAAGGAAAACATGCTCCTTGTTATCAGATTTTAGGGGAAGGGTTGGATTGAAAGTCTTGCTTTGAAGGGGAGGGAGGGAGATGGGAGACAGGGACCCTCTTGTCCCCCCAGGCTGGTCCCTGCCCTTATCTCTAGGTTTTATGGCATAATCTGCCGCGCTACCCGGCGTGCTCTGCCTCTGCTGGCTGGCTTGGTGTTAGATAAGGGAAAAGATAGTGAGGGAGTATGAAGTTTAGAGCCTGTGGCGGGGACTCATTTTTCTCATTTCAGGCAAGGGGAAAAGGATATAAAATGAAAAGCAAGCAATCAATAAAAGAAGAAAGTTGTATTTCTTTTAAAGGAAAAAAAAAAAAAGCCTACATAGCTACTTGCACTTTTATCTGAGGTTTTAACACCAGAATAATGAACTGCAAACCCTGTTTTAGGAGTTCAAAAGTCCTGCAAAGGTGCTACGATCCCTTGTCTGACCCCACCTCTGAGAAAATCCCAAGGGGGATGGATTCTTCCCTCTGTTATAGCTGCATAAATCCAGGATAATGGCATTGCCCTCTGCAAGGTTATTGTGTGTGGGCTGCAGCGAGGGGAGGGAAAGGATCGGCCCTGCTACCGTGTAAATCGGAGATGCTCCAATGACTGAGGGCGTGTGACCGGGAGCAGTCGCTCCTGATCTACAGCGGATTAAAGGAATGAAAATAATCCGACCCCGCACGGCGGTTTGGGCAGCAGAGAGGTCCAGGATCAGGCTTTGCAGATCCAGTTCCAGCAGCAGCAGAGCCCTTGTTTGTGCCCTTCCCTCCATGAGCCAGCAGTGCCCTGGCAGCCAAGAGGGCAACTGTGCCCTTGGGGGCATCCAGCATGGCATCGCCCGCGGGCGAGGGAGGGGATTGTCCTGCTCTGCTCCGCACTGGGGAGGCTCCACCTTGGGCACTGGGAGCAGGTTTGGGTGCCAGAGGACCTGAAGCTGCTGGAGAGGGTCCAGAGGGGGCACGGAGCTGGGAAAGGGTTTAGAGGGGAAGTGTGTGAGGAGCGGCTGAAGTCACTCGATCTGTTCAGCCTGGAGGAGACTGAGCGGGGACTTCACTGTGCTCTGCAGCTTCTTCACACGGGGAGGAGGAGGAGGAGCAGGCGCTGAGCTCTTCTCTCTGACCCCAGGGAATGGCAGGGAAGATGCCAGGGGAGGGTTAGGTTGGACATCAGGAGAAGGTTCTTCTCCCAGAGGGTGGTGGAGCCCTGGAACAGCTCCCCAGGGAAGCAGTTGCAGCCTGACAACATTCCAGCAGCATTCGGCCCTCAGGGTCATGGTGTGAATGTTGGGGTGTCCTGTGCAGGGCCAGGAGTTGGACTTCATGACCCTTGTGAGTCCTTTCCAACTCAGGACGTTCTACAATTCTATACAAATAAAATAGATACAGAAATGTAAAAAAGAAACCCCTTCTTCTGTTATCGCCAGGGTGTGCGATGGACCGGCCTGATTTAATAGCCCTACAGTCAGTCAGTTGTTAACAAATCAATATTTTCCTAAGAAATGCTATGGCCTGCCATAAATATCTTCATAGTTACATGAACCTTATCCATATAATTCATGCGCCGGGGAGGTCATAATGAGTCAGATGATGGTGGCTGTGTCGGGGGGATATTTATTAGGGGATGATGATATCCGGGCAGCCTGTAAAAGGTTAAATAAAAGAAGGAAACAGGGAAACCACAGACCTGTTCATAATTCTTGTTTCTTACAGCATGCATTGCTATAAAGTACACCTGCTTGTTATTGAGGGCTGAATCAAATGGCTTTTGGGTAATACATGGAATTTATTTGCACTTGCAATATATAATCTAATACATATAAAATTACAACTAAATAGAAGCACTCTTGAGCTCTTGAGTAGAATTGATGTTGTGGTGCAGCGAGCAGGGTTCTGCCAGCCCGGGTGCCTCCACCACCTCCAGAAATCCTGTTTGATTTGGGAGTGTGTTGCATCTGGCCGCCCGCAGCAGAGCCCGGCGTGGGCAGAGCTGCCTGTCCCGCTCCTGCCAGGAAATCTTTCGGCTTTAGGATGGTTGGAGCTTAACACTGTCTCAAATCTGATCCCAAATCTCTGTCCCTGCCTTGGATGGGTGGTGGAACCTTTCCTTGATGGCCCATCAGCGGCTTCACACCAACACCTTGGCCAGCCTGCTATTCCCTCGGTGCCTTTGCACACCTTATCCATCTACGTTACGCTGGTGGGGTGGGAGCCTGGGGCCAGGCACTGCTTTTTGCACCATCATCATCTTTTGGGGAAGGTAGAGATGATCTTTTCCTTTGACAGGTGTAGAATCATAGAATGGTTTGGGTCAGAAGGGACCTTAAAGCCCATCCAGTTCCAACCCCTCTGCCTGACATCGGCGGAGCTGCCTGACCCAGCTCCTGCCGGGAAATCTTTTGGGTTTGGGATGCTTGGATGCTACAAATCTGATCCCAAATCTCTATCCCTGCCCTGGCTGGGCTGTGGGATCTTTCCTCAACGGTTCCACACAGCTCCCATCAGCTGCTCTACCCCAAAGTCCTGCCCAGCCAGCTATTGCCATCGGGGGAAACCTTCCTCAAAGAGAATACGCTGTCTGGGGAGGAAATGAGCAACGCTCGCATGGTAAGGAAACATCCCCATCACACAATTATTTCTAAACATGTTATTTTATGATCCTTCAAAAAAACCCCTGCAGAATAAGAGAGGAGGAGGAAAAGTGAGCAATCAGGGAATCATTCTCTGTTTAAATTGCCCTCAGGAAACGAATGTGTCAGAGTAGATTGAAAGATGGTGTTATCCCAGGAGAGTGAAAGAGAGACAGAAACAAATAGAGACAGGGAAGCTGTCGGAGCAAAAGATGGAAAAGCTCTGTAAGACCCGAGCGGATTGCTGACGGCGATGGGCTCTGGATCCTCTCCACCACGGTGTGACTCTGTTCAGACCTAGTTGTGCTTTATTAAGAACAGATCTATAAATAGCACGTGGAGGGTAAATAAATGACAAAGAGATGGTTTAATAAATGGGGCATTAATTGCTAGCGAGCCCAACAGCTCAATAAAGTGCTGCTTTACTGCCTCTAGGCCTTTTTTTTTTCCTTTGCCACTGCAGACTGAAGCATAACAACTCCTGCCCTTATAGCTATGCTCCCCACTCTGGCCATCGTGCCTGGACACGGCTATGAAGTGGTAATTTTGCCTTTATAAATAATTGATAGATGAACCATCACCCAAATGAGCTTCTGATTCAGGACTTGACTTGCCTGCCTTCCCTGCGGCACGTACGAAAGCTCTGCTTTTACTCAGAGGCTCCCAATGCCCGCTTGACACCAGGAATATCCTTTGGGTGTCCAGTTTTCTCCTGAATCGCCTGTTCCCGTGTCTGCAGTTGCGAGGAGCCGCAGCAGCTGTGCCTCTGCCTTTGATTAGCACATAAAACCCACTTCAGCCAAAGTGGTGCTGGATTACCCCCATTTGCTGGTGGCTTTGCTCAGTGGGCTCTTCCCAGGTTGTTTAGCGCTGCCAACAGAGCTCCCAACTGAGCGGTCCAGGAGGGCTCCTGGGATCCACCACGTTCTTCATGGGCTTTACACAATTAGCAGCGTCTCACCTCTGCCTTCCTTTCTCTTTTTTTTTGCTGCGCACCGTCAGGCTTCAGTTCAGCGATAGGATGAGAGGAGACGGCCAGAGCAGGTTCAGGTTGGATATTGGGAACAATTTCTTCACTGAAAGGGTTCTCGGGCACTGGGAAGGCTGCCCAGAGAAGTGATGGCGTCCCTGTCCCTGGAGGTGTTCAAAAGCTGGGCAGACGAGGTGCTCAGGGATCTGGTTTAGTAGTGGACAGGGACGGTGGGAGCCAATGATCTCAAAGGTCTTTTTCAACCAAACAATTCTACAAAGTTCTGGTTTCCCAAAATACATCGTGCAAAAGGTTGGCGACAGGGTGGCTCAGATTTTCCTGCCAACTGTGAAAATCAGGAGCATTGCTGGTGGCTTCAACAATATTGCACGGGCCTTCCATTGGAGTGAAGGGAAGGAAAAATTTGGGCCATAGATCTCAATTGAGTTACCCTTCAGTGGATTTACCCCGGTGTAATTCAGAGCAGGGATTTACCCATCATGATTTCGCCCATGACTGAATAACTTCCCCTCCATCATCTCTGCCCATGCCAGCAGCACGCTGGAGAAACCCAGCAATCAAATCACTCATGTGCACCGAAACAGCTCAGCCAGGTTCTTGACGAGCGTCGCTCGCGTGCGTGCCAAGGAGCCGCGTCGAGACAAGATGATTTAAGATGTGTGTTGGAGTTCTGCGCCATATTACATCTGTTTTATCTCCCTTCAGCTGAGATGAATAATCAAGGGGAGAGCATGCCAGGGCGATGGCAAGGGAAAAGGTGGGAACTCCTGTTAGCGCTGTGTTAAAACAAGCCGTGCAGCATCCTCTCCAGGCGAGATGAAATGTTTGTGCTATTTTTCCTCTTCCCCTCTCCTCTTTAACCACCTGTGCGCTGACAAGAGGAGCCAGTGGAGGGGGTGCATAGATGGATGCTGGATTTCCATCAGGAATGGGAGTGGGGTGATAAGATAACCCCACGTCCTCCTGGCTCTGCCACCCCCTGAGCGTGCCCCAGGCATCAGGATGAGGCTCTGGATCCTCCCTGCTCTTCGCAAAGCAGAGGAGCTGCCTTTAAAAAGTAGCTGAGGTTGTCTTGTTGGATTGGGAGAGCTCCATGAGAGTCAGTGCTGCTGGGATATGAGATAGCACCCATCAACACTGCTTCGCTGATTTACACCAGTACAGCTCTTGGACCACAAGGAAGGTCGTATTTCCAAGACAGATGGGGTTAAACTGCTGGTGGGGATGAGCTTTGCTAGAGTTGCAGGAGGCTGGGGAGGACAGGGCAGCGTCGGTGGGGGCTTGATCTCATGGGAAGGATGGGATTTGGCTGAAAAGCTGCCCACCACATGGAAGAGGAGGCAAGGAGAGTCAGAGCTCCATCTCTGCCCTCATTCCTGAGTGCCTTCCGTGGAGCGAGGCCGCTCAGGAGCTGGCTGCGAGCAGGGGCAGGCAGAGCTTCGGCTCTGACCTCGGAGGTTGCTGACAAAGGATATTAATGGTTTCCCTAAGGGCAATGTTCAGGCAAACAGGTTTGTCATTTATTTTGCAGATTTACTGGAGTATTATTAATTTACTAGGCTAAACTCCATTAGGAGAACGCATTCATTTCTGAAATATAACTTATTCACAGTGTCTAGACCCGCTCTTCAGACAGGGATTCTGCTAGTTAAGAATTATTCAAATATTGATCTGGACATTTCTAATTAACTTTGCCCGTGCATTATTATGCATATGCACAAAAATTGATTTTTGCTGGCCCAATAATTAGATTTAATACCTGAGGTAACTTATATTTATGTTTTTAATTATTAGATTCATTAGCAATTTTAATAAATGCTATCGGCTCGGGAATTAACCACCATACTTGACACTTGTTGACTTTCCCAGTCACTGGTGAAATAGCTGCCTGAGCAGAAGAGGAGAGACAAAAGACTTTCTTCAGACTGCTTTGGAAGTAATTATCACGTTGTGCTCTATAATTATTAAAACATTACTTCTGACTGCAGTGTGGTTCGTTTCTGAAACCAAGGCCATCTGTGATAAACATATAAATATCTAACGGGCTTATCTGGGTGGTGCAGGGAATATAAAATACAAGTGAGAAGAAGCAGGCAGATGTGATGGGGAGAGGGATGGAGGGGTAACAGCATTTGGGTGATAAAGCCTGGGGTGCAGCAGAAGCGGACCCTGTTTTCCCATTGCAATAGGGAGGCAGAGAAGGGATGGGGTGACAGCAGCATGGGGACGGTGCATGGTTTGGTGTGTGATCTGTGAATTGCACCTCCAAGCCGGCACGGAGCTGAGATGTTCTGCTCCAAATCTTTGCAGGGCTCCAAAAGCAGCCACCTGCGCTGCGGGGAGGTGATTCAACAAGGCCAAGTGCCAGGTCCTCCAGTCACAACAACCCCATGCAACGCTCCAGGCTTGGGGAACAGTGGCTGGAAAGCTGCCCAGTGGAAAAGGACCTGGAGATGCTGTTGGTGGAACATGAACCAACAGGGGCCCAGGTGGCCAAGAAGGCCACCGGCATCCTGGCTTGGATCAGCCATGGAGTGGCAGCAGGAGCAGGAATGGGATTGTTCCCCTGGACTTGGTGATGGTGTGGCTGCACCTCGAATCCTTGGATCAGTTTTGGGCCCCTCAGTGCCAGAAGGACATGGAGAAGCTGGAGTGCGTCCAGAGAAGGGAACGGAGCTGGGAAAGGGGCTGGGGAACAGGGGCAAGTGGCTGAGGGACCTGGGGGTGTTGAGCATGGGGACGAGGAGGCTGAGGAGAGACCTCATCGCTCTCTGCAGCTCCTGAAAGGAGGCTGTAGGTGGGTGCTGGGCTCTTCTCCCAGGTAACAAGAGGTAGGATGAGAGGAAATGGCCTCAATTTGTGCCAGGGGAGGTTTAGAGTGGATATTGGGAAAAACGCCTTTACTGAGAGAGTGGTGAAACCTTGGACCAGGCTGCCCAGGGCAGTGGGAGAGTCTCCATCCCTGGAGGGATTCAGTGAATGTGTGGCTGTAGCACTCTGGGACAGGGCTTAGTGGGTACAGTGGTGTTGGGATGACGGTTGGACTGGATGAGCTTAGAGGTCTTTTATATATCCTCAATGATTCTATGATCAGTGCTTCAGGAAAGGCTCCCCCCTCCCTCCTAAACGTCCATGCATTCCCGTGGGATCACACCTTGGAGCACCCCTATCAGCACCCGCACAACTCACCTCCTGAAAACGGTGGAGCTGTGCGCTGTTGTTGCGGCTCTGCAGCAGGGACCCCAACGTCTGCCTTTCTGGGTACCACAGGGCTCCCTAGAGGTGCCCAGCCTGGGGCAGAGCCCAGCCCTGCTAACGTGGAATTGGTTTTTGAAGTGAGCTGATCTACGGCAAATTCTCAGTCATAGCAAAAGCCGAGCAATTGTCTCCATTTATATCGGGATCCATTTCTATTTTGGCATCCCAGAGCCATGAATGTCATGCAAAAAGCCCCCTTTCCCGGCCATCCGGGGAAGATTTGCGGTGGCGTCTCTGAAATGCATCACAAAAACGCGCTCATCTTTTCACCCTGATGACTCGATGCCCAAGACGTGGCCAGTAACGACCCAACAGCCCATTTCTAAAGGGCTCGTGTCCGGCTGCTACCGTCGCCCCCCCCTCTCGCCCTCCCCTGCCCGCGGATGCCTGTGCAGTCGCACAGCATTACCGAGCGTTCGCTTGCAATTTGGTGCTGGGGCCATTGGGAAATTGCCGACAATTTGGATGAAAACGGTTGGAAAATTGCAGTGTTTAGGCCCATTTTGCGTGGCCGCGTGTGTGCACAAATTGCAGAGGAAACACTGGGAGAGGGCAGCGGTTCGAAATAGGTGCTGTTGTTCTACAGGGGGGTGGATGTCCCCCCCCCCTCCCCAGTCATTATGTATTTGTAAACAAATGTGTAAATCAAGCAAAAGAAATTGCCCTGGAGGGAAGCGGGGAACAGCTGAAAGGGTTGGGAGAAGGGAGACACGACTGGGAGCCCGGGGTGGAGCTGCTTCTTCTCTGCCACGGTCTCCAGTAAAACACACCTTGCTTAAAGATGAGGCTGTGCCCCGACGTGGGTGTCGCTTGGTGCTGGTCAAGGATTTAATCATAGAATGATGGGATGATTTGGGCTGGAAGGGACCTCCAGGTCCATCCAATGCCACCCCCTGCCATGGGCAGGGACCCCTCCCACTGGATCAGGGGGCTCCAAGCCCCATCCAACCTGGCCTGGAACACCTCCAGGGATGGGGCAGCCACCACTGCTCTTTCTCCCTAAGATCCCATCCCTGGAGGTGCTCCAGGCCAGGTTGGATGGGGCTTGGAGCCCCCTGATCCAGTGGGAGGGGTCCCTGCCCATGGCAGGGGGTGGCATTGGATGGACCTGGAGGTCCCTTCCAGCCCAAATCATCCCATCATTCTACGATAACGTTGCTGCAGTAAGAAACTTGAAGGAAACCCCAGATTTGTACAGGATTAGTTACGACACGGCTGTTCACCTCTTCCTAAAGCTTGCTTTTCTTTTCCTCTCTCTCAGCATCCCCCTTTCCCACCTTCCAAGCACAGGAGCCCCACGAGGTCTGCGTTTCGCAAGCCAGTTTACCTTCAATCCAGAAAACCTTGTTAAAGAGCCGCAAAGGAGGGAAAGGAAGGTGGGGGAGAGCGGAATCAAACTGTTGATCAAATTAGACAAATTTTCCAAGCCCGATTTACACGTCCAGAATGAGATGCTAATTAATGAACAGCAAAAAAAAAGCAGCCGGGCTCCAATTTGCATAAATATGCATTGTCAAACTGTTAGGTAAACAAAAGGCGAGTAATGGCAGCAGAAGCCGGATTCATTACGCAGCGATCCCGGCGAGGCTGTTCAGTGGGGATTACAGCCTCTGCAATTTTATTTCTTTGCTTAATTTCTCTTTCTGTCTCCAGTTAGAATTCAATTCGACGTCTATAATCAGCTGCAGACAGCAAACCCTGATGGAAAGCCTCGCCACGAATCATGACAGAAAAGAAGGCTTTTTCCTTTTGTGCTCCTGCCTCGTGCGCATAAACGTGTGCGTAGGGGCTGGAAATGAAAATTTTAGGGATTTTAATAGGTGTGTGTAAAAACGCGTGCGGTAGTTTCGTTATAATCCTTCTTAATTACAGCTAATTGGGATTGTTGATTGTTCTGTATGTTGAGAGCAGGGAGGTCGGTTGGTTTGGTTGTTCAGAGGGTGATTACGTACGCTGGAGTTAATGGGTCACTTGGGAGCTTCCCTCTACGCAGTCCCTGTTGATGCGTGGGAATGGTCGTGGTGGGAATTCAGGGTCTGGAGAACGAGTGTTACGAGGGGAGGCTGAGGGACCTGGGGCTGTTCAGCCTGGAGAAGAGGAGGCTGAGGGGAGACCTTATCGCTCTCTGCAGCTCCTGAAGGAGGTTGTGGTGAGGTGGGTGCAGGGCTCTGCTCCCAAGTAACCAACCATAGGACAAGAGGAAACGGCCTCAAGGGAGGTTTAGATTGGCTATGAGGAAAAATTTCTCTATGGAAAGAGTGGTGAAGCCTTGGACCAGGCTGCCCAGGGCAGTGGGGGAGTCTCCACCCCTGGAGAGGCTCAAAGAACGTGTAGAGGTGGCACTTTGGGACAGGGTTTAGCAGGCACGGTGGGGTTGGGTTGATGGTTGGACTGGGTGAGCTGAGAGGTCTTTTCCAGCCTTGAGTGTTCCGTGATTCTATGAATGAGCCACATCCCTTCTGGGAGGTCTGGGTGGCCGAGGGCTGTCTCCACCCAGTGCAGCAGCAGGAGTATTGCTTATTTATTGGCAAGTCTTTTAATCTGCTGGGTTTTCTTCCCTGTCCTTTGATTGAAGAAGTGTCACAAGAGCTTTTGGGAATAGAAAAGCTGCCTGTAAAATAATAGTAAATATCCTTTTAATTGCTAATTGAGATTCATCCTGTCTAACTGATAGATAGATGGATGGCCAGATAGAATGGAGAAATTACGATGGTTTATTATTCACTCTTGTTATGTTTTCTTTGATGCTCTCTGGGCCATTTATTCCACCACATTAACTGATTTTTATTTTGATATTGTAATTTTCATTTGGGTAAAAGCACCCACAGGAACCGAGAGGGAACTCATCAGCATAAACTGAAAGGAGGAAATCACTTCGATTAAATATAATACTGTTTTCCTTAAGTAAGAGAAAAACCCAAAATGATGTAGAGACGCAGACCCGCAACCGATTGCAATCGAGTTGCTTCAGCTTGCAGGCTTGAGCCAGGAAAACTTACAGTTTCTGTGCTCTTAACTTAAACTGGTTGTAAAATGTGATGAACATCCCCTCCATGTGCGCGTGCGGTCACTGTGGCTCGGTGGAGGGATGCCACTTCACAACATCACAGCAAGGTGACGAGCATGGGTGAGGCTGCCTTACCCTCAAGTGCAGCAAAAATAAAGGTCTTTCTCCTTTTCCCCTTTGTGCCACCACAAAGGGAGGCAAATCCTGAACTAAGAGCCCCACTAAGGGCAGGCTTTGCTCGTGTTGTTGCATGAAACGATGGTGCCCGGTGCAGCGACCGCGCTTCTCAGCTTTAACATTTCCCCCCAGCCTGATTTCAGTCCATCTCAGCTGTGCCCTGCAGAGAACCAGCCACGTGCGGAGCTTTCTGTTGGGGAAACCGTGTCCATTCCCCACCTGAGAACCGGCGTGAGCTGGGAGGGCAGCAGGAGGACAACAAATCAGCGCTTTATGGGATCGATTACGGCGCGCAGGCTCGAGCGGCCGCGATCCCTCCAGTCATGGGCAGAGTTGGGCAGGTCAAGACTTGTAAACACTTGCATTTTGGGGGGCAGCAGGAAGCTATGAAGCAGACCAGAACACCTTGTGTCCATCCTCTCCCCGTCTGCTGACCTGTTTTTCTGGCTTCACTGAAGGGTTTTTTTGACCACAAAGTGTAAAACGAAAAAACTAAAAAAGCATTTTGCTGAATCAGAGAGAAAATGGGTAACAATTCCCTAGAAGGTTTCCTGAAGCCAAGGAAATGGCGTGGAAGATTGCTCTCACAGCCTTAGGTGTGCTGCTTTCATCCGGGGTTGGCAGTGGGCTGACACTACAGAGGAGCTTTCAGCTCACGAGGATCCCAGTCGGCTCCAGCTGACCGACCACTCAACACCTTAAGCTTTGCTGAGTTAGGGCTTTCTGCAGTTCTTTTCAAGCTGCGTGGTTATTATTTAGATTTTTCAGTGCTGTTTATTTTGTACAAACCTCTAGTTTGTTTCTTTTTTCTCAGGGAGCTCACTATTACTGTTTATTATTATTGTTTTTCCTGCTGCAAGGATTAAATGTAAACCTTTCTCCTTCAGTGCATCCTTCCTGGACACTGACCTCCCTGTGAGTTATGCTGAGTGCTGAGCTTTGCTCCCTTTTGGACCACCCTGGGGGTCCTTTCCTGGGCAAGCTCTGTCCTTCCATCAGCGTTGGTGACGCCACCCCTTCATCTCTGTCCCAGGAGGGTGCTGGGAGTGGGAAGTCAGGACACTGGGAGCCAGGCTGGGTGCTACTGATCCAGAAGGCCCAAGGAGGTGGTTGAGTCCCCGTCCCTGGATGGGTTTATAAGATGGGCAGATGAGGTGCTCAGGGATCTGGTTTGGTAGTGGACAGGGACGGTTGAACTCGGTCTCAAAGGTCTTTTCCACCAAGCGATTCTATGATGCCCTCTCAGATGTGGTGCCTTCTCCACGTCTGGGAGACTCATTGCCGGTGATGCTGCGCTGAGCTCGGAGTCCCAGGGCTTTGTAAAGAGATTACATTTCTTCGTGCTCTCAGGGGCTCTGTGCCAATTCAGAGTTAAATGGACCCAAACAAAGACAAGCTGCGGGAAAGCTGGGGAGAGACCAAGGGGATTTTGCCTCTGTGGGAGGAGGCTCGTGGGGAAGCAGCTGGTGGTCTCATCCCTAGGGAAATCTACTGGTGGGAGCGAGTGGGGGGCATCCTGAGCAAGGAAACGCGGTTGCAAAGAGGATTGGGGGCATCTTGTGCAAGGAAATGCTGTTGCAAAAAGGATTGAGGGCATCTCCATTGGCTTCGGGTCCCAAAGAGTTAACCAGACTAGCAGAGAGGGGAGAAGACTGATTAAAAAGCATGAATCACATCTTCATAGCATTCCTTGAAGGACTTTCAAAAGACTATGAGAAAGGAGGGAAGCGACGGACGGCTCCTCGCACGCTCTAATCCTCCCTCCTTGCCTTGGCAAAGATTTGTGAAAGAGGCAGATGAGAGATTTCCTGTTTGGCAAAGAGCAGGGAACTGGAGATTAAATCAACCTGCTCGTCTCCGCACTTCTAACAGGGTTTGAAAGATGCTTAAATATTTATTTAAAAAGAAGGAGGGGGAGAAAAGGAAAGAGGCGGATACATAAAATTAAAATGTTCATTATCTCACAATTCATATTTCATAAGAGTCGTCGTTACAGCTGGATAATGGATTTCCTGCCACAAATATCTTTCCCAGTTCTGGGGACCCAGTCTTGGCTGGGAAGGATTGGGAACACCTGGCAGAGTGGAAGGCACAGATGATGCTGAGATGTGGGAGTCAGAAGGACATTGAGGCGCTGGAGCACATCTGGAGAAGGGACCGGAGCTGGGGAAGGGGCTGGAGAACAGGGGTTCTGGGAGTGGCTGAGGGCCCTGGGGCTGTGTAGCCTGGAGAAGAGGA
Organism: Neomorphus geoffroyi; assembly: GCA_033558235.1. Lineage (NCBI taxonomy): Eukaryota > Metazoa > Chordata > Aves > Cuculiformes > Neomorphidae > Neomorphus > Neomorphus geoffroyi. Next base: position 1,669,660 of record JAUMJM010000056.1, read on the forward strand.
GGCTGAGGGGAGACCTCATCGCTCTCTGCAGCTCCTGGAAAGGAGGGTGTGGTGAGGTGGGTGCTGGGCTCTTCTCCCAAGGAACAGGGGACAAGATGGGAGGAAACGGCCTCAAGTTGCAGCAGGGGAGGGTTAGGTTGGATATTGGGGAAAAATGTCTGTACTGAGAGAGTGGTGAAGCCTTGGACCAGGCTGCCCAGGGCAGTGGGGGAATCTCCACCCCTGGAAGGGCTCAAAGAACGTGTAGAGGTGGCACTTGGGGACAGGGTTTAGCAGGCACGGTGGGGTTGGGCTGATGGTTGGACTGGATGAGCTTGGAGGTCTTTTCCAACCTTAATGATTCTGCGATTCCATGAATTACTGCTTTTCTAGGACAGTTCCACCCCATCCTGCTGGAGGGGAAGGAGTTGAATTCCTGCTGTTTGACATCTGGGGAGTGTTCCAGGTGTTCATTTCAAGCAGAGGGAACGCTGGGGTGGTCGCAGCGAGTTCTCAGCTGCTGGTTGAGTCTATTCACATTCTCCCCAGGATTGTCCTCAGGGACTTGTCAGCTTTACTTTGAAACAAAAGCTCTTGTTGAGCAAAATCCCAGGTCCGTTGGCTCCAAGAAGGTGCAGTGCAAGGGCTGTTAAATATTAACACGCCAACAACATTAGGAAACTCCAATGGAACTGAAGTGACTTTGAATGCGAAGCGCTGATTAACTGCTGGAGGGGATTATCGAAGAGGTAAATGGAAAGGAACACAGGGAATCGCCTGATATGGATTGATCAGACACCAGGAGGGGTTTATTAGACACACCACCTGATGCTGGGCTCAGAGGGATGGTTAGCAGAGCTACTTTGCCTCTCTCTTTCTATCAGCTTATTAGAAACCCCTGGGTAGTGAAATATCTCCAAATAGGATGAAGCCGTATTTACTAATTTGTGAGGATTAGTACGAATAGAATTATTAAGATCCCTATCGGAGGTTGTTGTGAGATGTGTGACTGCTTTCACTGGGTCTCGTTCAGTCAGAGAACTACAAATGGTTTGGGTTGGATGGGACTTCAAAGCCCATCCAGTGCCACCCCCTGCCATGGGCAGGGACACCTCCCACTGGGTCAGGGGGCTCCAAGCTCCATCCAACCTGGCCTGGAACACCTCCAGGGATGGGGCAGCCACCACTGCTCTGGGCACCCTGGGCCAGGGCCTCCCCACCCTCACAGCAAAACATTTCTCCCCCAGATCTCATCTCAGTCTCCCCTCTTTCAGCTCAAAACCCTTCCCCTCGTCCCATCCCAGCCCTCCCTGATCCAGAGCCCCTCCCCAGCTTTCCTGCAGCCCCTTTCAGTTCTGGGAGTTTCTCCAGCCCTTGGATCATCTCCGTGGCCTCCTCTGTACTCTCTACAACTTCTCCAGGTCCCTTCTGTGCTCAGGACTCCAGACCTGGGCACAGGCTCCAGGTGGGGTCTCCCCAGAACAGAGCAGAGGGGCAGAATCCCCTGTCTCACCCTGCTGGGGTGCAGAAAGAGGTTGATGTTCTCCTCTGCCTTTGCTCCAAGACTTTCTGTTTGTTAGGGTTGCATCTCTGTGCCTGGTGTCCATCTCTTGTGGGATCCCCTTGCTGAAAGGGCTGCGAGGAGGCCAGGTAGATGTTTGGGGTGAGATGTTTCAGCGCTCCTGAGCGCTTTCTCTTGGTCCAAACTGAATCCAGGGCAGGCTGGAAAGGAAAAAAATTGCACCAGCTTTATAATAAATGTCTGTGGCAGGGACGGGTGGCTTTATTAACTCCATTTGTCTTCCATGGCCACACAAATAGTGGCCATAAATCACCCAAACACTGACACTAATGGACAGAGCTCAGAGGGACAGCCCAGCCCTGATCCCTGCTGGCCCAAGCTCTCCTCTGGGAGGGTGCAGAGAGCAGAGCTCATCTTGGCTTTGGATATTGAGGAAACACAAGTGTATTGCTAGGAGTGAAGTGGCAAAAAATGGGTGATTTGTTGGGAAAAAGACTGGGGTTCATGTGAGTGGATGCAAACCTGGCTCTTGGCTCCGCAGTGCAACCTCCTGGGGAAACTGATGCACGGGGGATGCTGTGGCTGGTAATGTTACCACAGGGCATGACTGGCAGCAAAAGTTCCCATTCCTGCCTGCACGAGTGCGCTTGTGGAGATGAAAGCTGATGGCCAAGGTGGTGAATTCCTGTTCCCAACCTGGCTTCTGACACGGCATAATTTATCCGGGTGCTGCAGCATCAGGATGCACAGTGAAAGCCTCCGAGGAGGCACACGCAGAGCACAGCTCCCCGTGCCACCTCGCTGCTGTTCCCTTGCTTTCCCCAGCTACAGAGCTTCCACCCCCACCACCCCTGTCAAAAATGTAAGTTTTTATGTTTGCTGTAATAGAAGAGTCTTGTTTTATTGATCTCAACCTGCATGCTGGCGTGGCCGTGCGTAGCATCAGAAGGCAGAGCGAGCGATCGATGGGGATACCAGGGCGCCACCGCCTGCGTTCGGGCATTGCTCCACTCCTTGCTGGGGTTGGGGGGGAATGTTTATCCCCCTGGCTCTGAGCACGAAACATCCTGTCTGCCTCGTGCTCCCAAGGACCCTGCTGGGACATCCAACGTGTAAATCGGGCTGCACTTCTCCTCCAGAGGGGCAGGAGCTGGTTTCCCAGCTCATGTTGAAAACAAGAGCCCATCCATCCCAGCCAGAGCGATTTAAAGGCTCAAAGCCTGGGGCCAGCAGTAACAGAAAGCTAAAAATGTTTTGTTTCAGCGTTATTGCTACAATTCGTTCTCTTTCCCCTCCTATCTTATACAAGAAATACAGATTTGATAATGGATTCACTGCTTACATTTAATATCGCGACGTCATCAGAAGGGAATCTTTTTGGGAGTCGTGAAAACAGCCTGGAAGTAAAGTCAGGTTTCCAAACGCTGCCTTGGAAAATCATAGAGTCATGGAATGGTTTGGGTCGGGAGGGACCTTGAAGCTCATCCAGTTTCAACGCCCCTGCCATGGGCAGGGACCCCTCCCACCGGATCAGGTTGGTGCGATGCCTCCAGACACTGATCTGCAGAGATTCTTCTTCTCACAGCCCCACGATTGTAATTTAGAGCCACTTTTGGGGTGATGGATAACGGGGAGCACAGTCCCTAACCGCAGCGATCAGTCTTTGTGGGACCCAGGAGTGAAGGGAGGGGGACAGAGCAGGCGCCTTATCTCTCTATTTATCTCTCTGCTTTTCTGGCCAAGGAAACCCTGATTTAGGTGGCAAGGTTCCACCTTTTTAGATCTGGATGAATGAGACTTCAAGGGAGGATTTTATTTCATCTGTATTTCTTTTATTACTTCCCCATATCATACCCCTGTCCTTCTACAGCATTAATCATTCTCGTTCCTCCTCCAAGATCACTCGTCTTTCTAATTCCCTGATGTCTTTTTTCAGCTGCAGAGCTGTGAACGTAGTGGATATAACGCAGATCCAGGGACTCGGGGATGGTTTTCTCTGCTCAGCTCTGTCTACTTCTACCTTTGGTTGCAAATACTTTTTCCTCCTGCCCGCAGTCCCCAGTCCCTGGGGCTGAGGAGCTGCAAGTGGAATTTCAGTGGCTCATTTCAGTAAATGTGGGTGTAGAGTGACATGGGAGAGCCCTGGTGGACATCACTGGGTCCCTGCTCCTGGAAAGGGCAAGCTGGCTGCGGCCCCCAGCCCTCAGGAGATTTGATTCCTCACCTCAGGCAATTTTGTTTCCTGAGCTGAAGCTCAGGTTGGGGGGGGACCATGAGGATGTAGCCCAGAAGGAGGACATCACAGTTCCCACCCCAGCATGAGATGTGAGGTATTAAACATCCCAGATAACTCCTCTTGGTCCACCTCAATCAGCAATTCCTCCCCGGTCGTAGCCAGAGCAGGTACTTCTGCTGTGCCTTTGGGTACCAGGGAACATCTCCTCTTTATTTGTCTCTTGTAAAGCGCGTCGGAAGAATTATTATATCTAAAAACAAAGACCCTCCCAGCTGGTTTGGATGACGTGGGGAGGGGATGCTGGGAGCCCTGCAGGGACCGCTCTTCTGAAAGGACCACGCAGATGAATTGCACTGGAAACCCTGAGCACCGACAATGGGGTTTGTTTTACTCTTGTTTTTACGAGCACCCATTCGGCTCCAGAGCTGAAGATCCCCTGGATGAAAGTGCATCTCTGAAAGCCTCAGCTCTTTCCCTCCTAATTAAAGTTCAAGGCAGCGATCCACACACCTGAGCCTTCCAAGGGCTCCTGCAGGAAAAGCAACCTTGACATCCCTGGTATTTCTAAGTTTAGAAATAAACCCTGTCATCACCGAGAACTGCAACTTTTCCCTTAAACAAGCAAGAGGAGACAAAGATGTTTCAGCCCTCCCTGTGTATCAGAAACTGCTTCAACATCAGGGTTTCAAAAGATGTTTGCTCCCAGGGCTGGCAGGAGCGGGGAGGACAGGCTTCTCCACACCTGCTTCTCCTAGAAACGTGGGATGGGTTGGGTTGGAAGGGACCTCCAAGCCCATCCAGTGCCACCCCCTGCCATGGGCAGGGACACCTCCCACTGGGTCAGGGGGCTCCAAGCCCCATCCAACCTGGCCTGGAACACCTCCAGGGATGGGGCAGCCACCACTGCTCTGGGCACCCTGGGCCAGGGCCTCCCCACCCTCACAGCAAAACATTTCTCCATAAGATCTCATCTCAGTCTCCCCTCTTGCAGCTGAAAACCCTTCCCCTCATCCCATCCCTGCACCTCCTGATCCAGAGCCCCTCCCCAGCTTTCCTGCAGCCCCTTTCAGCCCTGGGAGCTGCTCTAAGGTCTCCCCAGAGCCTTCTCCTCTCCAGGCTGAACAACCCCAACTCTCCCAGCCTGGCCTCGTACAGGAGGTGCTCCAGCCCTTGGATCATCTCCATGGCCTCCTCTAGACTTGCTCCAACAGATCCATGTCCTTCCTCCTGTCCCCTACCCCCTGCTCATCCTCACATTGTTTTGCTCTCCCTGTCCCGTCAATTCCCAGCATGGAACAGCATGGTTTTCCTTTCCATCCAAGCCCTTCCCACCTAGAAAGCGGGAGGTAACAGACCCCCATGAGACCCATGGCCCCTCGCCCCGTGCCCACAGGATGCCTCTCACTCCCTGCCGCTCTGCTCGGGCACTCGGCTCCCTGTGCACTTGTCTCCCCTGTAATTTTTCTTGGAGCAATCATGCTTGAAAAAAAGCCTTACATGTAGATCTCTGTAGAACGGGGAAAAAAAAGCATTGAGTGGGTGGTTTCAGGGGGGAATAAAGGAGTTTATTCTTGGTGCCAGTTAATGAAATTAGAAAATGGAGAAGAGCTTGCCTAATATCACACAGGGAAAGATAAAATACATTTTAAAAAATCACAATGCTGCAGCTCTCTCGGAATGTCAAAATATTACATTTTTTTTGGATGATAAAGATGGAAGAAATAGCTGGGTTTCAATTTCAGGTGCCACATCATATCTCTTCCCCTCTATAATTTTTATTAAAATGTGAATGTTCCAGGAAGTCATTATGTCAGCTTTATTATGTTTGCATAGGAAATACAAAGTTTATTAGAGGGAAGTGCGTAGGAATAAGGTCTGCGTGTGCCGTGCGCGGGGGAGAGCGGGGTTGGTGATGGGTGCTCTGCTGCCTACCCTCTCACCCAGCACGACCCCGGCCACCACGGCTGAGGGTTCAGCGTCACTGGAGCCACCGGGTGCTCGTGGGTTTGTATCCAGTGTGGATCCATGCCCCTAGCACGGATGGAATGGGGTGTGCGAAAGGCTCGGCAATACAAACCCATCGCTGCTTGTAGGTGCTTGTTGGTTGCGTGAGGTTGTGTCTGAGATCCAGTAGAGCATTGAGAGCTCATTGCATTCGTGATAGGGATGCTCTCCCACCCAGCCACGTCCCCGCTGATCCCACAGAGTGCCTGAAACAGCTCTGCACGTCCAGAGCTTTCTTCTCCTGAGGTGTCGAGCCCCGGACACCGCTTGACAAAGGGCACCGGCAATGAGGTAGAAAGCTTTTAGCAGCAATGGCTGGAAGACACAACCTGCCACATTCACATGAGAAGTTAGGTTCATTTGAGGTGTTTATTGCAGGGAGGGTGATGAATTGGCTCAACCCCCCTGGAAGCAGGAGTTTTTCTCCACATCAAGTGCTGCAGAAAGGTCGCTTTTGCCAGACGCGCCCTATTAAGCCCGATCGCGGGGCAGCGGGTGCGGTTGAAGGCTCTGCGATGCGGAGCAGGTCAGTCCCTGGGTGCTGCTCTGCCCTTCTGGCTTGAAAGGCAAAGCATTGCTGAAAGTCAGCGCAGATTCATAACGCCTGGGAGTCGGTGTGAGGGGAAGGGGGTGGATTTCCCACCCCGTGGTCTGCAGTAACACTCGTTTCAACCCTCTTTCGGCAGCCGCAGCAGAAAGGGCAAATAGAACCCAGCCTTGCATCGCCCACGATGCTCACTTGCAGCCTTAAAAGAGGTCCTGAACCTCAAAAAGACTCTAATTATTGCAGCCACTGCTGTGCATCTGCCAGCTTGGATAGGAGGGAGAGGGAGATCCCTGCTGTCGGGGCCGCGGGGAAAGGGATGCTCAGTCCCAGCCCACACCTGTCCCTTTGCAGCACTGCGGATCTCAAAGCGAAGTCTGGGAATAAAAGCCTGGCTGCACAGCTGAGCCTCTCGATGGGATTTTGGAGGGGAAGGAAGGGAAACTGAACTCGTGCAGGGGTCTGATAAACTCCTATATATTGCACATGGATGTGAAGAGTGTCTGTGTGGTGATTCTGTGGCTCCTGGAGAGCCAAGTGCTGGCAAAAACATGTTTTGATGAGAGTATTTTTCATCCCAGCACAAGGTGTGAGACTGCATCCTGCAGCCTTTCCCTCTGTGCCATCAAGGGAGAAGCTCTGTGTTGGGTGGGCACAGTGAGGAGGGGAATGGATGCCTGGCAGAGTCCTGCACTGAGGAGCTTAGAGCTCGTGTTACAGAGCTCAACTTCCAAACACCAAGTTGGGACAGGGTGGTGGGAGCTCCCAGGGCTCAGCCTGTCTGAAAAGGGATAGAAAACAGCCTTCAAGCAAACAGAAAGGGGCATGGAGTGAGAATGCCAGGAATGGGCATCCCAGGGTCAGCGCAGGTCCCTGATTGCTGCTTGTGTTGAAGGTAAAATCCTTCGGTGAAAGTACTTGTGGTTCTTGGCCGTGGTAATGCAAAAGGACAGCTCTGTGCTCCTAAACTACTGTATAAATTGTTGAGTCTGTGAGCTGTAATATTAGCTTTTAAATTTAATAGCATTTAGAAATAAGTCGTATGTTTCTATGAGATTTACTCGCGCAATTAGAAGCCTGGAGGGATATTTTTTTTTATAATTCAAAGCATTGTCATAAAAGCTTCAGGAAGAAGAGGGAGAAATAGCAACATTTTAACTCTTCTTTTTTAGTTCCTAAATAAAATTCTCTAAACAGGATAATTTTGGAGTAAACTTTCTGATATGCATTAAAGGAACAAGGCTGGAGAAGTGACAGTAGAAATACAATCATCGAATCATAGAATGGTTTGGGTTGGAAGGGACCTCCAAGCTCACTCAGTCCAGCCATCAGCCCAACCCCACTGTGCCTGCTAAACCCTGTCCCAAAGTGCCACCTCTACACGTTCTTTGAGCCCCTCCAGGGATGGAGACTCCCTCACTGCCCTGGGCAGCCTGGTCCAAGGCTTCATCGCTCTCTCAGTGAAGACTAAACCTTTTCTGGCACAACTTGAGGCCGTGTCCTATCATCGGTTCCTTGGGAGAAGAGCCCAGCACCCACCTCACCACTCTCTCCTTTCAGGAGCTGCAGAGAGTGATGAGGTCTCCCCTCAGCCTCCTCTTCTCCAGGCTGAACACCCCCAGGGCCCTCAGCCACTCCCAGAACCCCTGTTCTCCAGCCCCTTCCCCGGCTCCGGTCCCTTCTCTGGACACTTCAGTTCCTCAGTGTCCTACTTGCAGTGAGGGGCCAAAAACTGACCCCAGAACTTGAGGTGCAGCCTCACCAGTGCCGAGTCCAAGGGGACGATCCTTTCCCTGCTCCTGCTGCCACCCCATGGCTGATCCAAGCCAGGATGCTGGGGGCCCTCTTTGCCTCCTTGGCCACTGCTGGCTTGCGTTTATAAAACACCAAAATCTTAGGGGCTTTCTGTAAATATGGGAGTGCTTCTATCGATTGGCTGAGTGCCACGAGCCTTTATCCCTCTCTGTCCCATCCTCATCCCCGCTTGCTCCCGAGCAGGGAGCTGCTCCCCTCGCTGACGATAAGCTGAGCAGCTGTTAAAGTGAGGAATCACCGGCAGCACGGGTTATTTTAAATCTTTAATAGACGTATTACCTTACATTAAGGCTTCATCATCTCCCTCCCTGTGTAAGCACAAAGAGAGCATCCATCACAATTAGTGTAACATCCCAAAAGGCATAAAGAAGATGGACGAGAGCTCTGGAGGGAGGCACGAAGTGCTGTGCGATGCCTTTCCGGGGGCACTGCTCCCCGGCAAAGTCTCCTTCGGGTTTCTGAGGTAGGAGGTTGGCAGGAGGGCACCACGGGTACCAGGCATGATGTGATGCTGCACGGGTGTGTCCTCTGCCCTCCCGCCTCACTGGAGTTTTCCATAAAGCTTTGCTGCCTGGAGTTTTGCTATTGTGGGAGAAACTCTGTTTTTATTAAATAATCATCATCATCATAAAAAATAACAGTAAGTTTCCAGCTTTTATGATTCCCATTAAAAGCCAGAAATACGACCTGTGCCTCCTAAACCGGGAGGAAAGGAAAATGCAAATCACGGGTTATAATTGTTATAAAAAGTCTCACATCTTTACGACCGAATTCATTGGGTTTGAGGGGGAAGAGAGGGCAGGGAAGAGGCTGATTCTTGCTCTTACGGGTTCCTATCCTTGCTCTGCATCCCTCTCCACTCAGAACTGGGTTTCTTTCTGTGTCCTGACTGCAGCCAGGACCCATCCGACACCACAAGCATCCCCAACCCCGGTCCCAAAGCCGCTCCCTGTAAAACAGGGAGACGAGAGCAGGAGAAAAGACAGGTTCTGATTTCTGCAATGTCTGACTTTTCAAGGGCTTCCTAAGCAGGAAAAGCTAAAAAACCCCCTCCCCCAGATCTCAGATTTCTGTATCTTTATCCCAGGTTTACTCTAATGATGCTTCTCTCCTGATCCCGGGGTCTGCGAGAGGATAGCGAGAGCAGCTTCTCAGAAGCATCGCTAAGCCCTGGATCCCAGGCAGGAATATGAAACATTAAGGAGCAGCTAACGAGAGGAGAATGGAAAGGAAGCTTTTCCCAGCAGAGATGAGTAGTGTTGTGAACAGAAAAAATACCCAGAGGCGCTTAGGAAAGAAACAGCAGCCAGGAGATGTGGGTGGTGGGGATTCTGCTCCTTCCTCAGCCTCGCTCGCTCCTTCCACTGCCTCGTTGGCTCCCAGCTCCGCCAGGCAGAGCCCCAGGGCTGGTGGAGGGGATGGTTTAGTGAAGGTATTGCAGAAGAAAGGGGTTGGGGGTGGGGGCTCTGCCAGGGCTGTGGACCCCAAGGCTCCTCAGCAGTGGAACCCTTCACCTTCCTCTGCAGACGGGCTCGGGACCTCCACCTTCCCACCAGAGGGATCATAGAGTGGTTTGGGTTGGAAGGGACCTTAAAAAGCCCATCCAGTTCCAACCCCCGTACCCAGGTGAGGGCATCGGGGTTTCAAACAGGAGCTGAAGGAATAAATAACCTTTGTCTTGTTAATTTAGCGTTTTGGTAAGCTGGGAACAGGCTTCATCGGATCAGGGTTGCGCTATTATAGCGGAGCCTGTCATTGCGTCCTCAAAGCTTAAATGAATAAAAAGCAATTAAAGTTCCCGGCCCTGCTGATCTGTACTTGGCCTCCTCCCCTCCCACCGGTTTTTGTGTAGGTCTGATCCATTAAAGAAACTAATTACTTTCTTTTTACATGTGTAGAATAGCTGAGGTGGGACCTGAATGGGTAAAGCCCCGACTCATTGACCCCTTTGACTCCATACCAGCGCAGACCAGAATTAGTTTTCTTGATGAAGTTTCTCCTTCTTGCAAAGCCTGCGAGAGGAAGAGGAGCCAAGCCCTGATCACACCTCCAGGAATTAAAAATACGTCTCCAACCCCTGCAAAATAAACCCAGGCAAAGCACCGCAGGGGCAGGGCTGGGAGCAGCCACCGTGCATGGGAAGGTGGGAGCATCCCTGCTGGTGCGGGGGTGTGGGAGCCCGAGGAAGGCAGAGGGGAGCCCTCATGCCGGTCAATTTTTAATCAAAGGTGGCATTACTGACGTCCCTGGGTTTGCAGCGCTCTTTTATCTCTGCTGAACTGCTTCGAGCTGGAAGGATCCCCTCTGCCTGACCTGTATGATTTATACATCTGTAGGCAGGCAGCAGCCGAGGTGCGAAGCGCCGGCAGGGTGGGGATGGATTCCCACTGCTTTTTGACATCCCTGCTCTCATCCGTGCCCTGTGCTCCCGTCCCGGCTCTGCTCACCCACCCTCCGTGCCTCATGACCAATCTCCTCGTTTTTCCTCTTATTTTTGAAGGGACAGTTCTGTACGGCTTGCTCAGCTGGGAATTCCAGCCAGCGGAAGGGAATGAAGTATGAGAAATCAGGGCTTTACAATCCATACAAACATTTGCATTTCAGGCTTGAGGCATTTGTAAGTGGCTACAGTGGGAAGTTATTTGTGTTTTCCCACCCTCATAGAATTATGGGATGGGTTGTTTTGGAAGGGACCTCACAGCCCATCCAGTGCCACCCCCTGCCATGGGCAGGGACACCTCCCACTGGATCAGGGGGCTCCAAGCCCCATCCAACCTGGCCTGGAACACCTCCAGGGATGGGGCAGCCACCACTGCTCTGGGCACCCTGGGTCAGGGCCTCCTCACCCTCACAGCAAAACATTCCTCCCCCAGCTCTCACCTCAGTCTCCCCTCTTTCAGCTCAAACCCTTCCCCCTCATCCCATCCCTGCACCCCCTGATCAAAAGCAACTCCCTGGCTTTTCCATGGTAAAGCAAGCATGGATGTTTCTTGCAGGAAATGATTCCGCTTCAAGGAGAAAAATCATAGATATTTACAATTTCTAAAGGCATCTTTAGCTGGTTGGGGTCCTCCTGAGCATCCCAGCGTTTCAGTGCATCGCTGGTTGCAGTGCAAGCTGCATGTGGTGAAAGCATCTCCCCAAGTGGCCTCCAGACTTGATGTCTTTGTGGTTGGTTGTTCCAATGGTTAATCACCATCACTATAAAAATATATACTTTATTTCCTATTTGGATTTGTTTAGCTTTAGCTATTTGTTTTTGCTCTGCCTTTCTCCGCTAGATTAAACAGCCCTTTACCACCGCGTATTTTTTTCCCTTGCTCTAATCAAGTCACACCTCATTCCTCTTTGGGATAAGCCAGGCAGACCGAGCTCTCTGATTCCTCCACTGCAAGGCATTTTCCCAGCTTTCAAACATCTCAAAATCATCCTCTCAGCATCTCCAGCTTTAACTTTTGGTGTGAACCTCAGGAAAGCTTGCAGAACCATAGAATCGCTTTGTTGGGAAAGACCTTTGAGACCATCGAGTTCAACTATCCCTGTCCATTACTAAACCAGATCCCTGAGCAACTTGTCTATCCATGTTTTAAACACCTCAAGGGATGGAGACTCAACCACCTCCCTGGGCAGCCGTTCCAGTGCCTGAGAACCCTTTCAGTTAAGGAATTTTTCCAGATACCTGATATCTCCTTTCTTCCCAAACCAAACTGAACCTCTCTCTGAGCCAAGACGGTTTATTTTGCTCTAAGACAGAGCTAAAGTCAAAGCCATTGTTTGCTCCCTCCTTACAATGCCTTCAGTCGAAGAAAGACCAAGAATCAGCTTTTATTGAATTTGTTTTTCTCCTTTAAAACCAGGGATATTTTTTCCCGAGGAGGCGGACGCACACGCGGGCCAGCGTGCTCTGGCGAGGAAGTGTATAAATAGCCGGGGCTGAGAGCAGAGCACAATAGCTGTCACTCGACCGCAGCAGAATGGGGACATGAGTGGTAGCAGATGAATTTCCTAAGCAACAAAGATCCTGTTTTCATGCAAATATCTCTTAGTAATAAAATCCAGGAGAAAAGAAAGACAGATAATGTGTTATATAAGCAGAATTATCTCGGCGCAGACTGCTTCTTTCAAGGGTTTGGGGTAGGTTTTTTATTTTTTGGAGGCATCAGCAGGCTTTCAGCAACTTGATTTGGGCTGCGAAGGAGAGCAGCGGTGAATGATGTGCAGCAAAGAAAGTGCTTCAGCCGCCTACAAAGCCCTGTATGAATTTAACACGAGCAGCGGCTAATGCGAATAAAAGTCAGGAAAAGATTCCTTGCTGTGATAACACGGCCTCCCTTCCCCTTAGGATTTCGGAGGACTTAGCAAACATCCATTAATTAAGCCTCAAAGGAGATCCCGTCCCTGGTTTTGCAGCCGTGGCGAGATGAAGCGTTCTGCTCTGCTGCAACATGTGGGAAGGCGCACGGTGTTGGGATGCAGCGGAGCCGGGAGCTGAACCCCTCTGCTCTCCCCCCTTTATCCCTCTCTCTGCTGCAGAACCAGCCAGGAGGAGGAGGAGGTTTTTATCTTCACAGCTCTCAGCCTTGTCAGGCTGGTCTGAGGCTGATGCCCCGTGTCCCTTTTGGGATGTTGCCATCTCTGATGTCACCGTAAAGAAACCTCCAGCACGGAGAGCAGCGATGCCGATTCATTCTTCCGTGGAGGCAGATCCATTCCCAGGCAATTCGCTGCTATTTCTCCTGCTGTTTTCTTCCCTTGATTTTGTGGATTTTGTGTGATCTGCAACAAAGCAGCCTTATTCATAAAATTAGAGTCGATACCCAGAGGTTGCCCCTGGGTTGACCTGTTCTGCACAGGTGTGCAGTCACCTCTGCAGGTGGATTTACCATGGGGGAAGTAGAGGGAATATCCAAAACGTAGGAATGCCAGTCAATATGTTGATGAAGAGAATCAAATCAAATGGGAATGCAAGAGATGGGTGCCATCACTTGCAGACCTGATTAAATATATGCCTGGTGCCTTGGCACATCTGTACCCTGTGCCATCTGCCTCGATTCATCACAAGGTTCTTGGTTCTCCTCGCTCGCTTTCCTCATCCTGACACATGGCACAGAATCTTGCCTCAGCCTGTTGTGATAATTTCATGTAAAAACTGATGGAGATGGTGGCTTTCAAACAGAGGGCAACCTAAGTCCAAAATTCCAGTCCAACCCCCCCCAAATGGGGAGGCTTGAAATGCAAACCCCTTTCCACATCCAAAGCTCTGACCCGTTTGCCTTTGAAATCTGACATTTTTGGACGCCGGACCCTGATTTTTGAGTGTTGAGCATCCAAGTGCAATGCTGAAAGCACAGATCTTGCTTGAATTTAAACCTCTCCCGAGCTCCTCTGTGCTGGGCAGCTAAAAGCACTCAGTCCTTCCTCCTGCTGGTTTTGCTTTGAAAGAGGGGGAATCGCCCTCCCTTCCTCGTTGCTGCTGTAATCTCTAGAAATTCAGGCTCTGCAGATATTTCACCGTTCCCTGGTTCTCCCAAGCTATTGCACCTTTCCGAGCAGTAACTCAGCTGCTCACGCTCTCTCCGAAGGAGTCAACGGGGAGCTCTCAGCTTTCCTGGGTTTGTTGCTCCCCTGGCTATCAGTGCACTTGGCTCCAGTGCCACGTGTTTCTTAAAGCCCACAGGAGCTTTTACGGAGCTAAAAGGTCTCTCGTGTTCTCCTTAAAATCATGTGTCTCCCTCCTGCCTCCTCCCTGAGCACAGGAGCTCGGGGCAGCAGGAGGATGGAGTTGGTTTGGTCATTGGAGCTAATTTTTCCTTTCTAATGAATGCAAGTTTGGGGCAGAATTGCTGTTTTCTTCCCCATTGCTCGTGTCCTTGCGTGTCGGTGAGATGTGCAGAGCGGATGTGCAGTCTGTCCACGGGCTGAGACTCCTCCCTGTGCTGTTTTGCAGTGGGAACTATCCAGTGGCTTGAAAAAATTATATACACCCAGATAATCCGGTGCAGCAAACCTCGTTTTGTGAGGGACTGCTGTCAGTGGTCCATATGGAATCATGAGATATCCCAAAGCTGTGACGATGGGGTGAGAGGGAGGGGAAGATGCTGAGGTGAGAAAGACAAATCTGAATAGAATCCAAGAACCCTGATTCTATGAGATCATCAAGTCCAACCATACCTGTCCATTATTAAACCATGTCCCTGGGCACCTCATCTACCCACCTTTTGAACCCCTCCAGGGACGGGGACTCCACCTCCTCCCTGGCAGCCTCTGCCAGTGCCTGAGAACCCTTCCAGTGAAGAAATCTTTCCTAATACCCAATCTGAACCGTCCCTGGTGCAGCTTCAGGCTGTTTCCTCTCATCCTATCACTTATTACTTGGGGGATGTTGAGATGGGAAAGACGTATCTGAATAGGTGCCGCCTCGGCGAGGACAAGAGGCGTGGGCAAGCACTGGGGTGTTGGAGGTTGCTGGAGGAACTGGGGAGACATCAGCTTACTTTGCAGACTGACTTTATTCCAATTTGGAAAGCAGAGTGGTCCCCGTGTACCTTTTAAACCCATCCTGGGTTCAACCCTGGAATATTTTGTCTCCTTCAAGACCTTCTCTGGGTGAAGGAACGAGGACATTTATACCAGAGGAGAACAAGAGCCTTCAGTGGTGGAGAATTTCGCTATCCTTATTGCCATCATGAGGGAGGAGGTTGTCATGGTGACTCGAGGTGTCAAGAGACTGCTCCGGAGTGGGAGCAAGGGAGCGAGACGTTGGTGGAGGGAGGCAGGGAAGAGGGTGAACCAGGGAGAAAGTTGAAAAAAGTGCAGGAATGAGTAAGGAGAGAAAACTGCAATGGGATGGGGAAGAGAGGAAATTGAAAAGAAAGTGCAGCAGGGAGATTGGCATTTTATTCCCTTCTCTTTATGCACCCCCTGGGCAAGGATGAGAAGTGGCAACGACTGCAGGGCTGGGCTGGGCACTGCCTGTTCTGCTCTGGGTTTGGGAAGCAGCATTTTTGCAGCCTGAGCCCCAAACACCCATCACACACCCACAGCCCCACACCCTGATCTGACACAGACAGGCATGAAACAAGGGGGCTCCAGGAAAGCTGGGGAGGGGCTCTGGATCAGGGGGTGCAGGGATGGGATGAGGGGAAGGGTTTTCAGCTGAAAGAGGGGAGATGGAGCTGAGATCTTAGGGAGAAATGTTTTGCTGTGAGGGTGGGGAGGCCCTGGCCCAGGGTGCCCAGAGCAGTGGTGGCTGCCCCATCCCTGGAGGTGTTCCAGGCCAGGTTGGATGGGGCTTGGAGCCCCCTGACCCAGTGGGAGGTGTCCCTGCCCATGGCAGGGGGTGGCACTGGGTGGGCTTGGAGGTCCCTTCCAACCCAACCCATTCTGTGCTGCTATGATTCTGTGAAATGTGGATGGACACATTTTTTGCAGGAAGCCAGAGCAGCTCCATTAAGGAGTTTACAGTCAGGGCTTTGCAGGGCAAACCCTCTCCCCCTCCTTTTGCCCTCTCCCCTGCCAGCATCCTCCGCCGAGCCCTCTCTCACAAACACTAAATCTGCAAAGTAAACCCCAGCGAGAGCACTTTGTAAGGGCTGCTGGCTATGACAGATGTTGTTTTATGGAACACGGCACCAGAGATGTGAAACACATAGTTCATAAATGTCAGGAGGAAGGAAGCAATATCCTGGATTGAGGTCGTTTGACTGTTTTTTTCTTTCTTGTGAAAGCATCTTTCCAAGTAAACAGCAATCCAGACCTTGCTGCCATTTGGAATGAAGAGCAATCTGCCTTGGAGAAGGCTCCGGCACTCGAGGGAAGCGATGGCTGAATTAGGAAGCAATGTTCTCCTGTGAGGGTGGGGAGGCCCTGGCCCAGGGTGCCCAGAGCAGTGGTGGCTGCCCCATCCCTGGAGGTGTTCCAGGCCAGGTTGGATGGGGCTTGGAGCCTCCTGATCCAGTGGGAGGTGTCCCTGCCCATGGCAGGGGGTGGCACTGGATGGGCTTTGACATCCCTTTGGACTCAAACCACTCTGTGATTCTGTGATCTGAATGAGGAACGATAATATTTTCCCCCACCCCATTGCAACATCTGTCTGAGAAACGCAGTGGCAGGAGATAAGGCTGAGACCTTTCTTAGTTGAGGCCTCCAGGGAGGAGAGATGCACGTCTCTAGGAAGAGAATACTTGTGTGTGTGTGTGCAATATGTGTGTGCAAGATATATGTGCATATGGAGCTGCAATTAATTAGGCTCTCTGTTAGTAACAACCTAGCAGGGTTTCTATCAGTTCCAAAATGCCTGATGATTAATGCTGTCTTTTCCTCTGGACGCTCTCACAGTCTGCGTTAATGCTCAGCTGTTTAGTTTCCACCCCCACTATCCTTGCACCCCAGCAGCATCCCGTGGCAATGATTTGCGCCAGGGAATGAGTGGCACCAGGGGAGGGTTAGATGGGATATTAGGAAACATTTCTTTAATGAGAGAGCGGTGAAGCCTTGGACCAGGCTGCCCAGGGCAGTGGGGGAGTCTCCATCCCTGGAGGGGCTCAAAGAACGTGTAGAGGTGGCACTTTGGGACAGGGTTTAGCAGGCACAGTGGGGTTGGGCTGGCAGTTGGGCTGGATGAGCTGAGAGGTCTCTTCCAACCTTAATGGTTCCATGATTTCCCCTGGCAAACCACGCTGCTCCTCCTGCCCTCAGCCCTGGTGAGTTCAAGAACCGGAGCTGACCAGCCTTTCATTCTGAAGTCGGCAGTTTTTAACACAAGTGTGTCAGAACGTGTTACTGGAACGCCGCAGCGCCTTGGCAGGGCACTGGGGAGGGCAAGGGGACAGCCTGATGCCACTCACATCTGCCCGCCTGTCTCTGCCGAGCGTCACATGTCTGGTGAAATGCATTTCCAGCCGGGCACCGCTCGGAAGCCAACGGCCGTGGCATTTAACGCTAATCCCCGGTGACTGGGCTCCCCCGGCCGCCCGCGGCTCCCTGCGCTGTCACATCTGCTCAGGAGGCACCAACCGAGCTCCGGCTGTGATGGTGTTGGCCAAAGCATCAGCATCTGAGGAGAAAACTCTAGGAAAAGGATATGGGATCATCTCCAGGCTTTTTTTTCCCCTTCATTGCTACTACGAAAAACATCCTGTTGGTCTCAAAAGATGCTGCATCCCTGAGATTTTTGGAATGGACGAGCGTGTGTAGTGCAAAACATTGAATTTCTATTTCAAAGAAGGGATGAAAAATCTTAAATTTCCTTGTGTTCACACAGCAAAGCTACTTTTGGTTGGAAAATAGGCCAATTTCCACTTTATCTAATGCCTCCAGCTGTGATGTGAAAAGCTCAGAGGAAAAACCACATCTTGCACGTTATCTCTTAACTGCAAAGTTTAATTATCCTCAGCTGCTCTGCTGGAACGTGGCCGTGGCCGGGCTATACCCAGACGGGACAGCGGCACAAGCAGGAGTTGGGGACAGCACTGGGGGCTTGGATATCATAGAATGGTTTGGGTTGGAAGGGACCTCAAAGCCCATCCAGTGCCACCCCCTGCCAGGGGCAGGGACACCTCCCACTGGATCAGGGGGCTCCAAGCCCCATCCAACCTGGCCTGGAACACCTCCAGGGATGGGGCAGCCACCACTGCTCTGGGCACCCTGGGCCAGGGCCTCCCCACCCTCACAGCAAAACATTTCTCCCCAAGATCTCATCTCAATCTCCGCTCTCTCAGATCAAAACCCTTCCCCCTCATCCCATCCCTGCACCCCCTGATCCAGAGCCCCTCCCCAGCTTCCCTGCAGCCCCTTTCAGCCCTGGGAGCTGCTCTAAGGTCTCCCCAGAGCCTTCTCCTCTCCAGGCTGAACAACCCCAACTCTCCCAGCCTGGCCTCGTACAGGAGCTGCTCCAGCCCTTGGATCTTTTCCGTGGCCTCCTCTGGACTCGCTCCAACAGTTCCAGATCCTTCCTGCGCTCAGGACTCCAGAACTGGACCCAGGGCTCCAGGTGGGGTCTCACAGAGCGGAGCAGAGGGACAGAATCCCCTCCCTTGCCCTACTGGTCCCACAGCCCAGAATGTGGTTGGAATTTTGTTGCTTGAATGGAGCTGGCAGGACCATTCTTCTTTCTTCTCCCGTTACCTCCAAGTTTCTGCTTTGAGGAGCACGATTTTCTTCTCTTCTTGCTCCCCAGGCTCTGTCTGTTTCGTGCCCACACTCACAGAAACCTGTGTGGGATCTGTACGTAGCCAAGATGTCCATCAATTATTTATAGAAAGAATATATTCATTTTGCTCTTAATTTATTCACCATTAGCTTCATGGTAAATAGAAGAAGAGAGAAAAAGCAGAGATGTACAAATGAGGATGGAAATATTGAATAACTCTACAGAAATAAATCCACTAAAGAGGGGGCAAATGTTAGAAAATGTGGTAGGGAGGAGATGAGAGTTAGAAGAAATAAAAACCTTTAATCTAAGCAGGGCTTAAATACACTTGCAAATGTCAGCTCCTTAATAGCTTGTCCTGAGTCTCAGCATGTTAGGAAATATAAATGATGGAGAGATCCTTCTCTCCTTCCCATTAGCCAACATCAGAAGTTTTATACATCTACATCTGTTCTCCTTGATTGCAGCTGGCCTCTTAGGTGGTTGGGTTTGATTGCATTTAATTCATTAATTTCTACTTGGGTGAGGCTTTCTTCTTTCTCCTTCTTCTCCTTTCCCCAAACTCCTCTGATTTCCCTTTAGGATTCAGTAAGAAATTGAATTCTCGCAGCCGCTGCGTTTGGAAGATCTGGGGAGCAATACGGTGTGATGTCTTTTTTTTATATTTTTAACAATCCACTGTGCTTTGGCAACCCATAATATTACATTAATGAAACATTTAATGCACACAATAAAGGAGGAAAGGGGAGGAAATTTGTGCCTGGATTTCAATTTAGCCAACCCCTCTGCCTGGAGGTCTCTTCCCAGCCTGAAAAACAAGGGCAACGCGCTTGGGGCCTCTGAAACTTGTTGTACTTTGTGAGGATGGGGATGAAAGGACCATAAATGCTCTGGTGCAGGCGGGGAAGAGCTGTGCTGGGTCCCTCGGTGGTTGCCCTGCTGCCTGGTGATGCTCAGATGGCACGGAAAGGTCTGGGGACAGACTTTTTAGAAGTGTCTTGAGGGATAGGACAAGGGGTAATGGTTTTAAACTAAAAGAGGGAAGATTTAGACCAGATATAAGGAAGAAATTACATTACCATGAGGGTAGTGGAGAAGTGGCACAGGTGCCCAGAGAGGTGGTAGAAGCCCCGTACCTGCAAACATTCCAGGTCAGGTGGGATGGAGCTCTGAGCAACCTGACCCAGTTGAAGGTGTCCCCGCTTCCGCAGGGGGGTTGGACTGGGTGATGTTTAAACATCTCTTCTATCCCAAACCCTTCTGATTCAATGATTCTTCGGCTACAACCTCCCCTGTGCCACGCCAAGGGCTCAGCCGGTGCCTAACGCCTGCCCCGTTGAGCATGAACTTGGCTCACCACCCCTTGGGCAGCAGCGTGAGGGACCCTGCCCGCTCTCGGCGCCCGGATCGCCTCCTGCCCACCCACGTGGGTGCAGCTGGGCTGTGTGGAGACACAACACCCCTGCACAGCTCTCACCCTCCCAGCAAGGGCAAATGGGTGAGGAGAACCTGTCTTTGCCGCCCCGCCGAGCTGTTGATGACATCTCTTTTCCCTTCTTCCCTCAGCACCAGTAGGGTTTCGCTGCGCTGCCGTAGCGGTGTTAGCTTGTCTTTTTTGGGTTTGGTTTTTTTTTTTCCCTTCCAGACTCGTATTTTCTCCCTGGCTCTGTGGCGTTTTTTGTGTGTATTTGTCAAGGACACCAGTGTTTAGGAAGAAAACACGCCCGCCAAACCCAAAATACACAACACTTGAAAGACTGAAAGATCAAGATCTGTGTCATCTAAAGGAGTAAACTAATAGTGTGATTGCAAAAAGCCCCCGTGAGGATCCTATCTGTCAGATTGCTGTCAGCTTTGTACTAAACATCCATTAAAGAGCATTTACATGAAAAACATGCAATCTCCGCTCCAATCAGACGGTAACTTAATCCCGTCGGCAAAATGAAGGTGAGACCTCAGGCGAGTCCAGCCCTTGCAGATCATTTCTTCCTTCACCTTCCTGGGGGTGAGAGATGCAGGAATTAGGGCTGAGTCTCATCCTCCTTCACTGCTCAGCACCAGCCTTTTGCTGGTCACACCAGCATCCAAGCTGGGAATGAGGGGCTGACAGCCCATTTCCACCAGTGTTCTGGATTGAGGCAACCAGGCTTGCTCCTAATCCCCCAAACGGTTTCTTCTCTGGGAAAGTGCTTCTAATCCCTGAATGAGGAGTCATGTACACGGATGAGAGACGGTGACAGCCTTCAAACTGGGAGCCTGCATATTGTGCAGCTATAAAGCCAGTATCCCGAGGCTGTGATTGATGGAAATTCTGTCATTAACAGCCAAGACATTGGATTTTCCAATGCAACAATCATCTTTGCTCCAGCGTTACGCATCCCTGACAAGGATGCTCTGCCACTCCAGACTGAACTGAATTTTAATCCCCCTGAAATCAGTTGTTCCAACCGCTCTTAGTGACTCTCTTCGAGACCGCTTGGCTCTGGCAGGGGAGGTTTGTACTTCTGGTTGCAGCTAGCAAGCCCAAAAATAATACTGTGAGAGTCTCGTTAAATTAAAACACATCTTTATATTAATGGCAGTGGGGAAAAGCTCAAGATAATGCCCTGGAGGAAAAATCCATGAAGGTTCCTGGTAGGTGAGGGTCTCTGTTCAGTGTGTGTGGAGCAGCTATGGTGGATTTTAAAGCCCAGCAAAGGGAGTAGCATCCAGCCTTGGCGTCTGGGAGCTGAAGTCAACAAATCTCTAATTGAAATAAAATCCACGCTTTTATCTGGCCTGGTAATTAATCATGGGGTCCATTACTAAAGGTCAGGCGCCTGAGATTTTAAAAGCACAGCCTTGGTGCATCTATGGGCGGTTGTACTTGAGGTGGGAATTACAGGGTGAATTTATATGGCCCTCATTAGAAATAGAATCATGAAATGGGTTGGGTTGGAAGGGACCTCCAAGCCCACACAGTGCCACCCCCTGCCATGGGCAGGGACACCTCCCACTGGGTCAGGGGGCTCCAAGCCCCATCCAACCTGGCCTGGAACACCTCCAGGGATGGGGCAGCCACCACTGCTCTGGGCACCCTGGGCCAGGGCCTCCCCACCCTCACAGCAAAACATTTCTCCCCAAGATCTCATCTCAATCTCCCTCTTTCAGCGCAAAACCCTTCCCCTCATCCCATCCCTGTACCCCCTGATCCAGAGCCCCTCCCCAGCTTTCCTGCAGCCCCTTTCAGCCCTGGGAGCTGCTCTAAGGTCTCCCCAGAGCCTTCTCCAGGCTGAACAACCCCACCTGTCTCAGCCTGTCCTTGTGTGTCCTCCAGCAAGACGTCAGCTTGGGTGTGGGAATCAGCACCTTTTGGCTTTAAAAATGGCAAATTTGTGAAATCCAGAACAATTCTGCTGTAGTTCACACTGTCCTCTTTCAACATCAGGCACAGCAGCTCATGGTCCCTCCCAGTTTCATGTAGGAAAGGGATGGCAAATGTGGGAAGATGTGAAATTCCTGTCTCTGGGCACCAGACTCCACTGTACTGTCACTCGCGGGAGCGTGCGGCAGCGAGCGGTGACAGCAACGCCGTAAATAGGAGGCAGAACAGCCGCCAGGTGCCAGAGGACTCAATGCTGAGCGACAGGGAGTTACAAAGACAGTTCGAGAGAGATAAATGTAGGATAATAACGGCACACACGTCTTCGCGGCACCTGTCTTGCCATGTGCGAGGGATCAGGGAAGAGGCTCGGGAGTAAAGAAACAAATCTTTGTCTGTTATTAATGAACAAAGAGAGCAGAAAACCCTGGCAATGGAGCTTTCTGCATCGGAAAGTCGATGTCTCTGATGAGCTCTTAGCTCTTAAAGGAGTTGAAATTTCTCTCCAAAGCCTTGAGAGTTTCAAATGAGTTCCTAGCTCAATGAGAATACGTAAGAAGGGGTTTTGGGTAAATTTAATATTGGTCTTAAGTCAACAGTGTTGTTTTGTTAGGCTACACACAAACACCCTGCAAAAGATCCCTGCTTTCTGGACGTGCTGGTGATGTTTCGAAGGGAAGGGGTGGGATGAGCAGCATTGGAAAAGCCAGATGGATCCTCAGCTAGGCTGTAGCAAGACTGTGATTAAAATCCATCTCTCCAGGGTCCAGTTTTAACACCATCTTGGTGCTTAAAGCCACTTGCGTTGGGTGCTCGCAGGTGGTTTCCATATGCAAGGAGAAGAAAACAAAACCAGAGCATTGGCTTCTTCTCTTGTTCCCAGTCAGGGCTGGAAACAGCTGCTTGCACACACACGTGTGCTGCTCACCACCAAACCATCCAACCCCCAAAACATCCAGGCATGAGGTGCTCAAAGAAAGGGCGAGCTGGAAAACTGGGAATCACTTATAAATCAGCCGCTAACTAAACCAGTTACGGCATCCAGGGAGGTTAACGCGCACCCCTCAGCCAGGCACGGGGGGCGGGGTGAGGCATTTGCAATGTAACACTGAAGGGTCACAGCCCACCTCTCCCTTCCCAATAGTCCAGGGAGAAGTTTCCACCTCGCTAACAAATACTGTGTCTTTATATAGCAGGCAAATTATTCCAAATGGCTTTTGCGGAGTCATGATGACATATGTTGAAACATATTTCCAAGACGATGGGAGACTGCAGGGGAAACGTGCAGGAAGCTCTTCCCCAGAGGAGATGCTCTTAAAACCCGCTGTGAAAAATCTGCTGCAAACGCAGGCAGGTCATGACTGTGTAAATCAGCCTTACTCCAGGGCCAAATCCAGCTCCAGTAAAATATAAGGAGTTTCGCTCACCTCCCTTGCTTGTGGAACCCCTTGGGTTTGTGCTGAGCTCAGAAATGACCCATTGTTTGCACAATAATATTTCTGGGTTTAGAGGGAAAGGTGTATTTTGCTCGTTAACTAGGAAATTAGGCTAGAAAAACAATTGCCCTCTGCTTTTGTCATTCTAATACTGAGATTCACTCACTCCTTTGGTGAGAGCAGGTTATAATACAGCCTCTCTGTCAGAGTACAGGTCTTACCTGCACTTTTTCTTTCCTTGCTCTAAAACAAATCCTCCTCTCTAAACAGTGCATTTTCCAGCCAACAATCTTGTCTCCTTCATATTCATAGAATCATGGAATGGTTTGAGTTGGAAGGGACCTCCAAGGCCATCCAGTGCCACCCCCTGCCATGGGCAGGGACACCTCCCACTGGATCAGGGGGTTCCAAGCCCCATCCAACCTGGCCTGGAACACCTCCATGGATGGGGCAGCCACCACTGCTCTGGGCACCCTGGGCCAGGGCCTCCCCACCCTCACAGTGAAGAATTACTTCCTAATGTCCGATCTGTATCTTCCTTCTTCCAATTTAAAGCCGTTACCCCTCGTCCTGTCACTCCAGACCCTTGGAAAAAGCCCCTCCCCAGCTTTCCTGCAGCCCCTTTCAGCCCTGGGAGCTGCTCTAAGGTCTCCCCAGAGCCTTCTCCTCTCCAGGCTGAACAACCCCAACTCTCCCAGCCTGGCCTCGTACAGGAGCTGCTCCAGCCCTCGGATCATCTCCGTAACCTCCTCTAGATGATGAGGCTCAGCACACACAACTCCTCACAGAATAAGGGGAGACATTGTGCTGTTTCAATAGCAGATCCTTGTTTACATCGGGTCTTGTTGACGCACCAGGATGTTCACGTTCAACAGTTGGCACCGGATTTTCTTGCTCAGGAGAAAACCCATCATTTCTGTGCACGTATAATCAAAGAAACTCTTCCATGATTAACGTGCAACATCCTTGGGGAAGGGAAAAAAAGAAGAAAAAGAAAACAAACAAAAATTGGACCCAAGATCTTTCCACATAGTGCTCACGGCAAACAAATAAAGGATGATAGATAACTGAATACAAGAGAGGAAATTGTGCTCTTCTCTCCTCTAACAGTACCACAAAAGGCCCATCTCTCTGGTTTCCTGGTAATTACCAGCCTCTCTGTCAGTGGGTTACCTTATATTAATTAACATTATTTATTGCTGTTGGCAGAGTGACTGCTACAGTAAATCAAGCAATTAGCAGCCTCGCGTATTGCACTCGGAAGAGAAGTAACCAGGTGCCAGAAAGGATCTACTTTCTGCTTTATGTTTTATTCACGGGCTCTCCATTTAACGTTGCATTTCTCCATCGCAGCCACCATCGCGCTGCAAGATGGGATGGAGGAGCACGTGGTGAGGCGGCACTGGTGCCTGCTGCCTGCACTGCCGCCAGCTTGTAGGCAGTGGATGATCTGGAGAGGAAAGACGAGCCCCCTGATCCCATGGGAGGGGTCCCTGCCCATGGCAGAGGGGTTGGAACTGAATGGGCTTTGAGGTCCCTTCCCACCCAACCCATTCTATGATTCCCAGAGTCTCCTTTAGCGTTGGTGTCCCCAGTTTGGCCAAAGAAAGAGACACCGTAGCACTGAGGTGAGGGTTTTCTCCCCTCTAGGGGGGAAGAAATGTTCATAATTTTTCCTGCTGGTGGTTATTTAGGTTTAATTGCATTTGGGTGCAAACAATAAGAAGCAAAATGTGGCTCAAATGGGAAAAAGCAACCGTGCACAGCGCTGTAAGTGGCCAAAGCTGCCTCTGCTTGTAGGAGTCGGTTGTTGGTTCCAAAACTGGCCCTGTGGGTGATGGAGGAGACCTTGGGTGCTCCCCAGGTTGGGTGAGCATTCACCTCAAACCCCTGCTTTCTCGCCTGGTGAGAGTCTGGTCCCTCAAAGAGTTTTGCCGGCTGCCAGTTCTGATTTAATTATATGGTGAGAAATAAAACATGAAGAAAAGACGGGGAGAGGAAAGCCCATGTGGGCATCCAAAGGAGACACTTGGCTTGTTAAAGCGAGGCGATCACAGTTTGCTGCTAATTACAGGAAAAAATACAGCATTCCCTGGAGGAGATGGCAAGAGAGAGACTCATAAAACCCACAACACGAGTGTGAAACATATTCTGGTTTCCGTAATTGTTCTTTTTTTTTTTTCCTTTTATGTTTTCCTCTCTATCATTTGAATATCTTCTCCGGACTTTGTCGTGTGCCTCTTTTGGCCTCTGGCTGGGCAGAAGCAGAGCTCAACACCCTGCACTGCTCTTAGCAGGGGATTGTGCCACTTTGGCAAAGAGCTTTGCGATGCACCGTCGCGCTCTGCCTGTAGCTCAGTTGTGTTGGGGTGTAGTTCAGCGATGTTTGATGAGTGGCTCAGCTGTGGTGGGGCGGGAGGTTGTTGCCTAAATATTGAGTAAATGGGAGGGTTTTGTCAGCTGCTGAAACCAGAATATCAGAGAATCATGGAATGGTTTGGGTTGGAAGGGACCTCACAGCCCATCCAGTGCCACCCCCTGCCATGGGCAGGGACACCTCCCACTGGATCAGGGGGCTCCAAGCCCCATCCAACCTGGTCTGGAACACCTCCAAGGATGGGGCAGCCACCACTGCTCTGGGCACCCTGGGCCAGGGCCTCCCCACCCTCACAGCAAAACATTTCTCCCAGGATCTCACCTAAGTCTCCCCTCTTTCAGCTCAAACCCCTTCCTCTCATCCCATCCCTGCACTCCGTGATCCAGAGCCTCTCCCCAGCTTTCCTGCAGCCCCTTTCAGCCCTGGGAGCTGCTCTAAGGTCTCCATGGAATCTGCTGGAAAATAATCCAGGGTGAGAGTCTGAGTTTCCCACACACACAGCTCCTCTGCGGGGCTGGCAAAGGACAGACCCTTAGAGAACAGCTGGGGCTTCGTGTCAGGTTCAGCCAGGCAACCTTCTCCCAGTTTATCTTTGTCACAGCTCCCACTAAGCCCTCTCTGCTTCGTCCTTCTCCTCCACTGAGCTGTGTGGTTTATTGCTGGCTTCTGCCCTCCCAGCCGCTCTGTCTGTCTCCATCAGCATCGAGCATCGCCACTCAGCCAGTGGATGTCGACGTTGGACCTTGAGGGTCTGGAGGTTGTGAAGGAAAAAGCCCAGAGCTGAAAACCTTTCCATTTCCATCTCCTCCTTCCTGTGTGACACTGTGCAGGTGAGAAACTTGCTGTCCTCAGCCAAACGCCTGCTCACACGCATTATTTGAACGCTTTCCTAAACACTTCTCCAAGAAGTCCTGTAATGAAAGGAGTGGTTTCCTTTGGCTCCTTTCCCAGACCTACCCAAACAGAAGGATGCTGACCTAAGGCTGTTAAACACTTTGATGTATGGCTGTGTCTCCTTAAGTAGAAGATCCATATTCTTAAACTAAGCTGCCATGACACAGGGACATTATGAACTCTCTGAACCAACTGAATCCTACAAATGAGCCATTAGTTGGCTCTACGGCACATTGGCTCCCCCGGTGCCGGAGGGGGCTCCTGTTAAATAACGTAATCATTGCTGTCCACATGCCCGGCAGGCTGCTATGTGTTCATTTTAATCCAATTTGTCTGGCCCCCCACCCTCCCTTCCCTGGAATGCAACGGTCAGAGAAGCCCCACGCCGCTGCACTGGGGTTGGTGTTGCTCCGTGAACACAAGTTGAGCAAAAGTCTTGCCATGGGAGGAACTGGTCACCTTCCTCCTGTGGTTGCCAGGGAGGAAACTTAGCAACATTCCACGGGTGCATCTGCATCCATCAAAACTTCATGATTCATCATCTTTCCAGTGCTGAAAGGGGCTGCAGGAAAGCTGGGGAGGGGCTCTGGATCAGGGGGTGCAGGGATGGGATGGGGGGGAAGGGTTTTGAGCTGCAAGAGGGGAGATTGAGATGAGATCTGGGGGAGAAATGTTTTGCTGTGAGGGTGGGGAGGCCCTGGCCCAGGGTGCCCAGAGCAGTGGTGGCTGCCCCATCCCTGGAGGTGTTCCAGGCCAGGTTGGATGGGGCTTGGAGCCCCCTGACCCAGTGGGAGGTGTCCCTGCCCATGGCAGGGGGTGGCACTGGATGATTTTTAGTGTCCCTTCCAGCACAAACTGTTCTATGATGATTCTGTGACTGATGATCCTGTGATTTCCTCTCCTTCTCTGCTCCCCAGCCCTCAGGCTGCAGCTTCTCACTTCTGGAAAACAGAAATTACCCAGTATTGGCCAGAAAGGACCATACTGGGCCACCTCCTGAGCACCTTCCGCCTCCTATTCCCACGCAGCACATGAGGTCTGAGCCTATGGTCGCTCCCAGGGGTTGCAGCCGACTGGGATTGATAGGGGAGCTGCCGAGGTGCGGGCGGATCTGCTTGGAAATGGCTTTTCCAAATAAGCTGGCAAGATATTTTCTGTTTCTCTGAGACTGGAATGAACACACAACGATTTTCTTCATTAAAAATTGAAGACAGATAAATAATTGTATATCCCTGGGTGATAATTACCCATGTTTATTTATGTCGCTTGTGAATAGTGGATGGGGTTGTTGTTCCTTCCATGGGTAACTCACAGCCGTCAGGGGTGGCTGAGAAAACTGGCCCAGCACAGAGGAACAGAAAAACATAGCTCACTGTCTCTTTCCCTTTGTGTTGAAAGATTAAGGATTTGGAAGTGTGGTTTGCAAGTAACAGGTGATGGCTCCACCCTTCACTTTTCGTATCTGACCACCCATTGTGCTGAAAGCTTTGGGATCAGGGAATCATTAAAGTTGGAAAAGAGCTCTAAGCTCACCCAGTCCAACCATCAGCCCAACCCCACCGTGCCTGCTAAACCCTGTCCCCAAGTGCCACCTCTACACGTTCTTTGAGCCCCTCCAGGGATGGAGACTCCCCCACTGCCCTCGGCTGCCTGGTCCAAGGCTTCACCGTTCTCTCAGTAAAGAAATGTTTCCTAATATCCCATCTAAACCTCCCCTGGTGCAACCTGAGGCCATTTCCTCTCATCCCATCACTTGTTCCTTGGGAGCAGAGCCCAGCAGCCACCTCACCACGACGTCCTCTCCAGGAACTGCAGAGAGCAATGAGGTCTCCCTTCAGCCTCCTCTTCTCCAGGCTAAACACCCCCAGGGCCCTCAGCCACTCATAACACTTGTCCTCCAGAGCCCTCCCCAGCTCTGTTGCCCAACAAGAGATGTGACGGTGAAGCAGCTGTAGCTCTGCTCCCCTGCCCGCTCCTGGCCGCAGAGGCTCGGGGATGCTCTCCCTCCCTAGGTCTGGTCCAGTTAGCTCGGAAACAAAGTGAGGGCTTTGGTTACGGAGAACAAACCAGCCCTGTTGTTGTAGACCTGAGTCAAGCTTGGCCAAACTGCTGAAACCCAACCTGGGCCACTTTACCTGAAAAGTAAGGAAGAGCCACGACAGGCAGAGCATTTGCCTTGATTTCATTGTGATTTATTTGTTCCTGGGATTCCTAACAAATATAAGCTTGCACAGTAATTAAATTACATTTAATTTGATTAGATTAGAGCTGAGGGAAGCACTCTTTTCCCTCTACAATGTAAGGAAAAGAGAAATGAAGCCTTTCAAGAAATGAAAACATGGTTTGGGCTTGGAAATGCAAAAAACCTCCCAAATTTATCTAGATGAAGAAAGGGAGATGTAATGAACTGCAATCGAGCAGGAAGCCTGGAGAGAGAATCAAAAGTTTGGGGGATTCATCGGAGGACATAATTGCAACATGTATATTGATTTTGCAGAGATAAGAAAACAAATGTTTGTGGAGATTGGACTTGGTTTATTACATTTATTTCCCCATGGAGTTGATGTTTCTCCATTAGGAAAAAAAATAAAAATCAAGCCCTGGTGTTTTTAAATGCGTTGTTTTTTTCAGAGATGCTTATTAAGTTATTGCCTGATCCCACTGGCTCTATCTTTTCGCAAATTGGTTTGTCTGGAGGAAGGTTACACTTTTCAGGCAGCTTATGAAGCATCTCTTTTTTCCCCCCTCTTAATTGTTTGCATTAAAGGACTGGGATCTTGCGGTGCCTGTGGCTCCCTGGGAGCTCAAGGGTAAATCCCTTTGCCCAAACCCTTGCTGAAACCCCAGGGATGGGTCAGCTCTGACCGTGGGCAGTGGGCATGCTTGGTGCACGTTGACTGCTCGCCGACTTCTTCTGTGCTGGAGCGCATCCAGAGGGGGGAACGGAGCTGGGGAAGGGGCTGGAGAACAGGGGTTGTGGGAGCAGCTGAGGGCCCTGGGGGTGTTCAGCTGGAGAAGAGGAGGCTGAGGGGGGACCTCATCGCTCTCTGCAGCTCCTGGAAAGGAGGTTGAGGTTGTGGTGAGGTGGGTGCAGGGCTCTGCTCCCAAGTAACCAACAGGACAAGAGGAAACGTCCTCAGGCTGTGCCAGGGGAGGTTTAGATTAGACATCAGGAGAAATTTCTTCATGGAAAGGGTTCACGGGCTGCCCAGAAAGGTGGTGGAGTCCCCATACCTGGAGGTGTTTAAAAGATGAGGTGCTCAGGGATCTGGTTTAGCAGTGGACAGGTATGGTTGGACTCGATCTTCAAGGTCTTTTCCAACCAAAGAATTCTAGGGATGTGCTCTTTCCTGCACATTTTCCATGTGACAAAGAAAGAAAATGAGGCATCGGCAGGGAATTGACTTGCCCACAGCCTGGGCACCCACCCCATCCTTGCCACCCCACCTCCTAGCATCACCACGGAGCAACCTAATGTGAGAGCTGAAGGTTTCTCTTCGTTTGCTGCCGCGATGCCTTTGGCCATGTGTGTTGTTCAGCGTTAATCCTACGCGCTCCTAAGTCTCCTGGTGGCTTTTCAGGGCTCACCGATACCGTGGCTTAATCACAGCTCAGGCACCGCTTTCTGTGTCGGAGAAACACCACTTCCAGGTCTGATTGATTGGGATTTAAGTTCTGATTTCTCTTGGAGCATAATCAGGCCTGAATGGGGAGATTTTTACAGTGACAATTAAAATAATGAAAGTGAACTTTAAATGACATTCAAACACTGTCACCTGCTACCAGCTCCACTCTCCCCTCTGCATTCTGGGAACTGCAATTTTCAGCATCATTCACTGCAGGGTGATTACAGCTGCATCTATTCAGCCAGTCGAGCTGAAATACTGCAGCAGCCTGAAAGGAAGCATTTTCAGGTGTCAGGACCTGCCACTGCGCCTGGTTTCCAGGAAAGCTCAATATTTTGAGTGCATGACAGGAGCCGAATGCTTACAAAAACCTGGAACAGATTCTGGATTAGTTTTCTCTTTGTGGCATTTACAGATCGTAATGAATTCATATTGTGCTTGTGGTGTATAATAGTAAAGAGTTTATTGATTTAGAGATCATTATTTTACTATACATCCAGATAACAGCAGCCCGTGGAATTACTCATGCGGTCAGGGTCAGGGGCTGATCCAAAGCTTCGCGTTATCTATTCTATTCAGATCTGGCGCTGGGTAAACGGAAGGCCAGCACAAACAAAGCTTGAAGCTGAGGGGAAATGAGAAGCAGGAGGTTCTGTCGCCAAGGGATGGGGCTCAGAACTTTGCATGATCCCATTTAGGGGTCCCCTCCAAGCAGCTGCTGGGAGGATGTTTGCAGGCTGGGCTGCGGGGCTGGGTGGGAGTGAGCACAGCCCTGGGGCAGAGCTCTCCAGAGGGGCTGGAGCAGCACTGAAAAGGGTAGGAGCAAGGTCTCAGTGAGGATGCGATGCCCCAGTCTCCTTAAGCAAACCTTTGCTTCAGCATTTTGATGCTTGCACCTTCCAGGTGACTCAGGTATGAATTTCCATCTCTCACTCTCGTTTCTGGCAGGGGTTTGCCTGCCTCCTGGTGGGATCCCTCTCCTACAGCCTGGCAAATGGGACCGATCAGGCACAGAAAGCTCCCTCCTGAGCTTGTCAGCTCCTTTGATGAATTAAAAGGGTTCAAGGGAAGCGGTGAAGCGATGCTTGTACTTCATTGCAGGCAAATAAGCTCTGTGTGAGTTCTGGAGAAAGGAGATGTTAAAAGCCGTAGCTCCTAAAGGCACGCACAGACCAGCCAGGATAAGAATAAGAGAAACCTCCTGCACCTGGGGTGGCTTTCACTCCATCCTGTCCCACCCCTGAGCCAGACAAAGCAGCTGCAGTGGTCCTGGCAGTGTGTTACTGCTCGGGCTTGGCTGCCTTCTCCATGAAATCAGCTTCCAGCTCTGATGCTCTCAGCCCTGTGTTTTGCTCAAGGAAAAGAAACCAAATCCTACTATCACGCTCCATCACTCCAAACCTTGCAGTGGTGCAAAGGTTGAGTATTTTCCCTCTGCCTCCTTCAGATCCTTGGTCTTCCCCCGAGATGTCGGTGCGTGCACCTTGTTGATAAGCAGGGGTTTGGAGCAGCTTTCCTGAGCAAAGGAGCTGTGCCAGGAGAGCTCTGCCCTGGCTCAGCAGTGAGTGTGGAGGGATTGCAGGGTGCTGGCAGCAGAGGAAACTCATGTCCTGACCCCCCTTCTTGGTGCACACAAGGCAGCATGGTACGACCCTGCCCTACTGAATGCAACAGGACTACTGGAAGCAGTGGCAGAATTCAGTCGATGGACAGGGACCCCATGGCCACCTTTGTGCTGGCAGTGCCTCCCAGCCCTGGCCCATGGTCCCCCTCTAAACCTCAGCTGTAAAACCTGTAGCTCATGGGCTGGGTTCATTCTGTGATGGGGAGGATGGAGAGGTGACGTTGCTGGTTACATCCCAGCTCCAGGTCCTTCCTGTGCTCAGGACTCCAGAACTGGACCCAGGGCTCCAGGTGGGGTCTCACAGAGCAGAGCAGAGGGGCAGAGAACCCTCCCTCAACCTGTTGGTTACAATTCTTTTGATGCACCTCAAGTAGGCGAGGGAGACGATGGCACCTCCAGGTGGGAGCTGAGAGCAGAAGGTGTTGCAGCATGTTAACCTGCATCTCCCGGGCAGCTCACAGGGAACAAACCCAAGACTTTCTAACCTGTAAGAGTGATTTAACTGCGGCACCAGCTTTTCCGAGACGCTTATGCGAGGGTTGTCTTGTTGCTGAACTCATGCCATGTATTTTGACTGAGTGTCTCTGTCCTTTTTCCCAGCCAGAGGAGCTGCTGCTGGCTTTATCTCCCGCTCAGCAGGAGGGGTGTTAGCTAGAAAAGGCTGCCAGCGGCGAGGCAGGAGCCTGCCTTTGGTCCCTGGGAGTCTCCCGTCAATCTGCTGTTTAGAGGTGATAAAGCTTTTGCTCGGATGTCTCCAGCGTGTTTGTGTTTTGATCTGGGAGCTGCAAGGATGCGAAAGCCCCGGCGCCAGCTGCAGTGATTCGTGGGGTGTTTGCAAACCCGGCGTGTGCCGCCACACCGGCTGAGGGGCACCGAGCGAGCCACAGGGCTCCGAATCAGTGCAGCTCTGCTGGGACAGCGTTTTGATCCCCATTCAGGTTGCAACTGACAGGGCCACACGCTCTCCATCACCCTCGCCTCCCCTTGCATTAAAATTCGTCACCAAGCCCTGCTTGTGCCTTTGATTTTGGTGGTTGTGCCTCGCTGAGGGACGCCACGCTGTTCTGTTCATTTGTTTTCTGATAATCTCCGCTGGTCTCCAAGGCTTCCCTCCCCCGGCTTCGACTGCTGCCTGCTAATTTCCATCCAAATCAAGCAGGACTCTTGGCTTCTCAGCGCTCAGGCATAGATTTTAACCAGGTAGCCCAGCTTCCTTTCCAAAGAGCAGGGACGTGATGGGTGGGCAAGGATGCTTGAGAAGTTACAGAGGATGCTGCTTGCTGGGAGGCAGGGACAGAAACCTTTTTGCTGCCACGAGCAAAGGACAGCATTGTGACCCAGCTGGCAGAGTTGCTCCTGAGGTGTTGCCATAAGAGGAATCAACTGCGATTCTTCACTTGCACAACTCCTGGCCTGGGAGTCTCCAAAAATAGGATGCAGGGATGCTGGGATGGCACACATAGAGGTGTGTGGGTGGCAGGAGGGCTGGGGATGTAGGGCAAACGCTGGGGATGCTGCGTGTCTTGGGGCAGGAAAGCAATGATGAGGGATGCGAAAACCAATCTATTAGCATCAAAAATCAAGACAGCACAATTGCAACGGTCTCCTATCTGCAACCGAGGCGGCTTCGCAGCTCTTCACTTCTAATTACCCACAGATAATAAGCGAATACAATAGTGAAGGATATGAGAATAATTTACTGTTCATCAAAGAAAAAAGATTGGAATCATTTGCCTTCAGTGTATCCATTTCTGCAACGAGGATCCTACCCAAGAGACCTTCCAATCAGCCCCTCCTGACAACTCCTGCCAAAAATCCGTTACAGCTATTAGCAACAAAGTTATTAGCTAGTAATTAACCCTGTAATTAACTTGAAGTGACTTCAGCAATCAACACTGAGATCTAATGTGAACATGTCGTTAAATCAAGTGCCATTAATGCGTGGAAAGATCTCTTCACGGTGGCTGCGATGACAACAACCCAAGGTTACCACGCAGCTGGTTTGCTGCGGTTGGATGGTCTCGCAGGGAGCAGACTGTGATGGGCAGGATGCAATGGGTTTGCAGAGATGCTGCCTCTGTTCCCTCCCTAAACAGGTCAGTTAAACCCTGGCACAGGCTCAGCCACCGCTTTCTGCATAGACTTCCTCCAGCGTCCTGTTTTTACCAACTTCTCAGCCACTCTGGTTGCTTAACTGCACACAGCCCCACGACTCTTGAGGTTCTGAACCCAAAACATTGCCTGTTAATTCCTTGCGTGAAGCATTGAATTAATTTCTACTTTTTCTTTTTCTTCTTCTTTTTCTTCTTCTTTTTCTTCCTTTCCTTCTTCTTCTTGTTCTTCTTCTTCTTCTTCCTCTCCTCCTCCTCCTTCTTCTTCTTTTTCTTCTCCTCCTCCTCCTCCTTCTTCTTTTTCTTCTTCTTTTCTTCTTCTTTTTTCTTCTTCTTTTTCTTTTTCTTTTTCTTCTTCTTTTTCTTCCTTTCCTTCTTCTTCTTCTTCTTCTTCTTCTTCTTCTTCTTCTTCTTCTTCTTCTTCTTCTTCCTCTCCTCCTCCTCCTTCTTCTTTTTCTTCTCCTCCTCCTCCTTCTCCTTCTTCTTATTTTTCTTTTCCTTCTTCTTTTTCTCCTTTTTCTTCTTCTTTTTCCTCTTCTTCAACAAAGATATCACCACCTTCTGATCTCCAGGCCTGTTTGCTCTCTACTCTGCCTTGCAGCACAACCAGACACTCCAGCTCAAGTGGGTTTTATCCCCTCATCCTCTCTCCTCCCCTCGCTGTCCCCTTCCCTCTCCACCCACTCTCTCCCTGATACGCTTAGAAAAGGCACAATTGAGTCGCGTTAATACGCCCGGCTCTCCTGCGTGACTGTTATTCTGTCTCATCACGGATACAGAGGGAGAGGGAACAGATTTGGCATTTAATAGAGCCATCCTCAAGGACACCGAGGCAGCTATTCAGGAACGATCAAATGACAGGTTTGAATATCAAACAGCAGCCCTGACAGCCAGGGAATCGGAGATCTCTTGTCGTACACCTGATATCCTAATCTGAAATGAGAATCTTGGGGGAGGCTTATCCTTTTCAAAGGGTGCTTTCTTTTTTTTTAGGTAACTTTCCCTTTTGCCTTCGGAAGTTTAACAAAAGTGCATCCATTCAGAGAAATCATTTATCTCCAGTGGCAATCAGCTTAAATATGGCCCATTATCAAGCCGCCTGCGAGTGTACATCAGCAGGCGCTGTTAGGACACGCGGCTGTGCGGATAACATGCTAGTAATTACTTGTCTTTGCAAAATAACCTCAGCTGACGAAGAGGAGGAGCCGGATGGGAAAGCAGCTGAAGCCAAGAGAGACGGAGCGAGCGTGCGGAGGGCAGGGAGCGGCTGGCAAAGGCGCCCGCTCGGCTTTGCCTGGTGGTTCTCTGGCTCCCATGGCTTGGTCTCAATGGGGCTTGAAAACACATGGGGCAGCAGCCCCCAAGACATCCCTTTACTCCTCCGGCCTGAGACTCTCTGAAATACTGAGTTACCCCCAACCTGTGTCTGAGAAGACCCGGGGCTGCACCACCTGCACAGGCTGGTGAGACGTCCATGTCCTGCCGATGGACTCAATATTTCCAGCCGCGGTGCTCACCCATTTTTGCGAATCGCCCTCCTGATCAGGTACAGCTCCGTGGGGTGGCTGCAAGAGGAAAGGCTCCGAGTGCCCAGACCAGGGCAGCAAATACCTGGCTGTGAACAGAGACAGACACAGAGGCGATGGCAACCTTCTTCATTTCAAAAAACATGTAAGCGGGACCGTATCTCAGTACCTTATATGTATATTCCTTGATATATAACTTAATAAAACTTTATGGACCTAGGATAAGGAATCCACGCTGAATAGATGAACTGGGATTGAAATATGGTCCAATTAAGTCTGTAACAGGGCTGGCTTTACTTTGAACATCCTCCAACTTGAAATGAAATCTTCACCGAAGGAGATAAATCAGGCAACATAAACCACAACCCCGCTTCTGCGCCGCTCCCCAAGGAGCAGGGATCAGCCCGACCTGTGATTTTTTAGGGGAGAAGATGGATTCTTATTGGGATGCATCCACTCAGAAGGTGTTTGCAAGCTTGGGCAGCTCTTCCCCAGCCTCTCCTGCGCTGGCTCTGCCAGACCCCTCGCGTTTATCCTTGCAGAAAGGAAACAAAACAGCAAATTGTTTTGCCGTCGTGTTCCCACAGCTGCAATTAGCACATTCATGCATTAGTTTTATTTCCCTCTTTTTTTGGCATCCTCTTTTTTTCTCTTCAAGAAAAGGAGATTATTTTTAATTACAGTTTTACACTCGATTAACAAACGTCAACAATGTGCTAATGAACGGGACTGCGGCACGAGGACACGATGTTGGAGGGGGTTCTGTAGGCATTGTTTATCTGCAGGCTGCCCCCATGGAATCTTGGAGATGGGGAAGGACAAAGAAGGCAAACAGCAATGTTATATTCTCCTGGATTCAGGCACACAAATTACTCAGGAGGCAGCAGTCCAAGGTGCCCCAAACATTGACCCAACGTGATCCCAGGATGGATCTGAGCATCCCAGGGGCACCAAGGGAGGCTCTACTTTTCGTAATGGCAGTTTCTTAGACCTGTACAAATAGCTTGGTGTTAATGAATATTTTATCCTGATGTCACTCTGCATAGTTAAAAAACCCACCCCACCACTACTCTAATTTTCTGATTCATGGTGCTATCACCCACGGAGTTGGAGGCTTTGTTTTTCATCAAAAGCAGCTTTACTCTCTCCCCCCAAACGCGAGAAAAGGTACGGGTTTTCTGCATGTGGAAAAGGTCATTCCATCATAAAAACCTGCTGCCTGACGTGCTGGTTTTATTGAGGTGAAAGGCAGAAGTATTGAAATTCTGCCAAGCCAAATGAAAAGAGAAAACAAGCACTCCAAAACAAATAGCAACCCTCCAAACCCTGAACAAACCCCCGATGCACACAGTTCTGCGGGGGTAAGACAGCGTTTTTCGGACACAGCCTGGATAGGACAAGCTCACCCTTTCCCCAAGCCTTCTCTGTCTTGTCATCTTTGCTGGATTTCCATCCATCCGAGGGGGAAATCGTGTGTAAATTCTGATGGAAAACACCCTGTGGGCATCCTTATTAATGCAGGGACTTTATTCATCCTTCCTCTTGGCCCTCCTGTGTTAGGTGTAATGATGGGAAACCCCAAAGGAGCTAAAGAGAGCCCTGAGGTGTGGATCTTCTCCCAGTCATCACCCCCGAGCCGTGCCTGGGCTCGCTGGCCTCGCATCTGCAAACATTCCAGCACAGGGGCTACCAAGTTCTTATTGAAATGAGAGAGAGATCCTCATAACACTGCAGAGATGTCTCGGAGAGCTTTAAGAACCCAGGAGCTATCACAGAACTCCTGATGAAATCATAAAAGTACCTTCCCTCCTCTTTACCCACCTCCCCTTGAGCTGAGGTTGCGTCCATCCACGTGTCCACCTGTCCGTCCATCTATCTATCAGTCCCCTTAAACCAAAGAAGAAGAAAAACTGAGTGTTAAAACCACTTTTTCTCCATTTTTTATTTATTTTTTTAAATACTTTGAGGAGTGTAGGTGAGGATTTTTAGCTTTATCTTTACAAAACACTCCGCCTTTGCCGGTGTTTTTACAGCGACATTGGCCCTTTAAGTAAGGGATGTATTGAATTCCTGCAGTCACTGAGCCCAAACCAGCGCTGCTGACAGGTTGGACAGGCTCCCCTCCCCCTGAAAAAAAAAAGAAAAAGGAAAATGCAACCCAAAGGAACAGGAAAAAGCAAATAAAAATTGTATATATTTGTCTGCCTCCTGCGGAAGGGCCCTACACTCATCCTATCTCCAAGGCTCAATGTGCACATGTCCCCAGCATGATAAGGCTCCTTTGAAACCAGTTTCAATCCCCGTGCGCCATCGCCATTGGCTGCCTCGTTACCGAAAATTTACCATGAAAGGAAAAGGAAAAAAAACAACCCCAAACCCCACCCTGAAAGACTCCGGACTGAGTCAAATCTATTTCTTCGTAATTCACAGGGCGGTTTTGCCTTCCTTCCCCGCTGGGAGGGACGTGGCTGCCAGCACCGTGCTGGGGGATGCGCTGGGGTCCGGGGTCGCCTTCTGGGTGTGGGGGTGAAGAAATAAATCCCTTAATAAATACAGGGTCAGGGATGAGGTGGGGGAATAAAGGGCTGGGGAGCCTGGTGTGGAAACCTGAGGCGGAGTTAATGCTGCAGTTGTCAGTCACTTTATTATTTATGAGCCTGGAAGCCTTTTATGATGGGAACGTGGTTTGATCCCTCAGCTAGAAAGAAGCAAGTATCTAAGGCTGTCTAACCCTTTTCCATTTCATTCAAGAGCCGGCTGAGTTTGCCGACACTTTCTGTTTTCATGTGCAATAATTGATTAATGGTGACGATTAAGCTTGGCAACGCTCCATGGGCTGTCACTCGGAGAGCTCACAATTTTCCCCCAGTTTGGCTGCTTGCGAGATTTTCTGCCTTTTTTTTTTTTTTAACTTCTTCTTCCTTTCTTCCAGCTGCTCAAAGGCAGAAAATCATAGAATTATGGGATGGGTTGGGTTGGAAGGGACCTCAAAGCCCATCCAGCCCCAACCCCTGCCATGGGCAGGGACACCTCCCACTGGCTTGGGGGGCTCCAAGCCCCATCCAACCTGGCCTGGAACCCCTCCAGGGATGGGGCAGCCACCACTGCTCTGGGCACCCTGGGCCAGGGCCTCCCCACCCTCACAGCAAAACATTTCTCCCCAAGATCTCATCTCAATCTCCCCTCTTGCAGCTGAAAATCGTTCCCCTCATCCCATCCCTGCACCTCCTGATCCAGAGCCCCTCCCCAGCTTTCCTGGAGCTCCTTTCAGCCCTGGGAGCTGCTCTAAGTTCTCCCCAGAGCCTTCTCCTCTCCAGGCTGAACAACCCCAACTCTCCCAGCCTGGCCTCGTACAGGAGCTGCTCCAGCCCTTGGATCATCTCCGTGGCCTCCTCTGGCCTCACTCCAACAGCTCCAGGTCCTTCCTGTGCTCAGGACTCCAGAACTGGACCCAGGGCTCCAGGTGGGGTCTCACAGAGCGGAGCAGAGGGGCAGAACCCCCTCCTTCCCCTGCTGCTCCCCCTGCTCTGGATGCAGCCCAGGACACGGGGGATCGAGCACACATTGCTGCTCCCAATTAATTCTCCACCCATTTTGCAACTGTGCAAATAATTTGGTTTCAGATTTGGAGGAGGAGCAGGTGACCTCGGTCCATATTTGCAAGCTGTGACCGGCAGGGAGGTCTCTGAGTGTGGCTGTTGAGATGGATACAGAGAGGGCTGAGCCTGCAGCTGGTGTAAATCAGCAGTAGCATAAGGATTTTCAGCTCCAGGAGGGATTAAACCCATCAGCCAGCTTGGAAACCTGGGCTTGGAAATCATCTGTAATTTGCCTTTTGGGTGATGGCAGGAGGGCTGGTGAGGGCTGTTAAACGCCCAGCAAGGGTTTTAACTCATCCCCCCATCACTTAAACAATTATCTTGTAGTAACATTTGGGATTTTTTGCGCGTTAGAAGGTATATTAATTATGAACAGGTTTTGGAATTGAATTCCCAGGCTTTAATGGGCTGCTTCTCTCCCCTGGCAGATGGGAGCTGGCTCCGTTTATGGCCATCCTGGTGCTGGAAATGCTCTGTTTTAGCGAGAGGGGAAAATGGTCCGTGTCACCCTGAAATGTTAGCAGGGTAATCAGGAAACACAGGGAAATGAAACACTAAAACACTTCATAAAACCTAAGTGTTTCATCACCATAACTAATGAAAATATATGATTGCCCAATAAAAACCCCTTTGAACGGGTCACGCATGGTGGCCTTGCTTTTATTAACACTTGTTAACACCGGAGCGGTGGCTGCGGGGACAGCTGCGGGGACAATCGTGGTGGCAGTGGGGACAGCTGTGGTGGCTGTGGGGACAGCCAGTCGTGGTGGTTACAGTGACAGCTGATGTGGCCGTGGTGACAGCTGTGGTGGCTGTGGTGACAACCGTAGTGGCGGTGGGGACAGTCACAGCAGCTGCGGTGACAGCTGTGGTGGCTGCGGGTGAACAGTGGCGGCTGCAGTAACAGCTGCCATGGCTGCAGTGACAGCTGTGGTGGCTGCGGGGACAACCGTGATGACTGCAGGGACAACTGGGATGGCTGCAGGGACAACCATGGTGGCTGTGGGGACAGCTGTGATGACAATCATGGTGGCTGCAGGGACAACCGTGGTGGTGCAGGCACCACAAGGACAATGTTGGTGGCTTCAGTGACAGCTGTGGTGGCTGTGGGGACAACTGTAGTGGCTGTGGGGACAACCGTGGTGGCTGTGGGAACAATCGTGGTGGCTGTGAGGACAACCGTGGTGGCTGTAGGGACGATGTTGGCTTCAGTGACAGCCGTGGTGGCTGTGGGGATGGCTGTAGTGGTTGCGGTGGCAGTCGTGGTGGCTGCAGTGACAAGCACAGTTGCTGCAGTGGCAGCCTCGGTGGTCACAGTGTCAGATGTGGTGGCCGCAGTGACAATCATGGTGACGTTTGCTCGGCCTCGCTGCTGGCGTGGGACCCCCTGGCTGCTCCGCGCTGCTTCGGCCCAGCTCCCGCCTGCGGCACGGGGGGCTGCTCTGTCCCTCCTGTCCTGCACCGCGGGTTGAGGCTTGGTTGGACCCGTGGTTTTGTCCAGAAATCAACTTAAATTTCCTTTCTTTCCGGTAAATTTCCCGTTTCCAGCTCTGGGCTCTAAAAAGGTCACGGAGCCCATCTCCTGGTTTTCCAGATTATTGCAGAGAGTTTCTCCCTGCCTGGGATCCCGCGGCTCCCTCCGGGCTCTCCTCCTCCTCCTCCTCTCCCTCCTCTTCCCCAGTGCTGAAGTTAAACAAAAACAACCAAGAGCATTGTGGAGAAACAAGATTTTTACTTAACCCCCCCCCCAAACAACAACCCACAACTCATTTTATTCATAGTAGTTAATTCCATTAATTATGTTATGATGCAATTAAGCATTTCATTTCCTAGCTATTAAAGCTTAAATTATTTATTAATAATTACAGATCATTAGCTGATAATGTTCGCTCGGCAGCTCGACAGCTGAATAATTCATGTCCTCCGAGTTCCCCCCTCCTCGACATTTGTCTGTAATCCTTTTCTCTAAGCTTGGACATTTGTTTCTCACCTTGAGGAAGATCTCTGGTGCTTCAGGGGGAGCGCAGCCGGGTCTCAGCACCCCTTAAAGTGCATAAAGCCCCTCCTGGACCCCCCGTTTCTGGGCTGGAGATAGAGGAGTCCTTGGATTCGCCCTTCTGTAGGACAGCAGCCGCCCTTTTGGCTTCCTGAAACATTGATCAGCATGAGAATAACGAAGGAAACAACAATGATATAATTATAACGAGCAAGAGCTCTGAAGGACTTGCTCTGGGATCACTGCTTCGTTCAAAAAGCCAAGGATGCTTTGGAACACGAAGGTGCTGTGCCCCGTGCCCTCTTCCGCGGGGCAACAACCACCGCTGCTGCTGAGGGAGTTACAGAATCAGGGGATGCTCTGGGTTGGAAGGGACCTCCAAGCCCACCCAGTGCCACCCCCTGCCATGGACAGGGACACCTCCCACGGGATCAGGGGGCTCCAAGCCCCATCCAACCTGGCCTGGAACACCTCCAGGGATGGGGCAGCCACCACTGCTCTGGGCACCCTGGGCCAGGGCCTCCCCACCCTCACAGCAAAACATTTCTCCCCAAGATCTCACCTCAGTCTCCCCTCTTTCAGCTGAAAACCCTTCCCCTCATCCCATCCCTGCACCCCCTGATCCAGAGCCCCTCCCCAGCTTTCCTGCAGCCCCTTTCAGCACTGGGAGCTGCTCTAAGGTCTCCTCAGAGCCTTCTCTTCTCAAAGCTAAAGCTCAAAAGTCGTCTTTTTCTTTATGTGGTGACCTTGCAAACGACAGCGACAGCGCCGGGAGAGGACGGGGAGCCGAGCGGCTCAGGGATAAATGGGGAGGAGGGAAGGATGTTCCAGCACAGTGGTTGCTCCCCATGACCGGGGAGGAGCATCCCCAAGCCTTGAGGTGATACGGGATAATTGCTAAAGAGCTCCATATCTTTGTTACCGTGCCTTGCAGAAACAGAGCAGGAGGGTTGTTCCATTAAAACCATTGTAGATTCCTATTTCCAGCATTGGTTTTTATTCTTATACATGAGTTTGCGAGATTCTATTCTGAGGAGGAGAGGAACAGGTGAGAAGGGGAGAAAAGAGCTGTGCTGTGTCTTCATGACATCAGATAACTGAGCAGATAAGGGCTTTCTGCTGGCGAGGGCATTAGACACGGACGCTGAGCACCTGTGCTCTATTTCTGGCCAGACCATCACATTCCAGCAGGACTTTGACCCATTTACTGAGGGAGAAATGAAGCAGATAAAGCAAATCAGAGCTAATATTTCTCGGACGGCGCGAGGGCGATGGAGAGGCGGCTCGGGAGTTCTCTCTGAGGACCGAAATGAGGTTTTCCAAAGCAAGGGATGACTCCAAAAGTTCAATCCTCTTGCAGCAGCCAGTGGGTTGTTTTGGATAGGTCTTGAAGGGTCTAACTGGGATTGATGGGGGACACAGGGAGAGGCAGAGAGAGAGGAGCAAATCCCTTCCTTGCTTTGGAGAGAGGTGTCCAAGCGTGCAAAGAGGCGATGAGTTGCGTAAGGTCAGCCGAGAGGACGGCAGCGTCTCCTGCCCTTGTGCAGAGCTGGGCAGTGCCACGGTGTCCAGGTGCTCCCTGGGGAGCAGCTGCCACTGCTCAGGCCAAGAGAAGACGCACGTGAGAAAAACCCGGTTCAAATGCACAAAGCAAGAAGAGGAGAGGAGCTTGGATAGAGTCCCCCTTCCTCCATGCCTCGGGGGGGGGAAAAAAAGGCACCTCACCGTAACTCGATTAATTAGTTAACGCTCGTGTGGCACTTTGGAGATGCAAAGAGCGAGGGAAGAGCTCGGCGTTGTTTTGGTGACTCAGATGATCGACGTTGGGTGCTGGGTGAGCTCAGCACCAGAGCCGAACCCGGTGGAGGAGGCAGGGTGGAAAAGGCACCTCACTTCTGTCTCAGAAACCCTTTCGGCGTCACTCAATGAGTCTGGAAGTGCTGGAAAAAAGGGAATGGGAGGAAATAAAAAAATCAAGAGCATGCTTAGAAGAGCTTGTTAGGTTTGTTAGAAGGAAGCGTTCAATCACAGAGTGAAAGCTATTTTTCTATGGTAATCACTTCCCGCTGGCAAACCTCGGGGGAACGAGTGGTTCGGCTGAGTCACGAGGCTTCAACGGGGCGTGAAATGAGGGGCCACCAAAAGCAGAACTCACCAGCTTCCCAGCAAATGCTGGTGGGCTCCGCCTGGTGGGCTTCCTCGCTCCGTTGGGAGGATGTGGGAGCTGAGGGGGTGGCTGGAAGAAGCACGCGCAGCCTCGTATCTCTCCTGGCGCTTCTGCAAGGTGGTTGTACCACGGGGAATGCAGCGTTTGGGGGGGATAACAAGTGATAGGATGAGAGGCAATGGCCTCAAGTTGAACCAGGGGAGGTTGAGGTTAGATATAGGGAAAAATGTCTTCATAGAAAGAGTGGTGAAGTGTTGCCCCAGGCTGCCCAGGGCAGTGGGGGAGTCTCCACCCCTGGAAGGGCTCAAAGAACGTGTAGAGGTGGCACTTTGGGACAGGGTTTAGCAGACACGGTGGGGCTGGGCTGGCGGTTGGGCTGGATGAGCTGAGAGGTCTTTTCCAACTTTAAGAATTCTATGATTTGGAAATCTTCAGAGCACAAATTGACCTGGGAATTGTGTGACACAGCGATCCTTTTGAGGGATGGATGGGGTCAAAACAACGGGAGCAGG
The DNA here is from genome assembly GCA_033558235.1 of Neomorphus geoffroyi. NCBI lineage: Eukaryota > Metazoa > Chordata > Aves > Cuculiformes > Neomorphidae > Neomorphus > Neomorphus geoffroyi. Next base: position 1,713,139 of record JAUMJM010000056.1, read on the forward strand.
CGGCACCCCCAGTAAAAGCCATTTCCCAGCGCCGGTGCCGCACATGGAAAGGGGGTAGCGAAGAGAAAATGTGTTGTTGCAGTTAATTAAATGAAGCTCTGCTTTCTGAGCTGAACTCCGTGTGCTTACATAAAACTTCTATATAAGTGTAGGTGTTTGTATAAAACCACCTATAAAACTGTACCGCTCCCTTACTGCCTGGTGGGTTGTTAGCGGATCCGAGCCGGGAAGGGCTCTGCTTTCCCAGGCAGCGACTACAAATTTGGATATTTGCTTTTCCTGCCTCAAATAAGGTTGTAAAACTGAAATCTCTGAAGTTCTTCAGGAGGGAGAACCAAAAGCAGCTCCTTTAGTCAACGGAACAGCTCCCTGCAAGGAACTGGAAACACTTTTTTGTTTCCTGTCTGGCTTTTAATGCTTCTTACTACCAATTAACATTTCAAAATGAAAAGTCATTCTCGGCTGAAAAAGCCGGAGGTCTCAATTTAAAAGCATCGGAGTTTGACTTTCTGATTATTTCAGCTCTTTCCTTTTGTAACTGGGGGAGAATTCATTGAAACTGATCCTTTTCAGTGCTGATTTCAGCTTCTGATAAAACAGTACTTTTTAATTAAAGGAAAAATTACCAGTGGTGAGGCTGCTTTTGGTGGTGAATTTAAAGAGGTGATGTCGCAGTGTTGGGGACAATGTGTGTGGAATCCACCCCCCCTCAATGGCTGAAACCGAGTTCAGATGTAATTAAGTGCCTGACTGCCCTAGAAATGCCCTGAACTACAATAAATAATTCATATAGGGGAAAAAAATCACTTCTCATTCAAAAAAATCCACTCAGAATGAAAACTCCACATGGAGAATATGTCAGTTTTTGCTGGTAAAAATGCAGGTGCTTTGATGAGCATCCAGAGCGAGAGGGTTAGGGGGAGAAGCACGGGGAAGGGAAGGTCTGCAGGGGTGTGACAGGTTTCCTGCAGGGATCGTGAGTTGTTGTTCCTCGCTGTGCGAGAATCAACCTGTGATTTCGGAAAAGGTTTAAGGTGAAAAAAGAGATTGTGTTTTCCCATCCAGCCAAAGCGCCAGGTTCTGCCCAGAGCAGTGGAGGCTGCCCCATCCCTGGAGGTGTTCCAGGCCAGGTTGGATGGGGCTTGGAGCCCCCTGACCCAGTGGGAGGTGTCCCTGCCCATGGCAGGGGGTGGGGCTGGATGGGCTTTGAGGTCCCTTCCAACCCAACCCATCCCATGGTTTGGTGGTCCCCGTCTCGTGGCCCCTGGGGCCGGAGCTGCTGGTGCACAAGCAGACCTGGAGGAGCAGGATGAGCCATAGTCAAGGTAGCAGAGGGCATCTCCAGCCAGAATTGGCCATTATCCAAGATATTAGGGCTATAAAAAGTCAGGAGTTTTTACTGTCCATCCTCATATAACCAGAATCCAACATTAATTAATTAATTAGTATGGACAGGGATGTCCATACCCACCGTTGCCATCTCCTCCACACCTGCACAATCTGCCCCGCAGATGCTTTGCTAAAAACCTCAGGTCTTTAAAATTATTCCTTGCAATCTTGACGCGATGAGTGAAGGGGAGGGAAGGATGAAATCAGTGTCAGCAATAAACAAAATTTGTTACATAAAGCCTGGCTTGACAAACAAGGAGTGGAGTGGGGTTGAGGCTGCCTTTTAAACTTAATTATGCACATGTTTCTCAGTCAGGGTTTATTGAATCATATGGTATAAACCATAAACAAACACTAAAAACCTGGCGGTGTTGACTGCAACGAGCAACAAAATGATCTTTAAAGATCAAATATTTATTTCCAAATCCCAGGAGCCAAGCTTCCTGCATAAAAGCCAGGAGGGAAGCGGTCCGGTCCCTGCAGACGCGGTGTACGCGTCTTCTCCTGATCGGTGCAGAAGCAAATTACCCGGCTTCTTGCTGGAGCCGAGGAGGCGGCTGCTCCAGGGGCTCCGTAATTGCATAAACCTTGGCATCAGTGGGTTGTTGGGCAGGGAATTCTCTGTGCCCACCTTGGCACAACTCAGCTGGGTGATGCAGGCTGGGTGAGCAGCTGGCTCCTTCCCATCTCCATCTTTGAGCGAGCACGTTGGCATCGCGGGCATCGCATGCCAGTGCAGTTCAGGAGGGTTTATGGGGCGTTTCTTCTCCAGCGCTGAACCAGCACTTCTTTCTCCACATTTTTTTTGGAAAAACCTTCCAGGGTGGTTGTACCCCATCAAGAACCATCCCAGCATCAGTGACCCCTGTCAAGGGCCATCCCAGCATCATCAGTGCCTCATGGCCGGCTCTTGCCCAGCACTGCACAGCCAGAGCAGGGGATGCATTTGGGGACAAAGCTCTGGGGTTCATTTTCAGCTGGCAAAAGCATCCCTGATGCCTCTGATGCCTCTACCTCTGCCCAGCCCCGCGAGGGGCTCTCGTTAGGGAAAGAACTAACGATAAAAACAACAAGCCGAGCAGCTAAACCTTCAAACCTGGCCGCAGGGCATGTTCAGGAGGGAGCGAGTTCAGCACGCAGCCGGGAGCTCGGCAGTGATTTGACAAGCTGTGGTTTAAATAATTCAAACCATGAACCCTCTGCCCTCTCTCTTGGGGAATTATTCTGCTCTCAGAAGCTCCTTGCACCGAGATGTTGCCTGTGATACCCACCCCGGGAGCATCAGCTCCTTGCAGACACCCCTTGAGGAGCCCCTTCCCTTTCTGCTGGTTAAAGTTGTTGCAAGTTGGGGGGCTCGGAGGACTTTTTGCTGGTGCTGGACCTGTCCCAGCGCAATATGGGTTGGTGCTGAGGCGTAAGGTGAGGAGGTGCACCATGAGCCCCATCATCCTCTCCTGAGGCAGGGTGAGCTCCTGGAGCACCTCTGCTATGAGGCCAGGTTGGATGGGACTCAGAGCCCACTGATCCAGTGGGAGGTGTCCCTGCCCATGGCAGGGGGTGGCACTGGATGGGCTTGGAGGTTCCTTCCAACCCAACCCATCCCATGATTCTGTGTTTAACTCCATGTGGGAGTCCGTGCCAGCATCGTCGGCATCGTGAGTCTCTGGAGTCGGGGGGGGGGGGAGGGGCGGGGCACTTTTTGGGCACCCTCCTCTCTTGAGGGTGAAGAGAATTTCCCCGTGTGCTGCTTTGGGGACTGCTCAGGAGCGAGTGATGGGCAGTAGGATGCTCTTGGATGCCACCTTGCCCTGGGGTTCATCATCCATTTCTCACCATCCCCTCAAACCTTCCCCTCCAACCACCCTCCCCCAGAGTTGGGCATTTAACATTTACCAGTTGGAAGTGGCGCAGATCGGGGCGATCTGAGATGCTGCTGCTCAAATCCCTCCTGGGCAGGGAAGGAAATATTTATTTGCAGGTGGATATTTATTGAAGACATAGGAGAGAGACAATCTGGGGGGAGAAAAAGGCACAAACAAACCAACTCAGGCAGCCTCCCCTGCCTTCTTGACGTGCGAGTTCTCCTTCAACTGCTCTGAAATCTCTACAATTTACTCTTCCTTCCCTTGCAACGTTTATGGCTTTTATGTTATTTGAAGGTTATTTATAACAATTATGTAAGGAAGACGCAAGTGCCGTAAACTGAGGTAATTTACTGTAAAATATAGAAAACGCTAAGGAAATAAATAAATAATCAAGCAGTGCCTTTCCGTGCCGTTACAAGTGCTACAGGTGGAGGCACCTGTCACTGCAGGCAAGGTCCCCACTCTGCCTCGGCACAGCAGCACATGGAATCCTAGAATCATTAAGGTTGGACAAGACCTCTAGGATCATCCAGTCCAACTGCCAGCCCAACCCCCACCGTGCCTGCTAAACCCTGTCCCAAAGTGCCACCTCTACACGTTCTTTGAGCGCCTCCATGGATGGAGACGCCACCACTGCCCTGGGCAGCCTGGTCCAAGGCTTCACCGCTCTTGCAGTAAGGATATATTTTCCCAATATTGAATCTAAACCTGTCCTGGCACTACTTGGGGACGTTTTCTCTCATCCCATCACTTGTTCCTTGGGAGCAGAACCCAGCACCCACCTCACCAAAATGTCCTCTCCAGGGGCTGCAGAGAGCAATGAGGTCTCCCTTCAGCCTCCTCTTCTCCAGGTCCCTCAGCCACTCCCAGAACCCCTGTTCTCCAACCCCTTCCCCAGCTCCGTTCCCTTCTCCAGACGAGCTCCAGCCCCTCAATGTCCTTCTTGTTGCGAGGGGCCCAAAAGTGAACCCAGGATTCGAGGCACGGCCTCATCAGTGGCAAATATGGGGACACGGTCCCTTCCTTGCTCACGCCATGACCACAGATGTTTCTGATGGCATCCAAGCAATTAGACTAACGATCTCAGATTAGGGAAGAAGAGCATACTTGGGGAAGCTGTGGTGGGACATGGTTAGGTACAGGGCTGTAAGGGTTTGGCCAAGCCAGCAATGACCTGGGCTGGGTTCCACCTTCATTTTCCAAAGGAGAGGAGCTCAGAGCATCCGTACCAGCCTGCCTGAGCTCTAGGCAGGATCCCACTGGGCTCCACACTGGATCCCTCCTGGCCCTGGACTGCAAATGAGCTTTTCTTCGGCTTCTCAGCAGGGCTGAGAAAACCTTTGTAGCGCTGGCAGGACGTCTGAAGGATCACAGTTCTTGGTGGCAGGCTGCTTATTCAGGTCTGCTTCTGCAAATTTGATTATAATGGCTTAAAGTGTATCACCCCTTGATAAGGGTACCAAAAATAATAATAAGAAGAAAAGGCTGAATGGGTATAAATGAATTCATCAAACTGAAAAACTATAACTCAGTTATTAGACACATGCAGTGAAGCGAAGCCAGCAAGTGCTGACGCGGCGGTCGTGCTCCTAATTCGCTCTCTCCATCACTTTGCCCCCCTCTTTCCCCAACCCTGGAGAGAGGGAAAACTCAGCAAAAGAAGTCCAAGACAGGCTGGGAGAGTTGGGGTTGTTCAGCCTGGAGAAGAGAAAGCTCCGAGGGGACCTTAGAGCAGCTCCCAGTGCTGAAAGGGGCTCCAGGAAAGCTGGGGAGGGGCTTTTTCCAAGGGCCTGGAGTGATGGGATGAGGAGGAATGGCTTTAAATTTGTAGGGGGGAGATTGAGATTGGACATTGGGAACGAACTCTTCATGATGAGGGTGGGGAGGCCCTGGCCCAGGGTGCCCAGAGCAGTGGTGGCTGTCCCATCCCTGGAGGTGTTCCAGGCCAGGTTGGATGGGGCTGGGAGCCCCCTGACCCAGTGGGAGGTGTCCAGGGGTGGAACTGGATGGGGTCTGAGGTCCCTTCCAACCCAACCCATTCAATGATTCTATGATTCTAGGACAAACCTGCCAAGAGCCCTTCCAGGCTAAGCTCTATAATCCCTCCTGTGGGAGGGAAAAAATCATTTTCTTCCCTTTTAATGCGCGTACGCATGTGCTTTTGTTTTTACTTTGCTTTTCCAGTCGCATAATTACCTCTACGCCAGGCATTTAAGTAGCATCATAAACAAGATGGTACATAAATGCGACGAAAACAGGGAACAATCGACTGTAAATAAATACACAGGTAACAACAGCCAGAGCAAAAAAAATCACTTGATTACACAAACCCCATCAGCTCTGAGCTCTGCAGGTGACAGCGAGGACTCTGAACTGAGCAGCCTGAGCTAATGGGGGGGCTGCAGAGAACCCCGTGATGGGGCCGTCGTGCTGGGAGCTCAGCTCCTCCACAGCAGCCTCAAACACCCCATTCAGGATGCTGGAAGAGAACAGAGGTGATTTTGGGGTCTTCCCAGGTGTTCCTTGGAGAAGAACCTTGGAGCGGGTCCTTGGAGGACCCGGGGTGCAGAACCCATGTGTTCCCATGGGCTCTGCACCCCATCCCGAGCACCCCTGCAAGGCTGCAGCCGCGGGGACGTCTCGTGCTGCTCACATTGAAGAAGGGGAAAGAACATCGCGAGCGAGCGAAGGCTGTGACAGCCGAGCCCGCTGCAGCTGGCAAAACGCTTTGCCTTGGCGCGCGTTGAGGGTTTGGAGGAGGGAGCAGACGGAAGATGATGCACGATGGTTTGATGAGGATGCTGCAGCTCGTTGAGATGTTATTTGGAAGGTGGGAGGGAAGGCAGGCGAGGCGGGAGAGCTGCCCAGCCCTGGCCAAGCTGCCCTCCTGCTTTGAAGCTGTCTTGAAAGAGAATTCCTGATGAGGCTGTTTGGGTTCCATTTTACTGGAGGGCAGCAGTGGTGGTTTTTTCCCTCTCCCAGTTCACCTGATTCGGAACCCAGGAAGTCTGTTTGGAGGCTGCGGGAATTTTCTCATGCAAAGACAAAAGAGAAGGTGTTTTTGGCTTGTTTTTCTTAAATTTTAAATGATGTTTGCTAAGTCGCTGTGGGCTCTTATCAGCCCTTTCCATTTCCTGAGGAATCCCATTCTCTTTTCTGTCCTCTGTGAGCTCAAGACCTAGATCTGAAGAGCTGTTTATTATCTGCTTTGCCTTCTGATAAGCTCCTGTTTATAAATTCACCTCCCCTACTATATATCTCCATTTGTTTTTTTTCTGATTTTCCCTTTTAGACTGTAGATAAGACATTTTCTTCCTTTGCTGGCTGACTTCCAGCCAAATTACCCAGCCCATGGCTGGCACAGCACAGCTTCCTCCTCTCCAGCCGCTCTCCAAGCCGTGACATCACTTTGGTTTCTATTGCTGGCAAATAAACCCTGTGCAAAGCCAGATGGGATGGAGTTCTCCCTCTTGACCACCAAGCCTGGATAGGACCTTCCCATCCTGGGGAGCTGGGAGCAGGAGAAGACCCAGCTCACGTCCTGCCTGCTCAGGGACCTTCTCCACCTGCTGCATCAATAACCAAAACCCCTCTTTTTGCATCCAATTACACAGAATCAGTTGATGGTTTGGGTTGGAAGGGACCTCAAAGCCCACCCAGTGCCACCCCTGCCATGGGCAGGGACACCTCCCGCTGGACCAGGGGGCTTCAAGTCCCATCCAACCTGGCCTGGAACACCTCCAGGGATGGGGCAGCCAAGATGAGACATCCACATGGCTTCCTCAGGCTTGAATTTCCATGACCAGATATCACTGGGGCTGCTGTTTATAGTGCAGAAACACCTATGGATGGGAGCAGAAATTCAGCTGTATTTGGCAAAGCGAATGCAAGGTAACGCTCTGCTTCTTCTTGGCACCCTGCTCCGACCTCAGCAAGCCAAGATGGTTTATTTTACTGCTGGCAGCCAGCAACCAGCTTTGGGAAACTTTCCTTTTCCCCTGCCCACAAACACAGCCCACTGCATGCCAGGGAGCAGTCCTGCTCTTAATTAAGCGATGCTTTATTAAAACAAATGCCTCTGCGCTCTAAAAGGCTTGGTGACGATTGTGGTCTCCCCAGTAAATATTTACAGACTGTGAAGTTTTCTCAAGTAATCATTTGGGGGAGAAAAAAAAAGGACGATTCATCACGGTGATGTCAGATCACGGCCTCTTTGTTCTTTGTAAAAGCCAGATCCATCACACTCCTTCCGAGCAAGGACGCCCAGCAAGGTCTCTGTCACTTGCCTGAAATATGCCAGCACAGCAGAGGCCACCACGGCTGGGGAAAGTGTGAACAAACCCAACTTTTCCTTTTAATTACTCCTGAGGTTTCCGCCGCTCCCCGTCCACTGAGATGCTCAAGCTGCTCGGAGCGGGGGCCATATGGTCCCAGCGCGCTCAGGCCAGGTTTTTGAAGCGCTGATTCATTAACTCAGCTCCAGGCAGGTGAAAGGGTCATCGGGGCTCGCTGAGGTGTTGAAACCACTGGGTGCAGCTGAAATTCCAGGGCAAATGCGCAGGGGACTGGGAAGGGGATCTCATGTTCAGGTCCCAGTGGAGCATCCTGTCCTTGCAGGGGATCTGTGAGAAAGTTTGCAGGGTCAAGTCTAGTAATGAGGAGACTGAGGTGATGCCAGAGGATGCAGGAGGATGCAAGAGGGTGTGGGAGAATGCAGGAGGATACAAGAGGATGTATGAAGATGTAGGAGGATGTAGGAGAATGCAGGAGGATACAAGAGGATGTATGAAGATGTAGGAGGATGTAGGAGAATGCAGGAGGATACAGGAAGATGCAGGAAGATGCAGAAGGATGCAAGAGGATGTAGGAGGATGCAAGAGGATACAGGAAGATGCAGGAAGATGCAGAAGGATGCAAAGGATATAAGAGGATGCAAGAGGATGCAGTGTACAACCGCTCCAATCCCTCCCAGCCCCGTTCTGCAATGGTCCTGCTGAAGGCAGGGAGCAGAGCAGCACGTCCAGCCCTGCCTCTGCCACCAGCCCTACAGAACCAGCCTGCAATCAACCCTTGTCCTGGTGAGCAGGGCTGCATCACACGCCAGGGCAAGCGAACCGGCACTCCTGAGCAGAATGCCAATAGCTCGCCAGTGTGCACAGCTGTTCAAAGACAATAAAAATTACCCTCCTGCCCCTCAGATTCTTCTCTGACAACCCATTTGGGGCTGATTTGTGGGGAGGAGGAGCCCTCTGTTAGCATTTGGTCCTCTGCAAGCGCAGCTGATGAGCAATCAGGATCTCCCTCCGTCTCGGCGCGGGGGGAGCAGGATGTGCGGCGCTTTGTCAGAGCCTCTTTCAAACAGGATTAAAAATGCATAAGCAGATAAGAATCATAAACGCGAGTCTGTCAGGCCAAGGCAGCTGGGAACGAGGCTGCTACATTGCCTTTGCCCTCATCCTTCACTCTCTGCATCCATCACAGGCACCCCCAGAGCATCCTTGCTCCCAGCGCCCCAGTTGGGGATGGGGAGAGGTACAGTTGGACTCGATGATCTCAGAGGTCTCTTCCAACCTGATGATTCTGTGATCCTGAGATGCTCTGGGCATGCAAGGGCGGTGCTCGGTGCTTCCCAGGCTCAGGACTGCCAGAAATAAGACCTTACTGCTGTTGTGAAAAGGGGTTTCAACCCCCCAAACCCTGTAGGCACCACAGAGCATCGCAGGCTTCCTTTGGGGCTGTCACGGTGTGCCCGTGATCCAAAGCAGGGGCTGTCCACGCTGGTTTGAGCTGTGCTGGGTTCCCTACTGCTTGCAGTGAAAAGAGGAGTGTTTTGTACTTTGGCCAAAGATGGAGCACCCATGTCTCCTGCGGATTTGCTCTAGACAGACTCTGGGTGCCGAGAAAGCTCTGGACACTTGATATTTCATGCTCAAATTCATTGTGTCATCTTAAGTCCAGCCTGCAGCGCACTCTGGTCCCTCGAACGGGCACTCAGCCCTGACTCTACAGAGTTCCTGACACTATTTCAGCTCTGTTCAAGGCTGTTATTGTCCTCACCTCTGGACACAGCGATGTTCCAGCTCTCAGGCACCCGCGGCTCTGCCAGAACACCCCATCGCTGCCTTTATTGAGCAGCTCTGTTGTCGGCTTGGGCCAATCCGACACTGCAAAAAGCTATCGCCTGAGATCTGCAGGGGAGCCACCAGCTCGCCAGGCTGCAGGGTCTGCAAGGTGAAAAGCCCCGTGGAGATCCAGGATGCTGTTACCAGCTCCTGCTGGAGCCAGGACAGCTCTGGTTGGCGTGGGGAAAGGCTGGGGTTTCATACAGTAAATTATCTAAGCAATCCTCCCCTCTTCTCCCCCTCCCCGGTGAGATTTCTAGCTTCTGGAAGTCGCACTCCCTCTTCTGCAGTGACAAAACCCCCAACGCTCGACATATATAAAAGGGAAGAGGAAGGGAAAGGAGGGGCGCAGCGCACCAGAAAGACATTATTCACATTCCAGTTCAGCTCATGAATGTCAGGTTGTGTTACACTGCATCTCTTTAAACACTGACACCGCGCGCAGGCCTTGGGGGGAGCTGGGTGAAGCCAACTGCGGGGTGAAATTCAAATTGGCAATGGGCATCAGCCCGAAAAGCATCGTAAATCCGAATGGCAAGGGCAGAGCCACGCACCGAAATCTCAATTAGTGTTACCGTGCCTCTGAATTAAGGCGAGTGGAGGACGGCACCGAAGAGCATCGATTTGTGGGATAATTGCTAATGTGCCCTTCTGCCTCTGGAGGAGGGGAGCATGACAAGCCTGTGCCCTCCAAGAGCCTTGGGGAGGGCGAAAAGAGCAGCCTTGCAGTTTGCGAGTGCCAGGGCTGATGTGGATCACATCTCCTCCCCCTGCACCCAGCCCAGAGGCTCCTGCCTTGGTGTCTGCGCAGACACAGCAGCGAGAGATGCCCCTGAACAAGGACTGGAGCAGGAGTGGGATGAAATCCCCCAAAGCGTGGGGTTGTGTGCCAAAAAGGATGTGCTGGACATCAGCACCAGAGCCTACTTCAGTGGGGCTGCGCTGAGCTCCTTCTGTCTGCAGGAGACCATGCAAAAGCGCTTCCCTCTCCATGCCTGAAGATGTGACGGGAGCTGACACGCGTCGATGCCGCAATGTGTGCAGGGAGCAGCTCCCGTGCCAGGCGAACCTGCCGGGTGCACACAGAGTGCCCACCCTCCCTGCCCTGCTGTCAGCGCCCGGTACAGGCACACACTTCAAAGCCTGGGATGTGGTGAAAGCATCCTTGTCTGTCTCTCTGCAGCAGCCAAGACGCGCTGGGACCTCCCTGCAGCCACCAGCCAGGGCGGCTGAGAGAGAGCAGGGGGCACCCAGGGCAATCAGGTCCCTCGTTGCCCAAGGCAGGAGGAGCGGGAAGGTGGCAACTGCAGAGCAAAGAGGTTCAGAGAGGACAGAATCACAGAATCACAGAATGGGTTGGGTTGGAAGGGACAGAAAAGCCCATCCAGTGCCACCCCTGGATCAGGGGGCTCCAAGGCCCATCCAACCTGGCCTGGAACACCTCCAGGGATGGGGCAGCCACCACTGCTCTGGGCACCCTGGGCCAGGGCCTCCCCACCCTCAGTGTGAAGGATTTCTTCCTAACGTCTAATCTATATCTTCCTTCTAATTTAAAGCGTTCCCCTCATCCCATCACTCCAGGCCCTTGGAAAAAGCCCCTCCCCAGCTTTCCTGCAGCCCCTTTCAGTACTGGAAAGCTGCTCTAAGGTCTCCCCTTATGAATGAGGAGCTGTAGCGGTGCCTGGGCATCCTGGGGTCTGGCCGTGTTCAGGACAGGGGCTTTGAGCACGCTCTGGCATGAGGTGTGGAGCTGATAACGAGCTGCTGGACCTGACTGGAAACCATTTAATGGAACCACTGCAAGCCCACCCTGCTGGGTTGTATTTTCAAACAAAAGGCCACTGACAGCAGTGCTGCTTTCGGCAGGAGCCCGTGCAGGTGTGCGCACACACAAAGGGTCTGCAGAGCCCCTCTGCCTCCCTCCAGAGACAGAGAAGGAGAGAGCAGCAAAGCCCTGGCAGCACTGGGATGATGGGCATGATTCAGGAGATGTCCAGGACGGGATGGAGTCACCCCAGACACAAAGCTTTGAGCTGGCACCTCCCTCACCGCGGCAGCTGGCAGAGGGGTGCTGGTGGCCGTCTGTCGCGGCCACTGCGGCGGTGGCACATCTCCCTGCACAAGCCGCTCCGATCTCTCCCCAGATAGCTGGGATCTCAGAGCAGGATCTGACATAATCGCATGCCCAAGTGCTTTGCTGTAAACATGCTTTTCCTTTTAGAAGAGGTCTTGTCCCCCAGACAGCTGAGATTGATGGGGCACCCAAACAGCCTATGATAACTTTCAGCTGCTGCCTTGCCAGGATGATTTCCTTGCTCTGCCCTCCTGGCTCCGCGTTGGCAGCGCTGCCTGCGCTTTGCATGCAGACAGAGGAAGACCCTGGGGACCACAACTCTTCCCAGCCCCCCTGTTTGCAGAGACATCACAAATAAATCACCCCAATGCTGGAGATGGGACCCCTGTGCAGAGCATCCCCTCCCACGGCTCCGGGTACCCTGCTTGCCCCTGCCCGGTCTGGGGCTGATGGGTTTCAGCAGGGCTGTCTGTGAGCAAGTGGTCCAGGTGACTGCAACCCTCATTTGGGAAGGGAGTTGCCATGGAAACCCATCCTTTTCTTTTTTGGCCACCGGAGAACACTTGTTCTCCATCGCCAGGCTGAGGTGGGAAACTTTAGCAGGAGGGGGGAGCGGATAATACACCTTGAAAGAAATAAAAGGCAAAGGGAAAATACACCCGCGAGGCGACGCCTTGTGCTTCTCATCCCCACTGCTCGCAGTGTCCGGGCTGGACAGGGCCCCTGGGTAAGGTTTTTGGGGGCTCCTGGGCTCTCCCTGGGGTCCTTGCTGCCCAGCTCGGATGCTTCAACATCATTTTGGCTGCCGGGCAAACGGCTCAGCCATGAGCTGCCTCTCGGAGGCACCTGAACTTTAATTCCCATGGGGACCAGCACGAGCTCTAACATTTTCTTGGAGGAAAAGGTTGTTACTGAGATTATTGACCTGGAGGGCAGAGTTAAAACAGGCTGGAAATCGTAAAAAAACGATTCCATTTTCCACCTAGACTATCAAGGCTCCCAGCAAAGTCTTCCCATCTCTTTTCTTCTCTCTCTTTTTTTTCCTTTCCCTGTTAACAGGCATTTTTTAAGGTCACGGTGCCGGCTTGCTGTGCATTATCAAGTAATTTGCACAATATATTTCTTCCCTCTGTGTATCTTCTCCTGATAACGTATCAAATGCCAGAGCTTTAACAGGAGGTTTTCACGAGGGCGTTTGCTGCGGAGGCAGCAAGGGCTGAACTCTCCCTTGAAAGGACGGAGGTGAGAGCAGCAAGGGAGGGATGCGCGGAGGAGCGAGCGAAAGGTGAGAGACACGAGAAATACCAGAAGAAATCCTTGAATAAACCATGGGTTTTTTTCCACCCCCTTCTGCCTGCTGCCACACTGCAGGACAAAGCCCTGGGTTTTTAAAGACCTGAGTTTGACACCTCGCTTTGCCTGCGGTCCCGTGGGCTGTGTCTAAGTGGTGCTTGTCAGGCAGATGCTGCCTCGCTTTGCTTGAAATTCACGCTAACTGGGATCCGTGTGCCATGGGAAGATGCTGTTTGCAGCCTGTGCTAAAGGCACTACCTGTGCTCACAGGTGCAGGAGCTCAGAGCGTGGGCAGACCAAGGAAAATCCCCTCCACCCATCCCAGTGATGCTGAGGTGGCTCAGAATTCCTGTGCTGGTGGTCCTGATGAGGCTCCTGCTCTATCTCATTTGGGCAGAAGGGTCCCTAGGCTTTGTAAAGAGCATTTCTGAGACATCTCTTCTCCCATCCCATTCCTCTGGTTCTGCCTGCAGGACAGGGACCACGACCTACCCTTTCCCTGGCAGGTTGTCACCTGAGCAAACCACTGGCATCCCCTGCATGACCCCTGTCCTGTACTTAAAGGGGAGCTCCAGGAGAGCTGGGGAGGGCCTCTGGATCAGGGACTGCAGGGGTGGAATGAAGGGGAAGGGTTTTGAGCTGAAAGAGAGGAGATTGACATGAGATCTTAGGGAGAAATGTTTTGCTGTGAGGGTGGGGAGGCCCTGGCCCAGGGTGCCCAGAGCAGTGGTGGCTGCCCCATCCCTGGAGGTGTTCCAGGCCAGGTTGGATGGGGCTTGGAGCCCCCTGACCCAGTGGGAGGTGTCCCTGCCCATGGCAGGGGGTGGGCTTTGAGGTCCCTTCCAGCCCAACCCATTCTGTGATTTTATGACTCAGTTTTTAACCTTCTTGTTTTCCCCTGTGCTGACTCCCTCTCTGGGGACTGTCAGGCTCCGAGTCCCCAAACCCTCTCATCTGTTCTGCTCTGCAGCAAGCAGAAGGGAGATTAAAAACCTCCCTGGCTTTGCCTTCTGTGCAAGCACTTGGCAGAGAGCGAGCTGGAAGCTGCTTTGCACAGAGCTCCAGGTAAAGCATCAAACACACAGAGCCAGGCTCCCTCCTGCAACCAGGGATGGATCCTGGCACGGAGGGATTTGGCCCCAAGCTTACCCCAAGCTAAGGAAGAAGCTTCTCAGTTCTCCTGCCATGAGTGGGGAAGGATGCAAAGGAGCAGCTTCAGGGCACAAAAAGCACTTTTCTGGGGACTGGAGCCCTGCAGATTGATGGCAGCGAGGGGCAAAGCTGGCAGCCACAGGGTGCCCGTGCATGGGGCTGACTGTGGGCACTGCCCTCCTGCTGCCGAGCCAGCCTGGGCTGCCCAGAGCCCCAAAAATAATCTTGGAAAGGAAGGTCACCCAGGGCTTATTGATTAGGGCTTATTCTGCATTCAGGCCACCTCGCTTCAGCCATAGGCAAAAAGTCTCTTTAGTCATCTACTTCCCTCTACAGTCGCTGGGAAGAAACAGCATCTTCCACCAGAAGCTCATCCCAACCCTGGGGTGATGGTTTCCCCTGGGACCCAGTGGGTTTGTGCGGGGTCACCCCTTGATGGGCACCCCTGGCTCATCTGGGGTGCTGGGAATGAGTCCCTCGTTGCTGTGGTGCAAGGAGGGGTCCAAGAAAGCACAGAGCTTTGAACATGGAATCTGGGTGGTGGGGCATCGCGGGGGGAAGAAAGGCTGTGGGGTGGGAGGGTTCACCATCACCTGGTGTCTGGGATGGACTGGGCACACTGGTGCCCAACCAGCCTGTCTGCTGCCCCAGCCCTCTCAGGCTGATCTGGCTTTTAAGCAAGATTTAGTTGATCATTAAAAATAACTTAAAAGGGAAGCATTTCATCACCTGCCCCGAGCCTTGTGACGCCCGGGGAGCAATCGCATCTTTTACCTGCTCTCTTTTCTGCTCAGGGAGCTCCTCTGCCAGGCAGAATGTATCGCCTGCCTGATGCACGGCGGCTGCCAGCAGATCTATGTGCTGCCCGGTTCCTTCTGCAGGCTATTTCTGTCTCTGCCACTCTCCGCCTCGCTTTTGTGGGGGCAGGAGGAGCTTTTACTCTTTAAAAGTTGGGTCCTAGGCTGCCAACGCTGCCAACCTGCTGCAGGTCCACTCTGCGCGCTGGTGGGATGCTCTTTCCGATGGCAGTGGGCAAATTTAACTTGAGGGAAATGAAAATATAAGGAGGAAAGAACCCACTTCAGAGGTGGCTTGTGAAGGAGATGGAATGTCCCATCCACGTGGATGGCAGATGGGCCCCCAGGCTTTGCTCTGGCTCCCAAGGAGGTGCCGTGGTGGCGTGTGAGGTGATTTGGGTCAGCAGATGCTGAGTGGTCCCGTGCGCGGCAGTGGGCAGGTTGTGGGGGACCTGGGGCTGGGAATGGAATCGGTTGGGTTGGAAGGGACCTCCAAGCCCATCCCGTGCCACCCCCTGCCATGGGCAGGGACACCTCCCACTGGGTCAGGGGGCTCCAAGCCCCATCCAACCTGGCCTTGAGTGGTTCCTCTTTACTATGCATGCCAACCAAAGACATGAAGGAAGGGATAGGAGCTCTGAGAAGGACTTGCAGAAACACACACGAACAATTTGAGGTCCTCTGGGAGTCCCCAGAGAATTAGTTGTTTTCCTGGAGGTGAATAATTAAGGATTCTGATGCAGGCAGGTAGATGAATGCCCCTCTGAAAGCTTCAGTTCAGTGATGGAAAGGAAAAAAAAATAGAAGACATGCATAGTAATTTAAAAGAAACCACCAGAAACTTTGCTTGACATGATTAAATTACTGATTTTTTATATGATCTCCTCAAACAAACACTGTAACAGTTATTAATTTAGGAATGTTAATAGCTCATCCTTCAAATGTCAGGCAGAAAATGAGGCTGCAAAATGGGATTACTGTGAGTTGGGGGAATAAAAACGGTAATCCAAACGCGAAGGGACCATCCTGGTGTGGTCAGAGATGCAGTCGCACCGAGAGAGTCCTGGCTTGTCCATCCTGGATGGATCAATGGCTCCATCCCAAAGGACGTGGGAGATGAATTGCAGGATCATCCTTATTGCATCAATCATGGAATAATTAAGGTTGGAAAAGACCTCATCCAGCCTAACCATGAGCCCAACCCCACCGTGCCCGCTGAACCATGTCTCAAAGTGGGTTTATTTTGGATTTTGAGGTGGGGTGAAGGGGTTTTTTTGTGGTCACACAGGTGCATCTCAGCAGCCCCAGCGCAGGTGGGAGTCTTTATTTAAATAGCCCCTTAAATAGGGACTCAGCCTGGGCTCCAGCTGGGTTCCTGGAGGTGCTGCGGGGAGGATGCCTGTGTCTAGGAGCAGCTCCTTATTTCTTTTAGTAGCCAACGCTGAGTGTTTCAACAAGATGTGCAGTTGGTTTTGCGTGTGAACTCCTTCCACCTGAGCACAGGTATGTGGTGTAGCAGGTTTTTACATGGCACAAGGGGAGGGGAAAGAGGAGAGAAGCAGTTTTGCATTGGTCTGAAATACTGCATTTTCTAGTGTAATATTCATGCTGTTACCCCCAGGAATCAATGCTCATGAATTTATTAAGACCGAGAGTCTGCTATATTTGCAGGAATAGGCAAACAGTCTGTTCCTAACCAGAATGCAAATTGCAGTGTGTGTATGTGTGGGGATAACAACCCTCTGTGTGTGTAATTTAATTTTCTGGTGTATAAAAAAGGGGCAGACGTGACCGTAGTGCTGGTGCTTCAATAACACTACCCAAACAGCGTGGGGATGTATTAAAAGTCGGTGCCTCTGTGCACAAATTTGATGTGTGCAGACAGGGAGAGAGGGCTGCACTTAAGCATCCCTGTAGGTGTTTGCTGAGAAGGAAACACGGGAGAAAACGGCTGTATTTTGGCTGTTAATCACCCTTCTGGTATTCAAAATGAGATTTTTCTTTTGCTGGCAGTGGCCTCAAACACGGCGGTGTCTGACCGTGCATATAGCGAGGGGTGTGTGGATGAGCAGGGTACCAATGTAAGCCAGTCAGGTGGAGCTGGGTTTGCACCGCTCCACGTCTGGGTGGGTAGAAACGTTGCTGTGAGGCTCTTCCACTTGTGCAGTCATGAAAGCTAAGGATAACCCAGCCCTGATGGCTCCATCTGGCCGTCTCCTTGGCAGACAGGGTGGTTCAGGGAAGAGGGAGGGTGGCTGGGGATGTGGGGGTGTCTGTGCTGTCCCTCCACCCCAGATCCTTTCCCCAACAAGGGCACCCGTTGCCCCTGACTCAAACAGCAGCTCTGCTCCCATTAATCTGGGGACAAAGTGCAACTAGAATGAATTTTGTGGCAGGTGAGAAAGAGAATTTCTTAATCTAAAGCTCCTTGTGGTGTTATTCTTGTTCTACCCCCGTAAATAATTGGGATAGTTCTGCTAAATACAGCTGTCGGTGCCAGGATGCTGTGGAGATGCTCTGTTTCCTCCAGTTTGGGAGGATTATTTAGCGTGAGCGGTGTCCAACATGAATTCTTGTCCGTTTTCTTCACCCTGGCTTTTCTTCCTTGAGCAATTTTATTGGCATTTCTCAGCAGCAGAGATGGGCAAATCATGGCAGGATTCTGTTTGAATTCAGTAAAAGTAATTTATTCTTATTGGGGGGGGGAAAGGATTAAAAAAAAAAAAGGAAATCATTTGGGATTGACTCAGCCTTTCATTTGACCCAAGGTTAAATGTTTGTTTCGTTTTGGAATTAATTATCTCCTGCTTAAAAACTTCCTCCAGTCAATGTGCCAGTGGGGAGCTGGGGGGGAAAGGCCGTGGTGGGAAGAGAAAACTGAAGCTTGCTCAGGAGGTGAGAGGGGGAGGCTCTGCAGCGCTTGAAGCCTTTTTGGGAAGAGGATGGGGTGGTTGCTCTGCAAACCTTCTTGATGTTGCTCAGCCAGTCTTGTCTTTTCAATTGGCCCAAGATGCGTCGCGTGCTGGGGAAGGAGCTTGGAGGAAACATTCTGCTTGGTTCTGGGGGGTTCTGAGCCTCCTCTGGTGCAGGGGAAGCTAAGGGAGCTCTGCAGAGCTCAGCGTAGCACAGTGGGAAGGTCTCCATCAGGGCAGGTCTGTGAAATGGGACAGTGGCACCTCCAGAGCAGAGCGCTGACCTGCTTTGGGTCATTTTCCAGTGATAAAATAAAGGGAGGGCTGGGAGAAAATCCATTAAGAGGGAGAAATTTTATGAAGAGGCCAATATCAGCGAAAGCCCAGCTACAACTGAGCATGAGTCAAAGCGGAATTGTTGTCATGGGATGGGTTGGGTTGGAAGGGACCTCCAAGCCCATCCAGTGCCACCCCCTGCCATGGGCAGGGACACCTCCCACTGGGTCAGGGGGCTCCAAGCCCCATCCAACCTGGCCTGGAACACCTCCAGGGATGGAGCTTTGTGCCCAGGTTATGAGGAGGACTAAGAGCAGAAACATGAGATGTCCCACCAGTGAGTGACTGCAGGAGGTGAGGGAAATCCTTTCCCATGTTGCTCTCCCTGCCTCCGTCCCGGGGAGGCTGCAATGGCAGCTCTCCAAAGCGCAGGCTTGGAGCCCTGCCTGCTTTTCATTCAGATGTAACACATTGATTTACAGGAGAAGGGCAAACAAAATAAAGGGGGAATGGGAAAACCAAACCCTCAGAAACTCAATTAAAGCTGTTGCCTCCTTTAAAAAGAGCAGGCTGCTCACTTTGAATGTGCTAAGTGTTCCTTTCTTCTGTAAATCAATTTAGTTTATGAAATGCAAAAGGGGGAGAGGAAAAAGAGACAGCCCTGGTTGTGCATTATCAACCCACAGGTCCCTCACCTCCCGGCGCTGCTGCGCGCTTTATCTCGCTCGCGTTTGTGCTCATTGGTCTTCCCCCTCCTCTTCTTTTTAATTTGTATTTTGTTTTCTTCCCCAAGCAGAATGGGCAGGATCCCAGGTGTTGGGGTTGCCAATTCTCTTGTTCCTGTTAACAGCTTTTCTGGCCATCAATATTTCATTCTCGGAGATGTTAATGGCTTTGAACCCCGTTCTTGGCTGCAGTCCAAGGAGAACTCGCCACCCTTTGCTCACCTATGCTCTGTGTCTGTGCTGGGGTCGCCTTCATCCCAGCTGCTCCGTTTGGGGACAGGAAAATGGGAATTGGCTCCTGTGCAGGCAGGAATGCATAAAACCTGAGCTCCTGCTCTTCTGGCCTCTCCAACCACCCAGAGGACACTTAGGTCACACCTCTTTCCTCATCCCTAAGTGAGTGGCACAGGGGGCAGATTTTATCCCAGCTGATCAGTTTGGGGACAGGAAAATGGGAATTGGTTCCTGTGCAGGCAGGAACACGTGAAAGCTGGGCATCAGCTATTCTGGCCTCTCCCACTGCTCAGAGGATGCTCGGGTTGCATCCCCTTCCCCATCCCCGAGCGAGCACTGCGAGGCACAGGTCAGGCTCCCTCACAGCGAGTGCAGCCCCAAATACAATTAAAGCAAATGAGGTCTCGGTGTGAACAAATAGTTGGAGAATAGCGATGGCTGGGCTGTGTGTGCCCAGCTTTCAAGATGCCACCTCTCTCTGCGTGTTAAAACGGAGCTTGGCAGCTGCCCGAGAGCATCTTACAGCCCCGTCTCACCAGTGCAGCTCAGAAGGTCAGAGCAGAGGGGACAGGCTGGGGACAGCGGTCCCCAACCTGGGGCAAGGAGGCTGCCGTGACCCCTCTTTTCCACGGCAGAGAGAAGTAATCGCCCAGCCTGGGTTTTAGGCAGCTTTGTGATGTGGTCAAAGCAAGACCTAAACACTCCGGAGCGGTGTTTTGCAACGTGCATCTACAGCACCCAATAAAACGGGCGCTGACCTCAATTGAAGGCTCTCAAAGCCACTGCGATATAAAAATTAATGAACTGGCCCGAGGAGAAGATGTTGTCATTTCAGGCTAGGATGAATTCCCTGTGTCACCACGGCAGTCTCCTGGCTTTTTCTTTCCAGGGATGAAAATCAGAGCCCGTGCCTGGCTGTCCTTGCTTGGCAGGGTCGGACCCCGCTGGCAGCACAGTCTTTTGCAAGGGATTATGACAGGCAGGGGCTGGGTGGCTGCGAGGGGAGGAAAGGAGGGGGGAAGGAAAATGCAGAAACTGCTCGAGCTTAACTGAGCCTCTGTGCTGGAATTCTTACCCCAAATCTTCTAATTAATAGTCAGGATTAGCAGCTGCTGAGGTTGGGTCTTAGCCATCTAATCATAGCAGCACAGACCGGCTGTGCTCAGCATCCCGAGCACAAGGCAGCCTTTCTAGACTACCAGATAAATAAGTTCACAAATTAAACAACAACAAAACCCCACAAACGTGTGGATGGAGCCGTTCCTTGCAGTTGTGCTGTTTGGAGAGGGAGGGTTGGCTGTTGCAGTGCAGTTCCTGCTAATACACACCCGCTTTGTGCTCAGGATCTGGTTCTGATTGCTACACTTGTCTCCCAAAATACCTCCAGTCCATCCTCGCACTGCAGAGATGCTCCCCTGTCTGTGGCTGCTGCACCCAAAGACACCCAGGGCCAAGCCAAGTGCATTCCCACCCCAGCTGCACCTCCTCCAGGTGCATCTCCTTTGCTTGACTCCAGGTGTGGGCATCACCTGTCCAGACCAGCCCTTCCCAGTGCTTTCTGTCAATGCTTTGCTTGCCTTCCCAAGCAATAGGTGCTGGGTACCTGGCAACGGTCCAGCCTTGTAGAACCCCACCTGAGCCCTTGTTTGGCTCTGACCTTAGCAGCTTGGCTCCCCTTGTGACGTGGGAGATGCCCGGCTCATCAGGGGCGTCACCAAACTGGGAAATCCACACTCTGAGAGGGCAAGTTCAGCCTCGGGGGCTTGAGCCCTTTGCCAGGAGCAGCCCCGTGTCCCCCGGACCTGCTGTGCTCGAGGGGATGGGAGTGGGTGATGGGCATTGCAGCCCACTGGGTAGCTTGTAATAGCTTTTTGTTTAATTGAATTTGGGGTTTTTCCTCCTTAACAAGTGCTACCTGCTCTTTTCTTGAATGTACAGTAGGAATAAAGGAGCTCAAGCTGTTTGTCTTCATTTCTCCTGCTGTCTGTCTTCCATCACAAGTGGGTTTCCCACTGAGGATGTGTGTGCAAGCATCCGAGACGGGATGTGGTACCTGGGTACCACCCCAAACTTCCAGCCCTTCTGAGAGTGCAAAGGGGGTCAGGGCTAAGGCAGAGGAGGCTTCAGGGTGCATTTACTGCTCATGGAATTCATGAAACCAACCAAACTTTGCTTCCTTGTGCATTTTTGAGTGCCGCCTTCTGCCAGCTGCCTCTGTCAGCTCTGATGGGTATCTGCAACTTTTCTGCCTGCATGGGGTATTTTGAAAAATCCCAGCTGTATCGGAAAACGCAGAGCTCGGAATGGGGGTTCTTCAGAGCAAAACACAGCTGAAATAATCAAATGCCACATTGTCCCTGCGCAGAATGGAAATCAGCCACAGCTTCCCCCTAACTCTGAAGGATTTCTGAACTTTGCTGTAACCTCTTTGCTCAGAACCCAGGGGATCTGAGAAACTTCCCGTCCCCATCACTTCCCTGCAATGTCACAGATGAGGGGAATTCAACAGGAGAGGCTCAGGTTTCAACTGTTTTTTAAAAATGAATGAGTTTCCACTCACAGATGTCCCCCGGGAGCCACACGTGGGGTTACTGGCAGTGCTGGTGGGGCTGGGGGGCTCAGATTGGGGAGCCCCAGCCCCAGCCTGCTGCTCCCCCAGCAACCCGGCACAGATGAGCTGGAGACACTTGACAACTTCCAATTCTCTTTTATGGAGCTCGGTACTTGTTGCCATCTGCTCCTGAATGTTCAGAGCAAATCAGCATTCACTTTTATGGTTTTAATTAACCTAATAATAAGCCTTGCATGGCAGGCACTGGGGCTGTGCTTTCACCCTCCCAGCAGAAGCCTTTGGTTTTAGGATAAAAACCATCTCTGAGCCCAAAATTGGGCAAAGCCATGAGGCGGTTGTGCAATAATTCATTTATGATGATTAATTAGCGCTGTAGACCTACTTTAGCTCTCTTGGTGGCAACTGCAATCCCCTTTTACAGTCTCTGTCCCTCCCTGGTGCAAATAAACCATAACCACATTGACTTTCTTCCTGCTTCCTGTACAAATCCAGCACATCTGGGCTCCTGAATCCCCTCGGATCAGACTTGGGGCTCCAATAATGTCTTGGTATTCCTGCTGAGGACCAACTCCAGCTCTTCTCACCCTGGCTTGAGCATCCCAGCCTGGGTCCCTCCTTAGCTTTGGCTCCAAGAAGAACTGAATTTTAATTTCATGAGGTTTTCATTTCCTCATGGGGCTCTAAAGATGTTTTATCTCAAAGGTTGCTCTTCTTTTTCCTTTAAGCATAGGGAGAAAAACAAAGGGAATGGAAACACATTCTTTTGGTAGATAAACATACTGTTTTTTTCTGTTCTCTATGATGAATGTGTCAGAGAATGGGAGGAAAGAGAAAGAGGGGGAGATGATGGTGATAGAAGTGTGTGTGGATGTATGGGTAGATAAACAGATGTCGTTTCCGAAGTCGACTGGGTCACTAAGTGGATAAATAGATAAAACTACTGCTTATTTCCTATGGTGGCTGAGTCATGGCGGAGCGAGATGGGGAGATACCCCACAGCCGATCCTCTCTGCTTTTGAAAGCGTCATTGGTTTCTTGGCTGGTGTAAACTGCTTTTATTTCATCATCACCGGTTCTGGGCCGTTATCTCTCTGTTAATTACTTTAAACTACCTTTTGCTGAGTTTCACCTTTTCGTTCCTACTATTTATCCTGCCTTGTATCATCCATAACAATACCTCTGATGTCTTCCCTCATCTCTCGCTCGGTCCCGGTGGGATGCTGGTGGGTTTGTGGATGTGTGTGAAAGAACGAGAGAGCAAGTTGTTTTCTTTTATCTCCTTCCTATTCCGTATTATCGCTCCCCATGCCGCCTCCTGAAGTGTGATATAATTGCCTCTGAAAGCACTGCCTGCCTGTCACATCTTATTGCCGGGGTAGGGTATCAACAAAATGCAAAACTGCCACAATTTAAAAGCATTCAGTGTCTTTTATATGTTTCCACCCTGTTAGAAACATATTTAATAAAGTTTTGACGTGTGGAAAGAGGCCCAGTAAGTGATGATAAAATCCTGAACAGCCGCCGTGCACCAAAGGGGACGTATTAAAGTTAATGAATAAATGGGCTGATTTCTACTGAAAATGTGATTGTAAATAAGCATCAACCAAAAAAAAAAAAAAAGGAAGGAATGGAAAGAGCAGAAGCTGTACATCCTCACTTGGAGGTTGCAGCAGCAGAGACAAATTGGGCACAAATGCAGACCCTAACGAGGGTTGATGAAAATGGATTAAAAGGGAATTAGGAGATTTCATATGAATTCCATCAGGACCTGAAGGAAAA
This sequence comes from Neomorphus geoffroyi, assembly GCA_033558235.1. Classification (NCBI taxonomy): domain Eukaryota; kingdom Metazoa; phylum Chordata; class Aves; order Cuculiformes; family Neomorphidae; genus Neomorphus; species Neomorphus geoffroyi. Next base: position 1,736,329 of record JAUMJM010000056.1, read on the forward strand.
GGGAGAACTGACCTCTTGCTGGAATTTTCTGAGCCAAACTCCAGAGGTGGAGAAACCATCCCTGGAGGTGTTCAAGGCCAGGTTGGATCGGGTTGCCCAAAGCCCTATCCGATGGGAGGTGTCCCTGCTCTCAGCACTGGGCTGGAACTGGATGGGCTTTGAGGTCCCTTCCAACCCAACCCATTCCATGAAACACGGGTCCCACACTTAACCCCAAAAGCTAGCTGCCACCCCCACCCATAGGAACCGGGTGGTTTCCTTGGGGCTGCTGTGGTTGTACCCATCGCATCCGGCCCTGGGCAGGCAGGGATGCTGCGCACGCAGAGAGCCAGGCAGTAGCTTACAGCACGTACACGATGCAGAATATATATGAGAAATACAGAGACAGGCAGGAAAACACCATGTCTTTTCTCTGATGGGTCACACAGCAAATAAGCAAAATGCATGAATAAACTGTTCGCTACAAATAGTTCACAGTGCTCGGGGCTCCAGCCATGCGCCAGCTCCTCACCAGCGAGAGAGATGTGCAGTCATCTGCTAATTCCAGCCCTTCCTTGGGTCAAACCCATCAGATTAATTAGCAGAACCCCTGTGTCCTTCCCCTTGCTGGGAGGAAGGACTTGCAGTTTCCAGCCATTCCTCCCTCGCCCTGGCTCTATCTTTGGGATACAGATGCTCTACTTTGAAATTCTCCTTTTTCCTCTTTTTCCATACTCGTGGAAGACGCTGCTGTATCTCAGTGTTTGGAAATATATTTAAAGATCACAGCAGAGACATTAAAACCCCATTAGCCTCTCCAGCCTAACCTCCTGCAGGACCAGGATGGGACCCTCCCGTGGACCACGTAGCTCGTATTAAACGGATGCTCTATTTAAACTGACAACAAATCATCAGGCACAAGGAGGGAAGAAGAAAACCTTTCCTACAGTGATTGCATTTGCCTGGAGCAGTCAGTGCAGGGCGACTGTTGGGGAAAACATTAAAGAAAAACAAACACTTGTTTCCAAATATCCTTAAGAGCTCCATTGGGGAGCTGGTGATTTAGAGGATGCTCGAGCATCTCCTGTAATATCCCACGGTTGGGTGTGCATGCTCGCTGAAATTACGTGTCTGGCCCTTAAGTAAGAGGTCAGCGATACCGTCTTCTACTCAATTAGTCAAGGAAAGCAAAATGAGCAACCCAGTGCTTGCTTCTAGCAGGCAGGCTGGAAATGCTGAGCAAAGAGGGTTGTGCTGTTTGATTTGGCTTTTTTCTTTTCCTTGCATGGTTTTCCCTTTGCAGGCCACTAGCTAATATAAATAGAAAGGCAAAGAAGCACGAGTCACGCGTGTGCTGTGCATCCTCTCGTCTCCCTCTAGCGAGGAGGTGCTGCGCAGGAATTAATTGCAAGGTCCTTGCTGGGTTTGCAGGAAGGGACTGCATATTTTGGCTCAGGCAGTGGTGGTTTGGGATGGGAAGAACTGGGGGTGGGAGGCAGGGTGGGTGCACCCAGCCTAAGCCCAATCCCAGAGTGATGGCAACGCGGGCGAGTGCAAAGGAACATGAGCTTTCTTTTGGGTTTAATCAGCAATTGCCCAAATTAAGCCGTAGTGTTTTCAGCTCCACTGCTCCCATGACAGCCTGGGAGAGTTGGGGTTGTTCAGCCTGGAGAGGAGAAGGCTCTGGGGAGACCTTAGAGCAGCTCCCAGGGCTGAAAGGGGCTGCAGGAAAGCTGGGGAGGGGCTCTGGATCAGGGAGTGCAGGCATGAGATGAGAGGAAGGGTTTTCAGCTGAAAGAGGGGAGATGGAGGTGAGATCTTGGGGAGAAATGTTTTGCTGTGAGGGTGGGGAGGCCCTGGCCCAGGGTGCCCAGAGCAGTGGTGGCTGCCCCATCCCTGGAGGTGTTCCAGGCCAGGTTGGATGGGGCTTGGAGCCCCCTGACCCAGTGGGAGGTGTCACTTCCCATGGTAGGGGGTGGCACTGGTTGGGCTTTGAGGTCCCTTCCCTTCCAACCCATCCTATGATTCTGTGATTTATTTACTTGTAGGGTAATAAAGACTCCAAATCCATACCAGTTCTGCTTTTGCAAAACCAAATTATAAGTCTCAATCCATCTCAGGACTAGTTTAAATTGAAGCGATCTCGTCAGCAAGATGATGGGCTCTGGTTTTGGTGTGAGCTAAATAGTTATTTTGAGTTGGACCTGGTGAGGCAGATCTGCCCCAACGCTGGTGAACAAACCCAATCCAACCCACGTCAAACGACTGTACGTCATTCACCATTCCGTATCGGTGCGGCGGGGCTGTTGTTGCACTTAATGCTACATGACATTTAATTAACTTCCAAGCAACTGCTTGATATCCCATTCTGGGAAGTGGTTGCGTAAGAAAGGGGCACGGCTTCATGCTCCGAGCGGTGCCAAAGCTGATGTGCGTCGCAAGGGCTCTCCAGTTGGAAGAAGTCGAACTGGTGGCCTGACTTATTATGCAGGGAAACTTTCTCTGGAGTCTAAAGCGGTGACTCCGTCTCCTCCCTGGCTGCCAATACGGTGCTGCATCACTGAACTATATAATTGCATATTTGTTCCTGTTGGGTTTTGAAATATTAGGACCCAGTGTATAATTCCATGGTGCCCGTGCAGCAAATCTTGCTGTGTAACTACAGGAGAGAAAGTTGTGCAAGGGGAGCTGCGCCCGTGGAACTGCTCTGCGTTAATTAAACCAAAACTGGAGCAAAAGCAGGCAGGAGGAATAAATCCAGATGTTCTCTTTTCATGCTTCGTCCCCACCCTGGAGCAGGACGCCTCGGTGCTTTATGCTGAACTGCTCCATGGGGATGAGCCCTGCCCTCACTTGGGCATAGAATCATGGGATGAGTTGGGTTGGAAGGGACCTCAAAGTCCACTCAGTGCCACCCCCTGCCATGGGCAGGGACACCTCCCACGGGATCAGGGGGCTCCAAGCCCCATCCAACCTGGCCTGGAACACCTCCAGGGATGGGGCAGCCACCACTGCTCTGGGCACCCTGGGCCAGGGCCTCCCCACCCTCATTGTCAAGAATTTCTTCCTAATGTCTGATCTAAATCTTCCACCTTTCAATTTTAAGCCATCCCCCCTCATCCCATCCCTGCACCCCCTGATCCAGAGCCCCTCCCCAGCTTTCCTGCAGCCCCTTTCAGCCCTGGGAGCTGCTCTAAGGTCTCCCCAGAGCCTTCTCCTCTCCAGGCTGAACAACCCCAACTCTCCCAGCCTGGCCTCGTCCAGGAGCTGCTCCAGCCCTCGGATCATCTCCGTGGCCTCCTCTGGCCTCGCTCCAACAGCTCCAGGTCCTTCCTGTGCTCAGGACTCCAGAACTGGACCCAGGGCTCCAGGTGGGGTTTTGCCAGAGCAGAAGGGCAGAATCCCCTCCCTCCCCTGCTGGTGACAGGTCCCTCTCCATCCCATTTTCTGGGACAAGCATTTTGGGTTGAAGTTGGAGGTGGAAAGGCAAAAGTCATTTTTCACCTTGTCGTAACCAGCTTCTGCTTCAGCAGCAACGCACGCAGCACCCACGGAGTTTGCACCTGCATAGCTCCCACCTGGCTGACAGTTTTCCTGCCTGGATGCCACAAAACCATATAAAAATTGGAATACTTGAGATATATTTTTTTTTTTTGTTCCCTCCTTTTATTCCTGGAAGGCCCACACTAACTTACCCAAATCTGTGGGTTTAAGTGACAGCACTTTTGCTTTCTCTACAGCAATAAAAAGGAAGGAAAACCACCAAAAATATACGACATATTGGCAGGATTGTTTCTAACTAGAAGGGTTTTCGAAGTTGTCTAAGTGTCAGCAGCTCTTCTTATAGCCTGAATTTATTTGGCATGGTGTCACAGTTATCTCTGTTAAACAAGTCCTCATATGCACCTTTCAGAGCTTAAGAACACCTGAGGGAAAATGTATTAGGATCTCTGCTTTCAATCTTGCTGTAATTTCTGCCTTACCAAGGGGAAAAGGAAAAAAAAAAAAAGGAAACCTAATGCTGCTGCTGGGGACTTTTTTTATATATTTATTTTTGCTTTAATCCAAAGTGACTTTTCCGTTAGGGAAAGGTGTTCTGGCTGGCAGCCCCTTAGGAGTTTGTTGCCGGTGGCCACAGATGCGCCAGGCAGTGTGAGGAGCCCCTAAGCCACAGCTTTGCCATCCCTTCTAAACCAAATCCTTTCCTTTTTTTCCCCCCCCTGTGATAATGCCATCTTTGCACATTCACCCATCAGAAGGAATTACAGGGATAATAAACTTCAGATGCTCATGAAACTCTTGCCCTGGGAGCAGCCAGAAAAGAAACCAATGCAGAAAAATTCCTCAAGTCTTCTGCTGTTTATTAGTGAAAGAAAAAGGGAGCAGGACACAAACCCACCCACGGGGCAGCTGGAGCTACACCTCTGCCCTTTTCCTGTCCCTCAAGGCTTCTTTATTCCCCTTTTGGCTACAAAGCTGCACGCTGATCCTTAAAAAATAATAGTTAAAAACTTCAGATGGTGTAGAGAGCATCCTGGCTCCGTGTCGCGTCTCTCCCCGCCGCATCCACGGTGGATCTTTGCTTTTGTGCCACTTGCAGCATCATCGAGTTGAAAGGCTCCATCGTGCAGGTTGCAAAACAAAATCCAATTAAGCGGCCGGGTTCGAAATGTAATCGTTACAAAGAGAGGCATGTCAGATGGTGGGAGGCTATTAAAAAAATAGAGAAAACAATTGACACTTTCTCCCCCCTTTCCTATTATGCTAACGGTGGGCTACGCAGGGTTTTTTCTGGCCCCTCTCTTAGAAGGTTATTCCTTGCAATGAAAGTGAGCTGGGATGAAACGTGTTGCCAAGGGAGCCTTTGCTGTGCATTTCTGGGAGGGTGGAATGAAAACTATTGCTTGCAGAGGCAGAAATTGTACAATTGTGGAAGGGTTTGAGTTGGAAAGAATCTCAGAGCCCATCCAGTGCCACCCCCTGCCATGGGCAGGGACACCTCCCACTGGATCAGGGGGCTCCAAACCCCATCCAACCTGGCCTTGAGCACCTCCAGGGGGATGGGGCATGGATGACCCAGGTTAGGGTTGGCTTTCTGCGCTGCGAGTGCACATCGTTGACTTGTGTGGAGCTTCTCATCCAGCAGAGCACCCAAGCCCTTCTCTTCAGGACCAGACCGGGGGCTGGTGTTGTGAGGTCTCTCTGGGTGCAGTGAAGGGTCCCACGGGTGCCCCAGGGAGGATGAAGAGGGATACGGCAAGGGGATTGGAACTGGATGATCTTTAAGGTCCCTTCCAACCCAAACTATCCTATAATCCTACAATTCCATGATTTTCTTTGCAGTGCAGGAATGTTGGGGTCAGTTTTCACACCAGGTATCAGCCAGCACGGAGGTGACTGTGGCTCTGGAAGACCCACCCAGGGTCGCACTTTGGGATGGGGAAGCCCCCAGTGCGGTGCGTGGTGCAGTCCCTGAGCTGATCTCACGTGCTGTGAGGGTTTTTGGGGTTTGAGTAGGGCAGCTTGCATTGCTTTGGCATCGCTTGTCTCAAAGTTGTGCTGCTGGGACTGAGCTGTCTTTGCTCAGCAACCCGGCTTCATCCACTTGTGCCGCGAGAGTCCTTTGCGAGCATCGCGTGCGCGGTGCTGCTAATGACTAAACATTATTACTAGTATTATTTTTACTCAAAAAGCTCTTCAAACAAACATTAAGCCATCTGTTTCTGAAGCAAACCCTTGAGGTTATGTTTCATCCTAACTTTTTGCTGTTACTGTTAAAGCGTGGCCGTTCAGAGCAGCTTCCCATTATCCCCCCCTCCCCTGGGAGGCACATCTAGCAGCAGCAAAAAGTGTTGCTCCAGTAAGAGCCCCTGTAAAACCCCACAGCTGGTGTTTCTAAGGTGGGTGTGAGTGGGTGATACCTGTCCCTGAGGTATCTGAGCATCCTACTGTGTTTCCAAGGTCTCTTCCCACCAGCAGGCTGTGGGTAAGTTCAGCCTCGTGCAAGGGTTTGAAGTGCAGAAGATGCTTTTATGGGTCTGATTCAGCTGAGCACTTAAAGAAATGCTTGGAATTAGCGTGTGCTTACGCATTTCCCCGACACCAACCTTCTTTCCATGCAGCAATAAGTTAACCCCCCCCCCCCCCGCCCAAAAAGCACTTGGTGGGGAAGTGGAGAGCGCTGGTCCTCTGTAGAGCTTGGTCTGGAGTGGGTGTTTTCATCAGCCTGGCAGGGAGCATCACTCAGTTCCCATCTGTGAGCGCGGGAGAGACCGATTTCCCATGCAGGGATTGCAGCGAGAGGCAAACCTGGGTGATGCCCTTCCAGCCAGAGCAGCCCATGGGGAGCAGTGATGAGCCAGAGCCTCTCTGTGAGCTTCGGGAAGACAATCTCCTTACGGCCAGAAGGCAATTTCTAGCAGATCTCTGCTTGCTGCCCACTCGCAGGGGCAGGAGCGGGCAGGAGCCTGGGAATGCAGCTGGCACAGCAAGAGACCATTAATTCCCAATTTTTCCTTTGCTGAAGCAAATAACAGCAAAAAGTGCACTGGGAAAAGGGTAAAAAAAGGATTCAGAGTTTGAGAAGGGTAAGAAATATTGAACTGAGCTGCAGAGTTCAGCTCCTGGATCAAATTTTCCCTGAGTGCTTAGTGGTCCAGATCGGATCAGTAAGAGGAAAAGAAGTCTTGAGGATGAGCATCCACGCGGCATCATAAACCAGAAAAGGATCCACGGTATGGAAAGCACAGCAGACCTTGAGATTTAACTCCTGGGAAGCAAAAGCCAGGCCTTGTTGGCTTCCAGCCCGGAAGAAGCTGCCCGTGGTCGTGTTGCTCTGCTTAAAATCTTCCACTACAATTATTGCTTCACCTTAATAATCGCCCTCAGTTTATTCGTTTGCAAAACACATGCTTTTATTAAAAATAAAAGGCACTCGGAGGATTTCATGGCAAGCCAACCAGAAAGGAGATGAAGACAAGGAACGCACGTGTTCTGCAGGATAAAGAGCACATCACGGGGATGAGCAGCACCGGGACAGCTTCAGGGCCCCTCCAGGAGCCTGGCTGCCCTCCCACTGCCACCAGCTCTTCCAGGAGTGCCCTGGGGGGAGACACTAAACTGCAACCGTGCAGAGGGGAAAAGCAGCTCTGCTGTCCCACTGCTGTGCCAACCCCCCCCCCCCCGAGAGCACTCTGGCCCTTTGCCATTCGTCTTCCAAGCTGTGGCTGAAGCGGCAGAGACGGGCGCTCCCCCTCCCCTTCACAGGGTGCCAGGCTCGATTGCTTTTGAAGCTTGGCTGCTGGCATCACCCCAGCCTTATCTGTAGCACAGTTTAGAAATCAGCTAGAAGGGGAACTTTGAGATAACTGCTCTGCTGTCCTGAAATGACCACGCTGCTGGCTTTGCGCTGTGCTTACGCGCTGCATAAATACGTGGGCTTCTACGTACATGGATACAGGCACGGCGCGTTGTGGCTGATGGAGAACCAAAGCAGCAGCACAGGCTGCTTCTCCCTAGGGGGGGGGGGTTGGACATCTGGGATGGGAAGGGTGGTCAGCAGATCCCATCCTTTCCCCTCCTTTTGCCCCTCTGCAGCACAACAGAGTCCTCAGACCAGAGAGGAGGGAGAGCTTGCTCACCCCGAATCGTGCAGGGATGGGGCTCCCTGCAGCACCGTGCAGTGGGGTGAGGGGATGGAGTGGACCAGAATTTGGTGCAGGATGGTGGGAAAAATAACCTCAACCCCTATTAAAAAAAAAAAAAAAAGGCTACTGTCAGGCTGGGGGGACCTAAAGGGTCCCCAAGGTACTGTCTCCCTCTGTCTTAATGGGGTAGTGCTGATATATTGCTCTGCTTCTCCTCTCCCTAAGCCTTCAGAGATGTGATCAGGCTCAGCAGTGGCCTCAGTCCAGTGGGTGATCAATCTGCCAGGGACAGAAGTTCTCCTTTTGGATGGTCTTTAGGTTAAAATCTCTTTCTCTCTCACCCCTGGAGAGGTTTGCGTGCCCTGGCTCAGAGCTCACTTGGTCATAACAGGATAAAAAGAAAGTGATAATTGTAATCCATGCTCCTTACATCTTTAGCACCCTCAGGACACAGAGTCACAGATATTAATGAATTAAAGTCTGCAGCAGCAGGTTGAGGTGCAAAGCTCTGTGTCAGATACCCATGCAGGGGCTGAGTGGTGCAGGAGGGAGTTGGTGACAAACCCAAGCGTCCTACCCTGCTCCTCATTCCCTTCGACTCCTGCTTGTAGGGGTGGTTCGTCCCTCTCGGTGGGTTTCTCCTGGTGCAGCCCCGATCCTGCTGCCGTTTCTGCTTGGGGTTCCTGACTCTGCTTCCCCGTCCACCTCGCTGCAGCTCAGGATGGCTCAGCATCCCTCATCTCACCTAATTTAATTTATACAGAGCTTGCCTCATACTTGCACAACATAAAAATCTCTCCCAACTAAGAGCCTGCTTTCCATTCCGCGGATAGGTTATATTCTTCACTGCTCACATGCCTGCATATATTTGAACAAGTTTGATTCAGTGTAGCTGACACAAAAACCACTTAGTTGTTTCCCCTACATCATCCTAAGTTAATACTCCTGACAAGTACAGGAGGCTTTTCAGCAGTTTTTCTATTTCAGCTCCCTTTGCTTCCTGCTCCCTCTTTCTCATTCGCCCCCCCTGGGCGAGTCGAAGCAGCTGATCGGACCCCAGCCATTTGTACCCAATGTGCTTGAAACCAAAAAACTGAGAGGGTGTCCGTGGACGCACGATGCAATGACCTGAGTCGCTGAGCTGGATAACATTGCTAGGTATTTTCTGCACGCTAGGTGTTTTCGAAGGAAATGAAAAATAAGGGAGCTGGAGACATCGGGATCGTTCTCACGCCTGGGTTAGGGCTAGCTTTGATTTTATCATTACTTCTGGGTTGCTATGAAGTCATCTCTCCTCCTTTTCTGGCTTTGGGGGGGGATTTTTTTAGCCCTTTGGTGGGTTTGATTTGGTGCTTCAGTGATGGAGAAGCGGGTCCTGAATTGCAGAGCAAGGCTGTGAGGTCTCTATTTTTGCATCCATCACCCCTGGGCTCTGCGGATGCTTCTGGGATAGGTTTTTGTCCCAGTCAGGCCTTGAGCTCATTCCAGCAGCAGCCCTGTATTCATTCCCTGGCATCCAGCAAACCACAATGCATTTCCCATGCACAGCTTGGAGAGGAGCGGGTCTTACTTGCAGTGTTTGTGTGTCCCCCAGCAGCTCTCCTGCACCCAGGATCTCCTGAGCCACCCCAGCAGAGGAGCAACCACTCCGAGGGTGACTCCATCTGCGAGCGCAGATTGCTGCCAGTGATGGATGCGTTGCTTGGTGGGGACAATCAATTGGTAAAGCAACCCTGTCTGGAATTTATTCAGGGTTGAAATAGGTTCCCCAGGCTCTAATTCTATTGATTCTCTCGGTGTAGGTTATTTTTACCATTATTTACGTGCTAGTAGCATCTAGGGGACTAACTCAGATCAGCGCTCTGTTGTGTTAGATACTGCACGAAACGAGAACCGGCACCTCCTGCCGATACAGGGGGCAATAAATAAATGAGAGAGGCCGCACGCGAGGGCCGCCACGCTCTCACATCCCTCATCTGCACCGTGTGGATAAGTAACACAATGATGTCCCTTGATAAGCTGACATTAGTGCAGGGATTTGTGCTAAATCTTTGCAGAGCTCTTGTGTGGCCTCTCCTGGTCCAGCTTCTTGCCCCGATACCCTCCTTTGACCCAAAACTGGCCCAAGGAACAAGTGATGGGATGAGAGGAAATGGCCTCAAGTTGTGCCAGGGGAGGTTCAGATTGGATATCAGGAATGATTTCTTTACAGAAAGAGTGGTGAAGCCTTGGACCAGGCTGCCCAGGGCAGTGGGGGAGTCTCCACCCCTGGAGGGGCTCAAGGAACGTGTAGAGGTGGCACTTTGGGACAGGGTTTAGCAGGCACAGTGGGGTTGGGCTGACGGCTGGACTGGATGAGCTGAGAGGTCTTTTCCAACCTTAATGATTCTATGAATCTATAAAATAACAGAGCACTTATTCCCAGGGAAGGATTGGTTTGGTAACTGAGCAGTCTCCAAAGAAATAAGCCTCGGGGAACAATAGCTCATAGCATTAACTTTGCTAAAGAAACTGGTACTCTTTGCTGGCTGCTGCACTAATTGTTTTACCCTTCTCCTACATCCTGCTATTGTGAATGTATTTTCATTCTGTGCATCTATTGTGGCTGCTTCTGAAAAGCTGGGGCCTTATCGTTCTCCTTTTCTTCACGTCTTTAAATATTTAACCTATAGTTTAGTTTGACTGGTAAATAAACGCGTGCACCTTTTCTATTCCCTACTGTTGTCTTTTAAATTCATCTCTCAAAAAGTAAATTGGGGGAAAGAGGAAGAACTTCAAGTTGGCGAAGTTCGATGAAAGTGTGGCAAAACAAACTTATGTTAAAATCCTTCCTTTTAGTTAAATTTCAAACTAAAAATAGTTGCAAATTCGATGTTTGTGTTTCTTAATTGCTTGGTTTCCATGTCCCCTGTAGGCAGGGAAGACTTTGTAGCCTGGAATTGCGGTGAGAAAAGGTTAGGGCTGGGTATTGCGATACATTTTTGGATTGCAGGGAGGCACCGGAGCTGCCAAGGAGAGAGGAAGGGCAAACAGGGCTAAAAGATCTTTTTGAGGTCTCTTCAAGCCTTGTGTTGGTTTCCTCTGGTGCTTTGTTTAAATTGTGAGTGCCAGTCGTGTCCTGGGCCACACCAAAAGAAGCGTTGTCAGCAGTTCGAGGGAGGTGATTCTCCTCCTCTACTCTGCCTTCACGAAACCCCACCTGGAGCCCTGGGTCCAGTTCTGGAATCCCCAACATAAGAAGGAGATGGAGCTGTTGGAGCGAGGCCAGAGGAGGCCACGGAGATGATCCAAGGGCTGGAGCAGCTCCTGTGTGAGGCCAGGCTGGGAGAGTTGGGGTTGTTCAGCCTGGAGAGGAGAAGGCTGTGGGGAGACCTTAGAGCAGCTCCCAGTGCTGAAAGGGGCTGCAGGAAAGCTGGGGAGGGGCTCTGGATCAGGGGGTGCAGGGATGGGATGAGGGGGAAGGGTTTGAGCTGCAAGAGGGGAGACTGAGATGAGATCTTGGGGAGAAATGTTTTGCTGTGAGGGTGGGAAGGCCCTGGCCCAGGGTGCCCAGAGCAGTGGTGGCTGCCCCATCCCTGGAGGTGTTCCAGGCCAGGTTGGATGGGGCTTGGAGCCCCCTGACCCAGTGGGAGGTGTCCCTGCCCATGGCAGGGGGTGGCACTGGGTGGGCTTTGAGGTCCCTTCCAACCCAAACCACTCTGTTTTTCTATGATCTGTGATATTCAGGGCTCATTATTTCCTGAGAGGCCAGGGAAGGAGTCTTTGCCACTTAAATATTGTGTATATATATATATTCAAAAGGGGAAATAATGCCTTTACTTTTTGTTGCTTACTTCAGACTCCAGTTTGGGTAAAGATAATGAGTGTTTAGCTTTCTGCACTGAGGATCAGCAGGGCTATTTGCAGTGTATAAAGTCAAGAAGGTGCTTAAGTCTTTGGAGAAGCAGGAACCTCATTTGTATTAAGAAGGAAGCGTGAAATCCAGATGATTTGGGTCAGTTTAAGAGGTTTTACTGGGAGCCACGACGTATGTGGATGAGCATTCCTGCCCAGCCCTGGCTTTGCTGGCTACAGCTGCCTGCTTCCTCAAAGACCCGAGGGCCATCATTTCACACAGACGTCCCCACCAGCCACGGCGCAGCAAGAGCTTTCGCTACTAAGGATGTAATTCCCCTGCGGCAGAAGCGACGCGGTAAATGTAATGACAATGTAGGTGTTGCATGGTTAACTCCTGCACAGCCCACCCAGCTTCCCCTCTTTTTAACTCCCCTGGAAATAAATGTTACTTTGCCAGCGGGAAAAAAAAAAAAAAAGAGAGAGGGAGGAAAAACTCGGGAAGGAATTGAAACTAAATTGCTTGCTTCGTTCAAATAACGTAGCTGATTTAAATCAGGGAATGAACTCTCTTGAATTTCTGAGTTGTAATGAGGACAATGCAGACTTATTGTTCTGAGTCTTTCAAGCAAGCTGTATCCAAAATGCTCAATAGAATTAAGCTCTGATCCCGCAATCGCTTACGCCCATGCGGAACTGGATGGCTTCACCGAAGACGTTATTCATAGCGTTAAGTGTGTGTTTAAGTCTCTGCGAGGCTGGAGTTGTGCGTAGTTGGGGAATTAAGCATCTCTGAATCTTGAAAATGGGCACTGGGGGTGTTTTCTGCACTGCCTTGCTTCTCGCAGCCCAGACGCGGGGTGATGGGCTCAGGTGCGCCGCGTGGCGCTGCCTGGATTTGTGTGTTGGTTTAATTCCCAGTGTTTCTTTGTATTCCCGCTGCTCATCTCATTTCGACGAGCTTCTCATTTCCCACTGTTTGTTTAGTCGCAGCGCTGGACCCTGCTCAATATTTGCCTTCTTGCTCCTACTATTTGTCCCCATTTCCATGTGTTTAACATATATATTTGTTGCGATCTGCCCGGTAACGGCGACTGCTTTCCCTTTTCCCTGCTCAGCCCAAGGAGCTGCCTCGCGGAGGGAAGCCCCCCCTGGCTTGCCAAGGACAGGATGCTCTTGGAGCAGATGCTGGAGTCTTATTCCAAACCAGAGCAGGAGACGCAGATAGCAAAGCTGTGAGTTCTGGGTTTTGTGTCTGAGTCACAGAAAGGCTCCCATAAAAGCTTAATCCCTTATTTTTCTCCCCTCTGCACATGAAAAGGTTTTTCTCCAAGTCACACAGGGCAGGTTGTTTCCCTCAGCGATGACCTGGCTTTTCTCCAGGGACCTTGAACTTCTCTATAAATGGAATTTTCCCGCTGCTCTGTGCTTTGGGCATTGTGTCGGCCACTTTAGCGAGAGGGGAAGTGAGGCACCCAGGCAGCGCCTGCGGCAGCGGGACCGAGGGCGAGGCGTGTGCTGCCTCCTCTGCCTGCGCGGAGGGACAGGTCTGCGTGGTGTGAATGTTCCCAGCAGTTGGATCAACCCCCTGTAACCCCAAATTGCTCCTTATCCCCATCCTTCTGCTCAGTGTGGAGGCAAGCGATAGCCCTCCCGATGCCAGCGCACTGCCATGGGTTTGAGAGTGCTGGAAAACGGGAATAAGGATGAAAACAAGAAAAGAGAGGGCGGAAAAAGATGCACTGAGCGAGGAATTGGAATACATTGTTTTGCTCACCCCCCAAAAACCCGCAGCCTATTGTTTCATATCAGGTTTCCTCTTGAACAAGCAATTGTGAAGCCAACCTGTCCTGCAAAATGAGCTGTCACTCTCGACGCTGAACAAACACTATTGATTGCTGCACGGGGGGAGCCAGCAACGCGTTGCTGCCCACTCCGGGGGGGCTCGCTCAGCGGGGAGCCGGCTCCTGCTGCTGCACCTCGGGATTTGGCCACTGGTTGATGCACAGCAGGTTGGCAGAGCCTCTGTGGTGGGCATGTTGGATGGCACCTCAGAGGTGCTCAGCAGGTAGCAGCCACAATTTTGGAAGCAGGACCTGGGGTTTGGCAGTAGAATTGGTGTTTTCAGACATGGAATTTTTTTCTGGCATGGTTTTCTTCTGTTGCAATGCCAGGATCTTCCAAAATCACCCCTTTGTGTTGCCTTTGCAACCTCCTCCCCACGAGCATCCCGGCAAGCCGGAACCCTCAGGGATCACAGCGTCTTCCTCTCTCTTTGCTCCCTCTTGACCTTCCACCAGCTTCGTACTTTGCTCTAACACGAGCTCTCATATGTTTTTATTATTTATCTGAGCTGGCAGTTCTCTGTTTTGTAAAAATCCCCCCTGCCTCATCCTGTCCTTCACCGCACCACACTCAAGGCATCTCTGCCTTTCACCCGTGCTGCTATAGCAACTGCTGGAGATGCTACAGCGAGGCCGTCCTGGCCAGGGCCATCTGCGTGGGAATGATGCCTACTTCAAGCATTTTTAGCACCAGGCAGGTAACATCGTGTGTTGCAAAGAGCAATCATTGTCACTCTAGAGGAATATCACCATCCAGAGGGTTTCTCAGGTAATACCCCCTCCCCCCCCCCCGTGTAGCCACAGAGAAGGACGTTTCTGCAGCTCGCTTGGCAATTGCACATAGTAGAGCTATGGTGAGTAGACCCCAACGCGTTGGCTGTGATCGTCCGTCATGTTTATATACTGTACTTCATCCCAAAGGATCCCAACACGCTTCACAGCTGACGCTGGGCAACGGGATCCATCACCCTGCGTTGAAGCGTGGCCGGATCCTGCTGCGATACGGAACGTGGCAGCTGTCGAGCACAGCTTTGTGCCAATGGCTGCCAGGGGAGCTCACCCCACAGCTCCTGCAAAACAGGGGATGAAACCCATATCCAGGTCAGAGCCAGGGACCCCAAGCTGCTGCTGGGTCCCATCCCACAGCTCTCACTGGTCCTTCAGCCCCCAGCTCAGGCACGCTCAGACCCACCAGAGCAGGTGAAGCAGGTACCTCTATGCTGGCCATAGACAGAAAGTACTGTGTTTTCCTTATCACTCCTGGATTTCTCATGTCTGAAGCAGATAGGCAGATTGATGGGGTTCGACATGGCCACAGCCCAAAGTTACCTGCCAGGATAATGCTGTTAATGAACAGATCTAACACCAGTCGTGCGAGTCCCTCTGGAACCACAGCACAGGCGAGGTTCGCTTACTTTACAAAGAGATGATAAATATTCTCTAGTTTGCCCCCTGTATATTGTTCTTCTGTGTGAATATTTTGGGTGAGAAGTGAGGATCTTCCTAAAAATCTCATCTCATCTTCCCTCTTGCAGCTCAAACCCCTTCCCCTCATCCCATCCCTGCCCTCCCTGATCCAGAGCCCCTCCCCAGCTTTCCTGGAGCTCCTTTCAGCCCTGGGAGCTGCTCTAAGGTCTCCCCAGAGCCTTCTCCTCTCCAGGCTGAACAACCCCAACTCTCCCAGCCTGGCCTCGTACAGGAGCTGCTCCAGCCCTCGGATCATCTCCGTGGCCTCCTCTGGCCTTGCTCCAACAGCTCCAGGTCCTTCCTGTGCTCAGGACTCCAGAACTGGACCCAGGGCTCCAGGTGGGGTCTCACAGAGCGGAGCAGAGGGGCAGAACCCCCTCCCTCCCTGCTGCTCCCCCTGCTCTGGATGCAGCCCAGGACATGGTTGCCTTTGTGTGATCAGACAAGTTAAGCAGTAACACACCAGTAACATCCCTGTTAACGCACTCGGGTCCCCAGTGAGCACTGCAACCCTGCCAGCCGGCTAATGAGCTGCGTTCCTTGCATTATCCCTTGTAATTGTCTTCATATTAACAGGAATAATCTGTTAGTGTTAACACTCTGGGCCAAGATCCGTGCGGTCCTCTCTGCATCCCAGCTGTGGATGAAAGCAGGGATGCTCATGCACCCTGCAATGGGAGATCCCTAGGGCAAAGCCCCCTCGCCTACCTGTGGCTCCTTCCAACGTGTTACTGCTCTTTCCAGCCTGTAAATGGGATCGTCTTTTAAAATATTTTGAAATCCACTGACAAAAAAAGCACTCTGTCAGAGGCAGAGGTTATTGATGTTGTTATTATTGCATCTCCCGTCTCCGCTGCAAAGGATGCCTGACCATGCTGACAGCTGCTATTAAGAAAGTTGCACAGCCCAGTGTTTCTGGGGATGTAATTCTTTCGGAGCAAAGTTAAACACTAAAAGGGGTTATTTCACCAAGTAAAAGCGAGAGCTGTGAAAAAGTTTCTCTGTGACATGTGAATAGTAACCACGGTGGGTATTATCCAGAGAGAGACCCATTACGCCATCCTTCTGCGCTCTTTACAGATGCGGCAAAACCCATTATCCCAGTTCTGCAGCTGCAAAGCACAAACTGGGTGAAACTTTCCAGGTGTTCAGGGCAAACGAGGGGGAGAAATGGCATTTCTTTTCAAGGGGTTTCTCACGTTTCAGGGCTGGGAAGCACAACTGGATTAGTTTTTCACCATACAGACAAAGATTTGAATGCACAAAGACCAATCTACGGCTTCAGCCCCTTTATGACTTTAACATAAAACCAGGAGATGTGTGGTGGCTTGGGTTGGATTTTCTGTGAGGTGTTCTGTGAGAGGGAGAGAGACAGGGGGACAGGGCAAGCACAGAGCACACATCAAAGCCTGCACCCCCATCGCAAACTCCATCGCATCCCTAATAAGCACCTAAAGGGACCGCGTAGGCACTTGGGCGGCTGCCACACAAGGGATGCGGCCAAAAAAAGAGCAGGGAAGGGGATTTCTGACAAGAATCATTTTTTAAGGATCCTTTTGAGCCCTGCTTTGGTTTCCCATGAGCTGAGCAGCAGGGACCAGCCTCGAAGCCTCATCTCGCTGTCACCCAGCTTGGGGACAGCCAAGACGTTCCATGCTGGCGTCATTGCCCAACTCTTGGCTGTCGCTTGCAGGAACCTGGGCGAGCGGCACAGGCTGCCATCCATTAGTGATTTCCCCAGCACTGCAATTTATCCCTGTCATTTAGGGTTCATGTGCTATTATTTAGTCTATTTCCAAGATCTTATTACATTTTTTATTCATATGGAGGTTAGATTTATATATTGAAGATCAATAAAAGGCTCTATCGTGGCTACATTATTAATAAGGAGTACATTATATGCAGACAGCCAGCCCACGCCATTGGATTTACTCAGTAGCTATGCTTTTTGGGGCCAATTCTGAAAATTTACTACCTGTTCGATCTCTCTTCCTCTCTTTGCCTCTCCCCGGGCACCCATCCCTCCTTCCTTCTGCACGGGGATAATAGCAACTTTATTTAGCAGCATATGTCCTTTGTCCCTGCAGATGACACTGTGGTGCCTCTGTCCTCTAACAACCCCTAAATCTGAGCGGAGGCAGAGCGTGCGCTGCAAGAACAACATCTTCTTGCCTCCATAGTCGCAGTTTCCTTAGTATTTCACCACTTTATTCCCTTCCTGCCTTGTTTTTCACACCTTGGCTGCTTAGGGAAGGTGCCTACGGCCACCTCCACCTAATAACGATGTCCCTACCACAGGTAAGAAATTGAGGCAGCAACGTAAATTAGGAAAATTCAGGATGAAATCAACTGCTGGTGCTTGACCGTGGGTCCTGCTCCAAACCCTACTCTCAATTTAGATATTGCACCTTGAGCCACTAAGCAGGAATTCACCGTCACGTTCTTTCAACTGTTTTGCATCATTTTGGCACTTTTCTGGCCTTCTACTTCATTTCTTGTCGTTATTTATGTGACAGCATCTTCCGGAGGTGTAAAGGCAGGGGGTGCACCCACTACCAGGCATCCAACGTGCTGGGTGCAAACGGTGCTGGGGGGGAAAGGATTGGCTCAAGGTCGTGCAGGGAAGGGACAGAAAAGCTCCAAAAGTGGCTGCTGAGCCCCAAGGTGAGGGTTGGGCTCAGCACAAGTGACCCCCACCCTCCCTAGCCAGCACCCAACTCATAAATCTAGTTCTAATCAGCAGTCATTAACTCTAACCAGCGTAATTAACAGCGAGTGAGAAAATATTAGCTGGAATAATCAAATCCGATGAGTCTGATGCTGCCTTTGCCTGGGCAACCTGTGGGGTGATAAGTCAATTCACCCACGCCGCACTTGGACCCTGTCAAGGTTTTATGAGCACGTGAACCTCGTCAGAAATGATTCCAGCTCTGACCTCTTTCAGCTAATTGCCAGCGTGGCAGTTAATCGCGGGGAAGCGTTAATGGGTTGGTGCCTCCCGTTGCTTTGGCTGCTTTTTTTGCGCAGGGCAGGAGCTGCTGTGTGCGCTGCCGCGCGTCGGTTAACACAAGAGAGGTTGGGAGGGAATGCGCAATGGTGCTGGCTCGGTCCCGGTGTGGAAAATCAATAAAATGCATAGAGTTCTTGCATACTAAAAATGGTTTTCCTTCCCCTGGTGCTCTTAGCATTCAGGACCTCTCCGCGCTCAGCCTCGTGCGAAGAGGAGAGCGAAGAACATTTGACTCGGGTCTTGCAAACCTTTATTATTGGTCTACAAACACAAATAGTATTTATTTATTAATAAAACACCCCATGCCATGTCTGTCCTTCTCTTGATGACGTGGTGGCAGCCCCGTGGGGACCAGCGGACGCGGATCCAGCTGTGGCAGAGCAGGCTGTGACAGCAGCACATCTGGGGAGCTGGGAGTTTGGATGCTGGGGAGCGTTAATAGATGACTGTGGGAAGGCAGAGCTGCCAAATCCCTCCTTGGCTTTGCTCTCTGTAGGGAACAGATGGAAACAGTCGCCCGGAGCAGCGCGGTGGAGAAAGCTGCTCTCCCCTGCTCCGCTCACCTGATTATGATTTGCTCCTCCGACACCTCAAACAGCACTTTGCTGTCAGCGTGCGGCGTTCGCAGCCACGTGTTGGCGTGATTGATGCCTAATTCCATCCCGGCACAGGATGGCCACAGCTCCTGAACCTTCCCTGCCCTCTACACACTTCGCTCAGGTCCTCAGGGCTTCCCAGGCTGTTGTGCGAGAGACTCAGCCCTCAGTGTGGCCACCTCTGCCTTTGAAATGATTTTAAATAGCAATCTGATGTGTTTTTTCCACAGCTCTGCTGAAATCCTACTCTTTCTACTGTGTTCTCCCCCCAAAAAAGGCAACCCAGTCCGTCACCAGTAATGGTGCTGTTGAAGTTCCACATCATCTCTCTCCTGCTCGAATTAAACTGTGCCCCCGATCAGAATGAGATCAGGTATTTAGCAGCATTAAGTACTTTTAACGACACTGTGGATTGCGGTTTGTTGCAGGATTTCTCAGCTGTTGGATGATTTTGGAGGGGATTTGTTCTCTCAGGACCTTGTAGCACTTAAAATTGTGTTGGATGATGATAGTCAGTGTAATCACCTAAATTAAAGGTGACTCTGCCATATGATGCTTTATGATAATTCTGTGGTGTGACAGCAGATGCTCAAGCAAGCACGGTCTGGATGGACTGAGTAGCTGTGAAAATATCCCAGTCCTGATGCTGTTCCTTCCGGGTGTAAATCAGGAGGTGCTTCAGTGAGCACGGTGTAGCTGCGGTGACTTAGAGCTGGCGAAAGGGAGAGCAGGATGGCACCTGCTGGATGCCTTGACTTGGAATCAGCACCACAGAGCTCCTGGTGGTGGTTGCTCCACAAGTGACTGCCATTTCACTCAGATCTTGGGGAGAAAAGTTTTGCTGTGAGGGTGGGGAGGCCCTGGCCCAGGGTGCCCAGAGCAGTGGTGGCTGCCCCATCCCTGGAGGTGTTCCAGGCCAGGTTGGATGGGGCTTGGAGCCCCCTGATCCAGTGGGAGGTGTCCCTGCCCATGGCAGGGGGTGGCACTGGATGGGCTCGGAGGTCCCTTCCAACCCAACCCATTCTGTGATTCTTTATAGAAATACAAGCTCTGCTGTCTCTTCGCTGCCCTTGTGAGATGCTGGCATTGGTGCCAAAGGGCTACAAAACGCAGCTACAGATGGAAAGTCAGCACCCAAAGAGGTGAAATGCTTCTCTAAAATCCAGTGAGTGTTTTGGGGCAGAGTAAAGGACCAAAGCCAAGATTCCTGGGGGCATTTCAGAGCTTCACAGCTCCCAGGTGAAGAACCAGCAGCTGGAGATGCCAAGACTCGGCACGGGGTAGAGCAGCCGGGTTTTCTAACAGGTTGGAGAGAAATTGGTATGCACGCTACGGCCACGGCAGCCTTTATATCAGAGCCTCACAAAGGCAATTCTCAGCAATTGATATAAAAAGGTGTCAGTTCTGGTTTAAGTACTGTATTACCAGCAAAGATTTATCTGCTTCAAAGGCAGACCTCGTGCCACCGAGGGAATAAACAGCTCTTCTCCTTATCTCTTTCGCATAGCGCAATATTTTCTCCATTCGACTTTGGCTCGAAAAAGACTTCCTCTTCCCCATTCTTATTCACATATTGTAATTTAGAACGACCCCTCCCAAACCTCCCTGGAAATAACCCAGGGAAAATGGCTTACTGGGGTCATTGGAGGAGGTAGGGGTATGGTTTGTGTCCCCTGGGAGGCTGTAAGGGGATGGAGAGGAGGTTTCTGCAGGGGCTCCTTCCCAGGGATGGGGGTTCTGGTCTAGGAAGCATCTCCAGTGGTCGCAGCAAAGAGGAGGAGAGCCTTGTCCCGTGAGGGTGGGGAGGCCCTGGCCCAGGTTGCCCAGAGCAGTGGTGGCTGCCCCATCCCTGGAGGTGTTCCAGGCCAGGTTGGATGGGGCTTGGAGCTCCCTGATCCAGTGGGAGGATTGAACCCAAACCATTTCGTGATTCTACGTTTTCCCATTGGCTGTTTCTGTGCAGAAATCCCAGAGGAAAACCGCAAGCAGCATCTCTGAGCACCTCCAGGTTCACCCTCCGTGCCAAGTGGAGCCAGCATGCTCATGGGGTGGGATGTGAGGAGCGAGGGATGCATGGCAGGGGTGTGGGGGTCATCTCCCCACCTCTTTATTTGCTGACAAAAGAAGGGTGAGGGAGCTGGAGTGGCTGAGCGGCCGGCGTGGCTCTGCTTGGTGATGGAGTGGCTGCTTCGCTGCTGCCGACCTGCTAGCAGGGTGGAAGCATCGATAAAACAGTTTTGACTTGCTCGTTTGCCGAGTTGGTGTGGAACCCGGAGCTGCCTGGGAACGTGCTGGTTGTGGAAGGGGAAAATAGGAGAGGTCACAGGCTTTGGCTGGGTTGGGGGTCAACCCATGCTTGTGGTGGGTGAAATTGGAAAGGGCTTCACCAGCCCCGGTGATGCTGCTGTGGAGCTTCCCATGCTTTTCCAAGCAATTCCAGCTGACCATTTGTAAATTAAATTTTTAAACATATTTATCCAGCTCACATCTACTTTACACGCCCGTGCAAGGCACTTCATGAAGAATACAAAAAAGCAGATAGGAATTATCTATTCCCCCTATGTAATTCATCTCTTTTGGTGGGGGAGAGAGAACAAAAAGGACCGGTTTAATTTTGCTGTTTAGTGCAGGATGCCAGGCAATAAATTAAGAAGTGAAGTTTTATGAAGTGCTTCCTCTTTTGCCCCCCTTTTAATGCCGTTTTAAGGTGGAAAGACCGAAATGGAACACGTTATTTGCCGACTCTCAGCCCAGGGTCCCTTCTGCTCTGCTCGATTGTTTGCTCATTGAAATGAATGGGGATCAGAACGTGAATCGGAACTGAAGAGCAGCGTGTTTGCAGAGAATCAAGGATCTTGCCTTTGGCAAACTTTGCGAGCTGGTTCTTCCACTATTTGGGATCAATTAGATGGAGCTCAAGCAAAAGCTTCTGCCGGGCACCGATCGGCAGCTCTCGTTTGCATCAAATATTCAGCATGGATATTTCATTATCAGCCTAATTCATAGGCGGCAGCCACGGCTGGGTGGTTTTAGAAATTAAACTGTACTTTCACCTCTAACGAACGCAGGCGGTGAAGGGGAGAGAGGCGGCCACGCCGCTGGCTCCCAGAGTGGGGTGGGAGGGGGCTGAGCAGCAGCCGGGGCTGAGCGTGGCTTCACCTTTCATAAGCAAAAAATTAATCACATCCAAAGCGATGCGGTGAATGAAGTCAGCAAGCTGTGCAATTACAGCAGTGGGCAGGAGTTAATTAGTCACTCGCCTTTGCTGCGGAGAGAGCCCTGAGGAGAGCCGGTGTGAGGCACCGAGAGCCGGAGCCGGCAAGGCTTTGCTGCTGGGGTCGGTGCCTGTTCTGCATCTCAGGGCCGCGGTGAACCAGAACTAATTCAGCTCTTTGGTGATGCTGACCCTGATGTTTGGAGGAGCGATGGGCATGGCCAAGCTGTTAGTGACCTGTGGACCCAAACAGGGCAGGAACCAAGGGAGAGGGAGGAGGCTGAGCTGCTCAAACACCTGGAATGCACCAAGCTGTGCTGAATTCTGCTTTATGTGCTCACAAACTCCCTTGTCTCCTTATGGGAGCGTTTACAAGCAAATAAATCTGAGACAAAAACATATCAGCGCCAGGCATTTGTGCCCGGCCCCAGCTTTACAACGCCAGCAATTAAACTTCTCTTCAACACGCGGGTTCTCCAAAAGGTTGGCAGCACGTTCAGCTAACGGCGCTGCTCGTGTTCCTCTGCCTGCAGTAGTTTCTGAGCACTTGAACTGGCTGAACTGGAGTTGGGAACATCGTCCCTCCCGTGTACCGACCTTCTGAAACACCTGAGTGTGCGGTTCCTCCTTGGGGCTCCTCAGATGATTGTTTGGGTGTGATTTAGAGTCTCTTTTAGACTTGCCTGGGAAGCATCATCCCTGCCCGCACTGGCAATCTGCTGAGTCTGGGATACACCAGGCATGCACGAAACGACTCCCAAGCACAGAAGGACCAAGCGACGCTCAACAAGCTTTAGCTCCCGCTGACGACACTGTTCAAGCAACCTGCGTGGGCACTGCCGGTGCAGCGCCTGCCGCACGGTGAGCTCTGCAGTACACACTCAGGGCAACTCCGTGTAAAGCTGAAAAAGCCTCTAGTTGTTCTTTTGCAGCTTTTTCCCGGGTGGAAAACCAGGAGTCATGTGCATGGGTTGCTGTGCAGCTCAATGCGGGCAAACAGCACGGTGGGAGAGCCAGGAGGGCAGGAGATGGGCTCTGCGGAGCCCTGGCAGGGCTGAGGGCTCTGGGCAGTGGTGGTGGGGTGCCGGGAGTGGTGCTGTGCTGGAGGAATGCTGCAGGCCATCAGCAGGCACCCCAGCAAAGCTGGATTCCTACCGAGGTGCCTCTGTCTTTGTAGAAATCCCAAACCTGTGCAATTTGTCCCCTTGCAGCACAATTGGTTTGAAACAGGTCAGCAAACCCAACTGTTGGAGAGGGGAAGGCACAGGCACAGGGGTGCACGAGCCTTGTTTGCTTTGGAAACCGGGTTGCGAGGGCCCGTGGGTTTCTGATTTCGCAGCCAAATAGACAAAGGGCACTGTGCTGTCTGCAGGCTCTACCCAGTCTGAAAGCTCCGTCCCAGAGGGCTCTATGGGTAACATCCCTGTGATTGTCCACACTGGGACTGTCTGAGGCAGCACGATGTGGATGTCAACTGCAGGACAGCTCTGCCTGGTGACCAGAACATCTCCAAGGAAAGGGATGAGCCTTCCATGGGCAATAGGGCTGGCCCTGTGGAAAATCATACAATGGTTTGGGTTGGAAGGGACCCTGAGAATCCTCCAGTCCAACACCCCTGCATTAAGGAGGGACATCTTCAATCAGGATGCTGAAAGCCCCATCCAACCTGACCTTGAATGTTTCCAGGGATGGGGCATCCACGGCTTCTGCGGGCAACCTGTGCCAGTGTTTCACTGCAAAATGCAGATGCCGTGGCTCGCATGCAGTTCTGACCTATCTCAGAGAGCTCAGCAATTGCTTGTCACATCCTGTTGGTCACCAGAATGTGATGGGTGCGTGCATCCTTGTCAGGGCTCCACTTAGCACAGCCGGCTGGCTCCTCTCCACCCAATTACTAATGCAGCCGCTGGAGCCGCAGCAGGCAGCGCGTGGCTGGACCAGGCACCTGCATACAGATCAGCGCCGGGGCTGGAGGGATGGCTCGGGGGGAGCTGACACCCACTTCACTTGGGAAACACCAGGCTGAGATGCCGGCTGTCGCAGCAGCAGGAGGGATGCTGGCGTGGAGACCTCATTAAGCACTTTATGCATGGGTGGTTGTAATAAAAACCCTCTTGCCAAGAGGACTGATCTTGGCCACTCTCAGGGTTCACCAGTCGCGAGAGAATTGATGCGCAAAGGACAAAGCCCAGAAGCAGGGCAGGGCTCTCCCGCTTTCCATCTCTTGCCTATTCGAAAGCCTGGCAGGTGGAGGTTTCTCTAACCTGCTGAAGGATTTGGCCACCGGCTACAGGAGGCAGGAAAACTTTGGGATTTATTCATGGCCACCTGTCAGGGCTGTCATTCCCCACGCTGAGCTACAGCCTGAAGTTTGCCGTGCTATAAATCAGCTCCTCTTGGACATCATAACTCTTCTTTATAGGCTCTTTCCCCTTCATAAATAAAGCTCATTCCATATGTACATACTGCAAAAGGCAAGCCTGATTTGCAGCTCGGTGCCGGCTCAGGTGGCATCTCTCTGCCAGCTGACAAAGTGCCCGGGGAATCTCTCCAGCTTGGCTGCATCCCTGCGTGGGATCCCTTGGCTGCAGAGATGGGGACCCTCCAAGGAGACCCAGGGAAAGTGAGGATTAGGGGTGGGTGCTCTTTCCCATCCAAACGCACGTCCAGCAGAGCAGGGAGTGGAGCCAGTCGCTTAGGAAAGTCCTTCAGCCCCCAAATCCTCTTTGCACGCAGAGAATAAATGCATTTACCGAAATTAGGACCAACTGAAGAGCCGTGTCATTAACAGGAGGGACAAAAAGGAGATTTGCCAGAAGCGTGAGCAGATCGAGCAAGCTCTGAGGCTTGTTTTCCCTCCCCTTACACACTGTCCTTGGGGAGCGACAGCGGAGATGAAGGTGGCTCCTTGTGGGCCCAGGATGGGGAAAGCGGCTGCGGCTCTGGCTCTGCTCCCTCCTCAGCATCCCCCAGCCAGGAGCGGGCAGGGAGCAGGGGTCAGCGCTCAACCTCAGACAAAGACTTCATTTCAGCCAAAACAGTAGAGCAATTTATGTCCCCCGCTGTCCAAATGAAGAATGGACCCCTCTATTTTTGTCCTCTGGCTGGTATTTTAATGGCAGATTAACAGGAAATACGTCCAAAGGTGCAATCTGCCCTTTTCTCCCCCCTTAAAGAGCCTGCAGAAGTTCACATTGGCATTTGGGTTTTGCAATGGGTTTAAAGAAGGCACCAGCAAGCGACTCTGACACGAAGCCAGGGACCGTCGAGAGCCCGGGGGTTGGAAAAAGAGGCTTCACCCAACCCAGCGCAGGACTTTCTTCTCCATCGCTGCCGCAGTGATGCCAGAAATGCTGAAACCAGGCTCAACCCAAGTGCACGTGGATGCGCTTCCCACTGAAGTCCATAAAAGCACTTCTCAACCACCTTTATCCCAAGGTTCTGCTGGACCAGCGTCCAATCCAAGGGAAGGGAGATGGAGCAGCCTGCGCCCACAGCTCAGACGTGGTGTGCCAGGCCAGGAGGCCTGAAATTCTGAGCTCCTCCTACCCACGGCTGTTGGGGATTGCAAGGCTGGGGACGAAGGACATCGCCGGGCGATAAATCCTGCCAGCGGAGCGCTGCCTGTTCGTGCCCGCCTCGCGGAGCGATGGGCTGGCGCGGGGCTGACTTACTGCCACTGCCTGGATTATCATTTTGAATGGTTTAAGTTGGCAACTTCCGAAGCGGAGAGAAGATTAAAGCCTGAGCCGAGGGGTTTTTATAACTCCTCCAAGTTGAAGGTGGGGAGAGGCAGGGGAGCCCGGGCGCTGACGCTGAAGGGGGTGCTGAGATGCTGAGCACCTTGTAGACCCCAAACCTTTTAGGTTTTGGGACTGGAGCGTGGGTTTCCATTGTTTCTCCTTGCAAACTCCAGCTGCAGCCCCCTCCAAGCCCTGATTGGTGCTGGATGGGTGGTGGGAAGGCAGGCAGAGATCGGGGCTGGTTTCTGGTCGAGGCAGCTCCCACCATCTGGCCACCACCTCCAGTTAAGATAGCTCACGCATTATCTGCCTCTTGACTATTAACGAAGCTGCTGGCTGCCAAGAATTACTCAGAAATGTGAATGCAGTCCAATCAATACGGCTTTCACCCACGCAGGGAGCTGCTGGGGTGGGAGAGGGAAGCCAACGTCTGCATCTAAAGCACCCCACGGCGCTGAGCCGAGCCGCTGCAGGGGCCCTGGCTCAGCCAAACACAAGGATGACGGGGTGGCTGTGCTCCCCTCTCAGCTTCTCCAGCAGCTGGGCTGGCCCTGGGCTGAAGTTGAGGTGTTTCCTTCCAGGAAAACCTGTCCCTCACCCATTTCTGAGCGCTCAGGTCGCAGGGATTTACGGATGTCGCTCCTAGGATGGCTGAAGCAACCGAGATGAACTTTTTGTCACAGCTGAATTCCTTACCTCGAAGGACCCTGGAGCATCTTTTCCTTATTTACCCCTCAAAATTAATACCACAAACAAGCCTCTCTCCAGATTTATACCGGTACGGTCTCTGATCCTGATGCAATGTCACGCAGGTTTATGGAGATGCTGGTGATTTGGACCAGTGATCACAGTGACAAGAGTGCAATGCCAGGAAACTTCCCAGGGCCGCTCCTGATTTACATCCGTGATTCCGCTTAATCAGAAGCACTTGCCGATGCACCCCCAGTCAAAGGCAGCTTAGACCAATGTGGCACAGAATTTGCACTATAATTTATCTTTAGAACACAAGGATTTCAAGCGTGCCTGTCCTAGATTAAGCTGTGTCCTTGTCAGTCTTGAACTAGTGAGGAAATAAATCTCTCTCTCCTTTTCTTGCCTGACCTGGCAAGCCAGGACCTGGCAGGAGACAAGCGCTGCCCGTGCTCTGGCTCCCCGTGCACGTGCCTTGTCTCCAACCCAGTCAGCAGCAGAATTGCTCGTATCCATTTTATTTCATCAAGAGGGAAACTGAGGCAGAGGAGGAGGCTCCAAGGTTCCTTCAGCAAGTTTGGTGATGACACCAAGCTGTGTGACACAGCTGACACTGTGGAGAGAAGAGATGCATTGGAAGGGACCTCAGAGCCCATCCAGTGCCACCCCCTGCCATGGGCAGGGACACCTCCCACTGGATCAGGGGGCTCCAAGCCCCATCCAACCTGGCCTGGAACACCTCCAGGGATGGGACAGCCACCGCTGCTCTGGGCAACCTGGGCCAGGGCCTCCCCACACTCACTGTAAAGAATTTCTTCCTAATGTCTGATCTAAATCTTCCCCCTTCATTGGTTTTGGACTCTCCTGCCCTCCTCCTCTTCTTCGCGTGCAATGGTTCATCCTTGCAATGGTTCTGCTTTAATCCCACTGGGGAAAGGGCAGGATGGGTGCTGGGTCAGAATCAGCCCCTGCATCACCTCCCACCCCAGTTCCCACCGTGCAACCGCTGCACCAACAGCTTCCAGCCTTGCTCCTTCCATCACTCCCACTGCCATGCCAGGGGTCTCACAGGGGTGCCAGAAATGACCTGGAAAGCCCATGCCAGGGTGGCTGGTCCTCTCTTTAAGGGGGTTAACCAGGGCTAATATCACCTTTCCTGTGGCTGCATGGGATGCTGTGTCAGGTGGGTTTAGGAGGTGATGGGGAGCGAGACGGTCCTGGTACGGCGGGCAGGGAGGTGAAGCAGCCATCAGCATCCTTCAGCATCCTTTGGCAAGACAGCTGCATTCACCTTTTCCATTTATATTTATATTTTGATTTGTTTTTTCTTAAATAGCAGCAGCACTTCTCAAATCCTCAGCATCGCGACGCACCTCGCATGTTAAAAGCCCAGGCAAGAGAGCACTGGGCATGTGCAGGACAGAGATAAATCTGGAGCTCCACGCAGGGCCGGCTGCCTGGTTGTTTAGTTATGGCACAGGAATAGATGTCTGCTTTGTGTCAGCTCTTTGCAAAGTCCTCCACTGTCCTTCCGGCTCCAGCTCCGTGCGCGCGTTCTGTCTCAGGCTGAACAAATACATCCACAACCAGCAATTGATTTTCTAAAAATGCAATAGGCACACACACACACAAAAAACCCAACGCCTATAAAATACGTCGGGTCGTGGGGGAACAATTGCGCTTCTTTCCTGCCCCCAAAAAATCAATTGTGAGAGCGTATGTAAAAATACAATGGCACTAAACTCCCAATAATGAGGTGATTGTGCTAAGTGAACGTCTTATTTAAAAATGGCTCAGCAGCGCGCGGCTGGGAGACACAATCTAATCAGAATGAACCAGGAAATGTAGCAGTTTCCAGGTGAGTAAGCTGAAATGCAGGAGGCATTGTGTGAAAGGGAGAGGGGGGGAGGGAAATCAGGGCTGGAAATGACAAGGGAAGGAGAGGAATCGGCGGCGTAGATGGGAGTAATAGCAGCCCGTCGCCTGCGCTATTCCTGAGCGCAGCGCGAAGGGTGAGGGGGAAACGCGAAATTAAATCAAATGCGGTTACGGAACAAATAGAAAAGGAGCAGAGCAGGGGGTTGGGGTTTTATCTCAGATCGTGTTTGGACAATGAGGAGGTGGCTGGCATGGAGGTTGGGTTGGGAGAGGCTGGGGGTCATGGGAGGGGAGCAGGGTTCATCCCTCCATCACCCCCATCACATCCCACTGCAGAATCCACACAGTGCAAAGAGTGAGTGGGAAACATAGAGATAAATCAAATATGATTATTGAATAAATAGAAAAGGACCAGCCTCGAGGTTGGGGTTTCATTTCACAGCGTGTTTGGGCAATGAGGGTGTCACTAGGGTGGAGGCAGCGCTCACCCCTCCATCACCCCCATCACCCTCCACTGCAGCCGCATCCCAGCACAGATGATCCCTTCGGGTCAGGAATGCGCAGCAAGAACAGGTGGAATCTGTTCCCCTAAATGTTTTTTAGTCCCATTTTCATGCAAATGTCATTGTCAGAAAGAACAAGGAAGTTCAATGCAGGGACCAGGGCATAATTGTTTCTGAATAGATTGCTTTTTGGATAAAAAAGCATTTTTTCCTTTAATTTTGAGCTCCCCAGTGCACCAGCTGCTCCTTTAAACACCTCCAGCGCTCGCTGCTCCCAACACTGCTTGAGCAGCTCTCATAATCAACGAGCGCGGGGCCCTCGGTGGCTTTGGCTCATCCGTCTTTCCCAGTGGCTCGTTCATCACCGGCAGCCGGGAAGGCGGCGGCTGAGCAGGCGCTGAGCCTTCGTCCCCGTTGCTTTTGCCAGTTGATCCTGAAGACGGTGGTTAAAGCATCATCGATGGCCACCACGATCAGGAGCATTGGAGAGCATGTCCATGTCATCCTCACTGCCTGGCTCCACCGAGACACCAGTGCCAGCGGCGCCAGCGCTTCCCTATGTGGTGCATCCTCCAAAAGCATCCCATGATGGCAACACCCGCATCCCGTTTGCGTGGCTGTGACGAGACGCCAGGTCCACGTTTAGGTCAGGAAGGGCCCAGCCAAGGGGTGGAGACGGAGCACTTGGGAGGACAGGACTGATGGAGAGGGAGCAGGAGATGTGTTTTCCCCCTCGCATGCCCATGGTGCCATTCCTGAGTGCTGATTAGGTGGTGAAGGACAGGGAATGATGGCAGTGGAAGCATCCAGGGTGGTCGTTGTCTCACACTGCGTTTCTCCTGCAAGGCAGCTCAGTGAGGAGCAGCGTCCTCCTCCTCTCCATCCCTTCTCTCCTTGATTTGCCTTTGCTTTCTCATTAAATTTATACTTATTCAGGTGAGGAAGAGACCATCCTCTCCTCTCTCCCTGCCCCTGGTTTGATCTTCCAGGTGCAGAGCAGCCGTTAATGAAACCTCAGCGTGCTGGAACCGACACACAGATGTGTCCACGTTCTCCCTCTTGCAGAGGAGCCCTTTGAAGGCAAGCGGTGAGTGATGAGAACAGTGAGAGCAACGAGGATGGGGAAGGGGCTGGAGCACAAGCCCTGTGAGCAGCGACTGAGGGAGCTGGGGTTGTTCAGCCTGGAGAAGAGGAGGCTCAGGGGAGACCTTATTGCTCTCTACAACTGCCTGAAAGGAGGCTG
Organism: Neomorphus geoffroyi; assembly: GCA_033558235.1. Taxonomy (NCBI): domain Eukaryota; kingdom Metazoa; phylum Chordata; class Aves; order Cuculiformes; family Neomorphidae; genus Neomorphus; species Neomorphus geoffroyi. The sequence continues at coordinate 1,765,976 of JAUMJM010000056.1, forward strand.
TAGTCAGGCAGGGGTTGGTCTCTTCTCTCAGGTGACCGGCGACAGAACAAGAGGACACGGTCTCAAGCTTCGCCAGGGGAGGTTTAGGCTCGACATTAGGAAGACGTTCTTTCCTGAGAGGGTGATTGGTCATTGGAATGCGCTGCCCGGGGAGGTGGTGGAGTCACCGTCCCTGCAGGTGTTTAAGAGGAGATTGGATGAGGCACTTAGTACTGTGGTTTAGATGATGAGTAGGAGTAGGTGTTGGGTCATAGGGTAGACTCGATGATCTCAAAGGTCTTTTCCAGCCTTGTGATACCATGATACTGTGAGTGGGGACGTGTGTGGTGAGGACAGGGGGCTCAGCTTTCACCTGGGCTGGGAATGGAGAGCCCAGACCTTGGAGTGAGGATTTCCAAAATCAGGTGAAAGGTGAGCGCGGGAGCCCTGGTGCCATGGGGGGTGCACAGGGGGTCCCCATGGGCAGCGGGATGCGTGGGGAATGCTCTTGTCCCGAAGACAGGCAGCTACTGGATGGATTCAAGGGCTTTCCAACGATGCCACCCCAAATCACCCCCATCCACCCAGCCAGATGATGCACAGCAGCTTCATTTCTGCCCGCCCTTCCCTGCCTGCAGCACTGCCTGCTCAGAAAGGGCAAGATTTACCCCCCCAGCTGTGTTGGAAGGGGAACCATCCTGCCTGGCACCGCTCCACACCCAGGGCTGAGTTTGTGAAGGTCACTTTTGACCCGTGTTCCCTGCAAACGTGCTGAGTCTCCACCTCATTTCCTATGCATTGAACTCCACAGACCTGGAGGACTCTCCGACAGCAAGGCATGAGGGTTTGATCATTATTTTTCTCTTGCCTCCCCCCCTCCGTCTCTCTCCTAGAGAGGATTATGGGTTGCACCTATTAATTTTAGACCTGAAGCATTGAGTGGAACTTTGCTGAGTGTTTTATAACCTCCTTTCTCCCAAATCCCCTCTCTGCCCAGCGCTGTGCTTGTGCCCTTCTGGGCAAGGAAGGAGAAGCTGATGCGGAGGTGGGAGTGGGGTGGGATGGCTGGGATGCTGTGCCCGTGGGGGCAGAAGGTACCTGGAGTTGCTGCGATTCAGCAGCAGAGCTCAGCTCTCCCACGAGCTTTTACTTAAGGAAAGGGATGACTGAAGGGGTCCTGCTGATTCTGCGTTGTCTGGAAGAGTTTGGACAAGACAGGAGCAGATCGCACATCACTCTTGGGTGGTTCTGCCCTCCTGGGAGGGACAGCAGCAGCCTGGGCTAGTGGGAGGTGTCCTTGGAAGGGGGTGGGTGTTGGAACTGGGTTATGTTTAAGGTCCTTTCCAACCCAAACCATTATATGAGGCTATGGCCGTGCCTTGAAAGGGACTCCTTTCACAAGCACAAACCTTTCTTGCATTAACGTGAACAAATGCTTCCTCCCCCCCGCTGGGTTTTGCCTCCCCATCTCTCCCAGATGTGTCTATTAACCTGGTTCCTCGAGCCCCGTGGGGACGGGCTCCGCGTGGGTATCTCTGCCCAGCACCTTGCCCACTGGCCCCGCTGCTGGCTGGGAGCTCTGCATCCCAGGAAATCATCACAAACCTTGAGGGCTGTGCCAGACCCCCCCTGCCAAAAGCAGACAAAGGCTGTGCCACCTTGCTGCAAAATCAATCTGGCAGCTCCTGGCACTGCGTCGCTCCCGCCGCAGCACGGGAAAATCATGGAGTGGGCATCCTGGGGGAGCCCTGGTGGGGGTACCAAGGTGGGTACCCCCTTTTTTCGGTTGGCATTGGCAGCAGGAGGGCTGGCTGGTGGAGGATGTGCCTCCCAATGTTCCATTGAGCATCACAACCGAACCCCCAAACCCCTTCGTCCTTGCTCAAGGAAAAAAGGCAGGAAAAGGCCTGGGATTTGGGTTTGCATTTTATTTTTGCCTTTTTGGGGGGATATTGAGTAGGATTTCAGCTGTGATTAAAATGTGAAGTGTTTGGTAGGGCTGACTATAAACCTGGTGATGATGGATTGATTTCACTCCCCAACTTTTATACCTCGAGTTCTGCACTGACAGCGAGCGCGGCCACACAGGGAAGGTTTTATAGAGAATAAAGGCACAGACACTGTAAAATAAGGGGAGATGGGCTGGGTTAAAGCGAGTTCTGCTTGAGAGGAGAAGCAGGTGTTAATGTGTGTGTGCAAAAGCAGCTGCCAGAGGAGATTTGCTGCCGTAAAATGGGCACCAGCATCATCCCCCTTTGGTGCCCTCCTGCCAGAGGCAGTTTATGCACACCCAGTGCTCAATGCATCCCTGAAGTGGGGTGGGAAAGGGAAGGATCCCAATGGATTAACCCAAAGCAAGGCCAATAATAGGGATTTTTCATTTATTTACTTTTTCTCATTATAAATAGGCAGAAGACTTGATCCAAACTTCCCCTTTAAATGGACAAACCATAATATTGATAGCTTGCAACAGATACAAGACGAATTGAACTCCTCCATCAGGCAGCAGAACCTCTTTTAGCAGGGGCTATGTCGAAGCCATAAATTCCCGAAGACAGGATTGCTATGCGATAGCATAATACATCTTCTGGTCAATTTTTTATACATTATGTTTTGTCCTGCATTTTGGTAAAAATATTTATGGACTGGGAGATGTTCCTTGAAGAAGCGTTGGCCGTAAGGGTCTCTCCTGCTCATCGTGCGTGGATGCTGCAGGGATGCTTGGCTGCAGGGCCAGGCTGTGTTTTCATAGAATCAGGGGGTGGGTTGGGTTGGAAGGGACCTCAAAGCCCACCCAGTGCCACCCCCTGCCAGGGGCAGGGACACCTCCCACTGCATCAGGGGGCTCCAAGCCCCATCCAACCTGGCCTGGAACACCTCCAGGGATGGGGCAGCCACCACTGCTCTGGGCACCCTGGGCCGGGGCCTCCCCGCCCTCACAGGATGCCCAAGTTCTCATCTCAGTCTCCCCCCTTTCATCTGAAAACCTTTCCCCTCATCCCATCCCTGCCCTCCCTCATCCAGAGCCCCTCCCCAGCTTTCCTGCAGCCCCTTTCAGTACTGGAAGGCTGCTTTTTTTCTGGTGCTTCTTTGCCCTTGATTCAGGCTCAGTATTTGGCATCAAGGACTCCTGGAGCTCCTTTTCCCCAATAAATAAATAGCTGTACAGCAGGAGACACCCCAGACACCAGCAAGTCCCTGCTCCTCCCCTGTGCAAGCACAGTAGGAGAGTTTAAAACTCATTTTGCTGCATTTTTCCGTGGGTTTCTTTCTCTGCCTTGAACGGGAAAAGCACCAAGGAAATGCACTTTAAATAGGTAAACAAAAAGAGGAATTCTCCTGAATCATAATTTCTTTTCATGTGGCTCTGCCTCAAGGCTTCTGGCTGGTAAAATTAAAGAAATACAATTAAACTGTAGCTGGCTCCCCAGTGCCTCTGTGCAAACTAAGGCAAAATACTCCTGGCTCACACAGAAAAAGCACCCAGGCCTCCAGAACTGAGCTGCTTTAATTTAAGCTTCTATTCACATCCCTGTCAGCAACCAGGAACCGCTCCCATCTGCTGCTACTCTATAGTCTTGCATGAAGGGAGCTGGCAAATCTCACCTTCGCTCCTCATGGGCAGGTGCCAGCACGCTAAAAATACAGCGAGAAATGACCCTTTTCTTGGCAGCCTCCAGGAAGCCAGAAAGCTGCAACAAGACAAGCCCTGGCGAGGAGCAACACTTGCTTTTTCAGAGGGAAAGGTGATTTTTGCCATTGGAGCCACCTGGGCACCTGGTTGGCTTTTTGCCCGGTGCCATCTCTCCATCGTGGTCAAGGCTTTCACTCGAATTGTCCGGCCGCTCCTGGGACGTCGTGGGTTTGGCAGAGGGGGTACAGGGTCTGAATGGCCAGAGCTGTGCACGACCTAGGGATGGGATGGAGAGGAGGAGCCATGTGAGGAGCGGCTGAAGTCACTCGATCTGTTCAGCCTGGAGGAGACTGAGCGGGGACCTCATTGTGCTCTGCAGCTTCTTCACACGGGGAGGAGGAGGAGGAGCAGGCGCTGAGCTCTTCTCTCTGACCCCAGGGAATGGCAGGGAGATGCCAGGAGAGGGTTAGGTTGGACCTGAGGGAAATGTTCTTCTCCCAGAGGGTGGTGGAGCCCTGGAACAGCTCCCAGGGAAACAGTCACAGCCTGACAACCTTCCAGCAGCATTTGGCCCTCAGGGTCATGGTGTGAATGTTGGGGTGTCCTGGGCAGGGCCAGGAGTTGGACTCGATGCTCCTTGTGGGTCCCTTCCAACTCAGGACGTTCTATGATTTTAGAAGATGAGCATCTCTGTGCTATGGGATATTCTAATCTATATTTTTATGCCTTTTCTCCCCTTAAAAAAGTCCCCTTTTTGCAGAAATAAAAGTACCCGGTGCACTGACCATCCTTGCTGTCAGCATTCTGATCACCCAAAGCGGCGGAGAGTTTTAACCTCCTGATTTTGGGTCGCAGCCCGTGGAGGTCCCTGAATAACCCGACGCTTGATGCACTTTGTGTTCGTGCATCGGAGCAAAACCAGATCAGTCAGAGAGCAAGCGGCACGGCTGGTCCCTGGGTGGAGCAGCAAACAGGAATGAGGAGTCAGAGACAAGCAAAGAGCTTCCGAGCCCGTTGCTCTGACTTCTGGGGAGGGTTTTATCTCATTAAAACAAACGAACAGATGACTATTGCCTGTGTCGGCAGGGGGACTGCGCTTCCCGATTACACTTTATAAACCCCAAGCTGTTTGCTGCCGCAGCAGATAAGTGAAGCTTTTAAGAGGAGGAGATCCAGTCTGGGGTTTGTACGTTTAATAGAGTTGCTGTGTGTGTGTGTGATAACACGAGTGCCCAAGCTGCACGCGAGGCTGCGGAGGCAGCAGCCCTGCATCATCCCCCAGCGCGGTCCAGAGAGGGAGCATCCTCGAGGCTGGGTTCAGTTTTGGGCCCCTCACTTTAAGAAGGAATTGAGGGGTTGGAGCGCGTCGGGAGAAGGGAACGAAGTTGGGGAAGGGGCTGGAGAACAGGGGTTGTGGGAGCAGCTGAGGGACCTGGGGCTGTTCAGGCTGGAGAAAAGGACTCTGAGAGGAGACCTCATCGCTCTCTGCAGCTCCTGGAGAGGACGTTGAGGTGAGGGGGTTGCTGGGCTCTGCTCCCAAATAACAAGTGATAAGATGGGAGGAAATGACCTCGAGTTGCACCAGGTGAGGTTTAAATTAGATATTAGGAAAAATTTCTTTACCAAAAGAGCAATGAAGCCTTGGACCAGGCTGCCCAGGGCAGTGGTGGAGTCCCCATCCCCGGAGGGGTTTAAAAGCCAGGTAGATGAGGTGCTCAGGGATGGTTTAGCAGTGGACAGGTACGGTCGGACTCGATGATGTCAAAGGTCTTTTCCAACCAAACAATTCTCTGATGCCCCCCAGATCCCTGCTGGCTGCAGACCAGGGCGTGAAAGCAGAGCAAGAGAGGATCCTCTCTGTAAGGGAACTGAGAAGGTTGTGGGGTTTCCAGAGTCCTTCTGGCCACATCCAGCTTTTAGCTGAAGCTGCCTTCAGGGCTCTGGCTGTAATGGATGCACATAACATAAAGCACATCTTAATCAATGTGAGAGATTCTGCTTAAAACCCAATGATTTTGATCTGGAGCCTGACAACGTGGTAATTTATATGCAGTGCAGCATAACCAAAGAGCTTGTTATGCAAACACAGACCACTGATTTGACAAATCTCCTGGAAACAGAATTAATGTCTGTATTCTGTGAAAAGATGTAATTTATTTTAATATTTTAAAGAGAGAAAATTATATATGCATGTATAAGTGTGTATAAATAGAGCCAAGCAGAAATAAACACATATGCACATGCAGAGCTATATATTTACAAACACTTCGATACAGCCGTGCGAATACGCGTGAACTGCAGGGACAAGGACGGATGCTTAGTGGCTGCAGAGCATCGTATTTCGACTGGTGTCAACGGGATCACGTTGATTTACTTCAGCAGATCGTTAATTAGAGCTGTACTGATAATCCAGCTCTTCTAAACTGACAGAGATGCTGCTGTTACCCAGAGCAGGACCTGGACCTCGCTCACGTTCGCTGCAGACTTTGCGCCACTGCATTAAACAGGGATTGGAAATGACCTCCCGATTATCGCCAGCATCGCTCCCTGTGCTTTCTTATGCGCTGCAATAATATCAGTGTAATATTATTATTGTCCTTTTTGCAAACTGTGCTTTATTTATGGTGCTGAGGTAGGAAACACAGGCTGGATAATTGAGGCTTTGATGGAATGAAACATATGTGAGAAATTTCTTAATTTGCTTTCAGACACACAACGTTCGCTACCCAGGCTCCTTATCTTCCCGTCTATTTGTCTTTCTCCATATGGACACATCCATTTATCTGTCGTTCTGTTACTTCAGAGGCTCCTGACTCTCAGGATCGGATTGTTTTCTGTTTATGGGGGATGCAGAAAAGCTGACGAGAGCGCAGACGGGCAGGAAAGAGCTCTGGCAGGGGAGGGCTGAGCATGGGCATGGCAAGGGGAGGAGGCTTGGAAAGTGTTGGGAAGAGAGAGTCACCTCCAGGAAATCAAAAAAGGAGCGGAGAAAAAGGGTTGTGCAGAGTTTAAACAACCTTCCGACAGCCCAGTTTCTGTGTCAATACGACACTGGAGCGCGGCCAGAGGAGAGCAACAAAGCTGGGGAAGGGCCTGGAGAACAAGTCTTGTGAGGAACAGCTGGGGGTGTTCAGCCTGGAGAAGAGGAGGCTGAGGGGAGACCTCATCGCTCTCTGCAGCTCCTGAAAGGAGAGGGTAGTGAGGTGGGTGCTGGGCTCTGCTCCCAAGTAATGGCTTCAAGTTGCGCTGGGGAGGTTTAAGTTGGATATTAGGAAGGATTTCTTCACTGAGGGGGTTCTCAGGCACTGGACCAGGCTGCCCAGGGCGGTGGTGGAGACCCCATTCCTGGAGGGGTTTAAAAGCCGGGCAGATGAGGTGCTCAGGGATCTGGTTTAGCAGTGGACAGGGATGGTTGGACTCAATGGTCGCAAAGGTCTTTTCCAACCAAATGGTTCTACGACCTCTGTTCATAAACTGCTCCTCCTGCAGCAGAAGCAAACCCAGCAGCACAGTCACCACTGAGAAGTTTTCTACCACTCACAGATCTTTCATTAACGCTGTTTGATTTTCACCGGATGTGTACGAGCCTTCTTGCTTTGGCAGGACGGGGTCAATACCTCCCCAGCCCCGCGGCCGTGCCGGGGGCACAGCCCGTGGGTGCCGCTCGCCCTAACGCCTGTCGATATGGGAACATTTCTCTTCCTGCATCAGTGAAAGGGAATCAATGGGCTGGCATTGATCCCACTCCTCATGGCCTGAGCCCCATCTCGCCTTTCTCCTCCAACTCCATCATTATTGAGACTCCCTCTATGCTCCTGCAAACCCCCTCCTCCGCGCAAGGCGCTGGATTGCCCATGGTACAGTCAGGCAAGGACAACAACCTCCAGACACCGCTATCCACGCATTGTGCAAACAGGAGAGACTGTAGGAAACTAATTAAGCATTCTGTCCTCCTTTTGCCTCAAAGATGCTATGCAAAACCAAAGCCTATTGAATGTTCAAGCAGAATCCTTATTAATTTTGTGATAGGAGAATAATTGCCTGGAAACCTGGTTTAAAGAATGGAAACAGAGTCTCTCTTCTTTCTCACTTAATTTGTATTGACTTCTTTATTTTTATTTTTTGGGAGCTGACAACGTGGAGTGGGATTCTTCAATGCTTTAAAATGCGTGTTATGTCCCCACTTAAGGACTTGCTACGAAGTGGGTTAGAACAGGGAAAATCCACTGCCCTGAATGCAAGAAAACCTGCACCAATAATGATAATAATAATAATAATAATAATAATAATAATAATAATAATAATAATAATAATAATGCAAATGTCAGGGCTGTCAGTGCACCGGGCAAAAATGTGGCTTCAAAATGCATGAGCTGATGGGAATCACCTTTATAAGCACGTGGAAATGATGCGTCGCACAAACACTCGCGCACACCCGCCGAGCCCTCTCCCCTGGGACAACCAGCCATAAATCTCCCAGAACGGCACTTTCCTGGTGAGGGAATGAAAAAGTTGTTGGCTGGGAAGAGAGGCAGGGCAAGGAGAAAGGAATACACGGCACGGAACACGAGGGCAAGAGGGATGGGGAGGCAGGGACCCAGCTCAGCCTCTTTGCTGATGCTGCTCGCACCCCTGGTCCCATTGTGGCGTCATGCAAATGCTCTCGCCCTCTCCATGTTCTCCATGCAGGAAGATTGGCAGTGACCTTTAAATGTCACTTCCAAATGCCAGCCCGAGCTAAGTGGCTAGAAAATGCAGTGTTTATGCTAGATTATGGGGAATGATGGGCCTGAACTGCTCACCTCCTACCGGGAGCGAGGCAGGGATGCTGGAAAAAGCAAAGGACCCCTTGGGCTGTCCATGACCATCGTCTCCTCCACCCATCATTGGAGAAATGCAAACAGGCCACCCTGTCCCCACGGATGAGAGCTCCCTGCTGCTGGAGGTGGCTTGCCTGCATCCAGGTGGGGTTTTCTTTTCCTCTCCTTTGCACTTGCAGAAAATGGATTGGCAAACCCTCAGTCAACGCGGTAATGAGTCTCCGAGTGGGACACCCAGCGTGGATAAGGGCTGGGCTCTGCTGATCCAATTCATTCCTGCAACAGCACGGCACGACGTGGTAGGTACCACGATCCCCAGCAGTTCTGGGCTGGAATTGGAGCTCTCCTGGCACTGGGCGACTGTTGAGGGTGGGATCCCACCCTGCCAGGTGTTGCTGACCCGTGTCAGGCAGCAAGGCAAACAGCAGCGTGATTTTCATAGAATCATAGACCGGTTTTCATTGGAAGGGACCTTAAATCCCATCCAGTTCCAACCCCATGGGCAGGGACACATCCACTCGGTCAGCTTGCTCAATTTTTCCTTGCTTCTTGATCATTTTTAATTAATTAAAATGAATTAGCAAATCACAGCAGGAACAAGAAAGCCTAATGTTGTATTTCAAACGCGTCGCGTTGTAGTTGAACGTACGTCTCGAATGAGACCCAACCAGTAACTCATCATTCAAGACTTTGTTTTCAATTGATTTGAAGTTTGGGTGAACGAGCTGTTCCTGCACAATTTCCAGCTGATCCCTATTAAATCTTGTGTTTCCCCCTCTCAGCCGGTCAGGCTAAAATAAACCTGGCACGCGGTGCTTTTATGCTGCAATGAAATAAAACCACTGGAGTCACTGCTGCAATCGCTGTCGCGCTGGAACCATCAGCGTTACCCAGAGTGAGATAGCTATCCAGAGGAAAGTGAGAGGCTTTGACTACACAAATTGTATTTCCCTAGGCAGCCGATTAATTAAAACGATCAAGTGTTCCCAGCTTTTTGAAATTAACTTTGAAAGTGTTCAGAGGCAAAAAAAAAAAAATAAAATAGTGGGAAATAAGGGGGAAAAAAGCCTGCACATGGTTTTTTTTGTTCCTTTTCTTCTCCTTCGAGTGCAGAGAAAGCGAAGAAAAAGGCAGATTTCCCCCCAGACTGTTTGCAGAGCAGAAGTCACGCGTGGCTCACGGGGAGCTGGTCCTTAATTGTGATGTTAAAGCCGGGTTTACTTTTGGCCAAACATCCCTTCTGTTAAATTCCTATTTGGAGGGGCTGTTGGCTTCCTTGAGATGGTTCCTCTGCTCTTTTCTGGGCAGAGGTCACCCCTCTCCATCCCAGCTGGGTGATGGGGACCGAGCTCCGGGCTCCAAGACGTGATGGAAACCCTAGGGGAGAGCCACTGGGATGCAGCAGACACCTGAAATAAACAAAAGGCGACAGGGAAACAAGAAAGGAGAGGCAAAAAAACCCCAACCCCACCCGACAGCCCGTGTACAAGACATTAGGGACCATCACGAAGAATCATACTCGGCGCAGGATGAAGAGGCTGCACCAAATATACAGGAGGCGGCTGCCGGCGGGGATGGCTGCGTGATCTAAGAGAGCAATCGGGAAGACGATGCCTCGTTCCCGCAGGACGGAGGTTTATTTCTCAGCAGGTTCAGCTGTGTGGTAGGTAAATTATGCTCAGCCATACTTCCTCGGGTCTTATTTCATGGCCCAGCGATGATTGTGCTACTGATCTTCCAAAGGGGTTTGTTCTGGGCTGGAAAGACCTTATAAATAAGGACGTGGAAAGCTTCCAGAAGAGACAATAGCTAAACACATCATATAGGCATCCTGTCGTATGGCATATGGGGTGAAATACAGCCAGGGAGCCCAGGAAGAGGAACATTTCACTGTGCACCAGTTCCTCGGTGCTGGCAAAGAGGGGACGCCAACTCAGGAAGGCAGAGTCCCACCAGGTTCAAAGCAAACGTGTACGGCAGCGCCGGTCACTTCTTTCTGCCAGTGCACATCTAGGTCAGCATCAGGGGCTCGCTGGGGCTGTCCCACTTTTAATCAGGTCCTGCCTTCCTGCTCAGCCCTTCTTCCAGAGCAGAGCCGGCCGGGAGCGAAGCATCCTGGAAGGGGCATCGCCGTGTCTGCTGGTGTCGTGGTAGTTCCTTTGTGAGCCATACTGCAAACTTCTTGGCACTGCTGCAAGATCCCCAGTGCTGCTGCCAGCTCCTTGGCACTGCTGAGAGTTCTCCAGCACAGCTGTGAGCTCCTCAGCGCTGCCGTGAGCTCCCAGTGCTGCCGTGAGCTCCCAGTGCTGCTGGCACCCAGGCTGTGAGCTCCCACCGCTCTGCTCCGCAGCCCTGTGCTTTCATAGAATCATGGAGTTATTTGGGTTGTAAGGGACCTCAAAGCCCACCCAGTGCCATGGGCAGGGACACCTCCCACTGGGTCAGGGGGCTCCAAGCCCCATCCAACCTGGCCTGGAACACCTCCAGGGATGGGGCAGCCACCACTGCTCTGGGCACCCTGGGCCAGGGCCTCCTCACCCTCACAGCAAAACATTTCTCCCCAAATCTCATCTCAATCTCCCCTCTTACAGCTGGAAACCCTTCCCCTCATCCCATCCCTGCACCCCCTGATCCAGAGCCCCTCCCCAGCTTTCCTGCAGCCCCTTTCAGCCCCGGGAGCTGCTCTAAGGTCTCCCCAGAGCCTTCTCCTCTCCAGGCTGAACAACCCCAACTCTCCCAGCCTGGCCTCATACAGGAGATGCTCCAGTCCTCACCACTTTTGTCTTTTGGGAGAGGAGAGCATCCCCTGAACGTGACCGTCCCACACCGATGTCCCTGGCTGTGCCTCCAGCAGCGCTGACTGCGCTCCCCAGCCCAAGGTCTCCTGCACCATCACAACCTTCCCTTGTTTGACACGCACCGTTTCATGATCTTCAATAAAACGTGCCAGGAGCAAAAGGAGCAGACCTGGGATCCCAAAGGGTCCTGGATCAAACCTAATTACTCTTCAAATGACTTCTAATCATCTCTCCTGCTCTGTTCCCCGCAGCATCGTTCGCTCCGGCAGCCGTGGAGCTGAAAAAAAGGAAACATGCAAAAGAAATCATTAACAAACAACAAACCCCAAATCTGCCCGGCCCGAGGAGACAAAAAGCAGCTCAGGGTTTCTGTAGGATGGCTTGGCGTGTCTTCTGCAGCTCAGCGAGGCTCTCGCAGATCTTGGCTGCCTAGAGAGAGGTTTCCTCTTCCCCTCACTGCCTCTGCGCCTTATCTTCAGGCTCAGATGAGCTGCTTTGGCTGCAAAGGAGCCACTAATCCTGCTTCATCCGGGATGGTGGGAGCAGAAGCAGCAGCTTGGAGGTACCACCCTGATTTCTTCCCCCTCCTCAGCCCCTGCTGCCCCATCCCAGGCTTCCCCTTCACGCCATCGCCTCTCAGGGCACTGGTACCCTCTGTCTGAAGCCACAGGGCAAGAGTTTGGCATCACTCAGTTGCCCTCCCAGTTTGACCAATGGAGAAGGAACTGAACAAGTCCTGGAGGGGATCTGTCCTCCAGCTTGGTGACCGCAGTCCCCGTGGTCCCTTAGGAGGCTTTGGCACACAGACCGGAGGCTGACTGCGAATGCCTCCTGCTCCCAAGCTCTCCCCTTCCATTACTTCAAAAAAAAAAACAAAACCACAAAAAAATCAATCAGATGCTTTTTATTTGCTATTTTTTCCCCCTGCTGCAGCAAACCTTTGCCAAGCACAAACATCTCATCCTGGCTGCCAGCGCTGTGGCTGCTCTCTCCATCCCAGATGGCTGGAAGGGTGGGAGAGATGTGGTGAGAAGGGCTGAGGGGTGGAACAGGGCTGGGACCGGGATGGGACAGGGCTGGGATAGCGTGAGACCAGGATGGGGCAGTGATGGGACTGGAGCAGGACAATGATGGGACTGGGATGGGATAGTAATTGGGTTGGAATGGTGTGGGACTGGGATGGGACCAGGACAGGACAGGGACAGGACCAGGACAGGGACAGGACCAGGACAGGACAGTGATGGGGCTGGAATGGGACAGCAATGTGGCTGGGATGCCACAGGACCAGGGTGGGACAGTGATGGGGCTGGGCTGGCATGGGACTGGCGTGGCACGACGCTGGAAAGAGCCCTCAATGACGCAGTGGGGACTGCGTTGATTAACACCACAAAGCAAGATGTAAAACATAACATTAACACAAAACCTGCTTGAGCGTATTCTCTCCATTACCTTGGAATTATAATTACACTGGCCGTTAATATCCCCACATCCGAGTAATTACAGCCGGCTTACCAGCCTCCAGCCGCGATCTGATATTAACTTTTAATGACCTTGCCTTTGTGCCGGGGAAGGGATGCCCGCAGCGAGCTGTCCGTGTTAGGGACAGCGCATCAGCATCCCAAACACGGTGAGGGACAGGGATGCAGGGAAGGGGTCAGGTTCTGCATCCCTTCCAGGAGAGCTTTTGATGGCCAAGAGTCACAATGTCCTGCTTTAAGTGAGGTCCCCATCCATCCTTTTCTTCCTTGGGCTCCATCACTGCACCCTGGGCATCACCACTACCTCTCCCCCAGCCCCAAACCATCCCAGGGGACCAGGGAGGGGAAAGTGCCTAAATCCCAGGAGTTGAGTGGAGGTTAAAGCCAAGACCACCACCACTGCCCCCTTGCCAAGGGGAACAGCAGGAACGCAGGCACCCAACCACAAACAGCATCGGGATTATGGGGAAAAGATAAGAGTTACAGCAGGGATGGGCAAAGAAAAAGGAAAAATAGAAAAAAACCCTCAGATAGGATAAAATATTCTCCCTAGAGGACCAATTTCAAAGACATTTTTAATTAACTGTGTGTTTTGCTGGAGCCTGGCAGTGGAACTATTCTACGTTAAATAAATAACAGTTGATTATTAAGAACATATTTACCGAGCCTCAAGTACCACGGGGTCACAGATGTTGGCTCCTGTTCCCTACAGTTGTGTCAGAGTCATCAGTTCTTTACTTCACACCCTTTGTTGTTGCAGAGAAAGGGAGCAAATCTGGGGAGCAGAGGCATCCCCGACCCTGGGAAAATCTGCTCCCTGAGCAGGAATGCTCGGAAGGCACAGGGGTGGAAAGGTCTCCTTTCTCCCTTTCCCCTTCCACCTCTGCTGTAAGGAAAAGCCACCTTTGCTCCGCGTGTTTATCGGAGCTGTAATAAATGAAGGTCCGAGCCTTTTCCCCGATGATTGATGGACACAGGGATTAGTTTAAGCACGAGGGGAAGCTAAGTGGTCTGGCTCGGACCACAGCACATTCATCAAGTCGACAGGCGGAGCATGGGTCTTCTCCTGCCTTTGCTGGGAACCTTGGCTTTTTTAAACTAAAAAAGAGCACTTTGGGTTTTATTAGAGTAAATATACATATCCGAGCCAGCGCTCGTCTCCATCCAAGTTAACAAGAGTTAACTTGGCAAAGAGGCGTAGGCTGGGCTCAGTTCACATCACAAGGCAGAGCGGAGAAACACTTCATGACAGAAATTCCTGCCCAAAAGGAGCCTCCTGCCCATCCTCTCCCCATGGTATCAAAGCCTTCAGCACAGGAATTGGGCCAAACCCACCCTCTTTACCCCAAAAAGGGGCTGCAGAGGTGGCTCCAAGAGCAGATGCAGGAATCCAGATGTGGCTCCATCCGAGGTAGACCTGTTGTCCCAGCAGAGCCCGACTGCCCAGGGCAAAACCCACAAGAGCCCCTGGGCAGCACTGAAAACCATAATCCAGATTTTGTGGCTCCAAGCCATGTCCTCTTAAAAATAAATTCATGGCTCCTGTCTGCCTGGGCCATCATTTTGCAAGGTTTATGCACAAACCACATACAAGTAGACTGGAAACATAAAATTATATAGGGCAGTTAATTGAAAAACTGCCTGCGCCGCATGCAATAATTGACATTAAGTGTTGTTCGGAGCAGGAAATCACTCGATATTAAACAGGCTTGGTGGCACCGTAACAGTGCTGAGCGGCCCCGAGGCCAGCCCAGCGCCCGCAGAAACCAGGGAGAACCGCTCCGCTGCGGGGATTTGGATGGAAAATAAAGTTTCCATGAAGTAGGAATTTCTGCGGAGGGTGTTGAAGCTACGCAGATCCCACGACACGGCCAGGAAGAGAGTTGTAACTTCACGTGGTTGTTTAAATCAGTGCAAGGGAAGACAGCTAATGAGATTTGTATTTATCTTTTCATTTTTTAAGTAACGAGAGGAAAAGTTTGCAGCCCCTCTGTATTTCTAGGGGTTGGCTCCAGGGTTTTAACCGTTTACTGGGGTCATGGTTATTTCCCTTGCAATAACTGCCCTGTGGTGGGCCCCACGGACCCAGTCACGTCCCACCGGGGTTGTACGTGCGCTTGTAGAAGGTTGCTCTCATCGCAAGTTGTCTAAACAGATGTGAAAAAACTTAGGAGAGGAAAGACAGAGCAAAGGGCCTGTGGTTGCTTGGCCAAAGACACCCAGCAGGGCAGAATGGAGATGTTCCAACAGGAGGAGAAAATATGAGCTTAATAGCTTCAAGCACTGGGTTGAACGCGGTGTGGATGTTTCATAGTTCATAAGATGAGTCCGTTGGTGTCATCTTTCAAAAGGGGAAGCCAAAGTGACACCACAGGGTCCTAGAGAAGGGCAGGGGAACCACAGGAGCTTGGATAACCCCATCTCTCTGGCAACTCTGGGATGTCTCCTCCATCCCAAGGTGCTCACCAGCCTGCAGAGCCTCGCTGCATCCCAGAGCTGGTCCCCAGCATCTGAGCACACCCCGCTGTGTCCATGGGGAAAGGAGGAACCCATCCATGTGCCAAAAGCTTCAATCAAAGCAGCACCCCCCTCATTTCTCCTTAGGGAGCAAGGACTGGTTGAGTTAAGGCAGGGAGGAAGAGGGAGCAAAACGAGAGCCAACAGAGCTTGCTCATTTATTTGGGCAATGATAGTTTAGCTTTAAATATTTATAGTGCTTCCTAATGTACAAGTAAGTGTACTGGACTATATTCTGCGAAGACAATGAGCCTCTGTGAGCTCACTGCAAATATCATCGTCTCTTTGCTGCTAAATCTTTGATGAGAATTGGGGAAGACGGTGGATTTGTGTGTGTGTGTGTGTGCGTGTGTGCTGGCAGCGCTCGCAGTACAGGAGGGAAAATCCTGAAGAGCGTTCCTGCTCCGTAGGGTTTGGGAGCGCAGGGCTCTGCCCCAACCCCGTCCCCTCCTGCAGAGGCTGGGTGATGATGAGCGCGGCCAGAGCTCGTGGAGAGGAAGAGTTTGTCACACAGTGATAAATGTCAGAGCTGGGAGGGAGCCGGCACCTCGGCTGCTCAGGACATGGACCAGGATGGAGCACGTGAGGAGCTGGAACCACGTCATGGAATCAGAGAATCCTGGAACGGGTTGGGTTGGAAAGGATCTCAAAGCCCACCCAGTGCCACCCCCTGCCATGGGCAGGGACACCTCCCACTGGGTCAGGGGGCTCCAAGCCCCATCCAACCTGGCCTGGAACACCTCCAGGGATGGGGCAGCCACCACTGCTCTGGGCACCCTGGGCCAGGGCCTCCTCACCCCCACAGCAAAACATTTCTCCCCAAGATCTCATCTCAGTCTCCCCTCTCTCAGCTCAAAACCCTTCCCCTCATCCCATTCCTGCAATCCCTGGTTCTGCACCCACAACATCTCTTTGCACTTCAAAGCCTCCCTCTCCACAGGGTGCCAGGCTCTAATTGTTCAGTTCCTATTAATAAGATGCCTCTGATAGCAAAACTGCCCTGCAGGGTTATATTATCGTTATTGATTCATTATTAACAATCGCTTAGGCCAGGCTGAAGGTTTAGGCTGTGCTCCTCGTGCTTTGGAGAGCATCCAAGGAGAGGTGGAAATCGATGGCGAGTCTTTCCATTGACACAGCCAGGCTGTGCCGGGTGGGATGCACAGTGCAAGGTGAGGAAGGTGCTTCCCAGTGCCTCGAGCAGGGCTGGGACTGGGAATGTGTCCCCAAGGCTGGGGCTGGCAGGGTGTCCCCAGGCAGTAGGAACACCTCAGTCCCCAGCATCACAGCCGCACGACATGAGCTGCACCCAGAGCGAGGGATTTCCCCGGAGCCAGTGGGGAAGGGACACATTTATGGAGCTGTGATGAATTCCCTACGTGTATATTTATTACAAGAACTCAAAGGGGTGGAAAAGTGCATCACGGGGTGTTGGTATTTTTTGTGCAAAAGCTGTTAAACTTTTATGTTGCGCTGTAATGGTAAATGAAGTCCGCCCTGCAGTTTAAATAAGCTCTGATTAAATAATTTCCCCTTTCAGCTGAACTGCAAATCAGGGCCTTTCCCAAATAAACCCTGGCCTCACATCACAAGTGAACTGGGAATGCTGGGTCTCAGGGGGGAGTAACTGATGGATCAAAGGCAGCTGGAGGGGCCAGGGGACAGGCTGAGAAGGCTGAGGTTGTTCAGCCTGGAGAGGAGAAGGCTCTGGGGAGACCTTAGAGCAGCTGCCAGGACTGAAAGGGGCTGCAGGAAAGCTGGGGAGGGGCTCTGGATCAGGGGGTGCAGGGATGGGATGAGGGGAAGGGTTTTCAGCTGAAAGAGGGGAGATTGAGATGAGATCTGGGGGAGAAATGTTTTGCTGTGAGGGTGGGGAGGCCCTGGCCCAGGGTGCCCAGAGCAGTGGTGGCTGCCCCATCCCTGGAGGTGTTCCAGGCCAGGTTGGATGGGGCTTGGAGCCCCCTGATCCAGTGGGAGGTGTCCCTGCCCATGGCAGGGGGTGGCACTGGGTGGGCTTTGAGGTCCCTCCCCACCCAAACCATTCTATGATCCATCTGGGAGCCTGGTCCTCACATGTGCCTCAAGCCAAGTCCCTCCAGAGGGGTCCCTGCAGCCCCCTACCCCCTCTGCAAGACATCTACACCTCCTGTGAGGGAGGGGAACGCGTTGCCATCACACAATGAAAGTTGGGGCTGGAGAAGAGCAAGGCTTTGCCCTCCACCTTTCACAGAGAGCTGAGACTGGAATAATCCACAGATCATCACAGAGCTCGGTGCCAAGCTCTGCAGGGACCAGAGCAGCCTTTAAGTTGGGATGGGAAGGCTCCCATCGCTGCCCCCAGCTGCTCCATCGTTGTCCCTCTCCCACTGCTCAGCGCCTGAGGCGGCCGCATAATCAACCCAGCAAGGAACACGGACAATTTTGCAGGGGAAATAAAAATGTATCTATAATTAATGATCCTCCAAGAACACACGGCCCCTTATTAATGTAGCAATTTGGCGAAACATAATTTATGAGGCTCTGAGCTTAATCATCGACAAGATCCCAAGTCAGGCGCCCGGGAAGGGAGGGAAAGGGGAGTCGCCTGCTGTGATTGCGCATTCAAAGGACACTTGTAACATCCAGCTCTCTTGGCAGGAACAAAGCCCCTCATGATACGGCTGGAGATAACCCAAGACGAGCCTGGTGCAAGGGAAGGGGGAAGAAAGCAAATCCAAGCCGGCAGACAATCCATTTACAAACTCCGTTTACAAACATCCTCCTGGCAGGCACCGCGCTGGTGATAAAACCAATAGACCCAAATGTGCTCTGCCAGACTGTTCTGCTGTAGTCCTGCTCCATGGAGGGAGGAAGCACTTTCCTGGGGTGGCCCATATCTCCTGGAATCATAGACTCATGGGATCATTAAGGTTGGAAAAGAGCTCTCAGCTCATCCAGTCCAACCATCAGCCCAACCCCACCGTGCCTGCTAAGCCCTGTCCCAAAGTGCCACCTCTACACGTTCTTTGAGCCCCTCCAGGGGTGGAGACTCCCCCACTGCCCTGGGCAGCCTGGTCCAAGGTTTCACTGCTCCCTCATTAAAGAAATGTTTCCTAATATCCAGTCTAAACCTCTTCCAGCACAACTTGAGGCCGTTTCCTCTCTTCCCATCACTTTTTCCCTGGGAGCAGAGCCCAGCAACCACCTCACCATGATGTCCTCTCCAGGAGCTGCAGAGAGTCATGAGGTCTCCCCTCATCCTCCTCTTCTCCAACCTAAACACGGAGATCTCCACACGGAGATTCCTATCGGATAGCGTTTCCACAGGTTTCTCTGGGAAACACCTTTTTTTTTTTTTTCCCCAGGAAAAACAGAAAAACTGAAATATCGTCTCGGTTCTGAAAACGCATTCCTGCAGGTTCGGGTTTTTCAAGTTTCCAGTGAAAACCCTTGGCATATGTCGAGCAGCATATGCACCGCGGAGCGGGGGCGGGCAGCGGGCGCGAAGATATTCCCAGTCAGCACTGGAAAGGGCCCAATGCAAAACCATTCTGCTACAGCAGGAGCTTTTGCAAAATCATGTTCTCATTTCCCATTCCTTTCCAACCCCGGCTTTGGATGCTCAGCACTTGTGCAAAGCAATCCAAGCTGGGATGCCACATGCTCTTCCCCAGAGCTGCCAGAGTCCCTCTTTCCCAGTGAAGTCCCTCTCTTTGATGCCTGGGAGCTATTAACAATTAAACAAACGATGCTCTCTTATTTATTTCCTGTCTTGTAAAAGCTCTTGGAGACCCCAGGCAGAAGCCCACGGCTCGGAGAAGCAGCTTTAAGGTGCTGCTGTCTGTATTTAACAGCATAGCAAGAGAAGCGATGGAAACACACGTTCCTCCTGCACAGCATCTCTCTGCTTGCTGGGGTTTGTATTCATTTTAAGAGGGATAAAAAAAAGCCCCAGACCCTCAAGTGCGCGTGGGAAACTGCACGCAAAGTGGGTTTTACAGGTTGCTTCCCAGAATGTGAATGATCCCAGCAGAGCAGCTCCAGGAGGTCTCCCCCAGGTCTGTCCCTCTCGGGATGCGCTCGGCTTCGTCCTCACCATCGTTTCCCAGAGAGCCGGTAGAGAAACCCTTGAGTAGCCTTGGATTTGTCCCAGCCTTTTGCCCACGGATTTGAAAGCTCATTACACGGGGTAAGCGGCGCGGCCTGGCAGCCTCTGGGGGAGGAGGAGAGCGGGATAATCCCACCGCCACCGTCCCCACAAGCCAGCCTGGTGGCTTCACGCACACGAGGACAACCGAGCCACGAGCAGGACGATGCTTCCGCCTGCCCACCTCCACAGCAGAGCCCCCCGCTCAGCTAAAGCCCCCGTAGGCACCAGCTCAGCCGCTTCCTCAAATCATGCTCGGGTCTGATAAGCGTTTGAGAGCCTTTAAAATGATAATTGCACAGCACGGGATAAAGCCAGCAGCCGCCGTGTGAATATTCATGAGAGGGGGACCAGGGATGCTGCTGCTGCTTTCAAAGAGATGCGGGTGGTACCCCTCTGCCGGCCATCCCAGCGGGAGCCAGCCTGGCAAAGCATCCTTGCCACTCTGTACCACCTTGGGAAAGAGGATTCCCACTCAGCTATTAATTTGCCTTTCTGATCACCGTTAGCCCTCCCTCAAAGCGCTCCGTTAGCACCTGGCCTCCCAGAGTTTAAAGAGCAAGAGGTAGGAACAGTGAGCCCTGGCAGCCAAGAGGGCAACTGTGCCCTTGGGGGCATCCAGCATGGCATCGCCCGCGGGCGAGGGAGGGGATTGTCCCACTCTGCTCCGCACTGGGGAGGCTCCACCTTGGGCACTGGGAGCAGGTTTGGGTGCCAGAGGATCTGAAGCTGCTGGAGAGGGTCCAGAGGGGGCACGGAGCTGGGAAAGGGTTTAGAGGGGAAGCGTGTGAGGAGCGGCTGAAGTCACTCGATCAGTTCAGCCTGGAGCAGACTGAGCGGGGACTTCATTGTGCTCTGCAGCTTCTTCACACGGGGAGGAGGAGGAGGAGCAGGCGCTGAGCTCTTCTCTCTGACCCCAGGGAATGGCAGGGAGATGCCAGGGGAGGGTTGGGTTGGACGTGAGGGAAAGGTTCTTCCCCCAGAGGGTGGTGGAGCCCTGGAACAGCTCCCAGGGTGCCAACCTTGGCAAAGTTCAAGAAGCATTTGGTCAACACCCTCAGGGTCATGGTGTGAGTGTTGGGGTGTCCTGTGCAGGGCCAGGAGTTGGACTCAATGACCCTTGAGAATCCCTTCCAACTCAGGACATTGTGGGATTCTGTGATCCCAGAGCAACAGCTGGAGATGCTCAGAAACCCCGGGCAGGTCCCGCTCTTTGCTGCCAAGCGCAGCCTGTGAACACCCGCACGCGCCAGCCAGCGCTGCGGAGAAAAGAGCAGCTAATTAAACCCATCCTTGCTGCCGCTGACCCCGCTGCCGCTGCTCCGAGGGCTCTGACATCCGTAAAGAAAAGGGGCCATGAAATCAATTATCCCAAAGCCTGCGACAAGGAGCCTCTGGGAGCCGGGCGCTCGGCGCTTGGCTTGCCAAGGGGGCATCAGCACGGGCGGCGCAGGCGGCCCCGGGGGCTGCAAAATGCGCTTTCGGGATAGTTTAATTAGTGTGATTTATGTCGCCTTCAATTGATTGGGTCCCCAGAGCTTCAGGAATCTATCAGAGGGAACAAACAGCATCGACCCCGCGTTTCCAACCTGTGCTGGAATCCCAGCAGCTCGGGTGGTTGGTTAATAAGCAAACACCTTGCTCGTAAATACAGCGAGCGTGTGCCTGGGGGTGCAAAGGAAGGGAAGAAAAGGGTAGGGGTCTTTGCTACCCAAACCCCACCCGGGGCTGGTGTTCACATCCCACATCCAAACATAACCCACCGAGGCAGCCCAGGTGGACGGGGTAAGAGCAAAGCAGCCAAAAGCACTGATTTGCAGCCAAATCAGCCTCCAGCAAAGTCCTTGAGAACTAATAAAAAGGGAGGATTTTGCACCGTTAGCACAAGGAGATGAACTACTGGAAGTCCTGGTTGTCCCCTGCCACGACAGCCACACTGGGACACCAGTCACACAGCCCCGTTTGCTATGGGAGAAGCATCCTGTGGGTCCTCCTCAACCTTCAGGAGCACCAAGCTCTGTTTTTTGTTGTTGTTTGTGGCTGAGTTTCTCTCTTCTCTTGATCCTAATAAAAACTAAGTGAAAGCAAAATGAAAGCAAAAGCTTTGCAAGGGCGAGGACGGAGCGAGGCAATTAGTTTGTGCTCCTGAAAATTATTCACTAATTGTGCAAGGAGTTGTGTACAAAAAGGGAACTAAAAAAAGAGATTTAATTTGATTCTGGGAAGGGAAGGAGAGCGGAACGAGCAGCAGAACGCGGCTGAGTGCTAATGGGCTCGGTTGGTGCTCAGCTCGTCCCTGAGCAGGTTCTGCCTGGCAAATATGGGATAGAATCGACTCGTTTTGGGACTCTGAGCGAATTACCTGTGCGTGTGCAATTTCCTTCTCCCTACAGACCCTGCCCACAGCTCAGTGCAGCTCCCGGGCTGGGGGAGAGGCTTGGGGACAGCCTGGAGCTGAGCTACGGCACCTGGGAGTGGTGCCACTGAGGGTTCACTGGCAATGCCCTGATTTTGTAGATGAGGAAACTGAGACACAAAGACACGGGTGGACCCAGATCTGCCCTGCCCTGTGTGTGCTGGGCTGCTTAGGGTGGGGATAAGGGACAGGTGTGCAAACACCTGAACCCACGAACTTGCAATCTGGATTCAGATATTCATAATATCATCTCATAGAACCACAGAATGGGTTGGGTTGAAGGGACCTCAAAGCCCATCCAGTGCCACCCCCTGCCATGGGCAGGGACACCTCCCACTGGGTCAGGGGGCTCCAAGCCCCATCCAACCTGGCCTTGGGCACCTCCAGGGATGGGGCAGCCACCACTGCTCTGGGCACCCTGGGCCAGGGCCTCCCCACCCTCATCATGAAGAATTTCTTCCTAATGTCCAATCCAAATCTTCCCCCTTCCAATTTAAAGCTGTTCCCTCATCCTCTCCCTGCCTTCCTCGATCCAGAGCCCCTCCCCAGCTTTCCTGCAGCCCCTTTCAGTCCTGGGAAGCTGTTCTGAGAGCTTCTCCCCACCGACCAAGAGGCTGAGAAACAGGGAGCAAAGCCTACCCAGAAATGTCCCTGGGATGCTCAGGGAGCTCAGCAGGTGCCACGTGGCTGCCCGTGCCGAAGGTCTCGCCCGTGGCGCCAGGTAGTTTTGCAGGGTTTCTTTGGCTCGGCCTGCAGGAGGGAAAGCAACGACTTCTGTAAGGAACAAAGTGCCTGAGGGGAATCCAAAGGCCCCTTCGGCAACGCGCTGTGAGGCAGAGCCCGAACACGATAAAAGAGATGTGATTTTTCTGGAAAGTACTCAGTGCTCGTGGGGGAGGAGGGCTCCTGCGAGCGTGAGGCAGCAGGCTTTTGGGAAAACCAGTGCCAAGGTTTCCCCTGACTTCTTCAGGGCTGGGACTGTGATTTGTCCCCCGTGTCCCACCACGCATCCAACTCCTGCTTCTGGAAATCACTTCAGCCCTGTAAAACCCCAGCCCGAAGCCGACATCTCCAGACGCAGCTCTTGAGGCAGCGAGAAAGCTGTTGCTGTATCCGAGAGCGCGTCTGTATTGCTCCTCAGTTCTTAACAATCCCCTCCAAAGCCCTGCCAGAACCACCATGGATTTTGCAGCAGAAATACTGGATCAATCCCCACTACAGGAAAAAAAAGAGGCAGAGCAGCGCTGGAGCATCAGCGCCCGCATACGCGTGCCTCTGCCCACTTGCCATCACACCCTTCCCTCCTTCGCTCATCTGGCTCCTCCATCCTCAGCTCCCGCCTCCCAGCACCTTGGCAGCCAGGAAAACACCCCCAGCTGAGGGCTGACGCTCGCTCCCAGCACCCAGTGTGATTCCAGCTGGCTGTGGCTCTTCGGCTGCGCCGGCAAAGTCATGGGAAGCAGCCCCAAACCAACCCTTGCGGTGGCAGATGCTTCTCCCAGCCAGCTACAACGCCCCACCAGGAGAAGCCAGACCTTCACCCCGGGAGCCTTTCCTGGATCCAGACGCATCAATTAGTTTGCTCTACTCTGTTACATCGAACACAGATTTGTTATGGATGGGTTGAGGGATATTAGTAGTGTTATTCTGTCAATAACGGCACCAGGTCAACCGCGGGCGCTCAGCAACGCCGGCTCTGCAGGCGTCGCACGCAGGAGTGGGCGCACCTGTACTTGCACCCCAAAATCCTGTCCTAGCTGGCTTAGGGCTAAGCATAAACGCTGCAAGAAACCCTATCTGGGATCCTTTTTACTTTTCCAGCCTCTTCATTTAAAGAAGTGTTTTCCAACAGCCTTGCCAGTGGGACAGTAAAATGATCCCTGCTCCGGGCAGCAGCACCCAGAGGATGTTCCAGTGCCTGAAACAAAGGTGCCTGTGCCCAGGAAAAAGCCTGCTGAGCCCAGCTGGAATGGAAATGTCTGGTGAGAAACACAGGGAATAAAATAAAGAGTCAAGATCAATAAAAATGTTTCATTTCAACTCTTTCTGATGGATCGGAGTGCGCAGGGAGGGCTGCGTGATGGATGGGTTTATCGGGAAGGCAGCTCGATGGATAGGATCCCCTAAATTGAGTTGGGTGCGTTTGGGGTGATTATTTTTTCTATGACAGCTTTGTTTCTCCTGCTTTCACGTCCATCGCAGCCTCGGAGCCTGTCTCGCAGTGACAGGAACGATCAGGGCAGGGATGCAAAACACCAAACCAGGCACCCGGGAGCAGCTCTGCTTTGTTTAATTGCTTTTCCTTGAAGGTTAACTTTGGGGTTCTGTTCATCCTGGTCTCTTCGGTTGGGATAAGCTGTGGGTGATGGGAGGGTAACTCCTGTCCTGTGCCTGTCAGAGAGATGTTGTGACTGATCTTGAAGAGTCTGGTAACTCCAAATCACAAAATCATGGGATGGTTTGGGTTGGAAGGGACATTAAAGCCCATCCAGTTCCAACTCTGGACCCCTCCCACTTGGTCAAGCTCCAAGCCCCATCCAACCTGGCCTTGAGCACCTCCAGCCACCACTTCTCTGGGCAACCTGTTCCACCTGGTGACCTTGAGGGATGAGGAAAAAGTGCTGCTGTGTTTAGACAGCAGCGACATTAATCTCCGAGGTAGTTAATTACATGCTCGTTGGACTTGCTTTGTGCACTAATGCCACGCGCGTTACGCTGCTTTCAAAGCAAAGCCAGCCAGAAATCCATGTCATGAACAAAATTGCTCCTGTTCAGGTGAACGCACTCCTAAAATATTTAAACTACTCCCTGTCTGGGTTCCAGCTGGAGGCTTTGGGGGAGGCAGCAGGGTGGGGGTGGGCACAGGATGAAAGGTGTTGGTAAGAACGGGTATGTGGCTGGGGGAAAGCACAACCCTGCCGTGCCACCGCTCTCCTTCCCTCAGGTGTCACCTCAGGGCAGGTTTAGGGTGGGCTCAGATCCTTCCTCAAAGCATGTCTTGAGGCTGCAAATCAAGCAGAGTAACTTGGTTGTACAGCTCCAGTGCTCAGGACCCACCAGTCTCCCGTGGGAGCATCCGACCGGGGTCTTTCACCCATTCCCTGCTCCAAGGTGCCAGCAAGGATGGAGCTGTGAGGTTGACTCAGCAGCCACTCCAAGGCAGAAGCAGCCCAACTCATTCCTAGCCCCTGCGCACGGATTCGGTCACGTTTATCCCTGTTATTTTCCTGCCGTATCTCTTTTTGACGAGACCGATGACATTTCGGTTTGCTGAAAGCTTCAATAAAAAGCACTTTAGCCACTATCGCCTCCATCTCATTTCCAGTCAAATCCTACCACCTTCCCCCTTCCTGGATTAAAATAAAGGCGTGGGATGCCTGAACAGCCCATCACAGGCACAGCCCTGCCCGACACATCTCTTTGAGAACCCAAGGACAACAGATTTGTTAAATGGCTTGAAAATAACCCGAAGAGTGGTGGAAAAGCCGATCCCAGGCTGGGCATAAAGGGTGGGTGGTTTATACGGAGCCTCCTTTACGGGTATGAAATTGGATGGGGACACAAGTGCTGCAGATGCAGAGCTCAAATCTGCATCTCCATCCTCTGCTGTCACCCCAAATTCTAACTCTTGGAAATTATAAAAATGAAATAGTTTCCTTTCGGTGCCACAGCTGCTTTGAAAGTACTGAAACAAAACGATTCGACGTCACGGAAACATTTCAACAGCTTCTTGATCAGATTGTGCTTATTAAAAAACTATAAAAACCAGCATCCTAGGGAAGTTTCTGGATTTCGGATGTTTCCTTCGATTCAGAATGGAAAAGCTGGGTGCAAAAAGGGAGTTCCCAACCCCGCCAGCCCCTCTTGCCAGGGCTAGAGTTGATGTACCCTCCATGGAGCGAAGGTGGGAAAACAACCACCTCAATCAAACCCTCCTGTACTTTGTGCTTTGGAATTCCCAGGCTGCCCTCCGTGCTGTGCCAGCCAGGCTCCACCGTCCCACCGATGCTCATATTCCCAGGGATGGGGGGTTAAAACTTGATCTCCTTTTTCCCGTGCCAGGGAGTTGGAGAAATGAGTTTTCCTTGCAAGTTGAGCTGTCCCTTCTGCATTTCCATGTTGTGGCCGCGGCGGTGCAAAGTGGGGCAAAGCTGCAGCTCTGCCTGCGTCCAGAGAGCCTGAAAACCTCCTCAGCACTGAGATTCCAGCTGGGACAGCTCTGGACCTGCAGACACAGTCGATACCTGCGTGCGTTCTCTCCCCCTCCCAGCCAGCCTCTCCTGGCAGCACCTTTCTTCCCCTTTGTGCCTGAGATGCTCCGTGTCCTCTCCGTGGGGAGGGAGGACAAGCCCACTTGGGCTTTTCCCCCTGTAGCAACGTTTCTACTCCACCTTTTAGCTCCAAGTTCAGCGTTTGACCTTCAACTTGGGCTTCTGCACCGCTTTGAAGACAAAGAGTTTTTAACAGCCTTGAACCACGCAGTGGGAAGGAAGGAAAAAGGGCACAAAACGCCGAGTTGTTCCTTCAAACTTTCCATAAGGGAAAAAGCACTCGGGAAAAGCTGCCTTGAGCGAGCGGGGCCAAGCACGGCATGGGCAGAGGGGCCAGCAGGGTTGGTCCTCCCCATCCCCATCCTCACGCCGTCGTTTCCCCGTGCAGCGGCGGCGCTAAGTGGATGTCAAACGCCGGCAGAGCCGGAATAGTGGCACTTTATATTCACTTTGCACGGCTATAAATGACTGCAGAGCAATGGCAAACGAGGCCCCTGAGCCCTCGGGGCCGTGCTCGCGCGCCTGTGTTTGCTATCCAAAGCACAATAAACCACAACATGGGATTAATCTCGACTCCACATTATTCAGGTTCCTTGCTCGGGAAAGTCCTACAGGGCTGAGGCTCAGTGCATCTCATTTTCGTGCTTTGCCACTCACCACGGTATCAAAAGGTCCTTATTTAATGGTTGCTCCAATTTTATGCAGACAAATTGCCTTTGAACTCAAGGACTGTAAGGGAGGCTGCGGGTATTGCCAGGCTGGAAGTTTTGAGTCCTCAGGCATAGAACTAATCACAAAATCCCAAAATCCTCTCTTCTCCATGACTCAGTAAAGCTTCCAAAAGCTCCCACTTCTTTGCTCTTTCCCTTGCACGGCTCCTTCCTGCAGCTGATGAGACAGCACTAAATATTTAGTGCATCTCCAAGGGCTTGGAGAGGGGCTGCTTGCTTTGGCAGTACCCACCCTGGCTCACAAATGCCCATAGAGATAAATCCCCAGATACTCCTGAATTACCTGTTGAAGCCTGGACCTCGACACATGTAGGGTAAGGGATGAGAGGAAGAGGTGGGTGTTGGCCTCTTCTACCAAGTAACAAGCGATAGAATGAGAGGAAATGGCCTCAAGTTGCACCAGGGGAGGTTTAGGTTGGATATTAGGAATCATTTATTTTCTGGAAGAGTGGTGAAGCCTTGGACCAGGCTGCCCAGGGCAGTGGGGGAGTCTCCATCCCTGGAGGGGCTCAAAGACCGTGTAGAGGTGGCACTTTGGGACAGGGTTTAGCAGGCACGATGGGGCTGGGCTGGATAATCTTAGAGATCTTTTCCGTCTGCAGTGATCCTATAATTCGATGTACGCACCACAATCCTTCCCAGCCCTGCTTTCCACTGACACATCGCTCGTACCAGCAAGTTTCCCAGTGCAGGGCAGAGCACCTGAGCCTGCCCGTGTGGACACGGTCTGTAGAGGGAACGGAGACACGGAGGGAGGGGAATATTTCTCCTCTCCCCTTCCAGCCCACCCACTGAACTCCAGCAGCCCTGGGCATCCCATCAGGGTTATAATGGAATCACTGGAACGTTCCTGCCCACCTTTTCCCTGCAAGACTGGACCCTCGTGTTCTCTCAGGGAGGAGAGGACTGGATGGGTTTGTGTTTAGTCGGGGTTTTCCTTGCTCCCCTCCCAGCTGGGGAGAGAGGTGCCCTGACCCACATACCAGCTCTGCTGCTTTCAGGGATGAGCCCCGACGGCTCCTGGGGAACAAAACCAGGTCAGCCCAGCACCGCGGGCACCCCAGTTCTCCTCCCTGGCACCTGGGAAGGGAAAGTAGGGCAGAAGGAGGATGTGCCAAGTCCCCACGTCCCTGCCCCATCACAGCCCTGGCTCTGCCAGTATTCCCCATCCCCAAATTCCTGCCAAATCCTCCCAAAACCTTTGGGTAAAGTTATTTGGGGAAGACATCACTTAAGGCTACTGAACTAATTCCATATGGATGTGATTCCCCACACTCATCTGCTGTTGCATCTCTTGAAATGCCCTTCGACTCCGTGCCCCCCTTTCCCCTCGCCTCTTGCCGGAGCAGGCAGGGGAGATAAGGGGCAATTTGTATGCTTCGCAGAGACTTTGGGACATCGGGGATTTATTTTAATCCAGTCCATTAATCAATTTCTCTGTTGAAATTGAATTAACTGTCTTTCATCAGCGTTACATCCTGGGACTTGAAAACAGTCGGAGGCGCAGAGGAATGCAGATGAGGCGGCAGCACTGCCTGCACCCCTCAAAACCTGCCTGCACGCACAGCCCTGCCTGTATCCTCAGCCCTACCTGCATCCCTGTCTACTCTGCATCCCTGTATTAATCCACAGCCCTGCATCCCGATCTACCCTTTACCCCTGCCTACCCTGCATCCCCACCTGCGCCCTGCAGCAGCCCTGCCTGCATCCACAACCCTTCCTGCCCCTGCATTCCTGCCTCCACCCCAGCAGCCCTGTCTGTGTCTGCATCCCTGCCTTAATCCACAACCCTGCCTGCATCTGCATCCCTGCCTGCACCTATATCCCTGTCTACCCTGCATCCCTGCCTGTACCTGCATCCCTGCATCTGCATCCCTGCCTGCAACCCCTGCAAGCAGCACCAATGCCTCGGCTCTGCAGCAGGGCCTTTGGAACTTGCTGGGTCTCAGCAAGACACGACGAGGCTCTCATCAGCCCCTAATTGGGGAACGAAGGAGACAAGGCATCATCCCACAGCTCACGCAGGACTCCTCTCCCTTTCTTAACTAAGCAAATTCACCATCAACCCTCACTCTTTTCTATTCCTCTTGTTGGGGCAGGGTGGGGAATATTTGCTTGAAATGCAATTTAAAATGAAAGCAAATCAGATCTGGCTCCCTGATCCAAAGACAAAATGCTTATTACTCCGCTTTCCCTGCCGCTGGGATCTCTAATGCTGTGGAAATTTGACGGCGCTGAAAGAAACAGGTCCTCGCCTTTCTGCCTGGAAATCTCCTTTTCCCACAGCTCCTCACGGGATAATTGAAGGTAATTGGGGACAATGACGACTGTCAAGGACTCAACTTGAAGATGATCTCACAGCTGGAGCGTCTCCCATATGAGGCCAGGCTGGGAGAGTTGGGGTTGTTCAGCCTGGAGAGGAGAAGGATCTGGGGGGACCTTAGAGCAGCTCCCAGGGCTGAAAGGGGCTGCAGGAAAGCTGGGGAGGGGCTCTGGATCAGGGGGTGCAGGGATGGGATGAGGGGAAGGGTTTTGAGCTGAAAGAGGGGAGACTGAGGTGAGATCGTGGGGAGAAATGTTTTGCTGTGAGGGTGGGGAGGCCCTGGCCCAGGTTGTGCAGAGCAGTGGTGGCTGCCCCATCCCTGGAGGTGTTCCAGGCCAGGTTGGATGGGGCTTGGAGCCCCCTGACCCAGTGGGAGGTGTCCCTGCCCATGGCAGGGGGTGGCACTGGATGGGCTTGGAGGTCCCTTCCAACCCAACCCATTCCATGACTCTGTGAACGATTCATGCAGGGTCCTGGCACAGCTTTTCCCATCTTCTGTAGGTCACTACCGCCTCATCCTCACATCAAACCCCACCCAGAGACTCCTCTGCTACCCTTTTCTGCTCAGCTACCTCCATAGCTCGATCCAGCATCCACCCAGATCAATAGGAGCTCCTCTGTTCACATCATAGATATTGGAGCAGGGAGTAAATCTGGGCTCTGGATAATGGCTTTATTTTAATTAGTCTGCAGCCTTCCAGTCATTAGTTCTCAACAGCTTAACTCAGAGCGAGGTGAAACCAAGACCCCACTAGAGCATATTAGTTTGCTACCCTGGCCTAAAAAGCAAGGAATCACAGTAGAATTTGCAAAAGAGTAAAGTTGCTGCATTATTTAAAAATTTGCTGATGAATAATTTAGTCAAATGAGTCTGTGAATGTTAGACAGTATCACATTACAAAATAAATCAATTACAATATAGAGAAAAAAAACCCCTCTTTGCTTCATTGAAAAACACTGCAAAGGCAAAGAATATTCCCTTTATTTTTTTTTTTTAAAAAAGGGAGAGTTTTAAATAAGAATCTCTTACAATAACCGAGCTGCTGCCTTAAGCATCTCCTCAAAGCCACAGAAGGGAGCCCCCTGATCCAGTGGGAGGTGTCCCTGCCCGTGGCAGGGGGTGGCACTGGGTGGCCTTTGAGGTCCCTTCCAACCCAACACATCCCATGGTTCTACGATTCGGCCCCCGCTTTGCCCAGTTGCCTCTCCCAGCCCCTGCACCAGCACCAAAGCACCCAGCGCCTCCCCCAGCGCGAGTGCTGGGTACTTAGGGATCACCCCAGGGCATCCGTAAAGCCTACGGCGCTGGGAGAAGGCACCTCAGCACCCATCACGCTCCTTGTCTACGGTCAGGATGCTGAAAGAGCAGTGGGAAACCAGCACCCTCCTAATGCAGAAGCTCCTCGAAGCCAACAGCCACAAGGATATTACATATAAATATGTGTACAGCCCCCTAAATACGGGGACAAACCGGCAGCTGAGCAGCTCTGAAGTATAAAAGGAATTACATTTTCTGCCTGCCTGTGCAGAAGTTGGGTTTGGGGTGGTTATCGCTTTATTTGGGACTGGAAGGGTTTAGGAAGAGAGGGAATTAAGGCTCCCGAGGAGAGCGCCAGGCTGGGGCACCTGGGTGCTTAATGGAATCCTGAGAAGGGGTTAAAATGTTAAGCCCGTTGCTGCTGGTGG
Source organism: Neomorphus geoffroyi (assembly GCA_033558235.1). Lineage (NCBI taxonomy): Eukaryota > Metazoa > Chordata > Aves > Cuculiformes > Neomorphidae > Neomorphus > Neomorphus geoffroyi. The sequence continues at coordinate 1,796,755 of JAUMJM010000056.1, forward strand.
TAAATTGGTTGTTGGCTTGAGGAGCAGAGCTCTGCGCGTCCTTAACTCCTACGGTGCCTGAGGGCAGGGGGAACGACCGAGGGCAGGAGGAGCTGGGCTCATGGGGACAGCGCGCTCCTCTGCCAGGGTCCCCGCCATGCCCAGCTGGTGAAGGGCACCCAGCCCACAGGTCCTGGTGTGGCTCCAGCCAGCCCAGTGCCTACACAAGGGGTTGATGGGGAGCTTTGTTCTGCATCTTTTCATTTAAAGACAAAATGTTTTATTTCCAGCCTTTGCTTCCTCCCATCAAGGGTGGTTTCCCCCTCATCTTCTTCCCTCCCTCCTCTATTTGTGGTTCATGAACAACCTCTTTCTGTTGAGCTCTCTGTCCAGCTCTGGCCTCTCTCCTCTCTCCGCCCCAGGCTCCTTTGTTATTTATTCTTGAGCCCTGCCTCAGTGGGGCGTTTGCCAGCTGCTTGGAGCCTGCTTTTCTTGTGAGCATGGAGGTGCAGAGGCTGGGAGGAACACAAGGCTCCCAGTAAAAGACTCACTGTCCCCTCCATCACTGCCCAAAAATCAGCTCAATTTCTCCCCGGAGCATCCTCAGCAGGCTGGGGCGTTGGATTCTCTCTTATCCCAGTGTCCAGTAGGCCAGGTTTTAAAAGGAAATATGACAAAAAGGAGAACTAGTTCATTCTAGAACAAATGGGAGGGGGATGTTCCTCACCAGGTTCATCATCACAACGAAGAAAGCGCAGTTTATGTGCAAACCCGTTGGGAAAAATAAAAGGGGTGTCTTGGAGCGACTCAGGCAGCCGGAGCATCACCTCTTCCATGGGGCAAAGTGCACTCGAGAAGCACAGAGCTTCACTTCTGCCCCAAGGAATGGGCCCGGCACCCACAAAGCTGAGATCAGGGGAGAGCAACGCTGCGGGAAGGAGGAGGCCTTTGGCTCTTTTTCCTGATGGAACAGAATAAGGCACGGTGATCGTATTAGCTTTTACAATTGCTTTCTGCTGGCTGACCACATCCTGATAAAGCTCCAAGATGTATTACCAGCTACCGAGGAGGGAGAGGGAGGCTGCTGGGGCTTTAAAAGTCTCAAATCTCCTGTTTTTTCTGGTTCGCAGAATCCTAAAGGTTGGAAAAGACCTCTAAGAACAAGTCCAGCCGTCAGCCCAGCCCCACCGTGCCTGCTAAACCCTGTCCCAAAGTGCCACCTCTGCACGTTCTGTGAGCCCCTCCAGGGGTGGAGACTCCACCACTGCCCTGGGCAGCCTGGTCCAAGGCTTCACCACTCTCTCAGTGAAGAAATTGCTCCCAATATCCAATCTAAACCTCCCCTGGTGCAACTTGAGGCCATTTCCTCTCATCCCATCACTTGCTACTTGGGAGACCAACACCGACCACACCATAACCCCCTCTCCAGGAGTTGTGGAGCTCACGTGGCTGTCTGGGAGAAGCACCGGGAGAGATCAGGTGCCAAGGAGATGCATAAAATCCCACGATGGAGGTGGAAATTTTGAGCCAGACCAGCTAAATCACCAGCACCCACCCAGGGTGCTCAAAGGACTTTCTACAAAGTTGACTCTGCCCTTTCTGACCGGGGGATTCTCAGCAAAGCCAGATCACCCCAAATAACCCAGGCTGTCTATCCTGCGTGAGGCTGAGCCGAGGGGTTGCAGCTGAAGAGCGCAGAAAGGAGGCTCAAAACCCTGCACTGAGCTTCTAGAGCTGGGCTTAAGGGTGCTCAGAAAGACCTCCCAGGGACAAAACCAGGCAGGGATCTCCCTTTCTATTCCCACACCAGCATCTCTGTAAGGGAAACGGGATCAGGACTGAGCATCTTAAACAAATTCCTTGGGCTTTCTGGAACTGCGGGAGAAATAGGCTTCTCTTGAGTTAATTAAATCATAAGAGGAAATGATAGTGTGGATAAAAGCAGCAAGTGCGGAGCGGCTGGGAGCTGCTGCGACCTGCGCTAATGACGGCTGATTTTGCATTAGCACGACTGCCTTCGGTGAGCAGACAGAAATATGCTGAAGCAGAGGCTTTTGTCAAGCTTGGGCCAAACCCCATCTGTGAATAATTGAACAATATTCACGTCGGAGGAGTCAGCAATTTAACGCTGGCTTCCTCCGCAGGCTGGGAGGAAAAGGAATGGCTTTTGGAAAGGGAGAGGAGACAAAGGCAGCCCCGCGTGGTACGTCAGCACCTGGAAAATGAGACGTGCAAAGGTGATGCCGGGACCTCGTGAGTTCATGCATGGGCAGATCCCACCGTACGATGGCCAAGGATGCGGCAGCGGATGGGAGAGAAAGCCAAGAGGAGGAAGAAGGCGGAGGGGGAAGGGTGATAGTTGTGACAGCAGCTTCTGAATCCTGCATCATTTTTCTCCCCTGGAAAGGTCGGAGACAGCCAGCCCTATTAACAAGGACCTTTGGTGGAGAAAATTGCCTTGTGAGAGGGCAATTTCCAGGAGTGACACTCTATTGATTGCATTGACTGCCCACTGGTGTCATTTAGAGACCAGAGGCTGCCACCCCAGTGCTTCATCCCATGCCAGCCTCCTCCCAACACACCGTGACCCCGGGCAGCCTGCCCTCACCCTGCTGCTTCACACCTTGCTGGGGGAAAACACAGAAATAACAGGAAAATTGCTGGGGGGGGGGGGGGGGGGGGGGAAGAAAAGGGGCATGGGACAGAGCAGGGGTTTAATGTCATCAGCTAAAATCAGATTTTTCCTGCTCTGCTCCACACTGGGGCAGCCCCACCTTGGGCACTGGGGGCAGGTTTGGTCACAACGGGATAAAAAGGATCTGAAGTGACAGGAGAGGGTCCAGAGGCGGCCACAAAGCTGGTGAAGGGTCTGGAGGAGGAACAGTATGAGGAGCAGCTGAAGTCACTCGATCTGTTCAGCCTGGAGGAGACTGAGCAGGGACTTCATTGTGCTCTGCAGCTTCTTCACACGGGGAGGAGGAGGAGGAGCAGGCGCTGAGCTCTTCTCTCTGACCCCAGGGAATGGCAGGGAGATGCCAGGGGAGGGTTAGGTTGGATGTGAGGGAAACGTTCTTCCCCCAGAGGGTGGTGGAGCCCTGGCACAGCTCCCAGGGAAACAGTCACAGCCTGACAACATTCCAGCAGCATTTGACCCTCAGCCCCACGGTGTGGGTATTGGGGTGTCCTGTGTGGGGACGGGAGTCGGACTCCATGACCCTTGTGGGTCCCTTCCAACTCAGGGCGTTCTACGATTCTATGATATCTCTTCCCCCTGAATCTCTGTAGGTTTTTGTGCCAGAAAGATGAGGAGAAGCCTGGACTCCCATGGGCTGCTTTGGCCCCGGGAGACCCAACCAGAAGAGGCCTTGGGCAAGCCCTGCTCCTCATGCTGAGATTTGCCCACTAGCCCCAAGCCCGAGGGCAGCACGGTGATGCTTGGCTTTCAGAACCATCCCGCCCACCCAGACGCCTTGGCAAGCCTAAAGGCTGAGCTGGGAAACCAAACTGCTGCGAAGAAAGCGATGGGAGGGGATGCAAAGGGTTTGCAACATCTTACAGAAAACACTGGGAGAGGCAAACATTTCATCTTTGAAAGAATCCCCGCTCTCATTTTCAAAACAGTTCTTGACCTACAAAGCAACATCAGTGAAACTCTTCGATTGTTTCTTTCTGGCGTGTTTTCAGCTAAAAAAAAACCTGTCATGGCTTTTGCACTCCTGAAGCTCCAGTTTCTTGACAAAGCCCCCCAGGAACTGAGTGTAACCAGTTTCCCCCTGGGCCACACGCACCGTTTCCCACCACCTTTAGTGGCCCAGCAGAACACACAACTCGCTCAGCTCTGGCTCCTCAACAGGGTTGCAAATCTGAGGTAATAATAGTGTGAACAACAGTAAATCTTCGCTGCGATGTTCGAGGCTGACATTTCTCCAGCAAACACAAATTTGTTTTTCCCCTGAACAACCCTGTTTGTAAATAAAGACATCCCACCCTCCCCGTCCTCCTGTTCATCGCACTTGAGGCTACACGACAGCCGAACAAAGCGGAGAGAAACAGTTGGCAACTTCCCAAAGAGCAGCAGTGAAGACAGCGTGGGGTTAAATTGCCCAGGTGAGCCCGTGGTGCAGCATCACCACTACAGTTCCCATCAGAGAATCACAGAATCATTAAGGTTGGAAAAGACCTCTCAGCTCACCCAGTCCAACCGCCAGCCCAGCCCCACCGTGCCTGCTAAGCCCTGTCCCAAAGTGCCACCTCTACACGTTCTTTGAGCCCCTCCAGGGATGGAGACTCCCCCACTGCCCTGGGCAGCCTGGTCCAAGGCTTCACCCCTCTTTCTGTAAAGAAATCATTCCTGATATCCAATCTGAACCTCCCCTGTCACAACTTGAGGCCATTTCATCCCATCACTTGTTAGCTGGGAGCAGAGCTCAGCACCCACCTCACCACCCCCTCCTTTCAGGAGCTGCAGAGAGCGATGAGGTCTCCCCTCAGCCTCCTCTTCTCCAGGCTAAACATCCCCAGGGCCCTCAGCTGCTCCCAGAACCCCTGGGCTCCAGCCCGTTCCCTTCTCCAGACACTCCAGCCCCTCAGTGTCCTTCTTGGAGTGAGGGTCCCAAAATTGATGGCAGGATTTGAGGTGCAGCCTCACCAGTGCCAAGTCCAGGGTGGGGATCCCTTCCCTGCTCCTGCTGCCACCCCATGGCTGAGCCAAGCCAGGATGCTAGGGGCCCTCTTGGCCACCTGGCTCCTGTTCAGCCATTGTAGACCACCACAGGTCCTCTTCCACTTGACACCTTCCCAGCTCGTGGAGCGGTAGGAGCCCCACCAGCTTCAGCCGATGTCCTTATCTCGCAGGAGTTGATACAGTCCTGGAGATCTATTTTTTGAGCTCATCATTAGCGCTGTCATCTTTAAATAGGACCCTCCTCACAAATACCTTCCTGTTACTTCCATTTTTCCCCCTAATATTTCTTTCCATTAGCACAAACCCTCACAACAAAGCCTCCTCCTCTCCGGCTTCACCCCATGGCACCCAGGGTGCTCCTTGCCTGCAGTGATTTGGGGCAGCAGAGTTGCAGGAGCCCAGATCTTGGGGCCAGAGTGAAGAAAGAGGCCAGCAAGGAGCTCGCAAGCAGGGAAGCCCAGGAGAGAGAGCCAAGCACATCCAAGGAGACACCTCCCCGCTTTACTGGCAGCGGCACAGGCTCCGAAAGGAGCTGTGCCCATCCCTGGGGAGGAGAGGAGCCAACCTCTATCACCCCACTGCTGGGACCTCAGCAAAGCCAGGATCTGCAGGCAGCAGGGAGCGGTTGGAGAGGCTGCAGAGCCCGGCAGGCGAGCAAAACACAAGCAAGTGCTCTCCAAGAAAGCATCTGGGCTCCAGGCTCGCTGCCCATTTTTCAGGCTTCTTTGCAAGGCACGGCACAGCGAGGCAGGAGCGTTATGTGCTCAAGCTACCAGAAAAGCAGGGAAATGGAGGGGATGGCAGATTGAACGATGGCTTGGCCAGAGCTGTGCCAGATGCAGGAGGGCCTGCAGGGAGCCCGCGTTGGAGACAGACGGTGGCATCCCCGGGACCTGCTCTTTGGGGCTGGCATCATCCAACATCCTTTCTGCCGTCCCCAAGGGGCACGGGCTGGGTTGCTCGACTGCCAGCAAACACACCTAAGGATTAGCGAGCGATTAGGAACCGCTTTGAAAATTTAAAAGCACAAGAGAAGTGATAATTATTTAATAAGGAAGAGTAAGAATGAAAAGCAAGCAGCACAGAGCAGCCAGGATGCCGAAGTCCAGATTTTTAGCAAAGGGATGGACAGCCTACACTGATCCTTCTGTCCTCCCCCCACTGCCTGAGCTTTTCAGGCTGCACAGCCCCGATCCTGATCAATATTCTGTTAAACAGGGAAGAATCCCAAAGAAGAAAGGTGGGCGAAGCCTGCGGGATCCACTGGGAGACGTGGAGCAAAGAGCAGAGCCCGTGGGACGCAGCGCTGGGGGGATGCCAGGGTTTTCAGGAGCTGCTACAGCATTAATAGTGATCCCAACGCCAGCAAACAGCATTCTCAGTGTTTTGAGGCACACAGAGATGACAGGCAGGGCAACCACTGCATCTCCCTGGGGTCCCAGCAGCCAGAGCAGAGGGACCCCCCCCATAAGAATAGCCCCCACCCCACCCCCAAGCTCCCGCTGCACCAGTGCAAGTGTTGGGATTTGCAATCCCCCTCCCCACAGCATCAGGGAGAGCGATGAAAAGCAAGAGGGGAGCGATGCACACGAGGCTCTGTCTACTCCTATAAACTGCTCCCATGTGGGGAGCCTCTGCAGGGTCCCTGAAGACCTGGGGAGATGTTGAGCTGCCCAATTTGGCTGCATCTGTCACCAAATTCTGCAGCCACTGGAAGGGACCCAGTGCAAGGTGTGCAGCCACGCTGGAGCTTTGCACCTGGCTTACAAGTTGATGGGGCTCAGAGCCATAAAACCCACCCTGCTGAGGCTTCCCATGCTGCATCTCCAGGCTGGGAATTGCATGGCCCAGAAGAAATCAATTATCCAGCCCAGGAGGGATTGCAATTCCCATGCATGTATGCAGGGCAGGCTGCAGCTGACGTCCATCCCATTCCCCTGCTGCAGTGAGGAAGATGAAGGGCTACGTGGGGTGACGAAGGTCTGACCCTCTCTGGAAAACAAAGAAGCTGGATCCACCACCTTCTCTTTGTGGGAAAATCCACTTCAGCACATGGAAATAATTAGGATAAACATAAAATTAACATGTTTCAGCCAGATTTGATGTGCTCCCCCTCCAGACAGATGCTTTCCCATCCTCAGCATCCAGCCTTGGCTGGGAGCTGCCGTATGGATTTGATTCTTTCCCTGGAACTTGCTTTATAACACACGTAGAAAATGAGTTCTTTTCACTGGGGTCCAAAATTTGCCCTGGCTCCGCGTTTCCCTTTGACCCATCCTGTTTTCCAGCGTAATTATGGGAATAATGACACCCCACTATTGAGTTCCTGATAACTATTTGAGAGAATGAAGCTCATTTCTACAGTAAAGTTTTTCCCAGGCCTTGGCAGCCCAAGGAAGGTGGCTGAAACAAGGAATAATCATATTTTCTGCTGGCACTGAGATAGCTGATCCTGGATCCAGGGCAGCACCAGGGAGCAGGCAGGATTGGGTCACCAGAGACCATGTCCATCACCCAAGCAGAGAGCAAGCAAAGGGCAATCTCTCATTATAGAACCATGGGATGGGTTGGAAGGGACCTCAAAACCCACCCAGTGCCACCCCCTGCCATGGGCAGGGACACCTCCCACTGGATCAGGGGGCTCCAAGCCCCATCCAACCTGGTCTGGAACACCTCCAGGGATGGGGCAGCCACCACTGCTCTGGGCACCCTGGGCTGGGGCCTCCCCACCCTCACAGCAAAACATTTCTCCCCAAGATCTCATCTCAATCTCCCCTCCTTTCAGCTCAAAACCCTTCCCCTCATCCCATCCCTGCACTCCCTGATCCAGAGCCCCTCCCCAGATTTCCTGGAGCTCCTTTCTGTACTGGGAGGCTGCTCTAAGGTCACAGCATCACAAAGCTGGAAAAGACCTTTGAGATCGAGTCCAACCTATGACCCAACAACACCTACTCATCATCCAAACCACGGCACTAAGTGCCTCATCCAATCTCCTCTTAAACACCTGCAGGGGTGGTGACTCCACCACCTCCCTGGGCAGCGCATTCTAACAGCCAATCACCCTTGCAGTGAACATGTTTTTCCTCATGTCAAGCCTAAACCTCCCCTGGGGAAGCTTGAGACCGTGTCCTCTTGTTCTGTCACCCGTTGCCTGAGAGAAGAGACCAACCCCTGCCTGACTACAGCCTCCTTTCAGGCAGTTGCAGAGAGCAATAGGGTCTCCCCTGAGCCTCCTCCTCTCCAGGCTGAACAACCCCAGCTCTCTCAGTCTGGCCTCGTACAGGAGGGGCTCCAGCCCTCAGATCATCTTCATGGCCCCCTCTGGACTCACTCCAACAGGTCCATGTCTTTGTTGTGCTGCAGGAGATTTACCGAGATGCTGGTAGCACGAGAAATTCACTACAAAACAGCTTGCAGGTGAGTTTGAAGGAGAGGTTCCTCTCTTCCTTGGTGCAGAGCTTCAGCTGGGTGGGTTTTGCTTGGAAAAGCCTTCTCCAGGACATCCAGCAGGTTTGCTCACTCAGAGTTTCCCCCTCCAAGGGGCGCCAGTAGAAATATCAGGCCCTCATGGGGAATTTTGACGCACGTTTCCATCGCAGAGAAGTGAAAGCAATGGCAGCTTTAGTGGAATATAGAGCCAAGGGGAAAAAAAATATTAAATCAATCCAGTATTGAAAGGCTCTTTTTCCAGAATTAGGATTCAAGTGAAAACACATTTAAATAGCAACATTTCCAAGCGATGCGTAAAACCACAATTCCTGTGCGTAGGAAGGGAAGAAAACCCACAAACCCCAAGTTTCTTTCTCCGATTCGATGGCTCCAGCCCAACAGTGGAGATGTGAACTCAGTGGGAAAACAGGAGCGTCCAGGCAGGAGGCCAGGTGCCAGGGTGATGGCCAAGCAAGGAGCAGGGGGCATTTTCCTCTGCCTTCCCGCAGGCTGCCCATCTTCCACGGCTCTCCTGGGGCACCCAGCGACTGTTGGTTGTGTCAAGAAGCTGCTGCCACGTCCTCCCCAGGCAGGGATGGTGTCTGAACCGCCCTGCCTGCAGCGCTGTCTGTTCAGCTCTTCGGGGAGAGCCGGAGCAGCGGCAGCAGGTTTAGAAACCTTAAATAAATCAGCACGGCAGCTCAAAGCAGATGAAGTCGCAGACGGTGCTCGCTGGCGCACGGTGGGAAATTAAAATTGATGCTCAGGTCCCAGCTCAGCAGAGCTGCTCTGACCCACTTGCAGGAGGAAAACTTGGTGTAAAGGGCCTGTGGGATGCTCTGTGCTTGCCTAACTCCTGTGAGCCCGGCTCGTTCACACCATCCCAGCCTCTCCCTGCTTTACAGGGAGTGAGAGACCCCAAAGCCAGGGAGATCACAGCATTAATGAGGTTGGAAAAGACCTCAAAGGTCATCAAGTCCAACCATCAGCCCAACACAGCAATCACGGGGATTTTATTCAGGAGAGCTCTGGATTGGAGCAAGAGGGAGATGAGAGCCTCAGTCCTGCACACATCAGGGTGAGAGCACAGAAAATTCGCAGTAGACGTTTCTTTCTAAGACTTAGGGCACAGAAATTACTGTTCTCCTTGTGAGGGGCCTCCATCACTAACAGTGGGTATCACAGCTTTGAGATATAGAATGGTTTGGGTGGGAAGGGACCTCAGAGCCCACCCAGTGCCACCCCCTGCCATGGGCAGGGACACCTCCCACTGGATCAGAGGGCTCCAAGCCCCATCCAACCTGGCCTGGAACACCTCCAGGGATGGGGCAGCCACCACTGCTCTGGGCACCCTGGGCCAGGGCCTCCCCACCCTCACAGCAAAACATTTCTCCCCAAGATCTCATCTCAGTCTCCCCTCTCTCAGCTCAAACCCCTTTCCCTCGTCCCATCCCTGCACTCCCTGATCCAGAGCCCCTCCCCAGCTTTCCTGCAGCCCCTTTCAGCCCTGGGAGCTGCTCTAAGGTCTCCCCAGAGCCTTCTCCTCTCCAACCCCAACTCTCCCAGCCTGGCCTCATACAGGAGGTTCTCCAGCCCTCGGATCATCTCCGTGGCCTCCTCTAACACATCCAGAGTGAATCCAGAGGAGCATAAAACACACTTAAAGCAAGCCCATCCCTGGTCTTGTGTGACCATTCGTGGCCCTGTGTGTGGATTAGTCTCACAATAAACACCACAGCCTTGCCAGCTTCCTAAAATTTACCTGTAAACTGCCTCCCCAGCAAAAACACAATCGTAATACAATGCTCTTTCAGCTTTGCTTCAGCCTCACCCACAGCCTGGGAGGGAACTGGGGTGGAGTGGAAAATAAAACATTAAAAAAAAAAAAAAATTGCAAGAGGCAGAGAGGAAGGGGAGGGAGGCTCTTTTCATCTGTATAATAGCCTGTTTCTGACAAGGAGCCTCTGTTCTCCTCCAGTGGAAAGCTTTTAAGAGCCCCAAGAAGGACAGGCAATTACAGGAAGGTTTGTGTACCTGACGGGGTGTTGTTACGAATCACTCATTGGTGTCCCGGGCGTTTTGGAGTGTGGTCGTGGTGGGGCTGATTGGAGAGGGTTGGATCCCCTCGGCAGCCCGGCCGCGCGCCCCACTTGTGCCCCGGTGCTAATGGTGCATTAACTCCTGGAGATGGGCGAGATGGAGGGCTCTGCAATTAGTGAGTGGCATTAAAGCTGTTCATCAGGTGCACTCGCAGCGGCGGCTGGAGGGGAAGTTAATGCTCATCAACAAAAAAAGCACTGAGAGCTCTAAAGGGCAAACCTGGGAGAGAGGGGAAGTGCGTTAATGAATTCGGTCATTGCTGAAAGAGCAATTGAGAGCTGTCCCCACATCCTGCCTGGAAGGCTTGAGCACCAGTGGTGGCACCTCTGTGCGGCTCTGGGGACAGGTCCCGCTCTTCAGAGGGGCTGAGGGAAGGATGGGTGGGTTTATGGTATCAAACACTTGTCGGAGCCCAGGTCTGTATGAGAAAGCAGGACCAGGGATGCGGTTGTGCCCCAGTACTCGGCATTGGTGAGGCTGCACCTCAAAAACCATTCTATGATTCCATGATGCACGTGCTACCAGCTGGCAATCCTCAAATACCTGGAGCAGCGTGGGATGAGCTGCGTCCCTGCTGCCCATGGACACGATGACACACGGTGCCCAAATCCTCATGCAATGGCCAAGAGCTCTTTGGGGCAGACCCGGGTTCCCGAGGGCTCTTTCTTTGGGCAGACCCGGGCCACCAAGAATGCACCATCCAGAGCATCACCTGGGTTCAGAGCCCCAGGTGTACCCAGCACCCCACTGGCACCAGCAACACCTTTGGGAGCCTCATTTGTAACCGTGCCCCATCCTCAGCAGCGTGGGATGACGGCGAGCGGAGGAGCTTCAAAACAAACCCATGGAAGGCATTTCAAACAACTCCCTTCCCATCTCCTGGAGATCAAACCGCCGGCGCGGAGCAGCTCTACTGACTCATAACGCTTCATTAGCGATTCGCCAGCAATTAATTCATCTCTCGAGGATGTTCGGTCACTTTAATACACGGAGAAGCTGATTTTCATCTCGCTCACGCTGGCTTTGTGTTAGTGCAGCTCTGCTGATTTCAGCGGGACCCGGCTGCTTTGCGAGGAGCCATCCTGGCACCTTCTCCTCCTGCCAAGAACCAGCTCCTCCGTGCAGAACAGTGGAAAAAAAGAGCCCTGCATTCAACCAGCCTCTGCTCTCCCTCTGATTTTCTGCAGCTTTCTTTAAAAGAGCTGAGCCTGGTGACTTTCCGAGGTGGGGAGAGGATGCTCGACAGGCTTCTGGTTTGATCCAGACTGACAATGCTTCCGCTTCGCCGATGTTTGTATCAAGTACCACAAGGCAAAGGAAATCAGGATTTTCCTTTTGAATCAGTACTTACCGCGCTTGCAAGGAGCGGTCGGGGGCACTGAACGGGAAAACCATTTCATTCTCCCTCGAAATAGTCCATTATGGGGCTGCTAAGCACAAAAAGCAGCTACACCTCAACTCACTGCCCACCCCCAGCCCCACCTCCCCCTTAGAGCAACCTCTCCAGGTAAAGAAATGCCTGGAATAACCCCTGGGGTGCAAAGGATTCACCGGGCACTCAGAAAAATGGATCCTAGGAAGAAACGACATGGTGTAGTTAACAAGTAGGAGTAGGTGTAGGTGTTGGGTCATAGGTTGGACTCGATCTCAAAGGTCTTTTCCAACCTTACGATACTGTGATACTGTGAAATACTTTGCTGTGAAGAGTGGAGGCTCTGCCCAGAGCAGTGGTGGCTGCCCCATCCCTGGAGGTGTTCCAGGCCAGGTTGGATGGGGCTTGGAGCCCCCTGACCCAGTGGGAGGTGTCCCTGCCCATGGCAGGGGGTGGCACTGGGTGGGCTTTGAGGTCCCTTCCAACCCAACCCATCCCATAATTCTATGAAAAGCAGCAGGGAGGTGGGAGGCAGCCCCAGCCAGAGGTGCTGCAAGCTCAGGGCTGCCAACACTTTCCTAAGGGAGGATTTCAGAGCGACCCCAGCCCAAGGTGCCTCAGATTTTTGGAGGAGTGGGAGAAGATGCAGGCAAAGGGAAAGTCAGCCTTGGTCAGCAGAGGGGGAAAACAGACACAGAGTAATTATACATGTAAATATACATTTTAAAACAACAAATCCATTAAAAATTGATCTTCCTACCAGGCCAGACACCACAGCCCTGCTCAGCCACAGCCCCCCTGCCACTCCAGTGGGAAATTCGACCTGCAGAAGAGCCAGGCTGCCACAACCAGCCTTTAGGGTTATAAAACTCTTCTTAGCAAGTCGGAATTTGGGGCCTGAAAGGACTTGACAATGTCCTTTTATTTCCCCTGCTGTCCCCAGAGGAGCTGGCACTGAATAGATGTCCTCTTTGATTCAGGGAGAGGATTCTTCTCTCTGTCTGCAATCGCCTGCAGTTTGCTGGTCGATGCTTCCCAAACGCAGCAGCGGGGTTTGAAAGGAAGAGGATTCCCAGGGTGGGCTGGGACAGAGGTGAAAATTCAAGGAGGGGGATGCTCAGACATATGAAAGGTGCATCCCCCTCAGCCTGGAGGGATGCAGTGGCCCCGAAACCCCCAGCCTGGAGGGATGCACCAATCCTGATACCCCCAGCCTGGAGGGATGCACCAATCCTGATACCCCCCAGCCCAAAGGGATGCTCTTTATACAATTTAAGGACCAAAGCCACAGCTTTGCTGAGGTTTTCCCTGGCTTTGGATGCTTTACATGGATGTGGGTTGGGTTCTGCACCCCTGTGCAAGAGCCTCAGGCTCTCATCATCTCATCCTGTCCCTGCCTGCCAGCCCCCATTTCTCTATTTTTGTGTCTTTCCTTTGTTCCGCCTTCTCTCAACACTTCCCCCCACTTTTCTTCCCCATATGTTACTTTAGAAGAAGAAAAAGTTGGGATGAGAACCCAAAAGAGAGAGAATATTCAGAGCTGGGTGTTTCAGGAAAAAAAACCAAACACAAACCACAAACCAAACCAACCAGGATTATTTTTAACAGGAATGGAAACAATTACCACCCTAATGGAAAGCTATAATGAAGATTAGCTTGGGTGTTTTTCTACCAGTAACTGCTTCCATCATGAGGGGGAAAAGCAAAACCAAAGAGAAAAGGGCAGTTTTTCTCATAACTTTAATTTGCAGTGATTTTCCTGCGAGACTCCGCCAGCTCCACGCTCCTCCGGAGCAGCGGCACAGTTGGAGGCTCAGCCATGAGCACCTTGCTATGGGGCGAGGAGGGTGCCCACCTCGGCTCCGGGCTGGGCACAAGGAGGGCACCTGGCAGAGGAAGGTTTGGAGGAGGAGGACAAATGGGCTGGACTCATGCACAGACTCCTCTGCCGAGCCAGGCAACCTCAATCAGCTCCCATTCATCCTCTCCCCATGCCCTGGGCTTCTTCTGAAAGCCCTTTAATCATTTCTCTTATCTTCTGGATGAAAAGGCAGTGGATAAGGACAGCGGGGTCTTCTCCACATGCTGGGGGTGAGAGGAGCACAGCCAGGATGGGGATGCAGGATGGGTGACACTGGAGGGTCTATACCCCTCCAAAAATCAAAATGCTCCTTCCCATTGGAATTCCTGAGTGGACAATAAATTTCTTGCCCCTGAAGCTCACCAGGGACGCTAAACCTGAGCCTTGGCACCCACTAAACTGGAATAACCGAGGGTGGCTGCGTGCAGTGAGCTCTCACCCAAATCAGTGCCTCCCACTTCCCACCCCATCCACGCTCACCCTTCCTCTCCTGTCCCCGATCCCCCAGTCCCAACCTCTCCAGGTCAGCTTCTTTAGCACTTCAGCATATTTTCAATGTGAAATAAATGTTATTTTCTCCCATGCCGGAGCCCAATTCATCTTCCTGTCAGGGGAAATCGCAGGGAGAGGGAGTCAGCGGCAGAGCACTTACTGCTTACGCGCAGAAAAAGGGATAACGCAGCTGCTCGCACAAATCCTGCCTTCCTTGTTTAATCAAGCTGAAACACAGGTTGGGAAGGCATTAAAAAAAAATAGATGGAAAAAGTTACCTTGTTCTCCTCTCCAGTCCCTTTTGTTCTGTCCAGGGCTATAAAACCCAGTGTGATTTTTATCTTTTCATAAACTTGGATTGAATCTGATGTTGGAAAGGCCACGGAGCGCCATGCAATTAAACTTCCCCCTAATCCCACTCTTAACTCCGCAGCGCCGATGGGAGATTAAGAACTAATAAAGATGACAAATGAGAGGAGATAAACGGGAGCCGAGGAGGAGGATGGAGGGCAGCAGGGCACCAAAAAAAAGGCTTTAATTGTGTAAGCCATAACCCCAGTAACTCAAGAAATATGGCTTTCATATACTGCCGGGCAATTGGAGCCGCAAAAACTGATATTAAACCCAACTCTGGCTTCCAATGCAGCCAGGAGGGTCCAGAGCTTGTGGACAATATGCTGACCCAAAGTACCCATGTCCCTTGCCCACCAGTCAGCCAGCCTTGCTGCAGTGGTCTCAAGGCTCCCGGTTCCTCTGCAGAGCCCCCACCGAGTCACTCTCCACCCAAAAGCGATTTTCCCACCCCCTGTGCACATTTCTGCTGCGTAAATCACGCACGGGCCAGGGAAGCACAAGGAAACCAGCACACGTTGCCCAGAGCAGTGGTGGCTGCCCCATCCCTGGAGGTGTTCCAGGCCAGGTTGGATGGGGCTTGGAGCCCCCTGACCCAGTGGGAGGTGTCCCTGCCCATGGCAGGGGGTGGCACTGGATGGCCTTTGAGGTCCCCTCCAACCCAACCCATGTCCCTAATGCACCAATTGGGTGCTGCTGGTTTTGCTGTGCAATCCGATCCCTGCACCCTCCTCCACAAAGAAAACCAGGCAGATTCCACCACAAAGAGACCAGGGCACATTTCCCAGGGACCGTTTCTCTGCAGTCCACGTGCTTCCCTCCTGTTTCTTCAAGCAAAATGTAATTGGCCCTGAGCAGGAGCTGCTGCTTTTAATTCATTTACCACTGACTCATGCCTCCCTTCCCCAGCACCCTGTTCCAACCACATGGCAAGCAGCACTCCAACGCACTCGAGCTATTTTGACGCACTAAGTAAATATCAATTAATTCATCTTTCAGAAAAAAAAAATAAATAAAAAAGCTTAATTGAAAAAATCCAGGTCCAGATTTACAGCCTGGCATTTGCCAAAAGAGCCTTGTTTTAAGGCTTGCGTTTGTCAATTGGTGGGGATTTTACAGCTCCCACAAACAAAAGCTTTCTCCAAAGGAACGATGTGAGGCACTGAAGTCAGAGATGTGGAAAGAAAGGGGCAAAATATTCAATTCCAGAAGGGTCTGAGCTCCCACCTGCTGGGGCAGAGCGTCAACATAAGGGGGTGTCATTGACCAACCAAGGTCTGGGGCCCCTTTGGCTGTAGGAAAGAGGGGAATCTGGTAGGAAAGGGGGGGGATCTGGTCCAGTGGGAGGTGTCCCTACCCATGGCAGGGGGTGGAACTGGGTGGGCTTTGGGGTCCTTTCCAACCCAACCCATCCCGTGATTGGTCCTATGACCGCATGGACTCAGGTGAGCAAGTCTGCCCTCTTGTCTCCACTCTTTACAGCTCTTTCTGGGGGAACTTCAGCCCCAAAGCGTGCTCTGAACAAGCCTCCTCGTGCTGCTCCCAGGGACCAGTCCTCCTCCCCGCACCAACAAGCCAGGATCCCGCTGCTGCCGCTTGCGCGGCCCCTCTGCCGCGGCACCAATGACGCACTCGCCTTCCCTTACGAAGCACCAGTGCGGAGAAAAAGACCCAAAACAAAGCCAAAGCTCATCAGCTAATTGCGTTTTAAAAGCAAATAATTGCATGAGTCAACGTGATTTACTAAATTAAGTCGTTCTGCAGGGGCTGGGGAGTTTTATTTTATTTTTATTTCTTTTTCCCCTGAAACACAAAGCTTTAACGATGCCCCTGGCGGGGCGCGTGCAGCAGAGGCTGGCCCTGTGCCGCAGCCATGGGAGCCTGCGTGGCTCCTGCTGGGATCAACCGCCTGGAAATTTGGGCAGGGTTCAGCGCTTCACAGCTCCCGCGAGGCTGGTGCTTTGGTTGGGCTGGGGGGCTGCGAGCAGCTGAGCAGGGGAGGGAGATGCAACGGCTTCATCATGGGATGGATTGGAAGGGGCCTCCAAGCCCATCCAGTGCCACCCCCTGCCATGGGCAGGGACACCTCCCACTGGGTCAGGGGGCTCCAAGCCCCATCCAACCTGGCCTGGAACACCTCCAGGGATGGGGCAGCCACCACTGCTCTGGGCAACCTGGGCCAGGGCCTCCCCACCCTCACAGCAAAACATTTCTCCCCAAGATCTCATCTCAGTCTCCCCTCTTGCAGCTCAAACCCCTTCCCCTCATTCCATCCCTGCACCCCCTGATCCAGAGCCCCTCCCCAGCTTTCCTGCAGCCCCTTTCAGCCTTGGGAGCTGCTCTAAGGTCTCCCCAGAGCCTTCTCCTCTCCAGGCTGAACAACCCCAACTCTCCCAGCCTGGCCTCGTACAGGAGCTGCTCCAGCCCTGGGATCATCTCCGTGGCCTCCTCTGGCCTCGCTCCAACAGCTCCAGGTCCTTCCTGTGCTCAGGACTCCAGAACTGGACCCAGGGCTCCAGGTGGGGTCCCACCAGCATGGAGCAGAGGGGCAGCATTTCTTCTGCAATGAGATGTTCCTTCTCACAGCCTGCGCACTCTCCCACCATGCCAGCTCAACCACAACCCCTCACATTTATTCACAAGTCACCCAAGCACACTGAAACCCCAGAGTTTTGACATAAAAGCCGAAATGGTTCCATCACTGGATCCCACGGTGGACTGATCCCCACTGAGCATCGCCCACCCTCCTTGTAGGGCAACACAGTGGAGGAGCAAAGAGACACCAGTGGAGATGAGCTTCCTTCAACGGCTACTTAGTCCTAAATAATTATCAATTTTCCTCTCCTCACTGTTCCACACAGGACATCTCCTTCTACATTTCCCAGGCTGCGACATTTTTATGATTTAAGAGAAATTAGCTTTTGTCCCCAGCAGGATTTGCTGCATCCATAAAACCAGATTGCAAAGGCAAGATCAGGACCGGGGGCGGCTGAGCCTTCAGCTCCTCTCTCTCCTTTGACACCTTCTAATTAGGGTTACCCTTTGGAGCAGCATGAACCCAGTCTTTTAATTACAAGGGAGAAGGCAGAACGTGTGAGACTCTCTCTGTATTTTTAGCCAGCGTGAATAAATAGATACCCAACACATTTCCCCCCTCCCTCATCTTCTTCCTCCCTTCCTGCTCTTCACAGCTGCCCTGAGCTGAGAACTTCAACGCTTACAAGTGAGAAAGAGATGGGGGAAAAGGTTAAGCAAGCTGTCAGAAAGGGTTTTTTTCCCTTTTCTTAAGATGGCAAAACAGCAAAATGTGTTTACTGTTGGGCGTTGGGTAGCTAACGAGAAGTAGGTGCTCTGCCAGGCTGACACTAAGTGCCTTTGACACCGATGACGGCCCTTTGGTAGGAGCAAATTCACCCGATGCCTAAACAGATTATTTCAAGTGTCTGTTGCCGGAGAGCACCACTTTGCAAATATTCTAATGTTTGAACTGCCTCATTTATCCAGCTCCGTATCCAGGGTGTTTTGCGTGGTGCGTGTGACGGTAAGGAGAATTAGAAGACGAGAGCTTTGATTTCGGATGCTTTCTCGCTGCGCGTTCGTAACGCAATGGGTGCAATCAGGGCCAGACACCAATTTATGGGTTGTTGCTGGTTTTAAGCAATTTTGCAGCATTTCTGCCCTTATCCACAATCACCCAGGGCTTGGGCTCGGAGCAAGCAGTGCTGCCGACGCGCATCCCAACAAGCACCCATTGCAGCGCATTCACCCCACGTAGTCGCAAATGCAAAACCCCTATGAGTGATGGATGCACGCAGGCACTGCTTAATGCAGATTCCCCTCATTCTGGGGCTTCCCTTCCCACTCTCAGCCTCTTCTTCCCATTTTCCAGTGCCCAGGGAGCTGTTTCCCAAACCCAACCAGCCCAGAGCACTGAGGAAACCCCTCCTGCTTAGGGGAAAACCAGTATTTCCTCCCCCGTGGTTGGAAGGGAGGCAGAAAAGCTTCCCCAAGCCCTTGGATATCGCACTTGGAGGTGAGAAAAATGTCACGGAGCCAGGAGAGATGCTACGAGACAGACCATGTGAGGGGAGATGCTGGATCAAATCCATCTTTACATTGCAAGCAGCAACAATTCATTTCACTCTCACTCCCTGACATCGCTTCGATTCTGCTTCTGATACTGTTCAGCGCAACCACGGGGATGCTCAAAGGAGCTGGAGGGGACAGGGTGGTGCTGCCCCAACCCCCCCACCCCCTGCTCCCCAACTTGTGTAGCATCACACTAGAGCCCTGGGATGTCCCATGGATGGGGATGCCTGTGCAGAATCACCCGGGAATGGAGACCCTCAGGGAGAGCCGGGACGCAAGGAGGACACACAAACAGGTCATAAGCTCTGGAAAAGGATCTGCACAAAAAGGAGCTCAAAGAGCTCTGGCTGCTTAGTTTATCAAAAGGACAACAGAGGTGACTTGATTGCCGTGAGTAAGTACTTTCCTGGGAGAAAATACAGGCTATTAAAGTATCTTTAATCTACTGAAGAAAGACATAACAAGAGGTAGGAGTTGGTCATGTCTGGATTTAGTTTCCCACTGGAAAAATAAGGTGTGTTTTAAACAGAAAGGCTGATTAACCAGGGGAGCGGACACCAGCAAAAAGGATGAATTCTGCAGTTTTTAACGGTTTCAAAGCCAGGCCAGGTCCCTCTCCAGGCAGGGGTCAGCCCAGCACCCACCTCCGCCCGCTGTGCAAGGGTAACCAGGTGAAATAGGAAGGCGCAGGGCACGTAAAATAGCCAAAAATCATTATTTCCAGATTATTTCACAGTCCCTTTTGAGGTCCAACACAACACAGATCACCCCTCCAAAGCTCACCTAGGAGACCTAAAAACCAACTTCAATTTCCACACCAGGGCAACGAGATACAACCCACCGAGTCATCAAGGCGCGCCGATGTCCCACACATAAATCCACCTCTAAAAGTTGAACGTGTTCATCTCATTTTACTCACAGACAGGGTGCAGTCCTGGCAGCGCTCCCTCGGACGTGGTGCCATGCTGACAGGTGACTCGTGACACCTCCTGGGGCTGGTTTGGTCTCCAGGATTCCCAGCGCGCTGTGCTGATGAGTTGGCTTGGAACATCCACGCTGAGAGTTTGGGGAGCTGGAATATGAATTTCCCCTTTTCACAGCCCAGGTTCACTGTGCAGAATTAGGGAATGAAAAAGAACAAATCCAAGCAAATAAGGTGGCTCAAAAAATGGAACGAGTCCACTAAACCTTAGCCTGAGGAGGACTTCATTGAGGAAGGCTGGTGGGCAGCTTGAAAAGGTCCCACCTACCACACGATCCCTGCTTTAAAGGTGCTCCCTCCTGCTTCCCAGCTGATGCAAATTGCCAAATCAATCCTTGGCAGAGGCACTCACCTACCAGGGCTCCTCAGCCCCCTTCAATCACATCGTCAGCACCTGGGAATGAGCTCATCTGCTGCCCCGGGCCAAGGCAACCCTGCACTAGTGCAGTCATACAGTCATGCAACCACGCGACGCTACCGTGACGCAGTCACACGCGTCATTTCATGACACGGTTTAGGAGGCACAGTAGGGTTGGGCTGGGTGATCTTAGAGGCCTTTTCCATCCTTAATGATTCCATAATTCCATAAAATTGTGCTAATGCCAAGGCTTTGCCCTGCTCAGGCTGTTCAGGAGAGCGAGGCAGCTGGAGCAGAAGCCATAAATCGTTCTGCTAAAGGACAAGGAAGCGCCGTAGGAGCCGTTACCTTCTTAGAAGTCAAGCGGCACGGATTAGAATGGAAATTACTTGGGAGTCTTGGCGGGGCTGGGCAGGGATGGGTCAGGGCTCAGCAATTCTCCTCGCTTCATCACCAGGTCGTTGATTTACTCACTGCTGTGCGGGTTTTACGGTGCAGGGGCACCCAGGCAGCCAACGGGGCAGGGAGCAGCACCAACTCCTGGAAAATTCCAGGGGCAGGGAAGGTCCTGGGTGTTTGGAAAAGCAAATTATTGTTAGAGATGGGAAATGGAGCTGGGGATGGGGGTGGAAGGAGCCCGACCCTCCTGCGCCCTCCCTCTTACCCAAGTGCTCCCTGGCCACAGGGCTTTAAATGATGACTCGGCTTCATTTTTAATGAGACCTTCAAATCCACGTGCGTCAGCAGGCAGCCCACGCCTCGGTCCCCGGCCCCGCGTCACTTCCCTTGTCAAAGTCCCATTTCTAAAGAACAAATCGCGGGCGATGTTTCTGCTGTTGTTCCTTGATTTCTGAGCATGTAGGTGGACAAATTTTCCCAGATTTTCCCCGCGCTACAGCGAGCGGTGCCAGGGAGGATAAAATGATAAATATAATCTATAGACAAGATATAAATCCATAGACAAGAGCCGATGAAGTCGCTTGGCTCCGGGAGCTCAGGCCTTAAATGCATCGCGCTGAAAGGTCACCAGGTTTGGTACCACACCTGGAGGGCTGGCAGGGATGCTCTGAGGGACTCAGTGTCAGCTCTGGTGCCTGCAAAGCTGGTCAGCCTTTTAGCAAGGAAGAGAGGGTGCTGAGCAGAGGCGTTAAAGTTTTGGAAAGGCAGAAACACAGTGAGATTCAGGGGTATCCCAATATCGCAGGGTTTGTGGGTGGCTGGTGCCAGTGACACGGGGCAGAGGGGGGCAGAGATGGGGATGAGGTGGCACCTCCTGCCTCTCGCTGTGGAGCACCAGCATTCCAGCAAACTCCGTTCACACTTTGAGGGTGCGTTAGTGCAAGCAGCTCATAGAATCACAAAATCATTAAAGCTGGAAAAGACCTCTCAGCTCATCCAGTCTGGTCCTCAGCCCAACCCCACCGTGCCTGCTAAACCCTGTCCCAAAGTGCCACCTCTACACGTTCCTTGAACCCCTCCAGGGATGGAGGCTCCACCTCCGCCCTGGGCAGCCTGGTCCAAGGTTTCACTGCTCTCTCAGTAAAGAGATTTTTCCTAACATCCAATCTAAACACCCAATCAAATCCTCGGCATCTGGATGAGCTGAAGTCCTCAATCAAGGGACTCCTTTGAGAGCACCCATCCAGGCACGCGGCTTTCCAGGCAGCTGGAACCCAGAGCCTGGCTCTGCACACATAGCTGGGAGCTGAGCACATGGAAAACCCCAACCCTGGGGGCGCAGAGCAGGGATGTGACCCTCTGGCTGCCCAGCAGCCCACCCTGCTCTTGCACCCTGTACTCCGAGGGGACGTCTCGAGGGTGGCACCCCGCAGCCCCAGCAGCACCAGGAGACACAAGCAGAGCGCCCCATCCTGCTCTGCAACCTCCTAAACGCTCTGGAAACCAACACCTTCGTTTCTAACCCCCTGCAATCTGTGTAGGGACAAGCAAGTCAGCCTAAGCTGTGCGCCGAGCACACTTTGCGCTTTATATTACCCAAAGGAATGAGCCGCTATTATGAAATCATTAAATTAATAACTTGGTAATATAGGCAGATATATAAAACAATCTGTTCCTAGAACAAAAGAAATTACTACGTTCCAAACATTCATCATTTAATTTAACAGTGAATTAAAGCAGCATACATAATTTCACCCTCAAAATGTCAATAGCATTATGTAAATAGAGCCCGGCGTGCGAGTGCCGACGGCGAGTGCCGGCAGTGCCCACGTGGGAGAAGGTGCCCAGGCACAGGGGAACATCCTTTGGCATCCACCACCGATTGACAGGGTTAGATTAGCTGCTCTCCTTTTAAACCTTCCAGAGAAGGGCAATAAAGCTGGTGAAGGGGCTGGAGGAAAAGCCTTGTGAGAAGGGGCTGAGGGACCTGGGGGTGTTCAGCCTGGAGGAGAGGAGGCTGAGGGGAGACCTCATCACTCTCTGCAGCTCCTGAAAGGAGGCGGTGGTGAGGGGGGTGTTGGTCTCTTCTCCCAAGTGACAGGTGATAGGATGAGAGGAAACAGCCTCAGGTTGCACCAGGGCAGGTTCAGATTGGACATCAGGGAAAATTCCTTCACTGAAAGGGTTTTCGGGCACTGGAACGGCTGTGGGCGGTGGTGGAGTCCCCATCCCTGGAGGGGTTTAAAAGATGGGCAGATGAGGTGCTCGGGGTCTGGTTTAGTAATGGACAGGGACGGTTGGACTCGATGGTCTCAAAGATCTTTTCCAACCAGGTGATTCTATACTAAATATTCAAATCAGTTTTAGGACAAGAAAGGAGAGGAGAAAGTAGAGGCAGCTTGGTTTGTGCCCAGGTGGAGAAGGTAAACAAAGGACCATGGGGTGGTTTGGAGACAGGATGCTCGCAGAGGTGTGGATGCAGCGAGTTAGTGGGCATCATAGACTTGCCTGGTTGGAAAAGACCTTTGAGATCATCCAGTCCAACGCTGCAGCTCCTCAGAGCTTGATGCTGCAGCCCTGATCCTGTGCACAACCACTCGCACCAGCAATAAAACCCCAGCCCGTACCCAGCATCACAGTCCCTGTTATTTTTTCAGCTGTGCCAACAGCTCCTCAGTGAGAAATCAAAACCCTGAGCCCTTCAGACCCCATTTCTCTACCTTTTCTACCCCTGATCCATCCAGAGGAAAGGAAAAGCTGTACCCGAACCCAGTAGTTAAATCCGCCTGACTCCTATCTCACTTATTCTTTCTTAATTTTATTTCCATTTGTGCCACCTAATATTTTTCCCTTTTGTTTGAAATTAATTTGCTGTAATTTATGGCAGCGTATTTTGATTGCTTTTGATTAAGTTTAACAAGCAGAAAAAAAAAGTCTGCCGCGTTAGACATCAAAGCAAACAAATCCGTTTTCTGGGCCCGCTTGTGCATAATTAATAAATGCTGTCACTCCTTGTACTGTAAATATATCTATTACGTTACAATGAAATATGTGTTGTAGCAATTAATGCACGCAACCAAAACATGTCCTGGGTAAACCCACAGAAATCTGGGAGTAAGAAGTCGCTCGCTTGAGTGACATCAGGGCTTGGGGGCAATTCAGAAAGTGGGAGAAGTTTTCCTTTGGAGAGGAAAGGGGAAGCAGGGCAGAGGTTCTGCTGGGATCCCAGCAGTGAAGTGACAGCAGGGGCAGAAATTCATCGAATCTTGGGTTGGGTTGGGTTGGGTTGGGTTGGGTTGGAAGGGACCTCGAACCCACCCTTTTCCAACCCCTACCATGGGCAGGGACACCTCCCACTGGATCAGGGGGCTCCAAGCCCCATCCAACCTGGCCTTGAACACCTCCAGGGATGGGGCAGCCACCACTGCTCTGGGCAACCTGGGCCAGGGTCTCCTCACCCAAATCCTATCATGCAACCACCTTTTTCTGGCAAAATCTCCTGTAACCCAAGCTGGGAGCTGGGGAGCTGATTGTAACCCGGCTTCACCTGCGGAAAGGCATCAGCTCAGGGATGCTTGGGGAGCTGTTCCTCTTAATTACCCCTTTAATTGTCCTAAATGCTGGGTTGGGTCCATCACTCCTGAGAAAATGCTGGGGTTGAACCCTTTGCCAGCAGCTCGTTGTATCTCAACACCCGATTTTACAGGCGGAGGGAGCAGAAAACAGTAAAACGGTGGGGGAATAAATACGCTAAAAGAAAGGCAGCTCCTGGAAAAAAAGGGGGAAAAGCAGCCCTGGACAGTTGGTGCCACTTTTAAACACATTAAATATTTATGGGCACTTGCTCATAGCTTCAAATGAGCTGTAAATTGAGCGGAGGTTATTTTCTAGGTAATTAAAAATGGAGAGAGATGGAGGGGACTGTTTATGGGAAGCCATAAAACCGCAGCTACCGTGAGCGTTACTAAGGCATCCCCCTCCGCTGCATCCCAGGCTGTTGCATCCTCCTTTGCTGCATCCTGGGCTGCTGCATCCAACTTCCACTGCATCTGGGGTGGTTGCATCCGCTTCTGATGAATCCAGGGCTGTTTCATCCTCCTCTACTGCATCCCATGCTGCTGCATCCCAATTCCGCTGCATCCCAGGCTGTTGCACCTCCCGCTGCTGCATCCCGGGCTGTTCAATCCCAGCTGGCTGCACCTCCTCTGCTCATGGGGCAAACCAATTGCCTACACACATTCCAAACCCTCAAGTATTATCTGCCAGTGGTCACATTTCACCATCCTACACCCAGAGCTCCATGGGATGAGCTGACAAAGTGCTCTGGAGCACTGCTGTGATTTTCCAAGTGATGCTGGAGCATCCAGAGTTCCAAACACAGGTTGCATCCCACTGCAGGGCCACGGGGTGGGATCCTGTCCTGGCTGTTGGATGGCCAAGCTGCCCCCACGCTGCATCAGCTGGAGATGAGTTTGCCACCTCCCAAACTTCTTTTAATTCCAAGGCTCAGCAAAACCCAACAGCCCAGAGATCATTTCCAATAACAGCCCCTTCCGTCTCTGCACAGAGTCATTAACATCCCGCTCCGCAGCAGGGCTCTAACTCAGCCTGTTATTAATGTCAGTTCTGCTGCAAACCTATTCCTGTGCAAATTAATCCTTCAGGGAGCGGAAACCTCCTGGACCGTGGATGTCCGCGCACCAGACACGCTCTCTGCACCCCAGCAATCACAAGTGCTCCCCGGTTTGTGCTCCCAGCCCAGTCCCTTTGCAGAAAGTCACCCTGATGGGACCAGAGGGGGTTGAGCAGCTTGGGTTGGGGGTGCCTGGTTGCACCCGCCCGTGTGGTGAGGCAAAGCCCTCCTGGCCAAGGAGAGGGAGCCAGGGACCACGGACCCGGCTGGCAGCTGCTGTAAGTCAGTGTGACAGCCCTGGCCTCACGTCACGCCGGCCAACAGCCTGACCTTCCTCCCCACTGAGCTCTTCTTCCTCCAGGTCACCCCTTTCCCAGCACCAGCCCAGCCTCCGCGTGCCCCCAGCTCATCCGATAACTCTGGTTTGCCCTTTTTTGCTGCTTTTTGCCCCATTTGGCCAGCGCTGTGGGGTTTTGTCCATCGTCACGCTCTGACGCAAGGATAATAAGTCGCAGCCTTTCCAACCTTTCCAAGAAGCCTCAGAACACAGCGGAAACAAAACCAACCCCCCCTGGCTGAGCAGATGCAGCTTCGGGTCATGTTCTCTGGCTGGATCCTGCTGGGGTTTGGATGTGGTGCTGGAGGAAGCAGGATGGAATCTGACCTCAGAGGCAGGAGCAAGGGGTGGAGATCCCCATCCTAAGACTTCGCCCCCACCAGGGAAAGACCTGGTGGCACCAGGTCCCTCTAAGCATCTTCCTGGAGCTTCCCTGCTGCTGACCACCCGCAGAACCACTTTGTGTCCCAGTGCAAAGGCAGAGAGGTTGGTGGCAGCGGTCACTGCCCTCCAGCCCCCACAGCACGCGGACCCCTCAGCGTGCCAGGGTGACCCCAAAGCCCTGCTGAAAGCAAGGGGGGACCTTTCTGAGCTTCCCACCCATGCATGCAGAGGCAGAGCTCAACCTCCTGGACTCTGCCTTTACTTCTCTCTCTAAACAGCTCAGCAGATGGTCAATGCCTTTAAAACAATCCAAACAACCCCTGGTCACGACACCACAACCTCACCTCCAAGAGCTTTATTTATAGTTTACAACCCAGTGTCTGCAGGGCAGGGCGGTGGGCAAAGGGGAATCCATGGATCTCCCATACCAGGCCAGGCTGGCAGAGTTGGGGTTGTTCAGCCTGGAGAGGAGAAGGCTCTGGGGAGACCTTAGAGCAGCTCCCAGGGCTGAAAGGGGCTGCAGGAAAGCTGGGGAGGGGCTTTGAGGTCCCTTCCAACCCAGACCATTCCATGATTCAATGATCAATTGGTGTTTCAGCAACAGGACAGTAATTTGGGAAGGCAATGGCTTCACCCCTGCTATTACACAGGGGTTGCTCGGGATAAATCACTGCTGCATCCTGCCAGCACGGAGAGAGGGGGTTGAGGATGCCCAGCCAGGGGCTCAGGACCCACGCAATGACTTTTTGCCTCGTATTAATGCAGGGGAACAGGAGGGGAGCGAGCGCAGTCAGAAAGAAGGAACGAAAAAGGCAGTGGGGGAAAAAGGAGGGAAGGAAAGGAGATTAACAAACAAACAAAAATCCCCAACTCCATCAGAGTGGAGGCTATAAAACAAATTAAAGTTGTTATGGCAACTGGTGTGTGTGGGCAGCAACACACGTCTCCGAACGCACGGAATTAAAACAAGCGTCATGTTCAGCAGCTTAATTAAATCGCGCCGGCCAAGCCCGCTGCCTCGTGGTGCTGCCGGGGCCAGAGCGACGCAGCTGGGCTCAGCCCTGCGCCGTGTGACGGCTTCCAGACACCCCTGCTGCTGGAACGAGCTGTGGGTTCGCTTCCTCAACCCCCTCAGTCAGTGGTTGGGTTTGTTAGGGCAACCGACCTTCACGCATCAACGCCTCCCATGGGGCACCAACACCTCCCACGGGGCACCAACACCTCCCACGGGGCACCAGCATCTCCCATGGGGCACCAACACCTCCCATGGGGCACCAACACCTCCCATGTGGCACCAGCGTCTCCCATGGGTCACCAACACCTCCCACAGGGCACCAACATCTCCCATGGGTCACCAGTGTCCCCCATGGGGCACCAGCATCACCCATGGGGCACCAGCGTCTCCCATGGGTCACCAACACCTCCCACGGGGCACCAACATCTCCCATGGGTCACCAGTGTCTCTCATGGGGCACCAGCATCACCTACGGGGCACCAGCGTCACCCGAGCATGGGAAAGGGGTGGCAGCTGCAGCAGATCCGAGGTGGAAGATGCCAAGGCTTTTCACCCCCTTGCCTTCCCCTTCCCTGTGCACTTGATTTTCTCTAAAGATGACTGGGCAAGGTCACCAAAAGGACCCCGAGGCCAGAGCTGCACGGGAACAGTGCAGCCCTTGTTCCTCCCGTGCCCCCCGGGGGGATCGGCCCCCTCTCCTGCACAACCAGCCGGGGGCGGGGGGGGGGGTTTGGTGCTCTGCAAAATGCTGCCTTTATGCAGGGAGGTCTGGAAATGAGGGGTTTTGGGGGGGCTGGAGCACCAAGCCCCATTTATCAGCACCAGAGCAAAACAGGGGGTCAAACAAGACACCTTAACCAGTTCATTGCCAGCCTGGCTGGTTTCCCTTCTTGGGAGGCACCGGAGAGTGGAGCAGCTGACGCTGCTCCAGGGAGAGGTTGGTGGGGAGCTTGGATGATGCCTTTTGGGGCAGAGGGGTTTTGCTCCAGCGAGGTCCATGGACACCTTCAACGCGCATGCAAGGCAGGTTTGCAATTCACGCTGCAACCACCTGTGGCTTCCCAGCTCTCCGCTTAATCCTCCTTGACATCCCAGTTGCTGCTGCTTCTATAATGAATACACAGAGAGGGAATTAGAGGAGCCCGTGCTCGGTTTTATTTTACCCACTGAGTCTAATTAACGTATGCAAAGATGCAGCACTCGAGGAATAATTCACGAGGACGCGGCCGGGCAGGAGGGAGCCCGGCAGGCGCTGAGCGGCATCGCTCCCGCTCAAGCCTTGCCCTGCCTTTGGCCGGAACAGCAAAACCTTGCAGCCACTTAATTGCAGAGGCTTTTAAGAGCTTTCCCAAATTTTACAGCCCTTTAAAAAATACTCCAGCGAAACCTAATGAATTCCTTTACTGAACAAGCTGCCGGTTGTCCCACTTAGCACCCCAGGGTAATGCGCCGTAGATCACGGCTGGCACACGGTTATTACAAGTGCCTTTCATAATTTGCTTTCTATAACCCTACGTAAACCCCAGGAGCTGCTTTTCATGTCCTTGCATTTCTTCCCAAGGCCAAAGGTTAAAAATAAACCCCAGAGCTTCGGTGGTTGCCTTTTTTCCAGGTGGAAGATGAAGGTTTGTTCTATCAACGCAGGCACCAGCGGGGCAGTTTGCCCAGGGTTTAAAATTCCTCTACTCCCACGGAAGATTTGGAAAGCCTTGCAACCCCTCCTCTCCCCTTCCCTTGGAGACAGAGACCCCAGAGGGTCTTTCCCACCCCTCAGTGTGGCTGTGGGTGTCTCCTTTCCCTCTCCCCAGGCACCCACAGATCAGAAGTGATGGGAGAATCTCCCCAGCTCCCTTTCAGCCCTGGGAGCTGCTCTAAGGTCTCCCCAGAGCCTTCTCCTCTCCAGGCTGAACAACCCCAACTCTCCCAGCCTGGCCTCGTACAGGAGCTGCTCCAGCCCTCGCATCATCTCCGTGGCCTCCTCTGGCCTCGCTCCAACAGCTCCAGGTCCTTCCTGTGCTCAGGACTCCAGAACTGGACCCAGGGCTCCAGGTGGGGTCTCACAGAGCGGAGCAGAGGGGCAGAATCCCCTCCCTTCCCTGCTGCTCCCCCTGCTCTGGGTGCAGCCCAGGACATGGGGGGGTTCTGGGCTGGGAACACGTTTTCAGCTCATGTTGAGCTTCTCATCCCCAGCACCCCAGGTCTTTCTCCTCAGGGCTGCTCCCAATCCATTCTCCCCCAGCCTGTGTTTGTGCTGGGATTGCCCCCACCCAGGTGAACAACTCTTCATAGGAAGTTAATAAGCCCAATTTTCTAGAAAGTGCTTTCCCCCCCCAAGTTTGCAGGTACTTTAGTTCTCTACCTTTGTGGTTTTGATCCAAACAGAAGCTATTTTAAAAAGTGTGTCTGAAACCACTTTTCCTGCTGTATTTTTGTTACCGTTCCCACCGGTTGGCATTTCCTGCAAGGAGCACAGAGTTTTCCATTGCTGCAAAAGCCCATCTGCAAAAAACTACCTTGAACATCCCTTATGCCATCGCTGAGCTCGATTTATAGCAGCGAGTGACGGAGCATAGGTGAGCACCCCAGGGAGGAAAAGAAAACAACGCCAGCAAGCCACGATGCTGAAGGTGAAACCATTAGCGGGCAGAAGCTTCCCGTCCCCCCTGCCCTTGCCCTATCCTTGAGTGGTCCTCGCTGCTCCCTGGGTGTCCGGGCCACGAAGCTCTTGGCTGCTCCTTTGATGGCCGGGAGTGAAGGACGTGGCAATTTATGCACAACATTAAGCAAGATGCTTTGGTTTCCAACGAGGTTCAGTTGCTTCCTAGATTTAAATTGCCTGCTAGCTGGTCAGGCACAAGGCACAGCTCCAAAACGGACACTTCCACCCAGTAAACAGAGGATGAAACCCTCATGAATTAATCTCTTTTAATCAGGGGATTTGCTGTGACTTTGATACCACAGGAGCGCTGGGTGGAGGAGCTGGCACAAAGGGCGATGCATCGGGGGCTGGGTACCAGCCCTGGCTGGGAGGCACTGATGCTCAGAGATGCAGACTCTTCATCTGGTGGCTGATTCCCCATCCCTGGAGGTGTTTGAAGACAGGTAGATGAGGTGCTCAAGGATCTCGTTTAGTAGTGGACACATATGATTGGACTTGATGATCTCAAAGGTCTTTTCCAACCAAACCATTCCATAATTTCACCGTGTGGTGTTTCTTGTGCTGCTGTTCAGAGCAAATCCTGCTTTGCTCCAGGCAGTACCCATGACATTGGCACCCTGGCTCTACCAGGCTCGCTAAGCAACACAGAGCACTTTCCTCCCCACTACCAATCACAGAATCACACAATGACTTTGGTTGGAAAAGACCTTTAAGATCATCGAGTCCAACCATTGCTCCAGCCCTGCTAAGTCCACCACCAGCCCATGTCCACAAATACAACATCTGTTCACCTGTTAAACACCTCCAGGGATGGTGACTCAACCACCTCCCCGGGCAGCCTCTGCCAATGACAATCCCTTCAGTAAAGAAATCCCTCCCAATATCCAACCTAAATCTCACTTGATGCAACTCAAGGCCCTTTCCCCTTGTCCTGTCGCTGGCTACCACAAAGAAACCAAACCCCACCTCCCCACAACCTCCTTTCAGGAGAGCGATGAGGTCTCCCCTCAGCCTCCTTTTCTCCAGACTAAGCCACCCCAGCTCCCTCACCAGCCTTGTGCTCTAAATCCTTTCCCAGCTTTGTGCTGTCGAGCTCACAGGAACACAAGCACCAAGCTGTACCTCGTACCTCTAGAGCAAGAATTAAATACAATTTATTCCCCAGCTCCTTTATCGAAGGAAGAGGAGGCTCTCTCTGGAAGAGCTTTAGCAGCTTTCTTCAATTATTGTTTTATGCAACATTCCAAAAAAAAAAAAAATAGTGTTTTCAGCACTTTCTCATATCAAGGAAGTAATTGAGTCAAAATGAAGAAGAAATTATCTATGAAGTTAATTATCTAGCAGACATGGTTTACACTCACTCATTTTTCACCACCACGCAGTAACTGGAAGCACAGGCATTTTTCTTTCCTGTAATTAATGCAGCTGGAATGCGCTGGGGAAAGTACCAGGGTTAGGTTTTGGTTGGAGGAGCACGCGTTGGAGGGGAGTTATTAGCTGCTCGAGCAGAGAGGGGATGGGGATGCCAGGAAAGCCGAGCGAGACCAGCTGGGTGCTTTTCAAGCCTGGCTTGGACACCTCCTGCACCCAGGGACTGGGGTGAGATTGCCCCAAGCCCAGGCTTGGTTTGGGAGCTCCCTATCAGCCAGAGGAACGAGGACCTCAGCTCGGATCAGGAGCTTCCCCGTGCCAGGGAAAAGGAAACCCAGAGCTCCTGCCAGCCTGATGCAATTGAGCGCTCAGGTTTCCCCAAGCTGAAGCCGTGGTTGGCTCGCTGGCAGCCTCGGTGGGCACGGTGACTGCTCTGGGCTTCCAGCAAGCAGAAGTGGCTGCTGTCATCAGTCCAGAGTTTCCAAGCACCTTCCCAAGTCAAGAGGACACAAGCAGCCTCCTACGCACTTTCCCTTTCGTGGCCAGTTTCCACAGAGGGTTTTCCAGCACTGAGGAAGGGACCCTTTCAGCGCTGCCCCCATGCAGGGGCGCCCGAGCACGGGCACAGCCCTTGCCTCCTGCTCCGGGGTTGCTCTGCCTGCTTGGAGCCCAGGCAGGGCACCGCGGGAGGGATGGGGGCTGAGGGCCATGGGGGTGTTTACGTTGGAGAAGAGGAGGCTGAGGGGAGACCTCATCGATCTCTGCAGCTCCTGGAGAGGAGGGTGTGGTGAGGTGGGTGCTGGGCTCTTCTGCCAAATAACAAGGGATGGGATGAGAGGAAATGGCCTCAAGTTGCACCAAGGGACGTTTAAATTGGATATTGGGAAAAATTTGTCTACTGAGAGAGCAGTGAAGCCTTGGACCAGGCTGCCCAGGGCAGTGGGGGAGTCTCCACCCCTGGAGGGGCTCAAAGACCGTGTAGAGGTGGCACTTGGGGACAGGGTTCAGCAGGCACGGTGGGGCTGGGCTGATGGTTGGACTGGATGAGCTGAGAGGTCTCTTCCAGTTTCAATGACTCCATGACTCAACGCCACTGCTGCCCTGATGCAGCACACAAGGCAGAGCGAGTACCCAGCTCCACCCAGAGCAGAACATTAATAAGCCCCCTTTCTCCAGCTTTGTCCACCCCTCAACAGCCAAAGCTGAAGAGCATCTCCATGGCAGAGCTTTGCAATGTCCCACACTCCGTGCTGGGCACGGAGACCCTCAGTAAACAGAGTGTGTCTGTCAAAGCAAACACAAACGAGGATGCCAGTGATGCCAGTGAGGGGGAAGGGGTTCCAAGTTGCTCTTCCAAAGCCCCTTTGCTCTTGCCAAGCTGCAGCCAGCAGCCCATGGGAAGGGAGCACTCCCCTCCTTTTGGTCTCCAGTGGGTTTGTCTGGACACGAGCGTTTCAAAGGGGGGAGGTGGTCTTAGGTCTTGGTTATGCACGAGTAAAATCTGCTTTAAAATAAAATCCACCTTCCACTTCCATGAGGTCTCACAGCAGAGGTGTGACGTGTCCTCCATCCACCACCAGCTCAGAGCCTCCAGCTCTGCCCCTGCTCCAGCTCTGCCCCACATTGGGTCCTGCTCTGGGTTCCTGCTCCGGGTTCCCGCTCCAGCTGGGGATTCTGTTTTTGATTATCACGCACTTTTGGAGGTCACCTCTGTGCACAGAGGCTCTGTGGGCTCCAAATGAGCTGATGCTGCACGGCGAGGGGTGATGCTGCATGGACCTACCTGCCTGCTTACCTGCCCCTTTTCCTACAGGAGCTGGGAGTTTCCCCACCATCCCTGTTGGAATTCCTTTCCCAAAGGGGAAGATTCACAAAAGAAAAGCCTTGGAGGGAGCCAGGAAGAGTGCCCACCTCCAGAGAGACCGAGCAGTGACCCCTGGCACAGCACACAAGTGGTGTTTTCCCCCCGCCTTTCTCCTTGATTTAATTCATTGTTCATTTACTGCCATAATTATATTAGGAAAGTGTAAGGCAGGACACAGGAGTCCCTCGGAGGCTGCTAATTGTTGCTGGAACGAGGCCATTTGGGCTGTAATTGAGAGAAACAGCCTATCCTGCAGCCTGGTTCCCCACGGGGAAACACCACAGCTGGGACCCGTTGGAGTGAAGCCCCACGCCACCCCTCATTTGCCACCTCCTTAATTGCCCGGCAAGATCAGGGGGTGTTATTGATATAAACTCGGGGTCTTTTTTGCATGGGGGAGGTGGTAGAGGTCACAAATGCCGATGAGAAAGTCCCCTCTATGTGTGTATATATAGATACGCGTGAAGTGGGACCTTTGTATGATTTCAAGCCAGCCCCGTGAGCTTTGGGGACCTCTTGGTCGCCCCTAAGTGCTTCATCTCCTCAGGGACAGTGGCTTGGGCAAACCCAAGCTCCCTATTGCCTCCTTGCTCCCCCCAGCCCTGACAGCACTGGGATGTGGGGCAGACCCCCCCACGCCACCTCTCAAAGCCCCTCTCCAGCCACTCCCCCAAACTGAAGGTGAGGGTCCCGGTTTTCCCGTTGCGTGGCATCCCGTGATCCCAAATCCTTTCAAACTCCTGGGGTTGTCCCAGGTCCCAGGACCCCAGAGAGTCTCCAGAGCTTCTCTTACACTAGTGAAGATAAAATAAATTAATTCTGGTTTCCTCTCCTTGCCAGAGACCTCACCAAGCCTCCTGCCAGCTTCCTCCTCTGCCGAGCTTATCCCAGATAATGATGACCGGTGATTCAAAATGTTTGGGGCCTCACTGGGATCGTTCCTATTTAACAAAAGGGATTGGTTTCCTACATCCTCCTCTTTCTTTTTCTCTCCCTGCTGGAACAGCATCAAGTGAAGTTCAGGGCTTGAGGATCAAGAGGTTTCTAAACTCAAGCATCCCCATCCCTGACCCGCAGCTCCGCTCGTCGCCACGTGGCCGGCAAGAGGTTATTTTTATGCCTTTACAATTAAACACAGCACAATGGGGTGGAAAAGAGGTATTTCTTGTGAAGTGAAGCAGCTCGAGAAAGTTAACGAGGCAGAAGTATCTGCTGGTGGGAAACCTGGAGGTGTCAGGAGTGCCCCAAGGTGATAACTTATTTCATAGAACCAATCATGGAATGGGTTGGGTTGGAAGGGACCTCAAAGCCCACCCAGTGCCATCCCCTGCCATGGGCAGGGACACCTCCCACTGGGTCAGGGGGCTCCAAGCCCCATCCAACCTGGCCTGGAACACCTAATGTTGTTAACGAAGGATTACGAAGAGGGAGGAGGAAGACGACACCTGCCCAACTGTGCCGGTCTGGGTGCTTATTAGAGCCTAAAGGAGAACATGAAATTAATTACAAAGAGCAAAGGTGTCATCCCATCTGTTTTTAACCACCTCTCATTTGGAAGAGTCTTTCCATGTGACTGCAGCTGCCTTGGTGGGAGAGATGGGCCAAAATCCAATGGATTGTACCATGGGTGACCAAATCCTGAACCAACACACCAGGAATCTTGCTCTTAGTGAAACAAACTGCCCCCTAATGCCCTTTTTACACCTCTCTGCGAGGGGGTTGGAGTGATGGGAGAGCCATGGGGAGAGGACGGGCGTGAGCAAGGATAGCACAGAACCGGGCAGGGAAGGGGTTAGTGAGCACCAGCTGCACATGGAATGAGTGGCTTAGGGTGTCCCAGGATCGGGGAAGCTGTGGCAGACGCCTCCTTGCAACATCTTCCTTGGGTATTCGGTTTAGCAGAGGAAAATCCCGTTTGCAGGCAGCCCCGGTCCCGCATGCTTTGCAGCCCTCGAGTAGGTGAAGTCCTGAAGCCACTGGAGCCCATGCTCAGCTGAGACATCCAGAAGTCACCAAGCCCCCCTAGAGCTTCCTGAGGCCATGCCCAAAGGTGGATTTTGCAGGCTGATTTCAGTTCCTCTGGTCACGCCGAAGATACAAGTAGCCAAAACCCAGCAGAGCATCTCTGCCGCCTGCACACCCATGTCCAGTACGTGGAACCAATCCCGACAGCCATGGGATGCACGGATGAGGTTTGCAGGAGTTTGGATGGTCCATGCTGCTGTCTCCAATGCAGCCTTGGTAGAACCTGCACGAGGTCTCCAAGCATCCTTTTGGTGCACGTGGTCTCTCCAATCCAGGTTTGGCTCCAGCCAAAAGGGGCTGGAAACCCCCAGACCCACGCGGTTCCATCTGTGCTGCTCCGCAAAAAAACCCAGAACAGGACCTTTCCAAAACAACACCACGCAAACGAAATCCTCGTATGGATCACGTAGGCTCTGCCAGCAGGGAAGGCGGCGATTTACCGCGCCGCATTAGCTCCGCCGCATCCTCCAGAACCACTTCCCACAGCCTCCTTCCTCCACTTCACAGGCAGAGAGCGTCTCGTCCCCTTGCCCGCCTTCCAGGAAAGGCTTTGTGTTGGGAGAGAAAGACTTAGCAAGGCTTTGGGAGGATAACTCGCCAGGATTTTGCATCTCGGATTCAGCAGCCCCGGCCCTGGGATCAGCACTTCCACGGTGAAGAGCTTAGTGTTCAGCAGCTCGAGCTACGCAGCACCTGGATGAAGGCTGCACGCTTATCGGCGCGGCTTAACGCCTTTGTCCCCAACATCTGCACGTTCGGCAGCTCCAGCACAATCTCTGCACCCAGCACCCAGCCAGGTGGGGGTACGGCTGCCATCTGGGGTGCTCCCAGCACGGCAGCTCCAGCAGTGATCTGCTCCTCGTCCCGCCACCGTGGCCATGGGTGCTCAGGGAGGACATGGCATGGCCGTGGGTGCCTGGGAAGGGCACAGCACGGCCAAAACACCCACAAGAGCCAAGGGCAACTCTAAACTCGGGCTCTTTCAAAGCTTTTTGCTTTCTGCTGATGCCTCCTTAGATGGAAGACGCGTGGAGCTCCAAGGAGTGGCATGGGCATCCCAAGCAGATGGGTGGCAGGTACCCGGTGGGCGGCATCAGCTATGGGATGGAGATGTTTCACCCCAACCTTTCCTAGCAAAGGAGTTCATCCTCCTTTCAGGAAAGCCTCCAGCATTCCCAGCCTCCTCAGGGAAGAAGGAAATCAAACCCCAACCAAGAAAAGCACCCTGCACTGGCTTTTAGACCCCCTTGCTTATAGAAACACAGAGCCCACGCTCAGCTGGTCCAGATGCCTCTGCTGAAACCCCGAACCCACAGCTGAAGCAGAAGGATCACTGGGAGCACCAGGCTCAGGGCAGCCAGGATTCCAGCACACCCTATGCGTACGGAACCCCAAATTTGGCTGCTGAGCCCCTCAAACACCGCCCTCCGCGCCCCAATGCCTTTTTCAGTGCCAAACGGCTCAGCACATCTGGCTCTCTCTTGCAGAGCTGTCATTTTTCTGGCTGGTAGAGGAGAGAATATGGTAAAGAGCAGCCTGGGTTTGCAACGCGCCTCCCGCGAGAGACGTGACATGTTTATTTTCCCCGCGCCAACTTCCACATCAAACGTGTTTGCTTTTGGTTTTCCGCCGTGCTGCAAAAGGGAATAGAGCTCCATCCCCCCACCCCCACCCCCACCCCATCCACCGGCTCCCTGCAAACAGCCCAGCTGGTCCTTCCGCTCCGATGTCAGCATCCCCAGGTCCCCGAGCTGCCCTTGCCAGCCCGTTTTCCGCGGGCAGAGCACGATGGGGGTTGACGTTTCTGCTCACGAGCAGTTAAAGTGGAAAAAGAAACCCAAATCGTCTTCGTCTGACTTGAAAAACTCAACGCGTGACCCAAATCACAGCGTTTCGGGGGGGGGGGGGAGGGGGTTTAGCGCTGTCAGGTTGCTCGCGGGGGAGGTGGGGGGAAAGAATAAAGACATTAAGGAAAGGGGATGGTATTTTCAAAACCAAAGTTATTGCACATGAAAAAAACCAACGCTGCCACACGGGAACGTGTCAGCTCCTTTGAAATGTTTCCTTGTTTGCTTGTCTCCTGGAGCAAAACAGTCAGGGAATTGTTCGCAGCGTCGCAAAGCACTGACCCAAATCCCTGCGTTGCTGCAGCTGAAGGAGCCTCATCCCCCCCCCCCACTCCCAGGGCTTGGGATGCTGGGCTGGACACACACCCTGAGCACAGGTGGTGCTGCTTCGTCCCTTGCTTGGTTGTTCTTGGTTTATTATACTTATTCTTTTTTTTTTGCTTTTCCATTATAGACATTCTTAAAAAAAATAAACTTTACAATAATACATTTTAAAGTCGTTGCCGTTTGAGCCATTTGTTTTAAAAAGAAACGGGGAAAAATTAAAAAGCCACACTGTAGATGCCTATGGTTATGTATATACATACATATATGTAGGTATAGGTGAGTGGTATATACGTACACTATATATGTATATAGAAAAGAAAGAAGAGAGAGGAATATATAGAGGTTTCCAACCATGGTTGGGTCAGATCTCACCCCAACCCAAATTTGACTCGAGAAAAATGAAAATAGAAGAAAGAAAAAATCTCCCCCTCGAAGTGATGGATTGGAAACATCAGGACAACCTCAGGACGTTTGAACAGGAGTCGCTTTTCTCTTCCGTTTTAAGACTCTCGTTGACCACGGGAAAGAAAGAAAAACCAAAAACCCCAACAACAACGCCAAGAGCTCGAGTGAGTCCCCTCGGAGGAGGTGGAAGGGCTTCCCGACAGCGAGTCCATCCGCCGGGACGCTCCGATGAGGGAACCTCGCTGTCCCTGCAGCCACCCCAGAGCACCTGGGCTGATGGGTCCTGCAAGAAACCTCTGCCCAAGCTCTGCTTGATGCTTATTTCCCCTCCCCGGTGCCGCGTGCAGCTCTGGATCCCCTGTTGGGGGGAGGTTTCACCACGAGCTGTGGGCTCCTGGTTTAGACAAGAAACCCAACGCGTCTTCAAAGAGCAAAAACAAAAGAAAAGGGGAAAAATGAAAATAGGAAGAAAACCACCAAAGTTTCCCAGCGTGGTGAGGGTCCTCCTGCCACCCGGTGTGCCCGGGCTCAGCAGCTCCGGTGTTTCTGAGTGTTTCAGTCTCCGGCACGAGGCGATCCCTTCCCTTCCCCATCGCCACAACAGGAACCGAGGGGAGAGCGAGCGTGGTGCGAGTGTCCCTGTCCTGCTGGCCGCTGCCTTCCTGGCCCCTCTATAACGCCAGGTTCAGCAGGAGAAGGGGCACAATGGGCAGGATCCGGCCCGCCCAGTGTCGGCTGCCACCTGCCTTCTGGTCCACGAATGTCTTCTGGTCTGGCATGATGTCCGTGGTCAGCTGGGTCTGCGGCGAGGGGAGAATGGGTTTCACCCAGAAATCATGGAATGGGTTGGGTTGGAAGGGACCTCAAAGCCCACCCAGTGCCACCCCCTGCCATGGGCAGGGACACCTCCCACTGGGTCAGGGGGCTCCAAGCCCCATCCAACCTGGCCTGGAACACCTCCAGGGATGGGGCAGCCACCACTGCTCTGGGCACCCTGGGCCAGGGCCTCCCCACCCTCACAGCAAGACATTTCTCCCTAAGATCTCACCTCAGTCTCCCCTCTTACAGCTCAAAATCCTTCCCCTCGTCCCATCCCTGCACCCCCTGATCCAGAGCCCCTCCCCAGCTTTCCTGCAGCCCCTTTCAGCACTGGGAGCTGCTCTAAGGTCTCCCCACAGCCTTCTCCTCTCCAGGCTGAACAACCCCAACTCTCCCAGCCTGGCCTCGTACAGGAGCTGCTCCAGCCCTGGGATCATCTCCGTGGCCTCCTCTGACCTCGCTCCAACAGCTCCAGGTCCTTCCTGTGCTCAGGACTCCAGAACTGGACCCAGGGCTCCAGGTGGGGTCTCACAGAGCGGAGCAGAGGGACAGAACCCCCTCCCTCCCCTGCTGCTCCCCCTGCTCTGGATGCAGCCCAGGCCACGGGGGGTTTATGGGATGTCAGCACACGTTACTGGCTCATGTGGAGCTTCTCACCCACCAGCACCTTTAATCCTTTTGTGGGAAAAGCATCCAACCTTGGAAAACACCTGGTTTTGCCCTGCAGTCAGTGAAGCCAGCGGCTCCCAGGACAGTGCTTGCATGGCACATCCTTCCCGAGGTATTTGCAGCAGGAAACAGCTCCCTGCTCCAGGCCCCCCATCCCCATGCCCCCCCCCCCCCCCCCGCCCCAGACGTACCTCTGAGTAGCACAGGCTCTGCTCTTTGGACTTGTTTAGCTTCGATCCCTGTTCCTGGGGAGGAGAAAGGAGGAGGAAGGCTTAGGGCAAGTTTATGCACCCAGGGCTGCTCCTGCCCAGGGGCTCACCCTGATGTTTGGGGCCCCCAAAGCCCTCTGGGAGCTGCAGAACCACCCTGGGAGGGCACAGGGTGGTGCTTGTAGTCCTGTGCATGGGGCACTGGCTCAGAGCCCACGGCTGGTGCTCCCAGTTTGCAGCAGCGACCGGGCTCAGGTCCTACCTGGACAGAGGTGCAGGTGGTGATGACGCTTGTGTCGTACATGGTGTTGCTGTCGTTGATGTCATCTGGCAAGGCAGGGTTCTTCTCGGTCTTCGGTGGCTGGGTGATTGGGGGCGAGGGGTTCTTGGGGGAGAGGTTCACGTCGGTGCCGTTGCCAAAGGCTTGGATGGCATTTCCTGGGGGCAGGAGATGTTTCATAGAATCAGAAGGTTGGAAGAGACCTCTGAGATCGAGTCCAACGCTACCTGTCTCCCCACTAAACCCTGTCCCTAAGGAACTCATCCACCCGTCTTTTAAACCCCTCCAGGGATGGCGACTCCACCCCCTCCCTGGGCAGCTGTGCCAACCCCTGACCACCCTTTCAGGGAAGAAATTCTTCCCAATGTCCAGTCTAAATTGCTTATGGGGGGGCTGAACCCAAGTAGTGACAGGGTAGGGAGAGGAAGGGGATGGGGAACGTCTTACGGAGACAGGGGTTTTCCGTGAAATCTTGGAGGAACTTCTCACACTCCTCTTCCATGTTGCCGCTGCCTTTGCAGGAGCACCAGGGCGAGATGGTGATGCTGGTGGTGCTGGCGTCAACGTAGTTGGGCGTCATGTCAAAACCTGTCCCGGGTGAGGAGAAGGAAAAGAGATGAGGGGCTGCAAGCCGGAGAGCTCCTTCACCATCCCACCCGCCAGCACTCACCGATGAGCCCCGCGTAGGAGCCCAGGCACGCCTGGTAGTTGTCCCCGGGGCAGCTCGTCAGGGACTGGAAGGAGGCTTGGCAGTTGGTGTGGAAATCGGCCAGCCGGGACCTGGGTGCAAAGAGCAAGAGGGAGAGGGATGGGATTGCACCACCGCTCCCGGCACAGAGCACCTCGGCAGCGAGGAGCAACATTTTAAAAAGATAAAGGCGAGAGAAGAGGATAAATGGGATCGAGGGAGGAGATCTAAATGAGATCTGTGCTCGGGAGGCGCAGCTTCACCTCGCCTCTGGTCACCCCAGCCTGCTTGGAAGGTCATGGGCAAGGGACGGGGTGTCTGCCTGTGGATGGGCACCCTGTTTGGGATGAACATAGGACGCTCTTTCCTCCCTCCTTCGCTGCTCCCCCCCCTCCCAGTCCTCCCCAAGCACCACTTGACTGGCAGAGCACACCATAAACTTCACAACCTCATTTGGCCGCGCTGCTCCCGGCATCATTACACGACTGTAAAATTTCACTGCTTGTTTTTATCTTCCCCTTGAAATGTTAAAGCTTAGAGTGCAATTAAAATGCCTGAGGTTGGGGGTTACATTTTCCTTTCTTTTGCAGCCAAGAAGGGGAAAAAAACCGAAAGGAAACCTCGCGGAGAACCCAAGGGCTGAGATGCTCATGCCGTGTCTGCCCTGCTCCACGCCTGTCTGCCCTCCCTCCTTCTCCAACTCTGTCCACTCTCCTCCTCCATCCCTGCCCTCCTTGCTCCTCCATCCCTGACTGCCCTTCACCTCCATCTGTGCCCTCCTTCCTCCTCCATCCCTGTCTGTTCTCCTCCTCAGTCCATCCCTGCCCTCCTTCCTCCTCCCTCCTTGTCTGCCCTTCTCCTCTGTCCCTGCCCTCCTTTCTTCTCCATCCGTGCCCTCCTTTCTTCTCCATCCGTGCCCTCCTTTCTTCTCCATCCGTGCCCTCCTTCCTCCTCCATCCTTGTCCTCCTTCCTCCTCCATCCCTGTCTGCCCTTCTCCTCCATCTGTGCCCTCCTTCCTCCTCCATCCCTCCCTGCCCTTCTCATCCCTCCCTGTCCTCCCTCCTCCTGCCCCATCCTTGTGTGCCCTCCTCCATCCCTGCCCGCCAGACCCAGGTGCGGGGGCAGAGCGAGGGCAGAAAGAGCAGAGATGGGGACAACCGGCAGGACCAGGCGGAATAAAGACAGGACAAGAGGAGCAGAGGAGCTGATTTCCAGTCCTGACCCGATTATTGGCTTGGTTACCCCTTCTCATCTCTCGCTGCTCCGTGTAAGGCCCCGACAAAGCACAAGGAGCGATGGAAGCAGAGTTATTTCCAGGTGTGTCAGTAATCCGGCTCTGCTGACACAAACCCCATCCGATGCTCCGTAGAGATTCTTTTTTTTCCCCTTGGGATGAATCCAATCAGCGAGGTGGGAAGATAAAGAAACGGGAAGGATGTTAGGAGAGGACGGACAGATGGACCAGGTGGACAGATGGATGGGCAGCAGTTTTCCAAAGTGACTCAGCCATTAAAGGAACAGACACGAGGCTGAGTTGTGGCCCAGGCTGGATCTCAATCACAGGGAGGAAATGCTGCAAAGCAGCCAAGCTGCTGACACTGTAGACGAGACCTTGCATTTCACAACAGAAAAATCTCCTCAGCTCTTCCCCCCCCCCCCGCACTTCATATAGAAAGAAGGAGGCATACATTATTTTCTTTAGCTTCCTCTTCCTTCCTTCTTAATTAAATGTCATCTTTGT
The DNA here is from genome assembly GCA_033558235.1 of Neomorphus geoffroyi. Lineage (NCBI taxonomy): Eukaryota > Metazoa > Chordata > Aves > Cuculiformes > Neomorphidae > Neomorphus > Neomorphus geoffroyi. The sequence continues at coordinate 1,838,125 of JAUMJM010000056.1, forward strand.
CCACGCAGTGATTGAATCATCCAGCAGTACCTGCCTAAAGCCAGAGGAACGGGTGGAAATAAAGGGTAGAAATCGTCTTATTTTTTTTAAAATAGGAATGATTTGTTTTCAGAGGGTTACGGAGGAACAAATGAAGCAGTGATGGAACGAAGCAGAAGGGATCTGAGGTGATACCTTACATCCATCCAGCTCTTTTCATCACACCCGATCTTGAGTGCACAAAGGGAGCTGGATGTGGGGGGGGGGGAGGTACCACCGCAACGCAGCCAGGTCGCTGCAGCTTCAACGGGTTCCGTACTGGGAAAAGGAAAGAAAATGGAATAAAGCACAGCTGCTCGGGGCTGGGCCAGAGCTCTGGATGCTCCGTGGGAGAACGCACTGGTTTCCTGGAGACTTTTGCTGTTTCCAGCCAGCCGTGACTGGGGCTTTTTCCAGGTCATGGAGTTTCACAGCCACCGACGCAACCACCTTCTGTGGAACAGCTGAGCCTCCTCTGGGGCTGCTCTTCTGGGGACCCCGATGTCACCTCACAGCAAGCTCCCTGGCTGAGCTGGGGGTTTGGCAAGAGTCACCCATGCGCTTGGTGCCTTCTTGTTGCTGATTCCCACAGCTGGGCACGCAGGTCGCACTCAGCTTCCTCCAGCTGACGGGCTGCCAGCGCCGGGAACCGGATTCTTTTCCCACTTACACCCAGCTGCCTGACCCACTTACAGCCTCCCAACAGGCTGTGAAGCTCCAGAGCAAGGTCAGCCTCTTCATCCGCGTTATTTCAAGCATTCCCAATGCAAAGATAGGACTCCCGGCCACCACCGAGTTTTCTACGCGTTGAACACTAATAAATAGGGCCACAAATATGATCCAAGGGCTGGAGCAGCTCCTGTGTGAGGCCAGGCTGGGAGAGTTGGGGTTGTTCAGCCTGGAGAGGAGAAGGCTCTGGGGAGACCTTAGAGCAGCTCCCAGGGCTGAAAGGGGCTGCAGGAAAGCTGGGGAGGGGCTCTGGCTCAGGGGGTGCAAGACAAGTGATTTAAAAAGAAACCCCTCGTGCCAGCGGTGCAAAGGGAAGCTGGGAGCTCCCACCCTGCACCAATTCCTGGGACAAATGCTCAGCTCTCAGCACACACGGTCTCCCTCGCTGGAGCTCTGCACGAAGCCCAGCACGTGCAGAAAAGCTTTGCCGGGGAACTTTTGCATCACTCAGCCCTCCCTGCAGCCAAACCCAGCTTGAGGGGTGCTGCTCCCCACTTAATGATAGAATAGAAACGGGTTGGGTTGGAAGGGACCTCAAAGGCCATCCAGTGCCACCCCCTGCCATGGGCAGGGACACCTCCCACTGGATCAGGGGGCTCCAAGCCCATCCAGTTCCACCCCCTGCCATGAGCAGAGCCACCTCCCATTGCACCTCGCCACTTGCAAGGAGGGAAGAGCCCAGGGTTGATGCTGCAGAGCAGAAAAGCTCCCCAACGCCACTCCTTTCACACAGTCCCCATCACAGGAAGGTATTTAGACTCTCCCCCTTTGCAGGAGATAAAGAAAGTTTCCGACAGCATTTCCCCTCTCCCCAAATTAAAGACGAAGGCACGTCAATTCTCTTAAGGAACTGTGGCAAGTTCATCACCGAGCGCCGCGCGCCTTTGTCACGCTGCTCCCCGGGGCCCTGCTCCTGGCTTGTAGCATCCTCTAAGGCAAATGTTATTCTTTTCATAATACATGACAAGCCAGCTGGTAATCTTTCCAGAGTATCCAAGCCAGATGTCACTCTTTCCGTTGCACACAATGAGTTTGCAGTTGCTGGATCAGACTCTAACTGTCAGGAATAAACCTTACTGGAGTCGACCCATAGCTTCTCAGATTTCTGCTTTTAAGTGCCCAGGCAAAAAAAAAAAAAGACTATAAAAAGGAGAGGGAGCCAAGTCCATCTTAGCAGAAACAGGAGGGATTGGTGCCAAATTGCTGGCTGGCAGCTCGAGGCAGCAGGTGGGTCTGGCCGGTCTCTGCCGGCGAACGCCAGACCTGGGCTGGCAGCTGGGTCAGGGGTGGGGATGGAGGACGATGGTGAGGAGCTGCAAGGAGTGGGCTCGGCCAGGATATTTATTTTCCTGAAAGGCCTCCAAAAATAAGGAGTGAAAAAGGGATTAATAAAAATTTATTATATGTACACACTCATATATCCCATTCCAAACCCACTCCAAGTGCTGGATTTCAAAGTTAGAGGGTTACAAGTATAGAGAATATACGTTTGGTTTGAAGAAAAAGCTGGGGAGGGGCTCTGGATCAGGGGGTGCAGGGATGGGATGAGGGGAAGGGGTTTGAGCTGCAAGAGGGGAGATCGAAGTGAGATCTTGGGGAGAAATGTTTTGCTGTGAGGGTGGGGAGGCCCTGGCCCAGGGTGCCCAGAGCAGTGGTGGCTGCCCCATCCCTGGAGGTGTTCCAGGCCAGGTTGGATGGGGCTTGGAGCCCCCTGACCCAGTGGGAGGTGTCCCTGCCCATGGCAGGGGGTGGCACTGGATGGGCTTGGAGGTCCCTTCCAACCCAACCCATTCCATGATTTCTGGGTGGAAAGAGCAGGATGATGCCAAGGTGAGGCCACCTCAGGGACCCAGGGGCTTTAACACCTTTCTCCCTGTCTCCAGACACCTCCAGGGAGCTGGGTCCCTGCCGTGCACATATCACCTTCCTGGTGCCCACATCTCTCTTTTAGAAGACTTCGTGCATCACTGCAGGGACCATCCCATCAGCTCCTGCCTGCTGCCTCCCCTCCCAGCCTTGTTATCATGCAGGAATTCAGAAGCAGCTTGCCAGCACCAGCACGACACCCTCGCTCTGACATTAAAAGTCACCTACACAGCACAAGATTTTTGATTGGTAGGGTGGTTTTCATTCTGCTTATTGGTGCATTGCAATTTTTTAAGCAGCAAAAGCCCAAGAACAGATGCAAAGTGCCTAATTGGGTGCTAATTGTTCCCCAGCACCGCGTGCCTATGAGAAGTCCAAGCCTGGCGCTGGTAATAACTCACCACCCATCAAAGCCAACGGTATCAGCCTCTTGAATATTTCATGCTGAAAACGTCCGAGATGCGGAGATTACTCAAGACATGTTTTCACAGGCAATTTACAGGGACCGAGGAAAAATGGCTTTAATAGACACGAGCGTTGAGATGCAGCTCGGAAACGCATCCCCCCCCCCCCCCCCCCCCCCCCGCAGAGCAGCGGATGTTCAAGAAGCTGCGCCAACACGCAAAAAAACTCAGCAAGACATGAAAAAGCCGCGGGCCCGCTGGGCATCCTCCTCCCGACACTCGCTCTGCCTCCTCATCCTGCTGGAGATGAATGCTTTCGAAGGCAGGAGATGCTGAGATTAAAACCAAATTAGCCTCAGACACCAACAAGAGCGGCCAGGTAAATCAAAGAGCCCTGGGGATGGGGATCAGCTACACAAACGAGGGAAGCTGGAGCCAAACTCCACTTTTCTAGATGACCTTCTACCAAAGCTAGTAAATAGTTCACGGGGGGGGGGCGGAAGGGGGGGGGGGGGGAGAAAAGATCAATGGCAATATTTGTTTTATCCAGTAAAAAGCACCTCTGGAGACTGGAGTCACCTGCTCTGGTTGATCTAAGAAGGATTTAATCCTGTTTTTTGTGACAATCCCATCTCCACGCTTGCATCTCCACGGGGGATGGGCATCCCACACCCCAAAGCTGCCCCTGGCACAAGGACACAGGGGCAAAAAGAGAGAAGCAAAGGAGAAAGCCCCAAATTAGAGCCAGCAAGAGGAAAAATCACGAGGACAAACGGACACCAGACCAACTGCTAAGTTGGGAGCCACTAATGAAGAAGTCCAGTTAACCATATGTATTTTTAAGATGTTGCATTTGGATTCATCACAGATAGGAGCAGTTGAAAGGGGTTTTTTTTTTCCTCCTTTATCCTCTTGCCTGCACTCAAACCCTATCATTACCCGGCAAGAGAAGGGAAGAATTAAACACACGCATCATTTGATTTTAATTGAAGGACTGTTCTATTTCATTGAACTGCTAACTAAGCCGAACAGGAGATTGTGTTTACATAAGCAAACCCTGAGTCAGTATAGACTTGCTGTCACATTAAGTCAATACTTATGAAGGCTCCCTATTTAATTATTCAGTGAGAATTGACTTATTATTGTGTTAAGAGCGTGGTTAGCCCTGAGCAAAGTGGCCACAGAGCCCAGACAGCCCTTCCAGCTGCCTTTGCACATGGGTGCCCGTGGGGTCCCAGGGGAGAGGAACCCGGTGGGGGCTGCCCCACTGCCCCTCCCTCTGTCCCCTCCACACCAGGAAGCCAAAGGCAAACACTTTTCTTAGAATCCTGAAACGGTTTGGGTTGGAAGGGACCTCAAAGGCCATCCAGTGCCACCCCCTGCCATGGGCAGGGACACCTCCCACTGGCTCAGGGGGCTCCAAGCCCCATCCAACCTGGCCTGGAACACCTCCAGGGATGGGGCAGCCACCACTGCTCTGGGCACCCTGGGCCAGGGCCTCCCCACCCTCACAGCAAAACATTTCTCCCCAAGATCTCATCTCAGTCTCCCCTCTCGCAGCTCAAAACGCTTCCCCTCGTCCCATCCCTGCACCCCCTGATCCAGAGCCCCTCCCCAGCTTTCCTGCAGCCCCTTTCAGCACTGGGAGCTGCTCTAAGGTCTCCCCAGAGCCTTCTCCTCTCCAGGCTGAACAACCCCAACTCTCCCAGCGTGGCCTCGGACAGGAGCTGCTCCAGCCCTCGGATCGTCTCCGTGGCCTCCTCTGGCCTCACTCCAAGAGCTCCAGGTCCTTCCTGTGCTTAGGACTCCAGAACTGGACCCAGGGCTCCAGGTGGGGTCTCACAGAGCGGAGCAGGGGGGCAGAATCCCCTCCCTCCCCTGCTGCTCCCACTGCTCTGGATGCAGCCCAGGACACAGGGGGTTTCTGGGCTGGGAACACGTTGCCAGCTCATGTGGATCTTCTCATCCCCCAACACCCCAAGTCCTTCTCCTCAGGGCTGCCCCCAATCCATTCTCCCCCAGCCTGTGTTTGTGCTGGGATTGCAACCTTTGCTAATTGAAGGTCGGATCAGGAAGCTTCCCCTGGCAGGTTATGCCCAGCCCTAGTGCAGCCACCCACCCCGAGTGCCCATCACCCATGCCCTGTCCCCCTTCAGACACGAGCACTGCTCCTCTCTGCCAGCTCCCAGAGCCGCTGTTAAACCCAGGAGCATTTTTCCCTCCTCCTCCTCCTCCCCAGACAGGGATGTGGACAGCTGAGCCGCTCTCATTACACGGCGTAATGAGAAAGTTGAGCTGCCGCTCCGCTGTTTGTCAAGGCAACATCCATTATAGATGGCATTTTGTCTGTGCTAAACAAAGGGCGCGAAGACAAGAACGTGGGTTTAAATAAAAAGCATTTTGTTCCCATGTTTGGTGTTTAATCAATACCAAGCCAGCCTGGATCCGTTCCTTCCCTTGCACGCACCCCGAGCCAAGTCTCCCTTGTGGGTCCTCGGGAGATGAAGAAAGGTTTCCCCTCCCCGGGCCATCGCTCCTGAATTTGCATCCCACCTCCACCCAAAGCGATGCTTTCTGCTCTGCAGAAATTCCTCTCCTCAACGCACGCAGACACAGGGGTCCTGCAGGGCAGGATCTGCCCCAACCCCAGCCATAAAAAAAAAAAAAAGAGGAGAAAACTCAGGGAAATGAAACATCAGCCCTGGTTTTGGATGCTGAGGAGCTGCATCCAGGGGAGGCTGGGAAATTCTTCAGCACCAGCATCACTGAAGCATATAAGACCAGATTATTTGTGTTCCTGACTTGCTGATGCAAGATGAAAAATACAGCAAACTGCAGCTGCTGAAATCAGCTCTTTTCTCCCCCTTTCCTTCCCTTTCCCCTTCGCTGAGGTTAGTGTTTTGCAAAAAGGTTTTTATATTCTGGGAGCTAAAACCTGTCCGTTGCAATCAGACACAAAGCTCGGGGAGTTTGTCAGGCTCCTCCGTTGCGCCGGGAAAAGCTTCCCGGCATGAAAAGCTTCACAAATTGCAGCGACCTGAGCCTGATTGCTCCCGCGCTCGCAGCCGGGCAGAAGGGTTTGGGGCTGGGCCGTCTCAGCAGAGAATTTTAGCAGCATCCAAGAGCGTTTGAACGGCTTGGTGTAAAGCAAAGTGCAGGATTTCAGCCCAGAGCCCGCACCGCACGCTCGGCAAGGGAAGGACGCGAGTAGAGCGCTCGCCCTCGCCGGGATCTGAGCCCAAGTAGGGATGCACAGGAGCTGAGGGGTCACATCCTGACCCCTTCATGCCCTCAGCACCACTGTGCAGTGCGGGGTGGAGAGGCTGCAGAGCACCTTCCAGGTGAGGCAGAGCCCACTCCATGCCCGAATGCTGCCCGCTGGTTAAAACAGCCCAGTCCAAACCAGTCAGAAATCCCCACCTCCCATCAGCAGTGAGGGAAGAACTGGGGGCTTTTACCTCCCCAGCTTTGTCAGAGAACCACCTGGCTGGAAAAGACCTTTGAGATCAAGTCCAACCGTACCTTTCCACTATTAAACCATCGCTGAGCACCTCATCTACCTGTCCTTTAAACCCCTCTAGGGATGGGGATCCACCACCTCCCACAGCCATCCCAGTGCCCGAGAACCCTTTCAGTGAAGGAATTTTCCCTGATGTCCAATCTGCACCTGCCCTGGTGCAACCTGAGGCCGTTTCCTCTCATCCCATCACCTGTCACTTGGGAGAAGAGCCCAACACCCACATCGCCACAACATCCTTCCAGGCAGCCGTGACCACAGATGGGACACAGGCTGGTGTTCTACCACCACTTCACCACCAGCCCTGGAAAACAGCGGCAGAAAGCCACGAAAACCTCCAGAAGGAGCGTTTTCCATACTGAGTAGAATGAGATAATTCAATCTGCCCTCTGTCCCAGCTCCTCTGCTGCTTTCGGGAAGGAAGCAATGGGACTTCAGGGTGGGTTTTGTCCTGCAGGAGCAGCAGCGTCCTACAAGTTGCAGCCCCCTGCGCCCAGCTCAGCATCGACCGCAGGAGAAGCCTCCCGGCAAAGTCGTATCCCGCTCCCGAGGGCTTCGCTGTTCGTTAGGCGTTGAGCCAGGAGGCTTAATTACACTCAGAGCCCGCACGGGAGCATTATCTCATCTCCTGACATCGCTGGGTTTCGGGGCAGCTTGCTGATCTGCTTCTGGGTTTAAAGCCCTCGCCAGTCCCACGTGCAGATAAGGAGGATGAGCATCAATCCACGATGCCAGCTCGATAAGAACAAGCACGGACGGGAAATGCTGTGGCAGCCCCAGCCTCGCCTTGCCCACACGGGGCTCGGGATGATGGGACACGGAAGGGTCTCATGCCTGGCTGCTCCTGGGTGCAAGCTGGTGGAGGCAGAAGGCACGGGAAGGAGGGCAAAGCCTGCGTGCTCTATTTATACGCATTCCCAGCACCTGGTGATGATCTTGGCAGAGGTTCCCTGCCAAAGCTTTGTTATTTATAAATGCAGATGGCCTTGGAGAGGCAGGAAGGAGGGGAGAGGTCTCCTCAGCAATAGGCAGCCTTGCAGACCGCCCTGTGCTTGCAAAACAAGCCCAGAGCTGCCCAGAGAAGGGGATTCCAAACAACCGAACCCACCGTGCCCGCACACGGATGCAAACCTGAGGCTCTTGCACAAGATGGTCCCCAAGAGCAGGACCAGCAGCACCTCCAGGGGTCCAGTGTTTGTAGACCCCTACATTGGACGCAGCCCTGAGCTCACAGCAGGAGCCTCTGCATCAGCACTGAGAGTCCCCTGCACCAAGACAACGTCACCCTAAATCTGTGGCACCTCCGACAAGGTGCAAACAGCAGCTGCTGGAGGAGGTTGCACCACCCACAGGGTGGTCACACAGCCCAGATGTCAGGCAGCTCCTGAGCCACAGGGAGAAAACAGCAGAGGACAAGGCAAAACTCTGCAAGCCAAGGCCCAAAGCTGGATGCACAAATAAATGCTGGATTGGGATGCTTTGCAGAGCGAAAGGCCCCAGCCAGCACCACCTCGCCCCAGCCAGGCAGCACAAAATGCAAAATTGCTGGGAAAACGCATTTCCAACTGGGAGCGCAGAGCTGAAGCAGCTGACTCACTTCACCCTGTGCTGCTTCACCTCTTTTTTGGTGGAAAGGGAGACCTCATCGCTCTCTACATCTCCCTGAAAGCGGGGTGTGTGAGGTGGGTGCTGGGCTCTGCTCCCAAGGAACAAGGGATGGGATGAAATGGCCTCAGGTTGCACCAGGGGAGGTTTAGGGTGGATATCAGGAAATATTCCTTCATAGAAAGAGCGGTGAAGCCTTGGACCAGGCTGCCCAGGGCAGTGGGGGAGTCTCCATCCCTGGAGGGGCTCAAAGAACGTGTAGAGGTGGCACTTTGGGACAGGGTTTAGCAGGCACCGTGGGGTTGGGCTGGTGGTTGAACTGGATGAGCTGAGAGGTCTTTTCCAGCCTTGGTGATGCTATGAATTTCATTTCATGCAGTAACAGGTTTACAATTAATGCTCAGCAACTCCGTGGCCTCTCCGGTCTCTGCTAACGCACGTTGTCCCCCTCCACGAGAAGATGCATCTGCGTATTTAATGTCTGAGCAAGCAGCAAGCCCGTTGACAGAGAGGTTCCACCATTAATTTGGCCGTGACTCAGCGCAGCCCTGGTTCCTGTTCCTCACAGACTCTGCCTCATTCTATTGCTTTTTGATAAAAAGCCACATTCCGACGTTTCAAACACGGTCGCTCGCAGCCGCAGGAAGACCTGAAGCTCTGTTATTTATTTCGCCAACAGGCTCTGGGAAACTCCATCACCTTGATGGCAAAAAGACCCTCCTCCTCCTCCAAGGAAACGTGTTCTCTAGGAGGCTGATCCAGCCCCCCCCCGAGGGCAACAGGAGGGGGTTTTGCCGTGTGAATAATGAGTTTCATAATGGAACAAAAGCCCTGATCTCCTGACTTTGCTTTGCCAAGGGGAAAAAAAATCAGCTTTAACCAGCTGGGATGTTTTGCTGGGGATGCTCAAAGCACGCTGAGGGGTTTGGGTGAGGGTGCCCCTGCTGCCACGGTGCCCCTGCTGCCACGGTGCCCTTTGCACATTCGTCCTTGTCCCAGGTGGGGGATGGAGCCAGCACAGTCCCCAAGGACTCCGCTCCAACGTGGAAAATCAGCTCCATCCCTGCTGCTCCGGTTCTGCGCCGCATCTCCACCCCGAGGGCACTGCCCCACGGCTCCGGTTCTGCCCCACGTCTCTGCCCTGAGGGCACTGCCCCACGGCTGGTTCTGCCCCACAGCTCTAACCCGAGGGCACTGCCCCACGGCTCTGGCTCTGCCCCATGGCTCTACCCCGAGGGCACTGCCCCACGGCTCCGGTTCTGCCCCACGGCTCTGCCCTGAGGGCACTGCCCCACAGCTCTAACCCGAGGGCACTGCCCCACGGCTCCGGTTCTGCCCCACGGCTCTACCCCGAGGGCACTGCCCCACGGCGCCGGTTCTGCCCCACAGCTCTGCCCCGAGGGCACTGCCCCACGGCTCTGGTTCTGCCCCACGGCTCTACCCCGAGGGCACTGCCCCACGGCGCCGGTTCTGCCCCACAGCTCTGCCCCGAGGGCACTGCCCCACGGCGCCGGTTCTGCCCCGAGGGCACTGCCCCACGGCGCCGGTTCTGCCCCATGGCTCTACCCCGAGGGCACTGCCCCACGGCGCTGGTTCTGCCCCACGGCTCTGCCCTGAGGGCACTGCCCCACGGCGCCGGTTCTGCCCCATGGCTCTAACCCGAGGGCACTGCCCCACGGCACCGGTTCTGCCCCACGGCTCCGGTTCTGCCCCACGGCTCCACCCCGAGGGCACTGCCCCACGGCTCTGGCTCTGCCCCATGGCTCTACCCCGAGGGCACTGCCCCACGGCGCCAGTTGTGCCCCACGGCTCTACCCCGAGGGCACCGCCCCACGGCTCTGGCTCTGCCCCATGGCTCTACCCCAAGGGCACTGCCCCACGGCTCTGGCTCTGCCCCATGGCTCTAACCCGAGGGCACTGCCCCACTGCAGCGTCCCAGGCCAAGCACAGGGAAGGGCAGAGCTGTGGTTCTGCACTGGGGGGTTTGGAGCAGATCAGAGCTCAGGGTGGGGGCTCGTCGGTAGCCCCCATGCTTGCAAACCACTCAGCCCCACCACAAAGGTGGGCTAAAATCAAGATCACAACTCCATGAGCAGCCAAAAGCCATTGACTTTGCCCCATCCTGTGCGCAGGACAGGGCCGGGTGCTGGAGGAGACCCAGCCACCAATGGGAAGATGCAACCAGTAGACTTGGATCACACAACAAGAGAACGCTGCCAACCCAGCCACTGCCCTGCACCAAACCTCAGCCACAGCCTGCAGGGCTCCTTGCAGCACCAGGAGGCGCTGGATGAAGCCCACACGGAGCCCAGCACAGCCCTTACCGGCAGAGGTGATCCGTCCGGCACGTGTTGCGTAGATCCAGGCAGTTGGGCTTCTCCTTGTCCTCGTAGGAGCAGGACGGGACGATGGTTTGCCGCCGGCGCTCGGCGCAAGCCTGGTCCTTGCAGGAGCAGAAGAGGAGGCGGTAGGTGTACTCGTTGGGGACGCGGTCGAAGAACTGGCGCAGAGCCTTGTGGCATTTCCTCCGGCTGCAGTGCTCGGTGGCCGAGATCTCCTTGCTGCAGGTGGAGATGTAGCCCGAGCGCAGGCGCTTGCAGTTGTCGTTCAGGTTGCAGGCTTTGGCCGCGTCAAGGCAGTGGTTGCTTTTGGAGTTGGCGGCTGGGTCCATTCCTACCCGGAGAGGAAGAGGGAGGAGGAGTGAGTGTGGTGGCATTGAGCAATGGGATGATGCCTTCAAGATGCCACAGGGAATGGGGTGGCACTGGTGTGACCACTGGCATCTCCAGCACAGCCTGGCAGTGGGGAGGGGGACAGATGCACCATTGTGGTCATAGAATCTTAGAACCATGGAGTGGGTTGAAAGGGACCTCAAAGCCCATCCAGCCCCACCCCCTGCCATGGGCAGGGACACCTCCCACTGGGTCAGGGGGCTCCAAGCCCCATCCAACCTGGCCTGGAACACCTCCAGGGATGGGGCAGCCACCACTGCTCTGGGCACCCTGGGCCAGGGCCTCCCCACCCTCATTGTCAAGGATTTCTTTCCAATGTCCAATCTAAATCTTCCCTCTTGCTATTTCAAGCCATTCCCCCTCATCCCATCACTCCAGGCCCTTGGAAAAAGCCCCTCCCCAGCTTTCCTGCAGCCCCTTTCAGCCCTGGGAGCTGCTCTAAGGTCTCCCCAGAGCCTTCTCCTCTCCAGCTGAACAACCCCAACTCTCCCAGCCTGCCCTCGTACAGGAGCTGCTCCAGCCCTTGGATCATCTCCATGGCCTCCTCTGGACCTGTTCCACCAGTTCCATCTCCTTCTTATGTTGGGGATTCCAGAACTGGACACAGGACTCCAGATGGGGTCTCACCAGAGCGGAGTAGAGGGAGAGAACCCCTCCCTTGCCCTGCTGGCTGCACCTCTTTGGATGCAGCCCAGGATACCCTTGGCCACCCCCCATCATCTCCACCCCCATGCACAATTCTGATGTCCTCCTCCAGCACGGAAAAGGTTAACGCACACCAATTGCAGCAGGGAGGACCTGGTCAAACAATCTTCGGTGCATAATTCATGCCATGAATTTGCAATATATATATTTTTTTTTTCCTCTTGTCAATTATTCAAAGAATAATTATTAATTATTCAGCCTGCTCCAAAGCAGAATAATCCACGGAGCTGCTCAGGGCTTCCCAACCCCTGCGTCCTCTCCTCGGGCTCCCCAAAACTAGGTCACCCCCAGCCATCTCCCCCTAGGGACGATGGGGACAAGGCTGCCGCTGGAGATGGGCACCAGCCACCGCTGGCCGGATCCCACACCCCCGCTGGGAATCCCAGCCGTCAGCAAATAAAGCAAACGAGGAGAGAAGGGCTGAAGCCAAACCACCAAACAGGAACAAACGCTGAATTTCCTTCTTTTTGTCAAAATGATGGATCACCCTCTGCAGCCCAGGTGCTATTTTAGAAGCCACCTGACTGCACCAGCCTTCTCCTCCCTCATTTCCTCCCCTCTGCAGCCCAGCCAAGTCCATGGATTCCTCCACCATCTCCCAGCTTCTGCTGGCAAAGACAAACAGCAGCACCGAGGAGGAGCTCCTAACAGAGGTATTTGTAGGGCTCTGATAATTAGCAGATGGCCAGCAGCTGCCTGGCAAGCATTGGTCCCCTCCTCTCCCTGCCTCCCTGAGATGCCTACAGGGCATCTGGTTGGAACCAGATGATCTTTAAGGTCCCTTCCCTTCCCTTCCCTTCCCTTCCCTTCCCTTCCCTTCCCTTCCCAACCCAGCCCAAGCCATTCCATGATTCTATGATTGCGACCAAGCACAACGAGCAAGCGCTGCAGCCTTCTCCATGCATGGAGTTTTGCACAGCTGCCCATGGAGCAGAGCATCCCAAGCCAGCCGTGAGGATGCTCTGCTTGGAGCATCCAAGCATCCTTCTCTCTGCAGTGCCAAGGGGTGCCGGATCCTGCCCTGAGGAACCTGCAGCCTGCAGGGAAAAATGAAGAGGTTCCCACTGGGAAACCAGCCCCACGCTGTGTTTCTGCCCACGTGGGTGCCAACACGGGGCAGCAGCACCCATGAGGTGCGTGGGAGTGGGACCCTCAGGCTCAGCCTGTGCTGCACAGCACGGTGTGTGCTTGCAGCAGCCCTGCCTTCCCCATCGCCCTCCTCCTCCTCCTCTGACCCCATCCCGCACTGAGAGGCCAGGCAGAGCCTGCTGAGGGGACGGCTGGTGGCACCGGAGCTCCCGGCACGATCCCCTCCCCGGCTCCTTGGCCCCCGTTTCCTTCTCGCCTCATGAAATTTTCATGCTTGTGCTTTATTAATGAGCTCCCCAGAAACCCTGCGCTTTCAAACATCGGCTCTATTAAAATGCATCCAGGTCCCTGCAGGTCTCCGGCAGGGCAGGAGCGATGCCCCAGAGGATTAGACAATAAGCCAGCTCTTTGCACAGATCCCACGCTTATGCTGGAGAGCTTCTGCGCTGGCTGTTAAACCACTCGCAGGGCTCGGAGCCGGGGCAGCTGGCTCCCCCAAAACCAGGAACCAGGCTGAACAACCCCAACTCTCCCAGCCTGGCCTCATAGCAGAGGTGCTCCAGCCCTCAGATCATCTCCGTGGCCTCCTCTGGACCCGTTCAAACAGTTCCATCTCCATCTTATGTGGGGGATTCCAGAACTGGACCCAGGACTCCAGGTGGGGTCTCACGAGAGCAGAATCATCTCCCTTGCCCTGCTGGCCGCACGGCTTTGGATGCAGCGAAGGAAAAGGGAGCTGCTCGGTTGCAACGCTCCCTTGCGACGCTTGCTCGCGACGCCGCCGGCCTCCCTGGTGCCACGGCTGCCCATGGAGGGCAGGAGCGACCGGAGCGCAGCGGCGTGCGTCGCCGCTCTCCTTGCTTACACAGCCCTTTCCTTCTGGAAAGGGAAGGTAATCCCTCCGCTCTCCCCACGGGCAATTAGCAGCGCTCTGCCTCAGCCTCGTTAGCGAGAAACAACACTAACAGCTCCTTCGCTTCAATCGCTTGGGCTCCAGGTCGGGGCTGGGGGTCTCCGGGGGGGCATCACTCACCGCTCTCACCACTCTGTGAGAGAGAAGGGGTGGAGGAGCATTGAGGCCACCCTGAAGGCCACGGCACATCTTGAGAGCATAACAAGGGCCAATTCTCCCCTTCTTCCAGCCCCCAAATTGCCAGTCAGGTTTCTTTCTCCTCTCATTTTGCTTTTATGAATAAATCAAGCCATGAGCATTTAATCCCCCGCTCCAGACACTTTGCTTTTCAGACTTTCCAGCAGCTAAAATATTTCCTTGACGCTAATGCAATCCAAGGAGGCGTGCAAGGAGACGGGAGGGGGTGGCATCGTCATCTCCAACCGGTGCTGAGCTCCCCGGAGGAGGGATCCTGGCAAATTCGCTTTAGGTGACGGCAGCGAGAGGATGCGGCATCACCACCCTCCTCTAAGGTGTTCCCAAGTGAGCTGGGGTGACAGCATCACTGCAGGGTCCCTGTGATGCCACCACCCTCTGCCTGTGCACAAATGTGGGGGTGCAGGGACCCCCAAGCCCCCGCAGAGGTGGGTGACTCTTGGGGAAAAGAGTTAAGAGGAGAAAGAGGAAGGAGAAGCCAAGGCATTGTGTGACCTAATTTGAAAAAGCGGGGTGGGGGGTGGCAGCACGGAGGGGTTGTCATGGAAATAGATGGCAAAAAAGAAGTTCCTGAGGATGATGGTGGAGTTTGGGCTCCCGAGAGGAGGATGCGGAGACAAAGAGATGCTCCGAAGGCTCAGCATCCTCCTCCTAGCAGCATTCTGGAGCTCTGCTTGAAGCCAGGGAGGGACAGCAAACAGGGTCCTCCCCTTGGCTCTCCCACACGCGGAGCATCTGCTGGTCCTAAACCTTCCAGAAGACAAACTCTTTACATGAAGCAATGGATGAGGAGCAGGAGGTCCTGGTCCCACCCTGAGCCTGGGCAGTGCCTGCGCCTCCTTCCCTGCCTAACGCTGTGACACTCGTCTGCGCAAGGGGACACCTTGGCAAGACCAACAAGGGAATTCCAGGCTCTCCAGCCCACCTCTGCTCTTTGATTTAAGCCCGTGGTTGGAGACAGCCGAGTCCAAAAGGTAAAAACCTAAATCACAGCCTGGGGGGAAATAGGAAGCCCAGGGAGGAGGCTGCTGCCTGCAGCTCTGCCATCGATGGGGGGCAGAGGCTCAAAGCAAGCCCCTGTCTCCACCAGGCTCCCAGCAAGGTCTGATCCCACTGGAAAGGTCTAAAATAGAGAGGATCTGTCCCAAAGTGCTTCAAACCCCAGGAGCTCTCAGGAAGCAGCTCCTACATGGCTCCCCTCCAGCAGGCATCACCATCCCAGTCGGCTGCTGGGCAACACATCACCCCCAGGTGATGCTCAAAGCATCAGGTCTGCGGTGGTGGGAGGAGATGAGCAGGAGCGGCCGCAGGAGCAAAGGACCGAGCCAGGGGGGATGGAGTTACACGTTTGTTCTTGGCAGGGAGCTCAGTAAAAGGTCTACGTTCGCGCGTAAGAGATGCTAAAACAGCAGAAGCGCGGGGCTTTTATTACCTGAGAAAATTGAAGCGAGTCTGAATATATCAGAGAGACGAGAGGTGACCGGCTCGTAGGGGGAAGCTTCATAAAATTCTTCTCCTAGAATGGGAGGGAAGAGAGAGAAGGGGGAGAAAATGCAAATTAAAGCTCACCGAGGCTACAGCCGGGCACCCCCCTCCCCACCGAGCACTGCAATGTGCGAGTGGAAACGCGAAAAGGATTTAAATCACGAAAGGAAAAGCCTGTTTTGGACCAACTCAGCTTAATTCTTGCTGGCTGGGAGTTTGCAGCCTGACGGTTGGGTCCTGCTGCAAGCTCAGCACCTTCTGCAAGGCAGGTTTGGCAGCGGCTGCGCTCAAACTGACCTCAAGAGTTGAGGGGATTTCGATTCGAAAGGGCGATGTTCTGCAAATACGTCGGCAACGTCCGGGCCGGCTGCGAGCTGGAAGTTCTGGGGTCTCTGCTCAACACTGGATTGGGTTTTATTGTTGCAAAACTATGTATTTGCTTAAAAAACCCAGCTATAACGATTGTTTTCCATTCCACTCGGCCTCTGATGCAGCGAAAATGGAAATATTTCAGTGGGGGAATACGGGTCCTCGGAGCATCCCTAGCGCTGACCCGGCCACACCGCGATCGTAGAACCAAAGAATGGGTGGGAAGGGACCTCAAAGCCCACCCAGTGCCACCCCCTGCCATGGGCAGGGACACCTCCCACTGGATCAGGGGGCTCCAAGCCCCATCCAACCTGGCCTGGAACACCTCCAGGGATGGGGCAGCCACCACTGCTCTGGGCACCCTGGGCCAGGGCCTCCTCACCCTCACAGCAAAACATTTCTCCCCAAGATCTCACCTCAGTCTCCCCTCTTTCACCTCAAAACCGTTTCCCCCCATCCCATCCCTGCACTCCCTGATCCAGATCCCCTCCCCAGCTTTCCTGCAGCCCCTTTCAGCACTGGGAGCTGCTCTAAGGTCTCTCCAGAGCCTTCTCCTCTCCAGGCTGAACAACCCCAACTCTCCCAGCCTGGCCTCGTACAGGAGCTGCTCCAGCCCTGGGATCATCTCCGTGGCCTCCTCTGGCCTCGCTCCAACAGCTCCAGGTCCTTCCTGTGCTCAGGACTCCAGAACTGGACCCAGGGCTGCAGGTGGGGTCTCACCAGAGCGGAGCAGAGGGGCCAAATCTTCCAGGGCCTCCCACATCACAACCTGCACTTTGCAGAGGGAGCCTGAGCAACCCCCCCCCCCCCCATCTCTCAACACCCTGAGAGCAAAGGCAGGCAGGCAGGCAATGCCGGGCTAAAACCCCCCCACCACGGGAGGCAGCCCAACCTGGCACCCCACCAGGTCTCCCTGGCCGGCCACCGAGCTCTACCCTCCCAGACTTCCATCTCTCAGAGATGGGGAGATGCTTCTTCTGATGCTTCTGCTGCCCACCCTTCATATATCTCCAGAAGATGCTGATTTCAAGGAGCCAGCCACCACTCTCAGGAGAGGAAACTCTCCTCAAACCCCACCAGCCACAAGAAAAAGAAAAGGAATATATGTGAAAATCAAGATCAAAATCAATGGCTGGACTTTGAAAGCCCCAGCCGGCGGCTGACCAGCAGCCCCGAGCATCGATCGCCGCTGAGCCTGGCAGCCCTTTGGGTGCCCTCGCGACAGGTGAGCCTGGTCTGAGCGCCAGCGATGGACCCTGGCAGCCCAGACCACTGCAGCCCACGCGCGCTCTGCCAGGTTATTATTAGCCCACGGCGGCAGCTTTTATCCCGTGTAATTAAGGAGCCACTTGAAGTCCTGTGCTGGAAAACAAGCTCATTAAGAGGCTGGGAGGGCTCGCTCCAAGCCCAGTAGCTCCTCAGCATCGTTCCTTGGAAATCTGGGAAGGAAGTGCAGAGTGACCGGTCAGGGAGACCCTGGTGGGGGTGTCAGGTTGGGTTGTCTCCAGCGGTTGTGGGGTTTCAGCCCATCACCCCGTGTCTCGCTCTCAGGGTGACGCTGGGGATGCCCCACGGAGCAAGAGCCTGTGCTGGGTCCAAGAGCAGCTCTTGCTGCTGGTGATGAGGAGGGAAAGAGGCTCCGGGCTGCCTGCCTGAGGCCAATCCCCTTTGCCTCACCAGGTTTCCTAATGCTCCGATGACAAATAGCACCTTTATTAAAGTGCATTTAGGAAACACTGTAACCTCCTGGTATATTGCTTTGCCAATGCAATAAATAATTAAATACTAGCTGAACCCTGCTGCTCGCTAGGAAAATTACTGAGCATTCAAAGGGCAGTGGACTTTTCTTGGGCTCACTGAGATGCAATTAACCTCCAGAAATGAGGCTGGAGTGAAAGCAATCCTCCTCAATGGCAGGGACCGCCTAGATGCCGCAGCCACGGGGCTGGAGCCGAGGCCACCGGGGCGCAGCATCTTTGCTAAAAGGCACATGGTTGGGGTCTGCCTTGGGCTCCTCTTGCTTTTACACGCACCGATGTACACACGTGAGAGCTATGAGCTGCAGGATCTCCCCAAAGCTTCTGCTTCTCCTTAAAACTTGCTATAATCACTTTTCCCACCTCCTCCGGGGGAGACGTCCCTGAGTACCCATCAAGCATCCTTCATTCATGTTTGCAAAGCCCTCTGAAAGTGCTGAATGAAGGCTGCTAATGAGAGGTAGAAAACAATTAAGCAGTAATTCCTGCTCCGGGCTGGGTTTTGGGCTCACTGACCCAGATTTGAGGGCAATTTCACCCAGAGGGGGCTGCATGCTGGGGTACAGCTCCTCACATCCTTGCTGCTGCTACCAAAGCCCTCCCAGCACCACCACCACCTCCTGTGGGTTCAATCCCAGGGCAAGAAGGAGGACAGAGCCCCGTGTGCGCTTGGGGGAACGTGGCTGCCAGGGATGGAGGCTCCTCTGCAGGCTCAACCCCATGAACCCCTTTAGCTCAAGCTGCTAAAGGAGGTGGCTTTCAGCCAGGATAATGAAATAGCAGAGGAACAGGTATTTTCACAAGCCTAAATCACTGATGGAAGCAGGACCAAGCTGCCAATGCCATGGGTGGACAATGCCTGCTTGCAAACAGCCTGGGGGGCATGTACCCTTGTGAGGACTCTGCCACGACCCCGTGGCTCTGGTGCAGGTGGTTCTGCACAAGCAGAAGCTGGAATTAAGAGCTTCCACGCACAGAGCCAGTCGTAAGCCCATTAGAGGGATCTATATCGTTAAATTGATGCTGGTTCTGCTCCTCTCCAGCCTTTCTGGGCGCTGGCAGAGCTGCACTGGGGTGGCAGAAGGAGGTAGAGCTCATAGGACAGTGAAGCAAACCCCACCAGCACCAGAAGCAGCCCCTCACAGCCAATTTCTTCCGCTGAGCCCAGCAAACCGCCCTGGACCAGCAGCACGAGCTCCTAGGGCAGCGCCAGCCGGCCCCGGCGATGCCCTCGCAGAGTGGCAAGGGCTTCACCCCCTGCCTCCCCCTGCCTTCGAGCAGTAGATAATCCTGTCCTCAATGAATAAACCAGCCCCGGGCTTGCAAAATCCAATTTCAATTACCTGCCCTGCTCCAGCCTCTGATTTACTCCTTCACCAGGCTGCAATCACGGCAGGCGCCGGTGTTTCGCCTCTCCGCAAGGCGAGACCCCAGCGAGCTCCCCAGCCCACAAACCCCACCGGAGCAAGGGCTGTGGAGGGCTGGGGGGACCAAGGAGGCAGCGACAACCTCTGCACCCCCAGAGATCCCCAAGCTGGGGCTGAGGTGCAAAGCCATGCCCAGCCTCGCTTCCCTCTGCATCCCACGGGCTCGTCTCCTCCTCTGGGGCAGGAAGGAGGGAGGGAGCCCGGCTGGAGAGGAGCCCTGCCCTGGCTTGCAGGTGCCCAACCACGCAGGCACGAGAGCTCTGTCGCGACAGATGTCAGCTCTTGCTGCAAACCCAGCCCCAGCCCATTTTTCCTGCACCCACGTCAGGCACCCAGCTCTCAGCCTGGTCCTCATCAGCATCCTTTGAGAAAGGAGGGAACACCTGCCATACCTGGGGTGCCCGTGCAGCCCAAGATGCTGCTCAGCCCATTTTTACCAGAGCAATGAGACAGAATGGTTTGAGTTGGAAGGGACCTTAGGGACGATCCAGACCCAACCCTCAGAGCTTCCCAACCTCAAGGTGGGTCAGCACCACCTCTCCACCCGCACCCTCCACCCCACTGCAGCCGCACCGAGCCCTGCCCCGTACCTTCGGTCAGCCCCAGGTGAATACTCCAGTAGATCTGAAGGCACTGAAGCTCCTTCTTCATCCCTCGCTTGCAACGGCAGTCGTAGAGGGGGCTCTCCTGCAGCACCTCCAGGGCCGCCTGGCATTCCTTGTTGGCCAGCATGGTGTTCCTGTCGCGGCCGGCCAGGCACTGCCGCAGCGTGCGGTAGCGGGAGCTGCAGCTGGGCTCGGCCGCGCACAGCTCGTTGGCTCGCACGCAGTCCACGGGCACCCGCCAGCCATGGGGGTCCTGCCCCGGCGGGGACGGGGGGCCGGCCAGCGAGCGGAGGATCTCATCTGGGCCAGGGGAAGGAGAGATGAGGGCAGAGAGAGGTGAGGGAGGGCAACCAGGCGGGGCCAACCCCTTAGAATCACAGAATCGCTTGGTGAAAAGACCTTTGAGAACATCAAGTCCAACCATGCCTGGTTGTCCACTGCTAAACCAGACCCCTGAGCACCTCATCTGCCCGGCTTTTAAACCCCTCCAGGGATGGAGGCTCCACCACCTCCCACAGCCGTTCCAGTGCCTGAGAAACCTCTCAGTGAAGAAATCTTTCCTGATGTCCAATCTGCACCTGCCCTGGTGCAACCTGAGGCCATTTCCTCTTGCCCTATTGCTGTCACTTGGGAGAAGAACCCAACACCCACCTCACCACACCCTCCTTTCAGGCAGATGTAGATGGTGATGAGGTCTCTCCTCAGCCTCCTTTTCTCCAGTCCTTGCATCCCCTCCCTGGGAGCCCAAACATCAGCCCATGTCCCAGTCCCCGGTGTTAGAGCCACCTTCGGGCTGCTCCCACAAGGGAGAGCACCCTTCCATCATACCTGGATGTGTCCCCCCTCCTAAGCCCACCAGGAGCTGCCAAAATCCAGCCAGTGACCTAAAAATATCAGCTGAGGTGTCAGCAGGCACCTGCCAGCGGTGCCGCGTCCCAAGGTGGAGAAGGGGGAAGGTTGACCCAACGCGGAGCCACGTGGTGCCGCTCCTCGTTTCTCATTAAAGCCACCCAAGCAAACACAGCTCCTGCGCTTGGGGACACGAACCTCCACGCGTGACCTCTCCAGAGCCAAGGGAAGCACAAAGCCCGCCCCGGCTCTCTGCGCCCGTTGCTGTTTGGGTTTGATTTTGCGGCTCATGGTCTTCAGGCCCCGCCACGGGATTTTTAGGGCATCTGACTCATGGGTTTCCGAGCACTCAGGCTTGGCAGCGGCTGCAGCTCGGTACAAACTCTCCCCCCCCAGGGTTGGCCTCCTGCGTGCGTCCGTGCCAGCCGTCCCTTGGGGTGGCAACTACCCAGCTCACCCAGCTCCTGCCCATGAACTGCTCCTTGGACCCTGCCTTGGCAAGCGGCTCCCTGCACCCCCCTTCCCACCCGGCGCTCGCTCAGCTCTCACGCTATTTTCTATCATTTTATCATTTTCTTTTGCTTTTTGAAACAGCTTCTTGGCAAGGCAACCCCAGGCACAGCCACCGGCCCGGCCCATCGTGGCTGCAGTTGCCCCTCCATGCCTGCACCAGCCCAGTGATGGGGGGTGGGGTGGGCAAGAGAGCCCCTGCCACTGCTGATCCCACCTGGCAACTTGCAGCCCTGGAGCAGCAAAGACGGGCATGACAGGACCTGGAGAGCATCCTCAGCCACCCCAGAAGGTGATGCAGGGGGCACCCCACTTCCATTTATATCACAGTTTTGGGTGTTCTAGGATCTCAGCATGGAATCAGGGAATGGTTTGGGCTGGAAAGGACCTCAAAACCCAACCAGTTCCAACCCCAGACAGCTCCCACTGGATCAGGGGGCTCCAAGTCCCATCCAACCTGGCCGCGAACACCTCCAGGGATGGGGCAGCCACCACTGCTCTGGGCACCCTGGGCCAGGGCCTCCCCACCCTCACAGCAAAACATTTCTCCCTCAGATCTCATCTCAATCTCCCCTCTTGCAGCTCAAAACCCTTCCCCTCATCCCATCCCTGCACCCCTGATCCAGAGCCCCTCCCCAGCTTTTCTGCAGCCCCTTTCAGCCCTGGGAGCTGCTCTAAGGTCTCCCCAGAGCCTTCTCCAGGCTGAACAACCTCATCTCTCCCAGCCTGGCCTCACAGGGGAGCAATGCCCATTTCTGCTCCTGAACCTTGGGGAGCAGCTTCTCCTCCCCCTGGCTGCCACATGCAAGGCACCAGCTGGGCACAGCAAACCTCAGCCTGCAGCTCCCAAGCTCCTTTCCAACCCGTGGCTGCTCAGCCAGGTATGGCAGTGGGACAGTGACACCTACAGGCATGTGACAAGGGCCACCTGTGTCCCCCCCTCCCCCCTCCCCACCTGCCAGGACACGCAGGCAGCTCCCACGCTTGGTGGGTGCTCAATCCCAGCAGAAGACCTCATCCTCTGCCACCACCCTGGTATTGTCACCGTCCCCTGCCTCCTGGGTGCCATGTGGCCACCCACGCCTCTGCCCACCTCGCCAAGTCAGGACACGCTCCTTGGGCCACAGGGAGAGGAGAAGGGATGCTCAGGGCTCAGATGGCTTTTCAGGGGGGATGGGGCAATGCTGGGGGTGGGCGAGCAGGATGGGCAGCGGCCCTGGGTGGACACACGTCTGCTGTGTGCGGTCAGGAACAGATCCCGCGTTCCTGGTTTTCAGCCGATGCCCCTGGACAAACACCGTTGGGTTCGGAGAGGTCTGGAAGGTGTCTGGGTAACCAGGAGCAGCTGTAGAGGTCCCACATTCACATTAGATCCAATTTTGGGTGGCAGATGTCCCTTGGGAAGGCCCTCCTCGGCCTTTCAGGATTATATTCCACACGGGAGGCAGGCAGCATCCTCAAGCGGTGGAGACAGTCCTGGCACACAGCTTGGATGGGCTGGAGGAGAAACAGGCATCCAAAAATGCTCCTCAGGGTAGAAATGCCAGCTCTTCGCCAGGAGGTGGACGATGCTTTGGTGCTTGGAGTAGAAAGGGGTCAGCTCTGCACCTTGACACGCTGGGAAAGCCCAGCCCGAGGCACCCAGTGCAGCAGCCTGGACAACCTGCTCCTGGTGCAGCATCATCTCCCAGGCATCCAGAGCCATCCCACAGCTCCACCATGTGCCATTCCTCCTCCGCTGGCCTCGCCCAGCCCAGCTGCAGATCCATCTGGCGCTCGCCCCGAGCCCCTGCCCAGCTCTCAGCTCCAATTCCATCTTCTCCAGCCGATGCCATGGTTCCTCTTCCCACAGCACCGCCCAAAGCCTCTCCTCCAGCTCCGATCCCATCTCCCTGCTGGCTCCATGGGCCAACCAAGCAGGGACCAGAGGTGCTGGCAGGCAGGCAGGGAAGGGAGACAGCTTTTTCCATGCTCAAGAGCCACTGGACCACCTGGAGCATCCTTGTGAGAGCGCCCAGCGCCCTCAGCGGCGTGGCAGGCAGCATCGCCGGGTGGGCACTCACTCATGCTGGCATGGGAAGCCCATCAGTAAATCCAGCCACCAGGGAGCTGGCAGGGATGCGTGGCAGTGAGCTGGCCCCATCCTTCTGGCTTTTGCCACCTCGCTTCCAGAGCCTGGCAGACAGCAGGGTGCTGCGTGCCCCTTCGGCAGCCCCAGGAAGATGCCCGCAGCATCCACGCCAGGAGCATGGCACAAAGCCATCCCGCTGGAAGACAAGGGCACAAGATGCCCTTCCCTGTGCTTCCTTCACAGGGCATTTCAGCCCCCCCCCCTCCCAAAATCCAGCAGCTCAGGTGGTTTCCCTTGGGGCTCTCCTCCCAGCTCCCAGCACTGCCAAGCCCAGCATTGCTCCGCAGCCCCCGCAGAGGCGCAAAGGTCGGGAGTTTGGATTGAAGAAGGCTTTTTATTTTTTTGCCTCCCCAAAAGAAATCGCGCCAGAGCCACACGCTCGCCTAAACTCCCATCAATAAAACATCTGCAGAGAATTTTCAACCTAATCCTCAGCAGTCTCCGGGGTGGCGGAGCACGGGCAGGATTTGCAGGCAGGTGCGCGAGGCTCCGACAGCCAGCAAACATCACCACGGCCCCGCTGTGCTCTCGCTCCCACGGCTTCCCCGCAGCAGCACCAGGCTGCGCTGCCTCTTTTCGAGCTGTAACACATATTTTCTTTCACTGGTCCTGCCAGAGACCTTTGGCCACAGGCAGCTTTAGAGGCAAATATTTATCCTCACAACTCGACCGACAAAAAAAGCTGCTCAGGAACGTGCAGCCTCCCAGGCTGGAGCTGTGAAAGCGATCGCTGCCTCCCAACCAAAGGGCTGTTTTAGCTCCTCAGATGTGAAGAACTGGGGTTCCTCCACACTGGGGTTCCTCACCGCGAGGCCGGGTCGTGGGGGACCGGTTGGGAAAGATGAGATGCCCCAAACACCACATGCACAAAGCTCAATCTGGGGGTACGGCTTTCCTCCGGTGATGTCTGCTTGGGGTGTCACAGCTCCTCTGGCTGGGGGGGGGGGGGGGCACACACAACCTTCCCACCCAGCCTCCCTCCCTGCATCCACAAAACCTTTTGGGAATGAGGGCAATGGTCTTGCTTTCACGCACCCCTACCCCCGTGAGGGGGAATGGACCGCGTTTCCGATGCCTTCGGTGGGGCATCCTGGAGGTCCCTGTCCTCCTGAGTCTCACTGGGGAGACACCCAGCAGCGAGGCAGACGCGTACAAGCAGCCGCTGCCCCCCAAATCAGCAACAGAGAGCCCTTCCTCTGCCCTCCCCGGGTGTCTTCCCACTCATGCCTCCCACCTTGCCCCCAAAGCATCCCTCCTTGGCTCAGAAGGCAGAACTCGTGTCCCCCTGCTCCGACGCTCCCTGGCACCTCCTGCTGCTGACAGGTCATGGGGAAGGGCACCCCAAACTGGGGCTTAGCCCCCCCGCTGCTCAGACGCGCATCCCACCCCCCACAAAGGCACATGAGGCACCACCCTGCTGGCACAGCACCCCTTCCCCTCATCACCCAGAGATCATGCCGGGAAACAGGGGAGAGGAGAAACCTGTCACCCCGTTTCCATTCAGGGAGCTCCTCCCTGGGGATGCTGAGCACAGCGGTCCCTCTGCCCGCACCCCCAGCATCACGGGATGCTCTGGAAGGAGGTTTGCTCTGCCAACCTTCAAGTCTCCCTCAGCCAGCAGCTCCCTGTCCTCACGGGCAGGGTGACACTCCCTGCAGGCAGGGTGACAGTCCCTGCAGTCAGGGTGCTGCTCCTCCAGCCCAGGAGAGCCCAGCAGAGTTCTTCTGGGTGCTCGCTGCTGCAGTGAGCTGGGGATCACGGCCACGCAGGCACCCGCCGAGAGGCAGCGGGGCGCGAGATCTGGACCACGACCCCACACGCGTGCCCCCAGCCTGGCAGGAGGAGAAAAAATATGCACCTCTCTCATTTTCTTCCTTTTCACCCCAGATCCACCACAGTCCCTGCCTTCTCCTCTTTTTCGAATGCACCTTCCCTGTCTCTGTAGGAGGCTGCCCTAGAAATGCGAAGCTTTCTTCCTTGGCAGAGCCACGGAGCTCCTAAATAACTCACACATGATCTAAAGCAACATGCACGGATTGCAACAGAGGGGAAAGCAATTCCCCACGCACAAACACACACACTCACACGCAATTAGCTCAACTTCGCAAACCGATTCTCCATGCTGAGTTCCCAGGAATGGGTGTTGGGAAGGCTGGAAGGCAGGGCAGGAGGGTGCTGGGAGATAGAAGTAGGGAGAAAAAAGAGGGTAGATATCCTCCAAAATGGGAATTCGTGGAGGCTGACAAGGAGAGAGGGGATCAAAGACAGGCAGGGCTTTGCCTGTTCCTCGCGGATCCTGTTGGCTTCCATGGATCGCGGCCGGTGCCAGCGATGGGGCAGCTGGGGTTGTCCCCCCCCTTCTAAGTTTAATAGAGAATATGGAAATAAAGTCGCCCCTAGTGACAAATCCTTGTCCCTCTCGTGATGCAGACCCGAACGGTGCTGGTCCCTCTCTCCAGCCCCTCACCCTGGGGAAGGGACAAGCCACCTCTGCCATCCTCGCCCGGCAAAGGCGACAGCATCCCCACCGGGGCCACTCACCTACGAAGAGGACGATGCAGAAGGCGTTTGCCAAGATCATGTTAGGAAATCCACGCGGTCCTCCACGTGTTGAAAAAAAAATGGGGGAGGGAAGGGGAAAAAAAGAGGAGGGGGGGGGAAAAAGGGAGTAAAAAAAGGGGGGGGGAAGGAAAAAGAAGGAGAAACAGGAGAGAAATAAAAAGGGGGGAAATGAAAAAGAAAGAGAAACGGGAGAAATAAAAAAGGGGGAAAGGGAAAAGAGGGAAAAAGGAAAAAAAAGGAAGAGGAATAAAAAGGAAAAAGAAAAAAGGGGGGGAAGAGGAAAAGGGGGGAAAAGGAGAGGAATAAAAACGGGGGCGAAAGGGAAAAGAGAAAAATGGGAAAAGGGGGGGGAAGCAGAGGGATTAATAAAGGAAAAAAGGAAAAAGGGGGCGGAAGGAGGAAAAAAGGGAAAAAAAAAAAAAAAAGAGGGGGGGGAACGAGGAATACACAATAATTCCCGAGGCGGTCAGGTAGATCCCAAATCCCGGCTTGAGGGGCTGCGAGAGAGAGGAGGGGCTGCGCTCCGCCCGGCGCGGAGCCTCAGCCGCTGCGCCGGGCAGCGCGGATCGGCGCGTCCCGCATCCCCGCCCGCAGCCCCCGCTTCTGCCGCCGCTCCGGCTGCCGGGGCGGGCGGGGGGCGCGGCGAGGGGCGGCGGCGCTCCCGGAGCCCCCGCGGCAGAGGGGCTGAGCCCGCCCCACCGCCCCCTGCCCGCCCCCTGCCCGCCCCTCCGCCCCCCGAGCGCGCAGCCAGGGCGGTGCGGGGCTGCAGAGGAGCGGGGGGGGGGGGGGGTGGGGGTGTGTGTGCTGTGTGCAGCCCCCGCGGCTCCAGCCCTCCCTCTCCATCCTTTCTGCAGACCCCCGGGGCTCCAGCCCTCTCTTCTCCACCCAGGAACCGCGCGCTGAGGATGCTCCGAGGCAGGAGGATGAGGGGGGATCTGTTTGCAGAACCCCGGGGCTCCATCTCCCCCTCTCCATCCCCTCCTCAGACACCCAGGTCTCCATCCCCCCCTCTCCATCCTCTCCCCAGACCCCCAGGTCTCCATCTCCCCCTCTCCATCCCCTCCTCAGACACCCAGGTCTCCATCCCCCCCTCTCCATCCTCTCCCCAGACCCCCAGGTCTCCATCTCCCCCTCTCCATCCCCTCCACAGACCCCCCAGGTCTCCATCCCCCCCTCTCCATCCTCTCCACAGACCCCCAGGTCTCCATCTCCCCCCTCCATCCTCTCTGCACACCTGGGGTCTCCATCCTTTTCTCTCCCTCCCGCTGCCCAGAGACCACGCACCACAGTTTGGTTTGGTTTGGTTGGGAAAGACCTTTGAGACGATCCAGTCCAACCATTCCTGTCCATTACCAAACCAGACCCCTGAGCACCTCATCTGCCCAGCTTTTGAACCCCTCCAGGGATGGAGTCTCCACCACCTCCCACAGCCATCCCAGTGCCTGAGAACCCTTTCGGTGAAGGAATTTTCCCTGATGTCCAATCTGAACCTGCCCTGGTGCAACCTGAGGCCGTTTCCTCTCATCCTGTCCCTTGACACATGGGAGCAGAGCCCAGCACCCCCCTCACCACCCCCTCCTTTCAGGCAGTTGTAGACAGCCATGAGGTCTCCCCACAGCCTCTTCAAGACTAAACCCCCCCAGGTCCCTCAGCTGCTCCCAGAACCCCTGTTCTCCAGCCCCTTCCCCAGCAGAGCCATAGTGCAGCTCTCCTGGTCTCCTCCTCCTCCTCCTCCCGGCCCTGGTGGAGCCTCTCACCCCTCTCTCTGTCCCTGATTTGAGGTCAGAACCCTACAAGCCCCAGGTCCTGGCCCTGGATACGTGAAGGTCACGAGCAGCACAGGGGAGGATGCTCTGTTCCGTTCTCCTCAACGCAATGAGGGGCCTTGGGAGCAGAAGGGGAGGTGGGGGGAGCAGCCCCTCTTTTTTCCAAGCCCTGTAGGCAGTGTGTGGGTTGGGGGGGCACCACGTGGTCCCCCTTGTCCCTACAGCAAGGGGGCTTCAAGAAAAGGGCTGGCACAGCACCTTGGTGACCAGCACACAGGACCACGCCGCTCCTTGAGTGAAGATTCCGAGAGAAAGAAAAGGGGGGGGGACAACAAACACCGGACCAGGGCGACACGCATTAGCGATGCTTCTCGATCAACAACATCCTTCCCTGTCCCGTTCTTGTCCTGCTCTTTGCTCTCCCTGCCTTGCCTGCTCTTTCTTCTAAAAGGAACACATCGCCCCTGACTTGGCAGGATGTGAAAGTGCTTCCACAGAGCCAAAGTGGAGACAGCGGGGGGAGACGGGGGGGGGTGGGTGAAAAGAGTGTCCTCAGCTGCCCGGCATCACTTTAATTTTGCCAGGTCTCCTTGCAGGTCTCGGCTGAGGGAAGTGGGATGGTTCAGCCTAGAGAAAAGGAGGCCAAAGGGAGACCTTATCGCCGTTTACACTTCTCTTCCTGCAGGGAGATCACTCAAAATCGCCACAAAAAGCCACCGTTCCTCTCTCCTCGTTGTGCTTGGGCTGGAGTCGGGATCCCAGCAGCAGGAGCACCCAGAGGTGCTTCAGCCCATCCCCTGGCACCTCTGCCTCAGGATACCCGCTTTAATACCTGCTTCCATGCCAGGCAGAGGGAAAGGATTTCCTTGGCCAGAAGAGGGAACTGCTCTCCTCTCTTCTCCACACTTCATCCCCATCACTGTCTCCCTCTTCTGCCTTCCCAGGCTCAAGGCTGGGCTGACCCCTGCCCTCCCTGTGCACCAGCCAAGGGCAGAGACTCCACCAGGGGTCCCTGGTCACCCCCCCTCGCTGCCTGGGGTGACGCTCGTGCTGCCCTCGTAGCTGTCAGGACCAGAAGAAGACACCGAGTGTTGGGGAGAGCTCTGAGGCTGGTCCTGCCCCCCACGGATTGTGCTGTTACTGCGTAATCCATCAGTTTAACAACCTTGACTCCCATTAACGCGATAACGCGGTGCGGAATTAAAGTCTAAAGTCAAGAGGGTAAGCAAATCCGACTCGTTATTCATGGGACTTGAACGGAAGGAGGGGAGGAATCCTCCGGTCACATGTATCCATTTGGGAGCAGAAACAAAGCCCACCTCGAGGAGATCTGGCCCTGCCCCATGGAAGGGTCTCCTCCCAGGTGATGCCAATGGGATCCTTAAACCACTGGGATGGAATCCTCTGGAAGTGGATGTGGGAAGAGGAACAGCAATCCCTGTCCCCAACCCATCACCCCTCACCCTGAATGTGTGGGTTTATTGCAGGGCGGGGAGGCCCTGGCCCAGGTTGCCCAGAGCAGCGGTGGCTGCCCCATTCCTGGAGGTGTTCCAGGCCAGGTTGGATGGGGCTTGGAGCCCCCTGACCCAGTGGGAGGTGTCCCTGCCCATGGCAGGGGGTGGCACTGGATGGGTTTGGAGGTCCCTTCCAACCCAACCCATTCCATGATTCCATGATTGATGCCCACTCCTCCTCCCCGATATCATGGCCCCTTGTGGGTCTCCCTTGGTCCCTGAACCCCCTGCTTCCCATCCTCCTCCCTCCACGTCTCCCTTCTCCCTCCAACCCAGCCCAGGAGCTCATCAACAGCCTCACAAGTTCTCTCCAGACAGAGCCCTCTTTGTGCTGCTGAGGCTGCGGAAGGAGAAGCCCCATGTGTGCCCCCACAAAGCTACCGGTGGAAGAGCCACCACCGCCATCCCATCCATCTCCCCTTCTCCTAAAGGAAAGTACAACCCCCCCCGCTCCCTAAACACACGCTGAGGGCGGAGGCTGGGTTGGTGCGATGCTTCCTGTGCTGAGCTCCTGATTTAAGGAGCTCCCAGTGACACAGGCTGTAAATTCCCCTGGAATAAATTCTAAATGAGAGGCCAGGTACCTGGCTGCTCCTGATAACGCTGGAGCGGGGACGCGCCATGATCGACGCCTGCAGTGGGAGCGTTGCTGGGGTTGACCCTGTGGGTTGCAGGGCTTGGTGCCCCTGCCCAGTCCCTCTGTCCGGGGGTTCATTTAGCTCAGTAATTAGAGACGAGTGGTTTCCTATTAGATCCCACAGTCACAGAATCATGGAATGGGTTGGGTTGGAAGTGACCTCCAAACCCATCCAGTGCCACCCCCTGCCATGGGCAGGGACACCTCCCACTGCATCAGGGGGCTCCCAGCCCCATCCAACCTGGCCTGGAACACCTCCAGGGATGGGGCAGCCACCACTGCTCTGGGCACCCTGGGCCAGGGCCTCCCCACCCTCATCATGAAGAATTTCTTCCTAATGTCTAATGCAAATCTTCCCCCTCCCAGTTTAAAGCTGCAGAGGCAGCACTACTGGTTCACTGTGAGCTCATTCGCTGCGTGCACAAATAATTTGCTCATGCAAAAGCATGCACGGAGCACGGGGTACCCATGGGGAAAGGCTGCATTGCTCCTCGCTGGGCAAAACATCTGCAGCTGGCTGCGTGCTCAGCGCTGCCGGGGAAGCCCTGCATCTCCAGCCTCCTTCAGTCATTGGGTCTGACCAGGATTTTCCACTCAAGGGCACCCTCAAAGAGCCAGTCTCCAGGGGTTGGATGCACCGATGCCATCAGGGCTCACCCTGACACGCTCACACTTTCGCTCCCTCTGGGTGTCTCCTTGGGGATCACGTTTGCAGGGCTGCTGACAGCAGCCAGCTCGTAGCCACCGGCTACGGGCGTCCTTACAGCGCCCCGACACTGATGGACCCCGACAGCTACATGCAAAGCAGAGGCTATTTTTGCCCTCGCTGCTGTTTTCCCAGCTCATTCTCCCTCTTTAACCTCTACTGGGGAAGCCAGCCCTGTCCTCTGCCTGCCTCCCCATCGCCCCATGTCCTGGGCATCATGGGGGAAAGAGGTGGTTCCTGAAGAGGCAGTGGAGGAAGAGAAGCCCAGGTGATACCAACTCACACTTTGTCCCCTCTGAATGACACAGGGTTGGTTGCCGGGTCCCAAACCTGCTGGACCGGAGAGCATCGCCATCCGGCTCAGCCAGCAGCTCCTCCTCTACCCCATCCGCAGCTCATTTGGCAACTCCCGCTAACGAGAGCGCCTTAGTGACAGCCATCAGCTCTATCGATCCCGTTCCCAGCTCGGTCCTGCTGGAGAGAAAGTGATAGTTCAGGGAGGACATGATTCTCCCTGTTAATTGAATGCTCCGGCACGGGGCCCCATCCGGCACGCTGACAGCACCAATCGATGCCGCGAGCGGCCGTGCAGCACAGGATCTGCCTAAGGGTGGGAAGGGGCAGGTCCCGCTCTGTTAGGGATTTCCAAGTGTTGGTTATCCCTAAAATGCAACCTCTGCACTGAGGAGACTGGGGTGCCCCCCAAAAATGTTATTATACCATTTGCATGGTTGTTTTCAAAGCTGGAGCCAGGTTCTTCGGCTCCTGGCCGTGCAAAGCTGCCTCTCACCACTCCACAACCTGAAACCCATCCCGGCTTCACCATACGCTTGCCAAGCATCAAGGGTCTCATTATAAATCCTGCCTTCTGGGGACAGGGATGTGTCCCACCAGTGCCTGAGGGTGTCCCGGGGTGGAGAGCTGGAAGGTGCCAACAGCAGTGCTGGGTCATAGAATCATGGGATGGGTGGGGTTGGAAGCGACCTCCAAGCCCATCCAGTGCCACCCCCTGCCATGGGCAGGGACACCTCCCACTGGGTCAGGGGGCTCCAAGCCCCATCCAACCTGGCCTGGAACACCTCCAGGGATGGGGCAGCCACCACTGCTCTGGGCACCCTGGGCCAGGGCCTCCCCACCCTCATCATGAAGAATTTCTTCCTAATGTCCAATCTAAATCCTCCAGTTTAAACCCATTTAAAGTCATCACACCCTGCCGTTTGCTCAGGGGATGCTGCCACCGTTCTCTTCATCTCCTCTCCATGAGTTTTTTGGGGGTTGCAGTGACCCGCACGGGGCAGAAGCCATTCAGCTGGTGGCACTTGGAGGGACAGATCAGCCCAGCCGGCTCCTTGCGGGACACGCGGAGCTGAGCTGTCAGGTCTCATGTTCACACACTCATCAGCCTCCGCAGCCCCAAATTACAGCTGACATTTAAATAAAACCCCACGGCACCTGAGAGAGACGCCAAGCTGAAACGGAAGTGATTGGGGATTTTCTGGCAAAGGGACATTTTTAGAATCGTAGAACAGTTTGGGTTGGAAGGGACCTCCAAGCCCATCCCATGCCACCCCCTGCCATGGGCAGGGACACCTCCCACTGGATCAGGGGGCTCCAAGCCCCATCCAACCTGGCCTTGGGCACCTCCAGGGACGGGGCAGCCACAGCCTCCCTGGGCAATTTCGGTTTACTCTGCTGTCTCCTCAGTGTCTGAGCGGATGCTCCCAGCCCTGGAGCCCCACAGGGTGGACTTACAGCCTGAGGACACCCTGCATTTCAGCTCAGGACCCTCCTGGGACAGTGTGACCAACCTTTCCATGCGCAAGCATCTCCTTGTTCCCATCAGACAAAGGGCGTGGGGATGGAGACAAGGGCAGAGAGGAGAAGAAAGGGGCTTTTCAGATGCTCTGGGAATGACGTGGGGAAAGGCAGGGTAATGAGGGCCGGTTCCAGTGTCACACACTCAGCCCTAATCAGGCAATGAAGCAAATTGAGTTTCACTAAAAGCTCAGGAGCCCAGGCTGAGCAGCCCCCTCCTGCCCCCGCAGTCCCTGGTCCAACGGAATGAGATTTCCCTCCACTCCCTGGACTCTGAGTGAGTGATTGCCGTGGTCTGCGCTGGGGCAGGGAGCGCTGGCATGGGGATGGCATCCTTGGCTGATGCTTCCCGTGCCTTTGCTGCTCAAGTGGATCAGCAGGACCGGGGCCCACGTCAGGAAACAGCCTTAAATTCCCTTACATCAGCGACGCCGGCAGCAGGGGATGTGCTGGGCAGGGGGGGCTGGCTGCAGGCAGGGCAGGGGTCCCCACAGCCCGTGCATCATTGCTGCTGGTGTGGGGGGGACTGGGAAGGATGGGAGAGGACAGGCTTCACTGCAGGTGTGCTCCAGATGCTGCTGCATCCTCAGAGCGTGGTCCCTGGGGGCCAGCTGAGGCTCCCCATGCCATGCAGAGGTGGATGTTCGCTCCGCAGCCGGTGTCTGGCAGCTCTCCCACCTCCCTGGCACCGAGAGTCAAACGTCGCCTCGACTGTCAGCTTGGGAAGAGAGTGAAGCAACCCCACACGGCTCCTACAACAGGCTTGGGGACAGACGAGAGAGCTCCGCTCGGCGTCCCCGCCGCGGGAAAGGCTGCGGCAGAAGGTGCAACCCCGGTGTCAGACGTCAGAGCATGCACAGAGGACAGACCCGGGGGGGGAAACCATCGCAGGAGATGTCCAAAGCCATCCCCAGCTCCGCCGTCATGCGTCGCCCCTCGGGTCCTTGGCAATATCCCCGAGTCCCCTGATTATTTTTATTGTCTCTCTCTTCCACCCCGAGCCCTGCCTGCTGTGTCAGCAGGTGTATTTATAGCACCGCTCTCCTCCCAGACTGATGTCAGGAGCATCCTTTCCCGGGCTGAGCACTACCTGTCACTCCAGGCTGTTTCCCACTGGCTGAGGCACTTGCAGCCACTTTTTCTCTGCAGCTCGTGTTTGCTCCTCCTGAGCACCAGGTTTTTCCCATGCAACCCCCCCCCAGGCAGCTCTTGGGTGAGGGGGAGCCCCAGGGGACATCGCCGAGGGGATGGGGCAGGGGAAGGGGTGAGTGTCCGTGCTGTGAGGCGGCAACGCTGAGCACATCTTGAGCTGCCTCCTCTTCCCCCTGCCTGGGATTTACTGCTTTCATTTTCCTTGGCATTGGAAGCTGAGCTTAATTATGGATATTTTTATGTGCATTAATAACATTTGCAGTGCTGCAAGCGAGGAGAGCGGGGCGAGGGGAGTGAGGGCCTCTGCTCAGGGTGGGATCTGGGGGGCTGTGGGGGCACGGCAGCTCTGCCAGCCCCATGCAGGGCTCTCTTTCATTGAAATACCATTAGTGCTGGATGCCATCCAGCCCAGCAGAGCTTGGCTTTCCAGATCCTGGAGGGCTGAGCGGCGTTTTATGAAGGCAATCCTTCACAGAGCTGTGGGTTGGCCCCAGGGAGCAGCCAGGACTATCAGTGGCCCCAGACATCCCCATCCTCAGTGGGATAAATCCCTGGTGCAGCTGCTTGGCTGTTGGGAGCT
This sequence comes from Neomorphus geoffroyi, assembly GCA_033558235.1. NCBI lineage: Eukaryota > Metazoa > Chordata > Aves > Cuculiformes > Neomorphidae > Neomorphus > Neomorphus geoffroyi. The sequence goes on from JAUMJM010000056.1 coordinate 1,871,763, forward strand.
GCTTTTCCTCCTCCTCGGGGTTGCAGGGGAAAATAATCCCTGTGCAATTCTGGAGGAGACCCAGCAGTGCAAGGGAGGGCTTGGCCAAGCACAGAGGAGCTCCAGCTGCAGAATTCCACCCTGGGGAAGAGCCTGAGGCACCCAACCCATCCAGAGGTGCTGGGCAGGGGGTTCCTTTTAGACAAAGCCCTGGAGAAATGCTTCCCTTTTATCTGAGTGAGGGGTTCACGTGTGCAGGCATCGATGCACACGGTGTTTGCAAACCAGATGGAGCGCAGGTTTTGCTGTCACTTAGCCCTCGGTTGCTGTGAGGAGCGTCGAGGAGGATAAGAGGGTGTAAAGAACAATGATCACACTCCAAATAATCAAACCCCTCTCTGAGAAGCAGATCCTGCCAGCTCAAAGCGAGCCTCCCTCGGGAAAACCGCTTCAAGCACCATCAAAAAGTGAAAAAGCCTCTCTCCCAGCACCCCTGCTCACCTCTCTGCAAAGAAGAGCACACATTTTTTATTTATAAGCCAAATAATAATAACAAAATAATAATAAGCTGTGAAAGAAAGCAGGGAAACACAGCTGCCTCCGGTGGGGGCTGCTCTCTGCCCCAACAGACAAGGGGGGTTTGCAGCCCAGAAACCCCCCGTGTCCTGGGCTGCACCCAGAGCAGGGGGAGCAGCAGGGGAGGGGGGGTATTCTGCCCCCCTGCTCCGCTCTGTGAGACCTCACCTGGAGCCCTGGGTCCAGTTCTGGAGTCCTGAGCACAGGAAGGACCTGGAGCTGTTGGAGCAAGGCCAGAGGAGGCCACGGAGATGATCCGAGGGCTGGAGCACCTCCTGTACGAGGCCAGGCTGGGAGAGTTGGGGTTGTTCAGCCTGGAGAGGAGAAGGCTCTGGGGAGACCTTAGAGCAGCTCCCAGTGCTGAAAGGGGCTCCAGGAAAGCTGGGGAGGGGCTCTGGATCAGGGGGTGCAGGGATGGGATGAGGGGAAGGGTTTTGAGCTGCAAGAGGGGAGACTGAGATGAGATCTTGGGGAGAAATGTTTTGCTGTGAGGGTGGGGAGGCCCTGGCCCCTCTGCACAGGAGGGACACGGGGGCGGCTTTAATTAGAAAAGCCAAATTTGGGCTAATTGAGGTTCCCAAGGCCACTGCAGGCACAAATTGGATGTGCCCAGCCCGTTCCCCAGCTCCTCCTGCGCATACTGAATCTTCATTTAGGCTGCAGCTCCTGCCAATTAACTCAGGTCTTCTCATTAGCGACCTGGCACTGATTGCCCTGCCAGGGCTCCCCTTGGAGCTGCAGTGGCTGAAACAAGCCTGGAAGCCCCTTTGGCTCCTCCAGCTCCAAGCCATGTCAAGGGTATTTTGGCTGGGGAGTACCAGTCACTGCACTCTCCCATCCTCTTGGTGCTTCAGCCTCCTCTCCTCTGCCCTTGGTCCTCCTCCCATGGGCACCTGACCCTCCTGCACACCCCAAACCATCGCAAGGGGCCAGCTGGGAGGAATCCTCTTGGCAGCAGCACCACCTTCTCTCCCTGCAGCCCAGGTGTTGCTCACATCCAGAACTTTGGTGCCCAGACTCTCCTGTTTGACCTGAAATCTAGGCAAAAGCATCCTCCGGAGGGAGATGTGGATGCCTGCACCTCGGGCATGAGCTGGCACCTGATTCTCTGCGAACAGGTCATTACACAAACGAGCTCTGCGCTTGGCAGGGAGGTAATGGGCTCCGGGAAGGGCTGCGTTGATGGGCTGGGAGCGGCGAAGCTGCCGCGCTTCCGGGCTCCGCGTCTGGATAAGATGCAAGCGCAGAGCTGAGCGCTTGCACGGCCACCGGGAGCCAAGGCTGGTGGCCAAAAAACCTCTTTTTTTCCTCTTTGCAGACCCAGGGCCAGGCTTTTCCCTGCTTTGCCAGCCCCTGCTAATGGCCAGCACTCACCAAATGCCAACTCAGCTGCCACTTCACCCGTCCATCTGCAAGGGCGTGGAGTGACAGGATGAGGGGGAACAGCTTTAAACTGGATTGGGAAGATTTGGATGAGACCTTAAGAAGAAATTCTTCACTATGAGAGTGAGGTTGCCCAGAGCAGTGGTGGCTGCCCCATCCCTGGAGGTGCCCAAGGCCAGGTTGGATGGAGCTTGGAGCCCCCTGATCCAGTGGGAGGTGTCCCTGCCCATGGCAGGGGGTGGCACTGGTTGGGCTTTGAGGTTCTTTCCAACCCAACCCATTCCATGATTCCATGATCCCAAAGAGCACCAGGAGAGGACAAGCCCTGGAGGACGTGTTGCAGCGTGCCAGGAACAGCCCGGTTGGAAGGGATGAAGGACAGAGGGCTGTGATGGGACACACCGACAGGGTGTAATGTTTGGCCACAGAGTCTTTGCCCTTTGCACTGAGCAAGGACGTGGGCACGGGTCCCAGCGCCGTCCCCACAGTCCCCAAGCAAGGGTGGGCACAAAGCCCTGCGGGCAGAGCCGGCTGGGGAGAGAAGCAGCTGGGAACGCGGATCCAGTTGACTTGCTCTGGGTAATATCTCCTGATTATTTCACTGCAGCATGCCGAGGCTGCAGAGTAATCGAATTAGGCAAATATTATGGGGAAGAAAATGGGCAGATAAGTAGCTTAAAGTGATCGAAATGACCTGGAGGTGGCCATGCAAATGGTCTGGATAATATCCTGTAATAACCCTGTCCAGGCAGCTCGGAGGAGGCTGAATTCCAGTAATGGGGCATCTGCCCAGGCTCATTCACAGTGCCTGGGTGATGGAGACCTGGTCCCCTGGGGGGGCTCAGCCCTGGAGCACCCTCCTTCCTGACACCCCAGGAAGGGCGAGCATCCACCCAGCTCTGGGAGATGCTTTGGGGTGTGAGTGGGTTCGCTGCTGGGGGACGAAATAGAATCATAGAATGGGTTGGGTTGGAAGGGACCTCCAAGCCCAGCCAGTGCCACCCCCTGCCATGGGCAGGGACACCTCCCACTGGGACAGGGGGCTCCAAGCCCCATCCAACCTGGCCTGGAACACCTCCAGGGATGGGGCAGCCACCCCTGCTCTGGGCACCCTGGGCCAGGGCCTCCCCACCCTCAGCGTGAAGAATTTCTTCCAAATGTCTAATCTATATCTTTCCCCATTCCAGTTTAAAGTCATTCCCCCTCATCCTATCACTCCGGTCCCTTGGAAAAAGCCCCTCCCCAGCTTTTCTGGAGCCCCCTCAGCACTGGAAGGATGTGCCCCCCCCCATGCATGGACACTACTCTCGCTCTGCGAAGCCTCCCTAGGGAAGCTAAAGAGAGTCAGGCTCAGCGAAAGACACCACATTCCCATTTCCAACCCAGTCTGAAAAATCACCGGGACAGAGAGATTCAGACAGGGGCAGGAGGGATCGATGAGGGACGGCGCTCGCTGAGAGCTGCAGAGCCCCAAGACACCCCCAAGTGGAACGGCCACAGCTCCCGGGGGCACACGTTGGGCATGGAATGGGGGCAGGGGGGCAAAAGAATTCAAAGCACATCCTGGGACGGGGGTAGAAGCTCTGTTTAAATCCCCTCCTGTCCCTTCGCAGAGGCAGGGAAACCAGGAGCTGTGAAAGGAGATGATAAAAATAGTTCTTCTCCAAAAGAAGACGGAGCCGTCAATCCGGCTGCTTCTCCCCAGGGAGGCTGAGTGGGAGCAGAGCCGACCCCCTTGGGATGTGGGGCTGGCAGGCAGGCACAAAAGAGACTTTTTTTTCCCCTTTCTTTGCTGGATGCGTTGAAGGAGATCAAGGGAAACCCCCCCTTCTCCAACACTGGAATTGAGAGGAGCAAAAATAGTCCTGGCTGGAGCCGTGCGTACAACAAAGTCTGCCGTCACCCGCGCGCTGCACACACGGCGGGTAACGAGATGCTGATGTGGTGCCAGCCCTCACCGGGATCAATTAAACTGGTGGATCCACCAGTCTGTGTTTCTTTGTGTTGCTGGAGCATCCAGAAGGCGAGCGAGAAGCTGGCAGCTGTCCCAGGTGGGAGGCTGGAGCTTTGCCTGCGTCCCAAGCCGGCAACGCCAAAACCCCTCTCGAAAAAGTTGCGGTGCAGCCACAGCCGGAGCAGCAGCATCCCTGTAGATCCCAGTTTTGGGGATGTCCCACATTCCCAGCACAGCCTGGAGCTTCCCAGCCCGGGTCCCCTTGCTGGCCAGCTCGCTGGGTCTCCAGTTATCCAGGAAAACTCTGTTTTCTTCGCTCCTTGTGTCTGCACCAGATCAAGCGTGAGGGAGCCCCGATCTTTGCTCCAGGTTTCTTTCAGGGGAGTCACAATAATCACAGAATCATGGGATGGGATGGGTTGGAAGGGACCTCCAAGCCCACCCAGTGCCCCCCCCTGCCATGGGCAGGGACACCTCCCACTGGATCAGGGGGCTCCAAGCCCCATCCAACCTGGCCTTGGGCACCTCCAGGGATGGGGCAGCCACCACTGCTCTGGGCACCCTGGGCCAGGGCCTCCCCACCCTCACAGCAAAACATTTCTCCCCCAGATCTCATCTCAATCTCCCCTCTTGCAGCTCAAAACCCTTCCCCTCATCCCATCCCTGCACCCCCTGATCCAGAGCTGCTTCCCAGGAGCCCCTTTCAGTGCTGCAAGGCTGCTCTAAACAGAGATATTATTAATTAATCAGACATAGCTTTCATGGAATGGGATCGCTGGGTTTCTTTCCTGTTAGGGGAAACAAAACAAGATGTAAACCAAAAACAAAAAGAAAACCCCACCCCAAACTGGGTGCCCTCACAGAAAAGACATAAACTCTCTGTAACCCAACGTGCTTGGGGAAGCAGCTCTTGAAAGAGATTGACTTTGACAGCCTAATAAATGTCAGCGTCTGACAGGCCCCGGCTCCGAGATGAATCCTCCAAACTTTAATTGGAGACATGATGCTCCCATTACCCAGAACAGAAAATCCCACCTCCTCGCCTCGGATTTCTCCATTGATAAAATTATCTTTTCTTTATGCCTCTAATTGATTGCAATGTTGTCCTTCCCCTGGAGAATGTGCTCCTGCATCCTGGCAGGGCTGGAGAGCAGGCTCAGAGATGGCTGGAAGGGTCCCTGTGCTGTGCAGGGAGGGGACTGGGGGCACAGGGAGACCCCCAAGACCCGTGCAAACTCAATGCCTCCAGCTGCTGCCGCCGCTTATTTTCTTCCTCTTCTTCCTCTCCTTCTCCTTCTTCTTCATTTTCTCCTTCTCCTTCTTCTTTTTCATCTCCATCTTTGTCTTCTTATTCGTCTTCTCCTTCTTCTCTTCCTTCTCCTCCTCTTCTTCCTCCTTCTTCTTCTCTTGTCCTTCTTCTTTTCTTCTCCTTCTCTTCTTCTCCTTCTCCTTCTCTTTTTCCTTCTTTTCCTTCTCCTTTTCCTTCCTTTCCTTCTTCTCCTTCTCCTCTTCTTCCTCTTCCTTCTCCTTCTCCTCCTTCTCCTTCTTCTCCTCTTCCTTCTTCTTCTCCTTCTCCTTCTTCTCTTCTTCTCCTTCTCCCTCTCCTTCTCCTTTTCCTTCTTATCTTCTCCTTCATCTTTTTCTCTTTCTTCTTCTCTTCTCCTTCTCCATCTTCTTTTCTTCTTCTTCTCCTCCTTCTTATTCTTCTTATTATTCTTATTCAGCGGACAATGAGAAGGAGGCAAAGACTGCCGGGGAGGGATGGCAAGTGGACTAGGATGGGGAGGAGAAGAGGAAGCATCACAAAACTTAGCTGATAGCCATCTCCCTACCTGATTTTAATTATCCTGTCGGATTTAGCAGGCAGATTTCAGCCCCGCTCGCCCGCAGCTGACAGAGCCTCAGCCGCGCTGACAAGCAGAGATTAGCGGGGCTGAGCTGGGGACGAGGGTGGAGGCTTCCACCTCGCTTCTATCTCTGCCCATAGGGCGAGGGTGTAAGGAAAAGGGGGGGTTGCTTCTGACATGGAGCGAGGAGAGGGGTCGCTGGCACCCTGAGCAGCGCAGGGTGCCCATTGCCACCTCCAGCATCACCAAGGGCACAGAGGGCAGCAGGGCACAGCAGTTCAATACAGCCCTCGTCACCGTCTCAAGAGAAACTCCAACCAGCCACCGGCTGGTGATTCCAGGCATTCGGAGGGGGCAACCAGGCAGCGCTGCTGCCGCTGATCGTAGAATCATAGACTCATGGGATGGGTTGGGTTGGAAGGGACCTCCAAGCCCATCCAGTGCCACCCCCTGTCATGGGCAGGGACACCTCCCACTGGATCAGGAGGCTCCAAGTCCCATCCAACCTGGCCTGGAACACCTCCAGGGATGGGATCTGGGGGTTCTGGCTGATGGCAACTTAGAATCATGGAACCATGGAATGGTTTGGGTTGGAAGGGACCTCCAAGCCCACCCAGTGCCACCCCCTGCCATGGGCAGGGACACCTCCCACTGGACCAGGGGGCTCAAACACTGAGGTGCTATCACAGCAACATTGCTCTGGGCGAGTGCAGCAGGAGGGGAAAGAGGGAAGGGGGAGCAGGAATCCAAGGAGACAGGACCACAGAGCACACGTGGGACCTTTGCATGCAGCTAAATCAGTGCCACCTCCCTCCCCAACACTAACAGGTTGGAGCAGGGCAAAGGTGGCATTTGGAGGAGTCAAACTGGAGTTTACATCCCCCTTGCCAGCAGGACAGGGCTCATCGTTAATAATTTACTCTTAATTAGGCCATTCTATCCATTGCAACCCTGCTCTGGCACCTTCAGCACGGAGCTATTTGGGAACAATAAACGTATTGGCAAGAGAACGAATTCCCCACCTATCGCTTAGGTAGCGCGGAAATAATTACACAGCAACCAAGTGAGCTCAGATTCCGTGAAGCTCTTTTGTTCGCCGGGCGCCCGATCCCAAATGTCACCAGTAACGGATACAGCAAACACACGGCTACGCGGCGAGGGATTAAGGGGGAAATAGCGATGCACGAGCCGCAGCGAAGGCTTTTGCACATCCTAAACGGCTCCTCTGCGGGAACTGTAAGGGTTCAGCATCACCTGAGATGCAGCTGGCGGTAAAACACCCCCCAACCCACAGGTTGGGAACTCCAAAGGGAAGGTTTCAACTTGAAATGTTGGAAAATAGAGGCAAAAAAAATAATACCCAGCCATGAGAGAAACCCAAGGCAACTCATTTTAATTGCCTGGTGCTCTCAGCTCGTGAGCCACTGCCAGGCAAGAGGAGCAGCAGAGGCGTTTTCCAGCTGATGAGCAGTGGTTGTCTTCATTTACAAATAGCTCCTCTGATTAATTGCAGAGAGGTGATGCTGGCATCGCTGATGAGCCCTTCGGGGACCAGGGTCACATTGTGAGCTCCTCTCCTGCCTGGGGAAGCACTGGAGCCACTCGGGGGGGGGGGGGTTTGCAGCGTGGGAACCCTTGAGATCTGTGCCTGATGCTGGGTCACCCAGCACAGGCATCGCCCTCCCAGTCCCTGCTGGGGGCCAGGACCCCCATGCCAACACGATGGGGTGCACGGGGACTTGAAAGCATCTTTTGACTTTGCATGAGGGGTGCAGGAAGGTGATGCCAGCAGCCTCACCAGCATGGATTGTGCTTCTGCACAGCAGAACAGCGCTGTTACCGCGCTCACAGGTTACTGTGCTCACCTTAAATCCCACGTGCAAGCCACCAGAGCTCAGATCAGGTCCTGCTCCGTGTGAGCACCCGCTGACAGTGCTCAATCCCTGTCGCAGAGGCTGCGCGCTTGCACCACAGCCCCCAGGATGCTGCATCTGCAAAGTGAGGCTGAGGACCTCATCCTCAAGAGATGAAGGATGGGAAAAAAGCTCAAGAGAGCTGAGAAAATACCTTCCCTTCCGCTCTCGCTTTACAGCAGAGAGAGAGAGGGAGCTTTGCATTGGGATCATCCTTGTGCCCAGCACGGGTGCAAGGGCAGCCGTGCCACAGGTCCCAGCGTAGGGTGAGCAGAGCTGAAGCTGTGCAGCAGAGCTCGGGAGCCACCGTGCTGCTGGAGACAGCAGCTCTCCAACGAGCCATGCACACAAAAACCCAACCCTACAGCAGCAGCCAGCGAGCTCCTGCCTCTTCGAGGCCATTAAGGAACCCACAGCGCTCTCTGAAAGGGTCCTCGTGCTCACCGTGAAGCCCTGGCCCGGCTCCAGCCATGGTAATTCCATTCTGCCTCCAAACTGTCCCCTGCCTGGGCAATTAGGATGGGCAAAAGCATCAGCCTGCGGCTCAGCACACCCTGTCCCCAGCTCCGTGCATTGCTGCCTTTCGAGCAGGATGTGTTTTGCTGCAGGATGGGATGTTAGGGGGCTCCAGGGGGCTTTCATCCATCCCACACCTGGGATCCTGGAGATGCTGGGGGGCTCCAGGGGTCTTTCATCCATTCCATCCCACACCTGGGATGCTGGAGATGCTGGGGGGCTCCAGGGGTCTTTCATCCATTCCATCCCACACCTGGGATGCTGGAGATGCTGGGGGGCTCCAGAGGTTCTTCACCCATCCCAGATCTGTGTCAGGCCCCTGGAAGGTGCTACCCTCCCAGTATAACCAGTCTGTCATCCCATAGCACCCAGTGCAGAACTGGCTGCTCCAAAGGGAGAAAAAACTCCATCCAAAGCTCTCCAGTAAACCTGGGATGCTGGGGGCCTCCAGGGGTTCTTCACGCCTCTCAGACCTGTCATGCTGCAGGAAAATGCTGCCCTACCAGTATAACCAGTCTGCCATCGCCCAGCTCCCAGTGTAAGGTGTCTGGTAGAGAAGAGGCTGCTCCAGGCAGAGAAAAACCTCCATCCACAACTCTCCAGCAAACCTGGGATGCTGGGGTTGCTGGGGGCAGTTCCAGAGGTCTTTACACCCCTCGTAGACCTGTGTCAAGTCCCTGGAAGATGCTGCCCTCCCAGTATAACCAGTCCATGGCCCCACAGCACCCTGTGCAAAGCACCCGGTGCAGAAGAGGCTCCATCCACCGCTCTCCAGCATCTCTGGGATGTTGCGGAGCATCCAGAGGGATCCAAATCTCCTTGCAAGGCCATGAGCTGGAGGGGGCTCAGCAATGCAAGGATGGGGGGGGTCCCAGCAGCGTTTGCTCCCCCCCATCAGCATTTGGCCGGGCTGAGCAGCGGAGCAGCTCCCGCCGGTGACAGGTTTATGCAAGATGAGTTATATAAAGCCGCGCGGAACCGGAGTCAGCGGTAATGAGACGCTTGTGAAATCTTGCACCGATCTGTGTCAGCGCCCTAATCGCAGGCGACAGCTGGGCTCTGCGGCTGGTTGGAGATGATAATATTAATGTCAGGAAGCATCAAGCGGAGGATGCGCCTTTCAAAGGGGGGATTACACTCCTCGCCGAAAGAAAAAGCAACAGCCCTAATCTTTGCTGTTGGATCCCGGGTGCTGGCAGGGCTGCGGGGAGGCAGCTCTGAGCCACCTGGGCTGGGCTGGATCTGTGTGTGCTGTGGAGGAAACATCCACACACGGAACGGGCGTGGGGTACAGCAGGCTGTTTGCAGGGTGGATGCTGTTATAGTGGTCCAAGTCCCGGCACCTGCTTGTTTTTCAGCCCGTTTCCTGCATCCCCACCTCCTGCCCAGCAGCCCCAGGGCACAGCATCACCACTCCAAGAGAGGAAATCGGGGCTGAGAAGCAAATCCCAGTCCAAGTCCCATCACCTGCTTCTCCTTCATCCCATTCCCTGCATTCCCAGCTCCTGCCTATCCCTTGCCTCAGCCACAGCTGCCCCAGGGCACAGCATCACCGCTCCAAGAGAGGAAACTTGGGATCAGAAAGAAACCCAGGTCCAAATCCCATCACCTGCTTCTCTTTCATCCCGCTCCCTGCATCCCATCTCCTTCCTTCCCTGCATTTGTTCCAGGCTGCAGCAGCCCCAGGGCACAACAACACCCCTCCAAGAGAGGAAACTTGGGCTGAGAAGCAAATCCAGGTGCAGAAGCTCAGCTCCCTTTGTAATTCAAGCAGCTTTTCCCCATCTCTGGGTGCGGCTGCCAATCCAGAATTTATTAGCATGCAATCTGCTCTCATCTGGGAAGCCGGTGGAAGGGGAGCTGACAGGCAAGCACAAACAAACAAACAAACTACAAACACACAGGGCTGGGGATGCTGCGGATGCTGACGGATGCGCGGCACTCGGGTACCAGGGTAGAGGCACCGGCTGTGAAGGCTCAGGTGGGAAAAAGCCCTTAAGGATCACATTTTTCCTTGTTATTCACCATCTTCACAAGCCTCAGAAAGGCTGGTGATGCCTTTTGGGTCAGCAGAGCCTTTCCCCTCTCCTGGAACTCCTTGCACGTATGAAAGGATGGCTACACAAACCTGGAGTCGTCCATACTCATCTCCGCTGCGGGTTCATCGGCTCTGAGCCCCCTTTGGGGCTGGGTGAGCTCAGAAACAGCAGCCAAATCCCAGCTGTGGGAAAACAACTGCATCCCCAGCTGGGATCAATGAGCTGGGGAGGCAATTAAAGCTTGGCACTGGGGGTGGGCTTGGTTGGGGTGTGGTGGGATTGGTTGTACTCTTTTTTTCCTTCCTCCTTTGCAAAGGAAAAAGCACTTCTTGTTGCTCTTTCAGGAGGAGCTGAAGCAGAAGCTCACACCGTTGTACCATGCAGGTAAAACACTGCTCGCTGCCTGCCCAGAAGTGTTTGCTTTTAAGCTGTTCCTCCTTGACAGCTTTTACCTGTTCAGTTTGTTCTCAAAAGCCTGGTGTTGCCAGGCTGGGCCCCTTGTGCAACGCCTGCTCCCGCTCAGAGCAGCAGAGCTGGGCAGCAGTGCGGGATTGAAGCCTTGTGAGGAGCAACTGAGGGACCTCGGGGTGTTCAGCCTGGGGAAGGGGAGGCTGAGGGGAGACCTCATCGCTCTCTGCAGCTCCTGAGGTTGTAGCAAGGTGAGTGCTGGGCTCTTCTCCCAAGGAACAAGTGATGGGATGAGAGGAAATGGCCTCAAGCTGCCCCAGGGGAGGTTTGGAGAGGATATTAGGAACAATTCCTTTACCAAAAGAGTGGTGAAGCCTTGGACCAGGCTGCCCAGGGCAGTGGGGGAGTCTCCATCCCTGGAGGGGCTCAAAGAACGTGTAGAGGTGGCACTTTGGGACAGGGTTTAGCAGGCACGGTGGGGCTGGGCTGAGGGTTGGACTGGGTGAGCTGAGAGGTCTTTTCCAGCCTTAAAGATTCTATGGTTGCACAGAAACAGCAACAGAGCAGCTGGGCAAAAACCTGAAGCACTAAGAGGTCTCCCCTGGGGGGTGGAAATTAGGGATCAATAACCCATGAGGCAGAGAGAGCAACAACCCTGAAACTCGCTGACGAGAGCAAACCTGGGGAGCAGTTACCGAAAGATCAAAGGTCATAAAGTGCAGGCGGAGGGGCCCGGAGCTGAGGGATAATGGGGCTTTAGGGGATGGAAAGGGATGATGGCTGCAATAATGCACCGTAGGTTGCAGGGGGAGCTGGGGGGAGCACTGCACTTACCGGGGGGGGGAGGCAACCAGGGACTCAGTAATGGGTCTGAAAGGCGAAAAGGGGATGCTGGCCTTGGGATGTCAAACATCTGCTCCTTGACACCACGGAGCGTGAGGATAAGGGTATTGGGGCAGCAGGCATCGTCTCTGCTGCCTCTGTGCTCACCCAGGACTGCTTGGCGTGGAAGAGCCCTGGTGGGAATGGCATCAGCGTTTCACCATCCTGTAACCCAGCTCTCTTTTCCAGGCAACCCTTCCAGCAAAGTCTCTGCCCGTGGGTTATTCAAAGCCTCGGCCGCGGTGTTTCACATTGTCTCTTAGTGTGATGCTGCTGGGGGAGAGAAGTGAAGAGGCAGGGGCTGTGTGTGCCCCTACAGCCAGAGCAGGGCAGCATCAGACCCTACACGTGGACCAGAGCCTGCAGCCAGCCGCGTGTTTATGGGATGGGATGACGATGTGGTGGCTGAGAAAACAGATTATATTGGCAGCAGGGCCAGGAGAGCTGGGTAATTCAAAGCAGAAGGGAGTCTGGGATGCTTGTGAGCTCAGAACTCGTGGAAAAGTGGATCTGTGACTCAGTGATTGACTTTTTAACTCAATTAGTCTCGAGGCTGTTGCACAGACAACACCACCTCAGCTTCCTCCTGAGTAGATTTGCTGCTGCTCAGCAGAGATAAAGCTGAACCGCTGGGCTGCTCCATCTCCCCGCGGCGCTGGGGGTGGGGGGGTGCCCTGGCTGGCATCTTCCTGGGTACTATGGTGTGCCAGGGTTGGGCACAGGTGAGTGCTGAGCCCTGTGGGATGCTGAGAGAGAGCTTGAAAGGTCAGGCAAGCCGGCAGCACTCCATAAATCCTGCCGGGCGCTGGTGGAGAGGACAGCTTTGCTTCGTCTCCATTATTACTTCCTTATGCATAAATTCACGGCATCACTGGGACCATGAATCAAACTGCCCGGCTGGGTCAGCAGCAGCGGGAGCTGCCGTCAGCTGTGCCTGCTCTGAGGCTCATCCTGCCCTGTGTCCTCTCTATCCTGTGCCCCCCAGGACTAAAGGGACCTGGGCTCAGGGATCTTGGGACTCCACACCTTGGAAATTCGGTGCAATGAGTTTTTCATAAAATCATGGGATGGGTTGGGTTGGAAGTGACCTCCAAACCCATCCAGTGCCACCCCCTGCCATGGGCAGGGACACCTCCCACTGGGTCAGGGGGCTCCAAGCCCCATCCAACCTGGCCTTGGGCACCTCCAGGGATGGGGCAGCCACCACTGCTCTGGGCACCCTGGGCCAGGGCCTCCCCACCCTCACAGCAAAACATTTCTCCCTCAGATCTCATCTCAATCTCCCCTCTCTCAGATCAAAACGCTTCCCCTCGTCCCATCCCTGCACCCCCTGATCCAGAGCCCCTCCCCAGCTTTCCTGCAGCCCCTTTCAGCCCTGGGAGCTGCTCTGAGGTCTCCCCAGAGCCTTCTCCTCTCCAGGCTGAACAACCCCAGCTCTCCCAGCCTGGCCTCGTACAGGAGCTGCTCCAGCCCTGGGATCATCTCCGTGGCCTCCTCTGGCCTCGCTCCAACAGCTCCAGGTCCTTCCTGTGCTCAGGACTCCAGAACTGGCCCCAGGGCTGCAGGTTGGGTCTCACAGAGCGGAGCAGAGGGGCAGAACCCCCTCCCTCCCCTGCTGCTCCCCCTGCTCTGGATGCAGCCCAGGACACCATTGGCTCTCTGGGCTGTGAGTGCTCATTGTTGGCTCATGTGGAGCTTCTCACCCACCAGCACCCCAAGTCCTTCTCCTCAGGGCTGCTCTAAATCCCTTTCCCACCCAACCTGTAACTGTGCTTCCCATGCTTAGCCCAGCTCTGCAACAGGGTGAGGAGCAGAGCCCCCGCCCCCTCTGCCTACTCTGAGCATCCCAATCCAGAGGGCGGGCAGAGGGGCAGGGGTCTCTGCTGCTAAAACAAGGGCTCTTCCACTACCACCTCTTAACCAGCTGCAGCAGCTCCTGCTGTCTTTTAATGCTCCGATATTTCTTTGAGACTGTGCTCAGTTGTTCCTGGCCCCATTATCACTCAAATGTATATTTTATGTTGCCTCAACAAAGGTCACACGCGTTACGTGCCGAGGTGGAGTGGTTTTGCTGGTTTGATGCCAGGGTGAGGGGCAGGAGGCAGCTGGGATTGCCACATCCCATAGGATGCCCTCTCTATAGGCACCAACCCCATGTTCTGCCTCCTCCCAAATCCTTTTCTCCCTCCTGGTGCTTCATTTCCCCCCTTCACCCTCTCTCCATCCTTCACCCTCCGCATTGGGGCATCCCTAGGAGGGGTGGAAATCCCAGGTGTTGGCACTGGGGCTGAGTCAGGGAAGGAGCAGGAGGGCTGCAAAGGGCATGGCTGGTGCAAGCGCTCGCTTTTGTTGGGTGCAGATCCTCCCTGGCAGAACCCTTTGCCCATGCTGCAAGCTCAGGTAGCTGCAGCCAGGGGTTTTAATTAAAATTACCCGTTGCCCGCAGTTCCTGGACTCAATTACTCAGTCACCAGGTATCGGCTCCGCTGGCAGGGAGGGTAATTAAGATGTGAGCACTTCTCCGGCTGCCACCTCCGCCCTGGCACAAAGCCCTCCTCCCTGGGCACTGCTGAGTCCCCAGGGACACGTAGCGATGGGACCCCCTCCTTCCCAGGGCTCCTTGGCTCCCGTAGGGCTTTGGGCCCCGATCCGAATCGCTCCTCCGCCCCACGCTGGGAAGCGTGGTGCAATCACAGCGCCGGTGTCAGCCTCAACCCTCATTAAGTGTCGTGCCCCCACTCAAATAATTACTCCTATTTATAACCGAGCGCTTGCAGCCTGCCCTCCGCTCAACCCCTGGCTGTTCCACCTCCCGGGCTCCTATCGCTGCCGCGGAGCAGCAGCTATTTTTACACCCCTCACCCCTGGAGATGCTTCACTCTCGATTCCAGCTGTGCAATTTAAACTCTCCTGCTCCTGGCACCCCCTCCCTGGGGGCTGTGGCAGCACGGCTGGCATCCTCCTGCCAGGGCAAAGGCTCTTTGGATCCCCCTGGGTAGGAGACTGGGAGGTTGAGTGTGATCCATTTCCAGGAGATGCTCCGTGCTGGTGGATGTGGGACCACATTAATCCTGCAGGAGTCCCCCAAGAACCTTGATTTATTGATCTCCCCAAAGGGTGGAGAACAGCGCGGTGCAGCAGGAGCCCTGGCAGCAGCTTTGCAAACCACCTCTCCCAAGGACCAAAGTCTTGCTGCGAGCTCAGACCACAAAACCCCAAAAGAGGAACTGTTTGAGGGAGGATCCGTGTCCAAATGAGGTTTTGTTGCTGTGAAAAGACCTTTTTTCCCCTAAGTATTTGCTCCTGTCCATGTTCTCCAGCAGGAGGGCACCGAGCTGAGCCCACCTGGGCTTGGTGGGGTTGATCAGCCCCTCTATGCAAAGACAACCCACGGCACCGGCTCCTGCTGCCTGGTAAAAATAGAAAGTGTTCTTTCTTTTCACACCAGCTCTTCTGGAAGCGACCGTTGCGCGGTTTGAAAGAGGAAGCGCTGCTCTGAACTCGGCATTAACACCTATCGCTGCAATTTCCCACGGCGACTTCAGGAGGCAAAGTAGCTCTTAACGTGCTCCCGCGCTCCGAAGGGCTCACGGACGGCTCAGCCCTTCGCAAACCCTCGAGCCGAGCTGGAAAATGCTTTTCTGTCTGTGTGCGCGTGCAGCCCAGGCTTGGGAGAGAAAGGAAAACGATTCGTCTTCTGCTCTGTCATAAATCCAGCAAAGGAGCTGGGACCGGGCAGGGAGAGCAGCAGCCTTCAGCGTCCCAGCGGGAGCTGCCTCACGTCCGTCTGTCAGGACAGAAGGTCTCTTTCCATCCAGGGAACTAAACCTTCCTTAATATACTTAGATTAGAATGCTTATATTTCCTTAATACATACATATAAATATATATAACATATCTACTATATAGCATATAATATATAGTATATAATATGTAATATACAGTATCGTAAGGTTGGAAAAGACCTTTGAGATCATCGAGTCCAACCTATGACCCAACACCTACTCCTACTTGTCAATTACACCATGGCACTAAGTATTTAATAGATAATATATAATATACATATTTCTTATGTATTAGAATCACGGAAGGGTTTGAGTCAGAAGGGACCTCAAAGCCCACCCAGTGCCACCCCCTGCCATGGGCAGGGACACCTCCCACTGGGTCAGGGGGCTCCAAGCCCCATCCAACCTGGCCTGGAACACCTCCAGGGATGGGGCAGCCACCACTGCTCTGGGCACCCTGGGCCAGGGCCTCCCCACCCTCATTGTGAAGAATTTCTTCCTAAAATCTCTCTTCCCACTTACAATTTAAAGCCATTTTCCTCCCATCCCATCCCTGCACCCCCTGATCCAGAGCCCCTCCCAGCTTTCCTGCAGCCCCTTTCAGCACTGGGAGCTGCTCTAAGGTCTCCCCAGAGCCTTCTCCTCTCCAGGCTGAACAACCCCAACTCTCCCAGCCTGGCCTCGTACAGGAGCTGCTCCAGCCCTTGGATCAACTCCGTGGCCTCCTCTGGCCTCGCTCCAGCAAATCCCTGTCCCTGCTGTGCTCAGGATCCCAGGGCTCATGAGGATCTTTCTGCTGGCCTCGAAGCTCTCTGGAGCCACCAACACCCCTGCTCTGTTTCCTCGTGTGCAGGGACACCGGGAGGACTTGAGCTCGAGTGCACAGGGATTTTCTTTGGTTATAAGCAACGGTCGGTGCTGTTTGTCACCCTGTGCTGGCCTCCTGCTGCCAACTCACCCTGCGCCCAGCACGACGGGCACCGTGTCGCAGCCCCTGCCCTCCGTCCCCTCGCCCATCGCGGCGCGGCGGCAGAGCCGTGCATTAATCATTCCCACCGCACGTTGAGCCATCTGGATGGTGTTGGCCCTTCTGCCACACCGCGGAGGATTGTTAACACAAAGCATATGCTTTGTTTGAAATTAATAATAATTTTAGGCTCTCACCAGCTGCTGGTAATTGGCTCCCCTTTTGCAGCGATAACTGAGAGCAGCGGGGTGGAAATTCAGCCGCTTCCTGGCTCTTTTTCTAATGAGACGACTTCCCAGGGAAGGTGGCCCTTCCAGAGGGGACACCGATGGGGTGGTGGCTTTTAATGACTGGCTACGAGCGTGAGAGTGATGGGAAATCACCAGCACTGGGGCTGCACCAGGATCCCCTCTGCGAACCCAGAGAGCTGTGGTTTCCAACCCAGCTACGGAAGGGTTTCCTCAGCCTCGTTTGCTGTTTAATTGTTTCCATCAGCAGCGGAGCGGCGCGGAGAGGGTGTATTTTTTGCATCTCCTTGCTCAAGCATCAGTCTGGGCAGGTGGGTGCTGGGAAGCCAGTGGGGATATTTATATTGCAGCCCTGACAAAACCTGCGCGCGGAGGAGCTCTGGAAAACATAGAGAGCTTTATTTTGGTTCAAACAGTGCATATTAAGGAGAAGAGAACGTACCGAGCGCATCCGTCGCAGCGGAGACATATGGGAGCTTTTTAAAAGCTCCGGATTCAATCTGGGCTTTTAAGCACACCCTGCCCCGTGACGGCTCTGCGGCTGCAGCAGGGTGAGCAGACTCTGAAATTAGGGCTCTGGTCGCATCCCGCTCCACTGCCATCAGGGTGCAGCCAATATCTTTAATAGGATTCCCGTAATGAAAGCGTGGGAGTCGCCTGCAATATCCTAAGAGCTCAAACGCTCTCGCGGGATCCACGCGGCGCTGCTGTAATATTGGTATTTTAGCCTTCGTCAAATATTCAGCGCTGAAAAAGGACAAGGAGGGATTTTCAAGCTTATGGTGGGGGGTGGGAATGCCTCCCCCCTGTCCCCATTACCCACAGCCCAGCAAGCCACCAGGTCTGGAGCAAAAGTCTTACGAGAAGCAGATGGGGGTGTTCAGCCTGGAGAAGAGGAGGCTGAGGGGAGACCTCATGGCTCTCTGCAGCTCCTGAAAGGAGGGGGTGGTGAGGTGGGTGCTGGGCTCTGCTCCCAAGGAACAAGCAATAGGACCAGAGGAAATGGCCTTAAGTTGCACCAAGGGAGGTTTAGATGGGATATTAGGAAATATTACTTCATGGAAAGGGATGTCAAGCCTTGGACCAGGCTTCCCAGGGCGGTGGGGGAGTCTCCATCCCTGGAGGGGCTCAAAGAACGTGTAGAGGTGGCACTTTGGGACAGGGTTTAGCAGGCACGGTGGGGCTGGGCTGGATAAGGTTAGAGGTCTTTTCCAACCTTAATGATTCCATAATTCTCTATCACAATCCTATAAGAACAGTGATGCCCTGGACCAAAACCAGCAGCAAATTGCCTTTTCAGAAGACAATTGCCTTTCCACGCCCTTGGCCACCAGCCTGCCTCATCTCCTCCAGCCCCAAGCAGCAAATTCGGCCGCTCCTTTGGGCCAGGCTTTTCAATCACGTTCTCCCAGGAGCATCAGCCTCTCCAGTCTCTTAGTGCATCACAGTCTCCTGGTGGGAGAGTCCAGCTGTCTCCATCCCACCTGGATGCTCCCCAAACGCCACCTCCAGCCAGACACCCGTGGGAGCCCTGCCCTGGGGCATTTTGGGGCTGGGAGGGTTGCTGGTGGTGAGATGTACCCCCTTCCAGCCATGCCTCTGGGGTATTTTTCCATCATTATAGGTGTTTCCAGATGCATGGGAAGGAAAGAGAGGAGAAGAGACTCTGCTACAGACTGGCACGGCCTGGGAATTCTCACCCAGCCGTGCTCCTGGCAGCAGGGGGGTGCAGGCTGGCCGAGGTGCCCAGGATCGATGCCAGTGGGTCTGTGGGGATGGAGCACATCACCCCGCAGCGGAGCCCTGGCCAGCAGAGGCCACGGGATCAATGCAGAGTGAAGGAAATACGGCTGTGGACACGCGGCTTTTACAGCTTCCTACCCCAAGAAAAGCTGGGTTTTATGGACTTCTGGTAATTGCCAATTAATTTTGCTGAAGCCAAGGGCAGGAAAGCAGCCAAACTCTTTATGGGCACCCATGCAGGGGTGTGAAAACGGGGAAAGAGCCTTCTTTTTCCCACCTATTTGCCTGCACAGTCCTCAGTAGAGTCTGGCTTGACGCAATCCCTGCAAAATCCCAGCAACAACCAGTCCTGTGCTGAAAAAGAAGCCTGGATGGAGTTGGAACTTGGCTGTAGCTCCAACCCGTGGCCACAGCCACCACCTCCTTGCTCCTCAACCCTCACCTTGTCATCAGCTCCATTTATTTCGCATCCCAAGCAGGCAGCCGGGAGCTCCAGGGCTCCAGATACGAGACAGGCGGAGAGAATCCAGACCCTCCCAATTAGGCAATTTTTTCTGAATGAAGGGCCCTGCTCCACCCCACTCTGGGAACGTGATTGACATAAATCCCAGGGCTAATTAGGGGCTTGTCATTTAGCACCTATAATGCCTCCTTCCTAATAGCATTAGGGCATCCTCAGTGAGACGCTAATGCAGTTTGCAGCTGCACCGTGGCGCCTGGGATGCGGGCGGCAAGCGCGCTGCAAAGCGAGAGCATCCCTAATCGGAGCAGACAGTAATGAAACAAGGAGGTGCCTTGAGAAGGTGCACAGAGCACAGAGGAGATGGTCCAGGTATGCATCCTCTCCTGAGCACGGGCAGCATCCCCATCCTGATTGCTCAACGAGCTCCATCCTTCCTTATTTCTCCATCCTGGAGATGCCCGTAACCCCTCTCGCCTTGCTCTGCCCCTCCAAGCCTCACCAGCCCAGATGTTTCCAGCACAGGAAGGACCTGGAGCTGTTGGAGCGAGGCCAGAGGAGGCCACGGAGATGATCCAAGGGCTGGAGAACCTCCTGTAGGAGGACAGGCTGGGAGAGTTGGGGTTGCTCAGCCTGGAGAGCAGAAGGCTCTGGGGAGACCTTAGAGCAGCTCCCAGTGCTGAAAGGGGCTGCAGGAAAGCTGGGGAGGGGCTCTGGATCAGGGGGTGCAGGGATGGGATGAGGGGGAAGGGTTTTGAGCTGCAAGAAGGGAGATTGAGATGAGATCTTGGGGAGAAATGTTTTGCTGTGAGGATGGGGAGGCCCTGGCCCAGGGTGCCCAGAGCAGTGGTGGCTGCCCCATCCCTGGAGGTGTTCCAGGCCAGGTTGGATGGGGCTTGGAGCCCCCTGATCCAGTGGGAGGTGTCCCTGCCCATGGCAGGGGGTGGCACTGGATGGGCTTTGAGGTCCCTTCCAACCCAACCCATTCCATGGTGTTTCCTGCAGGCTGCATCCCTGGTCCGCGCCCCTCGCTCGGGGATGCAGCTCTGCCTCCCCTCCTGGAGAAAGGCTGAGGAGAGGGGGGTTCTGGAGGCAGCGACCCTCAAAGCTCTGAACAAATCTCTGGTTTGATTAGCTCTGCTCCTAAATGATTTATAATCAGCATAATACAATAATGGCAATAACTCCCTAATCAGATTAAAGCGCTCTCCATTTGTCTGGGGCTTTGGGCTCTAATCTCTTCCTCCCCTCTCTGCCATCAATTTGGTTGCCTCAGCCCAGCCAAGGGCTTTTTCAGCCTTTGCATCCTAGAATCATGGAATCATTAAGGCTGGAAAAGACCTCTCAGCTCATCCAGTCCAACCGCCAGCCCAGCCCCACCGTGCCTGCTAAACCCTGTCCCAAAGTGCCACCTCTACACGTTCTTTGAGCCCCTCCAGGGATGGAGACCCCACCCCTGCCCTGGGCAGCCTGGTCCAAGGCTTCACCGCTCTCTCAGTAAAGATGTTTTTCCTAACACCCAGCCTAAACCTCCCCTGGTGCAACTTGAAGGCATTTCCTCTTTACTTGACTCGATATTCCAGGACACATCCACTCTAAAACCCCATCCATGCAGCCAGGACAGAAAGGAGAAGCCAGGAGAAACTTACTCGAGCAGCAAAACCCAGCCAACGAAACTCAATTAATGCCATCCGCAGCGACTCTCTCGTTGGATGGGACAAATCTCATGAAACCCATAATATCTTTAAGGGAAGCCTGGAAGGTGTTCCCATTTTTTTGGTTAATGAAGAAAACCAGCGGTGGAGGCAGCTGGAAGGAGCTGGGGTTGCAGCAGGGAGCTGAGCAGGACGACAGCGAGGAGAGAGGAGTGCGTTAACACTGATTAATAATAAATAACCACCATAATGAGCACTAATCAATAACAGCACATGTTTAAGCAACTGATTCCCGGTGAATGGCATCGTGCTGTCAGGACTCATCGCTCCAGAGAACTAAGCCGGCTGCTCCTGACCGTGCCCGGGGTGCCAGGATTCCAGAGATGGGAACCAGCTTGGTTGTGGAGAGGCATCATCCCTCACTGCTGTGGGAACAGACCTGGGAAATGGTGGGGAACTGCAAGCTAAGGAGCATCTCCCATTCCTCAGTGCACCCTGCTGCCTCCCGCACCGGCTGGCAGGTCCCCTGGCACAGCAGGATCACAGAGTCATGGAACGGGTTGGGTTGGAAGGGACCTCAAAGGTTGGAGGCTGCTCTAAGGTCTCCCCAGAGCCTTCTCCTCTCCAGGCTGAACAACCCCAACTCTCCCAGCCTGGCCTCGTACAGGAGCTGCTCCAGCCCTCAGATCATCTCCGTGGCCTCGCTCCAACAGCTCCATCTCCTTCTTTTGCTGGGGATTCCAGAACTGGACCCAGGGCTCCAGGTGGGGTCTCATGAGAGTGGAACAGAGGGGGAGAATCCCCTCCCTCACCCTGCTGGCCACCCTTCTTTGGGTGCAGCCCAGGACACAGTTGATCTGCCTTGCTCCATGCTCTTCCTTTGTCTGATGTTCACTTGCTTGGAAAAACTCCAAGAGATTTGGGGTTTATGGGGGTTTTTTGACCAGTTTCAGGTGTTCCCTCACATCCCTGTGCCCTGCATGATCCCAGCCAGGGAAAGGAGCAAAGCCCACCGCTGCCAGCACAAAGGGAACACGGCTGTGAGGACCTGTTTGTTTCTCGTCCCCTTCGATTCAGCGCGTGATGGATTGATACAGCGCTTTAATCAGGGTAACACATAAAGCACTTAATTTGCCTTATTAAAAGTCTGCACTTTGGATTTGCAGGATCCAGGAAATTAACTCAAGCACCTAAGCATTTATTTGATTGAAAGAGATTATAAATAATTCATGCCTTTTCTTTGCCTTCGGTGCCAGACCTGCCAGGGCGGTGAGGGACCAGTAGTGGCTCCTGATGTCCCTGCATCGCAGTGACAGAGTTGATGTGCACTGGAGATGGCTCAGCAGCTGTGATGGGCACCTATGGAGCCTGGGGCAGCCCTGAGAGATAGCTCTGTGCCAGGGAACCACCAGCTGATGGGAGTTGGGGCTGGGGAACCACCAGCTGATGGGAATTGGGGCTGGGGAACCACCAACTGTTGGGAATTGGGGTCAGGGAACCATCAGCTGATGGGGAATTGGGGCTGGGGAACCACCAGCTGATGGGGAATTGGGGCTGGGGAACCACCAGCTGATGGGGAATTGGGGCTGGGGAAGCACCAGCTGATGGGAGTTGGGGTCAGGGAACCACCAGCTGATGGGAGTTGGGGTCAGGGAAGCACCAGCTGATGGGAGTTGGGGTTGGGGAACCATCAGCCCATGGAGAACTGGGGCTGGTGCCTCTCACCATGCCTGTCTGAGAGGCTGGATAACCCCTAGGATGGGCTGTACCAGGCTGGAGGTAGTTGGGAAGAGGAGCAGGAGTGGGCTGAACCAGAGCATGTCATGCTGTGTCAGGCCATGTGTTGGTCTCCAGGTACTGGGAGGAGAGGAGCCAGCCACTAAAATCACCATGACAATAGAACTGAGGATTTCATCTATAATTCAGAGGAGCTGGAAAGTGGTTTCATAAAAAATAATCAAAACTAAAAATGTGGCTGAGAGAGTAGAAATTTCTGCCGTTGCTCTTGCTGAGCCAGGATGTGGCGTGGCCTTGGCACAGGCACAGTGCCCAACGCCGCTGGCTGCTGTTGGGGCCAAGAGTGGGCACCTCCCAGGGTCTGGGGCTGCCTGGGGCCACCGTACTGTGTTGGCAAGGGCTGAGCAGGTGAAGAGAAATCTGCAGGTGGGATGTGTTTGCTGTGTGAGCTGTGCATCCTCTGGTTGCCTTCGTGGTGTGGAATGGGCATCCCAGGGCTGTGCATCATCCAGCTGCATCTCATGGTGTGGGATGGGCATCCCTGGGGTCACACAGCACCAACCAGCATGGACTGAGCATCCCAGGGCTGCACCTCATGGTGTGAGATGGGCATCCCTAGGGTCACTCATCACCAACCAGCATGGGTTGAGCATCCTGGGGTTGGGCATTGTCCAGTTGCCTTTGAGGTGTGGGAGGTCCATCCCTGGGGGTGTGCAGCACCAGCTGGTGTGAGCTGAGCATCTCAGGGCTGAGCATCATCCAGCTGCATCTCACAGTGCAGAATTTCTTCACTGAAAGGGTGGTCACGGATTGGCACAGCTGCCCGGGGAGGTGGTGGAATTGCCATCCCTGGAGGTGTTTTAAAAGATGAGTTCCTTAGGGACAGGGTTTAGTGGGGAGACATGTATGGTTGGACTTAATCTTGGAGGTCTCTTCCAACCTTATCATTCCATGATTCTATGTCCATCTCTGGGAATGTGCAGCACCAACTGGTGTGGCCTGAGCATCCTGGGGCTGTGCATCATCCAGCTGCATCTCGAGGTGTGGGATGTGCATCCCCAGGGTTGTGCAGCACCAATCAGCATGGGCTGAGCATCTCGGGGCCGTGCATCATCTGGCTGCATCTCTCCTGCATCCCTAGCGATGTGCACGGGGTTCCACTGCACGCAGAGCTGGGCTTCCCGAGGTTCGACGAGGTGAGGAGCGGGGGTTTTGGCCCACAGGAATCCTGGAGGTTGCAGCGTGGGAGCCGAGGGTGCTGGCAAGGCTGGAGCTGAGCAGGAGAGCCCCTGTCCCATACGGTGGGTGCACACTGCCCTCCAGCGGGCATGGCCCTACCGCCGGTCCCACAGCTGGCCAGATGTGCATCTGGGATGCTGGGGGAGTGCATTGACCCATCTCGCCCAGTCACGGGTGCGTTGAGCTGGCGGGGTCTCAGCTCTGCCAGAGATGGGGGTTGGTGGGATGGGAGTGGGGTCTTCTCCTCTCTTGCCCCATCCCACTCACTGCAAATTCTTCTTCTTTGCAAATTTGAGGGCCACGTTGTCATACTCAGTGTCCCCCAAAAACTCCTTGCCCTGCAGAAAGAAGGGCTGCCGGAGCGGGACAGGTCTCTTGGGCACGGCGTAGTCATCCCGCTGTGGGTTGTAGGGGTACTCGTGCCCAGTGGGCTCCTCCGGGGCCGCCTGCAGCCTCCACGCCTCCCCCTTCACCTCCTCGGGCTCATCGTAGACCGTGTGGACAGACAGAGCCTCGGGTTCATCGTAGATGTGGTAGGGCTTGGCAGCAGTGGGGCGCGGCGGGGGCTGCTTGCTTGCCTGTTCCCCTGCCTCCCCGATGCTGGTGTAGAGGGGGTCTGGGACATCCCCAGGGTGGTGGGACCCGAATTTGTGAGCCACAAAGTTCTTGGCGATGGTGTCGAAGGGGACGGCGTACTCGGATTCAGCAGCCACCTTGGTTGGAACATCCTGCCTCCTGCCCTTCTCCAGCACCGAGGGGGGTCCTCGGTGCAGAGAGTTGAGGGGCTCAGAGTATGGGCAATCAGCACCACGGGAGGGTGGGAAGGTGCCTGATAACTCCCCCGCCCCAGAGGAGCTGCTGGGTGGCATCACCAGCTTGGCTTTTGGCACCTTCCCCATGGAGGTGGGCTCTTGCGAAGGGCTCTTGGTGCCACAAAGCTCCTCGTGTCCCTGCGCCCAACTGGGCTTCTTGGCATGGCCAAGCGGCCGGGAGGCATCGTCCCCAGGGCCACCCCACCGTGGCTCCTCTATCCCACGACCCCGATGAATGTTGATGGCCGACTCGATTACCTGGAAGATCTCGTTGCCTTGCCTGGTCTCAAACTCAAAGTTGCCTTCTCCGGATGCGCAGCGCCGGCCAGCCTCAAAGGAGAAGGTCACCTGGGGAGGGACAGGATCAGGTCCCCGTGCCGCAGCCCACGCCCAGCCCACCCTTCTTGGATCACACTCACCATATCCCGCCCAAAGCGCCGCAGGAAGCGGTAGGGCCAGCTGTAGATGATCTCCAAGGTCTGGAAATCCAGCAGCTCCAGCGCCTCCTCGCCAGCTCGCAGGATGCACCGGCCCCAGAGCCGGCAGCGCTCGGAGGACTCTGTGGCCCTCACCGTCACCTCGAACGCTTGCTCCAAGCCAGCTGGGGACAGAGAATGGTGGCATTTAACATGTGCAAGGAGCAATGGTCTTTGTTGCAAGAGCAGAGCTCCTCATTGCAAGAGCAGAACAGCATCTTCCACCCTAGAGAGGTGCCATGGGGCTCATGACCTCCAGCAGCTGGGGCGAAGGGGAAGCAGCATCCGGCCGATAAGGGCTCAAGGGCTCCAGCCATGAGGGAGCAGCCCGATAGCTGCTGCGCAGCAAACCCCAGCCTTACCAAACCACAGAGCAGGAAGAGCACAGAGAGGCTTATTTTGGGAGGAGGCTTCCCAGTACCTTGCCTGCTCACAGCCACGGCGGGGGCTGATCCTTGGTGCAAAACCTGCCAAGGTGCCTCAGGAACAGGGTGTGATGGTAAACTGTGGGACTCCATGTGGAGTCCTGTGTACAGGTCTGGAATCCCCAACATAAGGGGATGGAGCTGTTGGAGTGAGAACAGAGGAGGCCACGGAGATGATCCAAGGGCTGGAGCAGCTCTGCTGTGAGGACAGGCTGAGAGCTGGGATTGTTGAGCCTGGAGAAGAGAAGGCTCCAGGGGGACCTCCTAGTGGCCTCCCAGTACTGAAAGGCGCACCAGGAAAGTTGGGGACGGGTTCTTGATCAGGGAGTGCAGGGATGGGATGAGAGGAAATGGCTTTAAATTGTAAGTGGGAAGATGAGATCTTAGGAAGAAATTCTTCACTATGAGGGTGGGGAGGCCCTGGCCCAGGGTGCCCAGAGCAGTGGTGGCTGCCCCATCCCTGGAGGTGTTCCAGGCCAGGCTGGATGGGGCTTGGAGCCCCCTGACCCAGTGGGAGGTGTCCCTGCCCATGGCAGGGGGTGGGGCTGGATGGGCTTTGAGGTCCCTTCCAACCCAAACCATCCCGTGATTCCATGATGTGCTGTGCCTCCTGTGCAAGCAAACCCAGCTCCACTGCACCCTCCCCATCTCCCGCTTCCCACCTTTGCCCCGGGAGCTGTAGAGGGCGTTTTCCTCCATGGAGAACTCGCCATTGGCACCCAGCGAGCTCTGCTGACCATCGTTGCCTGCTGCCTGCTCCTCCCTGCGCCTCTGCGTGGGAAAGAACGAGTGAGTGAGGGCACTGCAGAGCATCCCCATCGCACCCAACCCATGGGATTCTCCCACAGGGATCCCACCGTCTCCCACGCCCTGATTATCCCTGTTTGCTGCGTACCGGGAAGGCCAGCTCACACAGCTTCTGGATCCAGCTGGCCACCTCGGTACCATCAGCAGCCAGGAGGTACCGCTTGTCCGTGGTCTCCAGCAGGAAGGGGACGGTGTCCTTGGGGCAGCCGGCATCGCTGCTCGCCTCCGCCACGTGCACGCAGTCACTCAGCTTCACCAACCGCTTGCTGCCCTCAACTTTCCGCAGCTTCTCGATGGCCGGTGGTCCCGAGCCCTCGAAGAGCTCCAGGCGGGCGATGGAGCAGGAGGTTTCCCGGTACAGGACACCCCAGAACTTCTTCCATTTCTGGGAGAAAGTGAGAGGAGTGAAAAAATAGCATTGGCCAGGTCTGCTTTCACCCTTCCAGGAATTTTCATGCCCCTGGGATCACACAGGACATTGGAGTGAACAGCTCTGGGTCTGCACAGGGGTCTTGCACCTTTGCTCAGGTGGGTTGACCAAAGTAGGATGAGATTAACTGAGCAGCATGGGGAAAACCATCCCCAACACATAGCAAGGCTTTTCCAGCCTCACCCAACACTGGGGTCCATCCCACACCTCCCCCCTCCCAATGACCCTCTGCTGCCACAGGGCTTTCAGCTCCTCGTTTGCTCCGTATTCCCCCAAAACCTCAACTTTTGAACATTCCCAACTCATGAGGCCACGATTCACAGCACGTTGTGCATGAGCGGCACCGGCTCCGGCGCTGGTGGAGATGAAGCAGCAGGAGAGGAAGTTTTGCAATGACATCAGAGCATCCTCCGTGGTGGCTCCATGCACCGAGGATCTCCAAGACCCAGCAGGCTTTGCTTTTTGCTTCTGGTCCCATCACTTGCCCCAGCACCATCCGCATCGTGCAGGAAGGCGATGCGCTCCCTGTTCTCCTGCCCCTGGCAGGGGCTCCTGCAGAGCGTGGCCGTGAGAAGCAAGGCTGGGCTCTTCCTCCCGCCCAGACGCAGAGGTGGCTCCTTCCTCTTCTTGCACAAGTGCTGGTGGCAGCCGTTACCAAACCCCAGCCATTATCGCCCGCTGGAGCAACGCAGGGCAGGGATGGCGGCAGTTTGTGGCTCTGGCCCACATCCCAGAGCCTCTGCCAGGGGGTTCAGCAGAGGGGTCTCTTGGTGGCTTGTTCCCAGCTCCTTCCTTGACCCCAGCACCTTCCTTGTCCCCAACACCTTCTTAGTCCCCAGCACCAGGTTGGATGGGGCTTGGAGCCCCCTGATCCAGTGGGAGGGGTCCCTGCCCATGGCAAGGGGGTTGGAACTGGATGATCTTTAAGGTTCCTTCCAACCCAAACCATTCCATGATTTTATGACTTCCTTGTCCCCAGTGCCTCTCTTGTCCCCACCACCATCCTCATCCCCACCATCCCAACGTACTGGTGGAGAGCCAAAGGATGGTTGGGAAACCAATGGGTGGGTGCATCCCATTCCTGCAGCTGCAGCCCCTCCGTAGCCCCACATCCAGACCAACCAATGGACACAGCAGCCGCCCCCACCACCTCCTCACCTTCCCGAAGGTCTGCTGCAGCTGGAGGTAGAGCCCACCCTGCTTCACCACCGCGTCCTCCATCCTCCAGCCACCACCATCCTCCGCCGTTGCCCCTCCGCTGCCGTCCCCTTGTGCTCCACGGCTCCGGGGGGGTCCCAGCCTGGTCGCGTGCCCCCGTCCCACCACAGCGCTGCCGTCACGCTGGGTTGTGCTGTCTCAGCATGTGACGTGCGGTTTGGGTTCTTCTGTTTCCTACGCTCGGCGCTGCGTGGGCTCTGGTTTCCTGCACCCGAGAAGTTGCCATAAAGGGCAACCAGCGCTGCACAACCCCGTGCCTCAGCCTTCCCATCTGGGAAATGGCTCCAGAGGCAGCTCCGGTGGGATAACGACCCCCTGGGTGGCGGGACAGCAGCACAACTTGCCCAGAGAAGCCATGGCTGCCCCATCCCTGGAGGTGTTCCAGGCCAGGTTGGATGGGGCTTGGAGCCCCCTGATCCAGTGGGAGGGGTCCCTGCCCATGGCAGGGGGTGGCACTGGGTGGGCTTTGAGGTCCCTTCCAACCCAAACCATCCCATGATTCTATGATTCCCAGGTGTAGCCCGCTATCCCAGGCCAAACCAGTCCTCCCAGTAAGGGCAGTGTGGTCCCCCAACTCTGAAAGTGGTCACGGTGTAGCCGGCATGAGAGGGCAAAGTGGGGAAGCTGATGGCACAACACGGAGGAGGGAAGGAAGGGGCTGTGGGCAGCACCGGGGCGTTACCCCAGCACCCCGCACCAGTGCTCCCAGTGCCTCAGCAGCCCCTTCCCAGTACTTTCACCTCCTCCATCCCCTGAACCAGTGGCCACAGTTACCCTATCGAGTGCTCCTGGGGCACAGGGGCTGCTGGGGCACTGGCAGTACTGGTGTTGGGCACTGGAAACACTGGTGCAGGGCTGGGTTAACTGGAGGCCACTGGTGTAAGGAACCGCGTGCTGGGACGTGGTCACAGGACACTGGGAGCACTGGTGCTGGGCACTGGGAGCACTGGTGCTGGGCACTGGAGACGTTGGAGCAGGCGCTGCTGCGGCATGCGGCTCATCCCTGGCTGGGCTAACTGGGAACACTGGCGCTGGGTACTGGGGGCACTGGGAGCACTGGTGCTGGGGGCTCTGGGGACACTGGTGCAGGGCACTGGGCTAACTGGGAGCAGTGGTGCAGGGGCTGCTGAGGCAGTGACCACTGGTGCGAAGAAGTGGGTGCAGGGACGTGGTTGCAGGACACTGGGAGCAGCAGTTAAAGCCCCACCAGCCGTGGGGCCACGGCCCCTTTAAGTGGTCCCGTAAAAAACGCTCCCCCCCGCCCCCCCCGCGTCGCTCCCATGGTGACGTCACCGCGTCGCGGCGGGCGGCAGGGGGAGTGAGGTGGTGAGTGGGCGTGTCCGGCGTCTCTGCGCAAGCGCAAGGACCACGGGGCGGGAAGGGATGAAGGGGCGTGTCTATCGCTTCTGCGCATGCGTAGTATCTGCGGGGGCGGGAGGTGGGTGAGCCGGGGGCGTGTCCACTGCTTCTGCGCGTGCACGAGGGCCGCCTGAGGCGCGGAGTCGGGAGGGAGAGGCGTGGTTTGAAGCCGTGCGCATGGGTGCAGCACGAGAGGGGCGTGACCACCACTTCTGCGCATGCGCAGCAGGCCGTGGCGGTGGGGTAGCAGGAAGGGGCGTGGCTGTGGGTTCTTGCGCATGCACAGCGCTCGGCAAGGAGGGAGGGGCTGAGGAGGGGTGTCAACTCATGCGGAGTGGGAGGCAGGGAGGAGGGGGCGGGGCCTGAGGCTTTGCTCGTGGGCGGGAGACGGGAGCGGGGAGTAGGGGGCGTGGCCATGGGGTTCTGCGCATGCTTGGCGGGGCGGAGGGGGCGTGGTCAGGGATTGTACGCATGCGAAGCGGGCAGGGGCGCGGCCAGGATTTCTGCGCATGCGTGACGGCGGGGGGGGCAGGAGAGGGATGCGGAGGGGGCGTGGTCCATGCGCTCTGCGCATCCGCGGCCCTCGAGCGGGTGGGAGGGACTGTGGAGGGGGCGCGGCCTGTGGCGCTGCGCACGCGCGGCTCTGTGCGCATGCGCGGGGGGGCGGTCTCGCGCCGGGCCCGGGGAGGCGGGGGGAGCGGAGCATGAATGGAGCAAAATGGCGGATCATGTGCAGGTGAGGGGGGGCCGCGCCGCCCGCCGCCCCCGCTGCGCTTCCCCTCCCTCCCCCTGTCCCTGTTCGCCAGGCCCTGCCCCGGGGCCAGGGCTGGGCAGAGGGGGGGGCGCGGGGCGGCCTGTGCCGGCGCGGTGAGGCGGGGGTGGCAGCGGGCCTGCAGGCCCCGCGCCGCGGTTCAGGGACTGCGGGGGCACCTCGGGGGCGGCGCGGGGCCTGCGGACTGGGCGGGAGCGGGGAGGGGTGTGAGGGCGGGTGGGTTGTCCGGGCTGGTAGCCCGGGCCTCCTCGTTCACAGGTCGAACCTCCCCGTTCTCCTTTCGGGCCTCCCGGTTCTCCCCGTTCCCCGGCCGGGGCTCCCGGTTCTCCCCGTTCCCCGGCCAGGCCTTCCCCGTTCGCTGTTCTGGCCTCCCCAGGCTCCTCTCTCTCCCCGTTCCCCGGCCGGGTCTCCTCGTTCATGGGCTGGGCCTCCCCCCTCTCTCCCTACTCACCTTTCACGTCTCCCCGTTCTTCCCGTTCATGGGTCAGACCTTCTCATTCTCCCTCTTCACCACCCTCGTCTCCCCGCTCTTCCCGTTCACCACTCGGGCCCTCCTCATTATCCCCGTTCCCCGGTCGAGCCTCCCTTCTCTCCCTTTCCCCGGCCCAGAGTCGTCTCCGTTAAGGAGCAGCCTCTGCCTCCTGCCCCCACCACCGTGGAGTTTTCCAGCAACACCAGTAGCAAATAGTTGGGAAAAGGAAGCTGGGACTCCCCTCCTTGGACACGACCAGACCCCTGTCTCCCCCCACCCTGCTCCCACTGTTTCTCAGCCCTCTTCCCACCTTCAAGATCTGCATCCCTGCCTCTCCCAGCCAGGTTTGTTTGTTTTCTAGCAGCAAGGGATTCTTGGTCTGTAGGCAAAGTGGTTTGATTCGTGTTAAAAACAACCCCCATGTGGATGAGAGTGTTGGGGTCACGGGTGGGAGGCAGGAGGCGAATCCAAGGTGACAGCAGCTTTGATGTAGGAACACGTTGGAAGCCCCTCGGCTTTGATGTAGGGGCAAGGTGACACCCCTCAGCTTTCTGGGTTCAGTTTTGGGCCCCTCACTACAAGAAAGACATTGAGGGGTTGGAGCGCGTGCGGAGAAGGGAACGGAGCTGGGGAAGGGGCTGGGGAACAAGTCCTATGAGGAGCAACCGAGGGACCTGGGGCTGTTTAGCCCGGAGAAAAGGAGGCTGAGGGGAGACCTTGTTGCTGTCTACAGCTCTCTGAAAAGAGGTGGTGCTGAGGTGGGTGTTGGTGTCTTCTCTCAGTTGACAGGCAATAGGAATGAGAGGAAATGGCTTCAAGCTGCACCAGGGGAGGTTTAGATGGATATTAGGGAAAATTTCTTCACTGAAAGGGTTCTCAGGCATGGAACGGCTGCCCAGGGAGGTGGTGAAGTCTCCATCCTTGGAGATGTTTAAAAGATGGGGCAGATGAGGCGCTCAGGGATCTGGTTTAGTAATGGACAGATATGGTTGAACTTGATGGTCCCAAAGGTCTTTTCCAACCAGGTGATTCTGTGGTTTGATGTAGGGGCAGGGTCAAAGCTCCTCGACTCTGCCAGAAGATGTGGCTGGAAGCCCCTCGATGTTGACATAGGGGGTCAAGTGGAAGCCCCTCAGCTCTATCAGAGGGGTTGAATGGAAGCCCTTCAGCTTTGATGGAGGCTTCAGATGGAAAAACCTCCGAGGTCAGTGCTGTCACTGGCTTAAAAAAGTAAAACTAGGCCCAGCTGGGGAAACAGTGATGGTTTTTGCATGCTGTTTGAGTTGAACTTGCCCAGAATTCGCAGGTGTCAGCGGGACCAACTGATCTGTCGCGGCAGCCGTGGTTACATATTATCTATGCAACTTTTTAAATAAATATGTTCTTCCCATCATCCCCTCGCGAACCACAAGGGTGAGCAGTTTATTAACTCAGCGCAGCACTCAGGTTGCCTGGCAGGCGTTCCTTGGGTGATCTGAGGGGCAGGAGAGGAATTCCTGCATCATTAAAACAATTAGCAGGCTCTGAAGTTACGAAGAAGCTCTGAATTTGTTTGTTGTGAGTCGAGCCACACCTTTCAGACTCAACCGGGCTGTAACACAGCAGCTCTCATCGCTTTAAAACTGCTCTTGGTGCCCTGCTTTTCTTTGTTAAATATTGAATTGGCCAAATGCAAGCTGGAGCTGTAAGATCAGGGTTGCAGTTGCTGTGTCTGACTTGGTTAAAGTTTAACAGCAGGGGTTTGGAAGATGTTCCACTCGGAGGAAAACTGATTTGCAAACATGGTTGAGGCCCCTGCAGCTCAGGGCAGTTCCTGTATGGGACAAATAGAGCTGATGCTGTAACTGGATGGGGTTTGCTTGCTCTTTATTGCCTGTCTTCGCTCCAGTCCCCTTCAAATGGAGAGGACAAGATTCCCCTTAAAACTGCATTTTTGCTGCTTGAAGGGTTTATTAATAAACTTTTGGTGTGAGGTGTTCCTGTAAAACCAGAGGGATGGACCTGGGTTGAGCTATGTTGCACAGACTCCCCTCTCAAACATCGAGTTTGTTTAACAGAGCAGTCACTGAGTTATCCGACCTCACTGGGAGATGCTCGGTATGGAGATAGGAATTTGATAGGAGTTGGTCCTGTTGTAGGGGGAACGGGAATTTGTAAGGAAATCCTAGAATCATAGAATGTCCTGAGTTGGAAGGGACCCACAGGGATCATTGAGTCCAACTCCTGTCCCTGCATAGGACAACCCCAACACTCACACGGTGTGTCTGAGGGCCAAATGCTTCTGGAAGAGCAAATGCTTCCCTGGGGAGCTATTCTAGGGCTCCACCACCCTCCTGGCTGTCAAAGCTGTGCAGAGTTTACCAGGTTGGGAAGGTCTTGCTGCTCCACGAGAGCTTTGCTTTGGGAGCTCCATGTTCACAGAGGAATTTCTGGAGCCATACCTGGCATGTGATGAAGCACAAACCCGCCGTTTATAGACTGTCTGCTGAACTTACTTACTTTACAACGTGCAGGCAAGCTTTTAAGGCCATAATGAAGGAGAATATCGTGTTCTCATCTTTCAAACCAGACTTTGTGTGGATGGTGAGGAAGCCCACGGGTTTTGTTGGTGGGAATGGTGCAGTCGGAGCTGGCTGTGGGGCTTTCCCTTGAGCAGTGCTTCTCGGGGGGGGGGGGGCGGGGGGGGGCCTGTTCAGTGCCTGGAAACAAAGGCTGCACTGATACAGGAACAGGGAGAGTCGGGTGATTCTCTGTGGCTGGAAAGGAGTCTTACTGTCTTAAAGCAAATTGCTGCACTTCGACTTTTCCACTGCTCAGCAGGCTCCTACGACCTTGTTTTGGGTTCATATTCCAGGGCCTGTGAGCATCACTTAAACACTCGCAGCAGACAGAGGAATGCAGTGAGGATGTAATTGCAATTAGCTCTGTGGGCTCTTCCCCCTTCTTTTTACCCCCTCTTGGAAACAGATTTATTTTATTGTTTTCTTCTGTTTTCCTTGCCCCTTAGAGGTTTTTTTTCTTCCCTAAACCGAGTCGCAGTCACTGCGTGTGGATGTTCCCATGGGAGAGCGTTTTGTGCAGGATGGTGCTGAATTCTGTGTCTTCGTACCGAATGCTTGATTCATCTCAAGTTGAAAAAATCATTGCAGACACTAAAAATCTTCATCACTCTGTTAATTATTGCCTGTTCTCAGTCGCTTGACTCCGCATAGCTTTGACAGCCGGGGTTTATTTACAAACCCCTGTTCCAGTTACAACCAAACGAACTGTTGACGTGAAAGAGATTTGGGCCAGAAAGAGGCAATGCATCAGGTTGAAAAATAACAAATCTGGCATCTGAAAAGAAAACTGCATCCCTTTTTTTGCTTCCTCAGTATCTGGCCCTACAGGAAAGCTGGGGAGGGACTTTTTACAAGGGTCTGGAGTGACAGGACGAGGGGGAATGGATTTAAATGAGAAGGGGGAAGATTTGGATTAGACATTAGGGAGTAATTCTTCACGATGAGGGTGGGGAGGCCCTGGCCCAGGTTGCCCAGAGCAGTGGTGGCTGCCCCATCCCTGGAGATGTTCCAGGCCAGGTTGGATGGGGCTTGAAGCCCCCTGACCCAGTGGGAGGTGTCCCTGCCCATGGCAGGGGGTGGCACTGGGTGGGCTTTGAGGTCCCTTCCAACCCAAACCATTCCATGGTTCTATGACTTTAGTGTCAGAACTGAGTATTTCCAATCCCAGAGACTGGTGCACTGAGTTTTCCAGCTTTTTATCTGTTAAATGAGTTGAAAGTGCTTTGCTCCAAGCTGGGAAACTTCTGTGTTTGGAGCAGTTGGATGTTTCAAGGTTCAGGAGCTCTGCTGGGGCCTCCAGATGTGCTAGGTGCTGCGGAAACGGGCAGCTGCTGTGGGAAGAACACCCTGTAGAAGTGTGGTTGGATGGCACTGTGGCCTTGAATCATTTGTGGTGGTGGCTCTTGTTCTCTTCCAGACTGTTTCTTAGAGCAATTCCGTCTCCATCCCTTCCTTTTTTTTTCCCCTTTTGCATTTCTGTATTCTAAGGGACGCTGGTTTGGCTCAAACACAAGATCTAATTTGCCTCTAGAAATCTATATCGTTCAGCTCACTCCAGAGGAAACCCTGGAGACCGAGGTGCGTTTCCCATTGGATATCTTGGTAACCTTGTCCTTGCTTGGTAAAAGAGTCACGACGCATCCTTGCTGCCCTATTACAAATTGCTTAGGATACTTCTCAGTTTGTTTTAGTTCCAGCTTTTACCTTCCATGTGCCATTGGAGCTCTAATTAAGGACTTGAAGTGAGCTCGGAGTAGCCCAGGGGAGTGCTCTGGGAATGGGGAAGCACCACTCTGACTTAAAATAGAGCAAATTTCTTTTGCAAATTAGCCTTTTTTTTTTTTTTTTTTTAAGTTATGCGCCTTTTTTAACTGCGCTGCTCCGTTGCAGAATTCCAGGGGTAGGTGTTTGGAGCTGGATTTCAGCTGAAAGGGGTAGGCACAAAGTTGCAGTTCAGGGTTCTGAAATCTCAGATGTAAAAAAAGCTGATTTTCAGCTCCACCAGGAGTTGATTCCCTGTCCCCTGGGGCTACTTCGGAGATTCCTTGGGGAGTGAGTAAGGTGTCCCATCACTACTGGCAGCAGACAGGGCTCACTGTGCCTCCCTTCCCGCTGATGTTCTATCCAGAATAGCTCACCTGAAGATTCCAAACTCCTGCAGCAGGAGGTAGGAAGGCAAAGCTCTGTTCATGTGTTCTGGATGCCCGGAGCGGTGGTCAAAGAGGGGCAGAGCAGGGCAGGCGGATGCTGGTCTCCTCTCCAGAAGCTGAGCCGTGCACCTCGCGGAGCCAGCGCTAATGCAATCAGGGAGGATTTGTTCTTTCTAATCATTTTAAGAGAACACTGAACGCTCTGTAGCTCAGGAACTTTGTTACTGTTTATAAAGCCTCGTTGCCCTTGGTTTTGGGCAGTGCAGTTGTGTTTTGAGGCCTTATGGCAAAGTTGCATTTTTACTACTTAAAATTGCCAGCAAAAGTGTAAGTTTTGTCTTTCTGCTTCTAAGCTGTGGTTTCAAGAAGACATTTATGAATAGTTGGTGCTGCATTTCTGCTGATATTTCCACGTGGCTTCACTGCAAGGATCTCAGGGTGATTCTACAGGAGTAACCGGTGTCATTTGTGTCTGAGGTTGCTCTCATTTTCCCCACTCACTGGGGGGGGAAATAGTTCGAAGCTGAAAGAGGGGAGATTAAGATGAGATCTTAGGGAGAAATGTTTTGCTGTGAGGGTGGGGAGGACCTGGCCCAGGGTGCCCAGAGCAGTGGTGGCTGCCCCATCCCTGGAGGTGCTCCAGGCCAGGTTGGATGGGGCTTGGAGGTCCCTCCCAACCCAAACCGTTCTGTGATGAATGAGGCGCAAGAGTTGTGAAGCATTTGGTGCATGTTTCTGTGCTGCTTATTAACATCTTATCTCTATTTGTAGCTGAAATGGGCCCTGGCCTTGTAACTCAGCAGTGGAGAACAGGCATTAACCTGCTCTCATCTGGGTTTGCTTGTGACTTTGGAAAGGGGAGAATATGTTTGGAGGGAGAGAGCTATACTCAGCTGTTTAACTTGAACTGAATCTGATGGGTCTGGGGAGACAGATTCATAAAAGCAGGAGATCTGGAAAGAGTGATATTTTTATATCTTTTGGGCTCTGGAGTCTTAGCATGGAGAATTTCTTCTATTGAGAGGAGAGGGTCAGAATTCCTGTCCCAACCTTCTTAGAATCATAGAATCACTTGGTTTGTAAAGACCTTTGAGATCATCCGGTCCAACTGTACCTGTCCACTACTAAACCAGACCCCTGAGAAAATCATCTGCCTGTCTTTTAAACCCCTCCAAGGATGGAGACTCCACCACCTTCTTGCTCCATCACCTTCTTGCTCCAGTCTACCTGCCTAACATCCAACAAATATGGTCACTGATCAGGTAGGATCACCAGAAAGGTGGTTCTGAGTCGAGGAACGTATCGCTCAGTCACTTTACCTTGTAGCAGGGTTACAGCAGACTGCCTGTGTTCTCCTCTTGTAAGACCAGTTTATAAAAGAAACAGCATCCGTTTTTGTGCTAAATACCTCTGGATTATCTTTAAGTCCTTTCCATCCTTTTTGTCAACTGCCAGTAGAATTAGCTCTGTGTCCAGATACCCTATGGGCTCCCAACTCCAGATCTGCACAGGTTTTCTATTTGTCCTGCAGTTACTCTTTCTGTAACGGGTTGTTCTTGAACACCTGTTTTACGTGGCTCATTCCACAGCGCATCGCCCTGCCTTGATTCTTCCCTGTTCACTTTATTCCCCTCAGAGAGGGATGTTATTGCTGTATCATCTCAGGATTTGTGTTGAATTCCTGTTGGAGAACTCTATGCCCTTGTATCACCAGGTCGGTGTTTGTGGACCTGGTGATTGCAGGAGTTACAGTCCAAGGACGTTGTACTGGGAAATGCTAATTATGTTGTTTGCCTTCTAGCCCTTGATAAAGTCTGTAGCCAACACCAGTTTAACCAGTAAGGTGAAGGTGATGTGCATGGCTTGGATTGCTTTGCTGTTTCTGGATGGTGTGTTTGAGCAGCCCTGGAGTAGCTTCAGTATTTCATAGGATCAGAGGAGTCATCGGAGCTTTCAGGGTGTTTGGAAGGCTGCTGTTTTCTCCTGAACCATCATCTTGGAGCACAGCTTTAGGTCTCAAACCAATCCACATGTCATATTCCTAGTGCACAGTTAAATCCATAGCCCCCCTGTTGCTGTGAGGGGCTTGGGTTTGAGTTGTTGGGGTTTTTTAAACGGTCATTGATTCCCATTTGGGGGAAACCCTTCCCGCTAGCAGTGCCGTGACTGTCACAGCTGAAGGTGGCTTGTTCTGCAGAGCTGGGGTCGTGCAAGTTGGCTACTGTCCCTGTCAGAGAAGATGAGACCCAGAAATTTAAAAGCCAGCTTGCCCCGCAGCAGTTGTCTTCATTTTCCTCCCTCGACTCTGCTATCTGCCGTGAGACTCATAACAGGCAAAACACTTCTGTCCACTGCAGGAAGTGTGGTGACCTTGGTACGGATCCAATCCACGTGCCCTCACTCCGAACAGGGAATGCTGCTTGTATAGCCAACTCCTTTCTCTTTATAATACGTTCCGTGGTTGTTATCAACAGGTAGAAGAGATTTTGAGAGGTTTGGCTCATTCCTGTGTCTGTATATCCAGCGCTGTGGTGGTGTTCTTGCTGTTTCTTAATTTCCTGGTTGCTGCTTGTTAGGAAACAGCCAGCCTTTGCCAAACGAAAATGCACAAGGATGCGCAAGGAACATTTGGTTCTGGTAGAGAGGTGAGAAAGGTGTGATTACTGCAGCAGTAGATCAGCTGTGACAGAAGTGAAAAGGTAAAAAGAAACAGGAGAGACTTGTTCTCCCATTGTTGGTGCTGCTCCAGCCTCTCTTAACTTCCCAAAAGCAGAGGAGCACCTGCGTGCTGCTCTTACCAGGCTGATGGTGCTGCTGTCCTTGCCTCAGGCCTTGAGTCCTGCCAGGAGAGAGGCTTTTTTGGGGTAGAATTCAGCAATTCACCCATTCCCAGGTATTACATCACTAGGGATCTCTCAGTGCCATTTCCAGCAGTGTCAGTGGGCATTGAAGGTGGGAATGGTTGCCTCCAGTTTAGTAGGAATCTGTCACGGTGCAGAGGCAGTTTCTTCAGCACAAGACATGGTTTATTTTTCCAGAAATTAACTGACTTGTAAAGATACCAAAAGCGTGGTCCAGTGCTTCTTCACTCTTTCAGTGAAGGAATTTTCCCCAATATCCACTCTAAACCTCCCCTGGTGCAACTTGAGGCCGTTTCCTGTCATCCTGTCCCTTGTTCCTTGGGAGAAGAGCCCAGCACCCACCTCACCACCCCCTCCTTTCAGGAGCTGCAGAGAGCGATGAGGTTTCCCCTCAGCCTCCTTTTCTCCAGGCTGAACAGCCCCAGGGCCTTCAGCCCATTCCCTGTTCTCCAGTCCTTTCCCCAGGTCTGTTCCCTTTCTCTGGATACATTGGGCAGGAATTGTCAATCCATCTGCCTCGTATGAACCTTGCATCACATTATTGCTCACTTTTTTAATACCGAGGAGAAATGAGTCCCATCTGTATGTGCCACCTCCTTTGTATGATCTTTGCCACTGATGCTTGGCCACTGTGAGCTCGAAATGTGCAAAACACCCCAACCCATCAATCTCATTTATTCTACAAGCTACAAATAAAACTCGTCACCATTCAGTGTTTTCCCCGTGGTGGAGATAAACAACGCGTGATCATCTTTAAAATGATAAATACTACAAGGGACGTAGCAGCGACCTAACAGGAGTCCCCAGGGGACGGCGGTGGAATTGATCTTGGATTACACGGTTGCTTAAGCAACGCTCTTTACATCCGAGGGTTGCAATAAGCTCTCGGCAGGTTTAGTTCAATTGAGTTTGACTTTGCCACATTGACAGTTCCCATTTCAGAAAATTGAGGGAACGCTGGCTGTGCTTGGTGCGCTGAAGATGGAAGAGCTGGAGAGCGAGCCCTGGCTGCTCGGGAAGCACACAAGAAATGGATTCTGAGTCTACAATGGAGTATCTGGCTGAACAACATCATAGAATGGATTGGGTTGGAAGGGACCTCAAAGCCCACCCAGTGCCACCCCCTGCCATGGGCAGGGACCCCTCCCACTGGATCAGGGGGCTCCAAGCCCCATCCAACCTGGCCTGGAACACCTCCAGGGATGAGGCAGCCACCACTGCTCTGGGCAGCCTGGGCCAGGGCTTCCCCACCCTCATCATAAGGAATTTCTTCCTAATGTCCAATCTAAATCTTCCCTCCTTCCAATTTAAAGCCTTTACGCCTCATCCCATCATTCCAGGCCTTATAAAAGCCCCTCCCCAGCTTTCCTTTCGGTCCTGGGAGCTGCTCTAAGGTCTCCCCAGAGCCTTCTCTTCTGCAGGCTGAAAAACCCCAACTTTCCCAGCCTGTTCTTATAACAGAGGTGCACCAACCCTTGGATCATCTCTGTGGCCTCCTCTGGACCCATTCCAACAGTTCCATATCCTTCTTCTGTTGGGGATTCATAAATCCAAACTTTTCTGCTGGCTGGTGGTTCTTATTGCAAAGGTTGTGCCTTGCTGTTAATCCTCCAGGCACACGCTGTGGCCAAGACATTCCTTCCTCTTGCCTTATGGTTCCTGGCTCCCTGAGCTGGACATCCTGCAACGTGGTTAATAAGGTTATTTCTGTCCCAAGCACTTTCATCCACTTTAATATCCCCCAACTGATTCCCTTATATATTATAGTCTCAAGTTAGACTTCACGGTGCTGGGCAACTTCAGGAGATGTTTGTGTCTATGAGCATGCATTGGGCTCCAGAAGGAGCCTGTGCACCTCCAGGACATCCTGGATGTGGGAAGAGACCATCATTGATTTTTCCTTTCCTTTGAACATTTGATAGTAGGGAAGGGATCGTCCCCCTGTTCTCAGTGCTCATGAGGCCACACTTTGAATCCTGTTTTCAGTTTTGGACCCCTTGGTACAAGGACATCGAGGAGCTGGAGTGTGTCCAGAGAAGGGGAGCGGAGCTGGGGAGGGTTGGTGGGAATGTGGTGTGTGCAACTGCGAAGAAATGCTGGGATTTCAGTGCTGTCATGCAAAGGAGCAGATAAGAGCGATTCGGAAGGCTGGGAGCCAGGAGGGAGGAGGTGTTTGGCGCTCAGGGCTGTGTCCCATGACTGCAGTTCTCCTAAGTGCCATCCCTCGCTTCCTGCAACTCCAAGCACTCATCAATTCCCCTTTCTCCTTCTGCTTCCCCTTCTCCATTTCTTGTGAGATGGTTTTACCAAGAGTAAAACAGGAGCCGTTCATCCCAAAGGAGCACTGAATGCCAGTTTGGGTTGGTTGCAATCGAGCCTTTAGTGCTCACCACTCACGTGCCTTCCGTCCTGTAGTATCTCCCCGGGTCACATACTCTGCTGTCTCATGGTGGACCCCTTATCTGGAGCCTGCAGAGCCTGTGCCCTGCGTAATCGTTACACTAAGTGATGCTTTTTTTTTTATCTTGGTTGGAAGGAAGGGCATTGCCTCACATCTGTAGGGAAATAATCCCCACTAATTGTACCCCAATGCCTGAGCTGCTCTGCCTTTCAGAACTGGAGTAGGGTTATAGCCTGACTTCTGCTCTGTTGGTGGAGAGGAGGGAACTGTGCTGCCCTCCTCACGGTGAAAATGTGCTGGAAATTTAACGTTGCAAAGACAGAACACGGTATCTGGGCAGCCGGACTGCCCTGTCTGTCTGATATCAAGTCGGGGTACAAGATGGGGAAGGAAATGTAATAGTAAGACAAGCCTGAAAATGATACATAAAGGTTTTTCATCAGAGAAATTTATTTGGAATACAATTTATCACAAATGTGGGATCTTTTTATATTTGAGCTCATTATAAACCAAAATGACCATTCACAACCTTGAAATAAGGGATAAAACTCCCTAACTTGGACATCTGTCTGTGTGAGTGGCCCTCAGAGGCTTTAGGGCTTCTCCTTTCTCCCATTCAGCAATCCCTCCGCAGCTCCATATCTCGGGATGCCATGAGGAAGAAGTATTGAGTGACCTTTAACTGGGGAATTGTCGGGATGGGGTCACGTGGGGTGGCTGGTGCTGCGTAATAAAGATGGGGTATCAAAAATACGTCTAAAACCTGGTGTACATGGTTGGCTTCATCTAATGTGAACAGAGTGCACTTGTATTCCAATTGAGTTGCTGGATTCATGCTCCTGGATAATTTGGACAAGCTTTTCCATGTGTGGGATTTAATTTTCCTAGGAAAACTGTGCTGTCCTGTCAGCAGAGCTGTTACCAGGGCAGATAACAGGCGATGCAGTTGGTGCAGTTGTTTTGGTTTTTAGTACTGGAGGTCCTGCCTTTCACTTGGCTCTCAGGGAGTTAACGAACTGTGGCTTCTGGGAAGGCTGGCACGGATTGCGCACTGTAGACAAACAAGGGTGTTTTGTCACAGCGAGCGTCACACAAAAGGAGACACAATTATTGCCATCAAGTCCCAAACTGTCGCGGAAAAGGAACGTTTCTTGAAGATCAGAAGAAAGCAAATTGTAGGGAAACCCATTCCTGAACTTTTCAAATAATTAACACAGGATAGTGGGAAACTCCTTAAAAATAGTTCCTTTTTTCCAAAATCATTGGTTTGGGGTGGGACCAGGGGCTGCTGTTCATTGCTGTCCCACCAAGGTGGTGGAGCTGCATCCCAGCTGTGGACCAAATGGTCATGGTAGATTTTCAAAGTAGAACCATGAAATGATTTGATTTGGAAGGGACCTCAAAGCCCATCCAGCCCCACCCCCTGCCATGGGCAGGGACACCTCCCACTGGGTCAGGGGGCTCCAAGTCTCATCCAACCTGGCCTGGAACACCTCCAGGGATGGGGCAGCCACCACTGCTCTGGGCACCCTGGGTCAGGGCCTCCCCACCCTTACACTAAAAAATTTCTTCCTAAGAGCTAATCTAAATCTCCCCTCTTTCATCTTGAAATATTATTTTGTATTTAGTATGTGTATATTAAATACATAGGAATACATAAATATATAGGTTTGTATAGGAATGAGGATAAGCAGTGGCCTTTTTGCATCCCTGTGCTCCGTGTGATCACTGATAGAGAAAAACACTGAAATACATGCAGGGAACTGTCAGAAAATGAAGTTACTTAGCTGAAAAGTTAGAAATAGACTCTGCTTTGGTTCAGACCAGAACATCTGTGTGTGTATGAATCACCTGGGTCGAACTGCTGCTTAACCACCCTGTAAAACATTCCTAACTGATTTCTTTCCCTGTGTTCCAGAGCCTAGCCCAGCTAGAGAACCTGTGCAAGCAGCTCTACGAGACCACGGACACTGCAACACGGCTGCAGGCGGAGAAAGCCTTGGTTGAGTTTACCAACAGCCCCGACTGCCTGAGCAAGTGCCAGCTGCTTCTGGAAAGAGGGAGTGTACGTAAAACAATACAATTGTCCAACGTGGAGCCGGGTATTTTGGGCACCGATAAAGGAAATGGCCTCAAGGTCTGGTATGCAGTGTTGACATTGCGTGCCCGGTGCGCTCTCATGTGTCTCAACTTGTGGGCAGGCTGTGCCAAAAAAAGCTTTGGCTCTGGTGGCCAACGATGCTGCCACAACGGGCTGTCAGTTCTTGTGTCTTGTGAGCTGCGCTGTGTTCCTCGCTGGCTGCCACCCGGACGCATCAGGCTTTAAGTCGGAAACATCGTTATGGCAGTGGTATTTCATGGACTGTGGGAACCACTGCCCCTCTCCGTGGGCTTTGGGGAAAAAGTGGTGATGGGATAAACCCAGCAAGTGTTTTTTCTGGAATGTCTCTTGCAAAATTGCCCTTGCTATAGTGTTGGCTTAATAATCCGGCAGTTTAAAACAGGGAGAATTAGATCATGTGCTTTAGAATTAGTGTTAATGAAAGGATGTGAAATCCACCAGCAGTAAATCCTTCCCGTCTCCTTCAGCTTTCTTCTTTTGAAGTGGCTGTTTGATTTTTACTTTGTGTCGGCACAAAAATGGCTTTGCCAGGTGATTTTGAGGGAATGGCAGGAAGATGTGTCAGGGGTGGTTTCGGTTGGACATTAGGAAGAGGTTCTTCCCTCGAGGGTGGTGGAGCACTGGAACAGCTCCCAGGGAAGCAGTCACAGCACCAAGCCTGACAATATTCCAGAAGTATTTGGACAATGTTCTTAGGCACATGGTTGAATAAGATTATGAACCCCCGATCCAGAGGGAGGTGTCCCTGCCAATGGCAGAGGGGTGGAACTGGATGGGCTTTAGGGTTCCTTCCAACCCAACCTATTCTGTGATTCTGTGGTGTGAATGTCGGGGTTGTCCTGTGCAGGGACAGGAGTTGGACCCGATGACTCTTGTGGGTCCATTCCAACTCAGGTCATTCTATGATTCCGTGATCTTGCATGAGTTGACTTTTGGCAGAACACACTTCCACCTTTTATGTCTAAACTGGAGTTGAAGTTCTTCCAGTGGGAAAGAGGGACTGGTTTGCCCAAAGATAAATAATATTGTTTTTCAATGAAGGTTCCCAAAGCCCAGTTTCATTCCCTGTCATCCATTGCTGGATGAGGATTGTGGGGTTTTCTGTTCAGTCTGGCACTTGACTCATTTTAAACACAACTCTGCTTGGAAATGGTGGAGTAAAGAGATTTCCTGCATCTTGGATACAGAGCTTTCTGCAGTGCTACCTATTACACAAATTAGCATGCAAAATGCTTGTCATTTCCCTGGCTGTAACTGATGGAATCGGGTGCCTCCGGAGGTTTTCGGTGGTTGAATGCTGTCGTGTGTGTCCCTGTATCCGATTACAGTTCAGTGGGCTGCGTGCTGTTCTGTAGGTAATAACATTTAACATGTATTTAGTAATCAAGTGGAAGTTGTGAGGGCTGCTTAATTTATAGGAACGTCCTCCCATGGCTTGGAGCGCTGATTGTCTTTTCAGACACGACCTTTAAGGTAACTTCGTGCACTTTGACTGTGCTTCCCTGCCTTCAGTGGTGGTTCTGGTGTCTTCCACTCTTTAAAAACTTTTCCTTTCTTTCTTAAACACTTTATTCAAATATTTGGATTACTTTTGTATCTATACAACATAGAATAAAGCTATGTAGACTGTTCAGAATTAGAAATTTGCTTTAATTTCAAATTTCCGCAGAGCAGTTACCTTAAAATCCTGTATCGCTGCTTGATCTTGTCCTGAAATGTGCAGTAAACTTCTCTTTGTGTTTTTTAATTCTCTTTACAGTCCTCCTACTCCCAGTTACTGGCAGCTACATGCCTTACGAAACTCGTGTCACGCACAAACAACCCTTTACCATTGGAACAACGAATAGATATTCGTAAGTACAAGGCTTAATTTTGCCAACCGAACTATTGTGAATGTG
Organism: Neomorphus geoffroyi; assembly: GCA_033558235.1. Classification (NCBI taxonomy): domain Eukaryota; kingdom Metazoa; phylum Chordata; class Aves; order Cuculiformes; family Neomorphidae; genus Neomorphus; species Neomorphus geoffroyi. The sequence continues at coordinate 1,915,858 of JAUMJM010000056.1, forward strand.
TCCTATGGGCTTTCATCCGCGGATGGGAGGTTTTCTACAAGCTCCTGTGATTTATAGCTTGGGCATCTGAAGGTTTAGGATGCCCAGAGGCCAAGAAGCATTTCTCTTGGATGGTATCTCCACCTGTATCATCAGCTAACAGAGTTCACAGCTAAATACGCAGAATGGTTCCAGACGGAAGGAAATGACAACTCTGTGGTCTTGTGAATGAGGCAGTCGGGTTTGATAAATTCCTTTTGGGGTTTAAAACATTCTCGGCGGCTACTTCTTTGAGGACATGCTTTCAAAATTGAAAATTCTGAAATATCATTTGGAGTCCTTACTAAGGGAGCAGTCACAGCGCTCTTTCCTGGAGAAGTGCCAATACTTTTTTCTGAGGAAGAGATCCAAATGCTGTTCAGTCTGCATCCATTTATACTAATGGTGTGATAGGTGATCATCCCAGATGAAAGATGTTGAGATACTTTCAGCTTTTCTTGCTATTTATGTGTTATTACAGAGGATTGGACTTAACCCGATGATAGGCTTTTGGGGAAGAGTTCTTACCTATCTCTAACCCTTTTCCATATCTTTAGTATTTAACAAGTAAGAGGTCATCCAACCCGCTACTGTGCCAATTTCTTCTTTAAACACCTTTCAAGCAATGCTTGTTTCGAACAGCGTGACCTTCTGAGCTCCATCTGCCATGTTTTTGCTTACATATGTACCTCTTCTTGTGTTTCAGGGAACTATGTGCTCAATTATCTTGCCACCAGGCCAAAGCTGGCAACGTTTGTCACGCAGGCACTAATCCAGTTGTATGCCAGGATCACAAAGTTGGGCTGGTTTGACTGTCAGAAGGATGAATATGTCTTCAGGAACGTGATCACGGATGTCACGAGGTTTTTGCAGGTCAGATGTTTTGTAAGATGATCGCACACCTTTTGGGATTTGAAAGTCTTAAGCATTTTCAGCAGCTGTTGCCTTGCATCTGTCATGGCTGCCCCATCCCTGGATGTGTTGAAGGCCAGGTTGGATGGGGTTTGGAGCCCCCTGACCCAGTGGGAGGTGTCCCTGCCCATGGCAGGGGGTAGAACTGGATGGGCTTTGAGGTCCCTTCCAACCCAACCCATTCTAAGGTTCTACGATACCAAGGCTGAGCAACTGACAGTGGGCAGGACAGCTCAGTTTTTATCATTTCAAGTTTGGATGGGCAGGGATTTATTTCTGGGCGCTGCCACCATTAGTGTGCAATGGGAAGAGACGTCTTTTAGCGTTCCAGTTGCACAGTTCTTTCAAGCTCTCACGCATAACTACACCGTGCAGATTAGGGCAGAACGTAGTCATGGGCTTATTGCCTACGAGGGAAATACGTGCCATGCTTGACCGGTTTTCATTCACAAGAAGTGATGGAAGTCACGGGTGATATTTAGCTGAGTTATCATACCAAAGTGTGGCTTAAAACTCGTGTGTTCCACAGATGTTATTGTTCATGCTTTTCTTTAGAAGTCCTGCCTGTTGTTCGTGCTGTCACACAGCGCAGGGTTTCATTCCCAACCCGAAAGGCTGCACAGAGAGAAGGTGGCATCAGCAGCCATCTTCAAACTGGAACTTTCTCCTGGAGACATCACTAAATCCTGTAACATTGTGAATGCTGATTGAGTTGCTCTGATATTTGTCCCAAAATCAAAACTTGAAGACAACACAAGAGACCAGAATGAGCAGAAATGCTTCCCAGTGTGGAAAAGGAGATGTAAAGTGTGCAAAGCTTTAATGCTGGGTTTGGTAAACCAAGAGTATTCAGAAGATAGCTTAACTGCTCTTATTTTAGGCAATTACAGGTGTCTGCAGTGAAGTGGAGACTAGAAGGTGCTCTGTAATTTAAAGATCACTTTCCCTTCTGAGCTGGTGACTGTCCCCAGTAGTTTGCAGGTGAAATTATCAGAGTTGGATTCCTTGCTCTCCCGGCTCATGACATGGGGAATGTGTGCTTTTTAATCAAGAACCTAATTAAACGGTGTGAATATCTCCTTGCTGGGCTCAGTTGGAGTCAGTCTGTTCCCATTTGCTCGAGTTACCTGTTCTGGTTGCTCGAGTGTACATGAGACTACATTTTTTTTTTCCTGAACACGTGGATTCAGCAAGGTTTGCCAGTGGCTTCTGCCCAGATATTAAATAAATACTGAGGCTGTTGTCAAGTGATGACTCCAATAAAGAAGCAGTGGGGTTCCTGAGCCTAAATACACTTGAATGTTGCAGATGAGTTGAGTAGTGGAAGCTGGAGCTCAGAGCAGTTTGTGCAGAGCAAGGTGGAGCTAGGACATAATTTCTCAGTTACAGGACAAACTGGGGCAAAGGAACAATGCAGGTTGTTTCCCTTTAATCATTTGATGAATGGATCACCGTTTCGAGCGAAGAGGTGTGTGTAACAGACTTGGTTCACAATCAGCCCCTTGTTGGAGTCTCCAGTGCAGCCAGAGGCTGAGCGGGCTGCGGAGAATGGGCTCCCTTCACTGGGAGCTTGCCTGTCCTTGGCAGGAGGGGCCTGGGGCGAGGAGAAACGTGGTCAGCTGCTCCTCCTGTGCTTCACGGTTTAAAAAGGAGCTGAGGAGGGAGTTTATCTCCCAAAGTTTTCATCTGGAAACTTTAGTACTGGTACTAATGTGGCAGAAATTCACGTGTGTTTTGCCACAGCTTCTGTTAAAATTTAACAAACTCATTTAAAAGAAAGCAAATTAAATAAATCTTTGGAGAGTTGGACCACTACAGGCTAATAGAGTTGTTCGGCCTGGAGAAGAGAAGGACTGGGGAGACCTTAGAGCAGCGTCCCAGTACAGAAAGGGGCTGCAGGAAAGGTGGGGAGGGGCTCTTGATCAGGGAGTACAGGGATAGGACAAGGGGGAAGGGTTTTCAGCTGCAAGAGGGGAGATTGAGATGAGATCTGGGGGAGAAATGTTTTGCTGTGAGGGTGGGGAGGCCCTGGCCCAGGGTGCCCAGAGCAGTGGTGGCTGCCCCATCCCTGGAGGTGTTCCAGGCCAGGTTGGATGGGGCTTGGAGCCCTCTGATCCAGTGGGAGGTGTCCCTGCCCATGGCACGGGGTGGCACTGGATGGGCTTGGAGGTCCCTTCCAACCCAAACCATTCTATAATAACACAAAAATGTTGATTAAGGTATTGAATAAAAGGTGCCTGGTTTATTAGTTCACATTTCTGAGCTCTTAACAACACCAAGGGTTCTAAACAACACCACATACTTTAAAAGCATGTTTTAAATTCTCTTCTTGCTGTTGCTCACGGGCGTTTTCCAGTCGCAATACCACAAAGACAAAGCATTGCTGGACGAACACATCTTCCAAGCCAAATGATGGTGATGCTTAATGAAAACCTCCTGGCACGGCTAACAGCTTTCCCTGTCCCCCTTTCCTCCTCAGGATAGTGTAGAGCACTGCATCATAGGAGTGACAATCCTGTCCCAACTAACTAATGAAATTAATCAAGTAAGTGCTACAGCCTTCCTCAGTGAAGTAAGTGTCCAATTTTCTCATTCATATTGTTGTGTCCTGCCGTGTGTCTGTGCATTGTTAGGGGCTTTTGTTGGAGTGTTTTGGGTGGGGAGGGGGCTTTGTGTGCTGGGTGTTTGGTTTTGTGTTTGGCTTTTCGTTATTTACACAGTCACTTAGTGTTGTGATAAGATGCTGAAACCTCCTGTCCTGAGGAATCGTTTTGTTTCACTGGCATCTTCCATCTCCTCTCATGTTTTGATGTAATCTGAGATGAAAAAGGGAAAGAGCAATTCTAAGCAACTACCCTTGTGAGGACAAAGCCCTCGAGTGTGAGGACATCCCTAGCACCTACTCTTGTACCCTGTGCTTACAACATCCGTGTGCCAGGGAGCAAATTGAGTGTGTTCTCTTCATATTGACCAGGGAGATGAAACAAAGGATTTCATGAATGCCCCATCCTTGAAGGTGTTCAAGGCCAGGCTGGATGGGGCCTTGAGCAACGTGATCCAGTGGAAATGTCCAAGCCTGTGTCAGGGGGGGTTGAAACTGGATGGGCTTTAGGTCCCTTCCAACCCAACCCATTCCATTATTCTATGAACTATCAAATGGTGCAGATTTTTAAAGTGTCCTTTTCATTCAGCACCAAATTCCATAGCGTTCCCAGCAGACAGTTGTCAAATGCTGCTGGATTTATGAGGGCTGAGTCCTGGTAAAGCCTGGGCACGCCGAGCCCATGGTGCTCTGCCATGCCAGAGTCATTACTTTGGTGGTTTGTAGAGCCCTCTAACGTTACACTGCCTCTCGCTGTTGATGCTGAGGGCTGGAACAAGTGGCTTCACTTGGTTTTAAGCTTACATCACTTTCCTGATCCATCAGTCAGGCGTTGCTGTAGCACCATTGGTGGCTGTCACAGCCCTGAGACAGCGTGAGGGTGGCCATGGGCATAAATGTCTCTTATTTTGCTTAGAGGAGCAGGAGTAACAAAGTATTTTGATTTTAACATCTTACTAAGGAAACTAACCTTTCGTTTTTGCTGAACTGTTGACTAATCCAGGCAGTGGCACAGAGAGGTCCTTGAGTGGGAGTTGAAGGATGATTACAAATGGTTTTCAGAACTGGAAGTGAAGGAGAAGGTTTTGTCCTGGCCAGGGCAAAGCACCGAATTCTTCTGCTGAAGTTGAGGTTCAGCACCTTTGAACTTCCCAAGCCTTGCGCTGTAGCCTGAGTGGCTCCTGCATCTATTTCAGACACCAAACTCACTTCCATTCTTCAAGCCTGGCCTGATCAGTAAATCCTAACCCATAGCCCAACTCTGAACGGTCTTGTTACCATTACCATTTCCTCGCCCAGGCTTTTGTACAATCCTAACTGAATCTCCACAGAGAGCAGCTCCTTCACTTCCTTGCATCAAGGATGAGAGCAACTCTGTTTATCCCTATAAATTATGAAGTGTCTGTCAGCATCTTTGTACAGGGCTGCAGCTTCTGCTTGCAGGAGGATGGTCAGCACAGAGACTGTTGCTTATCCCTGTTCCAGTCTGTACAGGTCGATACTAAAACAAGCAATGAAATTAAAGACTTTGATGAAAAATCTCTTCCTGCTATCTTGGATTTGAAATCTGCCACAGTTTACTACTCTTTCCTAAACGTGCCAGCAGTTGCACAGGACTGGAATCACTGACTCATCCTGGAAAGTGTCAAACTGCCATAACTTGCAAACTAATAAATCTGCCACCGTACCCACTCCTCAGAGCAAAAAACCCACCCCAAAAAAACCCTTATGGGGCTTTTCTTCAGACTTTTTGATAAACCAGACTTCCAACCACATTTGCCTGAGAACCAAACTTCCTAGAGCTCTGTTCACCAAAGCTTTCAGGACAAATAAAATGAGGTGCTAGGAACTGTTCGCAAGTGTCAGCTTTCATCCTGTAAGCGCTGCACAGACTTGCCCAGAGGTACAGAGTCTCTGTTGGATTGCAGGAGTTTGCTGATTCAAGCCATGTGAAAAAAAAGGAAATGCTTCTTTGCCACAAGCCCAGAAATAAGTCAGATTTGCAGTAACCATGGAGAGAATAAATGATGCTCATTTACTTAAAGACCCTGAGCTCCAATAGCATGAGCTGAGGAGCGATAATTCAGTCGTTGCAGCAAATTTAGGTCCAGTTCTCATCTGCCACCCAGCTACAACATGATGCAGGTGTTCTCCTTCTCACCTGTAATAAGAGAAGAGTGTTTGCACCCTCCATGTGTCGTTGTGAAGGCTGGTATGTTGGTGAGGTCTGCAGCAGTTAGAGCTGGGCTGGTTTCTCCAACCCTGCCTGAGCTGGGGGTGTATTTAAGGTTAGCAGAAGCATAAAGAAGTGGAGATTGAACTGTAAGCATTCTTGCTCTGCTGCACTGTGATAGCCAGCTGCCCATCTCATAACTCAGCCTGGGCACGTGGGATTTTGCTAGGCTGTGCTCAAATAAATAGCGAAGTGAAGCATCACTTCACTTTTCTCCTAGAAAATGGTCTGGGAAGTGACATGAGTTGTGCTGCTGTTTGCCTGCGCTGGCCCATGCAAGGATGCGTTGATTGAATCAACTGGAGACTCTGTTATCCAATATAAATGATATAAAGTATAATTTTGCCAAGAAAGGTTGGACTAGATGATCCTTGTGGTTCCTTGCAGCCTGGTATTTATGATTCAGTGGAAGTGATATGTGTGTATTTGCCTGTTAGATCATACGTCAGCTTTTTATTCCGATACAGTGAGGGACCCAGAGCTGGGCTTTATAACAGGTACAGCAGACCCCAATTTGACTGTCACTAGTTAACTCTCCTTCCAGTTTTCTTCTCATCTGCGCAGGTTCAGGAGGGGAATTAGGATTGCTAGTAGTTGGCCGTGTGTCTGCCCAGCAGCTTCAGGTGGGGTTTAACTCCGAAGAGCTCAGAGCACTTAACAAAGCAGCACTGAAGTTTCTAAAATGACTTAAGTGCTGTTGAAAATGCTGCTGGTGGTCCTGCTTTGAAATACATTTGAAGGAACTTGAGAGTAAACCCAGCCCTGCTTTTTGGCAGGAGTGCAGTGAGACGATTGTAGGTGGGAAGTCCTGTCATCAGCCAGCAATCGGATTTTAGCCCAGCACAGACCACATGGGCAACACAGCCCCCAGGATTAGCCAGGCATCGCTCTGGGGAGGGAAACCTCCATATCCCAGTGCTTAACAGGGTTCCTGTGGGTTCTGCTGCTCTGGTTTCATCTCTGCCCATCAGCTCTAAGCGCTGGTTTTCTCTCTGCTCAGGCGGATACTACTCATCCACTGACGAAGCACCGGAAAATAGCCTCGTCCTTCCGAGATTCATCTTTATTTGATATTTTCACGCTGTCGTGCAATTTACTGAAACAGGTAAGGAAAGCATCATTTGGCATCTTTTTTGAGGTTCCCTCTGATGTAACTCGCTCGTGTTCTGAAGGCTTTCTTCTGGACTTGTTTTTCAGGAAAGCTTTGACTTAGGTTTGTATTAAGGGGAATAAAGATGAACATGACAAAATACAGCAATATAACTCTTTTTAACAATTTTGAATGAACTTAGGTACCCAAACCATGGGACTTGGGTTGAACTTTCCTGGCTTAAATCATCAGGAAAGAGATGAGGTGTTTGGGTTACATTTTAAATATCTTTTTTATACAGTACTGGCAGTTTCCTGGAAAATAAGTCCTTGCCTCTTCTTTTAATCTCAGTTTAAAAACCACACGGTGAGAACAAAAATGCTATTGAAGATGTGTTTAGTAGATTGAAGATTGCCCTGGATGTTTCAACACATGATAAAGACCTCCCAGATGAGGACAGGCTGAGAGAGTTGGGGTTGTTCAGCCTGGAGAAGAGAAGGCTCCAGGGAGACCTTGGCGAAACCAATGATCACATCTGTATCCATATCCATAAAATAGGGTGCATTTAGGCAGCCCTGGAAGGTTAAGTCTTTGCGATACACAGTGAGAAAGACATTCCAGCCACTGCTGGCAGTGTTGGTGTGGTGCAACATGTTATTTGCAGCAGACTTAAGCTGGAAGAAGTTGCTTTTGGTTTAAGTACAGGGTGATAATACAGAGGACAGACGGGCTGGCCTGTCCCTGGATGCAGTGCTTGTCTGCAGTGAAATGACCGAGCATTTCATGTCTGTCAAGTTCTTTGTGTTATTTAAGAGTATCCATGTTTTCCCTGCTCAAAGCAGCACTGTAACCGGAGCAGGGCTTATACAGCTCATCCGCGCTCATATGGAAATGAGGGTGAGGTGGAGCAACAGGATTCCCTGCTGCTAAGAGCTTGTCAGGCAGAAAACGCATTCTTGTGTTTAACCTTAATAAGAACTTCCTTATCGCCTGAATCTCACAGGGTAATTGCAGGCTGGCAAGCCTGGCTGCCTTTCTCTTGTGCAGGGCAAGCTGAGTGAGAAGCAAGTGCTGTCTGTTTATCCCTCTCGTGTAAAGGCTGAGCGTGTCAATAAACGTCTTGGCTGGAGAAGTATGAGAGCACTGGGGTTGGTGCTGGTGGCTTGTGATCCCTACGATTGTCACATGCCCTTCAGAGCTGAATTACTGCCTCAAACTCAGCTGTCACCTTGCCTTTTTTTTATCTTTCTACTTTTTTAATCTGATGCATTTTATAGGCTTCTGGGAAGAACCTGAATCTGAATGATGAAAGCCAGCACGGGCTGCTCATGCAGCTCCTCAAGCTGACACATAATTGCCTGAACTTTGATTTCATCGGCACATCGACAGACGAGTCCTCAGATGATCTTTGCACTGTGCAGATCCCAACCAGCTGGAGATCAGGTAATCCTGCTGGAGGAGGAGAGCTGATCCACAGGATACCAGCCCAAAGCAGGGGTGACTCGCTAGAGGCCTTGCTGTAGCTAACAAATAAATGTGGATGTAGAACTTAGCCTGTCCTTGGTGTGATTACAGTTTGGGTTGGCTCTACTGAGCTATAGAAGCCCACCTTTACCCTTTCCAAGTCTCACACCTGCCAATTCTAGAAACACTAAACTGTTTTTTCAATAAAATGTCTGTAAGGAATAACTTAACTCCTGCTCTCAGCATCCCTGCTGCTCTCCCCAGTCGTTTTGCAGGCAGCTTCACATATTGTGTCCTTAAATTACTGTCCTGTAATTCTGTCTTAGTACCCAGCAGCAGCAGGTTTACTTAATTTCTGGGAAAGGCAGTTGGTGTAAAGATGTAAAACCCTTTGGAGATGTTCTTTTAACGCAGTGCTGCGTGTGACCAGCACACATGCCATTGCTGATAAGGTGAGCATTAGTCCTGTGGAAAGATGCTTTCAATAAAATACTCCCTTCTCTTTCAGCATTCTTGGATTCTTCGACCCTTCAGTTGTTTTTTGACCTTTATCATTCCATCCCTCCATCGTTTTCTCCTCTGGTAAGTTCAGTGTTCATTTTCCTTACATTCTCTGCTGCCAGAAAGTGTTTGTCTGCTGGCTCTTGCCGAAAGCCCTTTTTCAGCAATGTTATTCCCACTGTATCACTAAGTTGATCCCAAAACTGTACTGTGAGTAGGCAGCAAGTCTGGAAGCACAACATGGAATGCAATTCCTCCTTCCACACTTCAGAACTAGGCCGTGTCCCAGTTGGATGGAACGGCCACTGGCACAACCGAACTGAAAGTTGGATTATTCCTTCTTGGAAAAAAATTGCCTGCCAGGCATTTATCTATCAGATAAATATTTTTCATAATTAATGCTGCAATGAAAACGCGCCCTTTGGTGAGGGAGGGAAGGGTCCTCCAGGACTACTTTTCCTGCTGAGGCTCTCAGCACTGTTCATTACTTGCTGATTTTGAATTTAGAGCCTCAAATATTCATGAGAGATTTTAACAGCATGAGACGCTTTTATTGTTCCTGAATAGAATCAGAAGCAATTATGCCTTTAATTGTCCTGCTTCTTTGATCGGTAAATGTAAGAGCCAGCAGGAACGAGAGGCTTAGCAGCTGAGCAGGTTGTCTTGATGCTGGTCCGAGGGAGCGGGGCTTTGCCTCTGGATAAGAATTACAGGGTGCTTGGTCATCACTGACTGCTGCTGCTCCTCAAACCCTCCTCACCAACCTGTTATCAGTTGAACCCTTGGAGTTGAACCCTATTTCAATTTCAGAGGTTTGGGTTGAGAAGAATGTAAATTGTTTTGCTTACTGGTCTCCCTTCTTCTGCAGTGCTTTCCCAACTCTGAGTTAAATTTACCAGCTTTCCCTGCTAGTCCTGGTTTATGTTCAGTCCTATGCGATCTGTGTTCCCTATCTGAAGAAATCCCATCATTTTGGGGAGCAGAGTTAGGAACACACCTTTGGCTGTTGAGATGGTGATGTGACCAGAAAGCCAACCATGTCCTGGGCTGCTTCCAGAGCAGTGGGACCAGCAGGGCAAGGGAGGTGATTCTTCCCCTCTGCTCCACTCTGGGGAGACCCCACCTGGAGCCCTGGGTCCAGTTCTGGAGTCCTGAGCACAGGAAGGACCTGGAGCTGTTGGAGTGAGGCCAGAGGAGGCCACGGAGATGATCCAAGGGCTGGAGCAGCTCCTGTACGAGGCCAGGCTGGGAGAGTTGGGGTTGTTCAGCCTGGAGAGGAGAAGGCTCTGGGGAGACCTTAGAGCAGCTCCCAGGGCTGAAAGGGGCTGCAGGAAAGCTGGGGAGGGGCTCTGGATCAGGGAGTGCAGGGATGGGATGGGGGGGAAGGGTTTTGAGCTGAGAGAGGGGAGATTGAGATGAGATATTTACCTCTGCCTTTAATTCATTTTACACTTAGACTACACTGAATTGCAGAGATCAAGGAGCAAAGGAACATCAGACTTAAATGATTTGTTGTGTCACAAAAGGCAAATGTGCTGTTCGTTTTATTGTCCTGATCTCTCCCTGTCTGTTGGTTCTTTCTGCCCCTTGTAGGTGTTGTCGTGCTTGGTGCAGATAGCCTCTGTGCGTAGATCCCTCTTCAACAATGCCGAAAGAGCAAAGTTTTTATCTCATCTCGTGGATGGAGTTAAACGAATACTGGAAAACCCACAGGTGAGCATTTCAGATGCAATCACGGGAATTGTGTCCCTGCTTCCTCTGCATCCGAGGGCTGGAGCACCTCTGCTATGGGGACAGGCTGAGAGAGCTGGGATTGTTCAGCTTGGAGAGGAGAAGGCTCTGGGGAGACCTTAGAGCAGCCTCCCAGGACTGAAAGGGACTCTAGGAAATCTAGGGACAGACTTTTTAGCAAGGTCTGTCGTGACAGGACAAGGCATGATGGCTTTAAACTAAGGGAGGGCAAATTTAGACTGGATATAAGAAAGAAATTGTTTACAATGAAGATGGGGAGGCACTGGCAGAGGTCGCCTAGAGAAGTTGTGGATGCCCCGTCCCTGGCAACATTCCAGGTCAGGTTGGATGGGGCTTTGAACAGCCTGATCTGGTTCCCAGCTCCTACTGGGAATTGTACTGGATGACATGTAAAAGGTCTCTAGCAACGCAAACACTCTATGATTCTAACTTTCTTCATCAAAAGTACTTTCTAATGAATGTGTCCTGCTTGCAGTGCTGGGAGAAGCACCTAACACCCTGCTGTCCTTCTCTTTTTCTTACCATTCCACCATAAATCTGCACCCCTTTTAGCTGACTGCTGTGTGTTGGAATGTGGTGCTGTTTCTCAGTTCCTTTTCTTCTCTCAGAGTTTGTCAGACCCAAACAACTACCATGAGTTCTGCCGATTGCTGGCCCGGTTGAAAAGCAATTACCAGCTGGGAGAGCTGGTGAAGGTGGAGAACTACCCCGAGGTCATCCGACTCATTGCCAACTTCACCGTCACCAGCCTGCAGGTACAAAATACTTCTGCTTCCTCTTGATGGGTGTTTAGGCACCCTGTCTTCTCTTGAAACAAAATTATAACCCTCTTTGTCTGTTATTTTTACCAACACCCCCCCCCCCCCGCAGGCTTTGTGACAGAACCCAGCGGTGTTTGCATTTATTCCTCGCTGATTTCTTACTGAATGGAGCAGGAGCGAAGTGTGGGGGAAGGCAGGGTTGCTATGCCTCCCTTTCCATGTCCTAGCAAGGGGAACAAGAAAAACCTTGTTAAATAAGGCTTATTTTTAGAATTATGTTTCCCTTCGCTATTAAAATGCAGTTGCAGGGATTGCTGACTTTCTCCCTCTGCTCTGCTCTCGTGAGACCCCATCTGGAGTCCTGTGTGCAGTTCTGGAATCCCCACCATAAGAAGGAGATGGAACTGGTGGAACAGGTCTAGAGGAGGCCACGGAGATGATCTGAGGGCTGGAGCACCTCTGCTATGAGGCCAGGCTGGGAGAGTTGGGGTTGTTCAGCCTGGTTCCTGGTTTTGGGGGAGCCAGCTGCCCCGGCTCCGAGCCCTGCGAGTGGTTTAACAGCCAGCGCAGAAGCTCTCCAGCATAAGCGTGGGATCTGTGCAAAGAGCTGGCTTATTGTCTAATCCTCTGGGGCATCGCTCCTGCCCTGCCGGAGACCTGCAAGACTGGAGCGGTGGTTGGACTTGATGATCTTAAAGGTCTTTTCCAAGCAAAACCATTGTGCGTTGCTGTGAATTCAGATATGGAATGAGATTCATTATTAAAGTGGGCAGCCAGATCATTAAAGCCTTTAGTTGCTCTAACCAATTCTATGTGAGTCAAAGTAGTACTGATACAACAACCAAAGACATAACTCACTGGTTTCTTTCCCTTTGCTTTCTCTTGGCTGCTGGTAGCACTGGGAGTTCGCACCCAACAGCGTTCACTATCTCCTGAGCCTGTGGCAGCGGCTGGCTGCGTCGGTGCCCTACGTTAAAGCCACAGAGCCTCACATGCTCGAAACCTACACCCCAGAAGTCACAAAAGCTTACATCACATCCAGGCTGGAGTCTGTGCACATCATCTTGAGGTGAGAAAAACAGGGTGAGGGCAGCAGCTTTGCTTATCAGCACCAGAGTCTAATGCAGAAGGCTCTACTGGGCTTCTCTTCTGAGTTTTCTTTTAAATATGGGCATGACTGCAGGAGGTTTTGAGTCACCAAAGCGTTTCCAGGAGGTGTTTACCTAAATCACATATCCTGTCTCTTATAAAAGTGAGATTTTTTTTTTTAAGCTGGGTTTTTTTAGGCCTTGCTCAATCTCAAATGGCTGAGATAGATCTGAGTGCTGTCCAGCACGCTATGGGTACCTGCAGCGCACCATTTATACTCTGAATTGCCATCCTAACAAGGTGGGATTCACTTAATATTTAGATCTCTGCCTAAAAATATCACTTTTACCCCTTCCTTTAAATGTAGGAGCAGGCTATAGGACTGTTGCAGTGCCTGTATTTGTGTGGGATCAATTCCACCTTGCGTGTGTTTGTGTTTGATGAAAACAAATGTTTACATACAGAAAAGGAATGGCTCTCGAGGAAGGCTGGTGATCCATTTCTAGGTATCCAGCGATGCAAGGGAGGAGCAGCAGGTTTAGCTAGTTCTGGAGTTCACAGTAAACTCCTTGTTGAGGTCAATGTGTTTAGAGGAAAAGGCAACTAAGACACTGAGAAAGATGGAAAGCTTTGATATACAAAGACAACCAAGCAGAGATCTTGTTCTGGGCAGTGCACGTTCTGTACAAAGACCTGGATCAATGTTAAAGACGTAAGGAGAGCTTACTCATCCCAAGTCCTGATGGTCTTCCCACCTGAGCCAGTTCTGATTTACAGCCGCAGTAACGCACAGATGATTGCATCGGTCTGTGGAGCTCTCCATCGTGGCAAACAGTAGAGGCAGAGACTGCCTGCTGGAAATAAGCTTATGTTATGGGCTGTGCTGCCTCTGCATGCTCTGGTGGGTGCTCTGCTGCACTGGTGAGACCCCACCTGGAGCCCTGGGTCCAGTTCTGGAGTCCTGAGCACAAGAAGGACCTGGAGCTGTTGGAGCGAGTCCAGAGGAGGCCATGTATATGTTCCAAGGGCTGGAGCACCTCCTGTATGAGGACAGGCTGAGAGAGGTGGAGAAGAGAAGGCTACGGGAAGACCTTAGAGCAGCCTCCCAGTACAGAAAGGGGCTGCAGGAAAGGTGGGGAGGGGCTCTGGATCAGGGAGCGCAGGGACAGGACGAGGGGGAACAGTTTTCAGCTGAAAGAGGGGAGATTGAAATGAGATCGTAGGAAGAAATGCTTTGCTGTGAGGGTGGGGAGGCCTTGGCCCAGGTTGCCCAGAGCAGTGGTGGTTGCCCCATCCCTGGAGGTGTTCCAGGCCAGGTTGGATGGGGCTTGGAGCCCCCTGATCCAGTGGGAGGGGTCCCTGCCCCTGGCAGGGGGTGACACTGGATGGGCTTTGAGGTCCCTTCCAACCCAACCCATTCTGTGATTCTACATTTTAACTTATCTGTTTTCTTGCTGCTTAGGGATGGTTTGGAGGATCCACTGGATGATACTGGCCTGGTGCAACAGCAGCTGGATCAGCTCTCCACCATTGGCCGGTGTGAGTATGAGAAGACCTGTGCTCTGCTCGTGCAGCTCTTCGACCAGTCAGCCCAGTCCTACCAGGAGCTGCTGCAGAGTGCCACCGCCAGCCCCATGGACGTGGCTGTACAAGAAGGTGAGGGGGTTTGGAGAACCGAGATTGCCCATTCTTGAAAAGTACTGTTTCAGAAGCCAGGGTTCCTGGTAAATCTGTCCAGTGAGGAGGTGTAGAACATTTTTAGCTGTGGACAGACACTCCCAACATACACAGCAGTGCTGGCTGAAGATATTGCTGTCCTACAACTCACTCTGAGCATTTTTGGGGGAAATTTAGAGCGTCTCCTTGCCCTGTCCTGCAGAAACAAGTTCTGAGGGTGTTCCCCCATCCAGAGGCAGGCAGCACTGAACCTTCCCACTGATTATGTGGTGAAAACTCCCAACTGGTGGTTGGGTGTGAGGAACTGGGAGTGGGGTTTTCAGTTGGCGCCACGGCATGATGGAGGTGTCTCTCCACAGCGTTGGGTGGGTTCAGCGTGGAGGTTTTGTACCTACACAGCCTGTTGGTTTAGGAATTGCTTAACACTGGTCTTAAAGAAGCAGTTCCTTTGGAGGTTCAGGTGTAGCTTTGTTGTGTCCCATCTCTAATAGTGTCACTGCCTTCCCCTTTTATGGAAGAGTTGGTGTGGAAACTCTTCCTCTTCCTTCTGAGATCTAACACAGTACTTTGGTGGACACAACACTCCATATCATGTTGACTTCTCCACCAGCCACACATGCTTTGAAAGGATAAAACACTGCTTGCTGGCATCTGCACATGTTTAACAAGAAGTGGCTTTCTGCAGTGGAGTAGCTTTAAATAATTAAAACCTTCCAGGCAGACTTGGTATTCTCGTTTCTTTTCTAGTCAAGTTGTTTCTGTTCTTCACCAAGTGGAAAATCGAGTAATTTGGATGGAGATGGGCACTAAAGCAGAAAGATTCTCCTTGTCAATCCTCTGTTTGCCAAAATAAAATGCAAATCTCAGCTTTCTCCATGCAACGTGTGACCTGCCTGGTTCTGATGTCCTGTCTTGGTTTCAGGGCGCCTGACATGGCTCGTCTATATTATCGGGGCGGTGATTGGTGGCAGGGTCTCGTTTGCCAGCACAGATGAGCAGGATGCGATGGATGGCGAGTTGGTTTGTCGGTAGGGATGCTGACTCTTTCCTAGCTGCACCGCTTTTGAAGCCAACAAAAGAACTCCTATTGTGAAGGTGCCACCGTGTTCTTCCTCTCTTTCCACTGGAATTGACCACCCTGAAAGAAGGGATTGGCAGCACCAGCTGGAGCCAGGCAGCAAACTCAGACACGTGGTGTAGATTTTAAGGTTGTCCTGTGCAGGGATGGGAGTTGGACTCTGTGATCCATGTGGGTCTCTTCCAGCTCAGGTCATTCTGTGATTCTGATTCAGGCTTCTGCTGTGGTTCGACTAAATTGGGAAATCTGAGATACAAGAGAATGAGAGGGGAAGAGCATGGAAAGGGGAATTAACCAGGATTAAATGCATGCACTGGAGTAGAACTAAGTGCGTGATGATTCTTTGCTGGAGTGGGAGGAGAAGTCTTTTACCTTGCTAATAATCCAGAGTGGGTTTTGTCCATAAATACACTGTGAGTTTTATACCTGTTAAAACCTTCCAAGGTCATCTGTCCTTGATTTCTGGGACTGTAAATCCTCTGCAGCACAAGCTTTATTTGATGCGTGTGAGGGAGCTTCCTACTCATGAACAACCTTGTGTCACACTCAGTGCCTTCTTGTCCAGAGCCTAACTGCTCTGCTCGGAGCTGGGGTAGGGAAAGGAGCCCTGCAGTGAATCTGTGGAAGCTGGATTGTTGGTGAGCCGATAAATAACGTCAAACGCTGGCTTCCCACGTAGCTGATGGGTTAGTGGAGAGGAAACAGTGAGACCCCGTATACATTTCAGCTCCTTTAGTGCCAGCCTATGTGATAGATGTTCAGAGAAGTCTTATTTACTTTTCATCTTCATGCCCACTGTGTGTTTTGAAGTGCTTGCCCTAAAAGAACATCGCTGGGTTTCCCTCCCTGTTGTGCTGCATGTGTGTTACTTACCCTACAATCCCTCCTTGCCAGCAAGGTCTGCTCACTGAGCCAGCGCACAGGTCGCAGCGCTGTTTCCACAGGGCTCACAACAAAAGCCAAACTCAAGTGGAAGCGCTGTTTAGAGGTAGTGGTTTCTCAGGTGGGTTTCAGAACGATGCACCTGTCACTGGGTGAGTGCACTAAAGCACTCCAAACTCACTTCTGCAGTGAATTAAAACCAAGGCCTTGCATCCCTGTTTTAAGGGGTGCTCTTTTAAGCTGAAAGAGGGGAGATTGAGATGAGATCTTGGGGAGAAATGTTTTGCTGTGAGGGTGGGGAGGCCCTGGCCCAGGGTGCCCAGAGCAGTGGTGGCTGCCCCATCCCTGGAGGTGTTCCAGGCCAGGTTGGATGGGGCTTGGAGCCCCCTGATCCAGTGGGAGGTGTCCCTGCCCATGGCAGGGGGTGGCACTGGATGGGCTTGGAGGTCCTTTCCAACCCAACCCATTCTATGATTCTAAGAGATATGGAAGCCTTGCGTGGGAATGTGCCCCAGTCAGTGTTTTGTTAAGAAGTTTTGTCAGTTCTTGACCTAAAATGACCGTGCCCACAGAAAGTAAATGCAGGAAATGCCTGGAAACAACACCACGTGCCAGAAATCTCACAGTGTGTTTTTCCCACTGTCTCCAGAGTGCTACAGTTGATGAACCTGACGGACTCTCGTCTGGCGCAGGCTGGGAATGAGAAGCTGGAGCTCGCCATGCTCAGCTTCTTTGAGCAGTTCCGGAAGATCTATATCGGAGATCAGGTGCAGAAGTCTTCCAAGGTAATCAATCCCCTTGGCTCTGTCTCTCTGACCGTAGGAGGTCCAGGAATAGCTTCCCTGTTTAAACAAAAGCAATTGGCGTTACTTGTTTTCTTTATTTGAGACCTGTCTGCCGTATTTTCTGCCCAGTGTTAACACTGCAGACCCTGAGCTGTTTCAGAAATACACCTGTGAGGAGCCTCAGCTTGGCATCTGTGCCTTGCTTCCCTGGCTCTGAGGTGGAGAGAAGTACCCATTCGCTTCACTGCAAGGCAATGGTAGATGTACAGGGCTTTGAATGCCTTGGTGCACCTTTTGAGACGCAAAATACCTTCTTTAAATCTAAAGAAGTGTAAAGAAGGGAAACATCATTACTCTAGAAGGAGATTCTTTTCCTTTCCAGCAAGCTATGACCTTCCTCCCCCCTCTCTCTCAAACTGTGATGTGACAAGGGGCTTCGAGTTCCAGACAAAGTCTGGAAGGCTTTTAATCGGTGTTGTTTTTCCCTCCAGCTGTACCGCCGTCTCTCAGAGGTCCTGGGGCTGAACGATGAGACCATGGTCCTGAGTGTCTTCATAGGAAAAATGTAAGTGTTCCTGCTTGCAGGCATCAGAGATTCCAGGGTTTATTTAAAGATGTAAACACAAAAAAATGGAATATAAGGGAGTGTTGGTCAGTCTAAAACTGGTAACATCTGGCTACTTGAGAGAACTACAGCTTTTATCAGGGCTTAAGTCACACACAGTATCCAGGGCTGATTTATCCACCGTGGATTCTAGCCTGGGCTATGGAGTCACAAAAATAAGCCCAACACCAGGATCGTGGATTCTCTTTCCGGTGCCTGCTTAGCAAAACCAAAGTCAGGGAGGGGACAGCCTCAAGCACTCGTGCTCCATCACTTGACTGTTGGCAGCCATCAGCCGCAAAAGCTCTGTGGGGAGGACACTGCTCCTCCATGGACTGTGTCCCTGCCCATGGCAGAGGATTGCATCTGGATGAGCTTTAAGGTCCCTTCCAACACAAACTATTCCATGATTCACAGGGTTTCTTGGCAAATGGTGCTGCTCAGTACCAGAATAGCACAAATCCTCCTCTTAAAACTCTTCCACCCCTGGTAGACAGCCTCTTCAGCCTGTTCTGTGGCAGCTCTCCTCTGGACCAAACCTATCAACTGGCTTCTTGTCATGTCTTCATTAGCATTTTGAACCAATTCCGTAGCTCCAGTGCCGATGCCCAGTGCCGTGTGCCTGGTGCTGTGCAGCCGCTAGCTCGACAAATTCAGCATCACCCCCGGCTTTAAGTGCACGAGGCCTTGCCTGCCCTTGCGCGCCCTGGCTGCGCAGCGTTCCCAAGGGGTGAAATGGCTCTCCTGGAAGAAGCAAGGGCTACTAGAATTCTGCAGCTGACAGTGGATGGTGCAGGTGCAGAATTGCATACGTCTGCATGTAGTCACTGCCGCAGAATTCTCTTACCCTTGCTGCAGAAACCAGCCCTGGAGTGCCACAGAATTCCAAGGGCCTGGGTATGGGCCAGTGTAGCTTGGGACCCAAGTAGTGAAGATTATCTGAAGGATAATTTTCTAGTCAACCAAATGTAAGTACAGTGATTTTATACCAATATTTTGTGGCTTGTGATGTCTGTGGATTCGGTGGAGGGTGGAGCTGATGATGTTGGGTGACTTTTGAACTGGAAGAATCCGCCGCACAGCAAAGGGGAAGCCGAGCAAACCCCTCTGATCCGTCCTTGTTGTCCTCTTCCCTAGCATCACCAACTTGAAGTACTGGGGTCGATGCGAGCCGATCACCTCCAAGACACTGCAGCTGCTCAACGACCTCTCCATTGGATATCCTTTTCCGAAGAGCTCAGGATGCTCAAACCTCAAGATGAGGGAAGAGTAACCCAGATGCTCAGCTGAAACGAGAGCGCTCTGCATGTAACAGATTCCTGCACCACTTCACCTTTTGGATAGTGAGAAGAGCAGTGTGAAAGTGCTTGAGGAACATCTTACCTAGCTGCTGAATTGCAGTTGATAGCTGTGATATTGTAGGGAGGGGGGATATTATTTTGGATCATAATTACCTACAGTCAACCTGTTTACAGTCTCATGGCTTTCTTCTTCCTGGCAGTAAATAAAATGGTCGCTGAGGGTCTTTACAGCAGAGGTTTATGCTACTTGGTGGCTCTTGAAAAAAGTGGAAGAGAGGCTAGAACATATTGAATAACATAGACCCAAGTCTCCTTCCAGTTTTGAGCTGGAAAGTGCTTTGCAAGCGTTGCAAGAAGTTTTCTGCTGGCTCTGCCACTTCCTTAACACCCTCTTTACATACAGCAGCGTTAGAAAGCTGGTGAAGCTGAGCGCCGTACAGTTCATGCTGAACAATCACACGGTAAGTGCTTTTACCTTCTGCTTCTCGCAGCAAACTCCTCCGTCTGCCATTGCGCATTTGAGACAATCCCTTAATCGTAACACCTGGACACACTTTGGAAGTTTCCCTGTCTCTCAGATGCTTCCATCCTACTGGCTGAGCCTCTCGAAAATGCGATCTTTTCTCCACCACTTTTTGGTCAAAACCCACCCTTCGGTTTTGAGGGGCTGCAATTATATCATCCCTAAAGAGTTGCTGTGAAGGTCTGTGCTCTCCACTCAAAGACATCTTCAGGGTGAAATGAGGAGACAGCTCATACTGCAGATAATGAGCATTGTTTGGGCAATTTAAAGCAAAGTAGAGCAGTGTTTTAATGCCCCAGCTTCCATTCCAAAAGGGCTGATTTGGAGGAAGTGCCATCACTTGCCGTGGCCGGAATAGCAGCCTCGTTCCATGGTCACTGCCAGTATGGTGCTCCCTCTGAGGATATGGGATGTGACCCCCTGAGGATATGGGGTGTGACTTGAAATCAAAGATGTTACAAGGAGCAACTAGAAGCCAGCAGCAAAGTATCAGATTCCTGACTTGCGTCTAGGAGTGTGTGGTCGCTTGATGCTCCGATGCTGTGGCAACAGCACTCCCAGCACTGCATCCAGAAGGTCTGCGTTGACTGGTTGAGCAAGGTGCTGTATTCCTTGAGCTGGGGGATATTTTCAGGCCATCCCACATCCTCTTTGGCCCAGGAGCTGCATTCAGACTGCATTGTCCAGGGCTGTGGTTTTGGTGGAGAACACAAGCAGCGTAACTGCAGATCTGTCTGGTTTTGGGCAGCCTTCATGGGTCCCCATGAGTAAGGGGAGGCAGATTCTCTGCTTTGAAGGCAAAGCAAGACTTCCTTGTTCATCTGGTCCTGGGGAATTCCAAGGTGAAAGATGATAGTGCTGGCACCTTTGCCAGCAGACAGGATGCTGCTCCAGGGCGTGCGGGCACGGTGCCTGTTGCCCTCTGGTGGCCCTTTCTCTGAGATGTGGTTAACGAGATAACTGTGCAGCCGCTTCTCGTCCTTGCACGGGCTGAGAATTAGGGGACTGAGGGATCCTCAGCCTGTGAGACAGGAGCCCATTCAAAGTGATGGTTCCCCTTTAACCCTTCTCTTCCATTTGCAGAGTGAGCACTTTTCCTTCCTGGGCATTAACAATCAGTCCAACCTGACTGACATGAGATGTCGGACTACGTTCTACACTGCACTTGGGCGTCTTCTCATGGTGGATTTAGGTACTGACACCTTTTCTTGGGAAGCAGAGCAAAATCCTTTGGTTTGGATGCTGCAATATGTTGAGTCCTGCCAGTTAGGGAGCTGCTTCAGGAAAGGATGCTGGAAAAGCCAAATGGGATAAGAAAAAGGAGGAGAAAGAAGCTCAAAAGTGGCTTTGATGCCATGTTGCTGGGTACCAGAGGTGCACACCACTAAGGCTGAGGCTAAATTTTTCCTTTGTAGTGTTCCAAATGTTTTCAGGATGTTGCAGAGCTTATTCTAAGTTAGATGTTGGCAGTGACAGATTACAGGTCTGAAACCTGTGGTCTCTCTGCCTCTGGGTCCGTGGGTGAGCAGTATCCGAATGCCGAGCACAGGCAGAATCACAGGGATTTGCAGTCTATATCCTCCTGATTTCCCTTTTTTGCCTTTCAGGGGAAGATGAGGATCAATACGAGCAGTTCATGCTTCCCCTCACAGCTGCCTTTGAGACCGTGGCACAGATGTTCAGCACAAATACTTTCAATGAACAAGAGGCAAAAGTGAGTTGGGCAGGACCTTCCCTGTTATCTTCTTTTCCCTTAGGGACTTGGGCATTTTCGGTTCAGACAGGAAAGAATGAGTAACTCCTGCAGGGCTGAGAGGCATTGTCCTCTCTGGACAAGACAAGTATATGCTGGAGGGATGGGTGCTTCCCTTTCAGTTTATGGGGAAGCAGCAGTGTCTCTGTATTCCTTGGGATCTTCATAATTGAAGCAGTGAGCCTCATCTGCCAACTTTCCTTCTGCTGGGAATGAAATACTCCGGTACAGTCACTGCACTGGCACAAATTAAAGGGGCTTCTGGCCCTGGAGGGGAAGAACTGCCAAACCTGGGATCAGCAGCCGGCACAGAAAGGCTGTATCGCTGTTGGGAGGGGAGGAAGGGAAGCAGGTTGAGGCTGTTAGAGAGATCCGGGTGTACGCTGTGTTTTAATGTACCTTTTCTTTTGTGATGCAGAGAACTTTGGTTGGTCTGGTGAGAGATTTAAGGGGAATAGCCTTTGCCTTCAATGCCAAGACCAGCTTCATGATGCTGTTTGAGTGGATGTATCCTTCTGTTGTCCCAAAACTTGAGTCATCCTGCCCGTCAGAGGGGAAGAACCGTGGCTGACTGCATCCGAATGCTCTATTTTCCCTGCCAGATCCTGCCTGGGGTTTCTCTTCACTTTTATAGTACTCGATGTCCTGTCTGAAAGCCCTAAAATAGTTCTGACTTGGTGTATCTGCAACCAAGTCAAGCTAGAAATCTGCTCAAAATTGAACTGTTGGGGTTTTTCCGAGTGGACTTAAAGAGATTTGACCTGTAAAGCACAAAGGCTTTTAATGGGATGCGTGCATCTCAGCAGCAACAAAAGCTTTTCCTCTTGCTTAACCAAAGCCAACAGCAGTCGATATCTTTGTCCTCTCGCCGAGAGCATTGCTGCTCAAAGAGCACGGTGTCTGGGCTCCCGATTTCTCTTTGGCTATGAAGGTCAGCTCTCTGTTGCTGACAGACCTTTGTGTCTGTCTTCCCTTGCATTCAAAACCTCTTTAGTTCTGGTTTGTTGAGTATAAGAAGCCTGTGTGCAGCTCCTTCGACAGACTTAAGGGGGTGTTTTTAATTACTTTTTGTTATGACAAAGCAGACCCCAGCAAGCAGCATCTCTGGTCAACCTTGTGAAGTAAGCTGCTGTGCAAGGTTTGGGGGCAGTACACAAAACACGCCTTTTGGTAATTGTGACCTTTTTTAGAATCACAGAATGGTTTGGGTTGGAAGGGACCTTTACAGCTCATTCAGTCCCACTCCCCTGCAGGAGCAGGGACATTTTTAACCAGGTCAGGTTGCTCCAAGCCCCATCCGACCTGGCCTTGAACACCTCCAGGGATGGGGCAGCCACCACTGCTCTGGGCAAGCTGTGCCACAGCCTTCCCACTCTCATTGTGAAGAATTTCTACCTATGATATCATCTCAATCTCCCCTCTTTTAGCTTAAAACCAGTCCCCTGTTGTCCTATCCCTACACTCCCTGATCCAGAGCCCCTCCCCAGCTTTCCTGCGGCGCCTTTCAGTACTGGGAGCTGCTCTAAGGTCTTGCCAGCCAGAACAACCCCGACTCTCAGCCTGTCCTCGTAGGAGAGGTACTTCATGCAAAGCAACAACATTCCTTAGCTCTCCCCTCGCAGCTACCCATCCTACATGCCCATCCTGCAGCGGGCGATTGAGCTCTGGTACCATGACCCAGCCTGCACTACTCCTGTCCTCAAACTGATGGCTGAGCTGGTACATAACAGGTACAAACCCTTGGCAGCTGAAAGTCAGCAGGGATTTGTGTCTGTCTGCTGCTTCAGCCTTTGTTGGGGTGTTAGTGCTCGGTTGTTTTCTCTGCTTCTGTTTATTTATGCTATAAAGGCCACCAGGGGGGCGGAGGGAACCAAAAAACAGTGGGGAAGAGCATTAAACAGTTCAGATATCAGCTGTGTCATGACTCAGAGCAAGAAACACGATCAATAATCACTGAATTTGTTCAGTGTCTTCTTCCAAGGACAGCACTGAAAGACAGAGGCAGGCCACTCATGTTGATTTTTAAAACCTGTGTTTAAAATGAGCGCTGTTCTGTCTGGCAGCCAAGTGACCACTTTTGCTTTAGAGCATCAGCTCTTTTTGCCAACTGAGAGGTACCTCAGGCTATTCAGATAATTCCGAAGCTCTCTAATCTGGTGGTGGAGCCTTGCCAAGATGTTGCTCTGGCCCTGCAGCCAGCAGAACGCAACCCTGTAGGAAAGAGCCGTTGTTACAGCCGAGTAGAAGGGCCAGAAGGTTCAGGCTCAGTCAGCTCTGAGTTCTGGAGAATCTGTGCTGCCAGGCTGTTTGCCACAAGCGAGTGGCATCATTGCAGTAGGACAATCCCTACTGGAATACATCCACTCATTTATTTCAGAGGTGAACTGGACAACTCACTGCTCTTCAATTGTAAAGTCTATTCACTGGAGGGCAGAAAATGCCAAGCTCTGAATTCTCGGTCGCATTATGAATAGGAACCAGTCAGCCTGTCCTACAATGCCGCTTCCAAGATGCTCGCTGTGTTTGTGTACAGTAGCCTAGTGACTATTGCCAAGACAAGATTTCCAGCCTCGATCTTGTAATATTCCTAACGGCTGTGAAATACAGGCCCTTTCTTCTGCGACAGCAGAGCTTGTCTGTCCCTAAGTGGCCGTGTCCTGCTTGGCTTTGGTTATGAACAGTGGTATTTTCTACCAGACCAGGGCTTTTTGTTGAACTCTGGCAGGAGGGAGCTCCTTATGGAGCAGCACATGGAGCTGCTGCAGTGTTAGCTTGGGTTTTACCACCAGGTATGTTTGAGTTTTGATTTATTCCCTGTCTTTCCGTTAGGTCCCAGAGGCTGCAGTTCGATGTGTCCTCACCGAACGGCATCCTGCTCTTCCGAGAAACGAGTAAAATGATAACTACGTATGGTGAGTATCCAGCAGGTGAGATCCGGGCAGGCTCAGGCTGCCCTTGTCTCCTCCACTTGCTTGGGGAGTGAGGGCTGGGGCACTTGCCAACTGAGGGAGCGAGCCCAGGCTGGGAAGCGGTGCCAGATCGCTTGCTGAATGCACGCTTAGATACAGGGAGATGCCTCTGCTTAACGTGCTGGGTAGGCAGGCGGGCAGAGGGGCAGGGTGTGTGCCATGAGAGTGAGGAAGGAAATGTCAGCCACGAGCAGGAGCCCGTTGTGAGCAGGTGATGGGTCATGGACAGACGTGGGCAGCAAGTGAAGAGCAATCCTGTCCTTACACTGTCCTGTTTCCCCACTAAAATTACACGTACTTGTGTTCTCCAGTGATTCCTAGTAGAGCCACACTTTTAACTTCATAGAATCATGGGATGGTTTGGGTTGGAAAGGACCTCAAAGCCCATCCAGTGCCACCCCCTGGCATGGGCAGGGACACCTCCCACTGGATCAGGGGGCTCCAAGCCCCATCCAGCCTGGCCTTGAACACCTCCAGGGATGGAACAGCCACCACTGCTCTGGGCAACCTGGGCCAGGGCCTCCTCAACCTTCACCTGGGCAATGAGACTTTGTTGCTCATGGCTGACTTCTCAGTCGTTCCTTATGGCTCTGTTTTTTTTTTTTCTGCGCCCTGGGGTAGAAAGGGTTTGGATGTGGTTGCTGAAATACTGAGTCTGCTTCTGTGCTCATGCAGGAAATCGTATCCTAACGCTTGGGGAGGTCCCAAAGGATCAAGTCTATGCCTTGAAGCTCAAGGGGATTTCCATCTGCTTCTCTATGCTGAAGGCTGCACTGAGCGGGAGCTACGTCAACTTTGGGGTCTTCCGTCTCTACGGGGACGATGCACTGGACAATGCCTTGCAAACTTTTATTAAGCTTCTGCTTTCCATCCCTCACAGTGACCTTCTGGTAAGCCCACACCTGTGATTAGCAGCATTACACACGGCTGGGGAGCACAGGGCTGGAAGGTTATACATGAAAGGAGAACTTCAGTCGCAGAGACCACTGAACTCGTGCCACTTATAGAACTGTAGAATGGTTTGGGTTGGAAGGGACCTCAGAGCCCATCCAGCTTGGACCTCCCTTCCACTTGTTGAAGCCCCATCTATAGGCACAGGCCAGCAGGAATTTACAGCTCCTGGAAGGCTCAGCAGTGGAAAGGCTGTAACCCCACCACCCCAGGGCCTGCTGGGCAGCCCCTCTGCTCAGCTCTTCAAATCTCAGCAGAGCAATTACCAAATAATTGCTTCTCTACCTGAAAAACACTTCCTGCAAGTGAGGGATTGTTCTCCCCTGTGTTGCCTGTGGGCAGAGATCTCGATGCATCAGCAGTTACAGTGCAAGTTGCTTCCTGAAGGCATCCACCTACGGAGTCTTGCTCCTATCCAAACCTTTCGTGGCAGAGCTTAGAGAGCTGATCAGCACGGTCCTGCTTGCAGAAATATCAAGAAGAGAGGGCAGAATATATTCCTCCCAGTGGTTATCTCTCTGATTACCATAGCAGGGCCTGACAGGATTTGTTGCCATCTCTGTGACTGGATTTGGAATGTTCTTGATTTAATACCCGTGTGGCCAAAGCATTGCTTGGGAGTTGTGCAGCTCTAACGAAAAGTCTTGAGGTGGGACCACTTTGCAGTGGAGCCCAGTGGAATTCCCCGGAGGCTGAGGGGTCTGTGCCACCGACTGCAGATCCCAGTGCTGTGCATAGAATCAGAGAGTCCATCACAGTGGATTGGGTTGGAAGCGACCTCAAAGCCCATCCAGTGCCACCCCCAGCCATGGGCAGGAATCCAAGCCCAATGCAACCTGGCCTGGAACCCCTCCAGGGATGGGGCAGCCACCACTGCTCTGGGCACCCTGGGCCAGGGCCTCCCCACCCTCACAGCAAAACATTTCTCCCTAAGATCTCACCTCAATCTCCCCTCTTTCAGCTCAAAACCCTTCCCCTCATCCCATCCCTGCACCCCCTGATCCAGAGCCCCTCCCCAGCTTTCCTGCAGCCCCTTTCAGTCCTGGGAGGCTGCTCCAAGGCCTCCCCAGAGCCTTCTCTTCTCCAGGCTGAAGAACCCCAGCTCTCAGCAAATTGGATTTTGATGTGGTCTGGCACTCTGCGTGGACACCTGGAGAGCCAGTCCTATCTCTGATCTCCAGCACTGCCATTAGTCAGCCAACACTCCCTATTTAGAAAAGAGCGAAGTGGTGGAGAAAGATGGTTTGATAGAACAGCACTGGGAACCTTCTGGGCCTGGAGCCTGTTTGGAAAGCCCTTGGTGAGGGAGAAGTGGGGGGGAATCTGTTGGCTCATAAGTTATGCTATGAGAGAGGTCGGTTTGTTCTCTTTCCAGGAGATTCTGTAAGCTGTTTCAGGTGATTAATGAATGGGTTGGGTGTAGCAGAAAGCTGATGCTTACAGGCTGCCCACGAGGCCTTAACAGTCTTTCTGCCATTCTCTCTCCACAGGATTATCCCAAGCTCAGCCAGTCATATTATTCCTTGCTGGAGGTTCTTACCCAGGACCACATGAACTTTATAGCCAGTCTGGAGCCTCATGTAATCATGTATATTCTCTCTTCCATTTCAGAAGGCCTCACTGCACTAGGTAACTACTTCTGCTCTTTGTTCTGCTCTTAGGGCTTGGATTTCATGGAATTGTAGGATGGGTTGGGTTGTAAGGGACCTTAAAGCCCATCCAGTTCCAACTCCCCTGCCATTCGGAAGCGGGTGAAGATTTTAGTTGCTGGTATTTCAGGCTGATGGATAAATTAAGCCATACCTTGTGAGAGGATGGAGGAGTTAGACCTCTGTGAAAGCTGGAACATTGAAGATAGTGAATATGTCAGTGAGAAAAGGGCTGACACATTTAGGGTTATGTGGTTTTTGTTTGCAAGGTCCCTGAATGGACTCAGATAAATAGTGGTGTCCCCTGGGAGCCTGCCCAGCTGCATCTGAGCAAGGGAGAGGCTGGCAGGACCCCAGTATCTCCCCTTTTCGCCCCTTGCAGACACCATGGTTTGCACAGGCTGCTGCTCCTGTCTGGACCACATCGTCACCTATCTCTTCAAGCAACTGTCCCGCAGCACCAAGAAGAGGACCACACCGCTGACCCAGGAGAGCGACCGGTTCCTGCACATCATGCAGCAGCACCCGGAGATGATTCAGCAGGTGAGGAACCGAAGGCAGAGGGCCTTGTTGTGGCCAGGAATTCTCTGAGCATGATGTCATATGCGGGCTGGGTGCTCCCTGCTCCAGAGCCCCAGGCTTCCCACAGGAAAAAGGGCTTTGTTGCTAGTGTTGCATCTCTCCCACACGTTCCTCGTCCGGTGGGTGTGATCCAAAGCTGTGCGTCAGGGCCCTGATGCAAGGAACCCCATTTTTGCATTGCAAATAGGAAAGGAAGTAGCCAAAAATGGGCTTTTGTGGGCTTTTTTTTAAAGAGAAATATAGGTATGGGTGGTGCTGGCACTTGGTAGAAATGAAGCCAGGAAATGTGTCTTCAACCAGAGTGCTCGCACTCTTCTGCTGCTTTAGGAAAGTCAGGGCTTGTTTAAATTCCTGGAACAATTCCGTCGTACCTGTGCAGGTACTGTGGGGTCCTCATGTTTAACTGCATAGAATTCAGCCTCAGGTTGCACCAGGGGAGGTTTAGAAGGGATATTAGGAAGAATTCCTTCACCAAAAGGGTTGTCAAGCATTGGACAAAGGTGCCCAGGGCAGTGGTGGAGTCCCCATCCCTCCGTTTAAAATCCATGTGGATGTGGTGCTCAGGGACAGGGCTTGGTGTTGGAGTTGGCAGTGCTGGGTTTACGGTTGGACTTGATGATCTTAAAGATCTTCCTACCTGAACAATTCCATCGTTCTGTGACTTCAGCACACGGGAGCAATCTCTGCTGTGGCGCTCGTGGTAGGACCACGTGGAAGCTGGCATTGCAGCCGGTTGGAGTGCGTGCTGCCTTGGCAGCGTTCACGCCATCCTTCAGAAGGGCCTCTGTGGGGCGAACTCCATAATTGCATTTCACATGCTGGTAGCACATCTGCCATCTGTCTTCTGTGACACCTCAGAGACACGGAGCCTGCTGGGATTCATCTCTGGATCAGGGGCATGTGTGGTGGCAGGGGATCAGGAGTGAGCTGACATGTTTTCACTACTTGGATCAGGTTGGGCTCAGCATGTTGCCCAGAGCAGTGGTGGCTGCCCCATCCCTGGAGGTGCCCAAGGCCAGGTTGGATGGGGCTTGGAGCCCCCTGATCCAGTGGGAGGTGTCCCTGCCCATGGCAGGGGGTGGCACTGGATGGGCTTTGAGGTCCCTTCCAACCCAAACCATCCCATGATTCTATGATCCCGCTCACAGAGGTCTTGGTGCTCCACAAGGCCCTGTCTTGGTCTCCACACATCCGTAGCTTAGAGCAGAACCCTTCCTCTCGCCTGGAAGAGCAACGCTCGGTGATTTCTGACAGCGCTCTCCAACCTCAATCGCTGGCAGCTGTCAAAGCGTCAGCATGACTCCCACGTGAAAGCTGGGAATATTGTTCTGCCCTTGCTGGCAGATCAAATGCAAAGCAAAGCAGGCTTTTTTTGGCTACAAGCTGTTTTTGCTGAGGATGAAAAGAGAAACTGCATCTTCCAGGCCAGCCAGGTTAGATACTGGCTTTGGCCTAAGGAGGTGGTGGAAGGGAGCATGGACACCGCTAGTATGGATTAGAGGAAGCTCCCCAGGGCACTACATCGTGTGCTCCCTGCATTTTAGCACTTGCTATTATCTTGTTTAAGTGAGAATGAGACAATACTTCCCTTGGCTGCCTTTGGGCAGGATGGAATGTATCAGAAATAAAGATCCTAACAGCTTTCAGCACCTCCTCCAGGTCCCTCACTGAAGTTCTCCATGGGGGCTTCAGGTCCTCCTCTTGTCCTGTGATGCCAAGAGCCGTGTAGCGTTGAGGTTCCCTCACTGCATCCACAGTGAATCCTTGCTCCTGAGCCCTCACGGTGGAGAGGACGGAGCTGGAGTGGAAGGGCTGGTTTTAAACCTCGCTTTCCCTCCCCCAGATGCTGTCGACAGTGCTGAACATCATCATCTTTGAGGACTGCAGGAACCAGTGGTCAATGTCTCGGCCTCTGCTCGGCTTGATACTGCTCAATGAAAAGGTAAACGTCCCACCCTCCTGGCGCGGCTGGGGGAGGTGTCAGGGCTGGAAAGCTGCCAGAGCCTTCCGGCCAAAGGGAGAAGAGTGGGCAGGTGGTTGGGAATCCAGGACTGGAGAGATCGTACGTTGAGGGAAGGGTGTCCAGCCCTTCCCCACAGCAGCCTTGTCACTAATTAATCTATTAAGGGCACTAGAATTTACCAGAAGGGCTGTAACTTGTTTCCTTACTCTTCCTGAGAGCCTGCTATGCATGCCCTATCCCAAAGCCGTCTGGAAATTAACCCATCTGAACATTAACCCAATCCTCCCCTTGTCTCCCCCAGTATTTCTCTGACTTGAGGAACAGTATAGTGAACAGCCAGCCTCCGGAGAAACAGCAGGCGATGCACCTCTGCTTCGAGAACCTCATGGAAGGCATCGAACGCAACCTCCTAACCAAGAACAGGGACAGGTCAGTATGGGACGGAGACCCTTCGTGGGGCCAAGCCCCGTCCCGTGACGCGCTGAGCCCCGTCCCACGATGTGGGGCTGAGTCTTGTCCTGCAGTGAGCTGAACCCTATCCCATGATGTGGGGCCAAATTCTGTGCTGCAGTGAGCTGAGCCCCATCCAACAACGTGGGGCTGAGCTCGTTGTGTGGTGTGCTGAGCCCTATCCCACAATGTGGGGCTGAGCCCCATCCTGAGACACACGAAGCCCCATCCCACGACACGCCAAGCCCACAGCTTCACGCAGAAGCCCAGGAGAGTCCGTGATCCTCGTGGAGAGAGCAAACCCCAGGAGGAAGGTGCCCTGACAACGCTGCTCTTCCTCTTCCTTAGGTTTACGCAGAACCTGTCGGCGTTCAGGCGAGAGGTGAACGACTCCATGAAGAACTCCACCTACGGCGTGAACAGCAACGACATGATGAGCTGACGTCTCCCAACTCCACCTGTACAGAGCAGCATCTCTTTGGCCTGGCCCAGAGGGGTTACCGTTTCCGATGGAAAGAAAAGAGGGCGTTTCTAATCCCTGCTCTTCCCCAGGGGCTGGATTGCGGCGCTCTCGCTTTGGGCCGTACTCCACGTCCCGAGGGAGGAGGGAACAGGAGGGGTTGTTGAGCTCATCGGGGCAGGGTGCTTCTGTTTCCTTGGGAGGGGGTGGAAGGGCATAAAAGCCAGGTGCAAGAATCCAGCGTCTCCCTACCCGAATGTCCGCGTGGAAAACGCCAGCGCTCTGCTGCAGCCCTGCCTTGTATAAACATGTACATTTTTTCATAACATTTTGAACAAGGTTTATATTGACTCAGTTTAAAAAAAAAGAAAAAAAAACAGACAAAAAAAAAAACCACAAAACAACAGAAAAAAAAAAAAGGAAAATGCCAAAAAAAAAAAAAAAAAAAAAAGTGTGATTGAAATTTTTACAGAGTCCTGGTGCAGCGGTGCTGGCGTGAGGGTTGCGTATGCGAGCGAGGAAAGCGTGTCCTGCAGGCCTGAAGCTTTATTTGGGCGAGGGGTGGGTGTGTGAAAGTGCAGAGATTTATTTAGTGACAAACGTGTAGAGAGAAGCAAAAAAAAAAAAAACAACAAAAAAAAAATAGACAAAAAAAGCGACAAAAAAAAAAAAAAAAAAGGCATTGTAAAATTCCAAATGTATATTTTTTCTTATTAAGCCCCCTCGAAACCACGACTTCCCCCTTCCCGGCTCGCCCTTGTTATTAGGAACTCGAAGCCATGCCGCGTGCTCTCTCGTTCGTGCTTGCTCGTGGGTGTCTCTCCTCTCCCCCCGGCCCCGCTGTCCCCTCGTCAACCGCTTCTCGCAGGACCCTCCCTCCTTCCTTCCCCATCCTCTCCCTTCCCCTTTGATCTTTCTTTTCCCCTTCCATTGGATCTTCCCCCCCCATGTGATCTTTCCCACCCTGTGGGATCTTTTCCCCCATCCATGGGACTTTTTCCCCCTCCATTGGATCTTTTCCTCCCTCTCCATGGGATCTTTTCCCCACCCATGGGATCTTTTCCTCCCCACCCATGGGATCTTCTCCCCCTCCCATGGGATCTTTTCCCCTCTCATGGGATCTTTTCCCCCTCCATGGGATCTTTTCCCCCTCCATGGGATCTTTTCCTCCCCTCCCATGGGATCTTTTCCTCCCCCTCCCATGGGATCTTTTCCTCCCCCTCCCGTGGGATCTTTTCCTCCCCTCTCATGGGATCTTTTCCCCCTCCATGGGATCTTTTCCCCCTCCCATGGGATCTTTTCCCCCTCCATGGGATCTTTTCCTCCCCCTCCCGTGGGATCTTTTCCTCCCCCTTCCATGGGATCTTTTCCCCCTCCATGGGATCTTTTCCTCCCCACCCATGGGATCTTTTTCCCCTCCATGGGATCTTTTCCCCCTCCCTGGGATCTTTTCCTCCCCCTCCCATGGGATCTTTTCCCCCTCCCTGGGATCTTTCCCCCTCCTCACCCCACGTGCGATCTTCCCCGCGCACTCCACACCTCGCAGCAGCCTGGGACCGCGGAAGGGTTCTTAATAACAAGGTTTGCTTAGCATGAAGTACTTCACCACCCCTTGAAAACGACTCCACTTTCTCCTAAGGCACCGTAATCAATGTTTTGGATTTCAAATTGATTCCCAGAGGAAAGCTGAGGGGGGAGGGAACCTCTTTGCCTTGTACTTTACCCACTATTGTTGCTGCTAGTCGTGTGCATCCCCTTGCTCAGCTCTACCCACAGCCACTCAGTCCCGTCCTTAGGGCTTCAGTTTCCCAGACCCCACCTTAACTCTTTTAATTTTATTTTATTTCCCCTTTTCTTTTCTCTTCTTTTTGTTTGGTTG
Organism: Neomorphus geoffroyi; assembly: GCA_033558235.1. Lineage (NCBI taxonomy): Eukaryota > Metazoa > Chordata > Aves > Cuculiformes > Neomorphidae > Neomorphus > Neomorphus geoffroyi. The sequence continues at coordinate 1,947,786 of JAUMJM010000056.1, forward strand.
GTTTATTTTTTTTTTTTCTTTCCAGGCGATCGATCGTGTGTTGGGTCCTTTTTTTCGCGTGAGCAGATTGCTGGTTGACTTGTAAGGGTGTTTGCTGCATACAGTGTAAGCATTGTGACTGCAAATAAAACTTCAATGGTTTCTACTGAGCTGTCTCTTAAAAGCACTTTGGATTTTTACGGATTTGCGCTGTGAGGCACTGGGATGGCTTGTCCAGAGAATCAGTAAGGTTGGATAAAACCTCAGGTCCCTCAGCCGCTCCTAAGTCTTGTTCTCCAGATCCTTCCCCAGCTTTGTTACCCTCCTCAAGCTGTGGCTGCCCCATCCCTGGAGGTGCCCAAGGCCAGGTTGGATGGGGCTTGGAGCCCCCTGATCCAGTGGGAGGTGTCCCTGCCCATGGCAGGGGGTGGCACTGGATGGGCTTGGAGGTCCCTTCCAACCCAACCCATCCCATGATTTGTGTGGGTGAATCATGAGGGCTTCGAGTAGCCAAAACCAAGTGGGTTCAGCTCTTTAGGCCGTTCCCCAGAACACACCACCTGCGCCACAAGGAATTCTGTTTGACCAAACATTTATTTACAGTTTGCAAATGGAATCTGAGCTTGAAGGAGCAGGAACAGCCCTGCTCTCCCCCTGCCCCTCCTCAGCTTGGCACCTGATGAGCTGGTCCCATCCTCACCCCGACGCCAGTTCCTCTGCTGCCGGCTCCCTGGCGCTGCTGTAGACGATGCTGTTCAAGCCCTCCCTGTTGCGAGCGATTTCGATGGCGAAAAACTGGATTCTGGTGGCTGAAAGAGGGGAGAGGGGGGGATTAAAGAGCAACTTCATGCATTTGGCTTTCCTGGAGCCTCATGCACCCCTTTTCTAGCAGGATGGGTGCTGGCTCCAGCCAACACCGTGGCATTCCAAGCCATGCCATGCCAGTTTGACACTGTTCCAGCCAACACCGTGGCATTCCAAGCCATGCCATGCCAGTATGACACTGTTCCAGCCAACACCGTGGCATTCCAAGCCATGCCATGCCAGTTTCACACTGTTCCAGCCAACACCGTGGCATTCCAAGCCATGCCATGCCAGTATGACACTGTTCCAGCCAACACCGTGGCATTCCAAGCCATGCCATGCCAGTTTCACACTGTTCCAGCCAACACCATGGCATTCCAAGCCATGCCATGCCAGTTTCACACTGTTCCAGCCAACACCGTGGCATTCCAAGCCATGCCATGCCAGTATGACACTGTTCCAGCCAACACCGTGGCATTCCAAGCCATGCTATGCCAGTTTCACACTGTTCCAGCCGACAGCCTGGCATTCCAAGCCATGCCGAGCCGTGCTGGCTCACCGAAGATGGTGTTCTCCTCGGTGTAGTCCTTGCTGCAGTCCAAGCGAAGCAAGGTGCCGTAGTTGAAATCCTCCACCACCCCCTCGAACCGCAGGCAGAACGGGCGCCACTTCTGCAAAGAGAAGCATCGGCATCCCCGGAGCTTGGGAAGAGGGAGGGGAAATCCACACGTGTCCCCCCACGGGCTCCCCACCAACCTCCTTGGCAGGCTCTGATTTCAGGTCTTCTGGGTCGAGAACGTCGATTTTGAGATCCCGGAAGGTTTTCCTGAAGTCATCGTAGATCTGGTCATCAACTTTGGTGAGGTTTAGGAATTTGGGATCGACGGAGGAGATGAGCTACGGAGGCAGAAGGAAAAATTAACCATAAGCTCCCCCCTTCGTGAGCCCTCCACCCATCCTGACCCCCCCAGACTCACGTTGAAGTAGACCTCGGCGTGCTGGTGGGCTTTCATGGCCCAGGCCAGCTCCACGCGGGGCTGCGGAGGCAGGAGCGGGGTCAGGCAGGGCTGCGGACCTCGTGAGGGTCCCCTCTTCCTCTCGGGGAGGTGGGGGGCTGCAGGCAGCCAGACCCCCCGCCCGGCCACAGCAGGGGTTCACGGGTGAGGCCATGGACCTGTGAACCCCAAAGCGCCCCATCCGTGCGGGACCCCCCCTGGGGGGTGACACCCCCTCGGTGCTGGGGGCTCCCCAGGGCTGGGACCCCTTTCAAGGGGCTGAGACACTGCAGGTGCAGGGACACACACCCCCCCCCCCCCGGGTCCCCCTCCCGCCCAGGGTGCTGGGAGTGGGACCCCTATCCTGGGGCTGAGATCCCCTGATCCAGGGCAACCCCTGGGCTAGGATTCCCCTCCCCAGGATGGGGAACCCCCGCAACCCTGGGAGTGGGATCCCCCAGGACTGGGACCCCCTCCCAGTGCTGTCCCCATCCCCAGGACTGGGACCCCCCAGGACTGAGGCCCACTCCCAGTGCCCCCCCCCCCCCATGCCTCCAGGACTGGGCCACCCTCCCCAAGGCTGGAATTCCCCAGGACTGGGACCACCCCCAGGACTGGGACCCCCCCAGGACTGGGACCCCTTAGGATTGGGACCCCCTATGACTGAGACGCCCTCTAGGACTGGGATCCCCTCCCCAGCACTGGGACCCCCCCGGGACTGGGACCCTCTCCGCAGGACTGGGACCCCCCAGGACTGAGATCCCCCAAAACTGGGACCCCCACGGCTGGAATCCCCCCGGACTGGGACCTCCCCGGACTGGGACCCCCCCTGACTGGGACCCCCCAGCACTGGGACCCCCCCCCGGACTGGGACCCCCAAGGCTGGAATCCCCCCGGACTGGGACCCCTTAGGACTGGGACCCCCCATGACTGAGACGCCCTCTAGGACTGGGACCCCCTCCCCAGCACTGGGACCCCCCAGCACTGGGACCCCCCAGGACTGGGACCCCCCCCCGGACTGGGACCCCCCCAGCACTGGAACCCCCCAGCACTGGGACCCCCCCGGACTGGGACCCCCCCCGGACTGGGACCCCCCAGCACTGGGACCCCCTGCCCACGGCTGCCCCCCCCGCGCTGCCCCCCCACTCACGTCGTTGCCGAAAGCCTCTGCCGGCAGCCCCAGGGCGTGCGCGGCCGCCGCCGCCTCGCGGGGTCCCTGCGCGGGGAGACGGAGCTGAGGGGGGGTCGGGGGGGACCCCGCGCCCCCCGCCCCGCGCCCCGCGGCCCCCCCGGCCCCACCAGCCCCGCCGCCATCGCCGCCATCGCCGGAAACGGCGGCGGCACCGCCCACGGGGGGGGCGGGAAACGACACCGGGGGGGGGGGGGGGCACGGGGACACGGGGGGAGCCCTGGGACTGGGGGGACATAGGGGGACACGGGGGGGGGCGGCACGGGGACACCGGGGGGGCACTGGGTATGGGGGGGATTGAGACATAGGGGGGGACACGGGGATGGGGGGGGCGGGACATGGGGGTGCAGAGACATGGAGAGCACGTGGACAGGGATGGGGACATGGGGGGGGCACTGGGACACGGGGGGGCAACTGGGACACGAGGGTGGGGGGCACTGGGACTGGGGGAACATAGGGGGACACGGGGATGGGGGGGCGGGACGTGGGGGTGCAGAGACGTGGAGAGCACGTGGACAGGGATGGGGACATGGGGGCCACGGGGACATGTGGGTCACAGGGATGGGGGACATGGGGGGGCACAGGGACACGGGGGTCACAGGGATGGGGGGACATGGGGGACACAGACATGGGGGTCACAGGGATGGGGAGACATGGGGGACACGGGGCACAGGGATGGGGGACATGGGGGGCACGGGGACATGTGGGTCACAGAGATGGGGGGACATGGGCACAGGGACACTGGGGTCACAGGGATGGGTGACATGGGGGGCACAGGGACATGTGGGTCACAAAGATGGGGGGGCATAGGGGGCACGGACACGGGAGGCACAGGGATGGGGGACATGGGGGACACAGGGACATGTGCATCACAGAGATGGGGGGACATGGGCACAGGGACATGTGGGTCACAGAGATGGGGGTCACAGGGACACGGGGGTCACAGCGATGGGGGGGCATAGGGGGCACAGGGACACGGGAGGCACAGGGATGGGGGCATGGGGGACACAGGGACATATGGGTCACAGAGATGGGGGGACATGGGCACAGGGTCACAGGGATGGGGGGTGACATGGGGGGCACAGGGACACGGGGGTCACAGGGATGGGGGCATGGGGGACACAGGGACATATGGGTCACAGAGATGGGGGGACATGGGCACAGGGACATGTGGGTCACAGAGATGGGGGGGACATGGGCACAGGGGTCACAGCGATGAGGGGGCATAGGGGGCACAGGGACACGGGAGGCACAGGGATGGGGGACATGGAGGCACAGGGACACGGGGGTCACAGGGATGGGGGGACATGGGTAGCACGTGGACATGGAGGGGCAGAAGGACACGGGGGGCACAAGGACATGGGGGCACCAGGGCATGTGGAGGGGACATGGCTGGGGGGGGCACACGTGCCATAAACATTCAGGAGGGCACAGGATAAGTTGAAAACCAGAGCAGATGTCACAAACGCCTCCGGGGACACCGAGGGAACAGGGCTGAAACCCCTCCTTTGCCCCACGAGCAAGGGCCGAGGCACTGATTTTTACTGGGCCGAGAGCGCGGGCGCTGCCTCGCTCGTGTGTGAGCGCGTTCGAAGCGCAAAATAAATCGCTCTGGGGGGAGAACTCCTTGAATTCCCATCGTCTGGCCCTTACAGGGGCTTCTCTCCTTCGTGAAACCCCAACAGGGCGATGGCAACGCCAAGGAGCGCGGCGATGCCGAGCGCTGCGCGGCTGGGAAGGGTCTCCCGCTCTCTTGTTCTCTCAAAAATAAAGGAGATTTCCGATTTAGATGATCGCTCGTGGTTTCTCCCCTCGTCCTCCCCAAAGCTTTAGGTGCCCCAAATTGAGAATTCAAATTTCAAACTGTTTAGACATAGAAGTTAAACAGTTGATTTTCTTCATGGCTGTTATAATCTTCATGATTTTTTAAATTATTATTAGAATCTTGGTGATTTTTTTTCATTACTATTAAAATATTTATCATTTTTTTAATTACTATTATAATCATAATTTTTTTACTGTATTTGAAGGTTGTTACGTGCAGGGAACATGAGGGGTTCAATAGAGTCCCCCGATTCCAAGGATGGAGGGAGGGGCTCCGGGATGCAGAGCTCGGGGCTCCCACACACCTGTGGGGTTTAATTGCTATTTAAGAGCAATTAAAGAGCCAAGGGGGTGATTGGGGGGGGTGATTGGGTGGGTGGGGGTCTTTCTGTCTCTATAACTGCCTGGGTGCTGGTGGGGGTGGAGGCTGCTCCTGGGCTCATCCTTAAAGCCAGTGTCTGGGGGGTGGGTTTGCTGGGAGCATCACGTGGGTGGTGGGTGGTGGGTGGTGGGTGGTGGGTGGTGGGTGGTGGGTGGTGGGTGGTGGGTGGTGGGTGGTGGGTGGTGGATGATGGATGATGATGATGGTGGTGGTGATGGTGGTGATGGTGGTGATGGTGGTGATGATGGTGGTGGTGATGATGGTGGTGGTGATGATGGTGGTGGTGATGATGGTGATGGTGGTGGTGATGATGATGGTGGTGGTGGTGGTGGTGATGATGGTGGTGGTGATGATGGTGGTGATGGCGGTGGCGGTGGTGGTGCTGATGGTGGTGGTGATGGTGGGTGGTGACCTCCTGCCACAACCTCTGGAGGTTCCACAGCCCTGAGGGACCCTGTAGAGCCCCCCTTTGTCCCCTCCTCAGGCTGAAGGATCCCGGAGCCATGTCCCTCACGGACAGCATTGACCTGCAGAGCAAATCTGAGAAGCCCGTGTCCCTGATCTGGGGTAAGAGCTGGGTCCTGGGGGGCTACACTGGGTTGCATCCCCTCCTCTGTCCACCCCTACCACCCCACCCCCCCCAAACTGGGAGCAGCCCTGCTCTGACACCCACCTGTCCACAGGGTGTGAGCTGAGCAGCGAACGGGATTCCTACACCTTCCAGATGCCGGAGGAGTGGCAGTGCGAGCAGCAGCTGGCCCTGAGGACCGTAAGTGGTCCCTGTCCCACCCAGGTCCCTGGGGGTTCCAGTCTGAGCGCTGGGGATGTCATAGAATGAGTTGGAAGGGACCTCAAAGCCCATCCAGTGCCACCCCTGCCGTGGGCAGGGACACCTCCCGCTGGATCAGGGGGCTCCAAGCCCCATCCAACCTGGCCTGGAACACCTCCAGGGATGGGGCAGCCACCACTGCTCCATGGCCTCCTCTGGCCTCGCTCCAACAGCTCCAGGTCCTTCCTGCACTCAGGACTCCAGAACTGGATCCAGGGTTCCAGGTGGGGTCTCACAGAACGGAGCAGAGGGGCAGAACCCCCTCCCTCCCCTGCTGCTGCCCCTGCTCTGGGTGCAGCCCAGGACACGGGTGACCTTCAGGGCTGCTTTGCACACAGTGGTGGCTCGCGGTGCCAGTGTTCTTCTTCCTCACTGAAGATCTGCCTGGGGGAGATGGCTCGGGATGAGTTCCATGTGGTGGAGATTGTGCCGGTCGAGGATGGGGATGCTCGCGCCCCGGTGCCCCTCGCCACGCTCAAACCCTCTGTGCTGCCCATGGTGAGTGCCCAGGCTGGGGAGCCTCTCTGGGGAGGGGGCTGCTGCTGGGAGGTGCTACCACCCACCTCTCTTCCAGGCCACCTTGGTGGGAGTGGAGCTCACGCCTCCGGTCACTTTCCACCTGCGAGCTGGCTCCGGGCCTGTCTACCTCAGTGGGCAGCACGTCTCCAGTGAGTACTGAGGTGCCACCACCCTGGGACCCCTCCCTGGCAGCAGGAGCTCAGTTGGCTTCTCCTGCAGTGATGCCCAACCTGTCCTGGGATGAGGAGGAAGAAGAGGAAGAGGAGGATGCTGAGGAAGAGGAAGAGGAGGCAGTAGAGGAGTCCCCTGAGAAGCCCCCCAAGGGCCAAGCTGCCAAGAAGGGCCAAGCTGCCAAGGTGCCATCACCTTGGCTGGGGATGCAGCCTCCTCCACTGGGACCTTCCCTGGGATCATGGAATGGTTTGGGTTGGAAGGGACCTCAAAGCCCACCCAGTGCCACCCCCTGCCATGGGCAGGGACACCTCCCACTGGGTTAGGGGGCTCCAAGCCCCATCCAACCTGGCCTTGGGCACCTCCAGGGATGGGGCAGCCACCACTGCTCTGGGTACCCTGGGCCAGGGCCTCCCCCCCCCCCCCCCCCCCCCCCACCGTGAAGAATTTCCGTCTAATGTCTCATCCAAATTTTCCCTTTCCAATTAAAGCCGTTCCCTCTCATCCCATCACTCCAGGCCCTTTGAAAAGCCCCTCCCCAGCTTTCCTGGAGCCCCTTTCAGTCCTGGGAAGCCGCTCTAAGGTCTCCTTGGCTGAACAAGCCCAACCCAACCTGTCCTTGTAGCAGAGGTCTCCAGCCCTTGGGTCACGATGGGCTGTTCCACCCTCCCACCTGAGCCCCCCTCTGTGATGGGGCTGAGCCGTCAACTTCATCCCTTGGGGAGAAAGAGTCAGGGGCTCCATCCTGGCTGCTTGCTCGTGCCTGATCTTGCCAACTACATCTTCTCTCTCCCCAGAAGAGGAGGCTGGAGAAGGAGGTTGAGCTGTGAGTAGGGTGAAGGGAAAGAAATGCCCCAGCCCTGCCACGGAGCAGGGGATCCCCCCTCGCTGCTGGGACCCTGCACCCCTAATCCCAGCCTTCCCCTTCTCTCCCAAGCAGGAGGAACATCTCCCCTGAGGATCCCCTTCCCAGCAAGGTAGGAGCTGGCTGGTGTGTCCATCTGCATCTCCTGGTTACCCCATCCCGGCCGGGCATGGGCATCAGCACTGGGAGCTCTTGAGGATAAAAATAGGTTGATGCTATCAACTGCTGAAGCCCAAAATTGGGGGGGGGGGAGGGGGGAATGCAGAGCCAGGCTGTCCTGGGGGCTCACCAGGCTTCCTCACCCATGGCATCGTCGCTGCAGGGGCGAGGAGCTGGCTGGGGCAGGAAGGCGGCAGCGAAGAAGTAGTGGGAGCTGCCGTAGAGCTCCACCAGGTAGGTGGGATGGGGTGGCCAGGTGTGAGGGTCCTCACGGGGCTGGCACAGGTCCTGTGCTTGCCCCTATCCCATGGCTGAGCAGGACCTGACCCCGCAACAGGGGCTGCCCACGTCTAAGACCCTTTCTCCTTCCCTTCCAGATGCAGAAGGAGCCTGGGAAGCTGCTGGTTTGGTGTTGTCCGACCCCAATAAAGGATATTTTGCACTTCTGGCTCTGCTGGGCTTGGGGGGGGGGGGGGCATCACCCAACCTGGCCAGGGGTTGCTTCTGCTTCCTCCGGAGCTGCAAGGAGTCTGGTGCCCAATGTCCCAGCATCCTCCCCCTTGGGCTGATGGGGGGGGGGGGGGGGCACCAGGCGCCCCCTCCCCACTGTGCTGTGCAGGGTAATGAGCGTTCCTGGGGAACAGGAGCCAAAGGGGGATTAGGGATGGTTATAACCCATTGACCTGGCCGTGGGCTGGAGGCAGCAGGTATCTGTGGAGGGTCCTGAGCCCCTCAGGAGGTGCAGGGGGGGGCTCTGAGAGGGGCATCGAGCCCTCCCCCCCCCCCCCCCCCCCCCCCAACTACAGCCTTTAGTCTGCTCCAGGTGTGGGGCTGGGGAGGGGGGGTGTGAGCCCCTGGGGTCTGCACGGAGTGGGATAACCCGTTTGGGATGGGGCTGGGGGAATGGGGTGGGGGGGGCTCTCATCTGCAAGGGCCACACGCAGAGGGCTTTGACAGGCAGCCTTGTCCCTTCAGCCTTTCCTCACCCTGCAGGGGCTGCTTGCACAAGGCAGCCCCCCCACTGCTGTGCTGACGGCTCCCCGGGACCCTCTGTCCCAGCACTGGGGGGGGGGAATGGGAGTGATGATGGCTCTGTGGCCATCAATCATCTCCCACGGCTGGAGGGGCTGAGGAGCATCACCCACCCCCTCACCCCCCCCACAGCCCCAGGGATGGCACAGGGGGTGCTTGAGCATTCCACAGGTTTGGGGTCCCCCATTCCAAGGGCTACTGAGCCCTGGGCATGGGACAGGGTGCTTGAGCATCCCCAGGGGGTTTGGGGGTCCCCCCTCAAGGGATGTTGAGTTCCAGGGATGGGACAAAGAGGGCCTGGCATCTTCTTCCCAAGGGATCCTGAGCCCCAGGGATGGGGAGAGGGTGCTTGAGCATCCCCAGGGGGTTTGGGGGTCCCCCCTCAAGGCATGTTGTGCCCCAGGGATGGGACAAAGAGGGCCTGGCATCTTCTTCCCAAGGGATCCTGAGCCCCAGGGATAGGACAGGGTATTTGAGCATCCCCACAGGGTTTGGGGTGTGTGTGTCCCCCCCCAAGGGACACTGAGAGGTGTTTGCACCTCCCCGTGGGGATGGAAGGAGACCCCTGGGCTGGTGGCCACCACGCTTGTGGTTATTGGAGGCTGCAAAATGTGGTTTGGGCTGAATTCCTGGCCCAGGAGGTGAGAAGGCACCCGGGGAGATCTAATTTGGGTTGTTAGCACGGAATCAGCCCCCCCCCCCCCCCCCCCCTCCTGCAGATGCAGGTGTGGGTACCCTGCTGCCCCCCATGGGGGCTTCATGCCCCCTCTGGTCCTGATGGGGAAACTGAGGCACAACCGTGGCATCGAGTGCTTTCTCTACCAAGCCCTGCATCTGGGCCACCCCGGGGGGGGGGGGGTTTAACCCCCCCAGGTCATCACCCCAGCTACCTGGTGGGGTATTTAGAAGGCATTTAGCACCTCCTTGGCAGAGCAAATGGAGCAGGGGGGGGTGTGTGTGCGCACAGTGAGCAGGGGGAAGAGGGGAGCTCTTGGGGTCGGATGGGGGTGGGGGTGCAAGAGGGTCCCCAGAGCACAAAATCAGTGGGTTAAAAACACAACGAAGCTTTTCTCTGCGTGATGCATGGACCAGGTGAAAGGAGGGTGCCAAAGGGCGTTCATGCCCTCCCCGAGGCCTGGCAGGGGCTTTTCCCACCCCCGGTGGTGGGTTTTTTTCACCGTGCCCCAGCATCCTCTCCTCCACCACATGGGCTTTGCCCCATCCTGGCTGAGGACACCCCAAGCTGCTCAGCCTCCCCCTCCCCACCTCCCCCGTCCCCTCCTCCTTCCCCAACCCCTTCTAGGTCCAATCCTCCTTCCCTCCACGGTGCCCAGCAGAGGTTCGGCCCCTCTTTGTAGACTTCTTCCCCCACCTTTAAAGACTGCTGCATCCCATCCCCAAGGCTGGGAACTGGGAAGGCGCTGCCGGCTCCATGGAGCGAGGGGCTGCGGGTGCTGCCCATGAGGGTGGACAACCCTGTCCTACCCACAGCCACCTTTCCCGTTAGCTGCTCCCCAAGGGAGATGCAAACCCAGGACTGACCCAAGGGCTGGAGGCTGATGGGGTGGGGACGAAGGGGCCAGCATGGATCTGGATGTTCCCAAGGCGTAGGACGTGCTGGAGGAGGAGAAGACCCCATCTCAGCTGCGTCCCCCATGGTCCATCATTCCTGCTGCTCCGGAGCAGTTGGCATCGCATGTGGAATCGGTGGCGTGGCTGCAACTTGGACTTCGCCCGGTTTTGCCCTCGAGCGCGGGGATCACCCGAGGAAGAAGGAGGGGACAGGCTGCTCCTTGGCTTTCCCTGCCCCGGTGGGGTTGTGCCGGTGGTGAAGGAGGGCAGGTTTGCAGAGAGGAGCCCGGTGGCCGTGCCTTCGGTTCATGCCCAGCGAGCGCCATGCAGCCCCTCAGCCTGCAGAACCTCTCCATGTAAGCCCCGCGCGCGCCGCTTGTTGCAATTCTTTGCACAATTCTTTTTATCAGGAGTTTCTTCTTGGTGCCGTTATCCCTCGCAGGGGTGGAGGGGGGGGGAAGAGAAAACAACTCATCCCGAACAAAACACCCTGTTTCTCTCCCTCTCTCTTTTGTCTCCTGCTGCAGATGTTTCCAGCTCCTCATGTTCTCCTGTCAGACCCAGGTACGTGCATGTGTTTTACTAACCTGGCCCCACCGCGGAGCTGGGTTGGGTGAAGGCACCCACTCTGCAACCCGTCAAGCGAGCTGTTTGCTTCAGGGATGTCCTTTGGCTGTACTGGGGTCTTTCCTGGTGGCCAAACAGGGGCCGGTGCATGCCCGTCCCAAGTGGTACCCAGCTCTGGGCAGGGGGAGGATGCTCTGAAGGTGCCCATGGGGGTGGGTCCCCACCAGAGCTGGTGAAGGCACCCACCCTGCAACCCATCAAGCGAGCTGTTTGCTTCAGGGATGTCCTTTTGCTGTAGTGGGGTCTTTCCTGGTGGCCAAACAGGGGCCGGTGCATGCCCACCCCAAGTGGTACCCAGCTCTGGGCAGGGGGAGGGTGCTCTGAAGATGCCCGTGGGGATGGGTTTCCATCAGAGCAGGAGAAGGCACCCACTCTGGATCTACCAAGCTAGACAATTGCTTGGGGGATGTCCTTTTGCTCTGGTGGGGGGCTTTCCTGGTGGCTGAGGAGGGGGTCAGTGCATGCCCATCCCAAGTGGTACCCAGCTCCGGGCAGAGGAAGAATGCTGTGAAAGTGCCCGTGGGGATGGGTTCCCATCAGAGCTGACGAAGGCACCCACTCTGCGACCCGCTGAGCTGGCTGTTTGCACCGGGGATGTAATTTTGCTCTGGGGTGGGGGGAGTTAGCGGTGGCCAAGGGGGTTGATGCATCCCCACCCCGAGTGGTACCCAGCTCTGGGCAGACGAAGGATGCTGTGAAGTTGTCCATGGGGATGGGTCCCCATCGGAGCTGGCAGTGCCCAGCCCTGGGGGCTGCACTGGGGCATCTGCCACCGGGGTAGCTGCGACGGGGAGTCACGTTCTGCTCAGCCCCCTTCATTCTCCTCTTTCCCTGGGGCTGGAGGGCCCGGACAAGGTCAGCGGGGAAGCCCCCCCGGGGCAGGCGATACAATTTCTCATAGCCTTGCTGGTTGTGCCAAGTCCATCAGCCTTGAGCGCTCGGGGCCGCGCTCTGCCCTCGCGCGCATCGAGGCCGAAAGCTGAGGAGGTTAACGGGGCAGAACAGGTTCTGATTTCCCCCCCCCCCCCCAACCCGTGCAGTGGGGTGAGGTTGGACACCCCTCTCCCCTCTTCCCCCCCGCCCAAAAAAAACCCACCCCCACCCCTCTCCGGCTGCACCGTCCCTTTTTGTGCGCTTTAGAAAGGCAGCGACTATTAAAATGCACTGTTCCATATCAGCACCCTCTGCTCCAGAGCCCAAACAAAACCCGGCCCCAGCAGCCTTAATATGAGCTCAGGACCTCTTTTTTCCTTCCCCCCCCCCCTTTTTTTTTCTTTTTCTTTTCCCAAGGTAAATGCTTTTATTTCTTTGAAAATGAGAGGGGAAGGGAACCGCCTTTGATGGATAGGGGCCACCAGCCCACCTCCTCCGCCAGCCCCAAAGGCTTTAAAGTAGATCCCAGCAGGAAATGAGTCCCCAGGCGTGCACAAAGGTGGGGGGGTGTGGGGGGTGTGTGTGCAGGGGGGGTTGGCAGTGCCCCCCACTATCCTACTGTTCCCCTCGTGCTGGGCTTCAGGCCATGCTGCAGCTCAGGGGGTGAGGCAGGATGGCAAGTCCTGCGCACCCCAAACTGGGCAGCTGGACCCCCCCCATGGGAGCGGCAGATGTGTGTCCCCCCCCACCCAGAGCGTGTCCCCCCACCCCTTTCAGAGCAGGATTTTGGGCTGGTTCAGCCAGGACTGGCATCCCTTGGGCATCTCAGCTGGCTGTGGTGCTGCCCTGAGTCCCCACTTGTACTGGGATGAAACCAAGTCTTCTCTGGAGATGGAAGTGGAGAAGCCTGGTGTGGGGATGGGGGGGTGACCACCAGCACTAACCCCCTCTCCCCGGCTCGTTTGCCATAATTAGCTCCTCTCCACCGTACAACAACCCTCGAGTGGTTGTGCTGCCCCATCAGCACAACCCACTGAGCTCTTTAGGAGCCACAGAGCGTTTTATCCCTCCAGCCCCAGCTCAGGGTGGACCAGGAGAGGACAACTCCATTCCTGGGACACCCGGTCCAGCTTTAGGTGGGTCTCACACCCTACGTGCGACCCAGTGGGTGCTTTGCAAGCTCAACCTTTGCATCCCTTGGAGCAGATGATGCTGCCTGAGCAGGAGATGCTGCTGAGCATCCATCTGGCCCTGGGACATGGCTGGGAGCAACTTGACCCCAATCCCAAGGGAATGGCCAACTGTGCCTGGAGGAGGGCATCCTTCCTTGCCTCCTCCCCATGCATGGGGTGCAAAGCAGCATCTCTGCCTCTCCCTGCCTGCAATGCCCCCAGCTTTTGAATCCAAAGCCTCTGCTCGGTGCCTTTGCTGCTCCAAGAGCTCCAGCTTGGCTGAAGATCATAGAATTATGGAATGATTTGGGTTGGAAGGGCCTCTAAAGATCATCCAGTTCCAACCTTCTGCCATGGGATGGCTGGGAGCTCTCCCATGAGGGTGGATCTTGGTGTCCCCCCATCCCTGCCGCCCCGCCGGGCTCCCCGCTCCGTCCCTTTGCCATCGGCCGTCCAAAACGAATTGATTTTATTTTTCCCTTTGTAAACAAAGGGGGAGAATCAACCGTCTCCTAATTTTAACCAGTACGTGAGGGACCAGGGGGCCATGACCGACCAGCTGAGCCGACGGCAGATCAGGGAGTACCAGCTCTACAGCCGGACCAGCGGCAAGCACGTCCAGGTGAACGGCAAAAGGATCACTGCCACCGCCGAGGACGGCAACAAGTTTGGTAAGGGGTCAGGAGCTCCCCGGGGGGTTTATCCATCACTGGGATCGGGCAAGAGCTGGAAAAGGCATGGGAGATAACTCTTCCTAGAGGAGAATTGCAATGGGAATGGGGGGACCTTATAGAGCCTTCCAGTACGGAAAGGGGCTGCAGGAAAGCTGGGGAGGGGCTCTGGATCAGGGGGTGCAGGGATGGGATGAGGGGAAGGGTTTTGAGCTGAAAGAGGGGAGATTGAGATGAGATCTTGGGGAGAAAGGTTTTGCTGTGAGGGTGGGGAGGCCCTGGCCCAGGGTGCCCAGAGCAGTGGTGGCTGCCCCATCCCTGGAGGTGTTCCAGGCCAGGTTGGATGGGGCTTGGAGCCCCCTGATCCCGTGGGAGGTGTCCCTGCCCATGGCAGGGGGTGGCACTGGGTGGGCTTTGAGGTCCCTTCCAGCCCATCCCATTCTATGAATGATTTTAAGTGCCCCAGTTGGCTGATTTTATACCCCCAAACCTAAAATAACTCCTGTGAGTTACAACCATCCAGAATTGACCTCAAACCTTCCAACATCTCGCGTTCCGCCGATGCCACGCGGCATTTCTATCCCTATATTTAGGGCTTTCGCTTTCTAATCTCCTCCCAGCATGAGACAGCCGACTTTTCCCAGGGGAGAACCACCTCATCCTGGTATCAACCTCTCAGATATCCATACGTGATGGGCAGCACGGGCAGCCCAGCCACATCTCGTTTCCTCATGGGACCCCCCAGCCCCGATGCCACAATACGGGCATCGCAGTCCCGCAGATGCCAGACTGGCACCTTCAACTTTTTAAAAGCTTCAGGGAAGGGGTTGTTTTTTCTCGAAGCCTGGTGTCTGGCAAGGCTGATTCACCACCTTTCTGGGTCTCCCAGCTTGCTCAGACACTGTTGGGAGTGCAGGACACGCTGGGGTCATTGGTTTCAGTGTCAGCTCCCAACCTTTGCAGCCACTGCTGTGTTGTAGAGAAACAATGAGGACGAGGATAATTAACCCGCCGGGTGCTGGACTCGGTCTAGTGCTGGAGAACCCATTGAATCGCCGACAATGAGATGCTCAGGGGGAGAGGAAGGGGCCAGTGCTCTCCTCGGCGCCTTCATCAAACGCCTGGTTTGACTCTGTTGGGTTTTAACAAAGGCCTTTTAGCATCATGGCTGGCAGCATCCTCTGACTGCCCTGCCCCGGCTCGCTGTCCTCCTGGTAACACCAGTGATGGGAAGGGAGGGATGCTGGGGGTGGGGTGTGAGATGGGGTGGTTTGGGTGCCGGTGGCTCCTGGGGGTGCTGGGACGCTTCCCCCTTGCTCCCCTCCTCGCAGCCAAGCTCATCGTGGAGACGGACACCTTCGGGAGCCGTGTCCGCATCAAGGGGGCTGAGAGCAAGAAGTACATCTGCATGAGCAAGAGGGGCAAGCTTATCGGGAAAGTGAGTCCTGGCACCCCCATGCTCCCTCTCTCCGTGCCCCTCGTCCTCGGAGCTCAGCCTGGGAATCCCACCGAGCAGCTGGAGCTGGGACGCTCGGCCATGTTGGTCCCCGTGTCCCCAGTCACTGGGGTTCTCGTGGTCCCTGCACCCCATCAGCTGCTTCTCCTGCAAGAAGCTGGTCCTGGTGCATTGGGGTGGTTGCCATGGGGAATGTGGCATGGATGGGGCTTGGAGGGGAAGGGTGGGGTTGGCATGGATGGGGCTTGGGGTGGTGAGGGGGGTTGGCAGGGGTGAGGCTCAAGGAGTGGTGGTGGCAAGGATGGGATGGGGCTTGGGGTGAGGGGGTGGGAGCGATGAGATGGGGCTTGGGGGGGGGGGCAAGGATGGGCATAGGGTGGCAGGAATGGGCTGGGAGGTGGCAGCACCAGGTGGGTCCCATCCCCAAGCCCCCAGCCCCACCCCTGCAGGCACTAAGTCCCTCTCTCTCCCTCCTGCAGCCCAACGGGAAGAGCAAGGATTGCATCTTCACAGAGATCGTGCTGGAGAACAACTACACGGCTTTCCAAAACGCCCGCTACGAGGGTTGGTACATGGCCTTCACCCGCAAAGGCCGCCCCCGCAAAGCCTCCCGCAGCCGCCAGAACCAGCGCGAAGCCCACTTCATCAAACGCCTCTACCGTGGGCAGCTGCCCTTCCCCAACAACGCCGAGCGGCAGAAGCAGTTCGAGTTCGTCGGCTCGTCCTCCCCGACGCGCCGCACGCGCCGCACCCGCACCCCTCGCCCGCGCACGTAACGCCCGGATTCGCCCCTCGCCGGGCCCCGACCTCCTCATCCTCCCAGCCTTCAGCCTCCCAGACTCTGCCCCCTCTCCCAGCACTGGTTTTTCCCCCCCCCTCCTCTACTTCTTTTCTCTAAAGATGCTCTATTTTCCCACTCCTCTTGGGCACCGCGGATGAGTTGGGGAGCGCAGGCTTCGGGCACGGCCGCTGTTGTCCATAGCCCAGCGCTGGGGTCGCATCATCCCCGGAGCATCCCGTGGTACCCACGTTCACCTTTGCCTGCTCCAAGCCCTCAGAGACTCATCCCGTGCCACCTCCGGCCACATCGCCATCCCTGCAGACCTCTGGGTGCCAGGGATGGATGGGATCAACCATGAGCCTGCGGGGTGGAGAGCCCGTCCCCCGTGCCTTTGGGATGCTGTGCCCATCCCCGTGAGGGGGCAGGCAGGTGATGGGGAGCACGGTCTGACGGTCTGTCCGTCTGTCTGTGTTGCTCCAGAGGGGAGGCAGGGGATGCCCGGGCATGCAGACACCAGGACCAGCACTTGTATTCCCGTAGCCGTGGGAACTCTGCGTTATTTATTGGAGGGGAAGGTCTGTGCCCTCTCCCGGTGGCACCGGGGCGCTGGCAGCACGGGGACAGGTGTGGGTGCCCACCAGGCTCCACTGGCCAAAGAGAAACCACCTTTAGGTGACTTTTATTGATTTTGTTGGTTGTTTGTGTGTTTTTATGAGCTCTGCTGTTTGCTTTACGAGTCAGGTTTTCTTAGGCCTAAACAGTAGAATTTGGAGTTGATTTGTGTAAAGGAGGAAACCTCGAGGCAAATAAAAGTGAGTGTCTAGACTGGTAGGGCCTGGGGGAGTTTTCATTCCTGGGCTTTGTGCCTGCTGGAATGGGGGGCACCTAGCTCCCCCTTGGCACAGGATGTCCCCACCTGCTGCTCGGGGAGAGATGCTGCACGGCAGGAGGAAGAAGGGGGCTGATGCAGGACACTCCCTGTGTCCACACCTCTGCTGGTGTTTGTGTCCTGGGGGTGCCTGCTGCTTCCTCGTGAACAGGGCATCAGCTTGGTGTGATGCCCAGAGTGGTACCCACTGTTCCCCCACAGGGCATCATCCTGGTGTGAAGCACAGAGTGGTACCCACTGTTACCCAACAGGGCATGACTTTGCTGTAGTGCCCAGAGTGGTACCAGCTGCTGCTCCACAGGGCATCACCTTGGTGCAGTGCCCAGAGTGGTACCTGCTGCTGCCCCATAGGGCATCACCTTGCTGTAGTGCCCAGAGTGGTACCTGCTGCTGCCCCACAGGGCATCACCTTGCTGTAGTGCCCAGTGTGGTACCCGCTGCTGCCCCACAGGGCATCATCCAGAGTGGTACCCGCTGCTCCCCCATCCCAGGGCCACCAGCTCGCCCTCTCCACGGTGACCACCAGCCCCCACCTCGCTGCCCCCAGCCCGTGCCATCCCACCTCCCCGTAATTGCTTTCCCCTGGGACAATGCCCTGGGAGGTGGCAGCCTGACTGCGGGGAGGATGTAATCCCCTACCCGGGGCTCCCCCAGCCCCTACAAAGCCAACAGAATGTGGGAAGGGGGGCACTGCTGGGCGAGGGGGGACTGGGGGGGCGGCGGGGAGAAAATTATAACAGTTTGAGTTAAATGAAGCTTTAAAGCAGAAGAGAAATGCAACACCCAGCAATTACAGCTGAACAATGAGGCCGGCGCTGCCTGCCCAGGTGTGGCAGGCGGGAATTAGCGGAGCAGCCGGGGTAATTTCCCCCCCCCCCCCTTTTTTCCATTTCCTTCGCCCCCACAACCCCAACTCCTTGTTTCCGTAGGAATTTGAGCCATTCTTGAAAGGAGAGGGCTTTGAGAAAGGAGCCGACTGGGTCCAGACCCTCCCTACCCCAATTTAGCCAAAGCTTCAAAGGTGGAGGAGTTCCCTTTGTGTAAACTCCACTTTAATTTTTTCCCCTGTCCCTTTCCCCCTCCCCTCCCTCTTCTCTTCTCCTTCCCAAGCCCTTCCTCTCTTTTCTTTCAGGGTTTTCCCCTTCCTCCCCTCTCTTTCTTCTCGACCTCCCGGGATAGAAAGGGCTCGGAAGGGTGAGTCCTTTTTAATTATGGCTGGGGAAGGGAAAAGAGAAAAAAAACCCACACCCCACCAACCCCTCACGCTGCTTCTTTCTTGTTTTTTGAGGTGAGACCCGGGGCGGGGAGCGGAGGTGGGGACAGGAATGTCATCTGTGCAGAAAGTGCACTGGAGGGTGTCTCGCCCCCGCTGCAGCGTGGCCAGCCTTTCCCAAGGCTTCGCTCTTCCATGGCCTTGGGATGCTTGGGGGGGGCTGGGGATGATGGTCAGTGGGCTGTGGATGCTCAGGGGCCTTGGGATGATGCTCAGGGGGGATGGAGATGCTCAGGAGCCTTGTGATGCTGAGGGACCTTGGGATGATGCTCAGGGGGGCTGGGGATGCTCAGGAGCTCTGGGATGCTGAGAGACCTTGGGGTGATGTTTAGGGGAGCTGGAGATGCTCAGGAGCTTTGGGATGCTGAGGGACCTTGAGGTGCTGCTCGGGGGGGTTGGGGATCATTTGAGGTCGTTGTTATTTGGGGGCTGAAGGTGCTCAGGAGCCTTGGAATGCTGAGGGACCTTGGGGTGATGCTCAGGAGGGCTGGGGATGATTGAGGTCCTTGGGGTGATGCTCAGGGGGGATGGAGATGCTCAGGAGCCTTGGAATGCTGAGGGACCTTGGGATGATGCTCAGGGGGGCTGAAGATGCTCAGGAACCTTGGGATGCTGAGGGACCTTGGGATGATGTTCAGGGGGGCTGAAGATGCTCATGAGCCTTGGGATGCTGAGGGACCTTGGGATGATGCTCAGGGGGGCTGGGGATGTTCAGGAGCTTTGGGATGATGCTTGGGGGGGGCTCAAGATGCTGAGGGGCTGCACAACCAGCAAGGGCAGCTCTCTAGAGGTGTGACCCTCCCTGCACAGGGGATGGGGTGCCAGGTCCCCACCCCCCTGCCAGCTCCAGCCTCATGGTCCTCATGTCCGCTGGGATACGGGTCATGTCCAGGCCAGTTCTCGCAGGGCTGCTGTCACAGGGCTCCTCTGGACCGATGTCCCCTGCAAACCCATCAGCCCTGGTTGTGGTGGTGGGGTCAGTTCTGAGTCAGGCAGCTGCCCGTGGGAAGGCTCCTTGCCCCTGCTCCATGGGGCAGTGAGGCTCAAGGATGCTCTTACACATCCTGCATCACTCAGTGAGGACCAAGGATGCTCCTGCACACCCTCCATTCCTTTCTGAGGATGAAGGATGCTCTTGCACATCCCGCATCACCCGGTGAGGTCCAAGGGTGCTCTTGCACATCCTCCGTTGCTCAGTGAGGCTGAAGGAGGCTCCTGCACATCCTCCACCGTGGTTGCGGCGGAGGCGGTCGCTGTAGCAACGTGCCGTGCGGCGCAGGGGAGGGGATGCTGAGCGCAGGCATGGCTCCCGGCGGACAGGCAGCCCTGTCAGCAGCGGGCCATGGGCTCCCTTGAAGGTAGGGCCTTGCCACCCTTTTCCCCCCAACCCCCCAGCAGCCCCCTTGGCAGAGGACCAGCAGCCACCTGGCTTGGGAATGGCTTTGAAGGGCATCACCGGGGTGAAGGGTGAACCTGGGGGGCTGGCAGGCACATGGGGGTCTCGGCGAGCATGACCAGGTGTGGTGGGAGCAGATAAGGATGCAAAAACTGGTGTGTGGTGCCCAGCTGTGCAGGATACGCACGTTTGCAAACTCCTCCCTCCCTCCAGGTGCTGGGCAGGCGGCACGAAGGGGCTGAGCCCACGGCGGGCGCAGGCGGCCGCTTCAGATGCCCGAGCAGCAGCCCCGGGCGCAGGTGGCGGCCGCCGAGCAGCCGCTGCGGGTGTCTTCATGCTTCAGAAACTGGGTTAGCGCGGGGGAGGCAGCCGCAGCCTCGATTATTCATGGGCACAGCCTCAGGGGGGGCGGCTGGTGGGGCTGGCGAAGCCCCTCCAGCACTGGGGCACGAGGGCATCTTGGGGCCAAGACCGTGATGCTCTTGGTCCAGCGAGCCATGCTGGCCTGGGTACCAAAGGGCACGGGGTGTGCATCTACCTGGGCATGCATCCTTGGGCATCTTTGTACGTCCCCATGGAAATGCATCCCTGGGCATGCATCCCCCTGCAAATTCATCCCTGGGCATGCATCCCCCTGCTTGTGCATCCAAGGGGTGCAGCAACCCTCGCTGGAGCCAGAAGGGAAACTGAGGCAGCGAACAGCATGGAGCGCAACACCGGGGAGAGGACCCAGAAACAGAGCTGCTGTCGCCAGGCAGCTCTCTCCCACACAGCACTGGGAATAGATGCCAGCTCCCAGCGCTGCCACGCCGACGCAGCCCTGCCACCCCCGGGGAGGGGATCTGGCTGTGGCATCGCTCCTGTGCCAGGGGCTTGGGATCTTGGCCAAGTCCGGGTGCCCCTTGGCTCCAGGGGAGACAGGGGTGGCTGTAGCCTCTCTGCCCTGTCCCAACTCAGTCCTGGATTCCTGGCCAGCCCCAGGGGCTCTGGATGTGGGGTGCAGCAGCTCGCCCCACTACCCAGCTCCAGACCCGCCCCTGGCAGCACCCCGGGGCAGCACAGCATTTGCAGAGCATTTAGCAGATGCTCAGCATCTTCCAGGTCCTCCCTGGGCTCTCTTGGTCCTGGAGATGGAAATTCCTGCTTCATTTCCCCACCCAGGGCATCGAGGAGTGGCTGCTGCCCTTGGAGCACCCTCAGACCCAGGCTGGGGAGGGGTGCCAAGTTGCACTGGGAGTGCCACCCTCACCCACCACCCACCGTGCTGTAACCCAACCCATGCTCTGTGGGGTGCTCAGTCCCCCCCTTCCTCATCGCTGCAGTGTTTGAGGATGCAGGGTAGGGGATGCTACACCCCATTTGCAGTGAGTTCTGCAGGACGGGGGTGCTGGGGACCCCCCCAGCACCAACTGAGCCGTTTGCAGCAGCCGAGCAGGATGGGTTTGTTTATATTTTCGTCCCTCTTTGTGCCGGGGAAAGCGGGCGCGAGCAGCGGCGGGAGCGAATACTGCTTCGTCATGATGCCGGCTAATTCTCCTCTTGTCGGGAAAGGGACTGAGCCAGCAGTAGAGGTGGCGAGAGGCGAGTGGTACCCACGCAACCAACCCCGCCAACCAACCCACTCAACCCACCCAACTCAAGCAACCAACCCACCCAACTCAACCAACCAACCCACCCAACCCACCCAACCACCCACGCACGCCCTCGCCACCACCCAGCACGGGTTATCGGGCGGCGTGTGGGCACAGCCCATGGTGCTGGGGCTGGGAGATAGGCTCGCACGCCCGACACGCTCTCGGATGCGCCGCAGCGCGGTGGCTTGGCCGCAACCGGCCCAGCAGCCCCTCGGCTCAGTTGGTAGCCAAGCGAGCAGAGGAGGCCAAAAGTGTCCCCCTTCCAGCTCGCCGCGTGGCTGGATGCGTGCGGCATCCCCATCCTTAGGTAAGTGGCCATGGGGCTCCATGGGGGACAGGGGAGGTGGCCATGGGTGGGGGACACGCAGCCATGGGGGGGTCCAAGGGGGACGGTTCTTCAGTGTCGCCATCCATCGTCTTTTGCTTTCCCATCGCGTTTTTGCTTTCTTGCTTTGCTTTTCCATCGCCTTCCGGTGCCGCTGCTCCCCCTCCCCTGCCTCAGCGTAGCCCTCGCTCCCAGGGGGGTGGGCACAGCCCCACATCTTGTCCCCCTTCTTCTCCAGGGCTGCATCCATGCCCGCGCCTGGCACTCTCCTTGCTGGGGGGATGTGGGGTTGGCAAGGGCGGTGACCATCTACCCCTCCCCGAGCTCCCACCCATGTCCCCTCCCAGCAGCCCAGTGCTCCCAGCACCCCAACCCCCAGACACCCCCCCACCCCCACCCCCCCCCCCCCCGATGATGTCTGGTGGAGAAGGGACCTCCCCTGTCCCCCCCCTTCCCTGGGGACATTGCCAGCCCAGCCATTCCCACCCCACTTGTGGAGTGAGTTTGTGGGGTCTCGGTGTTGCTGCTGGAGGGGGCACTGCCATCCCACCCCCCCCACCCCCCCCCCAGGCAAAGACTGTGATGGGGTTTGGTGCTCCGTGTGTGCAATGTGGTGGGGACGTGGGATTTTGCCCCCCCCCGCTCCCGGCCACATCCAGCCCCACTGCCCAAACTCCCGTTGCCCCACTGCCAGGGCACCTGCTGATGGGGGCAAAACTGGGGGGCAAAGCCTGGCTCCCCATGTCTTGGCCATGGATGGAGCGATCTCCTGGGGGGGGGGTGGGGGGTGTCAGCTCCCAACCGTGGGCGTGCGAGTCTGGTGGTCAAGCAGGGCTAAGTCCAGCCTCTCCTGGGAGGACCTAGGCCACCAGCTGCCACCTTGGACCCCCCAACCACATCCCAGTGCCCCGTGTCCTGCCAGGTGGGTTTCTCGCTGTGGTGGCCCCATGCGTGGCATCGGGGTACCCAGGGACCCCCCCACCCCCCCGAGGTTCTTGATGCGGAGCATTCCCACGGTGCTGTGCTTGGGGCTGGCAGAGTTGGGGGCTCCTTGGGGACAGGGTGACATCCCCAGCCCCACGCTGGGGAGCCCCGGAGGGATGTGGGTTCCACACGGACCCCCAGTAGGTCCCTCCCGGCCCCTCTGCGTGTGGGATGAGCAGGCTAATCCCGTTTTAATCCCGGATTACGTGCCACGTGAGCCGCTGTTCAAAGCGGGCTGCGGCGTGGCCATCGTCACGGGGGGGGGGGGTGGTGGGAATGGACCCTCACACCCAGGAGGTTCAGGGCGAGCACCAGGCATCCCCGCTCTAAATTTACTGGGGGACTCGGAGGATCCTGGCGGGGCTGGGGGCCAGGAGAGCAGCAGGACTGCCCCAAATTCCTCAGATGGGAGGAATTCAACAACCAGAGGAGGTGGAAACCCCTCTTTTATCTCTGGATGAAGCGGCTGGGTTGCTGCTATCCATCCCCAGCCGGGGAAACTGAGGCATGGAGCCTCCAAAGGGCAGGGTGCACTTTCTAGCCCGGGCATGGAAAATCCCCAGGGGCCATGGATGGATCCCCACATCCAGCAGGTTCAGGGTGAGCACCAGGCATCCCCGCTCTGAATTTATTTGGGGGGGCTCAGAGCCTTCTGGCAGGGCTGGGGGGCCAGGAGAGCGGCAGGATCAGCCCAAATTCCTCAGCCAGAGGAGGTGGAAAAGCCCCCTTGGTCTCTGGATGGAGCAGCAGGATTGCTGCTATCCATCCCCCCAGCTGGGGAAACTGAGGCACGGAGCCTCCAAAGGGCAGAGCTGGGCAGGGTGCACTTTCTGCCCCAGGCATGGAAAAAATTCCCAGGGCCAGGCGCTGGCAGCTGGTGGCTTTTGAGGCCACCGAGGTGTCCCTGGCGCCGAGCAGGGTGCAGTGGCACGGAAGCGATGGGCTGTCAATAGCCAAACGCTCGCTCCCCTCTGCCAGGCGATGCCCGGGCAGGGAGGGAAAGGACGAGAAACAGGACCAAGGAGGAACCGGACACCGGAGAGACGCGGGTTGGGCACCCCACGTGCTCCGTGCCAGCTCGAGTTGCCGGTGGGGCCCTCGCGTGCGGCCGTGCCTCGGTTTCCCCCAGCGAGGCGAGGAGGATGCTGGGCGCTTCTCTCATGATGGGTTTGTTTGGGGGCTGGAAGAGGAGGGCAGGGCAGGCTGGGAAGCACTGGATGATGTTCCCACGGCTGGCGGGAACCGTCTGTTCGGGGAACTTGTGACCCCACTGCGTGTGTCGCCCCCCTGCTGCTGGCAGGGAGCCGGGGCAGCTGCGGGAGCACCGGGATGCCCAGCCCCGTAAAAAGGGCAAGTGAGGAGGAGGAGGAGGAAATAGGAGGAAGGCTGGGGGGGGGTCCCTGCTTGCACAACCCCTTTGCTTGGGGGGTGGAGGGGTGGGGGGGTGTGGTGCAGCCTGGCCCCTGGCCCGAGCGCTGATGGCTTTGGCGGCTGCGAAAAGTCAAATCCGGATTTCCTCGGGGTGGGGAGGAGGGAACTGGCCTCTTCCCGCTGCAGCGACAGCTTCTCCGTGGCTTTCCCCCCGAGATGTGATTCATAGGGGGGGCCAGCATCCCTGTGCCCCCACCGGTACGTGATCCATCCATCCCTCCATCCATCCCTCCATCACTTCTCCCCTTCCCACGCATCCTTCCCCAGCATCTTTCTCTCCCCGCTCCGTGGGTCCCCGCAGCATCACCCCAGCAGGGGAGGGGGGGACACGCATTCCCCCCCAACCTTCACCCCACTTCCCATCACTCTCCTAGCCAGGAAAATCCCAAACACGTGCCGAGCCACCCTTATCTCCGCGAGCAAAGCGAGCGCGCGGGGAACCTGCCAGCCAGGGCTGCTGGGGAGATTGGAGGTTGCCATGGGGAGAGCGGCTGCCATCGGGGCGGTGGCTCCCTGCGAGCAAAAGATAAGGGATCCTCACGTCCCTCAGCTTGGGGGGAACCATTCCCGAGCTGGTTGTGGAGCTCCAGCACCTCCCACCATCATGCTCCATCATGGCATCTCTCCACAGCCCTGGCTCGGGTTTGTTTTCCTTCCCCGCCAGCATCCGCATCCACTCATCCCCGCACCCACCCTCCCGCCGGCCTCTGCTCGCTGCCTCCTGCTCTTTGCTACCTCATCCATCTGCCACCACCGTGTCCCCACTGCCTGTCCCCAACCCTCCGGTGTCCCCAACGCCGTGAGGCTGCCTTGGCTCTGCTGTTGGAAAGTGTGAGCTCATGGGCGTGCGGGGCGGACAATGCCGCCTTGTACCGCGTTCCGTGCTGGCCCAGGGGGGTCCATCCTGCTCCCATCGGGTCCTGCAGAGCCCTGGGAGGAGCTGGGGATGTGTGTGAGCGGGTCAGGGTGCTGAGGAGAAGCTGGGGGACCTGGAGGGATTCAGCCTGAGGCTGAGGGGAGACCTCATGGCTCTCTGCAGCTCCTGAAAGGAGGGGGTGGTGAGGTGGGTGCTGGGCTCTGCTCCCAGGTAACAAGGGATGGGATGAAATGGCCTCAGGTTGCACCAGGGGAGGGTTAGATTGGATATTGGGAAATATTTCTTCACTGAGAGAGTGGTGAAGCCTTGGACCAGGCTGCCCAGGGCAGTGGGGGAGTCTCCATCCCTGGAGGGGCTCGAAGCACGTGTAGAGGTGGCACTTGGGGACAGGGTTTAGTGGGTGTGTCGGGGTTGTGTTGGTGGTTGGACTGGGTGGTCTCAGAAGCCTTTTCCAAGGTTAACAATTCGATGGTTCTATGAAGCGGGGGGGAGTTCATGGCTAGGTGATCTCAAAAGTGGGACGAGGCTCAAACCCAGAGGTGCTGGCAGAGCCTCCTCATCCTGGTTTGACCCTCAGAGCTGCGGGTGGGACCTTGCCGGGAGCTGGAGGATGCTCTGGGCTTTGTTGGATCTGATCCTTCTCCATCCCTGCATCCCACAAGGATGGGCTCCACACCCACACTGGGAACCGTGGGGCGATGGGCCAGCAGGACTGGGGTTCCCCAGAGGTGGTGGCATCTCCCCAGCCCCGCGCGCAGGCTGCTGGGGGTGCCACTCAGTGCTGGAGGTCTCCGCGCCGCTGTCGTCGCTTGGATTGCGCGCGGTTTTCCCGACGCCCTCGCTGCTGAAAGGAGAAGTTTGGAGGAGAATGGGGAATTTTCCCCTTTGTGTGGGGCATTGTGGCTTCGAAGCACAGGGAGGGCTCGGGGCGGGGGGCTGAGCACAGCACACCCGTCCTGCTCCCGCTGGAGCCTTCTCGAGGCCGCTGGCTGCTGGGGGACAAAGGGCTTCATTACCTCTGCTCCGCTTGCCAGCGCTCGTCAGCAGCCGCCAGCGCGGGCAGGAGCAGCAGGGCTGGGCACTGCGGGCACCGGGACGGGGAGAGGTGACACTGTTGTCACCCCGAAAGGCGTCATCACCTCTCTCATCTCTGTTACAGAGGTAGCACCCAGCTCCCAGTCTGGCAGTAGCACCCACAGGGATGTGGAGCCACAGAGGTGAGTGGGGGGTCCGGCGTGTCCCAGCACCCCTCCCTTGCTCTGGGGTACACCTGGAGCTATTTGGCCACCCTGGGGACAATGACATGCCCTGGCGAGCCCGTCCTGCTGCCAGCAGGTGAATATTTGATAGTGGGGTTGGGCTGGCTTCATGGTCAAGTGCAAGGGGGGGCTGCTGGGCTCCTCGGGGTGCTTCCCGCCCAACCTGGAGGTGCCACGAAACTCCTGCTCTCCCCACGCAGGACCCTGTGACTGACACAGCCCCTCCAGCCCACAGCTGAATGGAAAGACTGCAGAAGGTAAGGGGGGGGCTGGGGGGTCGTAGGAAGGGTGGTGGGGTGGGCAGGGTGCTGGGGGCCATGAGAAGGATGCTGGGGTGCTTGGGGTGGTGGGGTGGGCAGGGTGCTGGAGGCAGTGGGCAGGGTGCTGGAGTAGGAAGGATGCTGGGATGAGGAGGGTGCTCAGGGTGCTGGGGGCCATGGGAAGGATGCTGGGGTGCTCAGGGTGCTGGGGGACCATTTACGGGGTGCTGGGGTGGGCAAGGTGCTGGGAGCAGTGGGCAGGGTACTGGGGTGGGCAGGGTGCTGGGGGTCGTTTGCAGGGTGCTGGGGAGGAGGGCAGGATGCTGGGGGCTGTTGGCAGGGTGCTGGGGTGGCGAGGATGCTGTGCTGGGCAAGATGGTGAGGGCAAGGGGCAAGGGTGCTGGGGGCATGGGGTAAGGATGCTGGGAGCAGTGGGCAGGATGCTGGGGGCATGCAGGTAGGGGACTTGGGGTGGGAAGGGTGCCGGGGGCATGTGGGCAAGGGTGCTGGGGGCCATGGGGAGAATGCTGGGAGCAGTGGGCAGGATGCTGGGCACATGCAGGCAGGGAAGACACAGAGGGGCTGGTGGCCAAGGGCAGGGGCTGGTGGCCAAGGGCGTGGGCAGAGCCGCCCTAGGATGCAGCTAGCAGGGCCCTGCCTTCCTCCCCCTCCTCCCAGCCCAGCCTGGCAGCTCCATCTAGTGGCAACGTGTCCTGGCCAAGCCACTGTCACCTCCCGGGTGTCCCCTGCCCTGACCCCACCACACTGGAGCCATGGAGACCCCAGCGCCCATCCAGAAATTCCCAATCCCTAAAGACGTTTTGCTCCAGTGCCTGAGGTCCATGGGGCACTGGGGTGGCCCTGGACCCACCCTGCCATGCCCTGAGGTCCTGACCATGACCTTGAGCCCTTCCCTGGGCTGTCTGTGCCAAAAATGAGGTTTGCTAAGATTTCCCCTTTCCCTTCCAGCAACCACTGACCTCCCCTGGGAGCGTCTGCTCCTCCCGCGGGTCCAGCGTCCCGGGATCACCTTCCAGCATCGTGGTAAGAGGCTGCTTGCACCTCCCCACCACATCCCTCAGCGCAGGGAAGGACGTGGAGCTGTTGGAACAGGTTCAGAGGAGGCCACGGAGATGATCCAAGGGCTGGAGAACCTGAGAGGGTTGGGGTTGTTCAGCCTGGAGAGGAGAAGGCTCTGGGGAGACCTTAGAGCAGCTCCCAGGGCTGAAAGGGGCTGCAGGAAAGCTGGGGAGGGGCTCTGGATCAGGGAGTGCAGGGATGGGATGAGGGGAAGGGTTTTGAGCTGAAAGAGGGGAGATTGAGGTGAGATCTTGGGGAGAAATGCTTTGCTGTGAGGGTGGGGAGGCCCTGGCCCAGGGTGCCCAGAGCAGTGGTGGCTGCCCCATCCCTGGAGGTGTTCCAGGCCAGGTTGGATGGGGCTTGGAGCCCCCTGATCCAGTGGGAGGTGTCCCTGCCCATGGCAGGGGTGGGAACTGGATGGGCTTGGAGATCCTTTCCAACCCAAGCCATTCCATCATTCCATGACACATCCTATGATCCCACCACTGGGGTCGGGATGTGCCTCTCCAACCCCTCCCCATCGTTGGTGAGAGATGCCAGCCCTCCCTGCTCCACAACATTCCCTTTTTACACCAAAACCCCGTCCCCAAAGATCCTTTGATGCTTTTCCTTCCAGGCCAAAATGGACAACGAGGTTCTGGGCTACAAGGACTTGGCCGCCATCCCCAAGGACAAAGCGATCCTGGACATCGAGCGCCCCGACTTGATGATCTACGAACCCCATTTCACCTACTCGCTCATGGAGCACGTGGAGCTGCCCCGGAGCCGAGAGGTGAGGGTGCACCGGGACCACCTGTGTCCCGTTTTTGTTTTAACGGAACCCCCCTCTCAGATGTGGGGCTGCTGGAATAAATCCCTTCTCGCCTTCTGCAGCGCTCCCTGTCTCCCAAATCCATCTCTCCTCCTCCGTCTCCGGAGGTGAGTACTGACAGCGCTTACTCCAGCTATGGGGTGCTCCAAGGAGAAGGGGGCAACGCCGGATTGCCCGGATCGCGCTTGCCCACAGGTTATCCGGGAGTGGCTGGAGAACAGGAGCCCTGGAAACCCTTCCCAACCCACGTCTCGCCAGGGTGGCAGCTCATCCCGCAGCAGCGTGCAGCACTTCCACCGACCCGGTACGTTCTCCAACACCATCATCCCCCCCCCCCAGAACTTTGACCCCCACAGCACCACCTGACCCTTTCCCCCAGGAAATCCAGGGAAAACATCTCTCCAGAGCCAGGAGAACCCTATTTTCAACCCCAAACCCACCTTCTCCTTGCAGAGACCGACACGACAGAGCTCAACATATACAAGAAGCCTCCAATCTACAGGCAGAAAGGTGAGATGGGGACTCTGTCCCATGGGATGGGGCACCCCAGGGCGCTGCCTCACCACTCCTCTGTGCCCCACAGATCACCATCATGGTGCCCACCACGGGAAGCATCTCATAGAGGACTTGATCATCGAATCCTCCAAGTTCCCCGCGGCGCAGCCCCCAGACCCCAACCAACCGGCCAAGATCGAGACTGACTACTGGCCGTGCCCCCCATCCCTGGCCGTCGTGGGTAGGTGGGGGTGGGCTGCACCAGAGGGGTTGTCCCACCCAGAGAACTCATGGGGATGGCTGTAACGTCCCCTCTTCTCCCCCAGAGACGGAGTGGAGGAAGCGCATGGCCTCCAAGAGAGGGGAGGAGGAGGAGGAGGACCTCACAGAGGAGATGAAGAACCTACGGGAGCTCCAGAGGCAGGAGCTGAGCAAGGTGAGGAGCAGAATGAGTGGGTGGGCGCCCTGTGAGGAGCTGGAGAGGTGCTGGCACTGACCCCCACCCCGTGCATCTCCCCTCGGTCCCCAGGTCACCTCCAACCTCGGGAAGCTCATCCTGAAGGAGGAGATGGAGAAATCTCTCCCCATCCGGAGAAAAACCCGCTCGCTGCCAGACCGGACACCCTTCCACACGTGTACGTGGGATGTTCTTCCTGCATGTCATCCCATCCCATCCCTTCCCCACCAGCTGGGTCCACCTCCTGCATCCCTGCCAGGTCCTCTGATCACCTCTTGCTCTCTTGTAGCTCTGCACATGGGAAGCTACAAGAGCTCCTCGCTGCCCGCCTCTGGCAGGAGCACCCTCACCCAGGTAAGTGTGTGGGCAGCTGCCTCCAGGTGACCTCGGTTGGGGTCTGGGGGTGGCACCACTGTCATGCTGCCCCCTGTCCCCCCTCTCCCCTTGCAGCTGCAATCGGCAGAGTTCAGCTCGGCGGGCAGCGAGAAGAGCAGTCCCGGTGAGCATCAACCTGTGGGATGGGGGATGCGGGGATGTCCCCAGAGATGAGGGGATGTCCCCAGGGATGGGGGATGCAGGGATGTCCCCGGGGATGCAGGGATTTCCCCGGGGATGCAGGGATTTCCCCAGGGATGCAGGGGTGTCCCCAGGGATGGGGGATGCAGGGATGTCCTGGGGGATGCAGGGATGTCCCCAGGGATGGGGGATGCAGGGATGTCCTGGGGGATACAGGGATGTCCCCAGGGATGGGGGATTCAGAGGGGCACCTGGGGATGCGTGGGTGTCCTAGGGCATATGGGGATGTCCCCAAGGATGGGGGTTGCAGGGGGATTCTGGGGAATATGAGGATGCCCCAGGGATGTGGGGGATGCAGGGGGGGTCCTGGAGATGCAGATGTGTCCTGGAGGATGTAGGGATGTCCCCAGGGATTGGAGATGCGGAGGGGGTCCAAGGGGATGCAGGGGTGTCCTGGGGGTTGTCCTCAGGGATGTCCCCAGGGATGGGGATGCTGGGACAAGCCTGAGCTCAGCAGAGGATGGGAAACCTCTCTTGGAGCTCATCATCACCTGGGAGAGGATGGGGGGGATACAGCGGGGGGTCCCTGGGGCTGAGCCTGACTCCTCTCTGTTTCCCAGGCCTGCAGGTAAGCCCTCATCCGGCTGCCAGCGTGGAGATCCAGCAAGAGGGTGACGTATGCTGGGGTGGAGGGGGCGGGCACTGGGGCCACCACCCCTCTGATGGAGCCTGGAGGGGAGAGGGGACAGCTGGGAGGGACAGCGTGCAGGTCCCTGGGCTGCAGCCCATCACGTTGGCTTTGGGTTGGGTAGAAGGAGGCAGCTTTTTGGGGAGGTGGGTGTTGTGGCTAACACAAGGCTTTGCCCCCCACCCTCCCAGAACGGCCAGCGCGGGCGCATGGACAGAGGCAACTCCCTGCCCAGTATGCTGGAGCAGAAAGTGAGTGGGGCTCGGGGGGCTTGGGAGGGATTTAGGGGTTCCACAGAGTGGGTCTTGGAGGTCCCACAAAGAAGGTCTTGAGGGTCCCACAGGGAGGGTCTTGGAGGTCCCACAAGGAAAGTCTTGAGGGTCCCACAGGGAGGGTCTTGGAGGTCCCACAAGGAAGGTCTTGAGGGTCCCACAGGGAGGGTCTTGGAGGTCCCACAAGGAAGGTCTTGAGGGTCCCACAGGGAGGGTCTTGGAGGTCCCACAGGGAGGGTCTTGGAGGTCCCACAAGGAAGGTCTTGAGGGTCCCACAGGGAGGGTCTTGGGGATCCCACAGGGAGGGTCTTACAGCCTCCCCCCTTGCAGATCTACCCCTATGAAATGCTGATGGTGACGAACCGAGGCCGCGTGAAGCTGCCGCCCGGCGTGGACAGGACCAGGCTGGAGGTAAGGACCGAGCTGGGGGGTTTGGGAGGTGCAAACAGGGGGGAACGTGGCACCCCATCACCCTCCTGTCCCACCTGCCCCCTGCAGCGGCACCTCTCCCCCGAGGATTTCCTGCGGGTCTTCGAGATGCCCCCCGAGGAGTTCAGCAAGCTGGCCCTCTGGAAGCGCAACGAGCTGAAGAAGAAAGCCTTCCTCTTCTGAGCCCCCAGCTCAGTCCGTGTCGCGCCGTGTAACCGCTTTAGGGCTCTCAGCCGGTTTTTACCAGGATCCCCCCCTTCCCCTCTCCCCCAGCACCCCCCAACCCAGTGGGAAAAGGTCTTGGGAGGCTCCAACCTGCCCAGGGTGGTGGGGCTGGGGGCAAGAACCTGCCCTGGAGCAGGCACGGTTCAGCCAGGATGGGGGGGGTGGTGGTGTCTCTGGGCTTTGTGCCCCCCCCCCCCCCCTCCCCTTTCCCACCCCGGGCACGCTGGCAGGGGCAGTGCCCGGTTCTGCTTTTGGTGGCTTCCCTCATCCCTGGGGGTTGGCTGCCTCCAAACCCCACACCCAGGGTGCCCCTCTGCCCCCCACACCTTCACCCCGAGACTTGGGAAGAGGCGACTCACTGCCAGACCGATGTTCTCCCAGCAAAGCCAGGCCAGCACCCCACCCTGTCCCCCTCCAGACCCGCTTTTAACATCCCCTCTGGTCCCTCCTGTGCCAGTTGCTGCAGTGAGGACCACAAGGACACAAACACTGCCAAAACCTGCCTGGCACCGGGCTGGCGGAGGGAAGGGGGGGATGCTGGCAGGGTGGAGCATCCGGGGATGGGGCAGGGGTGGGATGCTGGCAAGGTGGAGCATCCTGGGATGGGGCAGGGGTGACAGAGCAGGAGTCCTGGTGGGATGCTGGCAAGGTGGAGCATCCTGGGATGGGGCAGGGGTGGCAGAGTGAGGGTCCTGGTGGGATGTTGGCAGGGTGGAGCATCCTGAGATGGGGCAGGGATGGGATGCAGGCAAGGTGGAGCATCCTGGGGTGGGGCAGGAGTGGCAGAGCAGGGGTCCTGGTGGGACCCTGCTGTGGGGCGATGCACTGGGGGATGCACTGGGGGATGCACTGAGGCGATGCAGGTGGGTAGAAAGAATCAGAGCACAGCTCGATGGGCACCACGGCCACTGGGGTCCGGGCAGCACTGCCTGGCACCCCGCGGCCGTGCAGGCAGGGCTCGGCACCGGGCAGCACCTTCCCTTCTCACACCGCTCCCATCCCTCTTACGGGCACACATTTTGGGCAGGACCCCTCTGCCCCTGCACCCCCGCCCTCCCCCTCGTCCCCACACGCTCCGGGTTTTTGTTTCCAGCCACTTTCCAGCCGCTAAACCTTGTCGGGATGTAAAGAATGTAATTTATCGGGAAATCACTGGCCCATACTTGCCTTTCACTGCTACTCTACGAACGACATATCTATAAATATATATATAAATATGGGTTGTTTTCTGACTGGACGACAATGATTCACTTTCTCTGTTTTGTTAGAGTTAATATTTTATTTGCTGGTGTCGGAGAATCCGCGTGAGAGTGGTTTTTTTGCTTACAATTAAAGGTGAAATGGCTTTATCCAGCCCTGACTCCGCTGCTTTGCTTTTCCCTGCTCGGCTCCAGATGGCGATGATGCTCCAAGAAGGATGCTGAGCCCTTCCCCTCCTTCCCCTCCTCCTTCCCACCCCGGGCTGGGCTGTTTTGGGGACCCGCAGGGCGTGTGCGAGGCGAATCGAGCTGGGATAACGCTGTCCCGGTCCCCAGCCCGGTCTTGGTCCCCAGCCTGGTCCCCAACCCGGTCCCCAAGCCCAGCCTGGTCCCACCACGATGTGAGAGTTCCAGCATCATGGCCCGGCAGAGAGGTACTGGGAGGGGTGGAAAAGGGGGGGGCAAAGCTTGTGGAAGGGTGGGGGGGAGACTGAAAAGGGGTGAAAAAAGAGAGGGCAGAGGCTGCGAGTGATGCTGCGGGGTGGGAGCGGAGCATGGGGTGCCCGTGGGGTGCGAGGAGGGGGTGGGAGAGTGGAAAAGTAGGGGGGGTGGGAGGGAAAGGGGGAGCAAAAGGGGTGGGGGGGGAGGGAGAAAAAGTGGAGGAGAAAGGGGAGAAAAAGAGGTGTGGAAAGGAAAGGGGAGCAAAAGGGGAGGGAGGGAAAGGGGGAACATGGAAAAGGGGTGTGGGAGGGAAAAGGGGTGCAAAAGCGGTTTGGGGGTGAAAAGGGAAGCAAAAGGAGTGTGGGGACAGAAAGGGGAGTAAAAGGAGTGTGGGATGGGGGAAGGGAATAAAAAGGGGAGTTAGGGGGGGAAAGGGGAGCGTGGAAAAGCAGTGTGTGGGTTATTGGGAAAGTTTGGGGGGCTGAGGGATGGGTGCTGGGAAGGGAAGGGGTGCAAGGGACAAGGTGTGGGTGTCAGGGTTGGGGGTGTCCGAGCACGTGGATGGGGGTGTCTGGGTGCCCTGGAACATCTTGGGGTGCCGGTGCAGGGTGTGGGACGCTGCAGCTTCTGCCAGCACCCTCTCTGGGGCAATGTGGGGGTGCAGCAGCCGCGGGGGGAGCGCCTCCACCCTCGAGCGGTGGCCCAGAGCCTCCCCGCAGCGATGGGTCACGCTGCGGCCAGGAGCAGCTCCAGCCTCCTCCTCTGAGTCATCTCATGCTGGGCGAGAGCCACCCCGAGTGCTGGAGGGGGGCCCTGGGGTGCCCCCCCTGCACCCTACGGGGGAGCAGGGCAGGGTCTGGACACCCTTTAATTCTCATAGCATGGAGAAAACCACACATGGATGCAAGGCAGAGGTGCCAACCTCGAATCCCCTGGGTGCTGGCATCACCCAGGCATCATCATCTCCCATGGCATCCCTTGGGCATCCATCTCCTTCCTCCGAGGATGAGGATGTCACGGGGCTGGACCACATCCCATGGGAGCAGGGCACTTTGCTGGGACACGGTTGTGTATTTGGGGGGTGTTTTCCTCCCATCCTGCAGACCCAGGCAGCTGTTTTCCATCCCTTTCCCTTGGCCCCAGCAGCTGGCATGGGCTCATGGGTGAGGACAACCCCTGCTCGCTCCTCACCGGGCTGTGGGCACGGTCAAGCATCGCTCTCCTGCCCCACTGAGGGCATCGAGGCCATCTGGGGTGGGGGTGGGGAGTGGGGGGTGAGTGCAAGGGGGAGGATGCAGGGGGGGCTGGAGGGGTGAGTGGACCGAGATGTCATTCTTGAGGAATTTGGCCTGGGAGGAGGAGAAAGGGAGGGAGAGGAAGAGCCAAGCACACCAGGCACGCGGGGGACACACACACACACACAGACCCTGTCCTGTCCTCCCCCCCAACCTCGTCTTTCTCTGCTTGCAGGTCCCTGTGGTGCAACCCCAAGCCCAGCTCCCCCACCAGACCCCAGGGAGCTGGTCCCCCCCCCCTTCTTTTCCCCAGTTTCCAGGGAGACCCAGATGTTTGGGCGCAGCTCCGGCGTTGCTCAGCCTCGCTGCCCTGCCAGATGTTTCCTCTCCCCTCCAGGCAGGGGTGTGTGCTCCCCAGCTGGGGACACCCCAGAGGGGGACGGTGCTGCTTGCATGCCAGCACCTCCATAGGGACTTCTCCCACCACACATGGGACCTGCTGGCTCCTTCCTGCTGTCTGCCCTCACCTCTCCCCCGGGTTGGGCGCTGTCTTTGGGGGTGCAACACATTCCCACCAGCCTGGAGTGATGGGGGGTGCTGCTCTGCTCCGGTGAGACCTCACCTGGAGCCCTGCATCCAGTTATGGAATCCTCAACATAAGAAGGAGATGGAACTGTTGGAACGGGTTCAGAGGAGGCCACGGAGATGATCCAAGGGCTGGAGCAGCTCCTGTACGAGGACAGGCTGGGAGAGTTGGGGTTGTTCAGCCTGGAGAGGAGAAGGCGCTGGGGAGACCTTAGAGCAGCTCCCAGGGCTGAAAGGGGCTGCAGGAAAGCTGGGGAGGGGCTCTGGATCAGGGGGTGCAGGGATGGGATGATGGGAAGGGTTTTGAGCTGCAAGAGGGGAGATTGAGATGAGATCTTGGGGAGAAATGTTTTGCTGTGGGGGTGAGGAGGCCCTGGCCCAGGGTGCCCAGAGCAGTGGTGGCTGCCCCATCCCTGGAGGTGTTCCAGGCCAGGTTGGATGGGGCTTGGAGCCCCCTGACCCAGTGGGAGGTGTCCCTGCCCATGGCAGGGGGTGGCACTGGGTGGGCTTTGAGATCCTTTCCAACCCAACCCGTTCCAGGATTCTCTGATTCCATGACGTGGTTCCAGCTCCTCACGTGCTCCATCCTGGTCCATGTCCTGAGCAGCCGAGGTGCCGGCTCCCTCCCAGCTCTGACATTTATCACTGTGTGACAAACTCTTCGTCTCCACGAGCTCTGGCCGCGCTCATCATCACCCAACCTCTGCAGGAGGGGACGGGGTTGGGGCAGAGCCCTGCGCTCCCAAACCCTACGGAGCAGGAACGCTCTTCAGGATTTTCCCTCCTGTACTGCGAGCGCTGCCAGCACACACGCACACAAATCCACTGTTCCAAAGCCGGGCAGATGAGGTGCTCAGGGACCTGGTTTCGCAGGGGACAGGGACGGTTGGACTCGATGACCTCAAAGGTCTTTCCCAACCAAACGATTCAATGTCTCTATGATTCCTCCTCCGTGGAGGAGCAGCACAGGTCGCCGTCCCCCTCCTCATCCTCCCCAGTCCCATCAATAGAGAGATTGTGTGGAGGAGCTCGGGCAGGTGCTGGGGGTGTGGGCACGGCTGGTGGCATCGGACACGTAACCCTCATTCTGCTCGGCATCACGGAGCTCCTGCCCAGCGCGGTGGCAGGGGATGGGCATCCCTGCCCGCATCCCAGTCCAGCAGGACGCGATGGGACATCCTTGTCCCCTACAGACCTGGACAAGCTGCTGTCAGACCTGCGCTCCTTCCTGCTCATCCTGGACCAGGAAAGCCTCAGCTCCACAGCTCGGGCCAAGAAGAAGTCAGTGGCCGATCTCCTCTCCCGGCTGCAGAGCCCCTCGTGTGAGTAGGGTTCTGGGGGGACAGGGGTGGCACCCAGTTAGCGGGGCTGTGACTGGGCGCTCCCTCCGCAGCAGAGGATGCAGAGTACATGATCATGCGCTGCCTCTCGCCTTCCCCGGGGACCCCACAGGGCAGGGCCAGCCTGGGTGAGTGGACATTCTGACCCACATCCCATCTCCCCCCCTCGTGTGCGGCCGGGGATGCTCTGCTCCTCCACAACCCGGCCTTCAGTCCTGTTTTTCACCCCCAGGATCCAGGATGCTGGATGCAACGGGAGGGAGAACCTGCGAGTGCCACCCAGCCAGCAGCCTGAGTCTGCAGGGAGGGGTAAGGGGGGGGCTGTGGGGATACTGGGGGGCTGGAGGACACTCAGGTGGGACCTCCTAGCCATTTGCTGCTTCCTCACAAGGGGAGGAGAAGGAGGCTGTGATCTCTTCTCTTTGGTGACCAATGACAGGACCCCAGGGAATGGCAGGGAGATGCCAGGGGAGGGTTGGGTTGGACGTGAGGAGAAGGTTCTTCTCCCAGAGGGTGGTGGAGCCCTGGAACAGCTCCCCAGGGAAGCAGTTGCAGCCTGACAACATTCCAGCAGCATTTGGCCCTCAGGGTCACAGTGTGAGTGTTGGGGTGTCCTGTGCAGGGCCAGGAGTTGGACTCGATGACCCTTGTGGGTCCCTTCCAGCTCAGGACGTTCTATGAGTCAATGACTGGGAGAAGGGGACCCAGCACTGCACCCTCGCTCGTGTGTGGGTCTACCCAGACTGGGGAGGTTCCAATGGTGCCTTCCAGCTGCGGGCAGAGCTCCCCATCAATCCCTTGGGGAGCCTGTGAGGTTCACCCAGGGGGGCAGCACCTTTGGGGAACCCCTTCTCCCAAGTGACAGGTGATGGGATGAGAGGAAACGGCCTCAGGTTGCACCAGGGCAGGTTCAGATTGGACATCAGGGAAAATTCCTTCACCGAAAGGGTTTTCGGGCACTGGAACGGCTGTGGGAGGTGGTGGAGTCCCCATCCCTGGAGGGGTTTAAAAGCTGGGCAGATGAGGTGCTCAGGGGTCTGGTTTAGCAGTGGACAAGGACGGTTGGACTCAATGAGCTCAAAGGTCTTTTCCAACCAAGCACTTCTATAATTCCATGATTCTCTCCCCAGAGCAACGTGCTGGGCATCTTGCCACCAGCTGATGCCTCCTATGAAGATGCTGAGCCCCTCAGCCCTGGCAGAAGCACTGGTGAGCCCCCTACCTGCACCCCTTCCCCGGTCCCCTCGTGCACCCAGCTCCCTGACGCCCTCCTGGCTCTCAGGTGGTGCCGACAGCGACAGCAGCCACTACGAGTCATACGAGGAGGATGAGGATGGAGTGATGGACCGTGCCCACTACCTACAGCACCCGTTGGCCACCAGCCCCGATGCCGACCCTCCCGGCCGCCCCGAGGCACAGCTCTGCGGCTTCCTCTGGAGGAAACGTTGGCTGGGACAGTGGTCCAAGCAGCTCTTCATCGTCCGGGAGCACGTGCTGCTGGTGAGGAGGAGGCTGGATGGAGGGTGGGAGGAGGTCCTTGAGCTCTGCCAACCTCCCCGTGCCCTCCGCAGTGCTTCAGGTGTGCCGCCGACCCGCAGCCTGTGCTGGAGCTGGACCTGCGGGGCTGCCGCGTCGCCTACAAAGCCAAGCGTGGCAAGAAGATGCCGCACGCCCTGAAGGTGACGGGGACGGCGGGCGAGGTGCTGGTCATCGGTTTCCAGAGCCGGCAGCAGGCTGAGGACTGGAGGAAGGTTTGGAGGTGTTGCAGCCTGGCAGAGCTCTGCGTGGGCAGGGGGGAGGGGTGGGCAGCAGGGAACGGGGGCATAGAAATGATGGGGTGTTCCTGAGGTGGTCGAGGATGGTGGTGTGGGGACACCTTCCCATCCTGGGGGTGCCTGGAACCCTGTTAAATGTGGAAGCAGGAGCTTGGGGCTGCAGTGTTCTCCTCTCCCTGGGCAGGTGATCGAAGAGGTCAGCAGCGATGCCCCAAGCGGGCTGGCAGCCATCAGCACCCCAGTGTCACCCTCCTCGAGGTTCAGCAGGGTGAGCTGTTTCTCCTCCCCTGGGAAAGCCAGGCATAGGAAAGGGGCTGCTGGGGGTGCACCCC
Source organism: Neomorphus geoffroyi (assembly GCA_033558235.1). NCBI lineage: Eukaryota > Metazoa > Chordata > Aves > Cuculiformes > Neomorphidae > Neomorphus > Neomorphus geoffroyi. The sequence continues at coordinate 1,985,894 of JAUMJM010000056.1, forward strand.
AAGTCCCTGTCCTGCTGCCCTGTTGGGTGATCATGGAACCATGGGATGGGTTGGGTTGGAAGGGACCTCAAAGCCCATCCAGTGCCACCCCCTGCCATGGGCAGGGACACCTCCCACTGGGTCAGGGGGCTCCAAGCCCCATCCAACCTGGCCTGGAACACCTCCAGGGATGGGGCAGCCACCACTGCTCTGGGCACCCTGGGCCAGGGCCTCCCCACCCTCATCGTGAAGAATTTCTTCCTAAGATCTAATATAAATCTTCCCTCTTCTAATTTAAAGCCGTTCCCCATCGTCCCATCACTCCAGGCCCTCATAAAAGCCCCTCCCCAGCTTTCCTGGAGCCCCTTTCAGCACTGGGAGGCTGCTCTAAGATCTGCGTCTCCGTTCTCAGGCTGCCAGGTCCCAGCTCAGCAAGGAGGAGGGCAAGGATTGCTCCTGGCAGAGCCCTGCCCGCAGCCCCCGGCCTGGAGAAGACACTAAAGGAGGTGCGGTGGTGTCTGGGGAGTGGGCGAGGGGGTGTCCCTGCACCCCATGCCATGGCTGATGGGTGATGCACCCGCAGGGTTCCTGGCGGTGCGGCTGCGCGGGCGCTGGCAGCGGCTGTGGTGTGCGGTGCGGCAGGGAGCCCTGCGCATGTTCCCCGAGCCGGGCAGTGCCCAGCACCCTGTGTGTGCCCAGCACCCCGTGTGCGCCCTGCGCCTGCAGGGCTGCGAGGTCTCCCCAGGGGCAGCTGCCGGCTCCCCTCAGCATCTCCGCATCTGCATCGCCCAGCGGGGCCAGGAGCTCGCCCTGCTGCAGGTAAGCGACCACCTTGCCACCCCCAAGCCCCTCTCCAAGGAGATCCCGTTGAGCCTGGATCCTGTGCCCCGTGCCAGGCCCGTTCCAATGAGGAGAGGGAAGATTGGCTGAAGACCCTGCGGGCCAGGGGAGGAGAGGAGCAGCCCGGTGACCCCCCGTGCGCCGAGACCCCCAAGCTGGGTGATGCCAGCAGCTCCCCAGCTGCAGGGTAAGGAGATGCTGGTGGGACGCAGCCATTCCCAGCCCTCCTGCTCCACTGTGGGGGCGCAGGTAGTGATGGGACCCCCATCCTGGTTGCAGAGGGCTGCTGCTGCGCCGCGTCCCGACCCCAAACACCTACATGGATGACCTCTTTGGGAAGCTCCCACCAACTGCGGCCCCCCAGCACGTCTACTCCAACGCGGAGCGGCTGCAGCAGCTGGTAACTTCTCCTGATGTCCCTCAGCCCCTCCATGCAAGCCCGGGGGGGTGAGAAGGATGGGCTCCCATCATCCACTTGCCCATGGGCTTCTCCTGGGCTTCCTTCTGCAGCAGCAGAGCTTGGACCGAGCGGTGCAAAGGCAGCGCAAGAGACCTGTGTCTGCGTTGCCCACCAGTGCCTGCAGCAACATCCCGGGCAGCGCCGTGCCCTCACGGGCAGGTGAGCAGGGGCTGGGTGGTGCTGGGTGATCGTGGGGAGCAGTGGGGGTCCTGTGTGCTGGGACAGAGATTGTGGTGTCCTTCCTGAGCATCCTTCTTCTGCCCTTTATCCCAGCATCTTTCTTCTGCCCTTTATCCCGAACATCCTTCTTCTGCCCTTGCTCCTGAGTGTCCTTCAGTCCTCGCTCCTGAGAACCCTTCCTCTGCCCTCCCTCCCCAGCCTCAGCAGCAGCTCTCCGGAGCAGGGCTGCCAGCCCGCAGCAGGTGGAGGTGAGCCCCGAGCTCCGGACCAAGGATCTCTCCCGGTCTCAGCGCACCCTGACGCTGCCCGAGCGGAGAGGAGCTCGGGATGGGCTGGACATCCTCATCGGTAGAACCACCACGGGCTTGTCCCTTCCTCAGGGGGTGCCCATCCCTTGCCTAAGCAGCCATCAGGGTTGAGGTGTGCCCGGGCTTGGCAGTGCCACTGGTGTCCTTGCAGGGAAGAAAGCCTTTCCCAAGCTGGAGGAGAAGGTGGGGCAGCTGGAGAAGGCCTGTCGTGTGAAGGGCAGGCTGAAAGCCGGCTCCGAGATGAACCTGCTGGCCATCAGCAAGTCACTGAAGGACCACATCACCGCCACCGCCAGCTCGGCTGGCTCCGAGGTAGGGGACACCGGACAGGTCACGGGGTGCAGGAGCTGTGGAGGGTTCAGGAGGGCAGGAATCACCCTCTCTCCACTCCGTTTTCCCAGCAGGGCTCGTTCCTCGCGCCGCTCTTGAAGCGCACGGCGTCGGCGAGGAGCGCTCTGAAGCCATCATCTCCATCCCCGGTCATCGTCGAGAAGGGAAAGGTCCTGCAGAAGAGAAAGGTGCCACCTAGGAGCTCCATGGAGTGGGCAACGCTCAGGTGAGCTGGGTACCACCCATGGCACACGGTTGACCACCCATCTCAACTCCCTTTTCCAGGAGTGGGAGATGAAGGCTGCGATGTGACCAGCGTTGGGGCATCACCCACCTCGCAGACGTCGCCACGGAATGGTTGGACTCGATGACGACCTCAAAGGTCTTTTCCAACCAAGCAATTCTCTGATGGCTCAGCAGAAGGCAGGGCTGCCCGTGGATCGTGCAGGACCAGCCTCGTACCTGGTTTTTAACCATCAATATCAACGCTACAACTACGCACATCTATTTTTTTATTCCTATAACCACACATTTAAGCTCCCTCTTGGTGGGTTTCCGGTTCTTCTGGCACAAAGTCTGGAGGGCAGAGCCCCTCAGAGGCTCCGCTGCCTTCTCACCCATCCCACCACCTTGGGTTTTGGGGCGTAAATTTCCCCATTGCAACCTCATGAGATGCTGGTTCTGCCCCCTCCCCCACCCCAGAGAGGGTCCAGCATCCCTGGGGATCCCCACTTGCATTGTGGGTGCAGATGCAGCCCAGACCAAGCAACCTGGGGGGCACACACACACACACAGAGGGGTGGGGGCTGCTTGGGGCACCAAGTTGTACCTCCCCCCGGGGGGGGGGGCGAGCCCCGGGCTGGCCCCCGGGCTGCTTTCCAGCCGCTGTGTTCGTCGTGGCTTGGTTCCAAGTGTAGAAACATATTTTTTTTAAAGGATTAATAAAGGAAAAATAGCATAAAAATCTGACTTTTCCTGGGTTGTTCCACGGGATGGGGGGAGGAGTCCCCCATCCCGGTGCCTGGGGTGCATGGGGGGGGGGGCTGTCCCCTCCCCTCCTCCCGAGCAGTTTTAAGGCTCAGGGTCCTTTCCAAACCCTCCACTCCCCCCGAAACCTCTCCATTCCCCCCTCCCCATCATCCACCCCCCCCCCTTCACCCCCTCCATCCACGCTTATCCCAGTGGGAGCTGCAGATGGGGGGGGTCCAGCCTCATCCCAGTGGCTCAAGGACTTTTCCAAACCCTCCACCACTCCCCCCACTCCTCTCCATCCCCCCTCCCTCTCTCCCCATCATTTACCCCCTCCTCCCTCCACCCCCTCCACCCCTCTCCATCCCCCCTCCCTCTCACCCCCATCATTTACTCCCCCTCCATCCCTCTCTATCCCCCCTCCCCCGTCATTTATCCCCCTCTTCACCATTCATCCCTTCCTCCCTTCCTCCCTCCCTCTCCCCCCTCACCATTTACCCCCCCTCCCTCCCCACCCCCCCATCATTTACCCCCTCTCCATCATTCACCCCCTCCTTCCTCACCTCCTCCCTCCCTCTCCACCCCCTCTCCCCCCCATCATTTACCCCCCTCCTCACCATTCACCCCCTCCTCCCTCACCCCCTCCCTCTCCCCCCCCCATTTACCCCCTCTCCATCATTTACCCCCCTCCCTCCCCCCTCTCCACCCCCCCACTCCTCCCCATCATTCCCACCCCCTCCATCCCTCTCCCTCCCCTCCCGCCCCAGCCCCTCCCGCATCCCGGAGCTGCCGGGGGAGGGGGGAGGACCCGTTCCCGGTGCCGCCCCCTCCCGCGGGGCGGAGCCACCGGCTCGGGACTGGGAACGGGGTCGGGAAGAGGAGAAGGGGGGGTGGGAAAGGGGGGGTTCCAACCATGCTGAGCCGCCTGGGTGCTTTGCTGCAGCAGGCGGTGGAGACGGTGAGTGGGGACCGGGGTGGGGGGGACACCGGGACAAGGGGGTTCCGTGCACCCCTGACCTCGGTGTGTGCAGAGGGAGCCCAGTCTGGACCTGCTGGGAGCTTTCACCGAGCACTGGAAGGGCATCACCGGCTACTACCTGGAGGCCACAGGTGAGCTGGGGTGGGGAGAGCGGTCTCTGTGCCGTGGGCTGGGGTCCTCGTGGCCTGGAATGGACCCCCCCCCGGTGTGGGGATAGTGGGAAGGGGGTCCCTGTGTCTCAGGGTGGGTCCTCAAGCCTTAGAGTGGATCCCCGTGGTGTGGGTATGGGGTCTTCATGGTGTGGGAAGAGGGTCTCCGTGCCCAAGGATGGGGTCTCCGTGCCTAAGGATGGGGTCTCCGTGCCCTAGGATGGGGTCCCATGATGTGGGAGGAGGGTCCTGTGCCCTAGGATGGGGCCCCATGATGTGGGAGGAGGGTCCTGTGCCCTAGGATGGGGTCCCATGATGTGGGAGGAGGGTCCTGTGCCCTAGGATGGGGCCCCATGGTGTGAGAACAGGGTCTCTGTGCCCTAGGATGAGGTTCCCATGCCCTAGGATGGGGGTCCAGTGCCCTAGAACGGGGTTCCCATGCCCTAGGATGGGGTCTCCGTGCCCTAGGATGGGGTCCAGTGCCTTAGGATGGGGCCCCATGGTGTGGGAAGAGGGTCCCATGTCCTAGGATGAGGTTCCTCATAGCATGGGAATAAGGTCCCCATGTCCTGGGCGAGCATCCCTGCACCCTAAGAGAGGCTTCCATGCCCTGGGAACACGGTCCCCGTGCCCAAGGAAGGGGTCCCCGTGCCCTGGGACAGGGCACCGTGCCAACTGCACTAAAAGCAGGATCTGGAGAGCTTCAGCCCTTTCTCCAGCAGGACCTTGGTCCTTTCTGCTTGACCCCCAGTGCTGGAGGGTCTCCAGGGCTGGCAGCACCCCAGTGCCTACTGGGAGAGCCGGCAGCTCCAACTGGGACGTCCGGTAGCTTCCAGGCCATGAGCGGAAGGCGCAGCCCCAAGTGCTGCTGGGACTCCAACCATCACATTGCCATCTAGCGTTGTCCCCGTTCACAGCCCTGCAGGAGGATTCTGGGCCAGCTTGGCATGGGGTGCCACCAGCCAGCACCCCACCTTGGCACCCGAGCACTGTGTCTCCTCCCAGTTCCGAGCCCACTGGTTCCCCTGTGGTGGTGGTGGTGGTGGTGGGAGGGTCGGTCCATGCTGCAGCCCCCCAATTCCTGCATCCGCAGATGAGAGCATCCCTGCCAGACAGACGGACATCCCGTGGCACCTCAAGCAGATGCTGGACATCCTGGTGTACGAGGAGAAGCAGCACCCGGTGAGAGAGGCTGGACCGTGCCTCGAGTACCTCCTGCAGCACAAGGTCCTGGAGACCCTCAGCACGCTGGGCAAGGCGGAGGTGGGCACGGGGGCACCGGGAAAACCACTTTGGGAGGGGGAAGGGGGGGTGGGGGGGGTGAACCCCTCCCCTGTGCTGCAGCACCCACAGCTTTTTTTATTTAATGCTCATTAATTTTCATTTTGAAGCTCTCCCAGCTGCACATCAGGGGTTTGAGGAGCACGAGCTGGTTGGGGTGCTTGGCTTTTTTTTGGGGGGGTGGGGGTGGGGTTGCGTTCCTTGGTGGGAAATCCCCATTGGGGTCCTTTCTGCTGCTTCTCCGCGTGGTTTTGCACCCCCTGCGCATCCCTGGTTCCCGCACCAGCAGCCTCTTCGCACCTCGCTGCTTGGGTTTGCGGGACGAGGTGTTTTCACACGACCTTCTCTCAAATTAAATATTTCCCCCATCTAAGGCTCTGCTCTTCCTTTGTTGCTAATAGTAACGAGCTTAAAAAAATCACAGACCCATGGGGCGGGGTGGGTGGGAAGGGACCTCAGAGCCCAGCCAGTGCCACCCCCTGCCATGGGCAGGGACACCTCCCACTGGGTCAGGGGGCTCCAAGCCCCATCCAACCTGGCCTGGAACACCTCCAGGGATGGGGCAGCCACCACTGCTCTGGGCACCCTGGGCCAGGGCCTCCCCACCCTCACAGCAAAACATTTCTCCCCCAGATCTCATCTCAGTCTCCCCTCTTGCAGCTCAAAACCCTTCCCCTCATCCCATCCCTGCACCCCCTGATCCAGAGCCCCTCCCCAGCTTTCCTGCAGCCCCTTTCAGCCCTGGGAGCTGCTCTAAGGTCTCCCCACAGCCTTCTCCTCTCCAGGCTGAACAACCCCAACTCTCCCAGCCTGGCCTCGTACAGGAGCTGCTCCAGCCCTTGGATCATCTCCGTGGCCTCCACCAGCTCCGTGTCCTTCTTATGCTGGGGATTCCATAACTGGACACAGGGCTCCAGGTGGGATCTCACGAGAGCAGAGGTAACCGACACCTGTCCCTCTCTCCCAGTATCCCCCAGGGATGAGGCAGCAGGTCCTCCTCTTCTTCAGCCGGGTGCTGGGGCAGATGCAGCACCCGCTCCTGCACTACCTCAACGTGCACCGCCCCGTGCAGGTGAGCCTGCCGGCGCTCGGAAGGGGTGGGTGGGAGGTTGGTGATGCTGGTGATGCCGCATCCCTGCTGGGCGGCGATGCCCATGCTCGTGGAGCAGCACCGCTGCACCCATGGAAGGTGGGAGAGCAGCCCAGCATCCTTCTCCTTGCCCCACCAGAAGCTGCTCCAGCTCAGCGGCGACCGCCTGGGCTCCGGCACAGAGAAGGAGGAGGTGCAGTTCACGGCCGTCCTCTGCACGAAGATCAAGCAGGATCCCACCCTGCTGCCGTACATCCTGGAGGTGAGCACGATCCGGGCACCCCCGTGCTGGTGGGATCACCCATGGGGTTTGGCTCTTTAATTGAGATTTTTCAGGTGCTTTGCAGCTCCATCCCCACCTCAAAGCTCCTCCAGGTGAGTGGGAGGAAGATGATGGCTATGATGCTTTGCTACTCCTCTTCCTCTCCAGGGCAAGAGCATCCTCAACGGGAGGAGAGCCCAGGAGCTGCCGGCCAGCCCTGTGGAAGAGGGTGTGGAGCATCCCCCAGGAACCACCGCCGGCTCCTCACCACGGAGGGACAGCAACCTCATCACATCCTTGGTGGGGCTGTGCAAGAGCAAGGTAGGTGGAAAGGGCTGGCAAGGAGGGCGCGGTGGGTGCTGCCGGTTGCGTGACGCTGCCTTTCTCCTCCTCCTCTTCCTCACAGAAGAGCAGGGTCGCGCTGAAGGCTCGGGAAAACCTGCTCTTGCTGGTCGGGCTCGCCCAGGAGGTGGCTGGTGCCTGCTTGGTGAGGAGCAGCACCCTGTGCCAGCTGCTGATGGAGCATCTCTGTGACCTCTACAGCGCCGTGCCCACCGGCACCGACCCCGCCGATGTCCTCGGCTTGGGCAGGGCCAGCTGGAGGTAAGGTGGGCGCTGGGCAGGGTTGTTCCCCACCAAGGCTTTGCCACAGCCCCGTGTCTTCTGCCCTTTAAACTGAGAGGGGAAGATATAGAAGAAATTCCTCATGATGAGGGTGGGGAGGCCCTGGCCCAGGTTGCCCAGAGCAGTGGTGGCTGCCCCATCCCTGGAGGTGTTCCAGGCCAGGTTGGATGGGGCTTGGAGCCCCCTGATGCAGTGGGAGGTGTCCCTGCCCATGGCAGGGGGTGGCACTGGGTGGGCTTTGAGGTCCCTTCCAACCCAAACCATTCCATGATTCCATACAGGTCACAGGGTGATGCTGCTGGCGATGGGGTTTTTCCAGGGAAGGAGAACCTGGTTGCCTTCTTCTGCTGGCTGGACTACCTTGATGAGCTGGTGGTGGGCGCCCAGCAGGTGAGGAGCCCCCAGTTGCCCCTGCAGAGCATGCCAGCACCCTGCCTGCACCACAGCTCAGCCTCTGCCATCACCCGCAGGTCGTGGCAGATGCCATCACCCGGGCTGTGGAGGAGAAGTTCTTCCAGGGCGTCCTGCAGCCGCAGCTCCTGCAGATGTGAGTGTCTGAGGCACCAGACAGCAGCTAGGGGAGACCTTCTCTATGAAGGACCCCCTCGAGGCCAGGACTGTGGGGTTCCCATTGCCTGTACCCCCTTTTTCCTAGTTCTGAGATCTGTGGTGCTTCCTCAGGACACCTTGGTGCTCCCTTGCACATCCCACCCTCTCCTGGCAGGTCCGAGCTCGCCATCCTCAGCGCCACAGCCGTGCTGACGGGCACGGTGCGGCAGATCCGTGCTCCTCCCCTTCTTCACCGCCTCGTGCTCTTCTTACTGGGGTCAGACCGGCACCCCGAGACCCCAGGAGATGCCCCCTACCCTCTGCGCACCCAACTCATCGACCGCTGCAACCACCTCTCCGACGAGGTGAGCCCCGTGCTGGCAATGGGGACGCGGGCGATGCCAGGGTGGTGGCTCACCGGGCTCGCCGTGCTGCAGATCAGCCTGGCCAGCCTGCGGCTCTTCGAGGAGCTCCTGCAGAAACCCCATGAGCACATCGCCCACAGCCTGGTGCTGAGGAACCTGGAGACGAGGGGCTACCTGCAGCGTGGACCCCCAGCAGCTGACGAGCGTGGACCTCCCGAGACGGACCCCGATGAGGATGGGCTGTGAGCGTGGGGAGCCAGGGCAGGGTGAGGGGGGGAAATCCCTTGGTGCCCACCTGGCTCATGGCCCTGCACTGGCCCCGCAGGGACCTGGAGGAGGAGGATCCGTATTTCACCGATGGATTCCCAGATGCCGGCTTTAGGAGGGCGAAAAAGCCTCTGGAGGGGTCGGCCCCATCAGGGAAGGGGCAAGTGAGTGAGGTGGTCAGCAGGTACGGATTTGCAGGGGCTGCTCCAGCATTGGTGGGGGCTGCATTCCCATCTCCATCCCCATCATCTCCTCCATCTCCATCAACTCCATCCCCATCATCTCCACCATCTCCATCTCCCTCCCCGTCATCCCCACCATCCCCGTCATCTCCACCATCTCCACCTCCATCATCTCCATCCCCACCCCCATCTATCTGCCCTCTCTTCCAGCTTCCTCTGCTTGGTCCCCGAGGAGGCGAAGACCTCCTTGTGCATGGAGGAAGGTGGCTATGACACCTACGTGCACGATGCCCTGGGCATGGTGAGTCACTGGGGGTGGTTCTCCATCCTTGGCAGTGCTGGCTCTCACCCGTCGTCACCTCCTTGTCCCTCCACAGGTCAAGGTGTGCCGTGCCAGCGCTGCCCCGTGGGGGTGGCCCTCAGCCCCCCGGCCCCTCGACGCCTGCCATCCCGAAGCAGCGTTTTATGAGGGCTACTTCCTCAAGGTGCTGTTTGACCGCATGGCCCGGATCCTGGACCAGGTATGGGCGTGGCTGGTTGGGACACTGGGGACATCTCTGCATCCCCCACCTTGCTGTGCCCTTCGCCTTGGCATGGGCGAGGGGCTGATTTTCGCCATGGAAAGGCTCTCCAGGCTGGCACAGTCTTTGTCTTGGCTGGGTGGTGGTTGAACAGAGGATGCCTTGACTTCTCATGGTTCTCACCAGCCCTGGTGACCCACACCAGAAGGTGACAAACCTCTCCCAGGGTCTGGCACCTCCATAAGTGGGGGTAAAGTGGCCAAGAGCATCAGTGGTGTTGGTGGGGACAAGCTCAGGTCCCCACCGTGGGATGCTGGAGAGGATCTGGCTGTGTTGGCACTCTCTGAGCATCCCACCTGTTCCAGCCCTACAGCCTGAACCTGCAGGTGACCTCGGTGCTGTCCCGCCTGGCCGCCTTCCCCCATCCCCACCTGCACGAGTACCTGCTGGACCCCTATCTCAACCTGGCACCCGGCTGCCGCTCGCTCTTCTCCATCCTCGTCAGGGTAACGTCACCTCCTGGGCTTTGGTGGTGGTGGTGGGGGACACCTCCTCAAGACAGGGGTCTGACTCTTCCCCCTGGTGCAGGTGATGGGGGACCTGATGCAGCGGCTCCAGCGAGTGCCCCATTTCAGGGCCAGGCTGCTCCTGGTGCGCCGGCAGCTCATGGGGTTGGTGCCTGGAGAGCAGTAAGTGGTGGGGTTGGGTGGGGACAGGGTGGGGACAATGCACACACCTCGAATCCTGGGTTCAGTTTTGGGTCCCTCGCTCCAAGAAGGACCTTGAGGGGCTGGAGCGCGACTGGAGAAGGGAACGGAGCTGGGGAAGGGGCTGGGGAACAGGGGTTCTGAGGAGCAACTGAGGAACATGGAGAAGAGGAGGCTGAGGGGAGACCTGATCCCTGGCATGAAAGGTCATGGTGAGGTGGGTGCTGGGCTCTTCTCCCAAGTAATAAATGATGGGATGAGAGGGAATGGCCTCAGGTGGCACCAGGGCAGGTTCAGATTGGTTAGTGGGGAAAATGTCTTCTCCAAAAAAGGTCCCCAGGCACCGGAACGCGGAGTCTCCGTCCCTGGAGGTCTTTGGGCAGATGAGGTGCTCAGGGATCTGGTTTGGTAATGGACAGAGATGGTTGGACTCGATGTTCTCAAAGGTCTTTCCCAACCAAGCGATTCCATGAGTTTATGATTCTCTTCGAGGTTGCTGCACCCCACAGAGCCCCCCCTTGTTTCTCATCTCCCCCCAGGATGGACCACACGATGCTCTTCAAGGGGGTGGTGGTCCTGGAGGAGTTCTGCAAAGAGCTGGCTGCCATCGCCCTGGTGAAGGGACCACCGGAGGGGCCCCCTTGAGCTGGGGCTCCTCAGCTCCCCCCCACCAAGCACCCCCTCTTTGGCCGGGCTGTGGTGGCCACAAACCACACGCTGGTGGCCCCACTTGGACCAACACAGCCAGGCAGGGTGGTGGCACCCTGGGAAGGACACAGTGAGGAGGAAGAGGAGGCGCAGAGTCCTTCGCCATCACCTTGGCCAACTTGGAGGTGATGCCACCTCCCCGGTGCAGGATGCGGCCCCGCTGGGTGCAACATGAACCGTGCTGCGTTTCTTCTTGGGTGGTGGCTTCCTGCTCCCCCTGCCCCAGGTTGGAGACCCCCCCCCCCTTGGCAATAATGGGGTACGGGGACGGTGCTGTCCCCTGCCACCCCCTTGGCTGGGACAACTCAGTCATCACCACTGGTGCTGGGGTGGGGGTTGTGTGTGTGTGTGTGTGCGCACCCCGCGTCCCCTGGGTGATGGGACTTGGCACCAATAAAGCTGGGAGCTCAGCACCACGTGCCGTGCCCCTGCCATCTCTACAAGCACCCCCAAAACCAGGCTCCCCACTGTTCCCCACCCCATCCCACCACCTGCAACCGCAGCCGGGTGGATGCAAGAAGCAGCAGCCGGGTTTTATTGCTGCTCTGGCTGGTGCTCAGCAACCTCAGGATAGGACACAGCACCCCCAAACCATCCCCCAGGCCACCACACAGCACCCCGAAACCTCCCCTTAGGGAGCACATCCTGGGGCTCTCACCTTCAGCACTGCAAGTGGGACCTCTTTGTGCCAGCTGGACCCACCCTGTGCCCATGATGTGTCCATCATTCTATGATGTCGGGCACTCAGCTGAGAACGGGCACCGTGCCCGCACCCCGGATCCGCTGCAGGATGCGGCCCCTCATGCTCTCGTCCTCCACGTGCCACCAACGCAAAGCGGTGCCACGCGGCTCAGGGGGGGCATCCCCATGGCTGCCGGCTGGGATGCTCAGCACCACGTTAAAGCAGATGCCATCACCACCCCCGGTGCCCCCCGCCCGGTGCTGCAGCCCCAGCAGCCCCAGGGGGCCTGGCTGGGGGTCCCGCTGCAGGCAGTCGCGCAGCAGCCGCAGCACGGGCACCCGCAGCCCCCCACGATGCTCAGATGGGCATGTGCCACAAGCCACCAGGGGCAAGTGCGGGGTGCCAACCGTGCCCAGCAGCACCCAAAGGTCCCCAGCGTCGTTGGCGAAGGTCACCAGGAGCCGCAAGCAGATGAAAGCGCAGGGCATCTCCTGGGGCAGCGTTGGTGGGTGCGGGGGGCTGCGGCGGTAGCGGGCAGCGAGGTCCAGCAAGGGCAGGATGTCCAGGGCTCGCAGGGGCAAGGAGCAGGGGTCCCCAGCCCACCAGGTCGCCTGCAGGGACTCGGCGTCAGCATCCTCCAGGGTCTTCAGGGTCCCACCTGTGGGCAGAGAAACAGCAATGCCCTGGCACAGGGGTGGTGGAGGCACCGAGACCCCAGTATGGGGTTTGTGGGGGGATGCCAGGACCGGTGACGGTGCTGGCAGGGGGTGCTGGTGCCCGTCATGGGGCTGGAAGGGGATGCTGATGGCCTGGACGGTGATGTCCTGGCATAAAGGTGGCAAGGGACAGCGATGCCCTAGCACAGGAGTAGCAGGGGATAATGATGCCCTGGTGCATGGGTGGTGGTGGCACCAAGACTCCAGCTCTAGGCTGGCAAAGGACATCAGTGCCTGGGCATGGGGCTGATGGGGGCACCAAGACCCCAGTACAGGGCTTGGGGGGCGGTGCCAGGACCAGTGATGGCGCTGGCAGGGGACACTGATGCCCATCGTGGGGATGGAAGGGGACACTGGTGCTCTGGCACAAAGGTGTCGGGACACCAATGCCCTGGCACAGGGCTGGCAGGGGATGCCCATGCCCTGGCACAGGACTGGCAGGGGATGCTGATACCCCAGCACAAGGGACAATGATGCCCTGCCACAAAGGTGGCAGGGGATAGTGATGCCCTAGCACAGGGGTGGCAGGGGACGATGATGCCCTGGTACAGGGGTGGAAGGAGACACCAATACCTGGGGCACGGGGCTGGCAGGGGATGCCAATGTCATGGCATAAAGGTGACAAGGGATGCTGATGCCCATTATTGGGCCAGTAAGGGACGCTGATGCCCGGGCACAGGGCTGGCTAAGGATACCAAAGCCCATCCTGGGGCTGGCAGGGGACACCGATGCCTGGGCACGAGGTTGCCAGGGGATGCACCAAGTGAGCCCTGTCCTTCCCACCCCCTCAGAGCCCTGGAGGGCACGGGCACGCACCAGTGGGGCGTGCCAGGAAGGCGAAGCGGATCCATGTGGGTCCTCTCTCCTCCAGTGCCAGCAAGGTGAGGGGTTCGCACTCCAGCCCCGACTCCTCCTTCACCTCGCGCCGCATGGCAGCCACGATGCCCTCACCCGGCTCCATCCTCCCGGCAGGCAGGTACCAGCGCCCGCGGCACTCGGCCTTCGCCTCCTGCACCAGCAGCACCCGCTCCTGTGGGCACCGAGATGGGGGTCACACGGCACCAGGGGCCACCGAAGCCAGGGTCCCAGATGTCAACAAAAGAGGGGTCCTGGGTGGCACCCAAAGCAAGGGCACCAGGTGCCACCAAAGCCAGGGTCCCAGATGTCACCAAAGCAAGGGCACCAGATGCCACCAAAGCAGAGGGTCCTGGTTGCCACCAAAGGGCGGGCATCAGACACCACCAAAGTAAGGGCATCGGATGCCACAAAAGCAGAGCGTCCTGGATGCCATCATAGCAGGGGTCCTAGATGCCACCAAAACAGAGGGCCCAGGTGCAATCAAAGCAAGGGCACCAGATGCCACAAAAGCAAGGGCACTGGGTGCCACCAAAGCAGAGGGTCCTGGATGCCACCAAAGTAAGGGCACCAGATGCCACCAAAGCAAGGGCACGGGATGCCACCAAAGCAAAGGTCCCAGGTGCCATCAAAGCATAAGTCCCAGGTGCCACCATAGTGAGGGCACCAGGTGCCATCAAAGCAGAGGTCCCAGGTGCCACCACAGCAAGGGCACCAGGTGCCACCACAGCAAGGGCACCGGGTGCCACCAAAGCCGGGAGATCTGTAGGAGCTGCCTCACCTCCTCGTCGAAGATCACGGCCAAGACGACGTAGCAGGCGTTCCTCCCCAAGCGGACGGGGCCGGTGGGTTGGGGGGCACCCTCGAAGGTCGTCGCCCCAACATCCCAACCACCACCCCCCAGCACCGCATCCAGCTCCGCCGTCGGAGCCTCCTCCATGGCAGCGGAGAGGCTGGGGGGGGTGTGGATGGGAAATTGGGGAGCAGAGCCTTCAGGCACCCCCGCTTAGGGGGTAGCGGGGTTTTGGGGGGGCGAGGGCACCCCCCAAATATGCAGGCGGGGGGATAAGGAGCCTGGGTGCTGGCTGGGCTGGAGGAGGCAGGGAGAATGCGGGGTGCCCGGCGAGGGGTACTGCAGGTCCCCCAGCGTTTGTGGGGTGCTGGGGGGCAAAGGCTTGCTGGACTGGGGGATGGGGAGCAGGGGGTAAGAGGGGAAGGGGGTGCTGGGCTGGGGGAGGGCGCAGGAAGGCAAGAGCGTGCTGGCTTTGGCGAAGCAGGGCGGGGGGCAATAGGGAAAGGGGGTGCTGGACTGGAGGATGCTCAGGGGGGGGCAGGAGGGCAAGGGTTGGCTCGACTGGAGGGCGTAGGACGGGAAATAATAAGGGAAGGGCTCAGGGGGCTTGGGGGGGCGCGGGGGGCTGTGGTAGGGGAAGGGTTTGCTGGATTGGGGGACGCATGGGGGGGCGCAGTATGGGAAGGGCTGGCTGGACTGGAGGGGGTAAAGGGGGCTGTAGGGAAAGAGCTCGCTGGATTGGGGGATTTTGGGGGGGCTGCGGTAGGGGAAGGGTTGGCTGGACTGGAGGACGCAAGGGAAAGTGAAATAAGTGAAGGGTTTGCTGGATTGGAGGAGAAAAGGGGGGAAGGGGCGGCTGGATTGGGGGACGCTGGGGGGAAAGGGGTGGCTGGACTGGGGGATACTGGGGGGAAAGGGGCGGCTGGACTGGGGGACCCCCAGGGTGGGGTAATAGAAGAACTCGCTGGGTTGGGGGGTACCCGGGGGGCTTGAGCAAGGGGAGCGATCGCCGGGTTGGGGGGGCCAGGGGGTGCTGGATTGTAGGGTGCTATAGGGAAAGGGCTGGTTGGAATACGGGGGGCCCAGGGGGAGCGGCGAGGGGGGCAGCGGGGAGCAGGGGGGCGAGCTGGGCTGCAGGGGGAGAGGGGTGAAAGGGGGCGAGCTGGGCTGCACGGTGTAAGGGGGGGTGAGGGGGTCAGGGGTGCAAGGGGGGGTGCAGGGATGCGGGGTGCGGAGGGAGAAGGGGCTGCGCGGCTGCAGGGTGCACGGAGGGGGGCAGGGGGCACAGAGGGGGGCAGGGGTACAGAGGGGCACAGGGGGCACAGAGGGGTGGGCTGGCTCCCAGGGGAGCTGCACCAGGGCCAGGGGTTTGGGGATGCAATAAGGGAAAGGTTTGGGGTGCAGGGTGCAATCAGGGAAGAATTTGGGGTGCACTAAGGGAAGGGGTTGGGGTGCAATAAGGGAAGGGTTTCAGGGGCTGCAAAGTGCAATGAGGACGGGTTTGGGGTGCAGGGTGCAATCAGGGAATAAACAGGGGTGCAGAGTGCAGTGGGGAAGGGATTGGGGTTTGGGGTGCAGAAGGGAAGGGTTTGGGGAGCAATAAGGGCAGGGTTTGGGGTGCAGCAGGGCACGGTTTGGGGTGCAATAAGGGCAGGGTTTGGGGTGCAATGAGATGGGGTTTGGGGTGCAATAAGGGCAGGGTTTGGGGTGCAGCAGCGCAGGGTTTGGGGTGCAATGGGGAGGGTTTGGGGTGCAAAGCGCCCCGCAGGGTGCTGGGGTGCAGCCCCCCCCCCCTCCCCCGCGCATGCGCCGTCACTCACCGCGTCCCGGCGCCCCGCGGCACCGCCCCCTATCCCCGCCCCCGCCGCCTATTGGCTGCACGCGAGCCCAGCTCGCTTCTTATTGGTCAATTCTTCCGTCACTCTCCCGCACGTCTGGGGGCGGGTCTTGGCCTTAAAGGGGCCGCGACCGGTTACGAGGGGGTCGTGGTGCAGCGCGTGCAGGGTGCGTATTGCACGGCGTTAATTGCACGGCGTTAATTGCGTGCCGTTAATTGCACGGTGCTCATTGCACAGCGTTAATTTCATCGCACGGTGTTATCACAGAACAGACTCATGGGATGGGTTGGGTTGGAAGGGACCTCCAAGCCCACCCAGTGCCACCCCCTGCCATGGGCAGGGACACCTCCCACTGGGTCAGGCTATTAATTAATTGCACGGTGCTAATTACACATTGCATTTTCCCATTATGGTGCAGGGCAGCTCCAAGCGATGGTCCTGAGCAATTCCCCTGCATCCCGGCCATGGAAGGAGGATGCTCCATGGGAAAGGTTGTCACTGGCCTTGGGAAAAACCTTGGTACCGGTTGTTTTCCCACTCCAGGCAGTGGTCCTGCACAGAGCACAGCCATCCCCCTGCATCCCAGCTCTGGAAGCAGGATGCTCCATGGGAAAGGCTGTTCCTGTCCTTGGGCAAAACCTTGGTACCTGTTTTCCCACTCCAGGCAGAGTGAGAAATTCCCCTGCATCCCAGCTCGGGGAGGAAGATGCTCCATGGGAAAGGCTGTCCCTGTCCTTCGTGCAGAAAGGGAACCTTGTGGAGCAGGGAGGGCTTCCCCAGGGCTGGCATCCTGGTTTGGAGGGACACAGCGCAGCCCCGCAGGTGGAGGGATCCGAGATGGAGCTTGTGGCCAGAGAAACCATGGTTGCCCCATCCCTGGAGGTGCTCAAGGCCAGGTTGGATGGGGTTTGGAGCCCCCTGACCCAGTGGGAAGTGTCCCTGCCCATGGCAGGGGGTGGCACTGGATGAGCTTGGAGGCCCCTTCCAACCCAACCCATTCCATGGTTCCATGATTCTAACTTGCCTTCAACCAGAACCCCCAGATCCCATCCCTGGAGGTGTTCCAGGCCAGGTTGGATGGGGCTTGGAGCCCCCTGATGCAGTGGGAGGTGTCCCTGCCCATGGCAGGGGGTGGCACTGGATGGGCTTGGAGGTCCTTTCCAACCCAACCCATTCCAGGATTCTCTAAACTCCTCTCACCAGTGGCCTCAGCCAGCTGTGACGAGCCAGCCTCGTGCTCTGTCCCGCATCCCTGGGCCACCAAACCATCCCTGAGCACGGATGGGGATGAAGGGGCTGATGCCGCATGGAATGGAGACACCGAGGCGGATGCAGGTGGTGCCAGAGGCCCTGGCACGCTGCAGACACTTTATTCCCTGCCTGCCCCGCTCCACCCTGCGCCTCCCCGGGCGATGGCGAAGCACCAAGCGACGGGCGCTGAGCCCCGGCTCCCGGTGGCATCTCGGTTGGCTTTGTTGGAGCATCCTCCCAGCGTGCCACGGCCACCTCACTTGCAGCCCCACAGGACTCCCACGGCCTCCCGCACAGCGGAGAAGATCATCCCATCCAGCTGCGAGGGTGCAAAGAGGGGTGTCAGCACCACGCACCCCGCAACGGAACGACTCCCCCACCCTGCACCCCCCAAACCACCGCCCACTCACCTGGGCATGGAGCTGGCGCGCGGCCCCGGGAAGGTGGGTGCTGTGGTCCCGGAGGCGCACGGCGTTCTCCGGCGAGAGGAACCGCTGCTCCACGCTGATGGTGCCCGTGAGGCTCTGCACCTGCAGGCGCCCCGGCGTCAGGGGCCGTGCCTCAGTTTCCCCAAGGGGGTGTGGAACCCAAAATAGCTGCCCCTGGCAAGGGGTGCAGAGCTGCCTACCTGGTGAGGAGCCCCTGCAGGGACCAGCACCGCGTCCCCCAGGAACTGGAGGAGGGTCCAGCTGCTCACCCCACACTCCTCACGCAGCCGCCGCCGCAGCGAGGCGTCCAGGTAGCGGCTGGGGGGCTCGGCTGCAGCCCCCACCCCCTGCCCTTGGTCCTCGGAGATCTACAGGGAGATGGGGATGAGTGGCATTGAGGGCTGGGAGGAGCTGGGGCTGCACTGAGGGGTGGTGGCACCCACCTTCCGCAAGAAATCCTGGATGCGGCTGGCATCCTCGGCGTGGAAGATGTGCCACAGGGCACCGGGCCGGCTGCTGGCATCCCAGAGCCGCTCTTTCAGTGGAGCATCCATGCCATCAGCATCAGCTTGCAGGAGCACATCTGCAAGCAGAGGGGTTCTCAGGAGGAGCCAGGACAGAGGGGTGGCATGGGGGGACCCCCCAGTGCTCCCACCTTACCCTGCGGTGCCAGCGCGGCGTGCACCAGGATGCTGACCGAGTCGGCTGCCTCCACCGTCAGGTTTTTGGTCCCAATGCTCCGGTCTTGAGGATGAACACCTGCACGCGGGAACGGGATGGTGGGCAAACCTCGTGGTGGGTGAGGGGAGCCCAGCTTGTCCCCTTGGCACCAGGACTCACCATAAGCCACGCAGACGCGTGGGCGCAGCCAGCGCCGACCCCGCTGGCCCCGCAGATAGGAGGCCAAGTTGAGGTGGCCGGTGGCCCCACAGTACTCTGGCAGTGGCAAGCTGGCACTCAGGTTGGTGGCCCTGTGACACAGGAGTGGTGTTTGATGCCAGGGTACTGGGTACCAGTGCTGGCAGAGCCCGCCTGCCCTGCATCCCACCCTGGGGTGCATCCCACTGCTGGTACCCAGCTGGTGAGGGAAGGGGGCACTGGTTGGCTCCCTCTGCCCGGTGAAGCCTCTGCCATCACCTACCGGCACAGCTCCATGTCCCCAAAGCCACTCTCCAGCTTCAGGAGGTCCCCACCTCCCTGCTCCGACTCCAGGGATGCTGCAGGATGGAGCATGGCATCACATAGGGGGATGCTGGCATCGTGCTGCCGGGCACCTCCTTGGGGGGCAGGGATGTGCAGGCTGGCTCGATCCACACCCCCACCCCGACCTTTACACCCTGGCATTGCACTGGGGACAACCCCCCCCCCCCCAGCTCATTGCACACTTACCCCCACTGGCAGCGAAGCCTTCCCAAAACTCCCGGCTCCTCATCCTGACCCAGTTTCTCGGTGCCCGCAGGTTCACCACCTCCACCTCCCGCTCCCCTCGATCCAGCTGGAAGGAATCCGGCCCCCACAGCCGCCCCTCCAGCTTCTTCTGCAGCCCTGAAACAAGGACGGGCTGCCAGGGCAGCCAGGGCTCAGCAGGGGCTGGGGAAGGGGGTGTGTGGGGGGGTGGGGGTTGGGAGGGGGGGCTGTGATGCCATCCTGCACCCCTGGGGTTTGGGTGGGCTCACCTGGCCCCTCCGCCAGTGCTCCTGGAAGAGTTTGTAGTTGCTGGCGTGGCCGGGGTCGTGCAGCCAGAGCAGCCCGCTGGGTGCCAGGGTGCAGTGGGAAGTGGGGGGACTGGGAGGCCTGGGGGGGCTGGAGGGGTTGGGGGGGCTCAGCTCGCCCTCCACCTGCTTCTCCTGGATCTTCCTCTCCACCACGCGGGCGATGATGCTGTCCAGGATGCTGGTCAGGCGGTTGTCCTGGAGGGAATGCAAAGAGGGGAACCCCCATCAGCCCATCCTGCCCCCTCACCCACCCCACCCAAGACCTGCTGAGGGGGGTTTTGGGAGGGGGGGGGGGAGACCTTCCCATGCCAGGACTCACGCTGGGCAAAGCGGGCGAGACGGGGGCGAAGGCCATGCGCACCCCATCCTGCCCCAGGCACAGCTTGACGGCGGTGGAGGCGAGGAGGTCGCAGAGGGTGGTGGTCTGCACGGCCCCCCGGGGGGGCAGCTGCCCTGGCAAGGGTGGCACCCGCTCGAGGCTCTCTGGTCAAGGGGGAAAAAGGGGGTCAGGGCTGCCCATGCTCTCCTCCACCTCTTTGCCCCCCGGAATGGGATGGGGTGCAGCATCCTGAGCCCCTGTTCTTCTCCACCTCTTGCCCCCCCCAGCCCGGCATCCCCCCCCATAGGGGATGCAATGCAGCCCCCCCCTGCAGAGTAGGGGTCCCCTCGCAGCTGGGGTGGGGTCGCAGCCAGCCCTACCTTCCTTGATGGGCCTGGAGGGGTCAACTTGGCCATCACTGCTGGGTGGGAGGGTGGGCACCGTGACCCCCGGCAGCTCCTGGAACACCACAATCCATGCGGGCATCCGGAGGGCAACAACATCCCCTCTCCCCAGAGATGCTCCACCCCCCCAGCCTCATGCACCCCTCCCACCCCCCCCACCCAGGCACCCTTTTGCAAGGCTTGGGGTGCATCCCCCCCCCCCCCCTTCCATCCACAGCCCCCCCTATACCTGCCTGCTTGCTGGGGGGCTCCACCAGGCTCTGCTCTGCAGACACCTCCCCCCCCCCCAGCATCATGCACGCCCCCCCCCCTCCCCCCAGGTACCCGTTTGCAGGGTTTGGAGTTTTGGGGTGCAGCTGCACCCCCTCACATCCATGCACAGGCCCCTCCGTACCTGCTCACTTTCGGGGGGCTCCGCAGCCCCTTCCCTGCAGGGACAGTGGGACTCGATGCTGAATTTGGCTCGGACCTCATGCAGGCGCTTCCAGAGCTGGGTCAGCACTGGGGACAGATGGGGACAAGTGGGTCAGCCTGGGCAGTTTGGGGGTGGGGGGTTCTGGGGTGGAGGAGGGGACACTCACCAGAGGTAGGGACGAACTGCGTGGGGACGAGGGATGCGACGTGGTGGCCTTGCCCCGGGATGCACTCGGGCAGCTGTGCTGGACTCTCTGCATCAAAGAGGGCGTGTGTTGGTCCCCACTGAGCCCTCCCATGGGGATGGCACCCCCTTTGCACCCCCACCCTTGTCCCCATACCGTGGCCACCAGCCTCCTGCCTGCTGCGGTGGCAGTCGGGGCACAGCTGGAAGCCACATCTGGCGCAGCTCCAGTGGGAGTTGAAGAAGCCGCGCTGGCAGGAATCGCAGAGTTGGGGGGCTCCTTCTCCCCGCCTCCAGGCTGTCCCCCCTGAGGGAAACACAACCTTCAGCCTCCTCGGTATCCCCGGTGTCACCAGTGTCACCCCACGCCTCGGTCCCCTCTTACCCGTGGGCCTGCCCGGGGCTCCCAGCCACACGTCACGGTCTTTGCAGACGGAGTCGCAAAAGGGGTCCCCCAGGACCCCCAGCAGGTACTTGGCCAGGCAGAGGCTGCTGCCTGCACCGCTGCCTCCGCGCTCGGGGACAGCTGCGTCCCACCGCGGCGTCACCTCCTCGCCCAGCATGCAGAGGCCATCGATGCTCAGCTCCCCGCTGGCCCCGAAGGCAAACCTGGGGTGGGGGGAACAGGAGGGGCTGAACCAAAAGTGGGGTGATGGGAAGGGATGTCCCAAAGCAGGGTGACAGGGAAGGATGCTCCAAAATAGGGAGCAGGAGGGATGCCTTGAGGTGGGGTGGTGGGAAAGGATGCTCTGATTGATAAGGGGTGATGGGAAGAGAAGTCCAGAGTTGGGTGATGGGAAGGGATGCTCCAAAGCAGAGGGGTTGGAGGGGATGCTCCAGTGTGGGGGTGATGGGATGGGATGGTCCAAAGTGAGGTGGTGGGAAAGGATGTTCTGATATGGGGTGATGGGAGAGGATGCTCCAAAGCAGAGTGAGTGGGAAGGATGCCTCAAAGCAGGGTGACAGAGGAGGATGCTCTAAAGAGGGGTGATGGGAGGGGGTGCTCTGAAGCAGGGTGACAGAAGAAGATGCTCTGAGATGGGGTGACAGGAGGGGATGCTCCAAAGTGGGGTGATGGGAGGGGATGCTCCGTGCACTTTCACGACATCGGTTGCCAGAGGCCCCCTGCCCTGGGCAGGGCTGGGAGCTCCCCAGGAGCCCCGGGGGTCTCACCTGCGGAAGTGCAGCAGCCTGCAGGTGCTCTTGGGGGGATCCTCCTCCTCCTCTTCCTCACCTTTAGGGTCCCTCGTGGCCCAGGTGGTGCAGGTGCAGCACCGTGGGATGCTCTTGGGCAGGGCTGTGCATGGCACACTCTGCAGGCACCACGGTGCCTGCGGCTGCAGGTCTAGGGGAGACAGGAGGTGCTTTGGGACACGGTGCACGGGGACACACCAGTCTGGAGGGACTGGCATGCCATGGAAGGGACTGGAAACTGGGCCAGAAAGTAGGGCTGGAAAGTAGGGCTGGAGATCTGCACAGGTCGGGGCCGAGATGCCAGCATGTCCCCAAGGGCTCCAAGCAAGCCATGCTCCTTGCCCATCGCCCTGGGCATCACGTTTGAGGATGCTGCACTGCCCTAAAGGGGCATTTCTATAAATCCCCACCCTAGGAGCTCTGCCAGGGCCAACCATGCCAGGGAAAACCCAACCACAGCAGGTTTCCCAGCCCCCACACGTTCCCAGCTCATGTCGTGGGCACTGGGAACCAGGATGCAGAACTTCCCCGAGGATCTGGTGCTGCCACCACCCTCTCCCCAGCCCTGCTGCGCATCCTCCAGCCTTACCTCCCTCTCCCAGCTCCATCCTCCTCTCCTCCAGGTCCCCTCCGCTCTCCGTGCCATCACCCGGCCACGCTGCAGCCACGTGCTCGGTGGCCTTCGCGCCTCGCTTGGCGGCCCCAGCGCCTTCACCAGCGGTGTGGGAGCCGTTGGCGATGCCATGCGGGCGCTTGGCCGAGCGCTTGCCCTCGCCGCCTGCCTCGTGGCCACCGTCGCGGCGCGGAGCCTTGCAGCACGGCAGCGACTGCTCCGAGTGCCGCGTCAGCCACGTCTTCTTCAGCTTGGTGTGGTGGCTGGGTGGGCATGGAAAACGGCCCCCGGGGATGCCCAAGGTGGGCTCAAAGGGGCCGAGCACCCCGCAGCCCACCCTTGGGCACCCATCGCAGCTCGGTGTGGGGCAAAGGCAAGCTGGGGGCTGGTCCAGCTTGGCAAGGGTCAGCGGGTTGTGCCCATCTACGAGGGGAGGAGGTGAGTCTGGTTGCTCTGCTGGTCCCGATGGTGAGCCAAGCTGGTGGCTTTGGGACACCAAGTGCTCAGCTTTGGGCTCAGAGGGCTGGGCTGGCCCTGGCTCTAGGGGGAAATCAGCAGCGTGGGGCTGTGTGCCCACCCAGGGACCCCCACAGGTCCCTGCCGAGCTGGGTTGCAGGAGGAAGGGGGGAGGCGTGCGGGCATGGGGAGGGGGCACCGAGCTGCCCCCCGCTCGGCCGTGCCTCCACAGGGTTCCTGGCATCTCCATCCCAGCTGGTTCCACCTCCCCATCTCCATCCTGGCCCTTGCCCAGCAGTTGCGATGCTGCTTGGTCCTTGGTTGGGGCGTGGAAGCCGGGTTCTTTCTTCACGTAAAACTCCTGGAGGGGGAGCAGAGGGGCTGGGGTCAGCCCAGGTGTGGGACCGTGTCCCTGCATCCAGCACCTGCGTCACCGGGAGGTGGTGATGTGGAACCTCCCATGGTCCTACCTCAGTTTCCCCACCACCACCCCCAGCCCCAGGCAGCCAAACGTATCATGGAATCATGGAATGGTTTGGTTGGGAAAGACCTTTGAGGTCATCGAGTCCAACCATCCCTGTCCACTACTAAACCAGATCCCTGAGCACCTCGTCTGCCCAGCTTTTAAACCCCTGCAGGGATGGGGATCCACCACCTCCCACAGCCGTTCCAGAGCCTGAGAACCCTTTCGGTGAAGACATTTCATAGAACCATAGAACGTCCCGAGTTGGAAGGTCAAGGATCATCGAGTCCAACTCCAACAGGACACCCCAACATTCACTCTGTGCATCTGAGAACATTGTCCAAATGCTTCTGGAATATTGTCAGGCTGTGACTGCTTCCCTGGGAGCTGTGCCAGGGCTCCACCACCCTCCGGGGGAAGAACCTCTTCCGAATGTCCAACCTAACCCTGCCCCGGTGCAACCAGAGGCCATTCCTGTTGTCCCATCACCTGTCACTTTGGACAAGAGCCCAGCACCCACCTCACCACAACCGCCTTTCGGGAGCTGTAGACATGGGATGGATGTAGTTACAGGATGCCCGCGCTGCCCGTACCCGCGTGGGAAAGGAATGGGGAGCCGCGGCGGCACATGGGGTGCGACGGGCGCACCCACGGGCTGGCGGCTCTGCCTCTCGCCGCCTCCGAGCCACAGCTCCCGCATCGTGACTCAGCCCGGGGTCTTGCGTCACGCCATGGGAAGGAGAGCATCTTCCCCCCTTGGATGGATTTTCCCATCCCTCCGGGGTTGGGACCCCCCCCCCTGCCACCCTGCTGAGCTGCAGGAATGAGCAGGGGGCTGCATTCGGCTTGGGGGGTGCCAATGGCGGGTGCAGCCCAGCCCTGCCCTGGCACAGGTGCCAGCATCGCATTGCGCAACCGGCCGCTCCCAGGTGAGTTCAGGCGAGGCTGGGAGCCTGCCGTCACCCAGGGGTGCACCAGGGAGCACCCATCCTTGCTCTGGAGCCAGAGCTGGGCACCATCCAGCATCGCCTACCTTGTTCCCTGAGCTGGAGCAGTCGTCGAACGATGCTGGAGCCGCTTTGCACCTCGGTGGGAGCCCCAGGTAGAGGGGGTGGCCCCAGGTGGGCACGTAGGAGCCCAGGCGCCAGTCCACACCAGTAAAGCCCCCATCGCCCATTGCCCCATGTCCCTCACCCCCAAACGGGGGCTCGGCCGGGGGTGGGGTGGGCAGCAGCGAGGACAGGAGGAAGGGGCTGTGCTTGGCATCCACAAGGAAGGGGCAGTGGCGGAAAGCCGGGGGGTCACCGGCTGCGTCTCCTGCGGTGGCGCGGGGCTTGGTGGCAGTGCCAGGGCGCTGGCTGTCCAGCCCTTGGAAGGGCAGCGGGTAGCGGTGGTACGCGTGGCTGTAGAGGGCCAAGGGGGCCAGCACAGCCTCAGCCCAGCGTGCCCCTGGGTGCTCCTTGCAGGGCTCAGCCCAGCCCGCCTTGGGTTGCCCGTTGCGGGGCGGCAGCAGCAGTGGGAGCTCAGCTCCATCCTTGGGGTGGCACAAAGCATCCCGCAGGCACGGCGAGGCCGGGGGGTAGGGGCAGCCCAGGCGGCTGCTGGCAAGTTCCCCGCCTGGCCCCAAGCATCCCTCGTAGACCCTCCAAGGACAATCCTTCTCCATGCCATATCTCAACTTGCCAGGCTCTGGGTAGCCCGTGAGTCCCAGCTCGGTGGCACCAGCGCTTCGGGGCAAGAGCACCCCACTGCTCTCCATGCCCCGGGTGTCCTGTGCTGCATCCTGGGCTCTGCTCCATCGTGGCGGGGTCTCCCCCATCCTCGTGTCGCTGGCCATGATGCTCTGCCGCTCATGTGGTGCTCAGCGCCGTCCCGGGCTGGTCAGACCCTGCGGGAAGGGAACGAGGGCATCAGTGGGGCACACGATGAGGCATTGCATCAGGGGAAACTGAGGCGTGGGGATGGGTGAGGGTTGATTGGTGTTTGATTCCCTACCCAAGGGAATAGCAGGAAGATGCCAGGGGAGGGTTAGGTTGGACATCAGGAGAAGGTTCTTCACCCAGAGGGTGGTGGAGCCCTGGCACAGCTCCCCAGGGTACCAACCCTGGCAAAGTTCAAGAAGTGTTTGGTCAACACCCTCAGCCCCATGGTGTGAATTTGGGGGTGTCCTCTGCAGGGACAGGAGTTGGACTCAATGACCCTTGAGAATCCCTTCCAACTCAGGACATTCTGGGATTCGGTGGTGCAGGAGGAGCTGCTTTCAGCCCCCCAGGTCCATCCTCCCATGCTGGGTGGGACGGTGCCCGCTACAGCGAGGCTGTGAGGGCTTTAAATTGGAAAGAGGGAAGATTTAGATTGGACATCAGGAAGAAATTCTTTATAATGAGGGTGGGGAAGCCCTGGCCCAGGGTGCCCAGAGCAGCGGTGGCTGCCCCATCCCTGGAGGTGCCCAAGGCCAGGTTGGATGGGGCTTGGAGCCCCCTGACCCAGTGGGAGGTGTCCCTGCCCATGGCAGGGGGTGGCACTGGGTGGGCTCTGGGGGTCCAACCATCCCATGGTTCCACAACTGGAGACCCCATGGATCAGGAGAACAGGTGGCTGGAGCGTGGATTTCCCACCCTGTCCCGTCCCTCCTGCATCCAGCTGGGATGCACCTCGCGCCCACCCGTCCCTCCGCGCCCAGCCTGGCCCCGCGCCCACCCGCTGGCACCCAGCGTGGGGAGGCCGTGCCCTGCGCAGGTATTTGCCCGCGGCCAGGGCTGGGCTGCGCTTCCCAGGAGGGTTTGCGGCGAGGGGAGAGCTCCCAGCTTCCAGAGGCCCCTCCTGGGAGAAACGCCTGGGGAGATGGGCTGGATGAGCGCTCCTGGGGGACCCAGGCCACCCACAGATCCAGGGGTTCCGTGCCAATCCTTGCAGCAGTTGGCAATCGCATCCCTTTCCGGTGCAGCAAATGCCACCCCTTGCCCCGCCCTGGCAGCTGGAGAAGCCAAGGGGGACAGAAATGGGGTCTCTGAAAAATTACAGCCCTGCTCCAGGGCGGGACAGCCACCTCCATGGCCAGGATGGTCCCCATGGGACAGGAGGAGCGTGTGTCCCCAGAGCCCGATGTTGCCATCACGTCCCCCGCCCAGGAGAGGTCAAAGTCCCCGTTCCCATGCTGGCAAAGAGCAGGAACACCCTGGAAAACCCTGCCCTGGGGTGCAGGAGCACCCCAAGCACACCTACCACATCCACCCAGGGCAGAGGACCCTGCTGGGCTCTCCCATCCAGCCCCGCAGCAGGAAGATGCTCCCAGCACAGCTCTGGGTGCCCCAAGGCTGCCCCACCACGTGCCACCTCGCCCGTGGCAGCGTTGTCCCTGCCCTTTGCCCCGTCCAGAGAAGAAGAACCAGGTCCCACCGCTCCCGCGAGCATCCCCACCACTCCACAGCTACCTGGAGGGTCCATGGGGGACCCCGCCGTGTCCCCTACGGCAGCGAGGATGAGCGGGCACCTCTGCCAACAGCACCAGGGGTCTCAGAGAGGCAAAACCGGGCGAGTGGGACCACCTAAACCCACAGGCTGAAGGGATCTGGCTCCGGGATCTGGAGGAGGCAGAAGGTCGCCTGGGCAGCCCTGGGGACGTTCTTCTCTGAATGCTGGAGCTGGAGTTTTCGATCCATTGGCCTGGGGGGCTCCGTAATTCTCCTTCCTATTGTCCTACAAGCGGGCGATCGTCAAGAAGGGCACCCAAAGGAGTGGTGGTGGCAGCGAGTGGGACCTTCCCGTGGCTCTAAGCAGCCTTGAGCATCTTGGAGCGAGCGGCGGTCGGATGAGGCGGCTCTGCGTCTCCCGAGCTCGCAGCAGCCACTGGGTGGGTGGGTGGGAGAGCTCCTGGGGTTGCTGACGCCCAGGAACCGGCACGGTGCCACCCAGCCCCGGGGCAGTGCCAAGGCGGGCAGGTGTGCTCTGCCCCGGCGCGAAGAAAGCGCCCTTTGTTCGCCAACGCGGTCGAGCCGCCCCGTCGCTGATGAAAGACTCCGGCCGCCCAGCTCCAGGCGGAACTGGGATGGGAGAAACACCAGGATGGGCCAAGAACGCCAGTCACGGTGCCAGGGGAGCTGGAGGTGGCACGGCTGGCATGGAGCACATGGCCACCGTGTGGGTTGGAGGTGCCAGGGGGTGACGACCCCTCCAGTTTTGCCCAAATGGTAAGGATTTGGCCTCAATCCGTGCCGAGGACGAGGCTGCAGCCAGGTGGGATGATGCTGCTTGACCCCAAGGTGGGCACACCACCGAATCTGGTGGGCACACCACCGAATCTGGTGGGCACCCCACATTCCTGGCCTCACAGCCCCTCCAGTTTTGCCCAAACTGTGAAGATTTGGCCTCAATCCAGGTGGAGGTGGATGATGCTGCAGCTGGGGGCACGGGGCAGTGGGTCAATCATGTCCCCCCCGGGGTGGGCACCTCATTTTTAGGCTCCCAGAGAGGGGTGGGGGGGTTGGTTTATGTAAGACGTGTGTGCCAGGGACACCCTGTGCGCAGCTCACGCCTTACATAAACCGCAGCCGCTCGGCTCGGCGCGGCACCCGGGGGGCTGATGGGGCTGGGGGTGTGGGGGTGAAGGCAGGGCACGGCCCTCGTGAGCCGAGCAGCGTGATGAACATCAGACCACGGGCTTCGTTACAGCTCAGCAGCTGCCGTGCATGCGGTCTGGCCCCGCTGGGAGCCAGGAGCCACGGTTAACCCTTGCCAGCTGGGGCACCAGCAAAGCGGGTGTCGAGGGCTATGAGGGTCCCTTTGCATCCAACAGCCCCCCCTGTGCCATCTCCAGGCTGGGAGAACCCATAGCAGGATCCCTTCTGACCTCAGGGGGGAGGGTGGGGGGGGAAAGGGGGTGTTCTTGCAGCACCCACTTGGTGCCAGGGAACAGGGAGGGGACCCAGACAGGGCTCGGGGCGTAGGCGAGCCCGCGTCTTCCTGCAATGAGAAGGTGCTGAAAGAGAAGCTCTCTTCCCGTTCCCTCCTGCTGGTGATGATGATTCCAACAGGGCTGGGGGGAACTGGGAGCTGGGATGGACTCCAGGATGGGTCTGCAGCATCCTGGCACAAGCGGATGGGTCCAGGGACCATCGCCAAGGGAGCAACGGAGAAGGGGTGAGGCTGGGAGAGGGATGGAGACACCACCCCGATGCTGGCAAGACCCAAAGAGGGAGCCATGAGCAGCCCTTGCCGGGGCAGAGCAAAGAGCAAGGAGATGCTGGAGGGCCAGGAGGGAATTTCCCACCTTGCACCGGGGCAGCACCTCTGCACCCTTCCCGTGCCCTGCTGTCCTGCCACCCTCAGCTCCCCGCCGTGCTGGGGCCGCTTCTCCTGCGCTGGGGAGGCTGAAGCCCTCATGCAGCCTCCTTGGGGCCAGCAACCACACTGCTGGCAAGCTCTTCTGGGGCTTGGCCACCACCCTGCCCCATCACCAGGAGCAGGCTCCGTGCCCGCCCCCCTCCAACCGAGGTCCCCCCCTGCCCCATGCCAACCCACGGAGGGTGCCCTGTGCAAAGGGGGTCCAGGCTGGCCTTGCCTTGTGCCAACTCAATCTTTGCTGTGAGAGAAGCCCCCCAAGGTGGGGTCTCTGCCTTCGTTGCTTGGCATCACCGGCCCCACAGCTCCCATCTCCCCTTAAATCAGAGGGACCGCGGACACCCATGAGCCAAACGCTGGCCAGAAAGCCACCACGGGAGGCCGGAAGAGCCGGAATTAGAAACCTTGGCATCCCCGCTCTGCTCAACGCTGGAGGATGAGGAGAGATGCTGCAAGGACACAGGGTGGAGGGACGTTGTCCCTGCGGTGTCCCCTGGCACCCGCATCCCCCCCTCCCTCAGCATCGGGGTGGGCAGGAGGGACACCGGGTTGCGGGGCAGGGGGTCTGGGGATGCTCCAGTGCTGGGGAGGGGGATGGATGGGGGTCCTGGTGCAAAAGGCTCGCTGGTTGCCAACAGCCCCACTCTGAGGAGCACAGGAGCCTTCCAGCCCTGCTCCAGTGCCCGCATGCCCTGGGCTGGATGCAGGGACCCCAGGGAAGAGCTCTGCAGCCCCCAGCCCCCCCCAACCCCCTCCAGCTGGGAAAGCAACCTGAAATCCAGTCTTTTTCTCATGCGAAATGGGCTCGAAAAGGCTTGGCCAGAACCCACTTCAGCTCCTTCTGCATCCTCAGCCCTTCCTCCTCCTCCTCCTCCTCCTCCTCCTCCCAACCCAGCACGCACCTACCTGCCTCCACCGCAGCGCAGGTGAGGAAGATGAAGGCTCAAGACAGAAGAAGGCAGCCCAGATTCCACACACACACACACCCCCCCCCCCTTCTTGCCCAGCACCGGGCGCGATGGCCGCGAGAGCTTTTGCAAATCTGCACCCGGTGCTTAAAAAGAGGGAAAAAAAAAAAAAAACCAACCAAACCCAACATCCAACAAACCCAACCAGGGAGGGAAAAAAAAAAAATAATAAAAAAAATAAAACCAACCCCACGTCAAACCTTCAGGAGTCTGGAGGCTGCGGCGGAGCGGAGGGCACGGGAGGACACTCACTCCCACACGAGCAGCTTTCTGGGAATTAGGGCCACAGCCCAACTGCTCTGGCAGCCTGCGCTCCCCTCCAGCCCTGGCTGCCCGCTCCGCTCCGGCGTGGCCTGGGCAGCCGCCCCGGCCCCGTCACCGTGGGGTCGGCCGCTGCTCCTGGCCCTTAATCGTCTGCTTTTCCCCTGGGGAGGTGAGTGAGCATCATTAATCCAGCTCGGAGCGCTGGCGGCTGCACCCCGACACCCCTCATCACCCCTGCCCCCTCGCAGAGGGGAGGGCAGCGTGAATGCCCCTTTCCCGGGCACCTCTGGGGTGCTGCAGACCCCAAGGGGAAGGCTGGAATGGAACAAGGAGCTATCAGGAGGGGGCCAGGGGACACCAGTGGCTGCTGCCCACAGCCACCCCACCTTTGCCAACGTCCCTCACCGCTGTGTGCCAGCACCGATGCCCAGGGGGATGCAGGACCCAGTGCTGGCTGCATCCCTCTCCGTATCCCTCCTCCTCGTCCCACAGGAGGACAAGGTGTCCCAGTGAGCCCCAATATGGGAGCTGGTCCTGTGCCACCCCCTCACCCACTCAAGGACTCTTTACCCAGCCTGGCATCTGCACCCTGACACCCCTTGCCATCCCTGCCCCCTCACAGAGGGGAGGGCAGCATGGATCCCCCTTCCCCGGGCACCTCTGGGGTGCTGCAGACCCCAAGGGGAAGGCTGGAATGGGACAAGAGGCAGCTTGTGCCTATCAGAGGGGACATCAATCACAGCAGCCAACCCACCTTCACCAGCATCCCTCATGCCCACACCCCAACACCAACGCCCGGGGGATGCAGGACCCAGCGATGGATGGTGCTGGCTGCATCCTTCCCCACATCCTTCCTCCTCATCCCATAGGAGAACGAGTTGTCCCAGCGAGCCCCAGCGCGGGGGCTGGTCCTGTGCCACCCCCTCACCCACCCAAGGACTCTTTACCCAGGCCGGCAGCCACACCCCGACACCCCTCGCCATCGGGCAGCATGGATCAACCCCTTTCCTAGGATGCTGCAGTCCTCAAGGGGAAGGCTGGAATGGGACAAGGAACTGTCAGGAGGGGACCAGGGGACATCAGTGACAGCTGCCCACAGCCAACTCACCTTTGCCAACGTCCCTCACGCCCACATCCCAACGCCGATGCCCAGAGGGATGCAGGACCCGGCAATGGATGGTGCTGGCTGCATCCTTCCCTGCATCCCTCCTCCTCATCCCATAGGAGAACGAGTTGTCCCAGCGAGCCCCAGCGCGGGGGCTGGTCCTATGCCACCCCCTCACCCACTCAAGGACTCCTGTTTACCCAGCCCAGCGCCAGCAACCGGCTTCAAATACCTTGATGCAATTAAAAGCTCGCCCGCGGGGCCAAGGGCTTAGGACGGCAGCCAGGGACACGGGCAGCCTGGTGCCACCTGCACAACGAAGAAGGGCAGCCCAGGTCCCCATAGCACCCACCTGGAAGAAGCTGGGGGGCTCCTGTCTCCTCAGCAGCCCCCTCCCCCCTTCTGCCACTCAAGGTGATGGGGTGGCACAGGGAAAAGTGTCACCAATGCTGGGCATCCCCCTGCACGGTTCCTCCTGCCTCAGTTTCCCTCGATGCTCAGCGATGCTCTGTGGTCCCCAAAGTGGGGTCCTCAACACCCCAAAATCGTGGAATCATAGAATCATGGGATGGGTTGGGTTGGAAGGGACCTCAAAGCCCATCCAGTGCCACCCCCTGCCATGGGCAGGGACACCTCCCACTGGGTCAGGGGGCTCCAAGCCCCATCCAACCTGGCCTGGAACACCTCCAGGGATGGAATCTGGGGGTTCTGGTTGACAGCATGTTAGATCCATGGAATGATTTGGGTTGGATGGGACCTCAAAGCCCACCCATTTCCAACCCTGGACACCTCCCACTGGATCAGGGTGCCCAAAGCTCCAACCACCCTGGCCTCGAACACCTCCAGGGATGGGGCAGCCACTGCTTCTCTGGGCAACCTGGGCCAATTTCCCACCACCCTCATCACGAAGAGTTTCTCCTTAATGTTTAAATGCTGGGTAAACCCTCTGTGTCGCCCCCATCCAGTGTCACGGCAGGGACGTGGCTCCAGCTCTGAGACACCAAGCTCTGGGACATCCTCGGTGCCAGCTCAGGCAGAGCCAGGCTGTGGACAGGGCTGGCTGGGGACAGACAGGTCCCTGGGGGGGGGGGGACACGCAGGCAGCTGGCAGGGAGGTGGGGAGGGAACAGCATTCCTTCAGCCTTGTCCTCCCACACCCCCATCACCTCGAATGCCCCCTCCCCTCCATCCACCCACCACCCTCCCCTTCACCATCCTCTTCCTCGCAGGTGGGTAGGGGTGTGTTTGAGGACACAATGGAGGAGAGGGGGGGGATGCAAAAGACGTGCTTTGTGGTCCCCCCCCTCAGCGTGGGAATCAAGGTTTTACCTACCTGGGGGTGATGTTGTGGGGTGCTCTCAGCCCTTGGCCAGCCAGGACCCCCACCCACGGGCAGCCCCGCATCCTCACCCTGTGCAGCGGGAGGCAGCTGAAAGCTCCCCCCCCCTCCAACCACCACCACCCCCGGGGGCTGCCAGAAAAGAGGCTGCATTTAAACAACAGACATAATTATGCTTTTGATACCGTCTGCTAAAAATACAGCGCTGCGCCGCGCGGGGAGCCATGTGTGCGCGGCCTCACATGGCTCCTGCCTGCAGCAGCTGAGTCAGGTGGGAGGGGGCCAGGAATGGGGGGAGCGAGGGGCAGGGGACCCCCAGACCTCAACTGCAGAGGGGTCAGCTTGAAGGAGGGGGCTGATCAGTCAGGGACCCCCAAAGCAGCCCCAGGGACATCAGCATCGCCCCTGCATCCGGAAGGGGTTTGGGGGTAAAACGAGCTGGGAAAGGGGCGGGGGGGGGGGGGGGGGGGGGGCGGGATTGTGTCACCAGCATGGGCTGGAAGGGGGCAGGGAATGGGAGGGATCAAGGGGCAGAGGACCACCAGACCCCAGCTGCAAAGGGGTCAGCTTGAAGGAGGAGGCTGATCTCCCAGGGACCCCCAAAACATCTCCAGGGGTGGCATCAGCATCACCCCTGCATCCGTAAGTGGTTTTGGGGCAAAATGAGCTGGAAAAGGGGCAAGGAGAGAAGTGGGGGCTTGAGGAAGTGGGGGCTGGGTCACTTGAGTCACCAGCATGAGCTGGAGGGGACAGGGAATGAGGGGCAGGGGACCCCCAGACTCCCCCTGCAGAGGGTTCAGCTTGAATGAGGGGGCTGATCTACCAGGGACCCCCCAAAACCAACCCCAGAGGTGGCACCAGAGGGGCAACAGCCCCTTGAGTTTTGGGGTAAAATGGGCTAAGAAAGGGGCAGGGAGGGAGGTGGAGGGGCTGGGGGAGTGGGACTGGGTTACTCAGTACCACCAGCCCGAGGACGGGGGCAGCATGGGGGTGGTGGGTGGTGGGGTGGGCACTGGGCACAGCACCCAGCAGCTCCCATTAATGAGTAACAGCCCTGTTGCCCTGTGACCTGGCAGGGAGCAGAGCCAGCCACAGCGAGCAGGACCAGGGGTGCCACCCCCAGCAGTTCCCGGCCACAGCAGCCCCTGAGAGCTGACCTTTGGTGGTGCCAAGGCACGAGCTCACACCGTCTCTGGACTACTGCCCTCCAGGAATGGGTACCGACATCCCTGGTGGCATCAGCATCCCTAGGGTTCAGCGCCCTGCTTCCCCGGAGCAGCAGCTTTGTCCCTGTTCCCCCGGGAGAGGGGACACCCCTGCATCACCAACAACCCTGGGGTTCAGCATCCCTGGGGTTCAGCATCCTGCATCCCTGGAGCATAAGCATTGTCCCTATCCTCCTGGGAGAGGGGACATCCCTGGGGCACCAACATCCCTACATCACAAACATTCCTGGGGTTCAGCATCTTTCTTCCCTGGAGCATCAGCTTCATCCCTATCCCCCTGGGAGAGGGGACATCCCTGTATCACCAGCATCCCTGGGGTTCAGCATCCTGCATCCCTGGACCATCAGCCTTGTCCCTGTCTCACTGAAAGAGGGGACATCCCTGGGGCACCAGCATCGCTGCATCACCAACATCCTTCTTCCCTGGAGCACCAGCCTTGTCCCTGTCTCACTGGAAGAGGGGACATCCCTGGGGTACCAACATCGCCCAGTCCCCTGCCAGCCCTCGGGGATGCAGGAGGGCAGGGGAGCCCCGGAAGGGGGGGCACAGGAGCAGGGGGCACAGCGGGGCGGTTGGCGGGACCCGCTGGCCGAGGGCACTGACCTGACCCTCGCTCCCACTAATGCCTTCCCAGCGGGGAAGCTGCTTACGGGGACGCGAGCTGCCTGGCTTACGTGACCTCCTGCAACCCCGTGCGCCGCAGGGGCACAACGCACCCCGCTCCGATGGAGACAAACCCCACTGTGGGGCAAGGCAGGGGGACCCCATGGTGATGCCAGCCGGGGGGCTCAGCCCCCTGCACCCTCCTGGCAAGGGACCATCGCCCCGGCCGGGCAAGCTCAGGTCAGCCACGTAATCGCTGGGCTGGGGCGCTGCCAGGCGAGGGAGATTACGGCTTTGCTGACTGCAGCCTGGCACAGACCCGCGAGCTGACACAGCTGGGATCAGCACTGGCATTGCAGGGGGCTGCAGCTTTTATCCCCTCCTTGGGTTTCTCTGCCTTGGGGAACACACGGGAATCTTGCCCAAACAGGCGCCAGGATGACCGGTTCCCTTCCCACCTCTGTGCCTCAGTTTCCCCAAGCTGGGAAGCAGAGTGGTCCCCACTGACCTGGGGCTGGATGGTGCTCAGGGTCCGATGCTGGGGTTGCAGATCCATTCCTGGGGGTTTTCCTGTGCAGGGACACGAGCAGGACTCGATGATCCTTGGGGGGTCCCTTCCAACTGAGGACATTCGGTGACTCCCTCGCAGCTCAGAAGGGCAAACCCTGTCCTGGGCTGCATCCAGAGCAGGGGGAGCAGCAGGGTGAGGGAGGGGACTCTGTCCCCCTGCTCCACTCTGTGAGACCCAACCTGCAGCCCCGGGGCCAGTTCAGGAATTTCCAGCACAAAAAGGATATGGAATTGTTGGAACAGGTCCAGAGGAGGCCACGGAGATGATCCGAGGGCTGGAGCAGCTCCTGTGCGAGGGCAGGCTGGGAGAGCTGGGGTTGTTCAGCCTGGAGAGGAGAAGGCTCTGGGGAGACCTTAGAGCAGCTCCCAGGGCTGAAAGGGGCTGCAGGAAAGCTGGGGAGGGGCTTTTTCCAAGGGCCTGGAGTGATGGGACGAGGTGGAATGGCTTTAAATTGGAAGGGAAAGATTTAGATCAGACATTAAGGAGAAATTCTTTACAATGAGGCCCTGGCCCAGGGTGCCCAGAGCAGTGGTGGCTGCCCCATCCCTGGAGGTGTTCCAGGCCAGGTTGGATGGGGCTTGGAGCCCCCTGATGCAGTGGGAGGTGTCCCTGCCCATGGCAGGGGGTGGCACTGGGTGGGCTTTGAGGTCCCTTCCAACCCAACCCATCCCATGGTTCTAGACTGAGCTTCTGGCTGGAGGGGATTCTGATTCCACCCCCCCTGCCCAGCTCAGCATCCCCATGCCGGTACCCAGGCAGCCTCAGCTGTATCCTTGGAGGAACCGCTTTCCCTAAGCGGCTTTAGGGTGATTACGGGGCAGCCCCTTGGCCCTTGCCTTGTTCCCACCCAGCCTTCCTTCTCCACCGCTTTAAGTAATCGTCTCTGAGACAGTTTTACAGGGCTAATCCAGCCACCTCCACTTAATCTGCTCCAACACCCCTGCCCAGCTCTGGATTGGGACTCCTGCCTGTTCCGAGGGGGCTGCGGGGCAGGGGTAGCTGCTCTCCCTGCCCTGGGAAGACCCTCAAAGGCAGAAAGCAGCCAGGGGCTAAAAATAAAGCTGGCCTGAGGGGTGAGGGCAGGAAGGATTGGGAACGAGGGGATTGATGCCAGAGAGCGGGGCACCAGGGGACAGGAGGGCTCACGGGGGCAGGAGAGGCACCGCGAGCAGCCCTGTCACCTTGTGCCACCCTGCCTGCCCCACAGAGGCGTTGTGCCCCTCGCCCTCCACCCAAGAAGGGGACAATTCCCAAGGGGAAGGAGCAAAGGGAACAGAGAGAGAGCCCTGGGGGAGCTTGGGGAGCCCCTGCAGGGACAGGGCAGCTGCCCGTGACCGGGGCTGGCAGGACAAGCCAGGGCTGGTGGCCAGGATGGCGACGTCTGAGTGCAGCCCTGGCTGCGTGCCGGGCACCCGGGTGTCCCCACGGGGCCACGCCGGCTGCTGCTGCCACGCTGTGGGGGACACGGCTACTGCAAGGGGTGGGTTGAGAGGCATCCCGGTACCCCTGCGCCTGCATCCCTGCACCCCAGCATCACAGCATCTCAGCACCCACATCCTTGCACCCCAGAACCCTCACCCTGCACCCCAGCATCACTGCATCCCAGCACCCCAGCACCCTCAGCCCTGCACCCCAGCATCACTGCATCCTCATCCCTGCATCACAGCATCACAGCATCTCAGCACCCACATCCTTGCACCCCAGCATCACTGCATCCCAGCACCCTCAGCCCTGCACCCCAGCATCACTGCATCCTCATCCCTGCATCCCAGCATCACAGCATCTCAGCACCCACATCCTTGCACCCCAGCATCACTGCATCCCAGCACCCCAGCACCCTCAGCCCTGCACCCCAGCATCACTGCATCCTCATCCCTGCATCCCAGCATCACTGCATCTCAGCACCCACATCCTCGCATCCCAGCATCTACATCCCTGCACCCCAGCATCACAGCATCCCAGCACCTGCATCCCTGCACCCCAGCATCACTGCATCTCAGCACCTGCATCCCTGCGCCCCAGCATCACAGCATCCCTGCGCCCCAGCATCTCAGCACCTGCATCCCTGCACCCCAGCATCACAGCATCTCAGCGCCCACATCCTCGCATCCCAACATCTACATCCCTGCACCCCAACACCCTCATCCCTGCACCCCAGCATCACAACATCCCAGCACCACAGCAGCCGTATCCTTACATCCCTGCACCCCAGCACCCTCATCCTTGCATCCCAGCACCCCTGAATCCCTGTGCCTCAGCATCCCTGCACTCCAGCACCTGCACCCCTGCACCCCAGCATCCCCAGTCCCGCTCTGCCCCCCCAAAGACCAAGCACTGCACCCTCCCACAGCCCTGCGCACCCCACAGGGTCCCCCACACCCCAGACTCCTAAGGAAGGGGACGGTGTTTAAGCAGAGGGGGACAACTCCTGCTTCCTTAAGTGTGAAATAACGTTTATTTCTCCATATACAAAAGGCTCTGTCTGGGAGGGGAGAACACTAAAAGCAGCGCGGTGCCAGCCAGGGCACTGCTGGGCATCAGCACCCTGGGTTTCAAGTATGGGGGTGTCAGTTTGCAGCCGGGGGGGGGGGGGCTGTGTCTTTGGTTTCAAGATGGGACAAGGCACGATCCCTCGTCAGCTCCCAGAGGGGAGGGGATGTGGGGAATAAGGCATCGTGGCAGCAGGAGGAGGGGGGCCCGCAGGGATGCTGAGCCCAGGACAGGGCTCCCCTACAAAGCCTGTAGTGATCCAGGCACCGGTGCAGACCCACAGCATCGGGGTCCGGGAAGGGACACGGTCCCCTCGCTGCCCTCTCCTCCGCGAGGTCACAGAGGTCAGAGAAGGCATTTACAGTGTAAGGCAGGGGGGACCCAACCCCCAGGCTGGGGCTGCACCAACCGTTGCTCCCTCCTGCTGCAGCAGCAGCAAACTCGTCTTAAGACTCCTGGCAAAGGGTTATCCCGGGGCCATTAGCTGTCCTGCTCCGACGGAGCCGCTTTCTTCTTAATCCGGCTGCGCAAGAGTCGGGAAGAGCCCTGGGAAAGGGGAGGAAGGGTTCAAATCCATCCTATCCCCATCCCACCTCATCCCCAGTCCCCCATCCCACCTCATCCCCAGTCCCCACCTCATCCCCAGTCCCCCGTCCCTCGTCCCCAGTCCCCCGTCCCCACCTCATCCCCAGTCCCCCATCCCCAGTCCCCCATCCCCACCTCATCCCCAGTCCCCCATCCCCAGTCCCCCGTCCCTCGTCCCCAGTCCCCCGTCCCCACCTCATGCCCCGTCCCTCATGCCCCATCCCTCATGCCTCGTCCCCGATCCCTCGTCCCCGATCCCCACCTCGTCCCCCCATCCCTTGGTACCTCCTTGGCCAACGTCTTCTTCCGCGCTCCGTGCAGGCTCTGGCTGCGGGCGAGGGGTTTGGAGCTGCGGGCACAGGGCGAAGGCTCAGGTGAGAGCTTCGAGTCCGACCACACCTCCTCCTCCTCCTCCTCCTCTGTCTCGCTCCCGTACTGCCGGCCGGCCAAGGGCGTGCTGTAGGCTGGGGACAAGGGGGACACAACAGCTCCTGGTAGGGACTCCCATGGGCACCACTTGAGCCCTCCCACCACCAGGAACTCCCCTAACGCTCACCCAGCAGCTGCCGGTGGCTCTCCTGCTCCTCCAGGTACAGGGGGTCCTGGTAGTGCACGGGGGCTTCGTCGGGGATGGAGCGCAGGTCCTGCATGCTGAAGCTGCGCAGCCGCCCGGCCAGCACGCCCTGGCTCTGGGGTGGGGGGGACACATGGAAAGGTTGGAGTGAGTCCTCAAAGTGCCCAAACGCAGGGCCAGGCACCTACAGCGCTGGGCTCTGTGCCCAGGGACTCCTCTCCCAACACCAACACCGTTGAGGTGACCCACGTCCACATGGGATCGTGGAACCATGGGATGGGTTGGGTTGGAAGGGACCGCAAAGCCCATCCAGTGCCACCCCCTGCCATGGGCAGGGACACCTCCCACTGGGTCAGGGGGCTCCAAGCCCCATCCAACCTGGCCTGGAACACCTCCAGGGATGAGGCAGCCACCACTGCTCTGGGCAACCTGGGCCAGGGCCTCCCCACCCTCATTGTGAAGGATTTCTTCCCGATGTCCAAATCTTCCCTCTTCCCATTTAAAGCTGTCAATAATCACAAAGAGCAGGGGCACATCCCACTAGAGCAGGCTGATCCCTGGAGATGAAGCACCCACAAGGAAGTGGAGCAGCCCACCCCATCCCTGGTACCTTGGTGGCCGCCTGGACCGCGGCGGTGGCTGCGATGTTGAGGCCCCTCTTGCCAAAGCGCACCATGGTCTCGTAGCTGCGCTCCTTGGCCTGGATGATGTAGGTGTCGATCTCCTGCCGAGACAACCACGGTGGCATCACCAGCCCAGCGAGCCCCCAACCCAGGGTGTGTGGAACCCTCCCAAAGGCAGGGAGTCCTGACCTTCTCCCTGCGGGACAGCGTGGGGTGCACAAACTTGCGGTAGAGCAGGCTGGCACCACGGGTGTAGGGGGAGAGCAGCCAGATGACAAAGGCCATCTTGACCTCGTAGTAGAAGGGTAACCTGATGGAGAAGGGGAAAAGATCATGGAATCACAGAATCATGGGATGGGTTGGAAGGGACCTCAAAGCCCACCCAGTGCCACCCCCTGCCATGGGCAGGGACACCTCCCACTGGGTCAACGGGCTCCAAGCCCCATCCAACCTGGCCTGGAACACCTCCAGGGATGGGGCAGCCACCACTGCTCTGGACACCCTGGGCCAGGGCCTCCCCACCCTCACAGCAAAACATTTCTGCCCAAGATCTCATCTCAGTCTCCCCTCTCTCAGCTCAAAACCCTTCCCCTCGTCCCATCCCTGCACCCCCTGATCCAGAGCCCCTCCCCAGCTTTCCTGCAGCCCCTTTCAGCCCTGGGAGCTGCTCTAAGGTCTCCCCAGAGCCTTCTCCTCTCCAGGCTGAATAACCCCAACTCTCCCAGCCTGGCCTCGTACAGGAGCTGCTCCAGCCCTCGCATCATCTCCGTGACCTCCTCTGGCCTCGCTCCAACAGCTCCGGGTCCTCCCTGTGCGGGGGATGGGGGCGAGCAGATGCCAGGGAGGTCCAAAGGGACCTAAACCCTAACCCAGCCCCCAGGACCCCAACGGAGCCACCTCACCAGGAGATGAGCAGGTCCGTGAAGGTCTCTGTGGCCATGAAGAGCGCAAAGACGATCCAGTACATCATCCAGCGCACCTGGGCGGAGCGGGAGAACACCTCAGCCTGGGGCTGAGCCCAGGGGAGCAGCTGCAGCCACAGGGGGGAAAGGAGGGAGAGCAAAGGGGGGGGGAAAGGAGGGAGAGCAAAGGGGGGGATGGGGGGGAAAGGAGGGAGAGCAAAGGGGGGGATGGGGGGGAAAGGAGGGAGAGCAAAGGGAGGGGGTGGGGGGGAAAGAGGGAGAGCAAAGGGAGGGGGTGGGGGGGAAAGAGGGAGAGCAAAGGGAGGGGGTGGGGGGGAAAGAGGGAGAGCAAAGGGAGGGGGTGGGGGGGAAAGAGGGAGAGCAAAGGGAGGGGGTGGGGGGGAAAGGAGGGAGAGCAAAGGGGCTGCAGCCCCAGCGAGGAATGGAGCTGCCCAGACCCCCCCTACTCACGTATTCCCGGATGTTTTTGGACTTCACAGCCTTGTAGGAGGCGTAGGCAGGGTAGAGCATCCCGAAGAGCAGCCTGTATCGGAGAGGGGGGGTGAGACACGAGGGCCAGGCGGCGCAGAGCAGCAGCAGCAGGGAGCAGCACAGCCCCCTGCCCCAGCGCCACAGCTTCGCCTGCAGCTCCTCCAGCACCATCCTGGCTTCCCCCCAAACCACAACCAACCGGCTGGCACCGTCCCGGGGAGCCCAGTATCGCTCCCACACCCTCAACCCACCTCCCTGGGAACCGACCCAACCTGTCGAGGCGGAGGAAGAAGGCACAGCCCCACCAGGAGGGGCTCAGCACCCTCTGAGGGAAGGATAAGTCCTGCCAGAGGGATGCCCGGTGCCAACCCTGCTGTGTCTCCACAGCGCTAAAAACATCCAAAGCACCCCCAAAATGCCCCTGCCACCCTGTGTCCCAGGGCCAGGGGGTGATGCCTGCAGCGTGGCATCACCCCCTCCGGCCTGACCCTCAGACCCTGGCAGCTGCAGGGTCTGCCTTGCCCCACGGTGTGCTTGGCTACTGGTGGCCCAGCCCACGTAGCCCACAGGGCAGAAACCAAGAGAGCAAGAGGGGCTCAAAAATGGGTACCAATTTGGGCAACGCTCCTCCCTCCACCGGGTACCCTTGCTCTGCATCCCATCCCCACCATCGGGTACCTCTCCTACATCCCTCCCTCCACCAGGTACCCCCACCCCGCATCCCCCCCCCCCCTCCATCGAGTACCCCCACCCCACATCCCCCCCCACCTTCTCCATCGGATACCCCTGCCCCGCACACCCCCACCCCTTCCATCGGGTACCTCCACCCCCCCACATCCTCCCCTCTCCTCACATACCCCCCCCCCATCGGGAACCCTCAGGCTGCATCCCCCTCCTCTAACGGGGACCCCCACCCCAAATCCCCTCCTTCCATGGGGGACCCCCGTCCCACACAATCCCCCCACCCCACATCCCTCTCTCCCCCCCCCAATCCCCTCACCCCACATCCCTCTCTCCCCCCCCCAATCCCCTCACCCCACATCCCTCTCTCCCCCCACCCCAATCAGGTACCTCCACCCCACATCCTTTCCCTTCTTCACCAGGGACCCCCCCCCTTCTCTCCATCAGGGGGCCCCTCCCACATCAGGGACTCCCTCTCTCTCCATCAGGGACCCCCTCTCTCTCCATCAGGGACCTCCTCCCCCATAAGGGACCCCTTTCTCTCCATCACGGACGACCCCCTCCCCCATCAGGGACCTCCGCTCTCTCCCCACCAGGGACCTCTTCCCCCATCAGAGACTCCCCCGCTCTCTCTCCACCAAGGATCTCCTCCCCCATAAGGGAGCCCCCCTCTCTCCATCAGGGACCCCCTCCCCCATCAGGGACCCCTGCCCCGCATCCCCCCCCCACCTCCATCAGGTACCCTCACCCTGCATCCCCACTCTCCACCCTGCGCCCTTCCTTCCATCAGGGATGCCCACCCCATATAATCCCCCCTCCCCACATCCCCCTCCTCCACCGGGTACCCCTCCATTCCCCCCCTGGGGGGGGCACCAGGACCCCCACTCACACAATCAACCTGCTG
Organism: Neomorphus geoffroyi; assembly: GCA_033558235.1. Classification (NCBI taxonomy): domain Eukaryota; kingdom Metazoa; phylum Chordata; class Aves; order Cuculiformes; family Neomorphidae; genus Neomorphus; species Neomorphus geoffroyi. Next base: position 2,027,636 of record JAUMJM010000056.1, read on the forward strand.
AGCATCCAGGACACCATGGTGCGAGCGAAGCCGCAGCCCTAGGCTGGGCAAACCCCTCGAAACTCTTTAAAAACCTTGAAACCCCCCCAAAATTCCACCCACCCCCCCTGCGCGCGAATGCACCAACTTGAACGTTACAGCCCCCGCCCCCTGCGCAAACGCCCGGCGTCCCGGTGGGCCCCACCGCTCTTCAAGCGGCAACAACGGCCGCCAATGGGCAGTCACGACTCTTAAAGGGGCAACGCCGCCTTCTTAAAGCGGCAACGCCACCGCTTAAAGGGGCAACGCCACCTCTTAAAGGGGCAACGCCACCTCTTAAAGGAGCAACGGGTCTTAAAGGGGCAACGGGTCTTAAAGGGGCAAAGGCCACAGGTGGGGTCCGATGCTGTATTAGAATCATAGAATCACTAGGTTGGAAGAGACCTCTGAGATCATGGAATGGTTTGGCTGGAAGGGATGAGGTCCCTTCCAGTTTCACTGGAGGTGCTCAAGGCCAGGTTGGATGGGGCTTGGAGCCCCCTGATCCAGTGGGAGGTTTCGCTGCCCATGGCAGGGGGTGGCACTGGATGAGCTTGGAGGTCCCTTCCAACCCAAACCATCCCATGATTCCATGACATGATGTGGTTGGACTCAGTGATCACGATCTTAAAGGTCTTTTCCCACCTAAACAATTCTGTCATTTTTTTTAGGCTCAGAAGGGCTGGTTTTGCGATGTTTAAGTGCACAGCACGGGGTGCACAGAGCTCCCCATCACAACACCAGGGGTGAAAGAGGGCAGGGAGGGCAGGGCTGGGGGTTTGGGCGGAGGTGGGAGTGCTGCTGGCTCATGCCAAGGCAGTCAGATGTGTTGGCACCAGCCCCAGGTGTTGATTCAGCAGGGGTTTAGCCAAATCCCCTCCCCGGGCACAGCCTCACCTGGGTTCACGTGTGCGCTGAACCTTCAGCTCCCACTCAGGTGTGTTGGTTGAACCAGGGCCAGGGCTCTGCGGCGGGCGTGGAGCCCTGCAAGATGCCCGGGAGAAAACAGGAGCAGGGCTCAGAGTCCTCACTGATGGACCTGGCATCACCTTCCCCTTGGCTGTGCATCCCCACCAGTGGTCCAGGGCACCCCAGCTCCCCCATCCCAGCCAGGGATGCTGTCGGGGCGCCAGCATCCCTCTACACCGCGCTTCCCACCCAGCCTGTGGGATGGGGAAACTGAGGCACAGAGGTGTGGCAGCGCCCTGCTGGGGCACCAGGTAGGGCTGAGCTCCAGGGCTGAGCACCCTGCCCTGCCTTGCACCCAGCGCAGGGCTCGATCCGGCTGCAGGGGCTGCACCGGGCAACACCCCAGGTTCAAGCCCTGCAGCCAGCGAGGTCAAACCGGGCTCCCAAAAGCCGGTTGTGCCCCAGGCTGCTTGTTACCCTTATTTGTGAGCTTAATTGGTGGTTTTTTTACATGCATAGTTATGTCCCTGGGGGGTAGGAAAATAAATGCTTCCCTGGAAAACCAGCCCTGGTGCAGCTCGGGGTGCAGCTGGTTCATACTGGGACTCCCCTTCCTGGGAAAACACCTCCTGCTCCCCCCTGCTGCCAGGGATGTGCAGCAAAAAAAAAAGACCAGGAGAGCTGTGTATGAGACCTGGTGGACCCTAAAATAAGGGGTTCCCCCCTCCCGGGGTCGGTGGGTCTCAGGGCTGCAGGACACCAAGCAGTGTGGGACCCCTGGGTAGGTCACCAGCTGTGGGTGGGCACACAGAGGCTGTGGGGAGACACACGCAGGGCTGGGGGGCACAGGGTGTTTATTGTGGGGCGCGTTTCGGCAGGTGCAACATCTCAGGTACAGCTGGCACGCTGGGTCCTGCCTGGCAGGGGGGGGCACAGGCAGAGGGACCTGCACAGAGAGGGGTGGGAGCAGGCCAGCCCTGCTTCTGCAGGTGGTGGCACTGCCTCGGTAGCGTCCTGTTGGGCTTGAGCGTGCCATCTGCCTTGGGGCATCCCATCCACATCCACCTGGGAGCATCCCACTGGCCTGGAGCATCCCATCCAGCCCTGGCAGCTCGGTTCCGCCTGTGCACATCCCTGCCTGGTGCCCCCGTGCCATGTCCTCACACCTCCCTGACACCAACCTCCAGCTCCTGCCCGTGTCCCACCCTCCTGCCCGCATCCCACCACCTGTAGGTGCCACATGTGGGAAACTGGGAGTGCCCAGTGGAGGAACTGAGACCTGTGGCTTCACCCGGCAGCAGGACCGTGGGGCTGGGGGCTTCAAAGTGGGGGCGAACGTGGGGGATGGCACCAGGCTGTGACCACGGGGCAGGAGGAAAGGGGCTGGTGGGCGCATGCGTGTCCTCAGGCAGGAGAAGGCAACTCTTGGGGGAGGCGAAAGCCACCACGAGGCCGCGTGGGCAGTGTGGGCTCTGCATCCCTGCTTAGAGGCTGAGGTCCACCGTCACGTGCCGGTAGACCACCGTGTTGGCCTTGAAGCTGGGAGCCAGGAGGAGCTGCACGTCGGCAGCGGGCACGTAGCGGAAAGCCCGCGGCGCCTGCACCGACAGCTCCTGGAACTTGATGAATTTCTGCTTCTCCTCTTCCCACAAGTAGATGTGGGTGAAGGAGAAGTCACTGCCCAACGCCAGGTACTGCCGTTGCTCCACCGAGAAGGGTTGCATCACCATGGAGCCGCGGGACGGCAGCGTCTGCAGCTCGATGAAGCGCTGCCCTTCCCAACGCACCACTTTGGAGTCGCCGATGTAGCGGCTGAGGCAGAGGAACTGGTCCCGCTTCACCTTGAAGTGCTTGACCATCTGCACGTCCAACATCTCCCCCACCTCCCCCTGCAGCGCGAATTGCTTCTGCGCCCGGTTCCACTGGTAGATGACGGGGGCTTGGGAGCTGCTGGAGATGATCAAGCGGGGTTTGCCGTCGTTCTCCACATATTCCACGTCGGTGTCGCGGTGCCAGGCATGGAGGGCTTGGTGGGAGTAGAAGCCGTTTTGGTTGAGGCGGTAGAGGCTGGTGGAACCCGCCTTGGAGCTGTCGGCGATGACGAAGAACCAGTCGCCTTCGATCTGGAAGGCCTCGATGTCGTTGGGCTTGCGGGTCTTCTGGCTGTCGATGTCTTGGATCTTGATGAACTTGTCCACGGCGGTGTCCCAGCGGTAGATGTAGGAGCCACCAAAGAGCTGGGCCACCACCACGTAGAGCTGGTCCTGCGCCACGATGGGCTTGCAGTGCACGGCTGAGTGAGCTGGCAGGCAGGACCACGTCACAACGGGGCTGTGCCCTTCCAGAATCACCCAAAGAGCAGGTGCCAACCCAGGGAAAGGAACCCAACCCAAGGAAGGGAGCTCAACCCAAGAAAGGGAGCCCAACCCAAGAAGGGGGAACCCAACCCAAGGAGGGGAACCCAACCCAAAGAGGTGAATCCAACCCAAAGAGGGGAATCCAACCCAAGGAAGGGAATCCAACTGAAGGAGGGGACCCCAACCCAAGGAAGGAAACTCAAGGGGCTGTGCCCTTCCAGAATCACCCAAACAACAGGTACCAACCCAGGGAAAGGAACCCAACCCAAGGAAGGGAACTCGGCCCAAGGAAGGGAATCCAATCCATGGAAAGGAACTTGGCCCAAGGAAGGGAACTCGGCCCAAGGAAGGGAATCCAACCCAAGAAGGGCAATCCAACCCAAGGAGAGAACACAACCTAAGGAAGGGAATCCAACCGAAGGAGGGGAACCCAACCCAGATGCCTCACCAGGGATGCGGTCAAAGTCACGCAGCTTGCGCTCCACGTAGTCCCACTTGAGGATGGCACAGCTGCTGGCACTGGGTTGTGCCAGGGCGATGTACAGGTCACTGGCATAGGTGAAGGGCTCAGCTGACACAGACTGGAAGGGCAGGACCTGGTGCACCACAAAGTCTGTGGGGAGAGGTGGCAGTGAGGGTCCAGGTGCCCAGGAACTGGGGGTGATGGATGACCAGTCTCTTACCCGTGGTGATGCACTGGAAGTCGCTGAGCGCCAGGTCCCGGATCCGCTGGCCCTCGAACTGCCCGGGGCTGCTGCAGAAGACAGCAGGGACCGTGGTGTTGGTGGTCTCCAGCCACTCCACCAACCACTTGATCTTGCAGTCACAGGCCAGCGTGTTGCCCCGGAGGTCCCTGCCAAGGATGGCACTGAGTCACCTCCAGCACAGAGCGAGCAGAGCATCCTGCCCGAGCCCTGAGATGTCACCCCCTCCCCAGCCCAGCGCCACAGTGGACTTACAGGTCACTCAGGATGTCCAGTGGCTTGAAGAGGTCCCTGGGCAGCGTCTGGAGGTTGTTGTTGGCCAAGGACCTGAGGAAAAGAGGAGCTGTAGAGGCGACACAGTGAACGGACAAGAGCCATGCCCTGCGTTCACAGGGAACGTGGGATTCCTGGTACTCACAGGTGGGTCAGGGACTTGAGCCCATGGAAAGTGCCCTTTGAGAGCGTCTGGATGTCATTGTTCTCGATGAACCTGGGGCAGGAGGAGGTGGTGGCACAACCATCCTGAGGGGATCGATCCCCGTGGGTACCCCTGCCCTCCCCAGGACTGTCCCCATCCCCGTTGTCCCCATCCCTGTGTCCCCATGCCCATGTCCCCTCCCCAATGTCCCCATCCCCACCCCACGCACAGGTACTGGAGGTGTGAGAGGCCGGCGAAGGCGTTGTCCCCGATCAGGGTGAACTTGTTGGAGTTCAGCAGGCTGCAAAGAGAGGGAGGAGGCATCAGCACCGGGGTCGGGCAGGATGGGCAGGGGGGACATCGGGATGCCCGGAGACGTACAGGAACTGCAGCGAGGGGATGTGGGCAAAGGCTGCCTCTCGGATCTCCGTGAAGGCTGCGTTCACCATCGTCCTGCGGGTGAGAAGGAGCCTCAGGGCTATGTGGGTGAGGGGACAGCGGGGCTTTCCCACCCCATACTGTCCCTGCTGTCACGTGGTGCGTGTCATTGCAACCTTCTGCTCACCAGGAAGGGGTGGTGGGCAGGGGGAATCCCATGGAAGAGAGACCCCAGCAGCAATTTGGGGCTGGTACCCACCCCACACGTGTCCACCCCCTGCAGCATCCCCTGGTTTGACCGCACACGCGTGCAGAGTCACACACATGCACCCGCCACGCATGCACTCACACGCCCGTACGAGCCTCCAGAGCACCCCCGTGTCCCCACAGACCCTCCAGCCACTTCCCCTTGGTGTTCTGGTCCCCAAGGTCACGGCAGACCGGGAGCGCAGCAGGGATGGGCTGCAGCCCAGCTCCATCGGTCGCTGATGGATGGCTGCGGCACGAGGGGACCTGCCACCGCCACAGGACACGGGGACCTGTCCTGGGGTGCCCCCAGCCGGCTCCTTCCCTCCTGAGTCCCCTGCACCCCACACTGCCACACATTTGCCACCAATGCCCTGTCAGCCCAGGGCAAGCAGCAGCCCCTGCCAGCTGTGCACCCCAAGAAGGTGACCTGCTCCCCGTCTCCATCCCCCTCCCACTGGGTACTCACAAGGAGATGACCTCTGGGGGCAGGTTCTTAGGCACAGCCTTGGAATCCACGCAGAAAGCCGTGTCCCGGGTGCAGGAGCAGGTTGGAGGACAAGGGGGTGGCCGGGGGGGACGCCGAGCCCCCGCTGGCAACCAGAGGCAGGCCAAGGCGAGGAGGAGGAGGAGGAGAGCAGAGATCTGGTCCCTCAGCATCCTCCTGCTGTGCTGCATCTCCTTGGCCTAACCCTGCTCTCTCCTGCAGAGCTGATCCTGCTCCTCCTGCTGCGCCCCGGCAGCTGCGGCGAAGCCTTTTCCTCTCTTCTTCCTCCGGAGGTTTCAGTGTGGAGGGGAAGCGCTGGTGGTGGAGGATGCTCTGCAGCGCACCATGGTCCTCTGCTGCGGAAGGAGGGAGGGAGGGAGGGAGGGAGGGATGCAGCTGAGTGACAGCACGAGCATCTGAGCATCCCTCTGGATGCAAATCCTCACTGGGGTGCAAACACAGGGGTGCGTCGCGGCGAGGGAGGATATTGGGAGCTGGGGGCTTTCAGGATGGAAGACAGGATGGTACCTGCAGGGGTTTTTGCAGAGGTGATGCCACCGTGGCTCTCCCACCCGTGCCGCAGCGCCGCTCGTGCCAGCTCGCTGCCGGGTGATGGGAGGCGCTGGGCATCCGTCCGTCCCGTTCCAGGCACGGCATTCCCGGCCAACAATGAGCCCAGCCAGCTCATTCCCTGCACTGGGGGGGCTGCAGCTGCAGCCCTGATCCCTGCAGCTGCCCAGGGACCAGGGGGGCAGCAACCCCGGGGATGCGTGCTGAGGGTGCTGGGTGCTCACAAAGCCCAGGGTTGGGTGTGGAGGACTGGCACGCTCTGCCTGCCCAATATTTGCCTTTGCCCCCTCCCTGCTGCCACCCAAATGCTGGGAAAAGGAGGTTTCATACCCGCACCCCAATTCCTCTCCAGGCTCAGCAAACAGAGCTCAAGTGGCATCTTGGCAGCTGGGGCAGCCCCAGCCTCTTCCCACCCACCCAGGATCCTATAAATGCCCCCGGCTCCGGCTGGCACAGGGACAGGAGCCACACAGCGAGGGAGGGCGAGATGGACGACAGCTCCAAAGAGGCACTGCTGGAGGAGGCACCTCCGGTAAGGAGCACCCGTCACCCAACTGTGGGGATCAGGTGTGGGGCTGAGCACCGGCCGCCTTCCCCAGTCCCATGCCAGCAGCTCAGCCGGGTACTTCCCTGTTGTCCCCAGAGGTACACGGCCTCCCTTCACCAGCCCTGCATCCCTGAGCAGCTCAAGAGCCTCCTCCTCATGGTGGTGGTGGTGGTCATCTTCATGGTGGTCATCGTCGCCTTCCTTCTGCTGGGGCTGCACATCACCGAGACGCATGCCGAAACGGTGAGGGAGCCCCAGCACCACCAGCTCCGGGGTTGGGAATGGGGTTTGGACTCCACAAAGTTCCTTGATGCCCTCTCCACCTGACAGGTCTTGAGAATGACCATCCATGGTCTGGATGGCAAGGGGAACCCCCAACACCTCTCCATGAGCAAGAAGGAAAGGATCGGGACGTTCGCCGTGCGGGATGGGCTCAACGCCTCTGCCATGGTGGTGTACGACTACAGCAAGGTGTGAGGGCATCCTTGGAGGGGGCAACGGGGTGGGTGGTGGTGGCAGGGACAGGGCTGAGCTCACCTGGGTCTGTCTGCACACAGCTGCTGGTTGGCTACAGGTCCTGGCGTCACCGCACCTGCTACGTCACCCGCATGGACAAGGACAACATCCCGGGGCTGGATGCCATCACCAAGACGTTCCAGCACCGGCAGGTGAGTGGTGGCCACGCTGTTGGGTGGGCTGGGAGTGACCCCATCCCTGAATCCCGGAGTCCTGTGTCCAGTTGGGCAATCCCCAACGTAACAAGGAGATGGAACTGTTGGAACGAGGCCAGAGGAGGCCACGGAGATGATCCAAGGGCTGGAGCAGCTCCTATACGAGGGCAGGCTGGGAGAGTTGGGGTTGTTCACCTGGAGAGGAGAAGGCTCCCTTAGAGCAGCTCCCAGGGCTGAAAGGGGCTGCAGGAAAGCTGGGGAGGGGCTTTTTCCAAGGGCCTGGAGTGATGGGATGAGAGGGAACAGCTTTAAACTGGAAAGGGGAAGGTTTAGATTGGATATTGGGAAGAAACGATATTGGGAAGAAATGATGAGGGTGGGAAGGCCCTGGCCCAGGTTGCCCAGAGCAGTGGTGGCTGCCCCATCCCTGGAGGTGTTCCAGGCCAGGTTGGATGGGGTTGGAGCCCCCTGACCCAGTGGGAGGTGTCCCTGCCCATGGCAGGGGGTGGCACTGGATGGGCTTGGAGGTCCCTTCCAACCAACACATCCCATGGTTCTACACTGGACTTGTGGCTGGAGGGGAGGCTCTTGGCAGCCAAGGATTGCGGCCCCTCTGTTCTCTCTCCTGCAGGATGAGATGAAGGGGGGTGAAAACAACACCATGCCCCTGGCCGACCGCTCCATCCTGGGCACCACCGTCAACATCCTCTGCAGCACCGTCCCCGTGTACTGGGCGTAGCACCAGCTGGGAACATGTCCTGGGGGAATGGGACAGTCAGATGGGGATGTCTCCATCCCTGTGCTCCCCACGTTGCCTTCCAGGTGGGATGCCTGGGCATCTCTCCTCCTCCTAGGCCAATCCAGCAGCCACCTGGCCGTGGGGATGCTCCGTGTACGGCACCGCGGCGTTCCCACAGCTCTTGTACTGAACTAGAAGGATTTGCTTTGGGATTCACTCTTCTGTCTGCAAAGTAAATCTGTGCCCCTGTCTCCCAGTGCTGCTCTCGTCCTTCCCCGTGTGCCAGCCAAAGGGTCCTTCCCAAGATGCTGGGAAGAGGTGGCGCGGTGCCCCAGGGATGTCTCCTGGCATGGGTGGGTGCATCCTTCACCTTGGTGGGCTCAGTCCAACCCTGGGCGAGGAGCACAGGAGGGCTCAGACGCCTGTTCCTCACACAGCCCCACCTTGCACACTCCTCCCAGTCTCCCTGACCAGTGTCCCCTCTACTGTCCCTTCCCAGTTTGCACAGAGGAGATGGCAGGGGCAGCCTCTGCAGCTCCAGCCCGTGGGCACGGAGAAGGCACCCAGCTGCCCCCTGGACCCCTGAGGGCTCTGGGTCACCTCTCTGGCAACGGTCCCCGTCCCTGCCCCCTCCTCGTGCAGACAAGGGCACGGGGACTGTGCCACGTCCCCAGTGGGACCCAAGCCCTGGGCTGAGCAGGGCATCCACAAACGCCACAACCCACTTGCTCCAACTCCTTTCCACTCCCCATTCCCTCTCCATCCCCACAAGCTCCAGCTCCTGTGTCCGGAGCATCCCTGGGGGGCACCTCTGAACACTGGGGAATGGGGAATAAATGGGGCTGGGGGAGAACAGAGACCCCAGGAGGACCCAGTCCAGCCCCCCCCCCAGACTCACAGCACCTGAGATTGGGGGATCAGTGGGGCTGGGGGCAGAATAGAGACCCCAGGAGGACCCAGTCCAGCCCCCCCCCAGACTCACAGCACCTGAGATTGGGGGATCAGTGGGGCTGGGAGGGAGAACAGAGACCCCGAGAGGACCCAATCCAGCCCCCACAGGTGCACAGCACCTGAGATTGGGCAAATAATGGGGCGGGGGGAGAACAGAGATCCCCCCAAGGGGATCAAATCCAGCCCCCCCAGGAGCACAGAGACAGAGAATGGGGACTCAGTGGGGCTGGGAGGAGAACAGAGACCTCGGGAGGACCAAATCCAGCCCCCCAGGAGCTCAGGGGTGCTGGGCAGCGTGGTTTAACCTTTCAACAGGCTCTAACTCAGGGCTGTCCTCAAACCCACGAAGGGTTTCACAGCTCCAGGGAGCTGATGCTTTGCTGAGAACAGGGGGGAAACTGCACACGTTGGGGCCAGCAGCTCTGCCCCCCCGACCCCCTCCAAAAAGCCCTGATCCCACATCACCCTGGCAAGGAGCTGGGTCGAGATGGGTGCACAGAGCTCAGGAGGGTGATAAGGGCTCCCACAGCCTCTCCTGCACACCCTGGCAGAGAGCAAAGAGCCAGGAGCCACTTGAGGGGCTCCTTGTGCTCCTTGGTACCTTGGGGCAGGAGGTGATGTGCAACACGGGGTGCACACCCTCACCCCAACACCCAACTGCAAGCATCTGGGTTCCTGGGGGACCATGGGGTGGCCAGAGAGGTCCCATCCTGCAGAAGAGACTCATGTCCAGGCAAGACACTGCGATGTCACCCTGTCCTGCTGGTGGCACCACCCGAGGTGACACACCGGAGCTGGGAACCCCCTCAGCCTGAGCCAACCTGCACCCCCAGGCTCTGCTGCCAGCCCAAAAGCCCCAACCCTGGCAATACAAGCCCCTACAGCGCCCGGGCATCCTCATGACCAAGGCTTCAGAGCACCAAGGACACGTCCCCACCCCGTGCTGCCCCCATTCCCACCCCAGCTTTGTGGTCTGCGGGAAAGCTTTGAGGTCCTGTTTGCACTTTACCCACCTCGAGCAGCTCCAGGTGCCTGAGCTGGTGAAGGGCACCCGGGCACCGAGCCAGGTTTCTCCTTTTGCCGGATGCCCAACCTTGGAGGGCAGCTCCAACCCAAGCAGGAGGGTTTGCTTTGGCTGGGACACCTCGCTCTGGGGCAGCAGAGAGGTCCCCGTGCCCGGGCACAAGTGCCCTCAGAGCCTATCGACCGGTGCTTTCCCAGGGGAGCCCAGCCCTGAGGAAGGTGGTGAGCAAACACAAATGAAGTGGTTTGCACGCCGGAGCACGATTGCACACCTGGGCCACGACCTCCTTCACGGGGGCCACCTCATTCCCCACCCCAGTATATCCCAGTATAAAGCCCTCTGTTCCAGTTGTTGGGGGGCAGCCTGGGCTGGGAGAAGGAGGAGGAGGAGGCAGCCATGGAGAGCAGCATGAAGCAAGTGGTGGTTGAAGAGCCAGTGGTGAGTCCCAGCGACCCGCAGTGGGGTGGCACGGTCACACTGGGGGTGTCCTAGTGGCTGGCAGAGATGCTCAGCACAGGGATTTGCCCAGTTTATCCCAGTGAGGCATCAGTGCAGCGTGATGGAGCAAAGTCCTATGAGCTGCTGCATGCCCAGAGCTCAGCGGAGGTGGGATGGGCATCCCAGTAACCTGCAGTGGGGGACAGGGACAGACTGGAGGTGTCCCTGTGCCCACCTGAGATGCTCATCAAGGGGCTTTGCCCAGTTTATCCCACTGAGGCGCACGTGATGGAGCAAGGTTCCATGGGGTGCTGCATCCCCAGAGCTCAGGGGAGGTGGGATGGGCATCCCTGTGACCCACAGTGGGGTGGCACGGTCATGCCAGAACCGTCCTTCCTACCAGAGATGCTTAACATAGGACTTTTCCCAGTTTATCCCAGTAAGGCATGTGTGATGGAGCAAGGTTCCATGGGCTGCTGTGTCCCCGGAGCTCAGGAAAAGCAGGATGGGAGCTGCACCTTGGCACAAATCCATCCTCAGCCCACCTGCATCCCCCAGTTCCCATCTCCTTCCCCTTCACCCCTTCCCATGCTGGAGGTGTCCCTGTGCCCACCAGAGGTGCTCAGTTGCCCAGTTTATCCCAGTTAGGCGCGTGTAACGGAGCAAGGTTCCACGGGCTGCTGCACTCCCAGAGCTCAGGGAAGGTGGGATGGGCATCGTCATGCTGGGGGTGTCCCTGTGCCCACCAGAGATGCCCAGTTTATCCCAGTAAGGCACGTGTGATGGAGCAAGGTTCCATGGGCTGCTGCGTCCCCGGAGCTCAGGAAAAGCAGGGTGGGAGCTGCTCCTTGGCACAAACCCATCCCCAGCCCACCTGCACCTCCCATCTCCACTCCTCTCACCCCTCTCCCGTGCCCACAGGACTCGGAGAAAGGCTGCTGCGGCCCCGGTTGCTGCATGACCTGCTGTGCCAAATGCGCCCGATGTTGCTGCCTTCCCCCGTGCTGCAAGTGCCCCAAGTGCCCCAAGTGCCCCGGCTGCGGAGGCTGCGGCGGCTGCATCAAGCGGTCCTTTTGCTGCCTGCCCCGCCTGCTCTGCTACCTGCCCCGCAAGATCCTCAGGTGCCGCAGCATCAAGTGCCTCCTCATCGTGGTGGTGGTGGTGGTCCTGCTGGTGGTCATCGTCGCCGGTGCCCTCCTGATGTGGCTGCGCGCGGGCGAGCAGCACGCCGGCAACGTAAGTAAGGCCCTTCAGCATCCCTAGAGGGGGGGTTGCTGCAGGTGGTGAGGTGTGTGTGTGTGTGTCCCCCCCTGTGCTCCCCCAGGTCCTGTGGATGACGGCGGAGGAGTTGTGGAGAGGATCGACTTGGGAAGAGGATGCGGCCACTTTCTACCTGGATAGCGGGGACGGAAACCCGGCCATGGTCATCTATGATTACAAGAACGTGAGTGAGGAGCCCGGAGAGGCTGGTGGGGATGGGGAAGGGGTGGTGGGATGGATGGAGCTGAGGTGGGGTCTGTCTGCCAACAGCTGCTGGTGAGCTACAGATCCCAGCTGCACCGCGCCTGCTACATCACCCGCGTGGACAAGGACAACATCCCAGGGCTGGACACCATCGCCGAGACCTTCCAGCGCCGGCAGGTAAGCGCCAGCTGCCCGGCTCAGCACCACCTGGGGCAGGATGGGGGGCACATGGCAATGCCCTGGGCACGGTGCTTCATGCAATGAAGAATTGGGGTGCAGCATCGCGCCGCTGCTGCCTCGTTTGACCTTCTCTCCCCTCGCCAGGCTGAGAAGAGGCTCGCGGTGCCCCTGGCCGATCGCTCCCTCCTGAGCACCACCACGAGCATCCTCTGCAGCATCGTCCCTGTCTACTGGGCTTAGCACTGCTGGGTGAGTGCAGCGGGTCCTGCTGTCCACAGGGGTGGGCAGGGGGCTGGCAGGGAGAGCTGGGGGACCCACCCAGCAACACCCTCACGGTGCCAGGTTTGCCTTGCAGCATCCCCAACGGACCCAGCGTTGCCATGGCCCCTCCAGGAGCATCACCAACGCCTCTGCAGCCACCGCTGCGAGCAGCCCCTCATCCCAACCCAAATTTGGGAGGTGCTGGGACCCACATGAGGTCCCACACAAGGGGTTGGGGGGGGGGGGGGGTCTGCTTTGCCGCGTGGTGCAGCATCCCTGCTGCAAACGCAATGCTGGGGGGGGGGGGGGGGGGGGGGCTGGAGGTGGTGGGTGGGTGTCTGCGTGCACTGGGGGACAGCTGGTTTGTCACTTAAGGCTTCTCAGCTTCGCCAAACCCGAGTGCAAAAACGAGCTTAAAAAAACCAAACCCCATGACATTTAAAGAAATAAAATCCTCCCTTCCAGTCCTTCGCTCCCTGCTTGCCTGGCTCCCAGCTTCCTTTGCCTTAAAAACGCGTTTTGGGGCTTTGAGCAGCGTTTAGGGGAATTTCTCACAGGAGGCACCCCCAGAGCATCGCTCGGCACGGGAACACGGGACCGACTTGAGCTGCATCCTCCTCCTGCCAGAGCCAAGGCTGCCCTGAAAAATGTACCTGTCCTCTCCCGCCCCGCAGACTTGAATAAAGGATAAGGGAAGAATCAGGTCTTGGAGCTATTCCTGGTGACAGCCCGTGTCGAAGGCGGCCACGAGCGGCAGCCCAAGGACTGGGATTAGTAAGACCGGGATGCTGGTGTTATCAGGATCGAGTGTCATTAGAACTGGGATGCTGGTGTTAATGGGATTGGGTGTTATCGGTATCAGGTGTTATTGGGATGGGTGTTATTGGGATCGGGTGTTACTGGGATCAGATGATATTGGGATCAGGTGTGATTGGAATCAGATGTTATTGGGATCAGGTATTACTGGGTATGATTGTTACTGGGATATGGTGTTACTAGGATTGGGTGTTATTAGGGTCAGGTGTTATCGGGATTGGTGTTATTAGGACTGGGATACTGGTCTTATTAGGATCAGGTGTTGTTGGGACCAGGCTGCTGCTGTTATCAGGATTGGGCATTATTAGGACTGGGATGCTGGTGTCATTGGGATGCTGGTGTTATTGGGATTGGGGATTGTTGGGATTGGGGATTATTGGAACTGGGATGCTGGGGTTTTAAGGACTGAAGGTTGTTAGGACTGGGATGTTCTTGTTAGTATCAGGTGTTATTAGTAGGATCAGGTGTTATTAGTAGGATCAGGTGTTATTAGGACCAGGATGCAGCTGTTACAAACATTGGGTGTTATTAGGACCGGGATGCTGGGTTTTATTGGGATTGGGGGTTATTAGGGCTGGGATGCAGCAGTTTAAGGATTAGAAGGCTGTTAGGACTGGGATGCTGGTGTTACTGGGATAGTGGTGTTACTGGGATCGGGTGTTATTAGGACCGGGATGCTGACCCAAGGCCGAGCACCCAGGGCAGAGGGGGGAGCGTGGAGCAGCCCCCCCCCACACACACACTCCAGGCCCCCCCATGCTGGGAGCCTGCCAGCCGCGCCTGGATCCGGTCCCTGCTCCTCGCTCCCAACAACCGGGGAAGATGCTCCCCGCAGGGAGAGCGCAGCTGGGATGCGGGGCATCCATCCAGGGCCTCCTGCAGCTCTGGGGTGCCCACCCCCAAACCCTCACCCAGCTGCACCAAGGAGCACAAACCATGGAGGGGGTTTTTTTATTCCGAAGGCTCCTGGGCTGAGCAGCCAGCCTTGGGTACCAGCATCCCCTTGGAGCATCCTCTGGGATGGGTGAGGGGGCTGTTGAGTTTTGCAAGGGCTCAGCTCCCCCCGCCACCGGCTCAACCTCCCCCCTCGGTGATGGAGCAGCTGAAGATGAGCTGTCAGCAACTTGGCAGGACCCCGATGTCCTTGTGCAATAACTCGAGTGTCCTCGTTTCTCCAGCCTGCGCAGGCGGGGGCAGGCGAGCTTTGCGGAGAGTGGGCGTTGCAGCTCTGGGTGCTGCATCCTTGGCAGGGCCAGGAGCACCCCAGACCCCAAGGAGGGGGTGTCAGCCCTGCCAGTTGGGTGCAGGGGTGCAGGCAGAGGTGTTTTCAGGGTTGGGGGACGGGGGGGTCGCTCTGCCCGGGTGCAGGCAGGTGGCTTCGCACTGCTCCTGGCTCTCGAAGCGGTTCCGGCTGCCACCGCAGCCCCCGTACCAGAAGAGTGAGCAGCGGCCAGACTGGTGGCCCTCGAAGAACCACTTGGGTGAGAAGGAATGGCAAGGTCCTGCATCCCATGCCTCCAGGCAGGCGGCTGCAAGGTGGCCAGGGGATGCAGCATGGGTGTCAACGCACCCCAGAACCCGGCTGGTGCGTGAGCTGGCAGCCCTACCCGCTCCCTGCTCACACCTCCCCCCCTCTGAAAGACACCCAGCCTCTCCTCCCATGCTTCTCACCCTGCATCACATTGCTCTCACCCACGCTGGCTCTGTCAGGACCTGCCCAGGATGGTCACAGCATCATCAAAACCTCAGCCTGGAGACACCCCATGGTGCCCCCATCCCTGGAGGGGTGCCCACCATCACCTACCCAGATCTCTCCTCGCGTGCTCCTCACGTTGCATCACGTTGCTCTCACCCACACCAGCTTCATTAGGACCTGCAGGGATGGGCACAGCACCACCCAAACCTCAGCCTGTGCTGAGGGCACCCCATGCACCCCCAGTTCCTGGAGAGATGCCCACCCCCACCTACCTGGGTCTCTCCTGACATGCTTTGTCACGTTACTCTTGCCCATCCCAGCTCTGCCAGGACCTGCAGGGATGGTCACAGCATCTCCAAAACCTCAGCCCAAGGCTGGGGGCACCCTGTGTCCCCCCTGGTCCCCAAAGGATGCCCACCCTCACCTACCCGTGTCCACGCAGGCGCGGATGCAGTCATGTTCGCTGCCAAAGCGGTTGGCGTTGCCCCCACAGCCCCCGTACCAGAAGCGCTCGCAGGACCCCGTGTCCCACCGGTGGTACCACCTCACCGAGAAGCGGGCGCAGGCACTGCCAGGGTCCTTGGCCAGGGCGCACAGTCCAGGGATGGCCGCATCCCTCCGGCCCTTGCCAGGACCAGTGGGTGCTGTGGGCATCCTGGTGGCAACCTTGGGGATCCTGGGAGAGAAAATCAGAGCAAAGCCCCCCAGAACGTGCTGGGGGCAAAGGAACCCCTTGCTGGGAAGAGGAGGTGCAGCACCCCAAGCCCCCCAACTCATGTCATGGAGGACTTAGGGATGCGGGGGATGATGCTGGTGCTGCTCACTCACCGCGCAGGGAGGGGCTTGTTGGTCCCAGTGCTGGTGGGGGGCAGGTTCTGGGGGCACCCTGGGGTGCTGGGGTGCTGGCTGCTCTCCGCTGCGTGGCAGAAGTGTGATGGACATGCAGGCATGGAGATTTGGGGCAGCTGGGAATGGGACCCAGTGATGCTCCAGGCCCCCAAGACCTCCCAACCCCACTCACCTCGAAGCCTCCTGAGAAATCCCAGCACCGTCCTCTCCGCGTACCCCATCTCGGGGGGGTGGACTGAGCCCAGGCGCAGGGAGTGGTACCGCCACGCCGGCAGGACCCCAGGCACCGTCATCTCCGGTTGCTCCACTCCAGCTCGCCCCAAGGAGAGGACCAAGACCCCAAAATCCT
Source organism: Neomorphus geoffroyi (assembly GCA_033558235.1). Classification (NCBI taxonomy): domain Eukaryota; kingdom Metazoa; phylum Chordata; class Aves; order Cuculiformes; family Neomorphidae; genus Neomorphus; species Neomorphus geoffroyi. The sequence continues at coordinate 2,043,708 of JAUMJM010000056.1, forward strand.
CACATGGAGCAAAGGGGACCAGCACCCGTCGTGCCTCCCCACCCCACAGCGCCACGGCCCCCGTCCCCACCACGAAGAGGACACGGAGCCGGTTGAGGGAGCTCTGCGGGAAGACGTGCCGGAGGGTCCATGCCACCGTGCCATCGAGGGATGCCGTGGCCACCCTGGGCACCAGCGCGAGGCGGAGGCGCTCCTGGAGCTGCTCCTTGGAGCTGGGCAGCCCAAAGGGGACCTCTGCCAAATCCTGCCCGGGGGCAGAGGGACCCGTGAGCACCAGGGCGATGCGGGCACCACGCTGTGCCGCATCCCGCCCTGCGAGCTGGAGGTGCCCCAGGAGGTGATGGAAGAGCTGGCCAACAGCCTCCAGCCTCTCCTCCTGCATCCCTCGAGCTGCGTTGTCCACCACCAAGGCCAAGTCCACATCCAGCGGGTCAGGGGACGGCGCGGCTGTGGGGCAGCCCTCGGAGTGGCAGAGATCTAGGGATGGGGAGAAGCAATGACCTCAGGTTGCACCAGGGCAGGTTCAGATGGGACATCAGGAAAAATTTCTGCACCAAAAGGGTTCTCGGGCACTGGAACGGCTGTGGGAGGTGGTGGATCCCCATATCTGGAGGGGTTCAAAAGCTGGGCAGATGAGGTGGACACGTACGGTTGGACTCAATGATCTCAAAGATCTTTTCCAACAAAACAGTTCTATGATTCCATGGTTTTATAAGAGATGGAGGCTGAGCCCTGGTGCCAGCTGGCACCCAACCCTGGAGCCACGCCAGGGCTGCCTACCAAAGCAGAGGACACACGGCAGCAGGGCATCCCTCGTCACCGCTGCATCCCTGCCCGGCTCCTCTGCGGAGAGCTGGACCACTCGGAAGAGGCTGTTGACCTGGCAGGGAGGAAGAGATGGGGAAGAGGTTGAGGAACAGGGGTTTTGGGGATGAGGATAAGTGACCACCAGCCCTGGGCTCACCTGGAAAGCCTGCACCACTTCGGGCAGCGGGCTGAATGTGACCACGGCTGGCACGATGCCCAGGGCTTCGTACTGCAAAGCAGCCTCCCCGATGCCCTCCAGATCCTGGTTTTGGCCACTGGTGATGAAGAGGACCACCTTCCTGCCCAGGGCAGCTGGCCGAACCCTCTTGAGCGTGTGGTGCCCCACGTAGCGCATGGCAGTGGTCAAGCGGCCACGCCGGGACGTGCGGGTGGGCGAGAGGCGGCGGAGACGCCCCAGCAGCGCGGCACTGCTGCCCACCTCGCCGGCACGCAGGAGGTAGGTTGGGGTGGCCCCGTAGGCCAGCATGGCCACCCGAGCCCCCGCTGGGCAACCCAAGGGAGAGACGTGCAGGTCCTGCAGCAGCTGGGCCAGCAGCTCCTTCATGCGGGAGAAGAGGGCCGGTGGCACCGTGGATGAGGTCTCCAGCACCAGAACCAGCTCGGTGGGGAAGAGCGGGCAGGAGGGCAAGGGGATGGCTACGAGGGGATGGAAGCATCTCAGGGGTGGCTGGAAAGGCTCCTCCGTGTCACCCCATGCTCGTGGTACCCATGCCCACCCATCCGCCACTGCATCTTTCCGTGCATCCGTGGAGATCCACATGCATCCAAGATCCACAGAGATCCACATCCATCCATGGAGGTCCACATCCATCCATGGAGGTCCACATGCATCCATAAAGATCCACATCCATCCACGGAGGTCCACATGCATCCACAGAGATCCACATCCATCCATGGAGGTCCACATCCATCCATGAAGATCCACAGATATCCACATGCATCCATGAAGATCCACGTCCATCAGCCGTGCCCCTGCCATCCTGCCACCCCTGTCCCCTCCTCCACGGTCCCCCCACCAAGCTGGTCCCCACCGCTGGCTGCCCTCCCCACCGTTGTCCCGGGCTCTCACCACAGCTCCGACGGATGAAATCCTTGAGCTCGCACGGCTGCAGGGCGACACAAAGCAGCATCGGTCCCAGCTCTCCTGCCCAGCTCTTCCCAGCTAAACCAGCAAGGCTTACTGGGGCTGGGCAGCCACCGAGCTCCTCAGAGTCCCCTGAGGACACCCTGCAAGGCTGGGGCCCCTTCCCACCACAGCGTCCCGTACCGTGGAGGGGTGAAAGCCTGGTGAGCCCTTCGGACCCTGGAGCAGCAGGAGAGGAGAGAAGTTAGGAGGAAAAATGAACAAGGAGCAAATCCCTGAGCACCAGGGCTGGGGGCAGGAGAAAGGGAGTCACCATCTCCCCCGGAGGTCCCGCGTTACCACGGCTGCCTGTGTCACCTCTGCTCCCGGAGTGTCCCTGGAGGACCGCAGGGTGTTGAGTTGGTGGGGTCAGTGGGGTGGGCAGGGAGGGGGCTGCGCCGTACTCACCCTGCGCCCGGGCAGCCCTCGTGCACCCTTGTCCCCTGCGGATCCTCTCTCGCCCCCATCACCCTGAGGGGACACTTGGAGGAAGCCACCCCATCCTTGCCAGCATCTCACAGCCTCAGGCCCTTTCCAGACCCTTCCCCAACTCACCTGAGCCCCAGGGTATCCCGGCAAGCCTTGAGAGCCCTGGGGAAAGCAGCACACGTGAGCGTGGCCGGGACCCCCTCCCGGGATGGAGCTCTGCCCCACGATCATCCCACCCATCTCCATCCCTGCTTTGGGCTCTCGGTACCTTTGCACCCTTCCGCCCCGGAGCACCTCGCTGGTCACACCCGTTCTCGCCCTGGGAGGGGGAAACAATCCCAAAGCAGGTGATTGTAGGACCTACACAAACACCCCTCTTCCCAAAGCTTCCTTGGCCATGGCTCTTCCGTGCCTTTCCCTCCTGCAGTGCCCCTGGGTGATCTTAGAGGTCTTTTCCAACCATAAGGATTCGATGATGCCCCAGCCTTACCAGGGCACCTTTGGGTCCCCGCGGTCCTGCGGTCCCTTTCCTGCCCTGAGCTCCTGCCTGGCCCTGGAAGACAAAGAGAAGCTGCAGAGGGGAAGCACCTCGAATCCTGGGGTCAGTTTTGGATCTCTCACTCCAAGAAGGACATTGAGGGGCTGGAGCGCGACCGGAGAAGGGAGTGGAGCTGGGGAAGGGGCTGGAGAACAAGGAGGAGTGGCTGAGGGACCTGAGGTTGTTCAGACCTCATCGCTCTCTGCAGCTCCTGAGGTTGTGGTGAGGTGGGTGCTGGACTCCTCCAATGGAACAAGTGATGGGATGAGAGGAAATGACCTCAAGCTGCCCCAGGGGAGGGTTAGATTGGATATTGGGGAAAATTTATTCATGGAAAGAGTGGTGAAGCCTTGGACCAGGCTGCCCAGGGCAGGGGTGGGGTCTCCATCCCTGGAGGGGTTCAAGGAACGTGCAGAGGTGGCACTTTGGGACAGGGTTTAGCAGACACGGTGGGGCTGGGCTGATGGTTGGACTGGATGAGCTGAGAAGTCTTCTCCAACCTTAACGATTCCGTGATTCTCTAATTGCTCACCTTCTCCCCTTTGGGGCCAGCTGGGCCAGCAGCTCCCTGGGATCCCACGGCTCCAGGCACACCCTGGGTGGAAGGCAAAGTTGGATCAAGGAGCACCCATGAGGTGGGCACCCTCTGACACAGCCACCAGCTCGGGGACCCTGGCACAAAGAAGGGCACAGCACCTGAAGTCCTCTGCTCCCCTGGCGGCCGGTGACACCCCTCATCCCCTGTGGTCCTGGCATCCCCTGCAAAGGGAAGGCAGTGGGGGGGCAGTAGGGATGCCCACACGGGGGTCCTGGTGCTGGTGGGGTCTGCCCTGGCCTCACCTGGGCACCTCCATAGCCCTTCTGCCCCTCAGGGCCGGGGCTGCCACGGTTCCCCTTCTTGCCCTGCGTGGAGATGGGGTGGTTCAGGCTCTGATGGGGACATATCCCTGGTCCCCAGGGCAGATGGACCGCCCCCCAGTCTCACTGTCAGCCCTACCTGCGCTCCCTGCTGCCCTTTCTGGCACGAGGTCTGTGGAGGGAAGCACAATCAGTGTCCCCAGCAAGGGGACACGTGGCGTGGGGACACCAAGAACAGTGCCCAGTGCCCTCCTCGTGGCACCTACCGGGTGAGCAGGGGGACCTTGCAGCCCCGCTGGCCCTGGGGGACCATCCTGGCCAGGGTCTCCCTGGAAAACACAGGTGTCAGGAGGAGGGAAGGTGAGCTCCTGGTTGCCCTCCTGACACATCTCATGCCCCAAAGGGTCCTGCTGACCATCGCCAGCACCTGGCATTCCAGAGCACGGTCCCAGTCCCCCACCAGTGCTTACCTGGGGGCCCCCATCTCCTCTCCACCCTGGGAGGCCAGGCTGGGGGCTTCTCCTCCCTGGTGACCCCTGGGGAGCAGAGAGGGTGCTCAGCGACACCCCCAGCACCTTGCAAGCCTCAGGGCTGTGAGCTCTACTCACCACCTCGCCACAAGGACCTGGGGGTCCCTTCTCCCCCCGGGCACCCCGGGAGCCTTTCTGTCCCTAGGAGAGGGCAGGAGGAAGGGACTGAGCAACCAAGTGGTGGGTGAAGGAGGCAGAGCTTTGCCAAGGTCAGGTGTGCAGCGCCGTACCTGCCTCCCCCGGGATCCCTTCTCTCCGGGCTGGCCGGGGGTCCCCACTTCACCCTGGGGAGGAGAGAGGATGCTGTGGCCATGCCTGATCCCGTCCATGCCGGGACGGAGGGATGGTTGTGATGCCCTGCTCCATGGCTCACCTGCTCCCCATCCACGCCGTCGTAGCCAGCTTCTCCAGGAGGTCCCTGCAAGGAGGTGACGTGGTCTGATGCCACATCCCAGCTTCGCCCCCTTTCCCCCAGCCCTCCATCCATCACGACCATCTCCCATTCTCCTCCCAGTAGCCCTTTCTTCCCTGCCTGTCCTCGAGGTCTCCCTGTTGCTTCCAGGTGTCCATGGCCTTGGCCACCATTGGAGCCCATGGAATAAACCATCAGGTAGGAACATACCTGCTCTCCAGGGTGACCCACAAAGCCCTGCAAAGAGACAGAAGAGCAACTGGAGAGTGGTGGGCACCCACATTATGGGATGGAGCTACACCAGGCCAAAAGAGCCCCTCACCTTCGGTCCACACTGTCCTGGGCATCCCTGCAACCCTCGGCTGCCACGGAGACCTCGCGGTCCCTGCTCCCCCTGCGCTCGGGAGGGGACAGGGAGATGTCAGGGGTAACACGGTGGGGGGGGTCCCACCAACTCCCACTCCTGGGGGTCCCATGGTCAACTCACGCTGTGCCCGTGCTCGCCCTCATCTCCAGCACGTCCCTTGCTGCCTGTTACCCCCTAGGACAGAGACACCCTGAAAGCAACAGCCATGACCCCTCTGGCCCGACAGCGGACCCTGGGCTGGGACCCAGCGTGGCTGAGCTCCACTCCCAGGTGCAGGAGGAAGGGCTTGAGCTGAGCAGAGCTCCCAGGGCTCCTCTTGGCCCTGAGAAAGGGATGTGGGGCTGTGCATCCAGCACAGGAGTGCAATCCCCTTGGTGACCGTGGTGAGACCTCCCCTCCATCCCCTGGGATTCAGTTTCCCTGCGCTTTGCTCAGTGCTTTGGCATCAATCGTTTCAGGGCCACGGAGATGATCCGAGGGCTGGAGCAGCTCCTGTACGAGGCCAGGCTGGGAGAGTTGGGGTTGTTCAGCCTGGAGAGGAGAAGGCTCTGGGGAGACCTTAGAGCAGCTCCCAGGGCTGAAAGGGGCTGCAGGAAAGCTGGGGAGGGGCTCTGGATCAGGGGGTGCAGGGATGGGATGAGGGGAAGGGTTTTGATCTGAGAGAAGGGAGATTGAGGTGAGATCTTAGGGAGAAATGTTTTGCTGTGAGGGTGGGGAGGCCCTGGCCCAGGGTGCCCAGAGCAGTGGTGGCTGCCCCATCCCTGGAGGTGTTCCAGGCCAGGTTGGATGGGGCTTGGAGCCCTCTGATCCAGTGGGAGGTGTCCCTGCCCATGGCAGGGGGTGGCACTGGATGGGCTCTGAGGTCTCTTCCAACCCAACCATCCCATGATCAAGGCGCGCGCAGTTCAGCCTGGCTGGGTGACACAAACCCTGGGCACCTGACCCAGCAGGGAGGGATGGGAAGGATGGGGGAACTATAGGAGGTCTGGGGAAACATCCTCTCTTGTTGGCTTTCTGCAGGGCTGGGCATCCCTCCCTCACCCCCGCCCCCAACTTCCCCAGCCCCTTACCTTGCGCCCCCGGGGGCCACCAGGGCCTCGAGGACCAGGCAGCCCCACACAAGTGCAGGGACACATCTGGCAGCACGTGCGCTCCGCCAGGGCCAGCTGTGGGTGAGGGTGGCATCAGAACCTGCGGGGAACACGCCACTCACCCCACCGTGGCCCATCCTCACCAGCTCCTGCGCCACGTGCCCGCCCGCCTCTGGCATGTCCACAGCGAGCTGCTGCGCGCTCCCAAGCCATCGCCCGAACTCCAGCTGCTGCAGGTCCTCCAGCCCCGTGACGTTGTTCACCGCCACCGTCACCAGCAGCTCAGCCTGGTCTGGAGGGGACGGGGATGCTGTGGGGTGCCCCCACCAGCTCTTCCCCACTCACCCCAGGGCAGCCGTTGCCACCCTACCTTGCAGCCAAGCTGATGTTGCTGCTTCCTTCATCTTCTCTGCATCATCATCCAGCCCATCCGTGAACACCAGCAGCCCCTGGGTGAGGAGAAGGAGCCAAGATTGCACAGTGGGAGCGTCCCCCAGCCTCAGAGGGGGCGATGGGCACGGCTCTGCTGGTGCAATACCTTGGCATCACTCGCCTGCCGTGCCAAGGTGCCAAGAAAGCTCTGCAGGGCAGGCTGGTTGAGGTAGGAGCGCTGGAAGGCGTGTGCCCGTGCCAGGCGTTGCAACACATCCACCCAGGGCTCCTGCAGCTGCTCCTGGAAGAGGATGGCCCCATCCTGCCGGGCGCTCTGCAGGCTGATGCTCAGGCCGAGCGAGCTGCAGGTGAGGTGGTCCAGTGCAGCCACGTCCCGCAGGACTCGCTCCAGGTAGGGCTGCAGGTTGGACTGCTGGTAGTCCGTGACGTCCAGGGCCACCAGCACATGGAGGGTGCATGGTCCTGAGCGGCAGAGCATGGAGATAGAATCATGGAATCATGCAATCGTAGGATCATGGAATGGTTTGGGTTGGAAGGGACCTCCAAGCCCATCCAGTGCCACCCCCTGCCATGGGCAGGGACATCTCCCACTGGATCAGGGGGCTCCAAGCCCCATCCAACCTGGCCTTGAGCACTTCCAGGGAGGGGGCATTCACAACCACCCTGGGAAACCTCTTCCCGTGTCTCACCACCTTCATCGTGAAGAATGTCTTCCTAAGTTCTATGTGGACGTCCAGATAGACCTGGGCTACATGGGGACACGCGTGGCCGTGCACGGGGACATCCTCACTCACCTTCCCGCTGGCTCTGGACCCCTGTGGCTGCAAGGATGAGCAGAACCATGGAGAAGCAGACCCTGCTCATCCCCGTGGCTCCAGCGTGGTACAGCTTGGTAGGAGACCGTGGCCACCAGTGGGCAACCAGTTGTCCTGTTCTCGGCGGCTGCAAGGCGTGAAGGCAGGGCTGCAGCCCAGCAGCAAACGGCAGTGGCGAGAGCCCAGCACCTGCCTCGGCAAGGCAGCGGGCCCGGAGCTGCGGCCAGCTCTCCATCCATCACTGCTGACAGGTTCTCCGTGGAGAACAGCCCAGCCCAAGGCCACTGTGGCTGTCCAAGCCGAGCCAGCAGTGGCCTCATCCTGCCTGCTTGGCTGCCTGCAAACAGCATTGGGTGCGTTTTGCTGTCCTGAGCTGCGAGCATGGGGGCAACACAGGGCAGGACGTGGAGACACCAAGCTCTTCGTGGAGCCACACTCCTCCTGGCAGGGTTTTGGGATGGGCTTTTGCCCTGTGAGGTTGCCCATGAGCCTTGCGAGCCTCGGGGCTGCACCTCGGGCAGCACACGGTGGGGAGGAAGCATTTCTGAGGGGTTTGGGAGCGCTCTTTGGAGCTGGCACGGCAGCCGTTCCCCCACCGCGCTGCAGATGGGGAGAAGAAGCATGGAGCCATGGACCAAATTCAGGACCAAGTGCTCTGCCTGCCCATCTTGCTGCACCAAGAGACCTGGTTGCTTTGCCGAGGAGCAGGATACAAACCATCCCATGGCTGGAGCAAGAGGGGAGAAGACGGTGGAGCAAGAGGGGAGACGGTGGTGGAGCAAGAGCGGAGAAGGTGATGGAGTGACAGGAGAGACAGCGATGGAGCAAGAGGGGAGAAAGTGGCCAGAGCCAAGATCCCTTTTGGAATTAGCAAAGTGAGGGACCAAAAACCATGGGAGGAGCTGAACCTGTGGCACCACAACCCCACAGTGATGGCCTGGGGACTGAGGAACCCTCCTTACCTCTCCCGTGCCTTCGCCAGTGCCGGGATCCGCGGTGCACGGATGGGGCAGAGCCGGACGGTGCAGCTGACCATGGGCTGCAGGAGCTGGAAGCCTGCGTGGGAGGATGTGCGGTCGGGGGGTTATTTATTCCAGGGCTCGGGAAAACATCAGATGTCCAACACGTCAGGGGGAGCTGCCTCGCAGCCAGGGAAGAGGCTCCATGGGGCTGGTTGTGTTGGAACAGGCAACTGCTCACCCTGGGGCACGGGTTGTGGTACGCCGGAGGCCATCACCACCTCCTGGGAAGGTGTGAGGAGCTCATGGGGCAGGAGAACATCAGTGGTTGAGGGAGATCGTGGTGCTTGGAAAACCACATCTGCAAGGGAGCTGGGTGCCAGGGAGCAAACACAGTGTGGGAAAGCCAGATGGACGCGGGGAGGGAAGTGGAGAAGAACCATCCCCGGGTCCCCAGAGCGCTCCATGAGAAAGGGGCGATATCAGGGTGGATAGATCGGCCAGATCCTGACATAATGGATTTACATCATGCGGGGACTCAGCCCTCAAACATCCTTCCCAGCAGAGAGCGATGGAAAAAGAAAGTATTTCAAAGCCCGGCTTGTTTTTCACGGGAAATCTGTTTTCTTGAGAGACCAGCTAGAAGTTGGAGATGGAGCCCACGTTCCCATCCCTGGGCTGCACCGTGTGGTGTGTGGGCTGGGGACGGCGCGGGGAAGCGGAGTGAGACCAGTTTGGAGTTTATTTATGTGCTTGGAGGGGGAAAGGTTTACTGGATGGAGGTTTGGCAACGCTGGGCTAAGGAGCAAAACGCATCCCGGAGCTGGGGGTGGGGGAGGAGAAGGGTGGTCCGAGATAAAGCCTGGAGGTTTCCCCACCCTCTGGTGGTCCTTGAAAACAAAAGGGAAAGAGGATTTGGGGGGTGGATGGGGGGGGGGATGGACAGGGGGCAGGGGGTGGTGGTTGTGTGCAGTAACCCCCAACACTTCCAAAATAGCATCAATTCGAGTCATGGGAAGATTCTAAGCGAGGCAACAGGGTTGTGTTTGTCCACGAGGAGGCTACGTCGCATGGGATGGTGCAGCAGGAGCTGGAGGTGGGGCCATGCTCAGGTCCTCATCCCTGCTGGGGTGTGCAGGAGGGACAAGGGACAGGGGTAGGAAGGTCCCCGCACGGGCAAAGCAGGGATGAACGTGGAGATCTGAGAGTGGGTGGTTGGACCCCGTTTCTCTCCCATAACTCCAGCTTGGAGGGGGTTGGACGCAACCAACCTGACTCCTGCACCAGGTGAAGAGGAGTGAGGTGACAGCCTTGCACCAGGGGAGGTTTAGATGGGAAATTGGGATCAATTTCTTCACTGAGAGAGCGGTGAAGCCTTGGACCAGGCTGCCCAGGGTGACGGTGGAGTCTCCACCCCTGGAGGGGCTCAAAGAACGTGTAGAGGTGGCACTTGGGGACAGGGTTTAGCAGGCACGGTGGGGCTGGGCTGGATGATCTTGGAGGGCTTTCCCAACCTCAATGATCCCGTGATTCTATGATTCCATGATCCCGGTGCCCATCACCTCCCCATCACGGTCCCCATCACCCCAGGACTCCTCAGGTACCCGGGCATGGTCCACAGCACAGCTTGGGTGGCCCATGGGGACCTCTCGGTGCCAGGGCGTGCTGAAGTGGCGGAGCACTGACGGCAGGTGTCACTCACAGCCCTCGGCGCACACGCGTGCACACGCGTGCACACACGCTTGCACACGCGGCCACGCGGCCCAGCGAGGGCTGCCAGATGCCTCTTCCATGCTCTGGCATCCAGACAGCCTGGGGTGCTTGCCCAGCTCCTGGGGTGCTTGCCCAGCTCCTGGGGTGCTCTCCTGCCCTCCCTGGGGTGCTCGCCCAGCTCCTGGGGTGCTGAGGGGCACTGGAGGGAACTGGGAAGGGCAGGATCGATACTGGGGGATACGGGATGGGACTGGGGGGCGCGGGATAGGATGGGGGGAGGGGGGCACCCTCGGGACATGGGGGGACAGGACCGGGGGCTAGGGGATACGGAATGGGACTGGGGATGGGGGGGTCACCCCCGGGACTGGGGGTGTAGGATCGATACTGGGGGTGTATGGGATGGGAGTGGGAGTGTGGGTGAGGAGAGGAGAGGAACTCAAGGACCTGGGGGGGGCAGGACCAGGGGCTGGGGGATACGGGATGGGGCAAGAGGGGGCACCTCTGGGACCTGGGGGGGCACCTCCGGGACCTGGGGGGGCAGGACCAGGGGCTGGGGGATACAGGATGGGACCAGGGGGTGCAGGATCAGGTCTGGGGGTGCAGAGCTGGGGTTGCAAGGGGGGGTAGGATCCATAGTGGGGGTTACAGGATGGGACCGGAGGGATAGGCGGGGGCACCCCCAGGACTTGGGGGTGCGGGATCAGGGGCTGGGGGATACAGGATGGGACCTAGGGGTGCAGCATCAGGTCCGGGGGTGCAGAGCCGAGGCTGCGGGCAGGATCCCACGCACACCCCCCCCCCCCCCGGCGCTGGCCCCGCTCCCAGCGCTGCGCCCGGGGCTGCAGGGGCTGAGCTCCGCGCTTGAACCCGCCCCCGCCAGCTCCCATTTCCCTAAAAAAAAAAAAAAAAACAGAGAGAGAGAGAGGAGGGAAAAAAAAAAAAAAAAAAAAAGCAAAGAAGGGAAGGAAAGAGGGAAGAGAAGGAAAAAAAAAAAAATATAACCCGCCTCCCCCCTTGGCCGCCCGCTGAGCCATGGCCGGGCTGCGGAGCTGCGGGCTGCTCCTCTGCCTGCTCCTGGCCCGGGCCATGCACTTCCCGGACTATTCCTACGTGCTGGAGGAGGAGGAGGAGGATGAAGAGCCCCTGGACTACAAGGATCCTTGCAAAGCCGGTAGGAGTGGGGAGGAGGAGGAGGGGGGGGGTAGAGATGCGCGCAGGGGGGTGGCTGGACAGACAAAGGGGAGGTGGGAGGGGGGCAAAGTGCGAGGGAGTGAGTGTGTGCGCGAGTGTGAGTGTGATTGCAAGTCTGAGTGTGATCCGGAGTGGGAGGTTGCCCCACGCCGCTCCCCACTTCGGGGCTTCGCACTGGGAAACTTTACTGGGAGCTCCCGGCTGCTGGGATGGGATTTGGAGGGGGGGGGGGGGCGGGGGGAACCAGCAAACAGCCCCGCACTGGGATGCAGCGGGTGGTACTTAGGGTGTGGGGCTGGGGGAAGCCCCCCCTTTCTCTGTCCCCTCTGTTTTGGCTGCACCGGTAGCTGTCAAAGGTGGTGGGAAGCCCCCCCCGCCCCCCCCTCCCCAAGACTGGATCCAGTGCACCCCATCCCACCATGGAGTTGGACCCATCCCACCCTAGAACTGCACCTGGTGCACCCCCATCCCTCCCCGCATTGGACCCAGCTCACCCCAAAGCTGAACCCAGAGCACCCCAGTGTGGGTCCCATCTCACGCCAGAACTGGACCCAGTGCACCCCATTCCTCCCCAAAGCTGGACCTATCACACCCCATCCCACCCAAAGCCAGACCCAGTGCACCCCATCCCACCCCAGAGTGGGACCCATCCCATCGCACCCCAGAGTGGGACCCATTGCACCCCAAAGTGGGACCCATCCCATCGCACCCCAGAGTGGGTCCCATTGCACCCCAGAATAGGATCCATCCCATTGCACCCCAGAATGGGACCCATTTCACCCCGGAATGGGACCCATTGCACCTCAGAGTGGGTCCCGTCCCACCCCAGAGCTGCTCTGTGCCCCTTGGCTTTCTCCTTCTCTCCCAACCTGGAGAAAACAGCTGGAGAACCCTCATCCCCCCGGGGTCCATCCCAGTTTGCCCATCCCAGTTTGCCCATCCCAGTTTGCCCATCCCAGTTGGTGTTTGCCAGGGGCTGGGGTCCCGCTCTGCTGGGTCGGGGGGGGCTGAGCTGCCGTCCGGATTTTGGAAGGGGCTGGGAGCAGGGTGGGCACCAAGGGTCCCTGTGTCCCAGGGTGCCACAAAGGGGATGGAAGGAGCGGAAAGTGGGGAAACTGAGGCACGGGAGGGCTCAACCCAAGAAGGTTTGGCTCTGGTGGATCCCGTTTCTCTTTAATGGCATTGTCTGCGCTGGAAGGCGTCTGTTGATAGAACTCTGTCTACATGAGGGCTTTTTCTGGCCAAAAAAATCCTTCCCTTCCTGCCCTCCCGGGCTGAAACAGCTGGGCTTGCAAAACTGTCCGGGCTGGAGCCTCTGCTCTGCTCCCTTCACGCAGCCCCACTGCAGGGCCAAGGCTTTGCCCACTAATGAGCTCAGCTAATTAATTAGGGCTTTGCCAGCAGTTTAGGACCCCCTCCTCGTGGAGACCCCAAGACCTGTCGCGGGGTCGGTGAGGCGGCTGAACCCCACACCCCACCCCACCCCCCCTTTACGAGATCCTTATGTGAGTAATGCAATCACAGCAGCTCCTTCCCCAGGGGCCTGGGTGGGGGGGGGGGGATGGGGGGGGGATCAAACCCTGCCACGCATCCTGCATCCCACGAGCTGGGAATTCACCCCACATTGAGTTCCCCAGGTCCAGGATGGTGAGGTCCAGCATTTGGGGCTCCTTGGTGGACCCCCCCCCCCCATGGCATCACTCCTTGACCCATTCAAGGGGTTGGGTTTGGGTTGGGGTGGCTTTTCCCCCCCCCCTTCCACGCTTTGTGCAGTGCAGGAAACAGCTGAGCACCGAGGCTCTGGGGAGAGGAATTTGGGTTCCTCCACATAACTCATGCCAGAGGTATCCTGAGGCCGCCTGCCCAGGGCAGGGATGCTTGCCCGGCTGCCCCGGTGATGCCACCCATCTGCACCGGTGCCAACGGGAAGAGCCACCCGTGCCGCCGCGGCTCCTCCAAGGGTGCCAAAATGGGATTGCTGGGAGGTCCAACCCTTGGATCAACTCCCCTGGGCAAGCCAGGGAGGGAGGAATTCATCGTGGCCCCAGTTTCCCTTCACCCGGTCAGCAGGATATCCAGGTCTCGGTGCCCGGCGGTTGCCAGGTTGGATCCTGGTCGTGTCTCCAGCCGGGAAAAGCCACTGGCATCACCATGCTGGGGGAGCAGCTCAGCCGGGGCTCGCTGTGTTTGCAGAGCGAGCGTTAACCAAACACGTCTGGCCTCACGGTTGGCTTTTGGCTCATCCTGAGGAATCTGGGGGGGCGGGGGGTGTGTGTGTGTTGTGTGGCAATTTGGCCATGGGAAGTGTGTCCACTTGGATGCCCCCAGTGCCCAGGGAGGGATACAGCCTTACCAACATCCAGGGGGTGCCTGGCATGCTTCCACCATGCTGTCCCCACTCATGAGGAGGGGGACGTGGGGGTCTTGACCAATCTGATGCAATGGGAGGTGTCCCTGCCCATGGCTGGGGGTGGAACTGGGTGGGCTTTGAGGTTCCTTCCAACCCAAACCGTTCCGTGATTCCATGATTCTAACTTGCCGTCAACCAGCACCCCCAGATCCCATCCCTGGAGGTGTTCCAGGCCAGGTTGGATGGGGCTTGGAGCCCCCTGACCCAGTGGGAGGTGTCCCTGCCCATGGCAGGGGGTGGCACTGGATGGGCTTGGAGGTCCCTTCCAACCCAAACCACTCCATGGGTGTGCTCGGCGGCGGGGGGGGCAATCTGCTCCCCCACTCCTTTCATGGGGGGGGTTCAACATCTCCATCCCATGTACTGATGCTGGGGATGCAGGGAAGAGCGGCGCAGGGTGCATGGATGGGGCTGGGGGCTCCGAACCCCTCCCGTTTCCCAACCGTTGAAGCTTCCCAGCCGTGCCTGGAAGCGCTCTGGCTCCGGCGGCCCGAGTTTCACCTAGATTCCACTTTCCAGGCGTAGTCAGCCGAGGCTACTGGTTGCAGTCACACTTGTCAAGCTGCCCGAAAATATTTTCCAGCCGTTATATGTCACTTATTCATGCAGGGGGAGAAAAAAACCCTATCCACCCGCGGAGCGGTGGGGCCGGCGGGAGGCCTTGCGGTTCAGGGCTCGGGACGGCGCAGAGACCTTGCAAATCTCCGGCTGATCCCGGGATCTGCTTTATCTTTGTGTAATCACCCGTTTGGCGCGCCAGCGTGCTCCGGCGGGGGGCCCGGGGTGCGATGGCGAGGCCGGGGGGTCTCGCTCGCCGTCGCTTCTCGGCTCCTGGGAAAACCTCCGGTTGCTGATTCACGCCGGCGGGGTCGCGGCGAGACGGCGTTTCCTTGAGGCTTTGTCCATCGCTGGGAAACACATGGGATGGGGCAACCTTGGGGAGTCACGGTTGGACTCAGGGAGAACAAACCAGCCTGGGTAGGATGCAGGGAAAGGATGGAGAATGGCTCGTTTGGGGTGGTTTACCCCCAATTTTTCCTCTTGACTGTGTTTTTGGGGGGCAGGATTGTGCTCTTTTGGGTTCCCACAGCTCGGCTGAGGCTTGCTGGCTGCATCCTCCCGCATCCTTGGTTGTCCCACCAAGGGCTGCGGGGGGGCTGTTGGTCATCGCCGTCCCATCTAGGGGTCCACGCGTGCCAACCCCCCCTCCGTACACGTGAAAAAGGCATTTAGAAAATCCCACCTCTCTCGAGCTCCTCTGGTTGGTCACCTCTGTCCCCTCTAACCAAGGGGTCCACGGGTGCCAACCCCTTCCGTACACTCCTGGTTTAAGCAGCTTGACCAGGGAGCTGCAAGCAGACTTTGGAAGGAGTTAATCGGTGCCTGGGGAGGGCTGGTGGGGAGAGGATTGAGCAATAAAAGCACGAGGTGGGGGGGAGATGATTGCAGCCAGAGCCCTGGAGCAGATGCACAGAGGGATGGGAGCTGGTGCCGCTTGGCAGAGCCGGCACTGGGCGGTAGGAGTGGGCACAGAGCCGCTACCGGCATCCACTTTGGATTTACCCCTGCTTGTGTTGGGCTGGGTTTTAGGGCAGATTCCCATCCCTGATGGGCTCTGATTCCCAGTGGGCTTCAAATCCAAATGGACTCGATCTCCAATGGGCTCCGGTCCCCAACAGGCTCCGGTCCCCAACAGGCTCCGGTTCCCAATGGGCTCCGGTTCCTAACGGGCTCCATCTCTAACGGGCTCCGGTCCCCAACGGGCTCCGGTTCCCAATGGGCTCTGATCCCAAATGGGTTCCAATCCCAAGTGGGCTCCATCCCCAATGGGCTCCAATCCCAAATGGGTTCTAATCCCAAATGGGCTCCAATCCCAAGTGGGCTCCATCCCCAATGGGCTCCATCCTCAGTGGGCTCCAATCTCAAATGGGTTCCAATCCCAAATGGGCTCCAGTCCCCAATGGGCTCCAATCCCCAATGGGCTTCAAGCGATCCCTGCTGTCTCTGAGCTCCCCTCCTCGCCGGGCAATGCAGCCACCACCCCCCCCCCCCCCCCCCTCAGGTCCCCTTGGCAGAGCGGTTTGCAAATATTTTCCTTTCTAGCCGCTCTCCCTTTCACCAGTGACCGATGCCGCTGGCTCGGGCTGTGTTTTCCCCGGCAAACCTGGCTTTGCGGAGGGGAGGCTGGGAGCACCCTGCTCCCTGCTCTGCATCGCTCCTTCATCCCTGGGGCTCTGACATGGTTTGGCATCCGCCACGGAGGCTTTCTCCTCCTTTTACTGTCACAGAAGAGAAGCAGAAGGAAAATCCTCCCCTGGAGTGATCAAACCATCCCTCCTCATCCCTCCTGCTCCTGGACATTTATTAGCTGGAAGCTGGTTGCTGCCCTGGGCTGTGTTTATTAAAGGCCAGGCTCCACGGTGCTTGTTTTCCGCTAGAGCATCACGTGGCACTTGAGTGGGCAAAGAGCTTGGAGCCCGCATCCCGATGCCCAGGGATGGGGAAGGGAGTTTGCCAGGGATGCTCAGCGGTGGAGATGGGTGCTCAGGATGCTCCTTGCACCACAGAGGGATGCACAGCGGCGTAGGGAGAGGAATTGCGGGTAGGGATCATCTGTCTGTGTCCAGTTCTGGAATCCCAAACATAAGAAGGAAATGTTACTGGTAGAATGAGTCCAGAGGAGGTCACGGAGATGATCCGAGGGCTGGAGCAGCTCCCGTACGAGGCCAGGCTGGGAGAGTTGGGGTTGTTCAGCCTGGAGAGGAGAAGGCTCTGGGGAGACCTTAGAGCAGCTCCCAGGGCTGAAAGGGACTGCAGGAAAGCTGGGGAGGGGCTCTGGATCAGGGGGTGCAGGGATGGGATGAGGGGAAGGGTTTTGAGCTGAGAGAGGGGAGACTGAGATGAGATCTTGGGGAGAAATGTTTTGCTGTGAGGGTGGGGAGGCCCTGGCCCAGGGTGCCCGGAGCAGTGGTGGCTGCCCCATCCCTGGAGGTGTTCCAGGCCAGGTTGGATGGGGCTTGTAGCCCCCTGATCCAGTGGGAGGTGTCCCTGCCCATGGCAGGGGTGGGGACTGGATGGGCTTGGAGGTCCCTTCCGACCCAACCCATTCCATGACTCTTAAGATCTGCCTTGGGCATCTCTTTAGCATCTCTGCCTTCTCTTCCTGCTACTTTGTGCCTGCGCCCTGGGGAGGGCAGAGCTGTTGGCAGGAGGGTGCCCAGTGCTGGTACAAGGCATGGGACAAGGATGCTCCAGCAAGGAGGCAGCAGCCAAGGGGTCCCAGCTGCCTGCAGGGACAGTGACCGGTAGTAAAGTGTCTGTGTGCCACGATTGGCTCTTCAGGGAGATCCCCCTTGGTGCTGCCCGGCTTTGTGTCCCCGTGCCTCAGTTTCCCCTCTGGTTGCAGAGGAGCCGTGATCTGGCCTGGCTCCCAACCTGGCCTCTGAGGCTTGAATTCCTGCTTTGTGCCTGTTGCGCTCATCGGAAGGTGCTCTGGGAAAGCAAATATTCCTCTCCCCGGCATTTACGGGCTGGCTGCCGGCAAGGGGCACCGGGAGAGGGGCTGTGGGGGACAGGAGAGGGCTTGGATCACCTCTGCTGCATCTCTCCATCCTCTCTGCAGGGCTGCTCTGCTGCGGGGACAGGCTGGGAGAGTTGGGGTTGTTCAGCCTGGAGAGGAGAAGGCTCTGGGGAGACCTTAGAGCAGCTCCCAGGGCTGAAAGGGGCTGCAGGAAAGCTGGGGAGGGGCTCTGGATCAGGGGGTGCAGGGATGGGGTGAGGGGAAGGGTTTTGAGCTGCAAGAGGGGAGATTGAGATGAGATCTGGGGGAGAAATGTTTTGCTGTGAGGGTGGGGAGGCCCTGGCCCAGGGTGCCCAGAGCAGTGGTGGCTGCCCCATCCCTGGAGGTGTTCCAGGCCAGGTTGGATGGGGCTTGGAGCCCCCTGATCCAGTGGGAGGTGTCCCTGCCCATGGCAGGGGTGGCACTGGCTGGGTTTGGAGGTCCCTTCTAACCCAGCCCATCCCATGACTCTATGGTCCTCCTGGCCACTCTCAGGCTCCAGGGAATGGGGAGCACCTGGCACCCGCTGGGGACCTGGGCAGGAGGTGGCAGTGGGTGTGCTCCTTGCATCCTCTCAGCCCCTGGGATGCTCTATCCCCTTTGCCTTCACACCCACACAGCTCCCTGGGGGCTCTGTGGGCAGCACAGACCCCTGAGGCTGGGGGGGACCTCCAAACCCTGGCTGAGTGGGGCGTCTGCTCCTCTCGCCGCAGCTCCGGTGTGTTTTGCAGAGCGTGCAGCGGGCGCAGCTGGGCTGGCGTGCGGGGGCGAGGGGGAGGCGCGAGGAGCATTCCTCACATATTTAACGGCTCTGCCGAGCCACTGGGATGCTGCCCCGGTGACTCTGTGCTTTTACAGCCCAGCAGCTCGACCAAGGCTGGGATGCACCTATTAAACTGCATCCCTCCCCAGTGATGCCTCCATGCCATGCCATGCCATGCCATGCCATGCCATGCCATGCCATCCCATCCCATCCCATCCCCATTCCACAGCCATCCCATGTCATCCCATGCCATGCCATGCCATGCCATGCCATCCCTCCCTAATGATGCCCCCATCCCATCCCATCCCATCCCATCCCATCCCATCCCATCCCATCCCATCCCCATTCCACATCCATCCCGTGCCATGCCATGCCATGCCATGCCATGCCATGCCATGCCATGCCATCCCATCCCATCCCATCCCATCCCATCCCATCCCATCCCCATTCCACATCCATCCCATGCCATCCCATGCCATGCCATCCCTCCCTAATGATTCCCCCATCCCATTCCATGCCATTCCATCCCATCCCATGCCATCCCAGTGGTGCCTCCATCCCTGACCAGGGCAGAGCATCTCCCTCCCTTCCTACTGGCATGCTCCGAACTCCTCTCTCTGCCCCCTGCCTTGCCCTGGCAGCGATGCCCGTGGCTCAGCATCCCACGAGGACTCGCAGTGACTGGGTTGGAGCTGCTGAGGCAGCAAGAGGAGGCTGGGCTGAGCCTTTTGTCCCAGGCAGAGGATGCTGCCCATCCTACCAGAGCCACAGGAGCCCGTGCTGCCCGCTGTGACTTTGAGGCCACGCATGGACAAGGGTCCTTCCCATCCGGTGCCACGCAGGGAGGCTCGTTTGCCCCAGACTGACCTGGAATCTGATCCCGTCCTGTTTATCTGCCGCCCTCCCCTGCCAAGGCTCCCCCACCGCTCTGTTTGCTTTTCCCTGCTCACCAGAACATCGTGTTCACGCCCCGGCCCCCTTCCCACGGGTTCTCCTTTTTGATTCCCAACCTTGGTGGAGTCCGAGGTCGGGCTCATCCCGAAATCCCAGCGATGCCAGAGAGGTCAGGCCCGTGGGTACCTCTCTCCTGCCCAGAGGGATAAAGGATGCTGAGCAGCTCCTGCATCCCTAGCGCGCCATGGCAAAGGGCACAGAGGGACCCACAGGGACAGCCCCGAGCTCTGTGTGGGCAGGAGGTGCCTTCAGCATCGGGATGGGGTCCTGCAGAGCTTGGCCCGGGTCTGAATGAACAACCTTGTTTGTCTAAAGCTTCGGCCCCAGGGGTTACGTCACCGTTCCAAGAACCCGAAAGAAAACACACAGCACAAAAAGGCAAACAACAGCAGAGGGGCTGAGTTATCTCCTGGCTTCGGGGTGAGGAAGAGCGCGGTGGGAGCCTCGTGGGCAGGTCCCGAACAGCTGGTTGGTGTCGGGGCAGCAGGAGGGATGAGCATGGCCGGAGCTGGGAGGCTCCCGCTCCGCTCTTCGCTGCTCCCGTTCCCATTCCTCGGTGGCTGACGGGGGTGAGGATGGGGCTGTCGTGCCCTCGTAGCTGGTGCCACACTGAAACCTCCTCTTGGCATTGTACATTGCATCCTCCCCTCTGGCATTGCATCCTCCCCGCTGGCATTGCATCCTCCCCGCTGGCACCGCATCTTTCCCAATGGCACCACATGTACCCCACTGGCACTGCATCCTCACTGCTGGCACCGCATTCTCCCTGCTGGCACAGCATCCTACCCACTGGCACCGCATCTGCCCCAGTGGCATTGCTTCTGCCACCATGGCACTGCATCCTCCCCGCTGGCATCGCATCTTCCCCCCTGGCACCACATCCTCACTACTGGCACTGCATCTGCCCCATTGGCATTGCATCCTGCCCGCTGGCTCCGCTGCAGCTCGGACCTTGCCCCCAGTGCCTCCACAGCCAGCGTTGGGGTGAGCAGAGGGCAGCCCTGGCGACACAGTCCACAGCCTCCCAGGCTGGCAATGGTTCAGGGGCACTGTGTCCCCTCCAGGGAGCTGTGCCCCATGACTTGGGCTCTCTCGGGCACCCAAGTGGCACTGTGACCCAGCGGGTGAGGGTGCAGGGTGCAGGGCATGGGTGCCAAGAGGTGTGATGCTTCATTGTAAGAAGGACCTGGAGCTGTTGGAGCGAGTCCAGAGGAGGCCACGAAGATGATCCAAGGGCTGGAGCAGCTCCTGTACGAGGCCAGGCTGGGAGAGTTGGGGTTGGAGAGGAGAAGGCTCTGGGGAGACCTTAGAGCAGCTCCCAGGGCTGAAAGGGGCTGCAGGAAAGCCGGGGAGGGGCTTTTTCCAAGAGCTTGGAGTGATGGGATGAGAGGGAACGGCTTTAAATTGGAAGGGGAGAAGGTTTAGATTGTACATTAGGGAGAAATCCTTCACAGTGAGGGTGGTGAAACCCTGGCACAGGTTGCCCTGGGGAGCCCTGGCTGTCCAATCCCTAGAGGTGTTCCAGGCCAGGTTAGATGGGGTCTGGATGATCTTTAAGGTCCCTTCCAACCCAAACCATTCCATGATTCTATGATTCCACATTGTTTGCTCCCTGGCAGATGCAAAGCCAGGCTGGCATCACCCCAAGTGTTTCCCCCCGGCTCTGACCTGTTCTGTGCTGAGCTTTGGCTTCTCCTCACCACCCACGGTGGTGGGCTGGGACCTCTCCTGCTCCAGCACAGCACCTTTGTCCCACGAGCATCCCGTTTGCAGGAGGTCCCTCTCCCACCTTGGATGGAGGATGCTCACTTGGATGGAGGATGCTCATTTGGGTGGAAGATGCTCATTTGGGTGGAAGATGCTCACTTTTCGAGCTGCTGCAGCACAGACAGGGGAGGGACAAGTGGCAGCATCTCCGACAAAGCCCCTTGTGGAAATTAATGGTGTCTGGAGGGGGGGTTGGTGAGCAGAGACACCCCCTCCCCCCCAAAACCACCCCGCACGGTGCACGAGGAACAAGTAGGAGGACGCATCCAGAGCCCAAACCAACATGGAAATCGCTCAACCCAATGCATTGGGGTTGTCCCCAGTGTGACCTCAGAGGGATCGCTGCCGGGACATCCCCTCGCCGTCCTCCCACTGCTCCGACGTCCCCTCCGGGAGCCACAAACCGCCTTCCCTTCCAGGCTGGGGAATTTTAGGGGAGCCGAGCTGCCTGGGAAAGCAGCCCCACGGCCCTGCCCGGCTCTCTCACGTATCCCAAATCCCTCACATATGGTTTCTATATCACTTGGCTCCGCCGGCGCTTGCTCGGCTCTAAGCGAGCTTACTTTCCCTTGTCTTTCCATGCAGCTCTTGGCACGGGATGCTCATCCTTCTCCCCTGCCCTGGTCCTCCCCCGCGCTGCCCGTTCGGACACGTCTCTCCCAGCCCCGGGGAGGGTGTGGGGAGGCCGAGGTTGGTTCCTGCCTCTGCTCTGCCCTCAAATTGCAGCCCGGCTGTGCCAGCAGCAGCTCGGTGCCAGGGGAGGTGCCGGCCCCAGCTTGTTTGCTCTTCCCTTGGCTTTGCCACACGTCTGCTCTCCACCCTGGGGCTTCTTTTGCTGGGGTGCACCCACTGGCCAACCAGCGGTGGGGAAAGACCTAGAACGTGGCTTGTTCACCCCAAAGTGCTCCGTGCCACCGCCGGAGCAGTGTTTGGGCTCGGTGCCATGCGAAGGCGTAGGGTTTGGGTGACTTCGCTGGTCCTCTCGCCCCGTGCTGGTTGTTTTGGACTTGTTGGTGTTATCCTCATTGTCCTGCCTTGCTTTCGTAATTAGTGGCTCTTTGGGGATCCACTTGCTAATTGCTTGGAGCGTGAGCTTGGCACCCATCCCCATCATCCCCTGAGCTTCTCCAACCACCCCACTCCCCACCGCCGCCGTTTCCCTGGGGGCTGGCGAGGTGCAGGGGGTGCCCAGGACCACCCGTTGGCCCCAAGTGCCCACAAACCCAGCAAGAAACCCAGCTCCACCCCACGCCAGAGCCTCGGTGCTGGCACGGCCACACGGCATGACCTCAGCCAGCCCTCGCGCTCGGGCCGCGGCGTTTCCGCAAGAGCCGGGTCCCCGGGGCTCAGCGCCGGCCAAGCGCCGGAGCCGGGAGCTGCGTCCTGCAGAGTTGACTCATGGCAGGAGGAAGAGGAGGAGGAAGAGGAGGAGGAAGGGCTTTGTAGGGTTATGTCCTCCAGTCCCATCATGCAGAACCATCTGGGTTATGTCCTCCAGCCCCATAAAACCAAAGCATCTCTGCATCCCCAGCCTCGTGGCAAAACGATGCTCCCGGCCCCAGCAGACGGACAGACAGACGGACACCCCTTGGCCAGCTCCTTTCCTGTGGGCGCTGGGCGCAGCGGGAGCTTCCCGGGCCATATGGCTTTGCTTGGCGGTAGCAGATGACTCGGAGGTTGTTGGAGCATCCCAAGGCTGTTGGAGCTCTCGCGTTGGGCTCGGAGTGGGAGGGGGGCAGGAGGGTGGGGGGAAAAGGAAAGGGAGTCCCGAGCCCAGCGTTGGGTTTTGCAAAGTGAAAAGAAAGCGGTTTTGCAACGCGAATAACGACAGAGAGCCTTAAAAAGTGATGGACCGGGCTTTATGGGAACCAGATGTGAGCGTGGGGTTGGCTCCAGCTGCCGGGAGAGCCGACACGGCAGCGGAATGGGGAGCGGGGGGGAGCCCGGCCGGCACCGCGCTCGCTTTCCCTCCTGGCCCCCTGGTTTCAGGAAAGGTGGAAGAGGAGGAGGAGGAAGGGTTTACCTTCCTCTTCATGGGCTCTCTGGGTCTGGAGGGAGCCCCAATGGGCTTTGGCGTTCCCCAGTTGAGGAATAATGGGCTCACTGGGCACAGGGAGCCACGGTGGGCTTTGGGGTCCCCTAGTTGAGCCATAGGGAACTCCTGGACATGGGGAACCCTGATGGGCTTTGGGGTCCCCTAGTTGAGCCATAGGGAACTCCTGGACATGGGGAACCCTGATGGGCTTTGGGGTCCCCCAGAAGAGCCATGGGGGGCTCCTGGACATGGGGAACCCTGATGGGCTTTGGGGTCCCCCGGCAGAGCCATGGGGGGCTCACACCTCCCCCTCACTCCTCCAGCTGCCTTCCTGGGAGACATCGCCCTGGATGAGGAGGACCTGAAGCTCTTCCAGGTGGACCGGGTGGTGGACCTGGCGCGCCGCACCATCACACGCCTGCCCACCAACTCCTCAGGTACCAGCGCAGCCCCAGCCCTCCCAGCCACCTCCATCCCTTCGCACTGCCCGTGTTCACCTCCCCAATCCCTACAGGCAGCAACACCACCAGTGCCAACACGCGGCCGGGCCACCAACCACGCAACCGTGGCCGGCAACGGGCACGGAGCCGCCGCGCAGCCACATCCCGGCCAGAGAGAGTTTGGCCGGATGGGGTCATCCCTTACGTGATCAGCGGCAACTTCAGCGGTGAGTGCAGGCGAGCCGGGGCAGGGGGGGCACCCGCTCCGTCCCCGTCACGCCTCAGTTTCCCCGTGCCGGGCTGATGCCCCCGCCGCCCCCTCCCGCAGGCAGCCAGCGAGCCATCTTCCGGCAGGCGATGCGGCACTGGGAGAAGCACACGTGCGTCACCTTCCTGGAGCGCAATGACGAGGACAGCTACATCGTCTTCACCTACCGGCCCTGCGGGTACGTGCTGGGGGGCCACCTGCCCCTTGTGCTGCAAAAGGTGATGCTTGGATGATGCTAGGATGCTCCTTGGCACCGGGACACGCATTTTGGGGTGTGTGTGGTGCAAACCGTGGTCCAGACCTGCTTGGTTGCATGGAGAGGTGGGAAGTGAAGGAGACCCATCCCTGGGGTCTGGTTCTGCAGGTGGTTGGGGCACAAGAGGTCTCCAAGCCACCATGCTGTGGCATTTGTACTCAGCGTTGGTGAGGCCACACCTCATATCCTGGGTTCAGGTTGGATCCCTCACTCCAAGAAGGACGTTGAGGGGCTGGAGCGCATCCGGAGAAGGGAACGGAGCTGGGGAAGGGGCTGGAGAACAAGTCCTGTGAGGAGCAGCTGAGGGACCTGGGGTTGTTTAGCCTGGAGCAGAGGAGGCTACCGTGTGGCTGCAGGTACCCCCACCTGCTGCTCCCATGGGTGCCCATCCTGCACCCTGAATGCGCGGCTTCTCCAGGGCTTGTGCTGGTGTTGGGGTGCAGACCAGCACCCCTCGCTGTCGTGCGCAGCCTGTTCCAGGAGAAGCCTCCTCCCAACCACCATCTGCTTGGCTGGGGCTGTGCATTGACGCGTGAAGATGCTGAGCTCTTCCAAACCCCTGTTTCCTTTGGCTGCAGCCGCGCTTGCAAGCCCGGGCTGGTGCGGTGCCACCAACCTCGGCCCCCGCTGGCAAATCATGGAATCATAAAATCACCTGGTTGGAAAAGACCTTTGAGATCCTCAAGGCCAACCGTACCTGCCCACGACTAAACCATCACTGAGAAACTCATCTACTCATCTTCTAAACCCCCTCCAGGGATGGGGACTCCACCACCTCCCTGGGCAGCTGTGTCAGTGCCCGAGAACCCGTTCAGTCCTGGGAGCTGCTCTAAGGTCTCCCCAGAGCCTTCTCCTCTCCAACCCCAACTCTCCCAGCCTCTCCTCGTACAGGAGCTGCTCCAGCCCTGGGATCATCTCCGTGGCCTCCTCTGGCCTCGCTCCAACAGCTCCAGGTCCTTCCTGTGCTGATGTCCTTCATTTTTATGCTTCCTTGATGCTCCCCATCAAGCAGGACCAGAGGGGCTGATGCTCTCAGCTTGACTCGTGTCTTCACCCTGGGAAGCCCACACTGCAAGGTTGCCCTCCCAGAGAGCCAGGACTCACCCGCTGCCACCCATGTGTGCCCCCCTAGGTGCTGTTCCTACGTGGGTCGCCGAGGAGGGGGCCCCCAAGCCATCTCCATCGGCAAAAACTGTGACAAATTCGGTATCGTGGTGCACGAGCTCGGCCACGTCATCGGCTTTTGGCATGAGCACACACGCCCCGACCGGGATGACCACGTCTCCATCATCCGGGAGAACATCCAGCCAGGTAGGAACCAGCCTTCTTCCTCCTTCTCCTCCTCTTCCTCCCTGCCCATGGGGTGCTGCCAAAGCTGGGGTACCCCGTGGTGGCATCTCCATCCCACCTGCCTCCTCAGGGCAGGAGTACAACTTCTTGAAGATGGAGCCGGAGGAGGTGGAGTCGCTGGGTGAGACGTACGACTTCGATAGCATCATGCACTACGCCAGGAACACCTTCTCCAGGTTTGTGGCCGTGGTGGCTCGCCCGCGTGTCCCCAAACCCCCCTCACAGCTCTAGGGACAACGACACAGGGTCCCCTGCCCTCGGGGACAGTGGCACATCAGCTCTGCCTGGCGTTGATGCTCTCCCATCCCCAGCAGAGCCTTTCCACGGTACCTTGGGTAGGATGAAGCCCCATGGCTGTCCTCACCAGTGTTGTCCCTGCGGTCACCTCCGCCGGGGACACGTCCCCGCTGACTCACCGGCCCGCAGGCTTTAATTAGCCAGGCTGTTTTTAGCATCCTTCCTCCCGGCAGCGAGAATCGGCCGCAGACCCGGTGTTTTCCAGCTGCTCCTCAACCTCTCCCTGCTGTCGTCCCAGGGGCATCTTCCTCGACACCATCCTGCCCAAGTACGACGTGAACGGGGTCCGGCCCGCCATCGGCCAGCGGACGCGTCTGAGCAAAGGGGACATCGCCCAGGCCCGCAAGCTCTACCGTTGTCCGGGTGAGTGCCACCAGGATGGCTCTGCTGGCCCTGCTCTCTCACTGCCGGGGGCTGATCAGCCTGGGATGGGGCCGTGTGTCCTGGGAAAGGGCTCTGCTCACCCTCCGAGCCCTGGTGGAGGAAGCATCCTCTGTTTCCAGTGGAAAAAATGCTCTTTGGGGTCCTCCTTGCCACCAAATTCCCTGCAAGGAGCACGCGAGGTGCCTTTCTCTATCCCTGGTGCTTCTCTGGGGTGTTTGTGAGCAGAAGTGAAATGCAAGAGCTTGGTGAGCCACCGGGCTCTGCCCATGTGAGCAAGGCTGTCCTCAGCTTCCCCCTCCTCCCAATCGCTCTGAGAGAAGAGCATCCACCCAGAGCATTCCCCAAAGAGCGGCCTCCAAAAGGATCCTCGAAGAGCAGAGGAACCTCCAAGAGCATCCTAGAAAAGCGGAGCATCCCCTGAGAGTATCGTAGAGGAGCAGAGCATCCCCTGAGAGCATCCTCAAAGAGCAGAGCGTCCTCCAAGAGCATCCTCAAAGAGCAGAGCGTACTAAAAGAGCATCCTAGATGAGCAGAGCATCTCCTGAGAGCATCCTCTGACAACAGAGCGTCCTCCAGGGGCATCCTAGACGAGCAGAGCATTCCCTGAGAGCATCCTAGAAGAGCAGAGCATCCTCCAAGAGCATCTTCCAAGAGCAGAGCATCCTCCAAGAGCGTCCTCTGACAACAGTGCCCTCCAAGAGCATCCTAGAAGAGCAGAGCATCCTCCAAGAGCATCCTAGAAGAGCAGAGCATCCTCCAGTAGTGCCCTCCAAGAGCAGAGCACCCTCCAAGAGCAAAGCATCCTTGGAGACCATCCTCCAAGAGCATCCTCCAACCCACCTCAACAGCAGCAAGGTTTGGGATTGGGACATTACCGATGGGATGGGATGCCGTGGTCCCACCGCAGACTGTGGTCTTCCCTGGGGCTGGTTCAGCCTGAGGGATGCTCAGCACTACGGGTGCTGAGGACCACGTCCATGAGCAGTGGCGCTGCCCCAGGCACCGGGGAGGCTGGCGCGAGTCCCCAGCTGAGGCACGTGCTCCAGGACTCCACCAGCCACATCTGCAAGGAGTTTGGCTCCCGCGTGCTCCTGCTTAATTCCAGCAACTAATTAGCAGCCTGGAAGAGGGAAGCCTTTACGAGGGGCCCCGGCAGCCGCTGTGTCACGTTCGGGGGCTGCAGGGGAGCGGGGCCGTGAGTGCAAGCAGGAAAAGTGATTAATTTGGAGGTGGGGGAGGAAAAAGCCCCCCCCAAAAAGCCCCTCTGCAGAGTGGTTTTCCTTCCCCTTTGTTTCCACTGTAAAGCGAGGAGGGGAAAAAAGGCAGCGAGCCCAGGTTTTAAGGTGCCTTTTTTTTAACGTTTCACCTTTCATCTCGCAGCTCCCACCACCACCCTCCCCCCGAGAGGGATTTAGGGGAGGGGGGAGCGGCTGCCTTGGCCCCGCGACAGCCGTGGCCAAGGCATCATGTGGCTTCCAGATGGCAACGCTGGGTCAGATCCAGCCCTGGCTGTGTTAAACCTGCCTGGAGCCCGGATCCCACAGCGTGGCAGGGCATGGGGGTGGTGGTGGTGTGTGATGGGATGGCTACTGACCTTGGGGTTCAGTAGCCAACTGTGGGGGGTCACGGTGTTGGCAATGGGGAGCCAAGAGCATCACCACCAGCGCTGGTGGGTTTTGGGGTGGCTGCAGCAAGGTGTCTTTCTCCAAACACTCTATCTCAGACACACGGTGTGAATGTTGGGGTTGTCCTCTGCTGGGACAGGAGTTGGACTCGGTGATGGGACGAGGGGGAACGGCTTTAAATTGGAAGGGGGAAGATTTAGATGAGACATTAGGAAGAAGGTCTTCACATGGTGAGACACTGGAACAGCTTCCCCAGAGCAGTGGTGGCTGCCCCATCCCTGGAGGTGTTCCAGGCCAGGTTGGATGGGGCTTGGAGCCCCCTGATCCAGTGGGAGGTGTCCCTGCCCATGGCAGGGGGTGGCACTGGATGGGCTTGGAGGTCCCTTCCGACCCAAACCAGTCCATGAACCTTGGGGGGTCCCTTTCAACTCAGGTCATTCCATAAGGTGGTGGTGGGGTGGGTTTTTTTTGCAGAGATGCCCCCAGAATTCGGGAATTTGGGTGATAAAAGGACTCAGAGGGACTGAGAGCAGTGGTTGGTCTGAACCCAGTGCCACTCATCTCAGTGCCAAGGGTTTTCCAGTGGTCTGACGCCCACTTTTCCCTCTTCACAGCCTGTGGGGAGACGCTCCAGGACAGCCAGGGCAACTTCTCCTCCCCTGAGTTCCCCAATGGATACTCTGCCCACATGCACTGCATCTGGAGGATCTCAGTCACCCCTGGAGAGAAGGTACTGGCCACCAGCATGGCACCAAAGTTACCCCACCTCCTCCCAGCCCTCCTCTCCTTCCTTGCCCCATGCCCTGCCCTGATTTCAGGGTACCCCTAACCCCAGCATCCTCCCACCCGCTACCTCGCTGCGGCTTGGGATGCTGCCGGGCATCACCGTGGAGCAGGGCTGGGTACCATCCCCGTGATGTGGACCTTCCCCAAATCCCAGTTGACCCCACACTCTGAAATTTGCGTGAAACACTCAGAAATTCAGAGTGGAGCCCAGGAAGCAGCAGCACTTTCCCTTTAGGAGGGATGCAGGGGGGACTGGGACGAGGACCAGCTCTACCCTCCCTCCTTGCCCCATCTCCTACCCTTGGTTTTGGGTGTCCCTAACCCCCACATCTCCCCCTGCCTGCTGCCTCGCTGTGGTTTGGGATGCTGAGCATCACCACGGAGCGGGGCTGGGTACCGCGTGGACCGCTGGCACCCGGCTGAGCGCCACACAGACAGAGACCCCACGGGGCACGGCAGGGGCTCACCCCACGCTCTTTCCCTCCAACCTTAGATCATCCTGAATTTCACCACCCTGGACCTCTACCGAAGCCGGCTGTGCTGGTACGACTACGTGGAGGTGAGAGACGGGTTCTGGAGAAAGGCCACGCTGCGAGGTAACCAACCGGGAGCTCCTAGCCTGGCCGGCACTGCCTGCCCCGCTGCCCTCCTGCCCCGCCGCAGGGCACGCTCTGCCTGTATCCCTCGTGCCAAGGTCTTGGGAGGGGGGAGCTGGCCCCGGAGGGGTTGTTGCGGTGAATGGGGCTCCCAGTTTGCCGGTGCACACCAGTGAAACCAGTCTGGCTGATGCAGCTGGCTGGCACATCTCTCCTCAGGGAGATGCCAGTCTCATCCTTAGGATGAGAGGAAGTGGCCTCAAGTTGCACCAAGGAAGCTTTGCATTGGATATTGGGAACAATTTGTTCATGGAAAGAGCGGTGAAGCCTTGGACCAGGCTGCCCAGGGCAGTGGGGGAGTCTCCATCCCTGGAGGGGCTCAAAGAACGTGTAGAGGTGGCACTTTGGGACAGGGTTTAGCAGGCACGGTGGGGCTGGGCTGGTGGTTGGACTGGATGAGCTGAGAGGTCTTTCCCAACCTTGATTCCATGATTTTACGCTTCTGTCCCCACGAACTGGATGTTCCCCAAGCCCCCAGTTGACCCCACGCTCCAAAATAACCACTTTGTGTGAAACAGCCAGAAATTCGGAGAGGAGCTGGGAGAGAAGCAGCACTTTCCCTTTCGGGTGCTGGCAGCGGAGGGGTGCCAGGGGAGGGGGCCCAGGATGAGGAAGAGGAGGGTGCCCAACTGGCCACAGCCCAGCACACCTTCATCCCCAGGCAGGTTCTGCGGGAACAAGCTGCCCGAGCCCATCATCTCCACCGACAGCCGCCTCTGGGTCGAGTTTCGGAGCAGCAGCAACTGGGTGGGCAAAGGCTTCTTCGCCGTCTACGAAGGTAGGGGTGGGCAGGGAGGGGGTGCCAGGGCTGGCACCGAGGCAACGGGGTGGGGGTCAAATGGCTTCTCCTCCTTTCCAGCCATCTGTGGGGGGGATGTGAAGAAGGACAATGGGCACATCCAGTCCCCCAACTACCCCGACGACTACCGGCCCAGCAAGGTGTGCGTCTGGAAGATCACGGTCTCCGAGGGTTTCCATGTGGGCTTGACCTTCCAGTCCTTCGAGGTGGGTGAGCATCCCCATGGCTGCGCTGGTCTCCTTGCTTTCTTGGGCTGGGGAGGTGAATTCTCCCCGACGTGAGGCTGCGATGGGGCTGCTGCTTCCCTGGCTTGGCTACCGCATCCCTCTGCACCACCTCCGCGCCTCGGTTTCCCCACGCAGCAACCCAGCTCCTTTGACTGACGGGTGCGTGGGTCTGGAATTGTGGCTGTAAGGAAAGGATTTAGGCAGGTTTTGGGGATGCTGAGGCCAAGATGTTGCCTCCCCACCCTGCTGACACCTCCCATCCCTAGATTGAGCGGCACGATAGCTGCGCCTACGACTACCTGGAGATCCGGGATGGCAGCAGCGAGTCGAGCAGCCTCATCGGGCGCTACTGCGGCTACGACAAACCGGACGACATCAAGAGCACCTCCAACAAGCTCTGGATGAAATTCGTCTCCGACGGCTCCATCAACAAGGCGGGCTTCGCCGTCAACTTCTTCAAAGGTAGGAGATGGGCTGGAATTCGTTGGGGTTTTGGGGTGGGGGGGGGGATGGGGCTGGCAGCCCTGCTCAACGCGCTCAGCCCCGTTGCTCCTGCCCAGAGGTGGACGAGTGCTCACGTCCCAACAACGGTGGCTGCGAGCAGCGCTGCGTCAACACGCTGGGCAGCTACAAATGCGCCTGCGACCCTGGCTACGAGCTGGCTTCCGATAAACGCCGCTGCGAGGGTGAGTGCCCCCACCCCCCCCCCCCGCCCCGACAACCCCCAGCACCCACCCTGTGCGGCGCCCCTAATGCCAGGGGAGCCCAGGGATGTGATGGGCACTGGGCGCTTCCCACCCTGCAGCCGCCTGCGGAGGGTTCCTCACCAAACTCAACGGCTCCATCACCAGCCCGGGGTGGCCCAAGGAGTACCCCCCCAACAAGAATTGCATCTGGCAGCTGGTGGCCCCCACCCAGTACCGCATCTCCCTGCAGTTCGACTTCTTCGAGACCGAGGGCAACGATGTGAGTGAGCCAGGGAGCGGTCCCTCGCCATCCCCCGTGCGTCCCGACACCGCTGGTGGCTCTGAGGGTGGCACGGCCGTGCCACCAGCCCCGTGTCCCCCACCCCTTGCACTCCTCCCCCCCTGCCCCAGGTCTGCAAATACGACTTCGTGGAGGTGCGCAGCGGGCTGACCGCCGACTCCAAGCTGCACGGCAAGTTCTGCGGCGCTGAGAAGCCCGACGTCATCACCTCCCAGTACAACAACATGAGGATCGAGTTCAAGTCGGACAACACCGTCTCCAAAAAGGGCTTCAAAGCCCATTTCTTCTCAGGTAGAGCTGCCCGGCCCCGGCACGGGCATCCCCTGCTCTCCCTCGCTGAGCTGACCCTCCCTGCACCCCAAAACCGCCGCTAATTCCTGTCCTCGCCCAGGGGTGCAGCCCCCGGTGCCAGCCTGGTGGCAAGATGGTCCTTGGGGCTCGGCCCCGTGGGATTTGACCCCCCCTCAGCCTCCACCAGCCCATCTGGCAGCACATTTTGCTGCCTTTTGAGGCTTTCCCCCCATTTGGGGGGACAATTGGGTCCTATTTCAGATGCTGGGGTGCTCCTAGGAGGTCCCCGAGTGACCGGTGGGTGCTGTGCCACCTGCATCCACAAAGGCAAAGGGAAAAATTCCGGGATCAGGGATGAGCTCGACCCTGGAGGGCTCAAGGTTGGCCAAGGGGAGCAGTTTTACGCCCCCAGAGCCCCACCACAGTCTGGGTGCTGCACCCCTCAGGTGGCACTGCCACGGGGAGGGCGGTGATGCCCCGCTCTGCTGCCCTGCTCCACCCCGCTACGCTGCACGGCCACGAGCTTCCTCCGCTTCCCGGGAAGGATGCTCTGCATCCCAGCCAGCACCGGCGAGGGGATGTCAGAATCCGGCCACCACCACATCTCAGGTGCCCACGGTGGTCCCTCCTCCCAAAAACCATTACCTGCTTATCCCTGCCATCCTCCATCCTCTGGCTGGGCGTCACCTTCAGCTGGGTCTTGGGAGGGTAGGGATGAGGACATGGAACAAAACGCATCACCTGGGAGCCGAGCATCACCTGGGCTGGACCCCAGGCTGGGAGATGCTGCAGGACCCTCGTACAAGAGAGGGTCCCCTTCGGCACCGTGCCCTGGACATCAGTGACCAACAGCACCTCCAGGACAGGCTGGGCTGGACCCGACCGCCGATGCCTTGCACTTCCACTGCTTTTTGGCCCCGTCGAGGCTGTTTTTGAGGGGCAGCGTGGCCACTTGGCTGCAGAGAAGCACAGGAGCCGCCATCCCCCAGGAGCTCTTGGGGTTCCCCGCGGCAGAGACCCACGGACTGGGGGGTCGAGTATCTTTGCTTTATGTTTTTAATTAAAACCAAGGCGAGTAAGGTGGCCCAACAGGGCCGAGCCGTCGGGAGCCAGCACCTTCTGGCCAAGCAAGACCTTGGGAGAGCCCAGTGGCAGAGCGGCAGCGGGACCGCGGGGCACCTGGGTGAGTGTCCTCCTGCTCTTCTCCTTCCCTCTCCCTTTTGCCCTTCTCATCCTCCCATGTCCAGCAACCCCAATTCCAAACCACCTAACCCTCTCCTCCACCCCTTCCCACTCAGGTCTTGGTCAACAGGACCACGCTGGAGGACTCGGCCACACCAGGGTCCCCTCTCTGGGGTCACTCTTGGCCATCCCTGGGCAAAGCATCTTCCACGCGGCTCCTTTTCAGTCACGGAGGGTCTCTACGCTCCTCCCCTGGTGCAGCCAAACACTGAGCCCTGTCTCTCGGTGCTGCGGCCAGTTTGGCCAACCTGGGCACCCATTTTTCCCTGGAGAAGATGTGATCCCTTCCCTCATCCTCCTCCTCTTCCTCACCGCCTCCTCTGGCTCGTGCAGAAGGGTGTGTTCGCCCAGGGATCCTCCACGGTGTTGGCACTCAGGTACGTCCCTCCCGGCTCTCTGGCGCATCCGTAGCGGGGTGATGGGTGCCAGCTGGGGGCTGCGGGGCGGTGAGCATCCCAGCTGCACACTGGGATAACGGGCAGCACGCGGCAACCCCCGGGTGGCAGCGAGGAAGCTGGTTTAGAATAAAGGATCACTAAAGACACCGACCCGGTGGGCTTCTTTCCTCTGCCAACTTTCTCCGCTCTTGTCTCACCCGCCCAGGCTCCCTCCGTCCCGCCGGCGGGGCGATGCCGTGCACACTCCCCCGGTGCTGGAGCTGCTCTGAGCCCACCCGGCCCATCCGAAGCCCCTTCCCATCCCCAAACGAGCCTTTCCGCCTCGCTTCCTCTCTCAGACCTAGGAGATGTCAGGTTAAAGCCTCCAATTGAGAGGTGGCCGCGGGGCTTTGGGCTTGCCCAGAGGGGCTGGGGACGCTGGGGAAGGACCCCCTTTGCTGCTGCTGCTGCTGCTGGCTCCTCTCCAGCATCCCTTGGAGAAGGATGCTCTTCTCCAGCATCGCTCGAAGAAGGATGCTCTTCTCCTGCATCACTTGGAAAGAGATGCTTGGGTGGCTGGTGCCTGCTTGCTCCTGGCTTCCCCCCACCGCCACCCACTCCCCAAACCATCACCCCGTGGGGAAAGGGAGCAAGGAGGGGCGATGGGCCATGGAGCCACCCTCCTTGGACCCAAAGTGGGGGTTCTGGGGGGAAGGCGATGAGATGCTGGTGATAGGGACCTTGGGCAGGTGGGGATGGCGATGGAATGCCGCCAATAGGGATCTCAGGGAGGTGGTGGGGGCTGGGAGGTAAGTACAGCCAAACTGGGGGGCATACCTTGCTTCGGACCAGTCTAAACTTCTCCATCACCATTCCCACACCTCCCCAACCTGGACACCCCCAGGAATCCCCTTCAAAGCCCATCCTTTGGGAGCCAACCTCCTCCTCCTCCTCTTCCTCCCTGCAAAGCCCCGGCTGCACGAGGGGCTCACAGGGGTCCCCTGCGCTGCCTGCTTCCCCGGCTGCCACCCTGCATGGTGCCACCCCCACCACCCCCACCACCACCCCTTGCTCCCCCATCGCTCCCCCTCCCCTTCTTTTTTCTCCCTCTCTCTTTGCAGAGAAGAAGCAGCAGCTGCAGCCCCCGAAATCTCGCCCGCCCGGCCCGAAGTTTCGTCCGCAGAAGCGGCCGCGGGGCCCATCCTGAGCCAACGTCGTCCTCTCCATCTCTCTCAGGAACGCCGCGGCCACCGGAGCCGCGCGGGAGCGTGCTGGGTTTGAGCCAAGCCGTGCCACCGGCCCTGGCAGCTCCTTGCTTGACAGAACTGGGTTTTGCCCTTATTTTTAATATTTTTCCCCCCTTTTTTTTTTTTGGTTTTTGGTTTTAAGCACCCCCCCCCGCCCGATCCCTGTTGGTTTTTGTCGTTGACCAACTGACCTTGGTTTTTTTTCTCGATTTTTACTGTGTCTGTGACATTTCCCTATCGATGAGTAAAGAGGGACTCGCGCGTCCTGGTCTTTCTTGTGCATCTTTTGGTTGTCACTGTGTGTTTTTCTGCCTTCCTGGTCCGTACCATAAGCAGGTAATGGTTCTTGTTACCCACGAATGAGCCCAGGGGGAGGAGGACTCATCCCATCCCCCGGCTCTGGAAAGGGAGATGAGGACCCATCCCACCTCCCAGGCTTGGGAAAAGGAGATGCGGACCCATCCCACCTGCCAGGCTTGGGAAAGGGTGATGAGGACCCATCCCACCTCCCAGGCTTGGGAAAAGGAGATGAGGACCCATCCCACCTCCCAGGCTTGGGAAAAGGAGATGAGGACCCATCCCACCTCCCAGGCTTGGGAAAGGGTGATGAGGACCCATCCCACCTCCCAGGCTTGGGAAAGGGTGATGAGGATCCATCCCAGCTCCCAGGCTTGGGAAAGGGTGATGAGGATCCATCCCACCTCCCAGGCTTGGGAAAGGGTGATGAGGACCCATCCCACCTCCCAGGCTTGGGAAAAGGAGAGGAAGACCCGTCCGTTCTCCCAGGCTTTGGAAAGGGACGCGGGATCCGCTTGCTGCTGGCCTTGGGTGCTTGCTTGGCTCCCCGTTGGGCAGTGGTGTGGGGCTGGGGACTGGCACGCACTGGGCAGGGCTATTTGGTGCTGGGATGCTGTGCCGGGATGCCGACCACCCACCTCGCTCACCCGTGGTCCCTCTGCTCTCTCTTGGCAGATAAGGACGAGTGCTCCAAGAACAACGGGGGCTGCCAGCACGAGTGCCTCAACTCCTTCGGCAGCTACGAGTGCCAGTGCCGCAGCGGCTTCGTGCTGCACGACAACAAGCACGACTGCAAGGAAGGTGAGGCCGTGCCTCGGAACCCCCATCCTCAGCAGGACCCCCCGGTAGAATCATGGAATTGTGAAGGTTGGAAAAGACCTCTAAGCTCATCCAGCCCAACCCCACGGTGCCTGCTAAACCCTGTCCCAAAGTGCCACCTCTACACGTTCTTTGAGCCCCTCCAGGGATGGAGACTCCCCCACTGCCCTGGGCAGCCTGGTCCAAGGCTTCATCACTCTTGCAGTGACAAAATCTTTCCTAATTTCATAGAATCATGGAATGGTTTGGGTTGGAAGGGACCTCCAAGCCCACCCAGTGCCACCCCCTGCCATGGGCAGGGACATCTCCCACTGGATCAGGGGGCTCCAAGCCCCATCCAACCTGGCCTGGAACACCTCCAGGGATGGGGCAGCCACCACTGCTCTGGGCAGCCAAGGCTTCCTCACCTTTATTGTGAAGAATTTATTCCTAATGTCCAATCTTCCCCCTTTCATCTTAAAGCCGTTCCCCCTTGTCCCATCAATGTCCCATCTAAGCCTCACCTGGTGCAATTTGAGGTCCATATCCATGACTCCCCTGTTGTCCCCACAGCCGGCTGCGACCACAAGGTGACATCCACCTCGGGGACCATCACCAGCCCCAACTGGCCCGATAAATACCCCAGCAAGAAGGAGTGCACTTGGGCCATCACCACCACACCGGGCCACCGCGTCAAGCTGGTAGGGATGGGGTGGGGACCAAGGGGTGGGGATCACCCAGAGATCCCCTCCACCGAGCGAGCCTTGCTGAGCGCTGGTGGCTCGGCCGTCGCCTCCGCAGACGTTCTCGGAGCTGGATGTGGAGGCGCAGCAAGAATGCGCCTACGACCACCTGGAGATCTACGACGGCAAGGATGCCAAAGCCCCCGTGCTCGGCCGCTTCTGTGGAACCAAAGAGCCCGAGCCCATCATCTCCTCTGGGAACAAGATGTTCCTCAAGTTCGTCTCCGATAACTCCGTCCAGAAGAAGGGCTTTGAGGCCACCCACACCACAGGTACCGCTGTGGGGCTGGGGAAACCTGGTTATGGGGCAGGGGGGAGGCTGTGGACCTTCTAAATCACTACTGCCACCGCTTTTGGTTTCTCCCCAGTGTGTGGAGGCCAGGTCCGTGCCGAGGTGAAGACCAAGGACTTGTATTCGCACGCACAGTTCGGGGATAACAACTACCCCGGGGGCTCGGACTGCGAGTGGGTGATCATGGCCGAGGAGGGCTACGGCGTGGAGCTCATCTTCCAGACCTTTGAGATCGAGGAGGAAGCCGACTGCGGCTACGACTACATGGAGCTCTTTGACGGCTACGACGGGACGGCCCCGCGCCTCGGCCGCTTCTGCGGCTCCGGGGTGAGCTGGGAATGAGGGGGAGCAATGGGACGGGTTGTTGGGGGAGAGGTGTGAGGTTGCTGGGGCGATGGGTGAAGCTGAGCCAAGGCAGTGCAGGGGGAATTTGGGGTTGTACGTGGAGATGCAACAGGAGATGTGCATGGAGGTGCTTCGTGGGGTGTAACTGGAGGTGCAACTTGGGTTGTGCATGGAGATGCAACGAGGGGTTGTGCATGGAGATGCATCATGGGATGTGCATGGAGATGCATCATAGGATTTGCATGGAGATGCAACACGGGATGTGCATGGAGATGCATCATGGGATGTGCATGGAGATGCAACATGGGATTTGCATGGAGATGCAACATGGGATTTGCATGGAGATGCAACAAGAGGTGTGCATGGAGATGCATCATGGGATGTGCATGGAGATGCAACAAGGGTTGTATACAGAGATGCAACATGGAATGATTTTGCACCCTCCCCACTGCAAATCCACCCCTTGCTGTGCTTGTGATGCTCGTGGTCCTGAGCACCCTCTGTCCTTCACCCCCGCAGCCCCCGGAGGAGGTCTACTCAGCCGGAGATTCGGTGATGATCCGCTTCCACTCGGACGACACCATCAACAAGAAGGGTTTCCACCTTCGCTACACCAGCACCAAGTTCCAGGACACGCTGCACACGAGGAAATGAGGGCCGGGGGTCCCGGCCCCACCACGGGTACGGGAGGAGGAGGAGAGCAGGGAGGAAGGAAAGGGGGGAGCGTTGCCCCCCACACAGACTGCACAGAGGAGCACACAGCCAACCTCAGCACTCAGACACGCTCACACGGGGCCCCGGGGCTCGGGCGCCCACAGGCACAAGGGCAGAGGGGAGGGGGTCCCCTCAACCAGCAGCTGCCCCCCTGGGGGGGCTGAGTGGGACCCGCTCCCCTCCTCGCCCCGCAGCTCTGAATGTACAAAACAGTAGCCGGGAAGAGCCCAACACACGGAAGGTGCTGTCTCTCTCTTGTACCGATAAAATAAATACCCTTGTACTTGGAGGGGGACAATCCCAGCCTCTCTGCTTCCATCCCAGCATCTCCCAGGGAAAACAGCACCAAAAAGCGGGGCTGGACCAGTGGGAGAGCACCCCAGGACCACCCTGGTGGACCCTGAGGAGCAGAGCAATCAGCTAATTGCGATGTGCTTCTGCTCTGATGGGTCGTGTGATGGGTGACAGGTGAAGGGTCGTGATGGGTGACAGGTGAAGGGTCATGGTGGGTGATGGGTGAAGGGTGGTGATGGGTGACAGGTGAAGGGTGATGGTGGGTGAAGGATGATGGCTCATGGGTGAAGGATGATGGGTGATAGGTGAAGGGTGATAGGTGATAAGTGATGGGGGTTAGGTGAAGGGTGATGGGTGATGATAGGTGATGGGTGAAGGTTGAAGGGTTAATGGGTGATGGGTTCTGGGCTCTGCCTACTCCCCCAGGACTCAGCTTTGGCCAGCTCTTCAGGTAGGTGCTCACCCCACACCTTCGTGGGGCAGATGGGTGCTCCAGCCACCATGTGCCACAGCCACTGCGTCCCCACGCCACGCTGTCTGCCCGCGCCTGCTGCAAGCTGGCAGCAGATGCCTGGTGGGCTGTGACACAGGCCCCCGCGCCCACCTTGCGTTCCCTTGTGCCTTGGCACCGCGGCGCTGCTGCTGGGAGACGGCAGCTTTGCACCCCATCCTTCATCCCATGTGTTGCTGATGGGGACACGGGGCTGGTCCTTGCTTGCACGGGGACCCTGCGGGAGTCTGGGGGGGTGAAACGGTGACAGCGTGGGAAGCACTGCCTGGGCAGGGGCTGGGATGCAGATGGGTGGTGATGGGCACCAGGGCTTTTGTTGGGCACCAGGGCTCTTCCTCCAACCTTGGTGATGGGCAAGGAGGTGCCCAACCCAAGTTTCAAGGCTGCTGACAGCAGGCAGGTGCCGGTGGCTGCGCCTTTGCTGCTCATCATCCCTCTGTGCCACCCTGGTCCCACCTCCCAGCCCTGTCCTCGCCATTCCTGAGCCAAACTGGGGATGTGGCACCGCGTGGCGGGGTCCTGGTGGGGGACAGAGGCGCGCGACACGGCCGGGGGCGACCGCACACAGTTTATTGACACCGCCAGCACAGCACAGGGATGCTCGGGGACGGGGAGGGTGATTGTTCTCTTCGACTGTTACAGCGTGCATCGGGTACACGGGGACGGGGAGCGGGGCCGCACGCAAGCACCATGCTGCCAGCGGCTCATGCAGGGGGCGGCCGAGCGGGGGAAAGATGGGGTGAGAAGGTTGGGGGGGGTTCAGCTCTTCTCCCCCTCCATCCCATCCCATTCCAGCACCTCCAGCTGCCTCCGATGGCCGCAGGGCCAGGGATTCGGGCGGCAAGAGCAGAGAGCGAACACGGCACAGCGCTGCACGACACGGGCACTGCGGACACGGGCACCCCGAAGCGGTGCCAGTGGGAGTTGGGGAGCCTACCTGAGCACCCCTCCAGCCCCAGGAGCGTTTCCAAACCAGGGGTGCTTCCAGCCTCTCTGTTGAACCCCCTTGGGGTGACCCAGGGAGCCCCAACCCCGCTTGGCAGGGCTGGGGGTCCCCAAGAGCTGAGCTGCTGGCAGGGGTTGAGCCCTGGCATAGGGGACCAGGGGGATGCGAGGGATGCTGGAGGGGAAAGGGGGTCCCGCAGTGGCTGTATGGCAGAGGGCAGAGCGCAGGGCTCATGCCAGCGAGGGGGATGCTGGTCGGCCAGTCCAGGAGACGAAGGCTCCCTCCCTTGGGGCGCAGGGCAGCATGGGCTCAACCTCCACGTAGGGTGAGCATCCTCTGGGCTCAACGTCCACGTAGGATGAGCATCCCATGGGCTCAGCCTCTGTGCAGGGTGAGCACCCTGTGGGCTCAGCCTCCACGCAGGGTGAGCACCCAGTGGGCTCAGCCTCCACATGGGGTGAGCACCCAGTGGGCTCAGCCTCCACGCGGGGTGAGAACTCAGTGGGCTCAGCCTCCACGAGGGGTGAGCACCCAGTGGACTCAACCTCCACGCAGGATGAGCATCTTCTGGGCTCAGCCTCCACGTAGGACGAGCATCCCATGGGCTCAACCTCTGTGCAGGGTGAGTATCCTACTGGCTCAGCCTCCACGTGGGGTGAGCACCCAGTGGGCTCAGCCTCCACACAGGGTGAGCACCCAGTGGGCTCAACCTCCACGCAGGGTGAGCACTCAGTGGGCTCAACCTCCACGCAGTGCGAGCATCCTGCAGGCTCAGCCTTTGTGCAAAGCAAGCATCCCACCAGCTCCTTCCCCGAGCAGACAGGGGCACAGGCAACGCCGCTATTTACACCACCTGGGCCCCCTACACCCGTCCCAGCAGCGTCCGTGGGAGAAGCCCTCGCGGCAGGCGCCCATCGCCCTCGGCAGCCCTGCCCGCCTCCCCTCCTTAACGCCCCACGCTGATGTTGCACGTCTTGCAGCTGGGGTCCTTTTTGGCGTTGGCGGTGGAGAGGCTCATCAACTGGTGCCCGCTGATCTCCCCCAGCACGCCGAGGCTGAGGTCCACCGGCTCGGTGTATATGACCTCCAGGATGCTGTCCTGGGCGTGGCGGTACACCAGCTCGCCGTCCTCCACGCAGCACGTCAGGAACTTGTTGGAGGAAATGTCCAGTTGGGGAAGACGCTCCCGGCAGAAAAGATCCCCCGAAGAACCCTTGGGTGCCAGGACCAGGACCACGTAGTGGTAGGCGGTGTACATGCAGTAGAAGTCCGCGAAGTAGAGGTTGGTGTTGGGGTTGAAGAGCCGTTGAGCCGGGATCTGGAAGCGATAGCGGCCGTAGGGCGAGTCCTGGGGGGGCTGCCCGGTGTTGAACTCGGTGTTGCAGCTGAAGAAGATGCCGTGCAGCATTCCGCTGGTGGGCGAGCCGTGGCTGCCGCTGTTGTCCTTCAGAGAGGGCTTCATCACGTTCCCGCAGTGCATCCTGCGTGCGGGGACCGGAGCGAGGAGGAGGAGGAGGAGAAGGGGGACGCACACACAAAGCAAGGTGAGGGGATGGGGATGAAGCCCTGGTGAGGAGCAAGGAGGGCAGTGGGTTGGGGGGTACCTGACGTGCTGGAAATACTCCTTGTGCTGGTTGCGGTAGAAGACGGAGAAGCGGAGCATGCGGCCGGCGATGAGCTCGGCTTTCTCCTGCAGCTGGGCCAGGTGCTCCTTGGCATAATCTAAGGATGGGGACGAGGACATCAGGGCGTCTCCACCCCGCCACCCCCCACCCCACCCCCGGCAGCCACATCCCTTGCCTGCACCTCGCGCTCCCCACACCTCCTGCCTCCCACTCAGCAGCTGCCGCTCCAACCGGCCCAGCTTGTGCAAGCTCCCGGCATCGCCCCCGTCCTCCCAGTCGTCGTCGAAGCCCAAGCAACCGCGCAGCCGCCGCGCTCACCCCCGGTGCAAAACTCCACCGTCTCGCTCCAGCCAGACACCAGGTACTCGCCGTCGCTTTGCTTCACCGCCGTCTGCACCGCCACGCTGTACTCGGTGCGGGGGCTCAGGAACCAGTGGCCCCGCACCGTCATGGGCAACGGCACCGCCTTGGCCACCAGCTTGGTAGGGACATCCTGTGCCAAGGGGCAAGAGGCAAGGATGGCATCGCCCCTTCAGTGCATCCCGGCACATCCCTGCCTGATGGTGGCATCTCCTCTCCTGCATCCCTGCCCCGCGCCAAGGGGATGCTATGGGTACCACATGCTGTGAAATATCCGTACCAACACTTCTGCCAGGGCTTGCCCAGCATCAAGACACCCCCAAAGATGCCCCATCTCCCCACTTCTCCAACCCTGGAACCACACTCTGCTCCCCAACCACCTCCACCAGCAAAACCACTGCTGGGATGGGGGCACAGAGGGGGGTCTCGGGGACCCCTTGCTCCTGGCGGCATCGCACGGTGTCAATAGGGCACCGAGCAGCACCGCAGTGCAGAGCCGTTTCTGTGGCAACGGCGGATGCTGAAGTCGGGAGACATAGGGGAAAGAAAAAACTCCCACCCCCACCCCTCCTTCCCCCCTCCCTTATTATTGGGAAGGAGAGAAAAAATATAATGTTAAACATTAAATAGCGTCACCCTGGCAACCGCGCTGCTAAAAACGGCCTGAATTAGTGACTCGCAGCCAGGGGGAGGGGGAGCACGAGGGGTTTGCAGCTCCACTTTCTCGCGGGGGTGTGAGAGGATCAGTCCCACCCCATCCCAGTCCCTTCCACTGGGAGGGGGGTTTTTTTTTCACCCCAAACCAGTGTGGGAGTGGGCTAAAACCTTGCTTTCCAGCCCCCCAAAATAAACCCTCTCTTCGCCCCAGGTGGAGGGTCTTGCATCCCCCCCCCTTCCCACCAAGGCTCACCCGATGCTTGAACTTGTTGGAGTTCTTGTTCTCCTTCTTGTTGAGGTCGATGAAGTAGTGGGTGACCCTTTCCAGGTCCCCCTTCTCCATGGCCCAGGAGATACGGAAGGAATCGCAGGTGATGTTGTTGATCTCGATATTTTTCGGGGTCGAAAGCAGCTCCATGGCCGGAGGGGTTGAGCTCCTGGGGGCAAATCAGGGGGGAAGGGGGGGGGGGGGGAGGGGGGGGGGCGGGTTTTGGGGGTGCTGAGTGCGGCGAAGGTGCTCGCTGCCCACGGTGCCAGCTGCCAAGCGGGCGTCCACCCGCGCCCCCGCGGCAGAGCAGATGGCACCGGGGTGGAAAAGCAGCCGGCAGCCAGGAATAGGCAAGGCAAGCAAGGAGAAGGCAGCGGGAAGCTGGGAACAAGCCCGTTCGGGAAGCGGGGTGCCCTGGCCGCTCCCCCGAAATGCCGCGGGGCCCCCGGCTCGAAGCCAGCGGGTGTTTCGGGGTTTGCTCAACACCGGGTGGGGAAAAGAAAAACAAGAGGAGCGGAGGGTGTGCTGGGAGAGGGGAGGGTTGCACGCGGGCGGCTGGCACTGGCAAAGCTGGATCCGCCTTTGCCCTGGCCCACGGCCGCTCCGTG
The DNA here is from genome assembly GCA_033558235.1 of Neomorphus geoffroyi. Taxonomy (NCBI): domain Eukaryota; kingdom Metazoa; phylum Chordata; class Aves; order Cuculiformes; family Neomorphidae; genus Neomorphus; species Neomorphus geoffroyi. The sequence goes on from JAUMJM010000056.1 coordinate 2,086,133, forward strand.
CCTCAGTTTCCCCTTGGTTGTGGCTGTGCTGCTCCTGCAGCCTGGGAAGTGCCACCTTTGGGGTGGGCACTGCCCCTGCAACCAGGCTGCAAGCAGGGCGGTGCATGGATGGATGCAAGGGGTGGCAGGGGGTCCAGGGAGGCTGGGAATGGGGGTGCCCCCTCCTTGCACCGTAGGAAGCCGCTCTTTGGGGTGAGCGCATGGGGTGGTGGGTGCACCGGTGCAACGGGTGGCATCGGTGGCACAGGAGCCAAGGATGCATCAAGGAGGCTGGGAACAGGGTTGCCCCCCACCCTGCAACCCTGGGAAGCCGCTCTTTGGGGTGGGCACTTTGCACCCCAAGGTCACGGATGCACGGGTGCAATGGATGCCATTGCTGGCACCAGGACACGGGAGCCATGGATGCGTCAAGAAGGCTGGGAATGGGGGTACCCCCCCGCCCTACACCCCATTACAGGACCCCCGGGCTTTGCAAACACTTAGGAGAGCAGCAGTGCCAGGGCGGGCACGCGTTGGAGCCGTGGCACCGTGGGGCTGCCAACGCGCCCGTGGGCAGGGGCGCACGCCCACCGCGGCTCGCAGCACGCGTGCCCACGGCCGCCCACACCCGAGCTCATCCGCACCCCCCTATCGCTGCACAGCATCGCAACCCTCACTTGGCACCCGTGGGCACATCCACCCCGCGCGTGGGCACTCGCATCTCCCCCCTCTGTGTGCGCAGAGCCAGGGGGGCATCCTTGCCCCTGCGGCAAGCAGCACCGTGCACCCCCAGCCTCCCCCAGCACCAGGTGGCTGCTGGACCCCCCAAACTGGGTGCCAGCCCCTCGTCACCCGCAGGCAGAGCAGAAGGTCACCACTTTGGGGACAGCGTGCCAGCTCCCTGCCCCATTCCCGTGCCTGGCTGAGGTGGGGGGGGGCGGGGGGGGTCCTTCCTTTGCACCTGGAGCTTTGAAGCTGGACTGGGATCCCCGTTCCTGGTTGGAACTGGGGGGCTCTCCCCCTGCACTGAGAGCTTTGGAACTGGATTGGGATCCCTGTTCCCAGTTGAGGTTGAGGGGGTTCTCACACCGCTTCGAGAGCTTTGGAACCGGATTGGGATCCCTTTTCCTCATTGAAACTGGTGGGGGGGTGGTTCTCACCCTACACCAGGAGCTTTGGAGCTGGATTGGGATCCCTGTTCCCAGTTGAAACTGGGGGGGCTCTGGCCCTGCAGCCAGCTCGTGATGTCCCTTGTCCCCATGCAAAGCAACCTTCTCACCCCAAGCTTGCCCGTAGGACGATGCAGGTGAGGCCCTTACCTGGCCGTGCTGGAGGGCTGCCGGGATGCTCTGGGCTGCTGGGCTGCACTGGGATGCCGGTGGGATGGCAAGGCAAGGTAAGACGAGGCCAGGTGAGCCAGGTAGCCCCGGTGGGGCTGAACGGAGCTGGAAGAGCAGAAGATGCCGTTGAACGCGCAACGACAGCGATCGCCAGCGATGCCGCCTGCGGCTGCTGCGACGACTGGGATCCTCCCAGCCAGCTCGGAAATAGCAAACACCCTCCAGAGGAGGGAAGAAAAATTAAAAAAAAAAAAAAAAGAAGGGAAAAATAGATATCTGGGCAGCTCAGAAAGGGGGGGGGGGGGGGGAGGATGGAGAAACCTCCAATCGGGTGGTGGGTTGTGCACAGCGTCAGGCGATGGAGGCAGTGGGTGGCTGTGGGTGCAGCTTGTGGGCAGCTCCTGCCAGTGCACCTCAGTTTGGGGGCACAACTGGGACCCCTCCCCCTCCTCCCCCAGCCCCCAAACTGGGGTGCACTGGTTGGGGGGGGGTGGGGTGCTGGTACCCACACAGGACCCCTGTGGGAGGTGTGGGTGCAAAGCCCAGAGGTGTGAGGAGGTTGCTGGTTTGCTGATGGTGACGTAAGACACCTTTTGCTGAGAGTGGGCAAGGTTTTTTGGGGGGGTGGGGGGCGAGCACCCCCAACCCCACCTCATTTTTACCCAAATCTTGAGTTGGGGGTGTGCTTGCCCCACAGGGCTGGAGCCTGGTTGGATCCCTCCAGGGATGCAGGGAGTCCTGGGGGCGTGGATGCATCCCGGGTAGTCAAGGGGTTCAAATACAAGGGGGTGTGAGACCCCCCCCTTCCCAGTGTACCCCCCTTAACTGCTCACTGTACCCAGTGAGAAGGAGCGGGCAGTGCCCGTCATAAAGATGGCGCCACCGCCTTCCCCACTGGGGCGGGCAGTGCCCAGCACAAAGATGGCAGCTCATTGACAGACACTGCTAGACCTTAAGAAAGATGGCGGCGGCAGCGTCAAAACGCAAAGGGCCGGCCGCACGGCACGCATGCGCAGTGGCGCCGTGAGCCCGTGGCTGCCTGGGCAGGGTAAGGGGCAGCGTGGGGGGAGGGGAAATGAGAGGGGGGGCAAAGTGGGGTGTGGGGCTGCTGGGGGGGCAAGGGGTGCGAGGGGGCCCTGTTTGGGGGTGCCAGGAAGCGAGCAGCCTAGGGAGGGGGCGAATGGGTCCTGTTTGGGAGTGTAGGGGGGGGAACAGCGTGAAGGGGAGGGAACAGCGTGAAGGGGGGGGAGTGGAGCTGTTTTGGGGGGCGTGGGGTGCGAGTGGGTCCTGTTTGGGGGTGCAGGGCGGGATGTGAGGCTGGGGAGGGGGTGCAGGTGGGCCCTGTTTTGGGGTGCACGAAGGGGGTGAGCAGCCGTGGGGGGCGGGGACAAGGAGTCCTTTTTGGGGGTGCAGGGATGGGGTGCGAGTGGGTCCGGTTTGGGGGTGCAGGGGGGGCTGAGCAGCCTGGGGAGGGAGGTGCAGTTGGGCCCTGTTTGGGGGTGCACGAAGTGGGGGGGGGTGCAAGAAGGTCCTGTTTGGGGGTACAAGGGGGATTCAAGCAGCCTGGGGGGGTGGGGAGTGGGTCTTTTTTGGGGGTGCAGGGATGGGGTGCGAGTGGGTCCTGTTTGGGGGTGCAGGGGGGGCTGAGCAGCCTGGGGAGGGAGGTGCAGTTGGGCCCTGTTTGGGGGTGCACGAAGTGGGGGGGGGGTGCAAGAAGGTCCTGTTTGGGGGTACAAGGGGGATTCAAGCAGCCTGGGGGGGTGGGGAGTGGGTCTTTTTTGGGGGTGCAGGAAGGGGGTGCGAGTGGGCCCTGTTTAGGGGTGCAAGGGGGGGTGTGAGGCTGGGCAGGGGGTGTGAGTGGGCCCTGTTTAGGGGTGCAAGGAGGGGGTGTGAGTGGGCCCCTGTTTAGGGGTGCAAGGGGGGGTGTGAGGCTGGGCAGGGGGTGTGAGTGGGCCCTGTTTAGGGGTGCAAGGGGCTGTGGGCTGAGGAACGTGGGGGAGGCGGTGCTCCGTGTTTGGGGGTGCCCCTGACTGTGTGTCCCCCCCCCGTCCAGGGCCAGGCGGAGGATGGCAGAGGGGAGCTCGGGGGACGCGGGCTCGCCGGGCAGCCTGCGGCCGGGGCTCCCCGGGGCACGGGGGCTGCTGGGGAGGCGCCCGGTTGCCCCCGCCGTCAGCCCGGGGCGCCTGCCCTCCATCCGCTCGCGGGACCTCACCCTGGGCGGCGTGAAGAAGGTGAGCACCTTGGGGTTAGGGCTCCCCAAAACCCAACGTTTTGGGATCACCTCGTCGCCAACGGGGGACAAGGAGGGGAAGGCCTGGGGGCGTTTCGGGGTGCTGGTCCGTGCGGGATGCAGCCGGGTCCCCAGCCACCTCCTCCAGCCCCGCAGCCGGTTTGGTTTCTGTTCCTTATCTGGGCTCGTGCAGTGACTTGTCCCTCTTGCTCTCGTTTGCAGAAAACCTTCACCCCCAACATAATTAGCAGGAAGATCAAGGAAGAGTAAGTGGCCTCGTAAGCGTTTCCGTAGGGTGCGGAGGCGGTTTGGCCGTGGGTCCCAACGCAACACGGTCTTGATGAGCCCTGAAATGGGCTCCCGCTGCTTGAGGGGGCGGCAGGGGACAGGGATAGGGGGGTGACAGGCCACCTCCCCGCTCCACAGGCCCAGGGAGGATGTGTCCATCAAGAAGGAGAAGAAGGAGCGGGAGCGGGAGCGGCAGCGCGATGGGCACGGCCGGGGCCGGGGCCGGCCTGAGGTTATCCAGTCCCACTCCATCTTCGAGCAGGGTCCGGCTGAAATGATGAAGAAGAAAGGTAACGGGAGCTGCCCACCCTTCCTGGAAGGACCTCGGGGGGACATCCCACCCAGCTCAGGGCTCACTCCAGGGGTTCTCTCCTCTTCCAGCCGGCTCCTGGGACAAGACAGTGGACATGTCGGACTTCGGTCCATCCCACATCATCAACATCAAGAAGGAGAAGAGGGAGACGGATGAGGAGACAAAGCAGATCCTGCGGATGCTGCAGAAGGATGATGTGAGTAGGACCGGGAACGGTGGCTTTGGTGCCACCACGACAGTGCTGAGTGTCCCCTCTCCTGTCCCCACAGTTCCTCGATGATCCAGGGCTCAAGAATGACATCCGTAACAAGCCGGTGCAGCTACCGCTGGCCCACTCGGGTTGGCTCTTCAAGGAAGAGGTGACGGAGCAGGAGGAGGACACCCAGCCTTGGCTGCCTGGCCCCAAGGAGGAGAAGATGGAGCTGGACCCACCGGCGGTGAAAGGTGCGCTGGGATGGGGGGGATCCCAGTGGGCAGGGGTTTGGGAGGGGCTTCCCCACTCCCTGTGCCCACCTTCTGCCTCTCCAGGAAGGAGAACTGAGGGAACTGGGGGTGTTCAGCCTGGAGAAGAGGAGGCTGAGGGGAGACCTCATGGCTCTCTGCAGCTCCTGAAAGGAGGGGGTGGTGAGGTGGGTGCTGGGCTCTGCTCCCAAGGAACAAGGGATGGGATGAGAGGAAATGGCCTCAGGTTGCACCAGGAGAGGTTTAGATGGGATATTAGGAAATATTACTTCATGGAAAGGGCTGTCAAGCCTTGGACCAGGCTGCCCAGGGCGGTGGGGGAGTCTCCATCCCTGGAGGGGCTCAAAGAACGTGTAGAGGTGGCACTTTGGGACAGGGCTTAGCAGGCACGGTGGGGTTGGGCTGGCGGTTGGACTGGGTGAGCTTGGAGGGCTTTTCCAACCTTCACAATTCCATGGTTTCAGTGAAAGAAGAACCGTGCGATGAGGACCCTCTCCCCAAGCCAGCACAAACCAAGGGACCCCCTGGTTTTCCCCGGGATGTCTCGGTGGCCGAGCTGCTGCAGCGGCTGAGCTTGTCGGCAGAAGAGGAGCTGCTCTTCCTGCAGCTACCGGACACACTTCCCGGCCAACCACCCACCCAGGACACCAAACCCATCAAGATGGAGCTGCAAAACGAGGAAGGACAAATGGTGGTGGTGAAGCAGGAGAAGAGCCAGGTAGGGGCTTGGGACAGCGGGTGGGATGGGGGACAGCATGGTGACATGTGTGTTCCCTCCATTCCATGGTGTCCCTCGGCAGGAGGCAAAGCAAGCGGAGAATATCTGCACCCTGGCCGACCTTCCCGAGGGGCAGGTGGGGAAACTGCTGATCCGAAAGTCCGGAAAGGTGCAGCTGGTGCTGGGGAAGGTGACTCTGGACGTGACCATGGGGACCCCCTGCTCCTTCCTACAGGTATAGGGGCTGGAGATCCGATTTGGGGCGGGGGGCTGCACCCCAAAAGAACCCCTCGGGACCATCAGGGAGGAGCAGGGTTGTGCTGGGATGGGGCTGGAAGACCATTCCCATGGCAGTGGGGTGGGAAGGATCCTCCTCTTGACCCTAGGGTGTAGGTAGAGGGGGGGTACATCTCTTCTGGGACCCCTGGCCCTTCTCCCATCACAATTAAAGGTTTTCCTGTGGGACTGGGCTGCTCACGGCTGTTCCTCCCTTCTGGAAAAGGAGCTGGTGTCCATCGGCATCGGGGACAACCGGATGGGCGAGATGATCGTCCTGGGCCACGTCAAACACAAGCTGGTTTGTTCCCCGGACTTCGAGGCTCTGCTGGAGCATCGGCACCGGTAGCCGGAGGCGAACTGGGAGGGGGTCCAGCCCCACGCCTGCACACCATGGGGACACTCCCTGCACAGCTTGGGGACACTCCAGCACCCCAGCTTTGCCCTCAGCCCCACCAGCCTTGCCTTCAAGATATGGAGAGGTGTCTTCTGCAGGTGTGGGTGTAAAACCAGCTCCTACCTCCTTCCCAGCCCTGCAGTGGAGCAGCACCAGGACTGGGGGCTCCAGTTGTGCCCCACCCCCCCAGGGGCCGTGGCTTCCAACATCTCACAGATTTCTGGGTGTGCTGGACCGTGGTGTCCATCCCGGCTCTCCCACAGCCGTGCACACGCTGGGAAGAGCGGGACACTCATCCGGGAGGAGAAATGTGGAATAAAAGCCTCTTTTTCCCCACCCCATGGGGCTGCTCCCTCTCCTGACGTCTCCTCTCCACCCGGTGCCGCTTGCCCGACCGGTTGCCACCAGCCTGGCCTCAGTGTGGCACGCTCGGTGCTGGCACACGGGGCCGCGTCCTCGGTCGATTACTCACCCGCCGCTCCCTCGGGAGAGCCGGAGGGGCCTTGCATGGTGCAGGGCGGGATCCCCTGGAGACCAGTGTTGGCCCTGGGGTCACCAGGCACGGCTTCAGCGTGGTGGGGTGATGAGGGGCCACCACCGCATCCCCATCCTGGTGGCAGGAGGATATTTATCTTGGGAGGGAGGGGGACAGTGTCACTCAACCGTCTGCCATCGTGGACCCAGATCCACCCTAGCATGTAGGGAAGCAGAAATGGCCTGGACTGCACAGGGCTGGGACTGCTCTTTCCCTGCTGTGTTGCCTTCCCTCCCTGCATCCCAGCTTGTTCCACTTATCACATCTCACCTTACACACACCCCACACCCACCCCATTCCATGCCCCCCTGTCCCATCCCATCTTTTCCTTCCACCCTATCACTTCTGAACCCCCACATCCATCCCATCTTAAACACCTACAGCACCATCCCATCTTCCCCTCCACCTCATCTCAACTCAACCCTCTTGCCCCTTTCCATCCCCTTCTCCTGCCCTATCCCATCTTAACACCCTCTACATCCCATCCCAGCTTACCCCACATCCTATCTCCCACCCCCTCACCTCCATTCCATCTCACCACCGTACCTAACCCATCTCACCCCCTCTTCCCATGCCTTCCTACCCCATCCTCTCTTCCTGCTGCATCCTATCTTACTCCCCATCCTATTTCACTGTCCTGCCCCTTCCCATCTCATTCCCTTGCCCTATCCCATCTTAACCCCTTCCCATCCCATCTTTATCCACTCCCTCCCCATTCCATTTTGCTGCCCCATCCCCATCCCCATCCCACCCCATCCCATCCCATCCCATTCCATTTTGCTGCCCCATCCCCACCCCTTCCCATCCCATCCCACCCCATCCCATCCCATCCCATCCCCCATCCCATCCCCATCCCCCCATCCCATCCCATCCCATCCCATCCCTCCATCCCCATCCCATCCTCATCCCCACCCCACCCCACCCCACCCCACCCCATCCCAATCCCAGCCGCCCCCCGCCCCGCGGTGGCGCTGTCCGCGGTGCTGAAGCCCCCGCCGTGCCTGAAACCCCGCGGTGAAGGTGGCCACGGCTCCAGCCCCTGATTGGCCGCGTGCCCGCGGTGGGCGTGGTTAACGCTCCGCTCGGTAATTGATGTGCGGCGCGGTGGGCGTGGCCATAGAGCCGCCTTCCTCCTGCTTGGTGTGTCCCCCGTGGTGGGCGTAGCCCGCCCTCTGATTGGCCCTTTGCCACAGTGGGCGTGTCCACGTGCTTGCCCGGTGACTGAATTAGTCCGTGATTCCCGCCTCCCCGCGATAGGCGTGGCTCTGGTAGCACCTGCCCTCTGATTGGCCGTGGCCCTGCGGTGGGCGTGGCTATGGCCTAACTCGCCCTCTGATTGGCTCTCCCTGCGATAGGGGGGTCCGCGCCTGCGCACTTAGGCGCTGCCAGCGTGCTCGGCGCCCCCTCGATGCCGCGGTCTGCATGGAGCCTTCCCAGCGCCGCCCGGCCCCGCGCCTGCCGCCTCCCCCTCAGCCCCGGCCCCCTCAGCCCCGGCCCCCTCAGCCCCGGCCCCCTCAGCCCTGCCCCCCTCAGCCCTGCTCGCTGCCACTGCCCGCCCTGCTCAGCAGCCTCGGCCTGGGTGACCAAGGCGGCCCCTCCCGGGGGGCAGGGCAGTGGGGCCTGGGTGAGCGGGGAAGACGAGGGAGGGAGGGAGGGTACAGGGCCCCCCAGAACCCTCAGGCACCCTCTCCCTGGGGCCCCCCAAGGCCCACCCACTCCGCCAGGCCCTTCCGGGCTCTCCTAGCTCCCAGTCCCCTCTCAAGTCTCCCCAGCCCCCCCAGTCCCTCAGACTCTCCCAGGCCCTTACAGACCCCACCAAGACCCCAGATAACCCCCCTCCCCAGACCCCACCAGGGCCCCCCAAGCTCTCCCAGACCCTCCTAGCCCCCCCCCCCAGGACCTGACAGCCCCTTCCCAGGCTCTCTTAGACATCTCCAGACCCTATAAAGTCCCTCAGATCCATGAAGGGTCCCCCCCAGGCTCTCCCAGACCTCCCTACACCCCCCCACCCCAGGACCCTGAGGACCCACCAACCCTCCCACCCTTCCAAGTCCCGCCAGGTTCCTCTGGATTCCCCCCCAGACTTCCCCAATTCCTTGCCTGGACCCCCCCGGACTCACACAGGCCCTGCCAGGCCCTCCCAGCAACACCCCCAGACTCTCCTAGACCCTTCCAGTGCCCCCCAGTGCTCACTGTGCCCTCTCCTTCCCACAGGCCGCTGCTTTGCCAGCACTGCGAAGGCTCCATCAGTGCCAGGCCCAGTGGTGGAGAGCGATGAAGGGGTGACGGCAACGTTCCCCTGCCGCGGGCGGTGAGTTCCCCCCTTCTGTCTTGGCCTCGAGTCCTTCCCGTGGTTTAATCACCTACTCTGGTGGCCTAGGGGACGCTCTCCCTCCTGTTCCGCTCCTGGCACCATGGTGCCAAAGCGTTGCAAGCATCTTCAGGGCATGAGCAGGGGGGCGTTGGCCACGAAAATGGGGAGGGGGCTACCCTGGAGGGGTGCTGGGGACAAGTTCTGCTGCTGGGACACCGCCAGCGTGTCTCCAGAGTGCTGGCACTCACCTCTGCCCACCTTGGGGGCGCAGGACACTGTGGCAAGGAGGCCGAGGGGACACCCTGCCAGCCCCCCCCGGGAGAGATGCTGCTGTGCTGGCCCGTGGGAAGGCCTTGGTCACCCCTGCGCCACTCCTGCGACCCCAAGGACACCCCCCTGCGCCAAGAACCCCCCTGGCTGCTGGCAGAGCGTAAGTGAAGCGTTGGTGAACCCCAGACCCCCCCAATCCTGTCTTTGTCCCTCCCTGTCCCGTGTTTATCCCCCCCTCATCCCTCCTCTGCCAACTGTGCCCCCTCTCCCCTCCCAACTTCACCCCCCCCATCCCAACTTTGCCCCCTCCCTCCTATCCCAGCTTCACCCCTGTCCTCCCCCCCCACCCCATCTTTGCCCCCTCCTGCCCCATCTCACCCATCCCACCCCAGTTTTGAGGTCTCGGCTGCCCACGCTGCCGCTGCCCGGTCTCTCCTAGGGATCCAGGGACGAAGCCAGTGGTGAAGGGAACCACCTTGGACTTGGGGCTGAACTCTGTTCAAATCCACTGCCAAAACGAAGCCGTCTACCAGTACCACGTTACCTTCAGGTACCAGCACGGGGGGGGCCGGGCTCCCACCACCCCTCCAAGGGTGGGTGCCCTGGGCAGAGCCTTCCCCATCTCTCCCTCCATCACTGGCCCAGGTTGCCCAGAGCAGTGGTGGCTGCCCCATCCCTGGAGGTGTTCCAGGCCAGGTTGGATGGGGCTTGGAGCCCCCTGAGCCAGTGGGAGGTGTCCCTGCCCATGGCAGGGGGTGGCACTGGATGGACTTTTAAGGTCCCTTCCAACCCAGACGGTTCCAGGATTCTATGATCCCCTTAGCCACTAGATGGAGCGGCCGGAGCAGCCATGGCACCTACGGGCACAGCTCCAAAGCCAAACAAGCTCTGTTTTTTTTCCCCCCTCGTGGAGTTTTTAGGGACCCTGAGTGAGGTCTTAGGGTGGGAGAGGAGGGTTAGAGGACCGAGGAGTTGCTGGCAGTGCTGGGTGATGCATCCATGTCTCCAACAGCCCCGAAGTAGAGTCCAAGAGCATACGTTTTGCCATGCTGAAGGAGCACCGGGCAGTGACAGGGGACGTGACAGCGTTCGATGGCTCCATCCTCTTCTTGCCTATCCAGCTCCCCCCGGTGAGGAGCGATGAGATCCCCACCAGGGAGAAGTTGATCCACACTGGGGGGAGGTTGTTCCACCCAACTTGGAGGTATTGGGATGCCCCCCTGGATCTCCAGGCGACATGCCGAGTGGGAGAACACCCCTCCTGGTCTAATGTGCTGTCTCACCTCGCAGGCCGTGATCCTGAAATCTCGGATGAGGAGCAGCGGGCAGGAGATCACCATCATCATCCAGATAACCAAAGTCCTCGAGCCCAGCTCGGATCTCTGCATCCCCTTTTACAACGTGGTTTTCCGGAGGTTAGGGACCTTCCCAGAGCTCCGAGGAGGAGACCTTCCTTCTCCTCTTCCTCCCTCTGAGTCTGAGCCTGACCCGCTTTTATATTTCTTCCCTAGGGTGATGAAAATCTTGGACATGAAGCTTGTTGGGAGGAACTTCTTTGAGCCTGCTGAGGCCAACATCCTACAGCATTACGGGTGGGTGCTGGACACCATTCCCTCCTGCTGCTTCCCAAATGCAGGATGGGACCATCCCTGTCTCCCTGGGAGCAGCACAAGGCTGGGAATTCAGAAGTCTTTGCCAGGTTGGCTCTGGTTGTCCAGACCTTGGAGTGCTTGTTTTCAGGGGTTGTTCCCAGAAAGCTGGGAAATAAATCCTCTGTGTTTTGAAAGCTCCTTGGCGAGCAGGACGGCTTCCCAGCTCCTCTGGTTTTAACCCAGGCGCCGTTGGGCGTCTTTCCTCCTCCTGCCAGGCTGCAGATTTGGCCAGGATACTCGGTCAGCATACGGAAGAAGGATGGTGGCCTCTTTCTCATGGTTGACTCCATCCACAAAGTCATTCGCAGCGATTCCATCCTGAATTTGATGTAAGAGAAAGGGGAAAGAGGAGTCCTGTGGGGATTTAGGGATGAGGGGGGAGTTTCCAGCTGCTCTGGGGTCAGCTCTTGGTGAGGGTTCACCAGCTGTGATGGCCGGGTCATAGAGTCGTAGAATGGCCTGAGTTGGAAGGGACCTACAAGGATTATTGAGTCCAACTCCTGTCCCTGCACAGGAAGACCCAACATTCACACCACAGAATCACAGAATGGGTTGGGTTGGAAGGAACCTTAAAGCCCATCCAGTTCCACCCCTCTGCCATGGGCAGGGACACCTCCCACTGGATCAGGGGGCTCATAACCTCGTTCAACCCTGTGTCTAAGAACGTTGTCCAAATGCTGCTGGAATATTGTCAGGCTGTGACTGCTTCCCTGGGGAGCTGTGCCAGTGCGCCACCACCCTCTGGGGGAAGAACCTCTTCCTAATGTCCAGCCTAACCCTCCCCTTGCACATCTTCCTGCCGTTCCCTTGGGTCCTATCACGTGGGTCCATGGCCACCGGTGCCATTTGGCAAAAGGCATTTGATTTTGGGCATCATACAGGCAGGAAACATCGCCGTGAGCCTCTCCTCCTCCCTTTTTCCCTCTCTGCAGGCACAGCATCTGCCAGCAAAACCTCAGTGGCTTCCAGGACAGGTGCACCAAGCAGCTGGTGGGCAACACGGTCATCACCCGCTACAACAACTGCATCTATCGCATCGATGGCATTGACTGGACCAAGACTCCCAGGGACAGTTTCACCCTGGCCAGCGGCGAGGAGATCACCTTTGTGGACTACTACAGGTAGTGGGAGCATCCCTTGGGATAAGCGTTTGTCTGTGGGAAAGGGCTTGATGGCTCTCACCGAAAGCAGGTGAGCAGGACCAGGAATGTCTCACTTGATGCCATCTCCTTGCTGTTTTTCCAGCAAAACCTACGGGATCACCATCAAGGAGCTGGAACAGCCTCTGCTTATCCACAGGCCCAGGGAAAAACAAACACTGCAGGGGAAGGTGAGCCAGACGATGCCGTGCTGGATGCACCCCAGGTCACGGTTGGCCCTATCGGCTGCCAGGGCTCACTGTTGCCTCATGTTCAACTTGCTGTCAACCAGAACCTCCAAGATCACTTTCTCCAGGACTGCTCTCCAAGCCTCCTGCTTGAAGAGTGACTGAAGTCACTCGATCAGTTCAGCCTGGAGCAGACTGAGCGGGGACTTCATTGTGCTCTGCAGCTCCTTCACACGGGGAGGAGGAGGAGGAGCAGGCACTGAGCTCTTCTCTCTGACCCCAGGGAATGGCAGGGAGATGCCAGGAGAGGGTTAGGTTGGACGTGAGGGAAAGGTTCTTCCCCCAGAGGGTGGTGGAGCCCTGGCACAGCTCCCAGGGAAGCAGTCACAGCCTGACAATATTCCAGCAGCATTTGGCCCTCGGACACACAGTGTGAGTGTTGGGGTGTCCTGTGCAGGGCCAGGAGTTGGACTCGATGATCCTTGTGGGTCCCTTCCAGGTCAGGACATTCTGTGACCTGGGGAGGGGAGATGGAGATCCATGGTCTTTTCTTGGCTCTGTCTTGCCCATCAGTGGGAAGGGAGGGCTTGCAGCCCCCTCAGGACGCTGGCAGTGTTTGTCCCTTCCCCACAGCATCATCTGAACTTAGTGCTGCTCGTGCCCGAGCTCACCTTCCTGACCAGCATGCCGGATATGAAGAAGGACAGTCGGATGATGAAGGTCAGAGCGTGTTTGCATCCTCCTCCCTCGAACCAGGTTTGATGAGCTGAGCTCTCCATCCCATTCAGGGGTTCCCCCAATCCACCTCTTTCCTGCAGGATGTGCTGCGGGAGATGCTGCAGAGCCCCAGGCAGCACTACGCGCGTCTCACCAGCCTCCTGCGCAGGATCAAGGAGAACCAGGAGGCTTCGGCCGAGCTGATGCGTTGGGGACTCACCCTGGACACTGACATCCACAGGGTAGGGGCAGCAGGGACCACATTCCCATCTCTGCACACCGGGAACGCTGCAGCGCAGCGACGCTGGAGCTCAATTTCTGCTCTGTTTAGACCCAAGGCCGAGTTCTGCCCATGGAGAGGATCAACCTCCGGCACACCTCTTTCATCCCTGATGAGGACCTGACCTGGAACAAGGAGATCACACGAGAAGCCTCCATCTCAGCGGTGAGGCCCTGGCTCAGCCCTTGCAACAATATCTCCTTGTTTGAAAACTGGGATGGGTGTTCTTCGTGCTGGCGCCTCATCTGAGCTTGTTCGATCTGAAACCCTTCCCTTATTTATATTGGCTTTGTGCTTCAGCGTGGTTTCCTGAAGAAGCTTAGAGATCCTCAGCCAAAGTAGCTGCTTTCCCTCCTCCTCTTGGAGGGGCTGAAGGCTTCCAGACTCCAGGAACTGAATGTTGTCCTGTGCCCTTTGGTTCCTCTTGGGCTGCTTTCTCCCTCATCTTCTTTGTCTCCTCCTTTGCCTTCTCCCCTCTTCTGGGTGGTTCAGCAGCCACAGCCCCAAGTCCAGTTCTGCCCTTTCTTCCCTCCCAGATCGCCATGAACTGCTGGCTGCTGGTTTACCCCAAGCGCCTGCAGGACGTGGCAAAGGATTTGGTGACCACTATGGAGAACGTCTGTGGCCCCATTGGGATGCGCGTTAGCCGTCCCGCCTTGGTGGAGCTGAAGGACGACCGCATTGAGACCTACACCAAGACCATCCGGAGCGTTTTGGGGGGCGAGGTGAGGAGGGAGTGGGACTCGAGGTGGGAAAAGTACAGTTAAGCCTCTGCATCTTCTCAGATGAGGTGACGCTCGTGCATCCTCCTCCTCTTCTCTCCTTCCCTGCAGGACAAGGTGCAGCTGCTCCTCTGCATAATCTCCACCAACCGGGAAGACTTGTATGGGGTCATCAAGAAGCTGTGCTGCGTGCAGTCCCCGGTGCCCTCTCAGGTAGGTGAGAAAGGGGACCACGAGCACGGAGAGGCGTTTCCAGCCTTGCTTTGCCCTGTTTCTTTCCCACCCCACAGGTCATCAACACACAGTCCCTCACTGGCCACGTGGGCAAGATGAGGAGCGTGGTCCAGAAACTCCTGCTGCAGATAAACTGCAAGCTGGGCGGCGAGCTCTGGGGTGTCGACATCCCGCTGGTAAGCAGGGAGAGACCATCAGGAATGTGGGCAAGGAGCGTGCAGGCACTGGGGTGTAAATTGTTGTGGTCATGGGATTCCCTCTGGGGATGTGGATGGACCTTCTGGAGATTTGGGTTTGGTGTCTCAATGGATTTGGAGCAGCCCTGAGGAGAAGGACTTGGGTGCTGGTGGGTGAGGAGCTCAACATGAGCTGGCAATGTGTGCTGACAGCCCATAAACCAACGATGCCCTGGGCTGCATCCAGAGCAGGGGGAGCAGAGGAGGAGGGAGGGGGTTCTGCCCCCCTTCTCCACTCTGTGAGACCCCACCTGGAGTCCTGGGGTCCAGTTCTGGAGTCCTGAGCACAGGAAGGACCTGGAGCTGTTGGAGCGAGGTCAGAGGAGGCCACGGAGATGATCCGAGGGCTGGAGCACCTCCTGTACGAGGCCAGACTGGGAGAGTTGGGGTTGTTCAGCCTGGAGAGGAGAAGGCTCTGGGGAGACCTTAGAGCAGCTCCCAGGGCTGAAAGGGGCTGCAGGGAAGCTGGGGAGGGGCTCTGGATCAGGGGGTGCAGGGATGGGATGAGGGGAAGGGTTTTGAGCTGCAAGAGGGGAGATTGAGATGAGATCTTGGGGAGGAATGTTTTGCTGTGAGGGTGGGGAGGCCCTGGCCCAGGGTGCCCAGAGCAGTGGTGGCTGCCCCATCCCTGGAGGTGCCCAAGGCCAGGTTGGATGGGGCTTGGAGCCCCCTGACCCAGTGGGAGGTGTCCCTGCCCATGGCAGGGGGTGGCACTGGGTGGGCTTTGAGGTCCCTTCCAACCCAAAGCATCCCATGATTCTAAGATTCTGTGCGTGTGACATCCCTTTGCAGCCAGAGGGATCCAGGCAGGGCACTAACTCCTCCCTTTTGTTTTTTCCTCCTCCAGAAACAGCTGATGGTCGTTGGCATGGACATCTACCACAGCTACAGCAAAGGACTGCGCTCCGTCATCGGCTTCGTGGCCAGCATGAATCCGTACGTGGTGTTAGGGGCTGGAAAGTCTTTGTTCCCACTTCACCCAGGCAATGCGGGGAGGTCCCACAGGAGCATCACAGAATCATTAAGGTTGGAAAAGACCTCTAAGGTCATCGAGTCCAACCGGCAGTGCTGATGCCTTCCCCGACTGCTGCGCTCAGCAGGGTCTCCACCACCATGTTTATGTTGGGCGTTGGTGGCTGCCATATCGTATCGCTGGGAAAGGCGCCGCCAGCACTGAGCCGGGGTCAGTTTTGCTTGCACAACAGCTCGGTGGACTTTGCCTGGCGAGATGCCTCATGCTCATCCTCTCTTTCCATCCCTAGCATCCTCACCAAGTGGTATTCCAAGGTGGTCTTCCAGTTGCCCAACCAGGAGATCGCAGACAGCCTGCGGCTCTGCATGAGCAATGCCCTCCAGCACTTCTACGAGGTGAGGCCAAGCTTGGCACTATCTAAAAATACCCCCTGTGGTTTAAAAGCTCCTCAGACACCCTGAACCTGCCAGCCTGAGTGCGTGCGAGTGAGCAAACATTCTCGCCAGCCTTTGGACTGGATGCGACGCCGCATCCGGAGAGGCTCGGCCTTATCTTGGGAACGTGGGAACCTGCCTTGCGGATTGGTTTGCAGTGGGGGAAGGGCCACGTTAACGCCTCTGCTCATATCAGCACCGACCTGCTGAGCTCTGTCCTCTTGTCCCATGTCCTCAGCGTGAGAAAAGCACCTTGTGATGGGGTGGGGGCCACGATCTGTTGGCATCAGGGGTGGGGTTTCATATCCCTTTGCAGGAAAACCTACCTGAAAATGGATCCAGTGGAGGGTGCCCGTGGCAGGGGATTGTAACTGGATGGCTTTGAAGTCCCTTCCAACCCAAACCATTCCATGGTTCCAAGAGTCTAACCAGAACCCCCAGATCCCATCCCTGGAGGTGCTCAAGGCCAGGTTGGATGGGGCTTGGAGCCCCCTGACCCAGTGGGAGGTGTCCCTGCCCATGGCAGGGGGTGGCACTGGATGGGCTTTGATGTCTCTTCCAACCCAAACCATTCCATGTTTCTATGAAAACGGGAAGCTTGGTGGTCACCCATCCTTGCCTGTGGTCAGGATGAGTGCAAACCTGCTTTTCCCTGCCCCACCAGCCCTTCCAAAGCCTGGTTTGAAATAGAGTGAGGGGCTTTCTGCAAAGCTCAAGGATGATGGGTTGAATTTACAGGCTCCAAGACCATGGAACTGTCCACCCTGAAGACCCAACAGGGACCCAGCTTCTTGCCAGGGAATGCATCACCTCCAACTGTGAGCCAGTCCTGTGCCTGGTAGGGTTAAAACCAGCGTGCTCTCCTAATTTCTCCTTCTCCAGATGAACCACTGCTTGCCCAAGAAGATAGTGGTGTACCGGGATGGCGTGTCCGACAGCCAGCTCAACACCGTGCTCAAGTACGAGGTCCCTCAGATGCAGAAGTGCTTTGAAACCTTCGAGAACTACCAGCCCGGCATGGTGGTGGTGGTGGTGCAGAAGCAAATCAGCACCAACTTCTACAGCCTCTCAGCCGAGCAGTTCACCTCCCCTCCTGCGGGAACCGTCATCGACCACACCATCACCAGCTCCGACTGGTGAGTGGTGGCTCCTGAGAGCTGTGTGGGATGGAAACCCCCACCGTTGTGTGGCAAAACCCCCTTTCCTTTGTTGTTCCTTCCCTCCCAGGCAGGATTTCTTCTTGTTGGCCCATCACTCTCGCCAAGGCTGCAGCATCCCCACGCACTACATCTGCATGTTGAACACGGCCAACTTCAGCTGTGAGCACCTGCAGAGGTGAGGGTGGGCTTTCCACACCCCTCAGTGTCCTGTGGAGCTCGGGGTGGCCTTTTTGCAGCCCCTCCATGCCCTGTGGAGCTCAGGGCACAATTTCCCAGCCCCCTCACACCCTGCAGCCTGAGGGACTCACGTCTGACCCCAAAAACCTGCGGTTTTGGGCAAAAACGGCCCCTTAGAGCCAACTTGGAGGTAGCTGTGCAGACACTGGGCTAAGCCTGCGCTCCATACTGGGTTAACTGGGAGGGCTTGGCAGTGAATGAAGGAGTGGAGGTGGATGCCATCCATCCTTCCTGCCTCCTCTCCGAGCGGGAGCCAGTTGCAAGTGTGATGAAAGATATGTTGTCACCCAGCGGTGGCCTTGCAGAAGAGGAGCAGTGGGTTCAAACACAGCACCTGGGTAATTAGTGCAATTAACCACTATCAGCAGAGCCTGACCTTTAACCCCTGCAATCAGGATAAAAACTCCCCTGTGAGCAGGTTTGCCCTCGCAGCTCCACAGGTGAGCAGGATCCGTCCCTTGGGATGCCGGGAATCATAGAATCATGAAATGCTTTAGGTTGGAAGGGACCTCACAGCCCACCCAGTGCCACCCCCTGCCATGGGCAGGGACACCTCCCACTGGGTCAGGGGGCTCCAAGCCCCATCCAACCTCGCCTGGAACACCTCCAGGGATGGGGTAGCCACCCCTGCTCTGGGCACCCTGGGCCAGGGCCTCCCCACCCTCATAGTGAAGAATTTCTTCCTAATGTCTAATCTAAATCTTTCCCCTCCCAATTTAAAGCTGTTCCCCCTCATTCTGTCACTCCAATCCCTTGGATGAAGCCCCTCCCCAGCTGTCTTGGAGCCCCTTTGCATACGGAGAGGCTGCTATGAGGTCCCCCCAGAGCCTTTTCTTCTCTCAACCCCAGCTCTCTCAGCTTGTTCTCATAAGCAGAGGTGCTCCAGCCCTCGGATCATCTCCATAGCAACAACCCCGCTCCTCTTACTGTCTCCTAGGTTGACCTTCAAGCTGTGTCACCTCTACTGGAACTGGCCGGGCACCATCCGCGTCCCTGCGCCCTGCAAATATGCCCACAAGCTGGCATTCCTCTCGGGACAGGTCCTGCAGCACGAGCCCAGCTCCCAGCTCTGCGACCGGCTCTTCTTCCTGTGAAGAACGGGGTGGGAGAAAGGGCTGCATTGGGGATTCAGCCCCCCCAGCCCAAGAGGGACTTTGCTTTCATCAATTATGTGTGTGTGGGGGGGTGTCCAAGATTTCTCTTCATCACGTTTTTTTGGGGTTCATTTTTCTTGGGTTTCAAAGGATGCTCGGAAAAGGAGGCAGCAGAGCCCCGTGTGGGAATGAACTTGGAGCAAAACTCCACTCTCCCCACTGGTTTCCAGTCCTCCCAGTTGGATCGATGAGCCCTGAAGGTGATGTTGCAGCTCAGCCCTGTCCTGTTCCATGCAGGCAATGAATGCAAATCCCAATGATTTGAGGGATTTGAGGGTATTTCCCTCAATTTCTTGCATCACCCTTGATGTGGCTCCAGGGTTAAAATTCTACTCTGCTTTTCCGAGCTCCTGTTTAACAAACCCAGCTCCAGTTGGGCTGATTGTCCTTCAAAACCCACTGGTTTTCCAAGGAGAAGCCTTTGTTATTTTTTTGTTGTTTTTCTCGGGCTGGTGGAGCAGAAAAGAGATGATTTTCAGCTCTTTCAGCTGTTTCTTTGCCGTGGTCAAGAGCTGGTTGAGGACTTTTGAATTTCAAGCTGAGGAGGGGCGGCAAGAACATTCCCCAAATCCCTTGGATTTCACCCCAAGCACCAGCAGGGATGGGGTGTAACTGTGTAACTGTTGTTTTGTGTTCAATTCAATAAAATTCTTGGTGCAGATCGGGTGCTCATGGGGACGTAGAATCCTGGAATGGGTTGGGTTGGAAGGGACTCAAAGCCCACCCCGTGCCACCCCCTGCCATGGGCAGGGACACCTCCCACTGCATCAGGGGGCTCCAAGCCCCATCCAACCTGGCCTTGGGCACCTCCAGGGATGGGGCAGTCATGGCTTCTCTGAGCACCCTGTGCTGGCGTCGCACCACCTTCAGCAGGAAGAGTTTCTTCCTGATGTCAAAACTAAAGGAAGATTACTCTAAGGTCTCCCCAGAGCCTTCTCCTCTCCAGGCTGAACAACCCCAACTCTCCCAGCCTGCCCTCGTACAGGAGCTGCTCCAGCCCTTGGATCATCTCCGTGGCCTCCTCTGGCCTCGCTCCAACACCTCCAAATCCTCCCTGTGCTCAGGACTCCAGAACTGGATGCAGGGCCCCAGGTGAGGTCTCATCCCAACCCCTCTTTCCATGAGGGGCTCAGGATGGAGGGGACAGGGAGGGGGACACCTCGGACAGGAGCAGAGCCCAACGCCGTGTCCCCTGCGTTAATCATTCACCATCGCTCCTCTCCCGTAGCAGCTTTGATCCCTTTGTATTTGCCGGCCCTGGTGGACTTTGGCAGCATCTGCGTGGCCCCACTCGATGTTTGAGGGGGGTCTGAGGGGTCCCCTGTGCCCCCAAGGGGTTTAGGGGGGGCTCTGGGGGGGGTCCTGTGCCCCCTTGGTGAGCCTGTGGGGTGTTCTGTGCCCCAGAGATATGCGTCGGGGGCATCTGTGGGGTGCCCCATGGCCCTGAGGGGTGCTTGGGGGGGTGCCATGTGGGGTGCCCCGTGTCCCCAGAGGGTGCTTGGGGGGTGTCTATGGGGTGCCCTGTGTCCACAGAAGGGGTCTGTGGGGTGCCCCGTGGCTCTGGGGGGTGTCCAGGGGTGCCCCTGGAGTGCCCTGTCCCCTTAGGACGCGTCCATGGGATGCCCCGTGCCCCTGGGGATGCTTGGGGGGTCTGCGGGGTGCCCTGTGCCCCCTCGGTGGGTCTGTGGGGTGCCCCGTGCCCTTGGGGGGTCTGCGGGGTGCCCTGTGCCCCCTCGGTGGGTCTGTGGGGTGCCCTGTGGGGTGCCCCGTGCCCCTGGGGGTGCTTGGGGGGGGTCCATGGGGTCCTTACAGAGTACCTTGGGGTGCTCCGTGTCCCCCATGGGGCGACCAAAGCCCTGGGAGGCTCCGCCCCCACCGGTCCCGCGGAGCCCCCGGCGCGTCGAGGAGGCGTGGTCAGTGTCGGGGGCGTGGCCATGCGTGCCGCCAGCCAATGGGAGCGCTCCCTAGTACCGCGGCCCCCGGCGCGGCGGGAGGGGGCGTGGCCAGACGCTCCAGCAGCCAATGGGGGCGGTCCCCGTGCCGCGGGCAGAAGGGGAGCAGCGACAGGGGGCGTGGTCAGACGAAGAGGGCGTGGTCAGGGGCAGCGGCAGCCAATGGGAGCGGTTCCCGTGCCGCCGGCGGAGCGTGCGCGCTGGCGCGGGCAGAGCAGGAGCAGCGGGAGCAGCGCGAGGTAGGGATGGGCATGGGCATCGCGATTGGGATTGGGATGGGATTAGAACTGGAATTGGGATTGGAATCGGAATGAGAACTAGAATTTGGGTTGGGATTGGAACTGGGATTGGGGATGAGAATTTAAAGTGGAATTGGGGTTGGAATTGGATTTTAAATGAGAAGTAGAATTGGAACTGAGATGGGAATTGGGATTGGGGTGAGAATTGGAATTAGGTTTGGGATGGGAATTAGAATTGCAGTTGGGATGAGAATTGGAGTTAGAATTGGAATTGGGATGAGGATTGGGATTGGAACTGGAATTGGAGCTGGGATTGGGATGGGAATTGGAATTGGGATGGGGATGAGGAACAGAATGCAGGGACCGGCTGCGGGGCTGGGAGCGGGGCTGGGTGTAAGGACCGGGCTTGGGGGCAGCTATGGGGGTCTGGGACCAGGTGAGGGTGCAGATGGCGTTGGCTATGGGGCAGGGGATGCACTTATGGGGCAGGGGATGCACTTAGGGAGAGAAAGACCCGGTTATGGGGAAAAGGAACTGGTTATGGGGCAGAGAACACAGCTATGGGGAGAAGGAGGTAGTTATGGGGTGGACGATGGGGACCAGGAGGAGTGGGATGAGGAGCAGGATCAGGACCAAGAGGAGTGGGATGAGGAGCAGGATTAGGACCAGGATGATTGGGAGTGTGGCAGGAGGAGTGAGATCAGGACCAGGAGGAGTGGGATGAGGAGCAGGACCAGGAGGCCTGGGAGCGTGGTGGGCTTCCATCCCCCCAGGTGCAGATGTTCCCCAAGGGCATCGAAACCCTCCTTGCCCGCAGGCAGGACGTCCCTTTGCTTCCTGACACGTGGAGCGCGTGGGGCTGCGAAAGGTGGGACCTGTGCCTGCAAACCACCCCAGCAGCAGGGTTTGGGGGGGCCCTGCTGCGCCCCCTTACCCTTTGCGCCAGCCCGCGTTCCCTGCCAGGGATTTCGGGAAGGAGCTGACGTTGCTGTGGCCGTGTTTGGCCTTGCCAACGTTTCTCATTCCTGGTTGGACATGGGCTTGTTTGCAACCGGGATCGATGAGCGGTGGGAAGCAAAACACAGGGTTATGGGAAAGCAGAGCAGGGGGGGTTGGGGTTTTCCCAGCCCTTGCAGCATCTTGGTATCACCGGGCATCGCTCCCGGTCACGTCCCATGGGATGCCGTCCCAGGCATCCCCTTCCTCCCTCCCCGTGGCAGAGGTTGGTTCCCTCGGCGAGCGATAAAGTAGGTCAGGCACTGCGCCGTGCGGCGCCCGGAGCACGTCCCAACCCCGAGGACGCCCTTGGAGGTGACGGAGAAGGTTGGAGGGGGGCGACTTGGGGAGATCTCACTCCATGGAGACACCAGTTTGTGTCCTCTGGGGTGTTTGTTTCATCCCTTGGGATGGAAGAACTTGGGTTTGGCACCCTTCAGTATTCCAGCTCGGAGACTGCCGGGTGTTCATCTTGGAGCTCTTCTTGTCCCAAAAAGTGGCTTTTTCAGCTTATTTCTGCCCCAAACCAGCAATTCCAACCCCTGCCCCGGCTCTGCCGCAAACTGCTCCCTGCTTTTGTTTGGCAGCTGGATAGAAGTTGAGGTCTGGTTTTCCAACCTGGGTGTGCCCGGATCAGGGAGAACCCCCTGGGGTGATGTTGGCACTGAAGAGGGCTCTGCTGGCACGGGCTGGTGATAATCGGAGCAGTATTTGAAACTGGAATTGAGATGCGGCTTGGATTTGGATTAAGATTGGGATGGGGATGAGAGTGAGAATTGGGATGAGAGGTGGAATTGGGATGGGATTTGGAACTGGGATTGGGATGGGAATTGGAATTGGAGCTGAAACTGGAATTGGGATGGGGATGAGAATTGGGATTGGAATTGGAGCTGGAATTGGGATAAGAGTTGGAATTGGGATGGGAATTGGAATTGCAGCTGGAATTGAGATGAGAATTGGAATTGGGATTGGATCCCAGCAGGGTGAGGGATGGAGCGGAGCGGGAATGGGAGCTGATGTTGCTGTTCCGGGATGCAGAGCTGCCAGGAAAGGCCTTTGGCCCCACAGGCTGTGTGCCAGTGCCTGTGTACCTTGTAGGAGTCACCGGCCACCCACGTGTCCTATGTGGCCACCTACGTGTCCTACGTGGCCACCCAGGCTGTTCCTGGGGCAGAGGACCCATCCGGAGGGGTGGATTTGGGGAGCGGGGAGGCTCTCGCCAGGGGATGCCGAGGAGGCAAAGGTCCCTGGGTACCTGCACCGGAGTTTCCATTGCTGGACCAGCTCTGTTTTGGGAGGGAAGGGGTTAAGCCAAAGCATCTGAGCTAAGCCCTGGCTGGAGGAGGCTAAAACCTCCAAGGCCTGTGCTCTCCAGGAGAACAAAGCTCCCAAAGTAAGTAAGCTTATAAAACCTGTGGGAATGGGAGCGGAAAGGGGTCCCGGAGGGGGAAACAGGGTCCTGCTGGGCTTGGTCTTGCTGCTCCAGGAGCTCTGTGCTTCCCAAACCGAGCTCAAGGTTTGCTCTGGGAACACCATGCTTCCCAAACCGAGCTTGAGGTATTCTCCAGGAGTGCCCTTTTTCCTAAACTGAGCTCAAGGTCGGCTCCAGGAGCTCCGTTCTTCCCAAACCTGCTTTGAGGATGCTCTAGGAGCTCCGTGCTTCCTAAACCCAGCTCAAGTTCTGCTCTGGGAACACCCTGCTTCGTAAAACCGAGCTCAGGTTCTGCTCCGTGCAGCTCTGTGCTTCCCAAACGAGGCTCAAGGTCTTCTCTGGGAACACCCTGCTTCGTAAAACCGAGCTCAAGTTCTGCTTTGTGCAGCTCCGTGCTTCCCAAACCTGGCTCAAGGTTATTTTCGGAACAATTGGCTGGCCTGGCTTCAAAAATGTCTTGGAGTTGTTTCTGGAGGAGACTGAGATCAGTCAACGTGGCGGGGTGCCCGCAGGGGCACGCGTGGCTGGGGCCACAGCTCCAGTGCCAGGGCAGAACTGGGCTGGATGGGACCCCGTGCACAGCGGTGCTGGAACCATCCCGGGGCTGCAAACTGGGAGAACTGGGCTGGATGGGACCCCGTGCACAGCAGTGCTGGAACCATCCCGGGGCTGCAAACTGGGAGAACTGGGCTGGATGGGACCCCGTGCACAGTGGTGCTGGAACCATCCTGGGGCTGCAAACTGGGAGAACTGGGCTGGATGGGACCGCGTGCACAACGGAAGGGGAACCCACGAGGCAGCAGAGTGTGCTGGGCACGGCGGCTGGGCGCACGCAGGAGGTGGATATTGAATTCTTTTCTGTTTCTCCTTGTGAATCCCAAATTCCCATCCACCTCTCGACAAGGGGTTTCCAAGAAGGCAGCTCGGGATCGTTCCAGCCCCTTGGGTGCTGCCCAAGGTGGACGTGCGGGTCGTGCTGAGCCCCTTCCTTTGCACCCAGCGGGGTGAATTCCAGCTCTTCCCAGTCCCTGCTGCCCTGTTTTTATTGATTCCCGGCTTTTATGAAAGGAGCGGAGGGGGCAAGGATTGATTGTAGACAAATACTATAAAGGCATCGGCAGTTCCGGCTGGGAAGGACCTGGGTTGGTGTAATTATTGTAGTTAAAATATAACCTCATGATAATTTCACCTCTGGCCTCTGGGCTCCTGCAGCCTCTGGACGCTGGCGTGGGTGGGCAGAGGTCCTCAAGAGGCGCGTGGTGGCACGAGGGAAACATTAAGAGCTGGTCTGTGGCTTCTTGGAAACGTTGTCCCATCCCTGGAGGTGTTCCAGGCCAGGTTGGATGGGGCTTGGAGCCCCCTGATCCAGTGGGAGGTGTCCCTGCCCATGGCAGGGGGTGGCACTGGATGGGCTTTGAGGTCCCTTCCAACCCAAACCATTCCATGATTTTATGATTCCTTGCACTGGAGAGAACTGGGATCTCGCCCTAAGAGGTGAATTCGGCAGGCGGTGTCTGGATTCACCGCGTCGAGTAAACCTGGGCTGGAGGAGGAACATGTGAAAGATCCTGGCAGAGCTTTCTCCCTGCTCCCTGGCTCTTCTTGAGGGATCCTGAGGAGCTGGAGAGATCTGGGAACTGTGTCCCAGCAGCTCCTCAGCACAGTGAGTTGGGGGAGCTGAGCACTTGGGGAGATGGTGCTGAGGGTGGTGGAGAAGCAGCTGGTCTTGTAATGTTCGTGGAAAGATGCTGAGACTCAACTTGGGATTGCCTGGAGCTCCTTTGGGAAGCAATCTGGCATTGGGTTCAGTTTTGGGCCCTCACTTCAAGAGGGACATCGAGGGGCTGGAACATGTTGGGAGAAAGGGAACAGAGCTGGGGACGGGGCTGGAGAACCGGGAGTGGGCTGAGGGTCCTGGGGGTGTTCAACCTGGAGAAGAGGAGGCTGAGGGGAGACCTCATTGCTCTCTGCAGCTCCTGAAAGGAGGGGGTGGTGAGGTGGGTGCTGGGCTCTTCTCCCAAGGAACAAGGGACAGGATGAGAGGAAATGCCTCAAGTTGTGCCAGGGGAGGCTTAGAGTGGATATTGGGGAAAATTCCTTTATGAAAAGACTGGTGAAACACTGGAACAGCTGTGGAAGGTGGTGGAGTCTCCATCCCTGGACGGGTTTAAAAGCTGGGCAGATGAGGTGCTCAGGGATCTGGTTTAGCAATGGACAGGGACGGCTGGACTCGATGATCTCAAAGGTCTTTCCCAACAAAGCGATTCTATGATCCTAGGATCTCCTGGTGGAGCTGTGGGGTGGAAGAGTGGTGGTTGGACACTAACAACAGCGCGTGGCTTCTCTTCCAGCATCCTTGAAGACACCATGATGCCCAGCGAAGGCCCCCGGCGTGGCTGCCTGCTCCTCCTGCTCTGCCTCCTCCCCTGCCCGTGGGTCTGGGCGGGCAGGGATGTGACGGGACCGGCGCTTTCCGCAGCCTCCTTCCTGCAGGATCTCCTCCAGCGTTATGGCGAGAGCGAAACCCTGAGCCTAAAGCAGCTCAAGGCCCTGCTGAACCGCTTGGACGTGGGAGTGGGACACGCCAACGTCTCCCAGCCGCCGCAGCAGCATGTGAACCTCTCCCGGGTAAGGCAGGAGATCTCCAGGTGGATCCCAAATCCTCTTTGGAGAGTTGGTGGAGTCTTAAGGCACGTGGTTGTCTTTTTCCTTCTCCAGTGCTTCAGCTCCGTCGAGCTCTTCGCCATCCACAACCTGAGCGAGGGCTCCACCGTGGGGCACAGCGAGTTCAAGGAGTTCTGCCCCACCATCCTGCAGCAGCTGGAATCCAGGGCGTGCGCCTCCGAGAACCTGGAAAACGAGGAAAATGAGCAGACGGAGGAGAGCAGACCCAGCTCAGCTGAAGGTGAGCACAGAACCACGGAGCACGAGCGCTGCCCGGCCCCTGGGCACGGAGCTTGGGGACCTAAGGGACCCCAGGACCTGCAGGACAGCTGGTTCCCATGCCCAGCTCTGGGATACAGGCAGGGAAAGAAGGAGGCAGCTGGTCCCATCAGAGTCCTGACGGGTTCTCCTTGGCGTGGTTTGAGCCATGGGCATGGTTTTGCCCCCAGTCCCACACACCGTGGGTTGGAGCTGCAGCACAGATCTCTGGGATAGCTGGATGATGGGACCTTGCTGCGAGTCTCCATGGGTGGGAGGGGAATGTTCAGGGATCTGGTGGTCTCCAGCCACCAGCAGATGCTAAATCCAGGCATCCAAGTCCTGACGATGCCCAAGGTCTTGGATCAGCTTCCCTGAGCACAGCGTTGGCTTCTCCCACGCCGTGAGGCTGGGGTTGGCTTGGGAAAACCTCTTCTGAGTAACGTGGTGCCTTCATTTCCACCCACCCTGCAACAAAAACGATGGTTTGTGTCGCAGTTGAAGCACCCGGAGCACAAGGAGAGACGCTCCGGTGCCGTGATGCCGGCCCCGGCGTTGGGGCGTAAGACCCGGAGCCAACCTTTTCCACCCGGATCCGGGGGTGTCGGGATTGTCCCCGTGTCCCCGTGCTGAGAGCCTCGGTAATGTCTGGCCCTGGTTTCTTCTCGTTCCGCAGTGTGGGGCTTTGGTTTTCTCAGTGTGTCGATGATTAACGTGGCCTCCCTGCTCGGAGTCTTCATCGTACCGTGTACCGAGAAGGCCTTTTTCAGCCGGGTCCTCACGTTTTTCATCGCGCTCTCCATCGGCACGCTGCTCTCTAACGCGCTCTTCCAGCTCATCCCAGAGGTGCGGTAGAAAGTCCCTGCCTCTTCTCCCATCTCCGAGGGCGCCCTTTCTGCCTCCACCCTGCCGAATCGAACCGATCCTTCCGTCACCCGAAGCTGAGGGCTTCTCTCAGGGGCTCCGCAGGGCTTTCGTTCACCCATCCGAGCACCAGGAAACCCTTTGGAGCTGTGTCCTCCAGCCCTGCTGCTCCTTGCAAGGCTGCTGACTGGGTTTGAGGTCCAGGAAGGCGCTGGGAGAAGTCATTCGCTCCTGCCCATGGGCTGTGTCTGCTTCTCAAAGGAGTTTCTTGGAGGGATGCACTCAGCCCTGCGCCATGCAGAGCTTCCCAGCTCCAAGGCTGCTGGGAAGCAACCGTGTGCATTGTGTGAGCTGATGGAAAGACCTGCGAGGTGGAGGAAATATGGAATGACCTGCAAGGTAGAGGAGAGATATGGATGTACAGCTCAGAGAAGCACCAGCTTCCTTTTACAAATGTTTTAATTGCCTTTTTTTTTTCCCCTTCCTGAGTTACAAACCTGATATTCCCACAAGGGTTAAGGCTTCTGTGAGGTTTCCTGGTGCTCTGATGGGACCGACAGATACATCGCGAATTAATTGTGTTGTAATTGCGTGGTTCTGGAGTTGAATAAATGCACCCACGCGCTCTCAGATTGGGCACCTTCAAAGCACGCCTGATTCCTCGGCTCCACCATCTAGGTAGAGCCTTGTGGCTCCTGAAGTAGATGAGCTGGATCTGAGTTCCTGCTCCTCCAGCCTTATTTAAGGTGCTCAGAGCATCCTTTGCTGGGGTTTGCGTTGCCTGGCGTCGCCTGCTTTGCGAACACCACAAGGTGTTTTTTTTCAAAGCTCCTTTTTCAACTCCAGAACTCCGTCTTGTATTTGCTGAACATAAAAACTGAGCGCCTTGGTTTCCTGAGCTGCCAGGAACTGAAATGACTTACGTACGCTCCATCCTCGCTGCCAGTCGGAGCATCTCCGGCATCTCTCCAGGCTGTGGGGCGAGGATGGAGCATATGAGATGCTTGGGGAGCACCTTGGTGCTTCATGGCTCTGGAAGGGCTGTCCAATATCCCATGGGGGCTCCAAAACTTAGCTCCAGCGTTGGAGAAAGCTTCCAGTTTCTTGGTGTGAGCTCCACAATGGCATTTCCCTCCAGCCATCCCAAAAAGCTGCTTCCAGAGCCACTCAGCACTGGGTTTGCCCCTCTTGAACCAATGCCGGATGAACAAGCAATCACTAATGAATGTCCTCTTCTCTCTCCCTCCCTCCTCTCTCTTTCCTTTTGGCGTGCATTCCTTCCCCTCCCTTCCACCCCTTTCCCCACGTTGATCTCCTTTCCCTCCAACCACCTCCTCCCCTCCTCGTCCGATCCCCCCCGGGGTGGGTTTGGCACGCACGCCGCAGTCTGGGGTTACGGTTTCCTCTGCGTCACCGTCATCTCCCTCTGCTCGCTGGTGGGAGCCAGCGTGGTGCCCTTCATGAAGAAGACCTTTTACAAGCGGCTGCTCCTCTACTTCATAGCTCTGGCGATTGGAACTCTCTACTCCAACGCCCTCTTCCAGCTCATTCCCGAGGTAGGGTGAGCACCGGTGGGTCTCTCCTTTCTCTCTCTCTCTTGGGGGCTGTTTCTCTCGCTCTGGGCGCTCGCTGGCTGCAGAAGGGGAAGGCGGCGTCGGAGGGGAGCCCAGAGCGAGGTATGGAGGCTGGAAGCCCCTTGGGACCACGGATGGAGCTGATGTTTCACCCATTTTTGGAAGGGAATCGCTCCAGGGAGCTGCTTTGAGCAGAGAAGCGCTGGTTTATTGCCCTTTTTAGCCCTGCAAGAAGGTTGGGCTGAGGTGGCAGAGGTTCCCTAAGCCTGGTTGGTGGATCCAATCCTTGGGGCGCAGCCGGCTTGATTAGGGGAGTGAGGGGGATTAAACGTGCCCGAAGGCATTTTCTGACCCTCTCCCACTGTTTAGAGAGAGGTCAAGAAGTGGCAGCATTGTCCCAGAGGTGAAAGCAGATGAAGGTGTTGTTGGAGCCTGTTCCTCAGATGTGTCCCTTGTCTGCAGGCCTTTGGGTTCAACCCTCAAGAAGATTATTATGTTTCCAAGTCGGCTGTGGTGTTTGGGGGCTTCTACCTCTTCTTCTTCACAGAGAAGGTTTTGAAGATGCTCCTGAAGCAGAAGGACCAGGTGAGGCTGAGCAGGAGCTGCTCTGGTGGGAAAAAGTAGGATTGAGAGAGGTGGCTGCCACACGTAAATCCCCCCTGTCCCACAGCATCACCACGGGCACAGCCACTACGGCCCCGAGGCTCTGCCCTCCAAGAAGGACCAGGAGGAGGGAGTCATCGAGAAGCTGCAGAACGGGGACCTGGACCACATGATCCCACACATAACCAGCGAGATGGAATGCAAGAACCCTTCCGGGGATGAGAAGGTTGTGGTGGGCTCCCTCTCTGTCCAGGTTGGTGCCTCTTCCCATGGGAAAAAATAGCCTGACCATGAAAAAAGAGCAGTTTTGAAGCCCATTGCACCTCCTTGACAAAGTCCACCATGGGTGGTGGGAAGCAAATGGCTCGGGTCCAGCCTGGTGTGGGTTTAATGCATGGAAGGATGGGTTCTCCTGGCTGGTGGAGGGAGTGGGGATTCTCCCGGAGTGGCTGGATGCTGAGTTGGGATGCGGTGGCAGGACCTGCAGGCCTCCCAGAGCGCGTGTTACTGGCTGAAGGAGGTGCGGTATTCTGACATCGGCACGCTGGCGTGGATGATCACCCTCAGCGACGGCCTCCATAACTTCATTGACGGGTTGGCCATCGGTGCCTCCTTCACCGTCTCTGTCTTCCAAGGGATCAGCACCTCTGTGGCCATCCTGTGCGAGGAGTTTCCTCACGAGCTGGGTACGTGAGTCCTTGGGGAAAGGCGCTGCGAGGGCTCTCCTGTCCATCCCTAACCCATTCCTGGTTCCTGCTCATTGTTTCTCAAGAGGGAAAGGCAAACGTGGGGTGGAATAAATGGAGTAATGGGGGGGGAGGCTGTAAGCTCCACTGAGTAATCACAGCTCTAAAAATAACAAGGTAATATGATGTCTGAGGTTTAAATTTAGATGGAGACATCTGAAGAGGAAAAACCCCAACACCTCCTTGGTTTGGGAGGAGGGAGGCGGGCAGTGGTTTGGGTTGCAATGTCCAAGTTTATGTGCGGCTGGCGCTCGGCGCCTGTGGCTGTGGAGATGCTGTGCTTGAAGCCCCAGTGTAAGAAGGAGATGGAACTGTTGGAGGGGGTCCAGAGGAGGTCTACAAAGATGATCCAAGGGCTGGAGCACCTCTGCTATGAGGACAAGCTGAGAGAGTTGTGGTTGAGAGAAGAGAAGGCCCTGGGGGGACCTCATAGCAGCTCCCCAGTATGGAAAAGGGTGCCAGGAAAGCTGGGGAGAGGCTTTTTCCAAGGGCCTGGAGTGACAGGATGAGGGGGATGGGCTTTAAATGGGAAGAGGGAAGATTTAGATTGGACATTGGGAAGAAATTTTTCACAATGAGGGTGGGGAGGCCCTGGCCCAGGGTGCCCAGAGCAGTGGTGGCTGCCCCATCCCTGGAGGTGTTCCAGGCCAGGTTGGATGGGGCTTGGAGCCCCCTGACCCAGTGGGAGGTGTCCCTGCCCATGGGACTGGTTGGGCTTTGAGGTCCTTTCCAACCCCAATCATTCTATGATTCTATGACCTCCCTCCTCACCCTCCCCATCCTCCTCTCCCACAGGGGACTTTGTCATCCTGCTGAACGCTGGGATGACCATCCGCCAAGCACTCTTCTTCAACTTCATATCCGCCTGCTGCTGCTACGTGGGCTTGGCTTTTGGAATTGTGGCCGGTAGCCACTTCTCTGCCAACTGGATCTTTGCTCTGGCCGGAGGGATGTTTCTGTACATCGCACTTGCTGACATGGTAAATGTGGAGCCTGGTTGGGATCTCACCAGGGTTTTTTTGGCCTAGAAAGAGCTCTGGATGCCCTCAGCCTGGAAGCAAAGCAGGCACGGAGAGGACACAGGGATGGTTGTTCCATCCCCGTGGCAAATGCAGATGCTGTTGTAGTGGTCAGCGTTCATCTCCGCTTTGCTTTGCCTCCCGAGTTGGTGGCACAGTGACCGGCTGAGAGCCAGGGTAGTGGATGTTTGCTGGGATGGTGGGAAGTGTCAGGAAAGGATGGAGCCTCTTCTATCTGTCATGGTTTAGCCTGGCCTAATCAGCAGCCAAACACGAGCAGTTGTGCCCCAGTTCCCTTCCTGTCAGTCCAGAGAAAGGGAAATGAGAGAAGACTTGAGGGCTGGAAATGACAACTAAAAGAGCTTTAATTAAACAGTAATAATAATAATAATAATAATAAAAATACTATTAATAAGGAATTAGTAAGATATATACAAATATACGGCATTAACCCCCCTCGATGACTGTGTGACTATGGATGCTGAAGAGCAGGCACGGGGAAAGGTCCCAGACTGGACGTAGGAACTGGATTCATAGAATCATAGACTCATGGGATGGGTTGGGTTGGAAGGGACCTGCAAGCCCATCCAGTGCCACCCCCTGCCATGGGCAGGGACACCTCCCACTGGGTCAGGGGGCTCCAAGCCCCATCCAACCTGGCCTGGAACACCTCCAGGGATGGGGCAGCCACCACTGCTCTGGGCAATCTGTGCCTCCCACTGCATCAGGATTCAGGGACACAAGGATCCAGGATCAGGGCAAAGAGACAGATGAGCTCCTCACTGGACGCTGGCCGTCAAAGAGGGCTTGACCCTCACGATCCCCCAGTTTTACCCAAGTGTGACGTCTATGGGATGGAATCCTCAGTTGTCAGTTTGAGGTAACCTCTCGTGGCTGCTCCTCCTTGCAGGTGCCACCCTCTTCCTCCCCTTTCGCTTACGGCTCCACCAGCTCCAGGATGGCTTTAGTTTCCGTAGGAATAAGGATCAGCAATGGCCTTTCTGCATCCTCTTGTTCCATGCCATCACTGATAGAGAAAACCATGGAAAAACATGCAGTGAACTGTCAGAAAGTGAAGTTACTTAACTGAAAA
This sequence comes from Neomorphus geoffroyi, assembly GCA_033558235.1. Lineage (NCBI taxonomy): Eukaryota > Metazoa > Chordata > Aves > Cuculiformes > Neomorphidae > Neomorphus > Neomorphus geoffroyi. The sequence continues at coordinate 2,117,821 of JAUMJM010000056.1, forward strand.
GTTAGAAACCACGTCTACTTTAGCTCAAACCCTGTCCTTGAACCCCACCATCACTGTCTCTTCCCCCACAGTTCCCTGAAATGAACGAGGTCAGCCGGGAGGACGAGCAGAACGGCAGCGCGCTCATCACCTTCGCCATCCAGAATGCGGGGCTGTTGACGGGCTTCACCATCATGGTGCTGCTCACCATGTACTCTGGCCAGATCCAGATCGGGTAGGACTGACCCGACACGCAGACCTGCTCCAGTTTTTCCATTTTCTTTCGGGGGGTAAGGGGTATTTCTTTGTTTTTCTTTCCTTTTCCTGCTGCAAGCATACGACGGTACCTGTTGCGTGCACTGATATCACACTACAGAAGAAGAGGCGTTGCTTTTAAAGCTATCCCACAAACTTCATTTTAGTTGGGTTCAAAGGTTTGAGTTGAGCTTCATCCCCTTTGCCATTGGACTGAAGTGACTGGAGGATCTTGTTCCAGTGTCATAATCCCTTCTTGCACCTCCTGAGAAGGATGGAGTTGGGAGCCAGGAGCTCCTCAAGCTGTGTCGCTCCCTTCCTTGTGCTCGGAGCGGTGCAATGGGATGTGCCGCTCTCCTGACCCCTTTGCGTGGTGGGAACAGACTGGGACAAACCCTTCTCAGGGACTTACCTCCAAGCACGGCGGGCTGCGAGGAAGAGGAGGCTTGAGGAGCCCAGCTCATGGTTGGAGCATCATTCTTGGTGTCTCTGGAGCCACGTCTGGTTTTGCTCCCGTTCTGCCTTGGGAAGAGCAGGGTGAAGAGGGGTTTTTCAAAGCACATTCTCAGCATCAGCGTGTGGAGCAGAGGGCACTGAACCGCGCCTTGTGTGGGTCAGGCTGGAAGAAGGCTGGCAGGATGCTGTTACCTTCCTCAAATCCCTGCTGCTGGATGGAGAGGGGGGAAAAAAGCCCCCTTCTGCTTCTATGAGGGCAGTTGTGGTGATGCTGGTGAGAAGGGTGTGAGAGCAGAGCCGGGATAGTGAGTCCTTTCCCAGCCAGAAGATTGTTCCTTGGACTGGCAGCAAGCTCATGCCGACACCTGGGAACGGACACCGGTTCATAAACACTGATGCTGCTGAGATGCTGAGGGTCAGGGTTGGGTGGGGTGGGAGGGGACCCGTTTTCAACGAAATAGACTGTGAACCTCTTTAGGTTGTGTGTTTCCAGCCTTAGGGAATGGCCAGAGAAGGGTGTTCAGGCGCTCGGCAGCTCTGCCTCTGGGCTGGCTTTCCCCAGATTCACTAGGTGAATTGACTTATTATCATATTGATAATGTTGCCCACCCCAACCCATGTTGTTTGAGGTTCCCTCACATCCCCTTCTCCTCCCAAACCTGGTCCTGCACCCAAGCATTGGTGGCCACACTGATGAGCGGGAGCTGATTTAGGCAGCGTGCCTTGGTGGGTATTGGTGCTGGATGGGGATGAAGGGTGGTGCAGGTGGGTTTTGGTGGACATGCCACGGGGTAGCTTGTCCCTAAGTGTCTTCCTTCGCCCCCTGGAGGTGGCTGTGAGGTGTGTGCGATGGGATGACAGGCATCCCGACGCCTCGTCTTGGTGCTCCTCAGCACCAGGTCTGGAGCCGAGGCCCCCCAAACTTTCCACCCCTGGTGGAAAGCAAAGCAGAGGGTGTGCTGGGTATTTTTCCTGCCCATCCCAAGAAAGATGAGGGACCTCAGCCCCTGGCAAAGCCTCGGGCAAGCTCAGCATCATCCAGTAGCATCATACCCTGGTGTGATCACTGTCTGTACCTCACCATAGTTTCCACTTTGCCTTAGGTACCAGCTGGATGGTGTTCCTCCTAGAGGCTCCTAACAGTTGTCCCCGAGTCCCTAGCTGTCTGCCGGGTGAGATGTGGCACTGCCAGGATCCTCGTGGATCAGCACCTTTGCTCTCGGTGGCTTTGGCTAGGCCAGGCATCGACTTTGTCCCCTTGGCACCCAGGAGGCTGTTGGCTTTGTCCCACATCCAAAAGGTTAAATATCAATATGTGGAGGAGCAGGGAGCCTTCCTGGCAGGAACCCCGAGGTACCACGCAGCCTCTCGATGCTGTTGGTGGTGCCTTCATGGAGAGATGGGCTCTGCTTGATCCCATTTTTGTCCATGGGACGGAGCTGCGTAGTCTGTCCTGGCCTGGGCACCTCAGAGCCTCGTGGTTTTCACCACTGCTTCGGGTTGCTGCTGGTTTTTAGTAGTGGAGAGGAAAGTGGCATTGGAAAATCCCTTCTCCTGCTTGAGGGTGCTGCAGCTGACCGACCCGATGTGGAAAATCTGAGTCCTCTGCATGGTCTATGTGCCCTCACAAGGAGGTTATTTGGAAAACACGGTATCACTGGCGGCTTTCCATGGGACAGAGGGCAGCCAGGTCACTGCCAGGGTGACTTGTGGTTGGCAGGAGCAGCTCAGCCTCCGCATGCGTAGAAAAGCCTCTGCGGAGGAGATCTTGGTGTCGTAGAATTATAGAATGGTTTGGGTTGGGAGGGACCTCAGAGCCCACCCAGTGCCACCCCTGCCATGGGCAGGGACACCTCCCACTGGGTCAGGGGGCTCCAAGCCCCATCCAACCTGGCCTGGAACACCTCCAGGGATGGGGCAGCCACCACTTCTCGGGGCAACCTGTCTCACCACCCAGTGTCTGTCCCCTACGACTGTGCCTGGGAGGTCCTCTGTGTCTTGCTTGTTAAAGCATGGCAAGGACTGATTCTTGGCTTCCTCAGAGCTGGTCCGGGCCCCTTGGCACACGGTGAGAATCATGAGTCCATCGTCTCCTTGTTTTGAGTTTAACCCTGAGTCAACTTTGAGAAATGTGGAATCAAAGATTTGGGGTGAGGGGAGATGAAACCCCTCAGTAGAATAAGGCTCCTCGCAGAGAGGGACCCTCTGGTGGCATCTCCAGATGGAGAGAGCTTCCTCCAAATCCAATCTGGGCAGGTTGGCACCTGCTATCGGGGAAGGGACATGGACGAGGAGGGAAAGCAACCCAAATCAAGCTTATGATGGATTTTTCATCTGTATTTCCCTTCCTGTGTCCAGTTCGGAGCTCGAGTCCCGTCTCAGTATTTCAATAACTCAGGTGTTGTTAGAGCTAACGTGGTGAAACAAAGACCATAACTTATGTCACGTGAAGTGTAAAGTTATTTGTAAAATTCCATAAATAAAATATATTCTGTAACGGCGGGGCGGGTTCCCAGCGTGCTCCAGCACCAAAACCATCTCCGTGGCTGAGGGTGGCAGCTCCCTCGCTTCAGGATTTTCCAAAGGGAAGGATTTGAGCCAGGCTGGAAGGGCTGGGTGATGCAATTCTGCTTTTCCAGCCCTGCTTTCCAGGGGCTGTGCAGTGCGGCGTGGCTGACGGAAGATGGCACTGACACCCCCCCTCACCACCATCCCCCCCCCCCGGCCCCCCAGCTTCTCCCTGCTCCAGGAATCCGAAAATCCCTTTTTAATTCCATTTTTTAAATGTTATTAAAATATATTCCCAACCATTGACGTTCGGCTGGAGGTTTCAGAGCAGCTCTGAGATGCCGCATCCCTCGCCGGCTCACACGAGGCAGCGATGTTATTTATGTCCTTGCTTCCCCACCCTGCGTTAAGGGAACAAAACAAAACCCCATATTTTTGCTTTCCAACTTCACTTTTTTTGGCCTTTTTTTTTTATCAAGCTGCCGGCTCCGCGTGGCAAGGACAATTTTTAGAAACGCTGTTGCAGCTAAAAGAAAACGAGTCTTGAGATTCTGGGGTGGTTTTAAGAAATTAAAGCTATTTGAAGCAAGAAAGGGCGCAGTGTTCATCGGCCGTGCCCTCCCCTCCTCGGGGCTTCCAGGGGGGGCTCCGAGGGTGTGATCCAAGCTTCAGGTGAGCTGGGTTTTGCTGCAAAATCTTCGTGTTTTGATAAAAACTTGAGCAACTCTGTTCCCCACCTGGGCAGAAAGGTGAAAGGTACCCTCAGGTGAGATCAGACCCTTCTTGGAGTGGGTTGGGTTGGAAGGGAGCTCCAAGCCCATCCGGTGCCACCCCCTGCCATGGGCAGGGACACCTCCCACTGGGTCAGGGGGCTCCAAGTCCCATCCAACCTGGCCTTGAGCACCTCCAGGGATGGGATCTGGGGGTTCTGGTTGACAGCAAGTGAGAATCTTGGAACCATGCAATGGTTTGGGTTGGAAGGGACCTCAAAGCCCACCCAGTGCCACCCCCTGCCATGTGCAGGGACACCTCCCACTGGACCAGGGGGCTCCAAGCCCCATCCAACCTGGCCTTGGGCACCTCCAGGGATGGGGCAGCCACCACTGCTCTGGGCACCCTGTGCTGATGTCCCACCACCCTCACAGTAAAGAATTTCTTCTGAATGTCTCATCTAAATCTTTCCCTTCCAATATGAAGCCATTCCCCCTCATCCCACCACTCCAGGCCCTCGGAAGAAGTCCTTTCCCAGCTTTCCTGGAGCCCCTTGCAGTACTGGGAGGCTGCTTAAAGGTCTCCTTGGAAACTGAACGCCAGCCCGCGATGTCTTCCTTCTGCTGGCCCTGAACCAGGCAGCGAGGCCACGTTACGGGGGTGCTGAGGGGTGAGGTGCCCCTCGGGCTGATGGAATCACACAACCATGGAGTGGTTTGGCTTGGAAGGGGTCTCCCAAGGTCGCCCAGGTGGGTGGAACTTGGAACGTGGGCTCAGGTAACGAATGTTTTGCTGTGAGGGTGGGGAGGCCCTGGCCCAGGGTGCCCAGAGCAGTGGTGGCTGCCCCATCCCTGGAGGTGTTCCAGGCCAGGTTGGATGGGGCTTGGAGCCCCCTGACCCAGTGGGAGGTGTCCCTGCCCATGGCAGGGGGTGGCACTGGATGGGCTTGGGGGTCCCTTCCAACCCATCCCATGATTCCATACACACTCCATCTCAGTCTCCCCCCTCCCTGCACTCCCTGATCAAGCCCTCATGCAGGCTGGGGGTTGCCCTCCCCTCTCCGCCCTCCCGCCATGTTGTTGTTCCCCCCCCAAAAAATGGCGCCCTGGGAGAGCGCGCCCATGACGGGCGGGGGGCGGGGCGTGCGTGCGTGGGGGCGGGGCGCGCGTGCGTGCGTGGGGCCGGGCGGGGGCGCGCTCAGTTTGGAGGGAGCGGTGCGGAGTTGGCGCGTGCTCAGTGGGGGGGGGGGGGGGGGGGGGCGGTGCGTGGGGCGGGCGCAGTTTAGGGATGGGGGCCCCGCGTGCCCAGTGCGGGGGGGCATGTGTGGAAGGGGGGGCGGTGCCTGCGTGGTGCGGGGGACCGGGGGCGTGGCCAGTGCGCGAGGGAGAGGGCAGGCGTTGGGAGGTGCATGCGGGATGCGATGGGGGGGGCGGGGTGAGCGTTCCCAGTGCGAGGGGGGGGGGGGGGGGGCGGTGCTTGCGTGGTGCCCGGGGGACACCGGGAGGGGAGGGCGCGGTTTTTGGGGGGGGGGGCGCCTGCGCGTTGCGGAGCGCGTGCGTGGTGCGGGAGGGGCGGTGCTTGCGGGGAGCAGCGGAGGGAGGGGGGGCGGCGCGTGTTCAGTGCGGTGCGGGGTAAAGGGGGGGGGGGCAGCAGCGAAGGAGGGAGGAGAGGAGGGAGGGGGAAGGTAGTGGAGGAGCCGCCGCCGCCGGGGCTCCCGCACCGCAGCCCGCAGCCCGGCCGCCCCGCCCCGCGGGCCCCCTCCTCTTCGAAGCGGGAGGAGGAGGGGGGGGGAAGCGCGGGGAGGCGGCTCGAGGGGGGCAGCGGAGGAACCGCCACCATGTCCGGGCGCGGCCACGGCAAACTGCCCACCACGGAGCGCATCGTCAAGGGTGAGGGGGGGGCACGAGACACAGGGGCACCCCTGAGGGGGGGGCACCCCTGGATGAGGGGGGAGACCCCTGGGGGGGGGGGAAGACCCCTGAGGGGGGTCCATGCAAGGGGCGGGGAGAGCTGAGGGAGGGGAGACCCCTGAGGGGAAGGGGGAACCCCTGGGTGAGGGGTCCCTAATGTGGGAGGGACACCCTAATGTGGGGGGGGACACCCTCTTGGTGAGGGGGAGACCCCTGCCCTGATGGGGGCGCTGCAGGGGGCGGGGCCACCTGAGGGAGGGGACCCCCTTGGATGAGGGGGAGACCCCTGGAGGGGGTAAGGGGGGGCTGCTGGGGGCAATAAAAGAGGAGATTCCCTGGATGAGGCGGGGGGGGATTCCTCATTGGCGGGGGGGGGGGCCGCAGAGGGAGGCACTGAGGGAGGGGACGCTTGATGGGGAAGGAGGGTTTCCCCTGGATGAGGGGGGAGACCCCTGAGGAGGGGGAAGCCCTGGCTGAAGGGGGGGGGGGGGGTCACACTTAAGGGGTGGGGGGAGCCCCTTGGATGATGGGGGGGCGACTCCTGAGGAGAGGAGAACCCCTGAGGAGAGAGTTTTTCTCGGGGGGGGGGCACCCCTGAGGAGAGGGTTCTCCTGGTGGGGGGGGCACCTCTGAGGTGGGGGGGGGCTGGTATTGGAGGGATGGAATGCCTGAGGAAGGGGATCTCCTGGCAGGGGGGTGTCTCTGAGTGAGGGGGTGAATGGGGGGGGTGCACCCCTGGGTGAGGAGGGGGAGGAACACCCGATTGAGGAAGGGGGTGAAAGGGGCCAGGTGTGTGGGTGGTACCTTTGGGTGTGGGGCTGGTATTGGGGAGGGGGGGGGAACCCCCTGGATGAGGGGGAGGGGCTGCTTTGGGGGGGATATCCCTGTGTTTGGGGAGCCCTGGGGGGGGAGGGTTTGGTGGGGCACTCCAAGGGGGGGGGGGGGCAGATGTGGGGTACCTCTTTGCTGTGTGGAGGAGCTTGGGGGGCACCTTTGGTTTTGGGGGGGACATCTCTGTTCAAGGGGGGGGGATTGGAAGGGGAATGCCTGGAGCTGGAGGGGGGTTCTTTTGGGGCACTTTCTTTTTTCCCCCCCCCCCCACTTAGGAGGGGGGAAATAGGGGGGCATCGCCTTTGCTGACAGAAACCTCTATGGAGGAACTTGGGGGGCACATTTGTTTTTTGGGGGGAGCATCTCTGTTCTAAGGGGAACCTGGGAGGTGGCACCTGCTGCAGGGGGTGACCTTTTAAATTTGAGGGGGGGCACGTTTGGTTTTTTGGGGGGGGAGCATTGCTGTTCTAAGGGAATTTGTGGAGGGGGGGCATTTTTTATTTTGGGGGGCACCCCTGCTCTAAGAGGGTGAGCAGTCCTGCCCCCCCCCCCCCCCTTTTCTGTGGTGCAGTGCAAGGATTGAGGGGTGAAATGTGTGGGTGCTGCTGCTGGAGGGGGTGGGGGGGGAGTGATGGACTGGAGACCCCCCCCCACCCCCATGAGGGTTGCAAGGAAGGGATGGGGGGGGCGGGGGGGGCAGCATCCATGCTCCAGGGGTTTCCCCATCCTGGGAAGAGCCTGGTTGGGGCGGGGAGGGGGGGAGCACACGCTGCCAGCCTCTTTGCACCCCTAAATGCCCACATTGGGTGCCCAAATTGCAAGGGATGGGGGGGGTGTGTGTGTGTTTAATTTGGCCTTGCTTTGCCCCCCCCTGCTGAGGACTGAGGGGAGGCTGGGACACACACACACACCCCCCCCCCCCCCCCCCCCGCCCTCATTCCGGCAGCTCCATCTTTACCTCCCCAAAAGCCCTTCTGGCTCTGCCGGTGCCGGCTGCCCCCCCCCCCCCACCGTCCCCAGCACCCGTTATAGCAGGTCCTATTTTTGAACGGGCAGAAGACACGGAAGCGGTTAAACAAGGGGAACGATACGGTAGCAGAGAAACTCCTGGATTAGGAGGAGGAGGAGGAGGAGGAGGCTCTGTGTGCGCTGTACATTTCGCTGCCCTAATTGATCCGGTGCCATTAACGTCCCCAACGCGGCGGGGGAAACGTCCGCCGCGCGCCTCCAACTCCTGCTCGGCACTCAAGTTACACAATCACCCCGTTATTAAATCTCCTCACCGGGACGGTTGGAATCGCTGCACGGAGCCGGAGAGTGGGAAATCCCAGATTTCCTACGGATGGGAAACAGATTTCCTAGGAATGGGAAAATAGTCCCCAAAATGGCAAAATACCCAACGTGCCCCCCAGAAAGATGCACGCTGGCATCTTTTTTCCTCCCCCAGACACATCCAAGTGATCCTTTTGACCTGCTCACGCGTTGAGATGTTAAAACCCGTCGCCTCAAATGAAGGGAAAGCGTCAGCTTGGAGGCCCCTCCAGCTTCGTTAGCGCTGGATGTGGGGTTGCTTGGGATAAGGATAAAGGGCTCTGGATTTGGGGTCTTTGGGGGGGGGGGGGGTGGGGTTTGGAGGGCTTGCGAGGTGGCCGGTGCGAAGCGTAAATCTCCTGCTAAATCCCAGGCAGCTGCGTGTGCTTTAGGTTGGCCTTGTTCGGGGAAGGTAATGTCAATGCAGCCATTATGATTCAGCTCAGTCGTCCCTACCCACGCGCCGTCCCTGCCGCTCGCGCTTCCACAGCCCGGGAAAACCCTATCAGCGAGCCTCACGTTACCCACGCCGCGCCGTGGTGGTGGTGTTGGTGGTGATGGTGGGGGTTGACAACCCTTGTGCATCCGTCTGCCCCCCTGCTAATTTTGCTAATTAGTCCGTAGGCAGGTGAGGTGGTGGCGGTCGGAACCTGCTCCGGGCGCTGATGCTCCGAGAGATGCAGGAACCAGTCAAGGAGAGCGTTTTGATTTCCCCCAGGTAACGCTCAGGACGCTGGTTCAAGTGCCTCTCTAGAAATCTGGGGAGAAATAGCTGCTTCTGTGGCGGTGATTATTGTTTAAAGGTGGTGACATTGTTCCTGGTTATTAATAATTTAAACCTGGAGATAAAAGCTAATTTTCTTCAATTGGAAATGCCTACAATTAAGTAGGATGTGGAGTTTTAACTACGTTTAACCTATATATTTACATCTCTAGAGCCCTGCAGACACGTTAACTGTAATTATGTTTAGTCAGGGGAAACGCGATGTTTCCATTTGCCTTGGTTTTTTGGCTTAAGCACAAAATTTCGTGTTGATTATTAATATCTCTAATTTTGGGGTGCGTTGAGAATTGCTTAAAGTACCCTGGTTGATGTTAACGGAGATCATTTGTGTTCAAACGTGGTGCTCTTGGGGTGGTGGTGCTGGAATCTGAGTGGTTACCTAGGTCAGGTTATCCATGTTAGCCCAAAGATAGGCTGGGATTAACTGATGGATCCACAGCCCATGAAATATGGGGTTTACAGGCAGGGCTTGATCATAGAATCATGGGATGGGTTGGGTTGGAAGGGACCTCCAAGCCCACCCAGTGCCACCCCCTGCCATGGGCAGGGACACCTCCCACTGGCTCAGGGGGCTCCAAGCCCCATTCAACCTGGCCTGGAACACCTCCAGGGATGGGGCAGCCACCACTGCTCTGGGCACCCTGGGCCAGGGCCTCCTCACCCTCACAGCAAAACATTTCTCCCCCACATCTCATCTCAATCTCTCCTCTTTCAGCTCAAAACCCTTCCCCTTGTCCCATCCCTGCACTCCCTGATCCAGAGCCCCTCCCCAGCTTTCCTGCAGCCCCTTTCAGCACTGGGAGGATGCTTTGTGCTGCCGTGGTGGCCCTGAAGCATGAAGGTTGGATGCTCCGGCTCAGGATTCCGGCACAGTGGGTGCAAACAAACCCTTGGAGCTTTCCATTGCATGGAAAGGATCCTGTGTGCTTCCACCTCTGGCTGATGACACCTGCAAGGTGTGACGTCCTCTGGGAAGCAACAGTGGTGGCAAGCATAGCCGGGTGCTGCGAGGAGCCTTTCCCGAGGCACGCAGGCATGGCTGAAGGGTGGAATGCAGCCTAGCTTCCTGCGTTTGTGGTTGCATCCATGAGAAATTCTTTTAAAAACCCAAGATTTTGGTATTTAAACACCTGGCAAATAATGTAGAGAGATTTTCAGGATGTATCGAGGTGTTGCACCATCACAAAGCTGGGAAGGAGGAGGAGATGGGACTTGGTGCCCTCTTTTTGTGTGTTTGTCAGTGCGATGTCCCTAATCCGGTACCATTCTTTCGTGCTTGTGCTTTGTTCTGTGCAGACCAGGGCTTCTGGTGGGTTATACTGGTGGGGGACTGGTGCTGAGTCCACACAGCTAAACACATCCTGGCAACAAGCAGGTTTCCACGTTTGTGCTTTGCCATCCTTTCCAAACCGCTTTGGCTTCTCCAGCCACCTTTCCACATGTCTGGTTTGGGTTATTCCTGGCTTGAAGACACTTCCATTGTGTGTTTGGGGGGTGCAGGACCCCTGACGTGATGCTCTCTTACACATCAGCTGCCTGGTTGGTCGTAAGAACCTCCTGGATGTGTTATGGGTTGTCCCTCGATGAGATTTGGGGGAGTGAAGACTGGAAGGGTGATCTGAGCACACTTACCCCACCGCTGTCTCCTGCCACGTGCATGTTTGGCTCTGGTGAAGTCGCTCTCCAGCAGAAAACACCTTCCAAGCTGCTCCTCTTCCCTTTGTAGCGTGGAGGAGATGCTGCTAGAGGCATGGAGTCCAATCCCATGGGATTCGTTCAGCGAGGCTCCCGGTGACTTCAACAGAAGCCGTTCCTCTGGGGAGCCCAAAACCCAGCGTCGGATCAGTAGTTGCCATCTTCAGAGGGTTTGAAGAGCTACTCCCACGCTACTGCTGAGGGGAAGGGCTCCGAGGCTGCGCGAGTTCATCCTGCTGACTGGAGATGCTTTTGGTTTAGGGAAGATCCGTAGCTTTCTTCCTACCTTGTTTTTAATATAAACTCCTACTCCTGAAATGCAGCTGGGGTGGTTGAACGTTGCGCTTTCTCCAGCTGCAGTAGGTTGGGAGCTGTAGGGAATGTTTCTACAGGAGGACATGAATACAGAAGTCAAAGCGGCTTTGTAATTGCATGCAAAGCAAAGGGAGGCTTAGGCAAATCTTAAATAGGAGGGAAACTGTGGCTGGTGAAAAGCAGAAGTAGGTAGAACCAACACTGTAGTCGCTGATCTTTTGGTGTTTCTCTTCTCCAGGGCTTTGGTTGGTTTAATTTTGTAGCTAATAAATACTTAAGAAGAAAAATGAGCTGTGAAAACAGCTAAAAATGGAGAGAAAGGCCAAGGTGCAAGCTCAGCGTGCCGGAGGAGAAGTGCAAATGCCATCGGAGTCAAGATGCGGTGGTGGGATCTCTAAAAAAGCAAGTTGTGTCATGGTGCAGCAACTCCTCTGGCCGGAGCTCAAGGAGGACTTGACGTAGAGAGCCCTTAGAGCGTGAACCCCGTAGGAGCTCTGGGAACCTGGTGTTTTGGGAGTCTTTTCTTGCAGGAAAGATGCTTCGTGGTTTGTGAATGGGCCGTGGTGGAAGAAGGAGCAGGGTTTTGGCTGCACTGAGACTGGCTTTTGGCACAGTTGGTGCTGGTTTGGCCACATCGTGTGGCTCTTCATCCAAAAATGAAGCAGAAGTCAAACGCAGCGCTGAGGCACTTCCGCAGGCGTCTTTGACTCTAATGTGCTTGGTGTACCCCTCATCTGCCCCAACCCAGCGCCAGCAGTGCCCTTCTTTGGGTGTGAAACTTCCCAGAGCCAGGTGTGCGCAGGCTTTAATTATAATAATTATATAGAACCGTAATTAAATCGTAGAGGTGCTCTGCTGCCGTGCTCGTTAACAGAAATGCCACCTCTGGTGGCAAAACCTGAAGCCCGGCGCTGGCCTTGGGTACTTAAAGCTGCGATAAGAGGTCAGGGAAAGCAGATCGGGCTGTCTGTTTGATTTATTTCCTCTGAGAATAACAGCAGATGCTTTGGATCGGTGCTGGAGGTGAGGTGGAGGGGGGGGAAGGTCATCCCTCCCTGGATTGTGGAATTATGGAATGGTTTGGGTTGGAAAGGACCTCAAAGCCCACCCAATCCCATGGGCAGGGACACCTCCCACTGGATCAGGGGGCTCCAAGCCCCATCCAACCTGGCCTGGAACACCTCCAGGGATGGGGCAGCCACCACTGCTCTGGGCACCCTGGGCCAGGGCCTCCCCACCCTCATCGTGAAGAATTTCTTCCCAAGATCTCATCCAGATGTTCTCCTTTCAATTTAAAGCCGTTCCCCCTTATTCCATCACTCCAGGCTCTTGGAAAAAGCCCCTTCCCAGCTTTCCTGCAGCCCTGGGAGCTGCTCTAAGGTCTCCCCGGAGCTTTCTCCTATCCAGGCTGAACAACCCCAGGTTTCCCAGCCTGTTTTTCCATTTCCATGCTCCCTGGAAATCTGCCTGTGAAAGGTTAATCCCATTCCCTCCTTTTCAAGGCTGCTTGGAGGGCCTGTTCCTTAGGAATTATAACAGGTGAGCCTTGTATTAGCCAGGTACGGTGCTGGAATAGCGTTTTTTATTTAATAAAGGAAGATGAGCTTGAGAGGAATCCTTCTCTTCTCGCTGTAAGGGTTTTGGTGCTCGCTTGGCTGCATGGGCAGGAGAAGGCAGGCTGTTCCTTCGGAAGTAGGGCAGGGTGTTGGCTTAAAATAGCCCTGAACGCTGGGCTGCTTGTGATGAAGGGAGCTATTTAGGTAAATCCTGGGGTCTCGGTGGGGGCAGAGCCGCCTGCTAATCTAAAGATACTCCTTGAAGACCTATATTTGGCCGGGATCCTTCCCAGCTTGGCTTGTTTTCCAGGTGTTCAATCCCATGCGCTCCTCCACCGATCGCGTTGGGATGGCTGGGTGTGTTTACTAGACGTACAGCGCGTTAATGTCTTGGACGGTAATGGAATTAGACATCATTAAGCAGCGGGAGCGAGGGAACAGGCTACGTAAAGGCATCAGCGTTATCCTATAATGCAAGACTTGGCTCTGAATGGCTCTTGGAGAGGCTGACGGTGCCGAGGAGGCGTACGCCGATGGCACTTGAGAGCCGGGTCAAGTGTACTGCGAAAGCGCTGCAGGGCAAGGAGCTTGGTGTAGGGGCAGTGGAAGGGATGAGGAGCAGCTCTGCACCCAGAGCATCTTGGGTTAGGATGGTGTGGACCGGAGAGGGGATGGAGGATGAAGAGTGGGTGCCTAAACCAGCAGGAGAAAGAAATCCCAGTGTGGATTTTAACAGGCCTGAGAGAGTTGGGGTTGTTCAGCCTGGAGAGGAGAAGGCTCTGGGGAGACCTTAGAGCAGCTCCCAGTGCTGAAAGGGGCTGCAGGGAAGCTGGGGAGGGGCTCTGGATCAGGGGGTGCAGGGATGGGACGAGGGGAAGGGTTTTGAGCTGCAAGAGAGGAGATTGAGATGAGATCTTGGGGAGAAATGTTTTGCTGTGAGCGTGGGGAGGCCCTGGCCCAGGGTGCCCAGAGCAGTGGTGGCTGCCCCATCCCTGGAGGTGTTCCAGGCCAGGTTGGATGGGGCTTGGAGCCCCCTGATCCAGTGGGAGGTGTCCCTGCCCATGGCTGGGGGGTTGGAACTAGGTGGGCTTTGAGGTCCCTTCAACCCAAACCATTCCATGATTCTAAGATCCCGCTGGCAGGGAGGAGCAGCGTCGCGCTATCCAGGCTGCACTCCAATTTCCGAAGGCAAACCCCGCTGCTGTCCCTGGCTGCAGCATCTCCAGCTACGAAGCCTTAATAGGATCTCACTGCGTTTCCATTTAGGAGCAGAGGTGGATGTGAGCGTGTTGAGTAACGCGAGCTGCTCCAGCTGGGAGCCCGCGCACGCCGTCATCGGGAGGGCTTGTGAGGTTTCTCGCTCCAGAAGCCGACATCCATCTCCTGGCTTCCGAGGGCTGCCCCCCCCCCTTTAGCGAACGCCTTTGCAGTGGTGGTGGCTGTGAGACAGGATTTAAAGCACTTTCCCTGCTCCAAGCTGGATCTGGTGAGAGCATGCAAGGATGTCTCCTGTCTTAAGACAAGTGATTCGGGGTGAATTTCAGGCAAACAGGGAGAAGTGGTGTTGACATCCCAGTGAGAGTCTTTGCTTCCCAAACCTGTTGTAGAAAAGGTTCCCTTTTACCAATTCCTGAAGGGAAGCAAACGTGGGGAGAAGGCTTCTCCAACAGCCATGGGATTATTATCCCAAAGGTGATGTCTTAGTCCTGTGTTGGACAGTTTTCCTGGAGGAAGACTTGGACCAGCAGCACAAAGGACTGGTTTTGCTGTTTCAGTGGTAACTGGAGGCTCCGGTCATCGAGCTCCGTCCCTGGCACACGAAGACCTGTAAAGCTGCTCTGAAAGTGCTATTAGAACTTATTTATTTAACCCATTTTTTGGGCTGGTTACTCCTTAGGCTGCAGGAAAGCTGCTCCTGCTGGTCCCCAGCGTGGCTGCTGGAAAGATTTTAATTAGTTTGCGGCTTGCTTCAGATCATCTGCGCCTCGGTGATAGGTGGGTCCAATGTCAAACATTGGAGTTGGCACCTTGCAAGGAATGATTTAACCCAGCAGGGTGAGGGAGGCGGTTCTGCCCCTCTACTCTGCTCTGTTGAGACCCCACCTGGAGCCCTGGATCCAATTCTGGAGTCCTGAGCACAGGAAGGACCTGGAGCTGTTGGAGCGAGGCCAGAGGAGGCCACGGAGATGATCCAAGGGCTGGAGCAGCTCCTGTACGAGGCCAGGCTGGGAGAGTTGGGGTTGTTCAGCCTGGAGAGGAGAAGGCTGTGGGGAGACCTTAGAGCAGCTCCCAGGGCTGAAAGGGGCTGCAGGAAAGCTGGGGAGGGGCTCTGGATCAGGGGGTGCACCTGATGGGTGCACATGGGATGGGATGAGGGGAATGGTTTTGAGGTGAAAGGAGATTGAGGCGAGATCTTGGGGAGAAATGTTTTGCTGTCAGGGTGGGGAGGCCCTGGCCCAGGTTGCCCAGAGCAGTGGTGGCTGCCCCATCCCTGGAGGTGTTCAAGGCCAGGTTGGATGGGGCTTGGAGCCCCCTGATCCAGTGGGAGGTGTCCCTGCCCATGGCAGGGGTGGCACTGGATGGGCTTTGAAGTCCCTTCCAACTGAACCCATCCCGTGGGTCTATGACAGCACAGCGACCCGCAGCAAACCCGGCATCCTCCCCTCGTCGGCACCATTGGTGGGACGGTCTCTTGGGGCTTGAGCCAAAAGGAAAAGGCCGAGGTCTACAGCAAACAGCAGCAGCTGCTTAGAAACGGGGAGCTCACCAACGGAGACGGGAGGGGATTCCTGGATGTCAGCAGGCAGGGAAATTCACCACCTGTTTCCCAAGGTTCGCAAGCTGCCAACGCGTCCACTAATAGATCATTAATACAAGAACAGCGGGGTCTTTGTGTCAAAGGCAAATCCCCCACCTGCCAGCAAAGTAAATCCGACCCCGGCAGCGGCAGCGAAGGGGGTGCTGGCTCCAGTTTAAAACCTACTTGAAGCGGAGACGATTTGGCACATCGTGTGCTTTCAAGATCTCGCTCAGGACGACGTTGTAGGCATCAAACGGCCGCTCCATGTGGGAAACCTAAAGGAAATACCACCCAGAAGCACTCCTGCTGGAGCCCAGGCTTGGTGAGGGAAGCACTCCGAGCTCAGCCTGCAGGTCCTGGGAGAAGCAGTTGTTTCATTGCATCCAGCAGAAGGCGGTGGCTTCATTGATAAATGAGTTTCAGTGCTCACAATCACCTCTGCAAGAACAAAACCAATTCACACACGATGCGGGTCTTGGCTTCTCTTCCCTCCCCCATTAATGCTTCACATTCGCGTTGGATCAAAGTCATGGAATGGGTTGGGTTGGAAGGGACCTCCAAGCCCACCCAGTGCCACCCCCTGCTGTGGGCAGGGACACCTCCCACTGGGTCAGGGGGCTCCAAGCCCCATCCAACCTGGCCTGGAACACCTCCAGGGATGGGGCAGCCACCACTGCTCTGGGCACCCTGGGCCAGGGCCTCCCCACCCTCACAGCAAAACATTTCTCCCCAAGATCTCACCTCCATCTCCCCTCTTTTATCTTAAGAACGTTCCTACTCGTCCCATCCCTGCCCTCCCTGATCCAGAGCCCCTCCCCAGCTTTCCTGCAGCCCCTTTCAGCCCTGGGAGCTGCTCTAAGGTCTCCCCAGAGCCTTTTCCTCTCCAGGCTGAACAACCCCAGCTCTCCCAGCCTGGCCTCATAGGGGAGGTGGAGCGATTATTTCCTAAGAATGCTTTTCTGGAAAGTCTACAGACCTTGAGGTTCTCCAGGAGGACTTTTTCCAGGCTGGTGCTGCAGGTTTATGTGCTGTCCTTGACAGAGGTGTTGGCACTGGGTCACGTAAGGAGCCCATGTCCCCGGCAGGGGACTCTGCTCCGGACAGATTGTCTCAATGACAATCCCAGGCAAATCCTCATCAGTGCTGGTCATTAAGAGAAAGACTTGTGTGTAGAACTGCAGGTGCTGGGAACCTGATGGGCATAGCAGGTAGGATTTTAATGTTTGCATCACTCCTGAGGGCGTTCCATGCCCACCAAGAGCATTTCTGAAGCTGTCTCTGAGCTGCAGAGCTCTTTGACAAGAACACAGCCAACATCACAGCATGGCTCTGGGTCTTGACTGTGACCAAGGTTCAGCTTTGGTGCTGGGACAGGAACCCCGGTATTGAGGAGCCGATTGGCACCCGGAAAGCTCTGCGAGCAGCTCTCCCGCCTGAGCGGCGGGCGGTGGATGTGCGGTGACAGACTTAAGTCACCTCTATTCTAATTAAATACTCCTGGTTTTAATCTCACCCAGCTCTGTGAGGAGAGGGGGGCAGAGTGCCAGCTCCACCTCACGGGGCAGCACGCGGCAAGAAGCCATCGGGGCCACCTCCGGGCTTGCCAGCCTTGGCACACAGCTCTGTCGGTGAACGCTCCTTGAGATTTGCATTGGAAAAGGCACATCTTTGTTTTTCCCGGTCTGGTAATGCCGTTTACTGTCCGTGCTGTGTGTTTTGCCGGCAGAAGAACAGTTTGAGGATAAACTATCCCGTGTACGCAGGATGGGTGAGGCTGCACCTTGAATCCTGGGTTCAATTTTGGGCCCCTTGCTGCAAGAAGGACATTGAGGGGATGGAGCGTGTGCGGAGAAGGGAAGGGGCTGGAGAACAGGGGTTATGAGGGACCTGGGGCTGTTTAGGCTGGAGAAGGGGAGGATGAGGGGAAACCTCATCGCTCTCTGCAGCTCCTGGAGAGGACGTCGTGGTGAGGTGGGTGCTGGGCTCTGCTCCCAAGGAACAAGTGATGGGATGAGAGGAAATGGCCTCAGGTTGCACCAGGGGAGGTTTAGACTGGATATTAGGAAACATTTCTTTACTGAAAGAGCGATGAAGCCTTGGACCAGGCTGCCCAGGGCAGGGGTGGGGTCTCCACCCCTGGAGGGGCTCAAAGAACGTGTAGAGGTGGCACTTGGGGACAGGGTTTAGCAGACACGGTGGGGCTGGGCTGGCGGTTGGACTGGATGAGCTGAGAGGTCTTTTCCAACCTTAATAATTCTATGATTCTGTAATTCCCTTCCATCCTAATTAAATTTTGAGAGTCTCTGAGCACATTCCAGGTAGCCACAAGGTTTTAGAGGCTGTTTGGCTTCCCAAATGCATAGATAGACTTGGATTTAGGTGGTTTTTCAGGTTTTCTAGCCTCTTAGCATTGTCTTTAGTGTTTCTGTGAGAGCTTTAAGCGTGGCCTGGGCTGTGCTCGTTTGGCACAAGCTCTGCTGTTTGTGTTTTGATGCACAGGGCTGTCGCCTGGTTTTGGGGGGGATTAAATGCACCTGGCTTCTGCATAGACCATGCGTGCCAGATCCTTGTAACCGAGAGCCAACGTGACCTCAAAATTTGGGTGTTGCTCCTTGAATGAGTGAAAGGTACTCGGTGAGGCAAAACCAGATTTGCTGATGGAAGCTGTTCACGTGATTATTCTTTCTTGGTTTCACTCAACTCCGGTTTCGTGCTGACTGTGCTTCTCCCCCCCTTCGAAGAAATCATTCAGCTTGATAGAATTCGATGTACAATGCAGGTATTTTTAGGGGTATTGTGAGGAGATATTCTGGATGTCCTGCACAAAAGCTTCGGCTCAGGGTAAGGAGCGGAGTGAGCTCTCTGAACTCGTTGCACGCTGTGAGCAGGCTTCAGCTCTGACCAGTTTGGGATAAAACCAGGATGTTATAAACTGCATTTAGACCTCCTCTGTATTTGAAGAAGCTACCGTTCACTTGCAAAATAGATGATAAAGATACCCAAAGCCTTCTGTGCCAGAATGGGGACAGGACGTGTGATGGGCCTTGTTGATGCTCAGTGCTGTGTGCAGGGCTGAGTCCTCCCGCAGCTCTTCCAGGGAGGAGAAACCAAACTCTTCCTTAGCTCCAGGCTTGGAGCCTCTGAACTCAGGGTCTCTTATTCAGTCCAGAGGAGGCCACGGAGATGATCCGAGGGCTGGAGCAGCTCCTGTACGAGGCCAGGCTGGGAGAGTTGGGGTTGTCGAGCCTCGAGAGGAGAAGGCTCTGGGGAGACCTTAGAGCAGCTCCCAGGGCTGAAAGGGGCTGCAGGAAAGCTGGGGAGGGGCTCTGGATCAGGGAGCGCAGGGATGGGATGAGAGGAAGGGGTTTGAGCTGAAAGAGGGGAGACTGAGATGAGATGTGGGGGAGAAATGTTTTGCTGTGAGGGTGGGGAAGCCCTGGCCCAGGGTGCCCAGAGCAGTGGTGGCTGCCCCATCCCTGGAGGTGCCCAAGGCCAGGTTGGATGGGGCTTGGAGCCCCCTGACCCAGTGGGAGGTGTCCCTGCCCATGGCAGGGGGTGGCACTGGATGGGCTTGGAGGTCCCTTCCAGCCCAACCCATTCCATGGTTCTATGAACTTCTCCAGATTATCGTGTCTCCACTGGCTCCGTGTGAGCTGTGGGCTCAGCTTTGAAGAGACCAATGTAGGTTAGGTGTGAATGCGAATAGGAACGTCCGATAAAAATAACGTTGAGCTATTTGGAAATTGGGGGGAAAAAAATAAATGCTGACCTGCTGCTCCTCCTGTGCACGGCTCAACGCAGGAGGCAGCTTTCTCTCCACCTTTCAAAGGGATATGAATGGCTCCCATGCAGACTTTTCTCTATGAACGTTTCTACCTATGACAGCCAGGTCCAACTTCCTCGGTGACCCGATGGGTATCTCTCATTCCTGGTCATCAGACCTTAGGTGACCACTGAGCAGATATTTAGGATGCCTTACAGTGCAGGTGGAGCAGCTTGGAAGTTCTTAAGCTCTTGCTTCATGTGCCCGAGCATAAGACAAGACAGCTTTTACTTGTGCTTAGTTCTGTCTGAGATGCTTCAGAATGCCCAAAATGTACTTTTTTTTCTCCCCAAAGTGCATCTGTAACCATCTGTTCAGCTCTATATCTGCAATATCGTTCACTTGAGGGGGAGCGAGCAGGGAAGGGTGCTATCACATTCGGTGCCCCTCGGATTCGCTCCCAGGTGGGCGTCAGGAGTTGCAGAGAAACCTCTTTGAGGTTTATTAATAGAACCATGGAATGGGTTGGGTTGAAGGGACCTCCAAGCCCAGCCAGTGCCACCCCCTGCCATGGGCAGGGACATCTCCCACTGGGTCAGGGGGCTCCAAGCCCCATCCAACCTGGCCTGGAACACCTCCAGGGATGGGGCAGCCACCACTGCTCTGGGCAACCTGGGCCAGGGCCTCCCCACCCTCACAGCAAAACATTTCTCCCCAAGATCTCGCCTCAATCTCCTTTCACCTCAAAACCATTCCCCTCATCCCATCCCTGCACCCCCTGATCCAGAGCCCCTCCCCAGCTTTCCTGCAGCCCCTTTCAGCCCTGGGAGCTGCTCTAAGGTCTCCCCAGAGCCTTCTCCTCTCCAGGCTGAACAACCCCACCTCTCTCATTATGGAACATATTTAATCCTGACTGGTTTTGGACTCGAAGCCCCAGGGTGAGAGAACGCATCCTTTTCTTTAGAGGCCCAGACACTCGTGGAGCAGAGTTTGGGCTGTAGCTGCCACTTGAGGCAACCAGCAGTTGCTCCTTTTCCAGTCATGAATCTGGCTGTGTTGCTCTGTGCAGTCATCCGAGGGACTCTCAAGTATATAAACAATAATTTGAGCATCGCTTTGTTTTCTCTTCCGTGGTGCTGGCTCTGTCAGGAGGTGTGGATGGGTCAGCCTGGCTCTTCTGCTGCTTCTGCCTCTTGTCTTGGGAGGAGGAAGGAAGAAATGCACCTTTGCTTCCATTCAATCACCTTTTTACAAAGATACCTGGTAGATTTACGTTTTCCAACCCAATCTGTGTGGGAAGAGCTGTGGGGAAGCTTGGTAGGGACGTGGCTTAAGCAGGGATGTAGAACTTTCCTGCTGTTCCACATCAGGAGTACCCAGAGAGGGGGGAGAAAGCCAAGCCTGTGCATAAATTCTCAAGGAATGTGGTCTTGTTGCCCCAAGGGGCAAACGATTGGGTTGTGAGCGCTCTGGGTTTGTAGAGTTGGTAGTGGAGAAACAGCTTTTGGTCATATCTTCCCATCCGTAACTGTCCACGTCCTCTCGGAGCACTACAAATGCCCACTTGCAGATGTTAATTTTGCAGCAGACAGAATCACAGAATCATTAAGGTTGCAATAGCCCTCTCAGCTCATCCAGTCCAGCCATCAGCCCAACCCCACCGTGCCTGCTAAACCCTGTCCCCAAGTGCCACCTCTACACGTTCTTTGAGCCCCTCCAGGGATGGAGACTCCACCACCGCCCTGGGCAGCCTGGTCCAAGGCTTCACCGCTCTGTCAGTAAAGAGATTTTTCCCAATATCCAGTCTACTCCAGGATGGAATCTTGCAGCATTCTCCAGCACAGAGATCCCTGTTGTCTTAATTTTACTGAAGTGCAAGTCCCAGACCTGAATATTTCACTATTTAAACCAGACTTGGTGCAAGGCAAGACGACACGAAGGTCACAACCCTGGCTGCTCACCTGTTGGGGATGTTTTACCCATCGTTTTCGTTAATTCCTGCCTTTGCGCAGTGCTGGGGAAGAGGATGAGCATGGCACGCTCTGTCTTTGCGCTGCTCGGGAGCTCCATGCTGAGCCACAGGGGTTTTTTGTGAGATAAGGAGTTATTTCCCCATTTTACTGGAGCAGGAAGCAAACAAGATTCTTCCACCCTTGTCAGTGCCCTGAGGGTGTGAGATCTCTGATGAGGGTTTGTGCCAGCTCTGCTCCCGCTGTCTGCGAGCTTGGCTGCAGGAGGAGCTCCTTCCTGCTCCATGCATTGGTCACCCCAACAGAACTGAGCATTAATGAGGATAAAATTCAGATCTTTAATAAAAGTGGATATTTGTGCTTGGATAATGGCTTGCAGGGAGTTGACTAAAGCCCTTACACGAGTTCTGCCACCTAACAGGATTACTTGCTTTGACAGCACTAATTACTTAAGGACTCATCCTCATTCCCTGCTGCAGGGGAAGGCGGGCAGCGCTGGGTTTTGGTTGGTGCTTCTGGAGTGTGGAAGATGGAGGTTTTGTGTTATTTTTGAGGTGCTCAACATCCCCGGGTGCACCACAGTGCGAGCGATGCTCCACCACTGTCTCTGGGAGCTGGGAAGTCTTTTTGGAGCAGATCAGAAGCGTAGCGAGAAAACTGGTTGTGTGGAGCATCGCCTTGCCTAGCGAGAGGTCTTTGTGTGTGTGTGTGCATCCCCAGGATGGTGCTGGTCCCTCCAGCATCCCTGGAGCAGGTTTTTCTCCCTGCAGCTTGGCTGCCAGACAGGCACAGCAGAGGAGAAGCAGGTTCCTTATCGTGCCCAGCTCCCTGTGGTGGGAGTGGAGCCGTGCAAAACCAGTGAGGGAACTTACATAAAAGTTCTTGGCTGCTCCCATCGGCGTAGCCTCATGTTTTATCTTGCATAACTCCACTTGCTGGGGTTACCAAGAAAAGACAAAGCAGGCCATGCCAGGAGCTTCTCGTGGATCTGCTCGCAGTTGTGTGGTGGGCAGTGCTGCTCTCCTGAGCCTGTGCCATCCCCGCTGAGCTTTCTGCCCCGACTCCTGTCCCTTTGCTCTGTTAAGGTGGCTCCGGAGTTGGTGGCTGTGTTTGAGGGCTTGGAACGATGGGGAATATGGAGCTGAATGATTCCTGTTTCTCTTTTCCTTATAAACCATTTGACCTTCAAGCACGCTCTCGCTCCCTTTGGAGCCGGGTGACAGATGCTAGGACAACTGCCCAGTTTCTGGAAGTGCTTACAAATCCTTTTCCAGTCACTTAATGGCAGCGAGTCCCAAACCTCCCTCACTCCGAGTCCCGTGCCCACTTTTCCACCCAGCCCCTTATCCCTAATTCCAGCTGAACCAATTTGTGTCAGCCCTGCAGCTTCTCTCTGCCTCCTCCTGCAGTGCAAACCCTGCCATCCTAACACAGATCCAGAATTCCAGGTGGATAAAATACATGCAATCCTGCAAAACGTGGAGTTTTTCAATAACCAGAAGGGTCAGGGTTGGTTTTTTTTCCCTTTGGGATGTAGGGATGAGCTATATATGCAGTTATAAAATGTTGCCCAGTGTGTGCTGGAATAAGCAGGGGTCTTGCTTAAACCTCTTTAATTGGCTGCTCCGTGGGGAAGGCGCCGCGTGTGCCCTGGACCGTTCAGGGCACTGAGCGAGGACCCAGCGGAGCAGAACTTCCAAAGCAAGCGATGAAAGAGGGGCACTGTATCGCGGCACCGGCTCCTCTCTCATTACATCCGCTCCTGCTCGCCTCTGTCCTACATTCCACGTTGTTTGAAAATTGATGTTCGGCTGCAAAGGAATCTCGTGTGCTGCCTCGCTGCTTTTTCTCCTTCCTCCTGGGTTTGGAAGCTAAAGAGCTGCTTTATTTGCATTTGAAAGAGATCGGTTCCATCACTGTTGGGCACTGCATTATTTGACCAGTGCTGTCCTTTCCTCTGTTAAATCCAACACAGTTTGGCATTGGGATCATAGAATGGTTTGGGTTGCAAGGTACCTCCAAGCCCATCCAGTGCCACCCCCTGCCATGGGCAGGGACACCTCCCACTGGGTCAGGGGGCTCCAAGCCCCATCCAGCCTGGCCTGGAGCACCTCCAGGGATGGGACCTGGGTGTGCTAGTTGACAGCAAGTTATGAAACCATGGAATGGCTTTGGTTGGAAGGGACCTTAAAGCCCATCCAGTTCCACTGCCATGGGCATGGACATCTCCCCTGGATCAAGTTGACCTCACTGGGTGATGGGTAAGGACATCAACTCCATTTGCTGAGCTGGCAATGTACGCTCACAGAAAAGCCAGAAAGCCAAATGTGGCCTGGACATTCCCTGTCTTTCTCTTTTTAAAGCAGCCAGGCTCAGCAGAAGGTAGATTTGGAAATCAGATGAGTTGCACTTTAACTATTGTTTTTATTTCCTACGGTTCCTGTCTGCTAGAGGTCACCTTCGCACAAATAATGGACACAATAATGGCTTTTGGTGGGCTGGTGATGGGGTAGATCTAGCTAGAAAACATATAGATTTAAAAAGCAGGGAATGTGTTGCAAATAGATGAGGCCTTAACTTGTTTTAAATGTTGGATTCCATCAAGATTTACTGGATCCTAAGCTTGGGGTTGCTCTGAGAGGTGCAAGGCTGGTGCGTGGTTAAGGCAACTTCTGCTTTAGGGTTCTGTGCAGCAAGAATTGTACCTGTTGGTCCTCCTACCCCACCAGTTCCTGGGAACCAGCGTGGTTTTCTCCTGCTTTTGCTGATATTTGCATGCAGCCCTGGTTTAGCACAACGTTACGGTGAAAACTTACCCCTCCCTGAATTAGGAATTAGCGTCGGTGCCCGCGTTTTCTGCGGATGTGGCATTTATTCTGGCTTTTTAAACAGGCTGAGGGGTGCACGCGGTTGCTCTGACAGCGTCGTGTTTCTTCTACGGGATTTGAGAGCATCATTTCAGTGAAAGTGTGTTCTTGAGTGTCTGCTCATCTCAAGGCTTGGAATTAAAACCTCCTGCTGCAAAGACTCTTAATTCTTTTTTCCCCCCTTCCGAAAAGAGACGCGTCGCTAACATCTTCGCTTCCCTTTCCAGCTGTCCCGTTTCCTCCCACGCAACGGCTCACTCTGAAGGAGGTGTTTGAGGATGGGAAGCCTAGGCTTGACGTCTTGAAGAGCCACTTGGTAAAGGAAGGGCGCCTGGAAGAGGATGCGGCGCTGAAGATCATCAACGATGGGGCCGCCATCCTTAGGCACGAGAAGACGATGATTGAAGTGGAGGCTCCGATCACAGGTCAGCGGCTGGAATAAGGGCCAAGTGGGAAGCACAAGCAGGTTTTCTGCTGTGTCCCTTCCATCTTCAAGGTTTTTATGTGGCCTGAACTCTCGGAAGAGAGGGTTTTGCCGGTGTAGATCGAGTACATCTTTGCAGGAACTGGATGTACAGGCTCGGGTCAGCACAGCCGTGCGATGCTCCTTGTTGCTGTCGTGACCTTTCTTTTCTTAGCGTGTAATTCTGACCCTCTTTTTTGCTGTTCTTCCTCCTCTAGTGTGCGGCGACATTCACGGGCAGTTTTTTGACTTGATGAAGTTGTTTGAAGTTGGAGGATCACCCAATAACACCCGCTACCTCTTCCTGGGAGACTACGTCGACAGAGGCTACTTCAGTATAGAGGTGACAAATACAAGTTGAGCGTGAAGGGTGCTGGTGCTGAACCAGCCGACAGCGTTAAACCAAACTAATGGACAGTGTTAAATTAAACTGCTCAGGGAGACCTTAGAGCAGCCTTCCAGTACGGAAAGGGGCTGCAGGAAAGCTGGGGAGGGGCTCTGGATCAGGGGGTGCAGGGATGGGATGAGGGGAACGGTTTTGAGCTGAAAGAGGGGAGACTGAGATGAGATCTGGGGGAGAAATGTTTTGCTGTGAGGGTGGGGAGGCCCTGGCCCAGGGTGCCCAGAGCAGTGGTGGCTGCCCCATCCCTGGAGGTGTTCCAGGCCAGGTTGGATGGGGCTTGGAGCCCCCTGATCCCGTGGGAGGTGTCCCTGTCCATGGCAGGGGGTGGCACTGGATGGGCTTGGAGGTCTCTTCCCACCCCAACCGTTCCGTGATTCTGTGACAGTGTTAAACTAAACTAAGTGATGTTGTTGAACTAAGCTGACAAATACAGGACTCTTGTGCTGGGTTTTACACTCTGTTCGAGTTTTACATGGAATGAAAATCACGTTGCAGTGTGATTTTGGTGGAAAAGCGGTTTCCAAATGTGACGGGTTTGAATCGAGTCCTCACTCAGTGACAACGTTAAGCAGCAGTGCTGGGGTTAATGACTAAATTCTGGCTTCTGAACTCAAGTTTTAATGTAGCTGTCAGTCAGAACGAGAGAGAGCTGATTGTATCTTGCAGGCAACAGGATCCTACCAGGCAGTGGGAAGCAAATACTGAGTCACTGCTTCCCTGCTGTCCCCCTGAAAGCATCAATTCCAGCGCTGGGGTCAGGAGAAAGGAGCAATAAATCACCTGGGCTGTCGTACACCTCGCTGCGACCCAGGCGCTTGGTGCCGAGGCATTTAATTGTGTTATCTCACCATGCTTGCGCCCCAGTGACAATCACAATAACACCGTCACCTTACAGAGCTCAGCCAAGCGTCCGGCGTTGCGCTGGGGTTTTGCAGCTTCGTGGGACGTCACCGACCGAGCGTCGGGCAACGCTGCGAGCTGGTGGCATTAAAGGGCAGAGCAATCGATGGGTCCCCGTGGCTGCTGAAGACCTGGGAGCATCAGAGCAGGCAGGATTGGGAATGCTATTAGTGATGCCGCGAATCCCAAGGGATTGCAGCCTGCTGGAGGCAGAGCTGAGTGGAAAAGGAGGGCTTATTCCACTTGGATGCAACGTCACAAGGGCACCTGGGGAAACGGGGGCACGAAAGGTGGCAAAACTGGAAGAAGAGAGTAAGCAGTTGCTCTTTGGAGAGGGGAGGGTGCAGGAATTTTTCTCAGTTAAATTTTGGGGAGGAACTCTCGCAGACAACGATGGAGGTGGCTCAGGCAAGAGCTTCTTTGAAGGACTCTGCAGAGGGTTTAGGGGAGGGGACAGCTTGTGCTTTAGCAGCGTCCTGGCTTGCTTCCAGCCTCGTGCTCCGTGTGTTCCTCGGTGCTGATGGTGAGCCAAGGTGTGACGACGAGAAGCTTCCGAGGGGAGCAGGAACGGATGCTGGAAAGGTGGGGTCACGGCTGTTGGGATTTCTGGTGGTGCTGGCAGGAGGAGCCTTGTAACCCCTGGGGAGGAAAAGCAAGGACAGACATCTGAGCCCTTGTGTGAATTGGGTTTGTGGTGGATTTCCCTGGAAGAGCGATTCTGTTAGAGCATGGCAGCTCTTTCTGAGATGAGGTGGAATTTTGGGGGTATTAACTAAGAAACCTTCAAGAGTTGTTGTACCCTGCACAAATTTTACAGGTCTTGAGGGTGAAGTCTTTCTCCAACTCTTTGTGTTCACCCCAAGATTGAGCCAAAGCAGGGACTTTACTCCCTGGCCTGCAGAAACGGGTGCTGGAGCTGGGGATCAGTGGTCTTATCTCCATGCTGGGATAGTGTTCCAGGGGATGGATGGTGAGTCTGCCTTGGAGGAGAGAGGTGGTGGGAAGAGGAGGAGGTTTTTGAGGAGCAAGGTCTGAAATTTATAGGTAAACCTCACCTCTCAGTTGTGTTCTGACTCTCCAACCCAGGACCTGGGCAAGGGCTGGAGAGCCTTCAGGCAGCTGGTTTTTTATCAGCTCAGAGCAGAAAGTTCTGATTTAAAGCTGCTCTTGACCCTCCTCCCTCCCCTTTCCCCCTGGATCTGCAGAGGAGCAGCCACCGAGCGCTCCGTTACCCACAGAGCACTGATCTCTCACGACTTGGGGTGGGCTTTGATGAGTGCACGCGGGGGCTGCTCCAAATGTCACGGGGAAGGCAGAATCCAGAAGACTCGATTTCCATGTTCCTATTGATGTGAGCCTCTTCTCGCCACCTACTGCTGCTGGGTTTTAAGAGATTCCCACCTGGCTGTGCAGAAAACGGTTTCTATAGCGAAGCAACAGGAGGTTTTGAGCGGGTGTGGAGGGTGGGAACGAGCACAGCAACACCGAATGGGTGTCTTTGTATTATATTTTGTACCATCACGGAATGGGTTGGGTTGGAAGGGACCTCAAAGCCCAGCCAGTGTCACCCCCTGCCATGGGCAGGGACACCTCCCACTGGGTCAGGGGGCTCCAAGCCCCATCCAACCTGGCCTGGAACACCTCCAGGGATGGGGCAGCCACCACTGCTCTGGGCAACCTGAGCCAGGGCCTCCCCACCCTCACAGCAAAACATTTCTCCCCAAGATCTCACCTCAATCTCCCCTCTTTCACCTCAAAACCCTTCCCCTCATCCCATCCCTGCACTCCCTGATCCAGAGCCCCTCCCCAGCTTTCCTGCAGCCCCTTTCAGCACTGGGAGCTGCTCTAAGGTCTCCCCAGAGCCTTCTCCTCTCCAGGCTGAACAACCCCAACTCTCCCAGCCTGGCCTCGTACAGGAGCTGCTCCAGCCCTTGGATCATCTCCGTGGCCTCCTCTGGCCTCGCTCCAACAGCTCCATCTCCTTCTTATGTTTGGGATTCCAGAACTGGACCCAGGGCTCCAGGTGGGGTCTCACCAGCGCGGAATAGAGGGGGAGAATCCCCTCCCTCACCCTGCTGGCCGTGCTGCTTTGAATGCAGCCCAGGCATTGATGAGTTTCTCTCAGAGACTTCTCTAAAATGCAGAGCTGCAGCAGTGCCTGATCTGTGTGGATTTTGAGTTTGGAGCTGTGCGTCCTCTGGGATACGGGATATCCCAGAGGCTCAGGAGATGGAAAGGCATCCAGATTTCCTTGCATTTTCACCACAGGGAAGGAGGAAGAGAAGGAGCAGCATCAGGCTTTCATGAGTCACTGCTCAAACTTGTGCCTTCATGTGCTGGGTGGGGATATTATGGAATGCCTGCCCAGAGCAGCTGATAATCATGACCTTTTAATGAGTGAAATAGGAGGTAATTGTATAATTGCATCCTGATGCAGGCAATCAGGAGACAAGATGCAAAACTGGGGGCCAAAGAGGTGTTAAGGCAAACCAGGCTGCCTGTTAGAAGCTTTCCCTGTCGCTGCGTTTGGTTGTCAAGGTAAAAAGAGCAATTTGTGGCTCAGACAAAACCTTCAAAAGCCACGACAGCCTCTGTTCATCAGCACAGCTGGGGACCTTCAGCAAAATATTTCTGAACCTCTGGCTTAGAGAAATCCTCTGCACTGGCCCAGGGTGCCCAGAGCAGCGGTGGCTGCCCCATCCCTGGAGGTGTTCCAGGCCAGGTTGGATGGGGCTTGGAGCCCCCTGACCCAGTGGGAGGTGTCCCTGCCCATGGCAGGGGGTGGCACTGGATGGGCTTTGAGGTCCCTTCCAACCTAACCCATTTCATGATTATTTTTACTTAAATTACCCATCTGGCCCTCTTTTCTTTTTTCAGTGTTGAAGTTTAGAATCTACTGTCCAGTCTTTTCCTGTGGGCTTGAGGTCTGAGTTCGACTCAGACGGGTGCCTTGCAGCTCCATGAGGTTCGAGTGATCCGTGTGTAGCTGCAGTGACTAACACAGAGCCCACCTTCCAGGTTCAGTGCTAGAATATCACAATATCTAAGATGTCAGTACTGGAAACTAACTCAGAACTGGTTTATTTTGGTTCTGGATGTTGTTTCCCTGCCGCAGCAGCTGCTTCCCAGAGATCTGTGCACCAGATCAGCAGTGTTTTTAGGTGTAAAACTGCTGACAGATTCACTGACTCACGTCCTCAACGTGTTTGCCATTTCCATAGTGTGTCAACCAAAAGGGTAAGCTCTTATTAGAGACTTTAATCCAGATCTTCAAGCTCAGGGTTGTCCTTCCAGCACTCAAAAATCTACAAGGGAGATGTGATAACATTTCCATGCTTGATACCAGCTGATTTTTCTGTCACGAGGGGTAAGAACGCTTGCTTTCCAGCCCTTCCCTTCTTCACGTAGGCTTTTTGGAAAGCCACCATGAACTATTGGTCATGAAGATGGTTGTTCTGGGTTGACTTTGGTCTGTGCCCTCATCAAAGTCAGTCCTTTTACAGATGTTGCTGCTCAGATGGGGGATGTGGGAAGCCCTCTGCAAAGCAGAAAGGCTTTGCTAAGCCTGTTTTTTGGCTTGATGTTTCCTGTTTTGAACTTGAACTTCACGTGACCGAAGCATTGGCAAAAAAGCAGAAGGGAGGAAGTCAGTGGGGAAGATGAAGCTTAATTTTTGTGATAGTTAATGCACTTGATAAAATATCTAGTGAGGTGGCTGGCTGTTAGGCTGGTGGTTAAGATTGCAAGGGGACGTCTGGAGCACACATGGGATCATGGAACAGTTTGGGTTCGAAGGGACCTCCAAGCCCATCCAGTGCCACCCCCTGCCATGGGCAGGGACCCCTGCCACTGGGTCAGTCCTGGGAGCTGCTCTAAGGTCTCCCCAGCGCCTTCTCCTCTCCAGGCTGAACAACCCCAACTCTCCCAGCCTGGCCTCGTACAGAAGGTTCTCCAGCCCTCAGATCATCTCCGTGGCCTCCTCTGGACCCGTTCCAACAGCTCCATATCCTTCTTATGTTGCAGATAACATCTCACTGTGTGGAGATGCTTTCCTGCTTTGAAAAAGGGGTGCTTTTCACTTTTGGTTTCTTGTTGGAAAGGAGGAAAAATAGAAACGTGCCCCCACCCGCAGCCGTGAGCCGGTTTGAGTTGAACGCGATCTCATTTGTCACTTCTCCAAGTCAAGCCTAATATAGAGAAATGCTCCGTGTGGCTTTTCCCCGCTTGGCGAAGCTGGCCAAGATAAGATCTGCTGCCGATTATGGAGCTGGGTTTCTATCAAGGTTCCACTCTGAATTCAGCTTCCTTGGGTGTCTTCCCAGAAACACTTTAGCGAAGTCTACGGATGATTAGTGCCCTATAAAAGGGTTTTATTACACGCCGTCTCCTCCTTCCCTTTCTTGCAGTGCGTGCTGTATTTATGGAGTTTAAAGATAAATCATCCCAAAACATTGTTCCTCCTCCGAGGGAACCACGAGTGCAGGCACCTCACAGAATACTTCACCTTTAAGCAGGAATGTAAGTATCAGCAGGGTAAGGATTTACATCTATTAATGTGTTGTGAGCAGGTGTTGGGCTTCATTTTTGTTCCTTATGAGTTTTCTAGAGCTGTAGAAACCCATTGTCTTTTTTTTTTTTCCCTGTATATTTTGCTTTTGTCTCAGCTCCTGCTTAAAAAAAACCCACCCAAATATATAAGTCCTGTAAAACACTGAGCCCTTGTGGCTACAAAGAACGAGCGTGGATGGAAGAAACGCGAACACATCTTCCCTCGCTGATGAGCTGGTTGCCACCCCCCTTCCTTCCTTGACTTTCAGACCCAGCAACGTATAATTAGTGCCAAACGACTTTCAACTCCAGATTGTGCAGCTGGGATCGGTGATTACAATTGGAAGCAAATAAAGGATTTGTTCCTCGGTGTTTGCGCTGGGGCGAATCATTACCTTTAAGATCGGTTTAGTTGAGTTAAAGATAGTTTCGGGTGGCATTTATGTGGTTTTTTTTTTTTTTAAACCAATGATGATGAAAGGTTGGGGAATGACCCCTAAGGATAATGATCATTCCTCCGAGCAATAAAGAAGGTAAACACCAACAACGTGCAGCTCTCCGGTCAGGAATAGTTGCTCAAGGAATGGTTATGGGCAAGGTATCGGTCCAATCTTCAGCCCTTGGGCGCTGGATGCTGCCAGACAGGGTGAGGCTGCTGGGTGCCGAGATAACGACGTCTGTTTACTCAGAAAGGAGTTGGAAAACACCCGCCAGCTCTCTGCTGGGTGCTGTAGTCATCAGCTGGTGGTGGTGAGCTCCTGTTGAGCTGGGCTCAATTTGAACCTGAGAGCCAGAGGTGATGGGGCTGTTTTCCTCTTTGGAAAACAGAAGATAGTGCCTTTCCACTTCCTGTATCATAGCGCGCAGGTGAAAAAACCTGTTAGCATCTCTGAAATAAACATAAACTTTCCATTCATACACTTTTTGCTTGAGAAAGCAAAGAGAGAGATGTGTTTTATAGCAGTAACAGGGCGTTCTTGAAGGTCTGGTGATGTTAACATGTCGCTGATGCACAATGAAACGCGCTTGACGTGCGACGATCGCTGCTCCCGCTCTCTGTTCTCCCAGGAAGCGTTGAGAGATATTTGTGAACATGCTTGGAGGCTCGGTGTAAGAGCTAAGCTGCTTTGGGAAAGGCCACGGTGACTTGAATGTATTGAAACATCCTCCTCACCTCTAAGATGAAGCATCCAGTGGAGGCTGCGATCGCTTGAAAGCTCCTTCGTGAAGACTCATTGAACTGCCAGCACCTTGGTCAAATTCTGACTTAAAGTTCTCATGTCCAGCCCAAAAGAGCAATCCTTGTCTTAAATGATTGTGTAATATTGCTGTGCCAAATTAAACAGCTGCTGCATTTCCCAGTGTGGAATCTGGAGGTGCAGGATGAACCCAGGAGAGCGATGGGATGGCTTTATTAGTTTGCTATTACAGTGGCAAATGCAAAGCTGCTTTTCCGTGTTAATCTTAGCGCAGGTCTGTTAGAAAATAGCTTGAAGGGAGATCAATATTCTCATCCATGACTGGGTTACTGAGAAGCCTTTGTATCTTCACGTCCAACGAGCGTTTTTGAAGTCAGCGTTTTCACTAATAGGCGGGTGCAAAGGTCGACTCGATGGGCCATAGACGTAGAGTTTCCATAGTGCTTCAGGAGTTGGGCTCCTTGAACTTATTTATCACCACTTCGGTTGATCAAAGCTTTGCTTAATGCTGCTTATTATCTTGGAGGTTCGGTTGCAAGAATGACTCCCCCTTAAAAGATTAAAAAGCAAAAGCCTTGCTTTCAACCCGAGCCGTCTTTGTTGTGTCAATGAATTCAATTCTTCCCTCTCTTCTTCCTCCCCCTGCTTTCCAGGTCGAATCAAGTATTCGGAGCGAGTGTACGATGCGTGTATGGATACATTCGACTGTCTTCCTCTTGCTGCCCTCTTAAACCAGCAATTCCTGTGTGTTCACGGAGGACTGTCCCCAGAAATCACGTGTCTAGATGACATTAGGAAAGTAAGTAATCTCCGTGGTCCTTCCAGTTTGGTCGATGGCCTGCTTGATTCCTGCATGGAATTCCAGCTCGAGGCTCCTGTGCTCCATGTCCACACCATAGGTGTGTGTACCTTGCTGTAGCTTCTACCTGCTTTTGTCTACATTTGCCCTGATTTTGCCTACGTTTTTCAGTTAGACAGGTTTAAGGAGCCTCCAGCCTTCGGTCCGATGTGCGACCTGCTCTGGTCCGATCCGTCAGAGGATTACGGCAACGAGAAAACGCTGGAGCATTTCGCCCACAACACTGTTCGAGGCTGCTCCTATTTCTACAGGTAAGTGGTGTTAAGAGCTTGTCGTCTGCCCTTACGCTGAGGTGTGTGAGGTGTTAAATCGCTCTTGGGATCACTCTGTGGGCTTTCACATCGGACCTGGCTCTGAAACAGCCTTTGGTTGGCTCTGATGCACAAAATCATGTTTGTTTTTCCTTCTCGTGCAATATTGCGCTCTCTTTGGATGATGTTGCTCTATCAAATTGTGGTGTCGGACAGCAGAGATGCTTCTTTTAGCTGGCAGGGTGCCTTTTGAGAGGTTTTCAGGCGTTGGACAGTACTGGGAGCTCTAGGAAATAATCTTTTCCTGTCTAAAAAAGAAGCATTTGTGCAGACGGACACTCGTAGCCTGGCTGATAGGGAGGATTTGGCACCAGGGATCTGTTTAACAGAACGCATTGCAATTAATTTTTGAATGATGTAATCCATACTGGCCTTGTTTGGGGCTGCTGGACACAACCCCAGTGGCTGCTGGACACAACCCCTGGGGATGCTGGACACAACCCCTGGGGATGCTGGACACAACCCCTGGAGATGCTGGACACAACCTCTGGGGATGCTGGACACAACCCCTGGGGATGCTGGACACAACCCCTGGAGATGCTGGACACAACCCCTGGGGATGCTGGACACAACCCCTGGAGATGCTGGACACAACCTCTGGGGATGCTGGACACAACCCCAGGGGATGCTGGACACAACCCCTGGAGATGCTGGACACAACCCCAAGGGATGCTGGACACAAACCCAATGGCTACTACGAAGAGCTGGTTCCTAAAACCAAGACCGTGGTTGCTCCCTGTTCTCCTTTGCTTCATGCTCACGTGTGCTTGCTTTTTCTTTTGCAGTTATCCTGCAGTTTGTGAATTTTTGCAGAACAATAGTTTGTTATCCGTAATCCGAGCTCACGAAGCCCAGGATGCTGGGTAAGTGCTGCAGCCCGGTAGCCGAGCAGGCTCCCTCTGTCTTCCTGTCCAGTCTGTTTAACACTTGACCTGTTTTTCAGGTACCGAATGTACAGGAAGAGCCAGACAACAGGCTTTCCCTCGTTAATCACAATCTTCTCTGCACCAAATTACCTAGATGTCTATAACAACAAGGGTAAGGCTGGCAAGGCCAGGGCTCAGCTGTTGTTCTGATGTCAGTGCTGTCCTCACACGCTCAGGAGATCCCTCTCCATCCTCCCTCCCCTTCCCTTGCCCACTTTTCCTCTAGCTGCATTCGTGCACGTTAAATGAAAAAGAGCTTTATGTGTTAAACTGACAGAGCTGGAAGCATCTGGGTTCTCTGACTCGAAGACTTAATGTATTACTGTGGCAATTAGCTGTCAAGTTACAAAGCCTGGAATAATGCTTGTACTTCCAGCCACACGACAACGAAGCGCTGTTGATGAACACTGCCATAAAAGAGAAGCTGCTAGTGTAGGCAAGATTTTAACTTCACCTTGGCCCCCAAACCGTATGAGTACGATGGGGAACTTCCCGCAGCTGTGGGGGTTTTTTGCAACTCACTTTGGATCTTGGTCCTGGCTTCATCACTTCCGATTTGCATGAATTTTAACAGCTTTGCTGAACTGACCTTCAGTATTATCATAGAATCATGGAACGGGTTGGGTTGGATGGGACCTCAAAGCCCACCCAGTGCCACCCCCTGCCATGGGCAGGGACACCTCCCACTGGGTCAGGGGGCTCCAAGCCCCATCCAACCTGGCCTGGAACACCTCCAGGGATGGGGCAGCCACCACTGCTCTGGGCACCCTGGGCCAGGGCCTCCCCACCCTCACAGCAAAACATTTCTCCCCCAGATCTCATCTCGGTCTCCCCTCTTGCAGCTCAAAACCCTTCCCCTCGTTCCATCCCTGCACCCCCTGATCCAGAGCCCCTCCCCAGCTTTCCTGCAGCCCCTTTCAGCCCTGGGAGCTGCTCTAAGGTCTCCCCAGAGCCTTCTCCTCTCCAGGCTGAACAACCCCAGCTCTCCCAGCCTGGCCTTGTACGGGAGCTGCTCCAGCCCTTGGATCATCTCCTTGGCCTCTTCTGGATTGAGTTCTAGAGGCTCCAAGCCCTTGGGTTATCTCCGTGGTGTCCTCTGGACTCGCTCTCTTATCTGTTATTATATATTACGGGAACTGGATGATCTTTAAGGTCCCTTTCAACCCAAACCATTCTATGATTCTACGATGAGCTTTAGTGAAACGACGTAAGGGCTAAACTGAGAAACGTTGCTTAAG
This sequence comes from Neomorphus geoffroyi, assembly GCA_033558235.1. Lineage (NCBI taxonomy): Eukaryota > Metazoa > Chordata > Aves > Cuculiformes > Neomorphidae > Neomorphus > Neomorphus geoffroyi. The sequence goes on from JAUMJM010000056.1 coordinate 2,152,379, forward strand.
CCTTCTCGTTTTGGAGAGCTGGTAGTTGGATTCTGCATGAGTGCAGCCTCTTGTTGATAACACGGTTCCGTCGCCTCGGGTACAACTCCTACAAGTTGACAGCACCTACAGACCCGTGTTGTCTCTCCTTTTCTCTTCCAGCTGCTGTACTGAAATACGAAAACAATGTCATGAACATCAGGCAGTTCAATTGTTCCCCACATCCGTACTGGCTTCCAAACTTCATGGATGTCTTCACATGGTCTTTGCCTTTTGTAGGGGAAAAGGGTAAGAGATTGGATTTCCATTAGGAGTTGCCTGGTGACCGGTCATTGTCCCCTGAGTGTTGGAAACCTCTCCCACGGGCTATTAAATGTGTTAGGAGAGTGCTGTGACTCATTCGTATCCGATAGCACTGGAAAGCAGTTCAGGTTCAAGCAGATGTGTGTGTTACTGGGTAAAGTTCATGTGAAAAGAAGTGTGGATACCTCATTTAGAAAGCTTTTCCCTAGAAAACAACCCCTTTTTGCTATTTCTGCATTGCTGATGGAGCTGCTCTTGGGTGCTGTAGCCTCAGCTCGGAAGTTGGAGACATTTCTCTTGTAGAAGAGAAATTAAAATCTGTTGGCTTGTGTCCCACCAAAGAGGAAGCGTTCACTTCAGTTTAAAGGCTTATTTCATTCTTAAGGAGGTGAAGCCGCTTAAAATATGGCCAAGACTTTGCTTCAGTTCCTCAGCAAAAGGCTTTTTACATCTCCCAGCGAGTTTAAGTCCCACCCTGGTGTCGTATGTTTGGAGTATGACTGAAAGGTCTCAAACACCGAAGGGTTTTTGACTTTGAGGAACCAAGGGTTGAATTCCCCATGGATGTGACGTTCTTGGAGCCAGGTGCGGGTTGGGATGGGGAGGTGGGACCTTGGCGAGCCCAGCCTGTTCTGCAGGAATGTTGGCACCTCGTTCCCTGCAACTGTTTCATCTGTGATGTGCTTGGACCGCATCCACCTCCTTGGCAGAAGGTGTGAAGGATGTCTTCTGCTCCGGGGACTGCTGCGAGGAACCAGCAGTACGCGGCTAAAAGTGTCTGTGGGCTTCCACTTCCAAACTATAAATGACCTTGAAACCGTTTTGCTCGTCCACCTCATCCTGTAAATATCCTGCCAAGCGCGCGCACCGGACCTCTCTGATCTCCCTTGTCTCTACTTCTTGCAGTCACCGAAATGCTCGTTAACATCCTCAACATATGCTCCGACGATGAGTTGATTTCAGATGGCGATGAGACGTTGGAAGGTAAAAAAACGCCGTTACAACCGTGCTGGTAACGGTTGGGAGGGGGTGAAGGTGGGGAAGGCGTGCGATGCCAGAGCGATCGGCGCTTGATTTATAGCTGGATGCCCGGCCAGGGTCTCCGGTTCCTTTTTGGCCAGCGGTTTTGGATAGGAAACATTTTTATTTCCCTTTGCTGTTCAATCACAGAGAAATTAAATTACATTCACTGCGACAGACGCTTCTTGCCAACAACTCAGTTTCCTGCTCCTGACAGAGACTGCTTCCCAAGTGGTTATTTTTTTCCCCCAAGTCAAGATTTTCTGTACCAAAATACCCACCCAGTTTTCTCATCTGTTGCGACGAAGTGGCTTCTTGTGTCCCCCCCTCCCTCCTAAAAAAGAAAGCAGAATGCAGTTTCTGGCCTTTGTCTTAAGGCACAAAGCGGTGTCTGAGCTGAGCTGCAGTTCCTACACTGGGGGGGGTCTCTGGGGGGGGTCTGGGAGAGCTGCGGGCACCGGTCGGTGTAGGGCAGAGGACGGGCGTGGAAGCAGAACACCGTTGTGGTACAACAAGGTGCCACTGCTTCTGACACCAGGTTGAGACTTTTAACCCGCTTCTCCCATTGCATTTTCGTTTTTGTTTTATTTTCTTTCTCCCCTCCCATGAAAATTAAATTTGTTTCTTCTATCTCTGTCTTCATCTCCTTGTTTCTTGGTGTCTCCTCTCCCTGAAGATCACTACATTTCAAGCTATCAGAAAGGTACCCAGCTAGAATTTGCTACAAGCTTAATTTTCACTGCCTGTGCCACCAGATTCCTCGGAGTGGATTTGAATAGCTGACTAGTTGGGCAGTCTCTCCATCCTCTTTCAGTTTTAACATAAGCGCCGTGTGTTTTTTAACCCTTCTGCGTTCCTCCAGGAACTCGAGAAATGGGGTCACGTTTCTATCTGACTTCTGAATGCAGCCACTTAGTGCATGGCTGAGCCATCGGTGCATGTTAGACCTCTGGTTTGGCTTCTACTGTCCTAATGTGTAGTTGGGCCATGTGAGGAATCTCAGCTGAGAGGAGATGTATTTGTTACCTCTTTTACTTTGGTTTTTTGTTTGTTTTCAGTTACCCTCCATGCTTTTCTCTCCCGTTGGGTCTGTATAGCGGAAAGGGGCGTTCACGTATCTCACTTTGTGTTTGTGTGGGGTCAAAGCAGAGTTGCAAGGCTCCGGCCAACCCTTCACTTGTGCGCGTTGGATGCCAAAGCTGATGCTTGCGTTGACACTCCTCCCCGCGGCGAGCACAGCCCGGTGTTCTGCGGTGTTCATCAGCACTCAGATTCGTCAATGTTCTGCCTTGCAAAACTGTGTCTACATGGCTGAGTCATTTGTGTTACATCCTGTGTAGTGTGATCAAAACCCGGTGAGCTTCGAACAAGACCTTTCCGATCCGTTTCCTTTTGGTGGTTCTACTCTCTTTAGACCTTTCAAATCCGTGTGTCATTCTCGTTGGTGTTGCCCTTCTCGCTGCCATCCTGACCGCCATCCTCTCAGCACTGTTCTCTCAAGAGTGTAGCTGTAATCCATGATTTCTTTTCCTGGAGCCAGGCAGGTGCTTCGTATTGACATTCCCTACAGGAAACATTAAACATGCTGCTCTGTGGTTTTTTTCTCTTCCCTAAGGTGGGACAACAGTCCGTAAAGAGATCATCAGGAATAAGATTAGAGCCATTGGGAAGATGGCACGTGTCTTCTCGGTTCTTCGGTAAGGAGGAAGCGTGGGATTTGGGGTGTGGGTAGTGGGGGATGTTGGTCAGGCTGCTCTGGGCAGATTCCTGCTGGGGAAAAGTCTTCCAAGACTGCAGAGTGGATGGAAAAGGCGCGATGGTTTCTGTACGACTGGTGGTCTGATTCTCTTGGAAACCTTTGTCTCAAGCCAGCAGAAATGCTGCTGATTAGGGATACTTAGAATTAAAGAATGATTTGGGTTGGAAGGGACCTTAAATATCATCCAGTTCCAACCTCCTGCCATGGGCAGGAACACCTTCCGCATTGAGCCCTTTCAGGACGCGTGTGCTGTGCCGTAGCTCTGATGGGTTGGAGCCAAGTAAGCTGAGATCCTAAAAATGGGGAGATTGAGGTGAGATCTTGGGGAGAAATATTTTGCTGTGAGGGTGGGGAGGCCCTGGCCCAGGGTGCCCAGAGCAGTGGTGGCTGCCCCATCCCTGGAGGTGTTCCAGGCCAGGTTGGATGGGGCTTGGAGTCCCCTGACCCAGTGGGAGGTGTCCCTGCCCATGGCAGGGGGTGGCACTGGGTGGGCTTGGAGGTCCCTTCCAACCCAACCCATGCTGTGATTTACGAGGCAGGGTTTTGTTTGGTGCCGGCAGATCCGACGTGCGGTGCCTGCTCAGGGCAGACTCTGTTTTTTGTGCCGCTCACCGCTGATCGTCTTGCGTGGTCCTAACCGAGCATTAACTGGTTTTGGTGCTTCTTCTTTGCAGAGAGGAGAGCGAGAGCGTGCTGACTCTGAAAGGCCTGACCCCCACAGGTACGCTGCCCCTGGGCGTGCTCTCAGGGGGGAGGCAGACCCTGCAGACCGGTGAGTACCAAAATCCTCCTCTCGGCAACGCTGCATCCCCTCTGCTGTTCCATTCCTACCCCCAAGCCCCTTCGCTCAGCGCCCATGGGCGTATTCCAGGGGGCCAGGGGACCTGAGAGGTGGTTCAGGCCCACGGGGAGGAAGAATTCAGAAATAGGAAAAAGCAGAAATGTAGGTGGGGATGTGTTGAGCCTTACAAGATGTCCCCGCGTACCCTCGAGGAGGGGAAGACGAGGGGAAAAAGACAACACACGGCACCCTGCCTAAAGCATGTGTATTGCTTTCTTGTATGTTTCTGCAAGGATTTTTATCATTTTATTTCCCTTCTAATGCTGCATGATGAGCACCCTCTGCTTTGCTGCTCTGCTGCTGTTGTGTGATAGCGTCTACACAAATGTAAACACGCCTGCTTGTTTGTTCTCTGTTAAACAAAACCCCTCCGATTTTCACCCTGAGAAACTGTGAGTCCCAGGCTGAGGAAGGCTGGATCTAATTGAAGGAAGGAGATTCATGGAATCATGGAATTATGGGATGCGTTGGGTTGGAAGGGACCTCAAACCCCAGCCAGTGCCACCCCCTGCCATGGGCAGGGACACCTCCCACTGGGTCAGGGGGCTCCAAGCCCCATCCAACCTGGCCTGGAACACCTCCAGGGATGGGGCAGCCACCACTGCTCTGGGCACCCTGGGCCAGGGCCTCCCCACCCTCATTGTGAAGAATTCCTTCGTAAGATCTCACCTCAGTCTCCCCTCTTTCAGCTCAAAACCCTTCCCCTCATCCCATCCCTGCACCCCCTGATCCAGAGCCCCTCCCCAGCTTTCCTGCAGCCCCTTTCAGCCCTGGGAGCTGCTCTAAGGTCTCCCCAGAGCCTTCTCCTCTCCAGGCTGAACAACCCCAACTCTCCCAGCCTGGCCTTGTACAGGAGGTGCCCCAACCCCCGGATCATCTTTGTGTCCCTCCAGGCCCTCCAGGTTCTTCCAGGCCTGTATGTTTCATATTAAGACATCTCTCACTGCCCTAGTTTTGATCTGGTTTTGGTAATTTCTGTTCCATGCTTGCTGGCAAGTCCTTTGCTCTCTCCCTCGGCAGCCAAATGCTCTGCCTTATTGGTGTGCCGAGAGCAGGACCGAGCCGGCGATCTTCCTGCTTTTTAAAGTCGCAGGGCAGGGAGATTGGCTGATGGTCAAGGAATGAGTTATCGTAGTAACGTGTCCCCAGAGGGAATCCTGTAATCTAGTGCTTTAATCCTTTCCGGCCGCCAGCCTTTGAATGTTGGCATCGGAGCAGCTGCCTTCCCCTTCCGATCAGCGCTGGGTGATTTCCTGTGGGCTCACCAGGGCTCGTTCTGGGGTTGCCTTGCCTTGATTAAATAGTTTGCAAGTGAGAAATGTGTAAATATTGCTGCCTGCTCCTGGGGATGGGGAGAAAACAATTATGGAACAGTTTGGGTTGGAAGGGACCTCAGAGCCCACCCAGTTCCCACCCCTTGCCATGGGCAGGGACACCTCCCACTGGGTCAGGGGGCTCCAAGCCCCATCCAACCTGGCCTGGAACACCTCCAGGGATGGGGCAGCCACCACTGCTCTGGGCACCCTGTGCCTCCCCACCCTCACAGTCAACAATTTCTTCTTAATATCTAATCCAAATCTCACCTCTTTCAGCTTAAAAACCATACCCCTCATCACCCCCAAATTTCTGGGTTTCTCTGCCTGCAGAGGAGCTTGAAGGGTGTTTTTCCCTGTTTTTTATAGCGCCGTGATGGTTTCTGTCGCCCCAATTTTGCTGCAGGCATGGGAACAGAGCCTGAGTGGGAAGGTGGCTGTTGCAACTCAGCTCGAGCAGCCAGCTTGCTCGCGGTGCCACAGCTTTGCCCTTGCAGCTGGCAGCGTGGGTTTGTGCTGCCACATCTCCTGCCCCTTCCCCTCTCCGAGATCTCCTCCCAGGAGTCCTCGGGAAAGAAACTGAGCTTTGTGCATCTCCCCAAACAAGCTGGACCTTTGCTGCTGCCTTCCTCGACCCTGCCTGCCACCTCCTCCCGGCACCCCACGCTCCCCGCGGCAGCACCCCGCTTTCTGCACCCTTTTCACCCTCCTTGACCCTTCATGCTTCCTTCTCTCACCCTTTCGTCTTCTGCACATCCCTTCGCACCGCAGGAGCCTCCTGGTGAACGTACAGGTGCTCCTTTATCACCTTTGCAGGGAGGAGAGGGAACTGCTCCCCTTTTCGGGTTCCTCTGCACCCCGAAAGAGGAGAAACACAGCTGCCCCTTCCCTCCCTGAGCCTCCTTTGGCAGCACAGCTGAGCAAAGCCACCAAATCTGGAGCAAAGATGTTCAACCACAGCTCCATTCTTTCTCCATGGCCTCTCAGGGACCACGTGGCCTTTGTTTTGGGTCCAAAGGAAAAAAAAAAACTGTGGTGTTTTGAGGCTAAAATAGGGGATTTGTTTGAGGGAAGTCCTTGCTCCCAGATGTTGAGGCAGGGACTACTGAAACTTGGGCAGCTGCTGGAGCAGATTTAGGAAAGGGGACATTGCTCAGCTTTACGGTGCCTTGTTGCTTGGTAACACTTCCAGGAGGTGGAGCTGAAAGCAAAGTGGATTTTGAAGCATCAGCCTACTTTTCTTATAATTCAAGGCATCAGGAGCAGAGCAGCCCGGTGTAGAGCCATGGGATGGGTTGGGTTGAAGGGACCTCCAAGCCCATCCAGTGCCACCCCCTGCCATGGGCAGGGACACCTCCCACTGGGTCAGGGGGCTCCAAGCCCCATCCAACCTGGCCTGGAACACCTCCAGGGATGGGGCAGCCACCACTGCTCTGGGCACCCTGGGCCAGGGCCTCCCCACCCTCACAGCAGAACATTTCTCCCCAAGATCTCACCTCAATCTCCCCTCTCTCAGCTCAAAACCCTTCCCCTCGTCCCATCCCTGCACCCCCTGATCCAGAGCCCCTCCCCAGCTTTCCTGCAGCCCCTTTCAGTACTGGAAGGCTGGAAGTTTGTGCTGCTGCCTGCCCTCCCCTGGAGAACCAACCGCCCCTCTCTTCCCCACTGCTCCAAAATGCTATCACATCCTTCAAGGTCCCTCCCCTTATTGTGGTTCTGGTGGTCGTGGCTTTGCTTTGGGGTGAATTCCACCTCATTTACCTTCTGGAGGTGTCCAAGGTGCCCTAGAACCACCCAACCGGAAGCAGGGGGAGTGTAAATGCAGGTGGAGACCCACGGCTCAGCCCGAGACCATCGCTGCCCATGGGATGCCTGCCCAGCCAAGCCCTCCAGCGCACGCAGCCGTCTCTGCTTCTCTTTTCCTTTCCATCAGATCTATCTGCGTGAGGAAAAGGAGACTCCCCCGCGTCAGCGCTAAACCCGAGGGAGTCCCCTTTCAACCTTTCCTCTCCAGCTCCTCTCACCTTATTTTCTTCCCTCTTGCCAGTTGGGTTTGATTCCGGTCGACTCCACTGGGGCTGGGAGGCTGTGGGCTCTGCGTTCGCAGCGATGATGTTGGATCACTCACTGTCACTTTTTTTTTTTCCCTGTCTTCATTTTTTTTTTGCATGCCACTGTTCTTCTGTATTGCAGCCACAGTAGAAGCGGTAGAGGCACGGGAAGGTATGGCTAGAATCCGCCGAGAGACTCAAAAATCATCTCTGTGTGTGCGTGCGCTAATTTTAAAGAGCTTTATCAGCCTTATGGAAGCTTTTTACTCTTGCATCACCAGAAGTGGGGGAGGATGGGCCCCTGCTGGGAAGCAAAAACCACACAGTTGGCCTGGTTCGAGTGTATTTTAGCCTTAACGAGGCTCTTACCTGTATTCTGAGAGTGCCGTTTGCGCTCTGGTTGCCTCAAGATCTTGGTGTTGAGGTCCTGCCATCGGATCTCGGATGCCCCATGGATGAGTTCAGCCCATGGGTAACTCAATCCAGGCAGTAACCTCGGTCAAAATCGTGTAGGAAACAGCGGATTGCGCATCTCTGATGTGCTCCTCACCTTCCCGCAGGTTGGGCCAAGGTGGTCCCAGCGTAGAGAAGCAGTTTTTCCCCTCCAGTTTGCGTAGGTTACTGTTTGGGGGAGATTTTCTCCTCAGTAGCTCCATCCAACTCCATCTGTACCTCCGTGTCCAGAACTTTTTGGTTGCCAAGGGAAGTTGGTTTATAATCCGGCCAAGTCCTTGTAAAAAAAAGTTGGCACAAACCCCACTTTTCCTTAAATTATCTCTAACACAAAGCAGTTAAACATTTATTTGGTCCATATCATCGCCACAAGGATGATGGACTCGCCTCAAACGGAGAAACGCCTGCCCTCGGTGGGATTTCATCGCTCCTGAGCCTGCCTGTCTGTCTCCTGGTCATGCAAGAAGTGTTTGTGACCCGAGGACTAGCTCCTTCCCTCCCCCGGTGTTGCCGTGTGTGGTTTGTGTTGGCGTTAGAGCCTTGTGGTGGTGTCTTTGTCTTGGTTTGGTTTTGCCCTTTTTTATTATTTTTTTTTTTTTTCTAGTATCGTGTTTTTCAGCTTTGAAAGTTTCCTGAGGGTTCCCTGTGTGGGGACGGTGAGCACTTGTCTGGGCTTCGAGATCGGAGAATCCGAGAACGTCCTGATCACAAGGAATGGGTTGGGTTGGAAGGGACCTCAAAGCCCATGCAGTGCCATGGGCAGGGACACCTCCCACTGGATCAGGAGGCTCCGAGCGCCATCCAACCTGACCTTGAGCACCTCCAGGGATGGGATCCAGGGGTTCTGGTTGATGGTGACTTAGAACCATGGAATGGATTGAGTTGGAAGGGACCTCAAAGCCCATCTAGTCCCACCCCCTGCCATGGGCAGGGACACCTCCCACTGGATCAGGGGGCTCCAAGCCCCATCCAACCTGGCCTTGGGCACCTCCAGGGATGGGGCGGCCACCACTGCTCTGGGCAACCATTGCTGGCGTCCCACCACCTTCATCATGAAGGCTCTCTTCCCAAGATCTCATCCAAATTGTTGAGTAGATCCAGCAGCAAGGGCTTGATGTTCCCAACTGCTCTATGAGTTAATGATGCCAAAAATCACTCATGGACCCATCTCGTGGTTCTCGTAGCCAGACACGTGCTTCCCGTTGCCCTGACTGTCCTGTACCTGTCTAGCGTGTGCTAAAGGGCTCCAATCCGGGGTTCCACCACCGCTCAGCCTAACTCTGCTTTCTGACCCTTCTCTCCGCAGCCATCCGTGGATTTTCCCCGCAGCACAAGATCCGCAGCTTCGAAGAAGCCCGAGGGCTGGATCGCATTAACGAGCGCATGCCGCCTCGCAAGGATTCAATGCACTCAGACGGGCCGGTGAACTTGGTAACCTCAACAAACTCTGCAGACAAGAACGGCACGGGGAAGAAAACCCAGTAACGGCCCGAACGCCCAATCTGCACCAACTAAAAGGATCCAAAACTTAATGAATTTTATTTATTTATTATTATTGGGGTGGGGTGGGGGCAAGGGGAGAAACCAACTTCACCTTGGAGGCACGTTCATAATCCAGTTTGCATCCGTTCTGTAAGAAAGGTGACCATTTTGTAATTTTTTTTTTTTATTTATGTTGGATATATATAAAAAAAAGTCCATTTTTTTTTTTAATTTAGAACCCAATCTTCACCGCTAGCGCATATACGACGTGTTGTGCTGTACAGCTGAGCTCTCCTCGCCGCGAGGCAAACCTCGCTGGGTCGGGGGGATTAAACGAAACAAAACCAGTCCCAGGCAACTTGGGTCGTTGACTTTGGTACCGTTCCGAGTTAGCCTGTGCTTTCTTAAAAGTCTGGTCCTTTCGTGGAAAATAGGGTTGGGTTGGTTTTATTTCTTCTCACAACTTGTCTTCTTCCCCCAGAGTTTGCTGTTGTTTCCTTCCTTCTCGCCCACCTGCAGCTGCTGCTTTAGCGAGCGCGTCCGCGGAAGGTACCTCACCTCCATCCCTCTTCAAAGGTGGCATCCAAATAGTCAGGATTAGCTCAGAAGGATTCCGGTGTCTCATCCCAATCAGGGTGCTTTTTCCATCACTTTTATTCCAGTAGAGCCCCAAGCACAAAAAATAACCAGGAAGGCAGGTGGGAAATTCGCTGCCGCTTGTTGCAGCCCTTCCCGAAGCTCCGGCAGGCAGCCGGATGCCGGAGTTTGTCAGCCCGTGCAGCACAAATCCCGCAGGGAATCCCTGTGATTCAGAGCAGAGGAGTGATCTCCGGTCTCAGGCGATCAGCGGGGCTTTGGGAAATCTCAATTATAAAGGAAAAGGGTGATTTAGAACCTGTGGGCAGAAAGACCCCCTGCTTCCACCACCGTACACTGCGGAGCACATTCCGCTGCTCTGGGCTCTCCGGTTGGCCCTTGCTGATCCGTATTTGAGTGGTGGGTGCACCTGGAGGTCTCTCCGACACCTCTTGGCCATCCCGGATGCTTCTTTGAGGGATCTTTCACCAACGGCTCGGACTCACTCGGTTACAGCGTTGGCCAGTGGCTCTTCCAGAGGAGCCGTGGGGACATCAGCCTTTCCTGGCAGCCGGTTGTGATAAAAATTTTGGAAGGTTGGGTGATGGTGCTGCTCGTTCCTGTCGGGATGCGGCTCGTTGGCTGAGGTGGCTTTGTTCAAAAGCTCCTGGTTTGGGAAGCGCGTTCCCCCCTCGGTAGCGAGGAGGGAGGATGGTTTTACGTAGGTTGGCAGGTAGAGGATCGCGTGGATCTGGCAGGAATTTGGTGTTCGTGCAGGGCTGAGGGATCTCCAGGTGACAGGAGGGTTTCCAGAAGACCCTCTCAAGGATCTCCTGGCAGCAGGAGGGTTTCCAGAAGACCCTGTCAGGGACCTCCTGGTGACATGAGGGTTTCCTTCCAGAGGACCCTCTCAAGGATCTTTTGGTGACACGAGGGTTTCCAGAGGACCCTGTCAAGATTCGGGAAGCTCGGATCTGTTAAGCAGAGCCTCGTTCTTTCCCTTAAACTTTGACCTGAACCGAGTTGTTGAAAAGGGACTTTGTGAGATTCCCAGTTGGTCGCGTCCCTTCGCCATGTGGCGTTGGAGCCGGCGATCGCAGAGCCAAAGCAGCTGCTTTCGGAAGCGAATCCCTTGCCAGCTTTCACTTCTTCTCCAGCTTCTCCTGCTTTCCCCAAGGAGGGGCAGCAGGCGAGATATTTCCCATCCATTTCTCCGGATCTCCCTGGCTTCCCTTTGCTCTCCGGCCCCGGAGGAGAACAGCAACTTTGCAGGAAGCTTCCAAACTCTCTTCTAATCGTACGTCACCGCATTTCACGCCGGCGAGCAGGGCCGCTGGGATTCCCCAAGAGACTTTTTTGAGTCGCATGCCTCCGCTTTTTCCTTTCTTTCTCCCCCCCCCCCCCTTTTTTTTTTGTACGCGCCCGCTGCTTTGCAAAGAAGTGCGAGATGTTTTCTGAGCGAGCTTCTCTAAAAACCCCAAGGCGTGGGGCCAAGTCGCCTTTTGTCTGTGAGTATTTCTTCCTGTTTTCCTTTCTAACGGCGATCCTTTCGGATAACGCAAGTGAGCCCATGTGTGGTTTAATCTTCCTCTGAGAGCGCAATCCGTGCAAAAGGTGCTGCCCGTGCATGTTCGGGCGTGTTGTTCTGACCCAGGCTGGGATCTCACCCAAGCATCACTTGGGAGTCGGGGAGCTTTGGAATAGAGGGATGGGGAGATGCTCGTGCCCCGAACCTTGGCAGCTCGTGGGGGGGGTTCAGGGTCCTTTGGGGAGAGGGGGGATTTGCTTCGCTGGCGGTTTGTCCCCCATCCTTCTCGTGCTCCTCTCAAAATCCACTTGGCCCCAAGTCCACGGTGGGGCTGCCGGCGTTGCGAGGAGGTGCCACCCCCACCGTATCCCTGGAGCTGGTCCTCCCTCTTCCCTTGACAGGAGTTGCCCGAGGGGGTGGGGAGCAGCGATGGGGCGCATGGGTGCTAATTCCCCCCTGGATTATCCAACGCTCATCCCTGGAACCCGCTCCGTGCTGGCAGCCCTGGGCTGGGGAAAGCAAAGCTTTCCTTCATCCCAACCCCATCCCAACTCCTGGGGAAGAGGGCGACGAAGACCTCGGGGCAGAGGTGCCTCGCTCATCCCAGCAGAGCACCCCGGCAAACCCCCAAAATGCCAGGAATCCCCACATTTCCCCTCTTCCTTCCTCCTTTTCCCTGCAAAACCAGCGCCTCGGAGCTATGCACGTCTCGAGACCCCTCATGTCGGAGCTCCCACCCCATCCCCTTTCCCTCCTGGGCTGCCACTTCGGAGCTGGGAATTGAATCCAAGGAGCGCGCCCGGTCCCCCGGGGGAAAGCCCAGCCGCCTCCTCCGCAGCCTGGGTTTATTTTTTGCATGTTATAGCAAGGTGCATGTCACAAGGAGGGGACTCGCCGACGGGTCGGGGCGATGGGTTGAGTTCCAACTTGCTTTTTTTTCTTGCGGCGTTGGGAGAACCTCTTGCTGCCCGTGCCAGCCCGGGAGCCGCTCACGGCGCTCGGGCACGGATCCGACCTCGCTGGGTGCGATGGCAGGGATGCACAGAGGCCGAGCGGCCTCTGCCAGGGAGGACCTGAAGCCCCGCTGGGTGCAGGGATGGTGATTTTAGGGTTCGTAACGCCCGATGCCCGTTGCCTGGAGACTGCCTCCTTTTTCTTTTTCTTTTCCTTGCTTTTTTTTTTTTTTTTAGTTATGTTTAAAGGAGAAAAAAAAAATGGTGAAAATGTTATTTATTGGCAGAAATTATTTAATATAATTTCTTTTTTTTTTTTTTCGTGAACAAGGAATGAATTTGTTAGAACTGTCTTAATGTAAATTGGGAGTCATCTTTAAGGAAAAAGACAAAAAACGTTAAAAATTGACACGGTCACTCGGCTCTGATGTGGTTTTGTTTCAGGATGCACTGGGGTGCAATTATAGAATCGTGGAATGGGTTGGGTTGGAAGGGACCTCCAAGCCCATCCAGTGTCACCCCCTGCCATGGGCAGGGACACCTCCCACTGGATCAGGGGGCTCCAAGCCCCATCCAACCTGGCCTGGAACACCTCCAGGGATGGGGCAGCCACCACTGCTCTGGGCACCCTGGGCCAGGGCCTCTCCACCCTCACAGCAGAACAATCCTCCCCAAGATCTCACCTCAATCTCCCCTCTTTCAGCTCAAAACCCTTCCCCTCATCCCATCCCTGCACTCCCTGATCCAAGAGCCCAATCCCAGAAGGCAGAAGGGATTTGGGGTCTGTTTTACAGCTGCTACCTCTCTCCAGTGCCAGGGAAGCGCCAGGACGGCGGCTCCCAACCTCCCTGGCACGTTGGCACTCGCAAAGCCGCTCCCGGGCTCTTGTTGTTGGAGAGCTCTCGGCTCACTTTCCTCATCGCTCCATCCTTCCAGCCACTCCCAGGTTCTTGTTGGAAAGCTCTCGGCTCCTTCTCTCCATCCTTCCAGCCCCAGGCTGAGCAAATACTCCTCCTCCTGCTGCCAACCTGGGTGCCAGGAGGAAGAGAAAGGAATTTACCAGTTGTTTCACCCCTTGCTTCCTTCTCAACTCTTGGGTTCCTCCTCCGTGCCGTGGGCTTCCAGGGTTTGCGGAGCAGCCCTGGGCTTTGTGCTGTTGGGTTCCAACTCTACTTGGTGCCCCCATTTCCAGGCTGGGGGTTGCCAGGAGGTGGTCCTGGCTCCACCATCACCTGCTTCCTGCCATCCCAGAGGGATGGAGGAGATGAAGGAGGTGGAAGGAGATGGATGGAGCCAGGGCCGCTTGGCTCCCAGCTGTGGTTGCCACATCCAGCTTCTCTGCTCATCTCGCCGTCGAGTTTAGCTCACCGTGCGCCATCCCTTTGCCACCTCCTGCTCCTCCTCGTGGTTCTCCAGGCTGTGGCACAGCCAGCCCTTGTCCCCAGCTCCGGAAGCGGCCAGGGTGCGACCTGAGAAGGGATGCTCCAGCTCTCCCACCCTTTTCCTGGGTGTTTCCACCAAACTACTTGGAAGTCACCAACAACCCGTTTGTCACCCAACATCTCTTACCAACCCTGGGCTCCCAGACCCTCTCTGGGAGCTGCTGACCCACGCAGAGAAGCCAGATGTGGCAACCAGAGCTGGGAGCCAAGTGGCCAGACAGGGGGCAAGCGACGCCAGAGCCAGGACCATCTCTTGGGGGCCACCAGGCTGGAGCCGGGGGCACCAAGCAGAGCTGGAACCCAACCAGGGACACTCCTCAAACCCTGTCCAAGGAGCACGATGCTGGTGTGGGGTGACAGCGCTGACCAAGAGCATCGCGGGGCACGGCCGCGCGTTCCCAGCTGGCATCGCCGCGCTGAGCAAACAGGAAACACTCGCCCTTTGTTAATCCCGGCCCAGGCTGCGCGTTAAATATTTATCTGCGTGGAGGCCGGAGCTGGGAGCGGGCGCAGAGCGGGAGGCAGGGCCACCTCGCCCAGGACGGCGCATGGGGTCGTGGAGGTGAGTCCTGTCCTGGATGGGGGGACCAGGCCCCCCGGGATGGGCTGGAGCGATGTGGGGTGACCAGGACCCTGTTGTCCCTGGGATGGCATTGCCAGCGGGTGTTGTGACCTCTGGAGATGTCACCGTGGTGGAGGGGATTGTCACCCCTTTGGTGGGCAGGGATGGGGTCTGGGGTCTCCTGGTGGGGTTTAACCCTTTCCTTGAGTGCCCATGGCTGTGTCCTCACCCTTGCTGCTCTCTCTGTATCCCAGAGTTTCCCAGCTCCTGTCCCCAACCTGCTTCCTCCCTGTGGTGTCCCCAGCTGGAATGGGGACACCGTGTCCCCACAGCTGGGAGCTGTGTCCTCTAGGGCTGTGACAGCACCCCCACTCCTGTCCCCTTGGGTGCAGCATCGCACCCCAACAGGGCTCGTGCCATCAGCCCCTTCCTCCCCATCCCTCAGTTCCCACCCCTAGTGAGGACCAAGGGGTGCCTGGAGGTTGGCAGCAAAGCCACCACCCTCCCACGCGAGATTCCACGGAGGGGAAAGGGCCTGAGCTCACGTGGGAGCTCGTGGGACAGAGGAAGGGCCGAGGCTGCTCCGTTTCGGGGCTGTCAGCAGTTTCGGGGAGTGACGAGCGGGAAGTGACCAGCGGGCGAGCGGCAGAGGATGGGACACGGGCACTGCTGGAGGGGATGAGGTGGGCAACGGGGGCACACGTGGGGGTCTGAAATGGGGGGGTCCCCAATGCCAGGAGCCCTGGGGATGGAGGAGGTGGAGAACATGGAATCATAGAACGGTTTGGGCTGGAAGGGACCTTCACAGGAGGGGAGGGAGGGGATGGAGGGGGTGAAGGGATGGAGGAGATGAAGATGGTGGAGGGGATGAAGGAGGTGGAGGAGATGGAGGGGATGGAGAGGATGGAGGGATTGGAGAGGATGGAAGGAGTGAGGGGACAGAGGGGATGGAAGAGATGGAGGGGATGGAGCGTTCCCCGTGGGAAAGCAGGCAACAGCAAGAACAGGGGCTTTATTTCCACAATGCCCCCCCCATGTTGGGAGCTGGGGGGCTGTGGGAGCACGGCCCCCCACTCCCCACCCCCACCAGGCGCTTCCCTCCTCATCCACTCCCCCACCTTCCCCCGTGAGCCCCCGTGTCCATCCCGGCGGGGGTCTGAGCTTGCCCCGTTTCGTAAGCGGGGGCCCAGGAACGCGTGCGCGGGGCGTGGGATGAGTTCAGCTTCTTGGCTCCCATCCCTGGATCCCAGCCCTGGAAATGTCACTGGAAACTCTGAATGGGCCGGCCCTGCTCCAGACTGGGGAGCACTGGGAAAGGGGGGGGGACACACGAGCATTTGGGGGGGGGCGGGGGGGGGTTAGGGGCACACGGGTACCCAGTGTCGGGAAGGACGGCGGATGCGGATCCATCTGAGGATGCTACTGGGGGGGTCTCCTTGCCAACCGTCCCCAACGCCCTGAGCCCCCCCCTCTTTTTTCCTTCTCCCAACAAAGTTTGTGCCGTGTATTTTTCTTCCCTGCTACTCAAAGCTCCGTCCCGCTCGCTGCGGGGCTCCCCGAGCCCCCGGCCTCACCGAGGAGGTAAGAGCTGGGGTAGAGGGGGGGGGCTGGCAAAGAGGGGGTGACCAAGGGGGTCTTTGCTCCCCATGACTGAGTGTGGGGGGATGGGTCGTGGGAGCAGGATGGTGCTGAGCCCCGTGGGGCTGTAAGAGAGCTCTGTGCTGGGGATGGGGGAGCGGTGCTTGGGGTGCATGAGGGGGGTGGGACTCTGCACCCCACTTTTTGTGGCCCCCAGGGACGTTGTTTTAGGACCTCGGCTTCCTCACGGTGCCGAGAACCATTCATTGCAGCCTCTGGGAACCTCGGGAGTGAGGGGTCATGGGGGTCCCCAGCCCCTTCTGCCCCATGTGTGGCACACAGGGCACCGTGCTGGGCCAGCAGCCCCCCAGCTGCCCGCTTTGAGGGGGGGGGTCTGTGCCCTTCTGGGCTTGGTGTGGGGCCCCCATGATGAGGGGTGAAGGTGGTGGGGGATGAAGATGATGGGGGATGAAGGTGGTGGAGGATGAAGGTGGTGGAGGATGAAGACAATGGGGGATGAGCAAGGACACCGGTGTCCCCCAAATATTCTGGAGCTGCTCTCGTCCCGTGCTGACACAGCCCCACATCTCCTGGTGCCGGGAGCCGTTACAGGGGTCCTGATCCCCCCAGCTGCCCCCCATCCCTGGCACCGGTGACTCCCGCGGGGTTGGTGCTGGGCTCGGCCCTGTTCCCGCTGCCTCTCCCCTCCTTCCCTTCTCCCTTCCCTGTTTGCGCTGCAGGGCGGGGAAATAGTTCTGCCTCTTCGTGTTCCTCAGCCCTGGCAACGTTCCCGGCGTGGCATTGCCTGGCGCCGCCAATGCCACGTGCCCGGGCACGAGGGCACTCGTGTTGGCTGCATCCCACCATGCCAGAATACTGGGATATTGGGATACTGGGATGATGGGACAATGGGATGCTGGGATAGTGGGATGCTGAGATGATGGGATAATGGGATAATGGGATACTCGGATGATGGGACAACGGGATGATGGGACAACGACATGATGGGATACTGGGATGCTGAGATGATGGGATACTGGGATGCTGGGTTGATGGGATGCTGGGATACTGGGATGCTGAGATGATGGGATACTGGGATGCTGAGATGATGGGATGCTGTGATACTGGGATGATGGGTTGGTGGGGAAGACGTCTCAGCCATCACCCTGTCCCACCCATCACCCTGTCCTACCCTGGGGCTTTTGCTGCCCAGAGGGGTTGGATCCATCTCTGCTCAGTGCCAGGGCTGGGTGGTCCAGATCCAGCCATGGTGGGCTTGAAGGCACGTGGAGAACACATCAGAGAGCTGTGCCAGGGCTGTTTCCAGCCAGGAATTGCCTCTTCCCCCATCCCCGCAAGGCTCCTTGAGCTGGGATTGTGCTGCGGTTGTTGTCACCCCCTCACAGTGTCGAGGGATGGTGGTGGGAATGGGATTGGGATGAGGCCACTCAGATCCCCAAAGCCTGGTGAGATGAAGCTGCTGGAGAGGAGCATCGAGCAGAGAGGACCAGGACCCAAGGTGAGCGCGGCCGCTTTCCCCCGCAGAGCACGGGCAGCCCTGGGGTGCCATTCCCACACTCCACGGCCATGGCGGGACGGATCCTGCCCCCCAGCACAAGCCACGCTCTGGGCACCGATGACATCCCACCCTTCCACCCACCCACCACGGTGACGAGGGTGAGTGGTGTCGGGGGCTGCTGTGCGGCCGGGGGGGATCTGGGGAGCTGCTCTATCTCCATCCTTTTGCCCCTGGCACATCGCCCCCGCGCCAGCCCCCTCCTCGTGCCGCAGGTGCCCATCATCCATCATCACGGCTCCAACACGTTGAATTTTGACTTCCACCACCCGACAGCCCGCAGCGCGGCCGAGCACGGGCGGGCAGCACCCAGGAGCTCAGGTACCTTCCTTCAGCATCACAGGGGACATTCCTGGGGGATGAAGGATGCCCAGCACAGGGCTCATCCTCATCCTTGTCCTTGTCCTCATCCTTGTCCTCATTCTTATCCTCATCTTCATTCACCTCCTCATCCCCATTCTCCTCCTCCTTCTCCTCATCCTCATCTTCATCCTCGTCCTCATCCTTATTCTTATCGTCATCTTTGTCCTCTTCCTCATCCTCATCCCTAACCTCATCCTCATCTTCATCCTCATCCTCGTCTTCATCCCCATCCTCCCCTTCCTCCTTCTCCTCATCCCCAACCTCCTCCTCCTCCTCCTCCTCATCCTCATCCTCATCATCCACAGCAAATGAGTGGTACCAGACCTGGCCGGGCAAGGAGGCAAAGGCACCCAACACCCCAGCACCCTCCAGCTCCACACCCAGCCCTGGGGCCACCTCCTCTTGCCCCCGGCCACCAGGCTGGTCGGCCACTTGGACAAAGGACAGCAAGCGGCGGGAGAGGCGCTGGGTGAAGTACGATGGCATCGGGCCGGTGGACGAGACGGGGATGCCCATCGCCTCGCGCTCAGTGAGTTGGGGGACACAGGGCTGGGGTTTCTCCTCCACCACTCCCTCACCGCCCCGCGATGTCCCCGCAGAGCGTGGACCGTCCCCGCGACTGGTACCGCAGCATGTTCCGCCAGATCCACCGCAAGCTGCCGGGTGAGTCCGAGAACCGTGGTATGGGTTGAGTTGGAAGGGACCTCCAAGCCCATCCAGTGCCATCCCCTGCCATGGGCAGGGACACCTCCCACTGCATCAGGGGGCTCCAAGCCCCATCCAACCTGGCCTGGAACACCTCCAGGGATGGGGCAGCCACCACTGCTCTGGGCACCCTGTGCTGATGTCCCACCACCTTCATCATGAAGGATCTCTTCCCAAGATCTCACCCAAATCTTTTCCCTTCCAACTTAAAGCCATTCCCACTCATCCCATCACTCCATGTCCTTCTGAAAAGTGTCCTCCCCAGCTTTCCTGCAGCCCCTTTCAGCCCTGGGAGCTGCTCTAAGGTCTCCCCAGAGCCTTCTCCTCTCCAGGCTGAACAACCCCAACTCTCCCAGTCTGGCCTCGTACAGGAGCTGCTCCAGCCCTTGGATCAGCACCATCTCACCTCCTGCTCCATCCCCACAGAGCCGGACTGGGATGCCCATCCCTGCCCCACATCTGAGCACACCTCCTGGCCTACTGCGGTGCCCCCGTGCCCCCCAAAGCCTCAGAGGACAGGGGCAAAGCCCCCCGGCATTCCCAACGGGCTGGACTGGTGAGTTTGGCACCAGATGGTGCTGAAACGATGACGTTGCCCCATGGGGTGACTTTGGGTGGGGGGATGAGCTCCTTCTGGCTCCCCACAGGACCAGCTGGGGCGACAGCAGTGCCACCACAGAGCCTGGCAGCATTTTTGACTATGAACCAGGGAAATCCTCGGTGCTGGAGCAGGTAGGGAGACCTGGCACCCCAGCTCCTTCTCACCCTGGCACGGCTGCTGGTGGGCACCACGGCTGGTGAACATCTAACCAGGTTCTTGCCCTTTCCAGCCCCTGGCAGTGATGCCACCAGCGCGGGCTCAGCCCATTGAGGTAAGATGCAGAAGACAAGGGGGTGGTAGCTGGCATCTTGGTGCCCACTTCCCTGGCATGAAGAGTGGTGGCAATGCCAGCCTCACCCACCGCAGCCCCATCCCACCTGTGCAGGTGCTGCTGGAGCAGGAGCTGGAGCAGCTCAGTGAGGAGCTGGACAAGGACATGAAGGCCATGGAGGTGCACCGCCATGCCAGCAAGGTACCCAACCCCTGTGCCAGCCTGGGGGGGTCCTGCTGCCCGGCGCCCCTCCCTGCGGCTGGGGGGCCCTCAAGGGACGTGCAGGGTGGGTAGGGGGGGTCCATCCAGATGTGGGCACATGCAGCTGTGTGCGCCACCTTTGCGCAGGGCTTGAATGTGTGTGTGGCAGGATGTGTGCACAGCTGGATGCAGGCGTGGCTGGGTGTGTGCACAGCTGGATACGAGCAAGGCTCGGTGTCGGCAGGGATGGGGGCATGCACAGCTGGATGCATGCAGATCCTGATGTGCACACAGCTGGATGCAGGTGTGGCTAGGTACATGCATGGTGAATGTGCGTGGCTGGATGCGCGCACATCTGGATGTAGACAGGGATGGATGTGGGCAGGCACAGCTGGGTACTGGCATGGCACATCTGGACACATGCACAGCTGGATGAATGCATGGCTAGACGTCTGCAAAGCTGGATATCCGCACAGCTGGGTGTAGGCATGACTGGGTACATGCACGGCTAGGTGACCGCACATCTGGATGCACACATGCCTGGGTACTTGCACGACTATATGAATGCACATCTGGATGCACACATGCCTGGGTGCATGTATGGCTGGGTGTGCACACATCTGGATGCACATACAGACAGGTGTACACATGATGGGCTACACATGTGGCCAGATACCTGAACATCAGGATGCACGCATGGCCAGCTACATATCTGGCTGGATGTGTGCACATCTGGATACATGCACATCTGGATATATGCACAGCTCAAGGCACACACAGCTGGATGTAGGCACACCTGGGTGCACGCGTGTCAGGGTGCACGCATGGCTGGGAACATACATGGCTGGAACATGAACATCTGCCTGTGCACACATCTGGATGTGTGTCTGACCGTCTCCTTTAACACATCTGGACACGCGCACGGCCGGAGACGTGCACAGCTGGACGCGTGCACATTGAGATGTGTGCGCAGCTGGGTGCCAGCACAACCGGGTACCCGTGTGGCGGGGTGCCCGCACATCTGGACGCACGCACGGCTGGGCACATACGTGGCCGGGCACGTGCACATCTGGATGTAGTCAAGCCTGGGTACACGCATAGCTGGAGGCGCGCACATCTGGATGCACGCACGGCTGGCTGCAAACACAGCTGGCCGATGGCCATGGCCTTGCCAATGGCCGCATCGGTGGCCGCGGGACACTAGGACCCTGCTGTCCGTCCGTCTGTCCGGCAGTTATTGGCCTGACCAACTGGACTCCTTCGCTTCCCGCGGAGACTCGGCCTCTCTCGGATGATTAATTTTTCTCTCCCTCCTCCCTTCGCGCTCCTCCCGGGCAGAACTCGGCGGCCGCTCCCACCGCTCGCTCCCCTGCGCCGGCCTCTCGGTGAGTAATGCCGACAGCTCCCCGGACCCCAACCCCAACCACGGGGTGGGGGGCAGCGGTGGGGTGGGGGGGGCCATGGTTGGGGGGGATGGGGGGGGCAGGACCATCAATCCAGTGTTCCAGCTCCAAACTGGGGTGGGAATCTGCATGGAGTCCCCAAATGGCACCGTTGGCCACCATGGGTGGAGGACCCCAACGCTTGGCCGGCTGCCGTTGGGTGGGACGGGGTCAAACCGGAGGTGACACTTTCCCCCGTGCGGGGACATCGTGTCCCAGGGTTTGGCTCGGCACCAGGGGAGGTGACGATGGTTGGATTCCCACCACCATGTCCCCATGGCCACTAGGACAGGGAGGGGACACTGGTGCCAAGTGGGTGCTGGTGCACCCGACTGTGGGGTGGGCGCCCCAAAGTGGGATGGGCACCCCAGGATGAGATAGAGACCCCGGGATGGGATGGACATTCCAGGGTGGAGTGGACACCACAGGGATGGCATTGGGACCCTGGGATGGGATGGAGACTCTGGGATTGAGACCCCGAGATGGGTGGACACCCTGAGATAGGATGGATACCCCAGGATGGGATGGGGACCCCAGGACGGATTGGGCATCCCAGGAGGGGGACCGTGAGATGGGATGGACTCCCCGTCTTGGGATGAGGACCCTGGGATGGGGATGGGGACCCTGGGCTGGGCTGGGCTGGGGACTGTGGTATGGGGTGAACACCCCCGGATGAGATGAACACCTTGAGATGGGATGGACACCCTGGGATGGAATGGGGACCCCAGGATGGGGACGGACACCCTGGAATGGGGACTCCAGGATACCCTCACCACCCTGTGCCCCATAGAGAACAAACAAACAAGCTCTCCAGTTCTTGTAGGACCTACCCTAACCCCCCCTTGGGGCTCCCTGCCCCTCTTCCAGCCTAGGGGGGGGGGTGGAATTTGGGCTCCCCAGGCCCCCCCGGAGCAGGGTTATCCATTAGCCAGGTCGCCCTAGGCTCTCCTGCTCCACGTTTCCTGCTCCGTGCGAGCCAGGGTGACCAAACTTTGGCCTTGTCACACCTGGCTGCTCCGGAGCGAGACCCTGGGGGTCACAGTGGGGCGACCCTGGGGGTGACGGGGGGAGGGGACCAATGTTATGGTCCTGGGGAAACCCAGCTTCCTGGTCCTGGAGGAGCCCAGTGTTTTGGTTCTGGGAGACCCCTGTGTCCTGATCCTGGAGGACCTCGGTGACCTGGCCACGGAGACCCCAGAACCCTGGTCCTGGGGGTCCCTGGTGTCCTGGTACTGGAAGAACCCAGCATCCTGCTACTGGGGGACATCAGCGTCCTTGCCCAGGGGACCCCAACATCCTGATCCTCGGGGAGCCCAGTGTCCTTGTCCCAAGGGAACTCCAGCATCCTTGTCCCAGGAGATGCCACCATCCTAGTCCTGGGGGACCCCCTCATCTTGGTCCTGGAGAACACCCGTGTCCTTGTCCCAGGGCACCCAGTGGTCCTGGCCACAGGGTTGGGTGTGGGGAGGGTGGCCGTGAGGCTGGATGTGGGGCTGAGCTGCTGTCACCCCACAGGACCCTCTCATCCCCCCGGTGCCATCAGAGCCCCCGTGGCGCTCGACACCTGCCCACCAGCCCCACCATGGAGCGGGGTGGCCTGGGGGTGGGCAGCGACCACAGCCGTGCCACCCTCAGCAGAGGTGAGACCCCCACCCCATCCTGAGCCGTGGGGCACCCCACATCCCACCCCTCCAACTGGTGACACCATGTTCTTTGCAGACACCCTCAGGCCAGAGACCCTCCCCAGCCTCTCTGACCTGGGGGACCTCGTGGAGAACATCAGGAGGGAGGAGAAGAAGGTGAGGCTGGGGTGGTCCCACCTTGTAGGGGGTTGGGGGTGGTTGGGATGGGTTGGTCCCCCCCATAACTGCTCCTCTCCCTCCCCAGATGAAAGCTGCTCGCCTCAAGTTTGACTTCCAAGCCGAGTCACCCAAGTAAGTGATGGCACTGCTGAGGTCCTCACCGCGCTCCTGTGGTCCATTGGGTGGTGGCTGAGGACCAGAGGAGCCCTGGGATGTGGGGTGACCATGGTGGCGAGGTTGGAAATGGGTCAGGGACCACCACGAGTGGTGCCCCCGAGCACTGCCCTTGCAGGGAGCTGACGCTGCAGAAGGGGGACATCGTCTACATCCATAAGGAGGTGGACAGGAACTGGCTGGAGGGCGAACACCATGGCCGTGTGGGCATCTTCCCGTCCAACTATGTGGAGGTGAGCCCAGGGCGATGGTGAGGGGGTGGCCGGGCTCGGGGACCCCAGCGCTGACCATCACCCATGTCCCCTCCCCAGGTCCTGCCCCCCACGGAGGTGCCCAAACCCATCAAGGCACCAACCATCCAGGTGCTGGAGTACGGTGAGGCCCTCGCGCTCTACAACTTCCGAGGGGAGCTGCCCGTCGAGCTGTCCTTCCGCAAGGTACCACCATGGCATGGACCCATGGGATGGGTTGGGTTGGAAGGGACCTCCAAGCTCATCCAGTGCCACCCCCTGCCATGGGCAGGGACACTTCCCACTGGATCGGGGGGCTCCAAGCCCCACCCAACCATTCCATGGTTCTTTGAGTCTATGACACCGTCCCATCCCATCCCACACCATCCCATGCCAACCCACCCTTTTGTCCCACCTGCAGGGCGAGCGGGTGTGCCTGGTGCGGCGGGTGGACCACAACTGGTACGAGGGGCGCATCTCCGGCACCAGCCGTCAGGGCATCTTCCCCGCCACCTACGTGCAGGTGTTGAAGGAGCCACGGGTGAAAGCCACCACCGAGGACTTCCCACCCTCACCCGCCTCCGCCAGCCCCCGGTCCCTGGCTGGTTCGCCATCCCCGCAGCGCTCGCCTGGTCCTCGGGGCACCCCACTTTCCACTGGTTCCCCTCGATCAGCAGAGTGGGGTCCTGGGGAGGCTGGTGGACACCCATCCTCACCTCCCCACCTCGCCTTCACCTCCCCATCCTCCCCGAAACTGCCCCACGCCGGTGCCCCTCACCCCTCTCCAGCTCCCGCTGTCCCCTCACATCCTGTGGTTGCCCATCCCCAAGAGTCCTGGTCCCCAAGCCGGACCCCCCAGCAGGTGAGTGACCACCACGGTGCCCCGACGTCGCACCAACACCACTGGGGGTGGAAGTTCTGCTCTGTAACGCTTCTCCCACCCTGTCCCCACTGCAGAGCACAGCCCCGGGGACGTCCCCTGGCTCAATGTCCTACAATGGCTCCGAAATCCAGTGGACCCCGTAAGTAGGGCTGGGATTGGCACCATGGCATGGTGTCCCCACCCAGGACCAGTGATGGTGGGGCTCTGGCCACGCTGTGTCTCGCAGGTACCGCGCGCTCTACCAGTACCAGCCCCAAAACGCTGACGAGCTGGAGCTGCTGGAGGGGGACCGGGTGGACGTGATGCAACAGTGCGACGACGGCTGGTTCGTGGGTGCGTAGGGACAGGGACAAGGATGAGATGCCACCACAGCGCCTCATCAACATCACTTTGCCTTTGCATGGCCATCGGGATGGGGATGGGGATGGGGATGGGATGGGATGGGATGGGATGGGATGGGGATGGGGATGGGATGGGATGGGATGGGATGGGTTGGGATGGGATGGGATGGGGTGGGATGGGGATGGGATGCCACCATGGCTCCCTTACCACATCATTTTAGCTTTGTGAGACCATCATGATGGGCATGGGATGGTGATGAGATGCCACCACGTCCCCTTCACCACAACCCTTTGCTTCTCTCCCCCCCAGGCGTGTCCAGGCGGACGCAAAAATTTGGCACTTTCCCTGGCAATTACGTGGCACCGGTGTGACCCATGAAGATGAATCCAGCAGGCACTGTGGCACCAGGGGCTCCTTGATGTCCAAGCTTGGCCGCCCTGCGTCCCCTCATGGGGTTGAAGTGCCTCCAGGTCCCTCCTGCCCCTATGGGGCTGCCTCAAACAAGAGACCAAACCCCCTGCGTGGGGTCTCCCAGCGCCTTCACCCAACACCTCCTCACGCTGCCTGGTGCCTTATTGTCACCATCCTGGTGGCCACCACCCCCCGTCCATCTCTGGCCGGTGCTGGGCCTGACCGTGACGGCTGTGACCTGAGATGCTGGTCCAGGACCGTGCCACGCGCCCAGGAGTTGTGTTTGCTTTGCGTCCGTCATTAAAGCTCAGCTCAACCCAAGCCCAGGTCCAGCCTGGTGGTGGTGGGGATGGTGCCCACAGGGAGATGGGGGGCTGCACGTGGGGCTGTGGTGGCCTCCATGGAGTGGTGGTGACACTGTGGGGCCTTGCCTGGGTTACAGTGCTGAATGGGGCTACTTGTGGGGCAACAGGGGGACATGTGGGACTACAGTGGTGCCTATGGGGATGTGTTGGGGCATGGGGGGGGGTGGCTGCAGTGGGTGATGTGGGGATGCAGTGATGCTTCTGGAGGCTCATGTGGGGCTGTAACTGCACCCATGTGGGGCTGCAGTGGTGAATGTGGGGCTGCACGGGGCCACAACAGGGCATGGGACTGATGTTCTGTGGGGCACTGATGCTGTGGGTCAATGATGCACCATGAGGCAGGGATGCTGTGGGTCGGGATGCTATGGGTCAGGGATGCTGTGGGGCAGGGATGCTCCATGGGTCAGGGATGCTATGGGTCAGGGATGCTGTGGGGCAGGGATGCTCCATGGGTCAGGGATGCTGTGGGTCAGGGATGCTGTGGGGCAGGGATGCACCATGGGGCGGGGATGCTATGGGTCAGGGATGCTGTGGGTCAGGGATGCTCCATGGGTCAGGGATGCTGTGGGGCAAGGATGCTGTGGGACAGGGATGCTCCATGGGGCAGGGATGCTGTGGATCAGGGATGCTGTGGGGCAGGGATGCTCTATGGGTCAGGGATGCTCCATGGGTCAGGGATGCTGTGGGTCAGAGATGCTCTATGGGTCAGGGATGCTCCATGGGGCAGGGATGCTCTATGGGGCAGGGATGCTGTGGGGCAGGGATGCTCTATGGGTCAGGGATGCTGTAGGACAGGGATGCTCCATGGGGCAGGGATGCTGTGGGGCGGGGATGCTGTGGGGCAGTGATTCTCCCTCCCCCGGCCCCGGGCCGCCCCCCCTGCCCCGCCCCGGCCCCGCTGGGCTCCGCCGGCCCCTTCC
Source organism: Neomorphus geoffroyi (assembly GCA_033558235.1). Lineage (NCBI taxonomy): Eukaryota > Metazoa > Chordata > Aves > Cuculiformes > Neomorphidae > Neomorphus > Neomorphus geoffroyi. Next base: position 2,178,505 of record JAUMJM010000056.1, read on the forward strand.
GAGGGGGCGGTGCTGCCGCCAGGGCCGGCCCCGCTCCACCGCCCCACGGGGCCGCCCGGCTCGGTGAGTGCGCGGGGGGGGGGGGGGGGGGTAGGGGGGTGGGGGGTGATTGCAGGAGGACGTGGCGGGGGGCACGGGTGCTGCGAGGGGCGCTGCCCCCTGCTGTCGGGGATGCTCAGCCCGCGGGGATGCAGCTCTTGGGGGTCCCGGTACCTCGGGGGGGCAGGGGTGCTTAACCCGGCTGTCGGGGATGCGCGTCCCCCGGGGATGCAGCTTTTGGGGGGTCACAGTGCCTGGGGGGGGCACCGGGGGGCGTTGCCCTGGCTGTCGGGGATGCTCAACCCTCGGGGATGCAGCTCTGGGGAGTCCCGGTACCCCGGGGGAGCGAGGGGAGGCGGGGGGAGAGGGGGGGGCACTGACCCAGGGATGCTCAACCTTCGGGGATGCAGTTCTGGGGGGTCCTGGTACCCGGCGGGGGCACGGGGGGTGCTGCTCCCGGTTGTCGGGGATGCTGAGCCCTTACGGATGCGGCTCTGGGAGGTCTTGGGATCCGAGGATGCCCGGGGGGGCTGCGGGAGGATGAGGCGGGGGGCACGGGGGGCACTGAGCCAGGGGATGCTCAACCCTCGGGGGATGCAGCTTTGGGGGTGTCCCGGTACTCAGGGGTGCTCGGGGTGCTGCGGTGCAAGGCAGGCGGGGAGGGCTGCGGGCTGTCCCGCGGGAGGTGTCCCCGCGTCCCTGCGCCTCCTGGCATCGCCTGTCACCCTCTGTCGCGCCTCGCAGGGTGCCAAGCGGCCCCGCCAGCCGCCACGGCCACAAAAGCATCGCTGTGAGCTGGGACGGGGAGCGTGGACCGAGCAGGGACTGGAGGTGGGGGTGCAGGGGCTGGGAAAGGGGTGCAGGGGACAAAGAAGGGGTGCAGGGGGTGCAGGGGACAAAGAGGGGGGTGCAGGGGATGGAGGTGGGGGTGCAGGGGCTGGAAAAGGGGTGCAGGGGACAAAGAAGGGGTGCAGGGGACAAAGAGGGGGGTGCAGGGGATGGAGGTGGGGGTGCAGGGGCTGGAAAAGGGGTGCAGGGGATGGAGAAGGGGTGCAAAGGACAAAGGAGGGGTGCAAGGGATGGAACAGGGGTGCAGGGGACAAAGGGGGGGTGCAGGAGCTGGGAAAGGGGTACAGGGGATGGAACAGGGGTACAGGGGACAAAGGAGGGATGTACAGGGGCTGGAAAAGGGGTGCAGGGGACAAAGAGGGGGTGCAGGGGCTGGAGAAGGGGTGCAGGGGACAAAGAGGGGGTGCAGGGGCCAGAGAAGGAGTGCAGGACACTTGGGGCGCTGGGTCTCATACCCAGCTGTGTTTCGGGGTCCCCAGGGCGGCTGTAGACGCTGCCCCAGTTCCGCAGCTTTGGCTCCCAGGGATGCTGAGCAGGAGCAGCCATGGGAAAGGGGTTTGGGGTTTCCTCCTGGCGCTGAGAATCCTGAGATTCCTGAGAATCCCAACCCAGGAAATTCTTCCGGGCAGCTTCTCAAGCCCCTCTTTGTGCGCTTGGGATTTTTAAAATGCCTTCCCTGGTCGTTGTGGGATGGGATGGGATGGGATGGGATGGGATGGGATGGGATGGCATGGCATGGCATGGCATGGGATAGGATGGGATGGCACAGCATGGCATGGGATGGCATGGAGTGGGATGGGATGGGGATGTGATTGGGATGGGATCCTTTACTGGCACAGGTTTGCTGTGGGGCAAAGGACTCAGGGTGGTGGTTTTTGCAGCCCCGCTGTGGTGAGCAGCAGGATCCTTCCCTCGCCGGCCGCTGGCTGCCCTTGCAGCCACATCCTCCCCTCCAAACCCTGCTGGCTTGGCCCAGCCGTGCTGTGCTGCCAGCTGCCAGCCTCTCTGCCAAGGTGGCACCGATCTCTTGCCTTGCTCAAGGCCCTGGAGATACCAGGGTGACCTCTCTTACATCCTACCAGCTGCACCCCCAGGGTGCCCAGGAGATACCAGGGTGACTTCTCCTGCTCCATCCCACCAGGGTGCCCAGGGGCCCCTGTATTCCTGGTGGATCTTGGGTGGGGAAGAAGCCTCCAGCTTCAGCCGGGGGCACCGTGGTGGCAAGAGGAAGCAACGGCTGCCGGTGCCTTGCGACGGCGCGAGGACGTGGGTTCCCTCCCCGGAAGGAAGGCGCTGCTGGCCTCCATCATCCCCATCTTGGGGACCCTTGGGAGAAGGGGTTCTTCTGCCTCATCCCCTCTCCAACCCAGGTTTCCTGACACCACGGTTCCTTCCCCACCCAGAGCCACCCGCTGCCATGCCAGTGACGGTCACCCTGCCCGGTCCAGCCCCGTGGGGTTTCCGCATCACAGGGGGACGAGACTTTGGGAAACCCATCACGATCTCCAAGGTAGGAGCACCCCTTGCCCCAGGACGAGCTGCGGGGACGCTGGGGCGGGCGCCGTGCGGGGCTGCTGATCCTGTTTGCTGGCCTTGAGGGATGCTGTGCCGTGGGAACACCTCCCTGGGCAGGGCTGCAACCACGTTTCCGACTGTTGTCGCCATGGCCTTGCTGGTGGACACCTCAACAGAGGAGTTGGTGATGTTTTGGAAGGGCTGAGGGGGTCCTGGAGGACTGGGAGCATCTTGGCTGGGTGGGATGCAGGGACGTGGAGCTCAGCCACCTCGGCTGCAGCGATGCACGAGGTGACGCTGCAATCAGAAGCTGCTCCTTGGGGTTGAGGAGCAGCTGGCAGGGGCCCTGATGCCCCCAGCACCTCGAGATAACACCAGGGCTGTCCCCTTGTCCCCTTCTCTGTGGAGGTGACTGAGCGTGGGAAGGCGGCTGCGGGCGACCTCCGGCTGGGGGACGTCATCGTCACCATCAACGGGGAGAGCGCGGGCGAGATGCTCAACGTGGAGGCGCAGAATAAGATCAAGCAGAGCCTGGGGCAGCTCCAGCTGCAGGTGGAGAGGTGGGTGCTGCCCATCCCCATGGAAATGAGGTCCCCACGCTGTGCCTCAGTTTCCCCACACAGACTGGGGTCCCCAATTGCATGGGGAAAGGGGGGGTTGGTTTTCCCCCTCCGGCGACTCTTGGGGCTCTGCCGTCCCCGCAGGAGTCTGTCCTGGCTCTGTAATTAAAAAGTCAGGTGGTAACGAGGCCAGGCAGCCCTGGCAGCTGTTACCTGGCCGACCGGTCCCCCAGCCTCTCCCCATGTCCTGGGGGGGCTGCAGGGCAATGGTCCTGGGGGGGCTGCAGGGCAATGGTCCTGGGGGGCAGATGTAGGACCCCTCGCTTCTCCCTTGGTCCCCAGGTCCCCAGTGCCACCTCCCAGCCACACCAATGGGGACACCTCACCGGAGAGGCTCACCACACGCTTCCAGGTGAGGCCTGGGCACCCCCTGTACCCCCACCCGGGGGCTGTTTGCAGCTGCTGGCATCTCCCTCCTTTCCCCAGGCTGCTCTGCGGATGCAGGAGGAGAACCAGGGTGCCCCGAGAGCCTCCTGCTCCAGCCCAGCATCCCTCAGCCCCCTGCCCGGCAGCGGAAGGTAAGGCTGGGGTGGGGTTTGAGGGGTGGGCAGGGGTCCAGGCAGGGCCAGGGACCCCCCTGATGGCTCCATCCTCTCCCCCCCAGCTCACAGCCCCTGCAGGAGGAGCTCGCCCGTCCCGGCCTCCACCAGGTGAGCAGGGAGCTGGGGGGCTGAGCAGGGCCAGGCAGAGATGCTGGGGGGGCATCTGTGCAACCACAACCTTGGCAGCCCCAAACTTTCGCCCCTTGCACCCCAAACCTTTGCCCCTTGCACCCCAAACCCTCACCCTTTGCACCCCAGACCTTCACGCTCTGCATCCCAACACCATCATCTCAGGCAGCCCCGATCCATTGCACCTTGCACCCCAAACCCTCCCTTTTCACCCCCAAATCCTTACCCTCTGCAGCCCCAAACCTTCTCCCTCTGCAGCCTCAAATCTTTACCCTCTGCAGCCCTAACCCCTCGCTCTTTGCACCCCAAAACCATCACCTCATGCAGCCCCAATCCATTGCACTTTGCAGCCCCAAAACTGTCGCCTTTTTCAGCTCCAAACATTCACTCTTTGCACACCAAAACCATCACTGTTTGCACCCTCAAACCAGTGTCCTTTTTAGACCCAGACCTTTGCGCTCTGCACCCCCAAGCCCTCTCCCTTTGCACCCCAAACCCCTCACCATTTGCACCCCCAAGCCTTCTCCCTTTGCACCCCAAACCCTTGCCCTTTGCACCCCCAAACCCTCTCCCTTTGCACCCCCAAACCCTCACCATTTGCACTCAAAATCCTCCCCCTTTGCACCCCAAACCCTCACCATTTGCACTCAAAACCCTCACCATTTGCACCCCCAAAGCCTCTCCCTTTACACCCCAAACCCTTGCCCTTTGCACCCCCAAACCCTCCCCCTTTGCACCCCTAAACCCTCACCATTTGCACCCAAACCCCTCACCATTTGCACCCCCAAACCCTCCCCCTTTGCACCCCAAACCCTCACCATTTGCACCCCCAAAGCTTCTCCCTTTACACCCCAAACCCTTGCCCTCTGCCCCCCCGAACCCACGTTATCTCCCAGCCCTGCTCTGCCTCGGGCACCGCATCTGCCACGCTGCCGGTGCCACCAGCCGCCTCCCTGCCACCCTGGCAGGAACTCCTGGTCCCTGCGGGCACCAACACAGCTGGCGAAGGATGTTTTGCTCGCTCCTACCCAGCACCTCTTGGCAACGGCGCCAGCCTGGGGAGGCCAAACCAGTTTGGGGAGCCCCGCTCCCACGAGCCCGGGAGGGCTGGGGTGTTGGCAGGGCAGGGACCCCCGGCCCGCTGCCCCCCGGCCGTGGTGGGATGCTCGGAAACAGGACCAGGAGCCGGGATGCCTCCCTTGCCACCCAAACCGGTCCTAGGATGCCCACGGCCACCCGAGCCCTCCCCGCTGTGGTCGTGGGCGGCTGCTGCAGCCCGTGGGGCAGCCACCGGCTCAGGGCTTGGCATCTCCTTCCTCTCCTCCCTCCCTGCTTGCTTTATTTCTTGTTTTTCAAGCCCAAATCGGGAAGCTCGATGGCCCTGAACGCCGCCCTTCCCAGCTGCCTTTGGCTGCAGCCCCAGCCACCCCTTGGCTCCTCCAGCCGCCCGCTCCCTCCTTCCTCCCCAGCCCTTTATTTCCTCTGGTTCCAGCCCTTTATTTGCTTTGGTTTCGGCCCCAGAGGCTCCCCCCCTGCCCCAGATCCCCCAACCTGCGGTGCTTGGGAAGCTGTGTCCATAAACCACCCCCCCCCCACCCCCCCGTGCCCAAAGGGGATGGCAACCCTTGGACCACGCTTTTCCCTGCGTCCCAGGGCACTTTGGCACTGCTGGGGACGATGCCACGGCGCCTGCCTCCACCCCTGCCTAATTTTAGCTCATCCCTCGCCTCCTCGTGACCCCGCAGAGCCCCAGAGCTGCCCCTTCTCCTCTCCACCAGGTCCAGGCGGGCGTTTCTCGTCCCCGTCCCCCATGCCCAGCTCCTGCCGGGGTTTGCGTCTGCGTGGCGGCTGCTCCCAAAAAACATCGGCTTCCACTTAGCCGGGGTTTTGCTTTTCCTGCCGCTAAGCAGGAGCAGATGCTGAGGAGGGGATGGGTGATGGGGTAGGGTTACCAGCACGGGGAGCGCTGGGGGTGCTGCCCTTGGGGTCCTGCTGGCCCCAGCCTGGAGGAGAGGAGAAGCATGGAATCCTGGAATGGGGTGGGGTGGGAAGAACCTCCAAGCACACCCAGTGCCACCCCCTGCCACGGGCAGGGACACCTCCTACTGGGTCAGGGGGCCCCAAGCCCCATCCAACCTGGCCTGGAACACCTCCAGGGATGGGGCAGCCACCACTGCTCTGGGCACCCTGGGTCAGGGCCTCCCCACCCTCAGCGTGAAGAATTCCTTCCTAAAATCTCATCCAAATCTTCCCCTTCCAATTAAAAGCCATTCCCTGTCATCCCATCACTCCAGGCCCCTGGAAAAAAGCCCCTCCCCAGCTTTCCTGCAGCCCCTTTCAGCCCTGGGAGCTGCTCTAAGGTCTCCCCAGAGCCTTCTCCTCTCCAGGCTGAACAACCCCAACTCTCCCAGCCTGGCCTCGTACAGGAGCTGCTCCAGCCCTCGGATCATCTCCGTGGCCTCCTCTGGCCTCGCTCCAACAGCTCCAGGTCCTTCTTCCGTTGGGGCTGAGCCATGGAGCATCCCTGCATCCCTCCTGGGGACCAAAGCAGAGCACCCACCCCTTTGGGAACCAAGGCTTGGTCCAGATGCCCCTGGGGAGAGGAGAGAAAGGGTCTCCAGGTGCCAGGAGGGTCTCCCAGGAGGAGAGGAAGGGTCTCCAGGTGCCCTTCTGTACTCTCTACCCAGGTGATGCCACGCTCACCCCCAAGCTTCGGTGATGCTGTGGGACTGCTGTAGCCCCCTCCAGCCCCCCAGGACCCCCAGCACCTCTCTTTCCTTCCAGAACCGAGGCAGCTTGAGCCGCCAGAACAGCTCCCCGGGGTCTGTCCTGCCCCCACCCCCTCGCCCACCCTCCCCGGGGCTCGGAGCCCCCCCAAACCCCTGGGAGATGTACAGAGAGCGGTGCCACTCTTCATCCTCTCCCAGCTCCTGCAACAGGTACGGAGCAGGACTGGGACTTCGCGGGGGGGGGGGGGGGGGGGGCGGGAACAAAGGTTGTGAAGCCCCCAGCCCCATGTACCCACCTTGGAGGGGGGCAGCTCTGCACCCCAGGGTGTTTTTGGGGTGCTGCCTCACCGAGGGAGCCCGTGCAAAGAGTTAACCCAGCTGGGAGGCAGGGATTGGGAGAGCCGGGCAGGCTGGGGCAAATCCCAAGGGTGGAGAGAGCAGGTGACGGGGTGCAAACCAGCAGATCCAAGAATTTGGGTGCTGGGACCACCCCCAATTTCTCCTCCTGGGGTCCCATCCTGCAGCCTGGGCTCGGAGCCGGCCATGCGGCGCTTGGAGGAGGATTCTGAGGTCTACAAGATGCTGCAGGAGAACCGGGAGCTGCGGGCGGCCCCGCGGCAGTCCAGCACCTTCCGCCTGTTGCAGGAGGCGCTGGAGGAAGAGGGTGAAGGTGAGAGGGGCAAAGGGGGTGATGGAGAGGTCTGGTACCCCCCCCAACCAGATGGGATGCAGGGGGGATTCTGGGGTGCCAAGGTTTTGGGGTGCTGGGGGGATGCTGGGCTGTTGGGTACCAGGGGGATGCTGGAGTGTTGGGTGCTGGGAATATGCCAGGGTGCTGGGAGGATGCCAGGCTGCCAAGGGGATGCCAGGGGGATGCTGAGGTGCTGATGGCCTCATCTCCCTGCAGCACCTTTCCCCAGCCGCCTCTCGCCCAGCGCCCGCAAGCCCGTGGCCGGCGTCCAGAAACTGCACGTCTGCGAGAAATGCGGCAGCACCATCGCGTGAGTGGGGCTGGGGGCAAGGGGGGGGCAGGGCTGCATCTAATGAAACCAGCAGGGGAGGGAGGGGGTTCTCCCCTCTGCTCCGCTCTGGGGAGACCCCGCCTGGAGCCCTGGGTCCAGTTCTGGAGTCCTGAGCACAGGAAGGACCTGGAGCTGTTGGAGTGAGGCCAGAGGAGGCCACGGAGATGATCCAAGGGCTGGAGCAGCTCCTGTACGAGGCCAGGCTGGGAGAGTTGGGGTTGTTCAGCCTGGAGAGGAGAAGGCTCTGGGGAGACCTTAGAGCAGCTCCCAGTGCTGAAAGGGGCTGCAGGAAAGCTGGGGAGGGGCTCTGGATCAGGGAGTGCAGGGATGGGATGAGGGGAAGGGTTTTGAGCTGAAAAAGGTGAGGCTGGGATGAGATCTTAGGGAGAAATGTTTTGCTGTGAGGGTGGGGAGGCCCTGGCCCAGGGTGCCCAGAGCAGTGGTGGCTGCCCCATCCCTGGAGGTGTTCCAGGCCAGGTTGGATGGGGCTTGGAGCCCCCTGACCCAGTGGGAGGTGTCCCTGCCCATGGCAGGGGGTGGCACTGGATGGGCTTTGAGGTCCCTTCCAACCCAACCCATCCCGTGGTTCCATGATCCCACCAGCTGGTTCTCATCTTTATTTCTGTGTCCCATTGCTCCCAGCAGAGCCAAACCGGGGCTGATCCTGGGGGGGTGACCCTGGGGGGGAGGGGGGGTACACGGGATGTGCCACTGATGCTTTGTCTCCCCCAGGACACAGGTGGTGAGGATCCAGGACGGTCGCTACCGGCACGCGTCCTGCTACACCTGCGCCGACTGTGGCCTCAACTTGAAGATGCGAGGCCACTTCTGGGCGGGCGACGAGCTCTACTGCGAGAAACATGCCCGCCTGCGCTACCAGGCTGCCCTGGGGGGGTCCAACACCCCCCATGTGTCCCCCAACTCCTGAGCACCATCACCATGGAGGGGGGGATGCGCCACCCCCTGCACCCCCCGTGTTCTAGAGGACCAGCGTGCGCCCCGTTATCCCCCACCAGGACACCCCATTGCTTGGGGGGGGTGTTGGGTTGGGGTTGAGGGCATCACCAGGTTGAGGGTGGCCGGGCTGGGCGATGAGATGGGTCCATGCGATGAGCTGGGTCCGTTCTCAGTCTGGGTTGGGACCCCCGGGGATGTAGCGGGGGCAGGGGGGGCACAGGGATGCTTGAGCACTTAGGGATCGGAGAGGGGGGCTGGCACCGCTTCGTACACTGCAAAAGGGCTTCTCCAAGAGGCTGAACCACATCTCTATAGAAATATAATATATATTTGCTGCACGCCCGCCTCTGGTCTGTGCGGGGCTTGGGGGGGGCAGAACCACGGACTCGGGTGGGAAAGACCTTGGAGATCATCGAGTCCAACCATCCCTGTCCACTGCTAAACCAGACCCCTGAGCACCTCATCTGCCCAAAGACCTCCAGGGATGGGGATCCACCACCTCCCACAGCCGTTCCAGAGCCTGAGAACCCTTTCGGTGAAGAAAATGTTCCCAATATCCACTCTAAACCTCCCCTGGTGCAACTTGAGGCTGTTTCATCCCATCACTTGTTACCTGGGAGCAGAGCCCAGCACCCACCTCACCACCCCCTCCTTTCAGGAGCTGCAGAGAGCGATGAGGTCTCCCCTCAGCCTCCTCTTCCCCAGGCTGAACACCCCCAGGTCCCTCAGCCCCTTCTCCTGTTCTCCAGCCCCGTCCCCAGCTCCGTTCCCTTCTCCGGACACACTCCAGCCCCTCAATGTCCTTCTTGGAGTGAGGGACCCAAAAGCGACCCCAGGATTCGAGGTGTGGCCTCACCAAGGTGGGCTTCCACCCAATCTTCCAGCAGGAACCCCGCATCCCTCCTGCTGCACCCATAGAAGCGTTGGGGAGCTGGAAGTGACCCCCCCCCCTTGCCCTGGGGTGGGGGTTCAGGGCTTGGAGTGGTGCAAAGGGGTTGCTTTGGTGATGCTCAGGTCTTGGTGCCACCCAGCCTTGTCCTGCTCCAGGGAAGGTCAGGGTTCTCCACAGGGCTGGACCATCGCCTCCCAGTTCCGGGCATCCCTGGGAGGTGTCAGGGTTTATAGGGGGCTGGGGGCCTTTGTCCTGCGGAGGCCCAGGTGGGCTCTTATCGCTGCTCTCCGCCCTCCCTGCCTGTTTGCACCGAGATGGGCTTTGCTGTTATCAGCAGCTCCTGGCCCAGCCTGGGAGACGACCAGCCCCGTCCCACGTCCCAGCGCTCCCATTGTCCCAGTGCTCCCACTGCCCCACGGCTCCCCACATCCCAGTGCTCCCATTGCCCCACGGTTCCCCACGTCCCAGTGCTCCCATTGCCCCACGGCTCCCCACGTCCCAGTGCTACCATTGCCCCACGGTTCCCCACGTCCCAGTGCTCCCATTGCCCCACGGCTCCCCACATCCCAGTGCTCCCACTGCCCCACTGCTCCCCACATCCCAGTGCTCCCATTGCCCCATGGATCTCCACGTCCCAGTGCTCCCACTGCCCCACGGGGCAGGCAGTGGGGCAGCAGAGAGGAATCAAGAGGGCAGCAGGGGGGCAGCAATGGGGCAGGAATGGGGCAGTGAGGGGGCAGCTGGGGGGCAGCAAGGGGGCAGCAATGGGGGCAGCTGGGGGGCAGCAGGGGGGGCAGAGAGAGGGCAGCAAGGGGGCAGGAATGGGGCACCAGAGGGGCAGCAATGGGGCAGGAATGGGGCAGTGATGGGGCAGCAATGGGGCAGCAGGGGGGGCAGCAGGGAGGGCAGCAGGGGGCAAAGGTGCTGCCTGGGCAGGGGGCGGCCCCCCCGCCCCTCCCCGCCCCATAAAGAGGAGGAGGAGGAGGCAGAGAGGAAGGCGTTTGCTCCGGGGCTCCCGACTCCTTTCGCGGTCCTCCCAGTTCTCCCAGTTCCTGGTGCTCCCTGTCCCGGTTCTCGGTGCTCCCGACCCCATTCCCAGTGCCCCTTGTCCCGGTGCTCCCAGTTCCCAGTGCTCCCAGTTCTCCCCCTTCCCGGTGCTCCCAGTTCTCCCCCTTCCCGGTGCTCCCAGTTCTCCTCCTTCCCGGTGTTCCCGTCCCGGTGTTCCCAGTTTTCCCAGTTCTCGGTGCTCCTTGTCTCCCCAGTTCCCACTGCTCCCAGTTCCGCCCCCCCCCCCCCCCCCCCCCATTCCCGGTGCTCCCGGTTCCCAGTGCTCCCAGTGCTCCCAGTTCCCCATCCCGGGGATGCTGCGCCGCCGCGGCGCCTTCAGGCTGGAGCCGCCCCGCCGGGGTGAGTCAGAGGGGCGGGGGGGTCCTGGGGTGCGGGGGGTCCCCAGATGCGAAGTGGGTGCTGGAGGGGGCGCTCGGGGATCCTGGAATGGGGCGGGGGGGGAGAGCTATGCTGGGAGGGGGACCTGGCCCCCCCCCCCCCCCCAATTTGTGGTGTCTGTACTGGGGGGGATGGACCTGGGGGTCCTGGCTCCCCCAAGTTTGTGGTGTCTGTGCTGAAGGGGGGGTCTGGGGGGGCTCCTGCCACCCCTCAGTTGTGCTCTCTGTGCTCCAGGGGACCTTGGGGGTCCCTACCCCCTCCCCAGTTTGTGCTCCCTGTGCTGGAGGGGGGCCCTGGTTGTCCTGGACTCCCCCCCCCCCCCAGTTTGTAGTGTCTGTGCTGAAGGGGAAGGGGGTTCTGGGCAGCTCCTGGCACCCCCAGTTTGTGCTTTAGAGGACTTTGGGGGACCCTGGCACCCCCCAGTCTGTGGTGTCTATGCTTGGGGGGGGAGGTGTAGGGGACCCTGGACCCCCCCAGTGTGTGGTCTGTGAGCTGAAGGGGGTCCCTGGCACCCCCCCAATTAGAGGTGTCTGTGCTGGAGGGGGTCTCTGATGGTCCTGGACCCCCCAAAGTTGAGGTGTGTGACCATGGTGGTCCTCCCCCCCCCCCCCCCCCCCATTTTGTGATGTCTGTGCTGAAGGGGTCCCTGGATCCCTTGATTTTGTGTCCCACCTCCCTCTGGGAGAAGCTCAGGGTGCTGGAAATTCAACCAGGCTTTGCCTTCCAGTGTTGGGGTGATGGGGTCGAGCCCACGGGTGTGGTGGTGGGGGGTCCAGAAACCCATGGCCCATCCCTAGGTGCCCCCCAACTCAGGCTGTGCTGGGACCCCCCCCCCCCCCCCCAAACAGCAAAGTTTGGGAGACACCAGGAGCTGGAGCTGTGGGTTTGGGGAACCCAGAGCGCAGCAGAACAGGAAGTTTGAGCTCTCCTGGTGGGGCTCCCCCATCCTGGTGGGGCTCAAAGCTCTGGTGAAGCCCCCATGGTGGTGGGACCAGCGCCGCTGGGGGAGGAAAGCAGCGGCACGTGGGTCCCATCCTGCTCAGCCCATGGAAATTCATGGCGTGGGAGCAGGACCGCTGGCAGCCGGCGGTGCTGGGGCGGCGAGGACACCCCACGGCATTGCTGGAATTCATGCGGATGTTGAACGGTGGGATTGTCCATCGGCGTCGTCCGCTGGCCGGCCGCGACCTCCTGGTGCCGATTCCATGAGGGATGAGCGGTGAGTGGCTCCAGATGTTCCTGCACGAGGGATTTGGGAGCACTGGTTGGCCGACGAGTCCTTCTCAAGATCTAAGTGGGGTGTCCACAAGCGGTGGGGTTCATCCAGCACTTGGTTGTCTACCTGAAGCCTATAAAGAACCTTCTCGCCTTCGCAGTTGGGGTGGGAAGGGAACCCTCAACCACCGGTTGAGCCGGTATCGCCGATCCCAGAGCCTGAGAGGAACCTGTTGGGAACCAGTCCCGTAATGAGGTGCCTCTGGACGCAGGGCTCGTCGCCGGCTGGGGTGGCAATAAAAGGGAGCGCCGGGACGCGCGCCCGACACTCGGCTCGTGGCGATGTGGGGTGGCTCCCGCGCCGTCTGGAAGAGGAGGGTCAGCTGCTGTGAGTGTGAAAATGGGGGCGGGTGTGAGCCCTGCGCCCCAAACTAGGGCTCGGGGTGGGATGCTCTGCACCCCAAATCAAGCACTGGGCAGGTCCCAAAGCTTCTCTCCCCACCTCTCTGACAGCTCTGCTGGGGTTTGGCTGAGAAGGGGGGACGAGACCCCCACCCTGGGATGCAGGGTGAAGGTTTGGGGTGTCCCAGCTGATGATGCCCCCCCCATGCTGAGGGACAGCTGTGAGGAGTTGGTGGTCCCTGGAGCCATCCTGTGGTGGGGGGAGGATGGACCTGCTGTGCTCTGAGTCAGCTGGCCCCGAGTGCAACACCTTGGGTAGCCCCCCGGGCAGGGTGGGGTGGAGACCCCCCTGGTGCTCCTGAGCAGTGCAGGGAGGGAGGAGCAGGGCTGGATGTGAGGCCGTGTGTCATAGAACCATGGGATGGGTTGGGTTGGAAGGGACCTCCAAGCCCACCCAGTGCCACCCCCTGCCATGGGCAGGGACACCTCCCACTGGATCAGGGGGCTCCAAGCCCCATCCAACCTGGCCTGGAACACCTCCAGGGATGGGGCAGCCACCACTGCTCTGGGCACCCTGGGCCAGGGCCTCCCCACCCTCATTATGAAGAATTTCTTCCCAAGAGCTCACCCCAATCTCCCCTTCCATTTTAGAGCCATTCCCCCTCGTCCCATCCCTGCCCCCCTGATCCAGAGCCCCTCCCCAGCTTTCCTGCAGCCCCTTTCAGCCCTGGGAGCTGCTCTAAGGTCTCCCCAGAGCCTTCTCCTCTCCAGGCTGAACAACCCCAACTCTCCCAGCCTGGCCTCGTACAGGAGCTGCTCCAGCCCTTGGATCATCTCCGTGGCCTCCTCTGGACCCGTTCCACCAGTTCCATCCCTTTCTTACGTTGGAAATCCAACCCTTCTTATCTTGGGGACAGTTTCTGACGAGCAGTGACAACGCGCCACCATCATACGAGCATCTCTGGGCAGGGGTTGGGGTCCCTCTGGAGAGCAGACCCCAAGCAGAGGGGCTGTCACTCCGTGTAGAAGCAAGGAGAGAGGATTTTGAAATGGCGGGAGGGGGTGGTTCGAGGGGCTGGGAGGGGTGGTAGCCCCATGCCCGGGCATGTGTGCCAGCGAGGACCGTGCCTCTGGAGACCCCCCATCCGACCCCATCCAGCATCCCTCACCCCACAGATGGTCCTTGGGAGACAACGGAGAGCTGCGTGGTGCCCACCTCCGCCAGCATCTACCGCCGGCTGCAGGACAGCCCCCAGCAGCCCCTGGAGAGGATGAGCACCTGGGGACCCCCCCAACCACCCCGCTCCCTCAGAAGTCCCTTGGCAAGTGGGCGACTCCTCAAGTCGGAGTCCGAGGACTCCGGGGTGGAGATGGCCAGCCACGAGCACTCGCCCTCCACCCCGCTGGGCTCCGAGAGCAGCTTCTCCCTCGACGGCTTCCCCCTGGAGAAGACCCGTCCTGGTGAAGAACAGGACACGGAGCCCCCTCTGCCACCTCGAAGCCGCTCGGCCAGCAAGAAGTTGGTGCAGGCGACACAGCGGAGCAGGAGGCAACGGGCACCTGGGTGCTGCCAGCGCCACCTTGGCCGTTCCGGTGCCAGCGTGGCTGAACAGCGGGCACAGCCGGCACGGGACCACCAGGAACCAGAGGAGCCCAACGTGGAGGATCTCCTGGAAGGGGCAGGTGGGGCTCCATCACCTGGTAGCCCTCAAGGTCCAGCTTGCCCGGAGGTGGTGCTGCCCATGCCCGGGCAGGGGCTGCGATACCTGGAGCATGTTTGCCAGATGCTGGAGCGCTGGGCCAGGCTGCAGCAGGACAACCAGCTCCTCCGGCAGCAGGCGGTGGATGCCCGGCGCACCCGCACCGATGCCACGGTGAGGGACAGGAGGATGCGGGGTGGTGGTGGTGATGGAGGGGTCCCAACTCACAGCTTGCATCTTGAACACTTCCCATCCCTGGAGGTGTTCCAGGCCAGGTTGGATGGGGCTTGGAGCCCCCTGATCCAGTGGGAGGTGTCCCTGCCCGTGGCAGGGGGTGGCACTGGACGGGCTTGGAGGTCCTTTCCAACCCAACTCATCCCACGGTTCTCTCTCCGCACCCACAGCCCGTCCGGGAGCCAGCGGGGCAGGATGTGGCCACGTGGAGGGCTGAGCAGTTCCGACCGCGCTCCTGCTCGGACAGCCAGGCTCCAGGTAAGCAGGGCAGGATGCAGGGATGGATGCTTTGTCCCAGTGATACCAAAAATGCCGGCAAATAAACTCTCTAAGGCTCATTTTGGAGTTTTAGAAAGCAGCATCCTTTATTTCAGCGCTGGATGCATGAGGGAACGATTCCATCGATCAGGAGTAACGAGATGAGCTGGGGACACAAGATATTTCCCATTTATATTTATAATTTTTCCTAGAAATCTTATCCATAGGATTAATTTTAATTTTAGGATGAACTTCACAACAGCCAAATCTCTGCTCACTGGAACTTCGGGGCCAGCTCTGACCTTGGGTTTTAGTTAAAGACCGCAAACAGGGGTGATTAGAGAGGAAGGCACATCTGTTCTGCACATTTCAGACTTCACACAAGACGTTATCATTTTTCTTTGTCTGGAAAAACCACTATTTGAAAAAAAAAAAAATGCTGCCAGGAAAAGATGCTCTGAGAGGGACAGGGTCTAAATTAAAAAAAAAATATGGTTACTTAGTTGAAACTTGGTTAGAAAATTAAGTAGGAGGGGACTAAAAGTCGGGGCTGGGGGCTGGGGGAAGCTAAATATCAGGTCTAGGAGAAGCTAAAAATCAGGTCTGGGTCTGGGGGGAGCTCAAAGTCAGGCTCTGGGTCAGGAGGGAATTAATTCTACTTGAGCTTAAATCAAAATATTCCACTTTTTGTAGTAGCAACGACTTCTTGTGTCGCTGCCCCACAGACGTGGGGACACTCGGCCAGTTCTCCCAGCCTGCTGGACCCCTCCGAGAGCGGGGCGGGCGCCCCGACACCGGACAAGGTAGGGACAGGGGGTGCCGGGGGGGGGGGGAGGGGTATCGGAGAGGGGTGTTGGGGTCCCCCCTGCTGATGTCGGTGTCTCCCAGCAGGACGGGCGCTCGCACTGGGGTCGCGTGAAGGTGCTGCTCACCCGCCTGACGCGCCGCTCGCTGCGGGGCGGGCGATGCAGGTAGGGGCTTGGGGGGGGGGGGGGCCGGCTCCCACCCTCGCCCCTGGATGGAGGATCTGCACCTATCACACCACGTCCTGCCGTGTGACGTCACACCCGGCCAGATGACGTCACACCCCACCGTATGATGTCACACCCCACCGGGGCCGGCCCCCGACACCCCATTTTCCCCCCCACAATAAAGCCTTTTCCCAGCCCAAGAGGAGGCTCTTTGCAAGGTGATGTGTTTTTCGCACGGTGATGTCACCGTGTCCCCCCCCCCGTGTGACGTCACGAGCGGACACGTCACGGCTGCATCACTTCCGATGGCTTTTCCATCCCTTTTGTCCTCCCGGCTCCCATCCCCTGGCCCGGTTCAAGCCGCTGCAGCCCCCCCTGAGCCCCCTCCCAGCTCAAGGATGGGCTCGGCGGAGGAGGGTGGGGTGGGGTTCCTATTGCCTTGGGGTGTGGGTGGGGGGCTGAAGCTGTGTCCACTCACCCTTCCAAACCTCCCTGTTGAGGCTCCTGCTGAGGGTGGGTGAGGAGGGGGTGTGGGGGAGATGCTCCGGGAGGGTCCCGAGGGATGCCGGAGCCCCTCACCGTGTCCTTGGGTCTGCATGGAGAAAGGCCGGGTACCACAGAAGGAGGGATCCGGGGGGATGCTGGAGCCCCTCACCGTATCGTTGGGTCTGTGTGGTGAAGGACCGGGTACCACCAGTGGAAAAGATGCTGCTGAAGCTGCCACCACCTCCTCCAGGCTCTGTCTGACCAGGTACCCCCCCTTTATCCCCTCCATCCCACCTCTTTCCTGACCATTCCCTACCTTGACTGGTTTTTTCCTTCCCAGCAGTGCACTCGCAGCATCTCGGAGACCCCCAGCAGAGCATCCTCAGAGCCCGGCCCCCTCCTCACCGCAACCTGCCGCTCCCTCCCTGGAAAGGTGAGTGCTCATCCTTAATGCAGGGGATGGATCTGGGCTCTGAGGCGTTGGGGGTCTCTGACAGGGACCCCCGGGAGGGATGGATGCGATTACAGCGCGATGGTGCTGTGGGTCTTCCTGTTTTCTGGGCAAACCCATTCCCAGGTGATGCCACCCAGTCCTGTCCCAGCAATGAAGCTCTTCCTGTCACCCTCACCTGCTCACCTGGGCTGAGGACCAAAGGGTTGGGAGAGCTTCGGGTGGGTGGGGAGGATGGGGATGTGTGGTGGACACCTGGGCAGCCCTCTCCTTGCTGCCCTGCACCACCTGTGCCTTTCGGAGCGCTGAACACTCACCTGGGCCAACTTTAGGATGGAGGAGGGGGGGAGGAGGGGGCTCTTCCCTACTGGCTGCTCCAGCCACGAAGTGATTTTTTTAGGGGGATATTAGGGGTCACAGAGGATCTCTCTGGTTTCTGGAGGTCTCGGGGCAGCCAGCTCTGCTCCCACACTGGGGCTTGTTTTGGGGTGAGCCCGCTCAGAGTGAGCCCAGGTGCCCTCAGTGTGGTTCTCTGCCTCCAGCTCCTCCTGCAATGCTGGGGAGATGCTCACAGCATCCTCACGGCTGCCACCTCCTCCTCCTGGGCTGGCTGGGCACCTTCCCCCTCGCTGGTGGTACCCCAGCTGCATTCTGACCCTAAGGAGGATGCTGAGGCCGCTCCAAACGGTGCTGATTCTGCTTTCAGGGCCAAGGTGAGGAGGAGGGAGGTGTCCTCTCAGCCCAGGGGCTGTGGCTTTCACCCAGATGATGGCCCTGGTGTCCCTGGATCACCTGGAGCGAGGAGGCTCCCAAGCCACCCAACAAAACTGAGATGTGGACCCAGACGCGTGCTGGACTTGGCAGTCCTGGCAAGGGTTAATTCACCCAGTTTGGGGGGAAAGTCCTTAGGTTTGATGCTCTCTGCATTTCCTCCTGGAATGCTGGTGGGATGGTGTTTGCAGAACCTGGCTGTGTCCCCTGGGGTCTCGGGGGGGCTTTGGGGAGGAAGGTGGATGACTGGGATGCTGCAAGGCGGCCGGGTCCACCTCCTCGCTCTGCCTCCTTCTGACCAGGGAGGAAGGAGAACAAAGCTGTGCTCATCGGTGGGGATGTTCCCCCTCCTGATGCTGACCCCACGGTGCTGGTGTGCGCGGCCTTTCGCTTGGCATGGGGTTTGCTTGGCGTGGGGCTGGATGAAGCGGTGAGTGCCACCCCCTTGGGCATCTCCGAGCATCACCATCTCTTCCCGTTGTGTTTTGGAGGCCTGAGTGCCACCAACCTGGGCATTTCCAAGCAGCATCATCCCTTCCCAATGCTTTTTGGAGGTGACTGCCACCAGCCTGGGCATCTCTGAGCATCACCATCATTTCCCACTCTTTTTTGGAGGTCTGAGTGCCATTGGCTTGGGCATCTCCAAGTGGTGCCATCCCTTCCTGCTGCTTTTTGGAGGTGTGAGTGCACATGTGCTTCACTTGGTGGTGGTTCAGAAACCGAGGCTTGCGAGCCCACCCCGTTGTAGAGTTAATTTTCCCTTGCTGCGAGCTCTCCCTGATAACTCTGGGGTCTTGTGGGTGGTGTGAGAACCTGGGAATTATCCACTTCTGCTCTGTCAGCTGGAGTTCTCCTCCCCGGCCTGGTCCAGACAGAGCCCAGCGTGCGTCCGTGCCAACGTGGAGACCCAGCCCTGCCAAAGAACTGCTTGTCCAGGAGCAGCTTTGGACCAGAGCAGAGTTTTACACTGCTGGGAACGCATGGGTTAAGATTCCATTGGGTGAAACTTGTCTCTCGAGTGCAGGGACAGCAGGAGGAGCTGGTGGCACAGAGCAGGAGCCGGGCTTTGCTGAGCAGGGAGCAAGGATGGAGGTGGGGATGCGCTTCCAGGACTGGATGGAGAAGCAGGTTGCTGGGATGAGGCCGGCAGCCCTGCAGAGGGTGACACAGCGATGCAGACGAAGCCACGAGGGAGAGAAAGTGGATTTAGGTGATCCCAGGTGGGATTTAATCCAGGTGCAGGGAGTGCAGCACCTCTGCACCAGGGAGCAACCAGCTGAGACGCAGCACATGGCCATTGCCCACCACCGTTTCCAACTTGGAAGCCTTTGCAGGGTCTGCCAGGGCTCAGCTCCCCAACATCCCCCATGGAAGAGCGTGGTCCTCGCTGGGGCGCACGAGCTCGGCTCCTCGCGTGGCAGTTATTTATAGCAGCCCCGCTCCCCGTAACCGTGGCAACAGAGTTTTTATTTTGCTTAAACCTGGCCCGGCATGTGATGCGCTTGAGAAGGAACAGCTGAGGGGAGATGAAGTTCTCCGTGCTGGGTGCCGGGGGAGGAGGTTTGGCTCAGCTTGGTCCCACCAGTGACTGGTTGGGATGTGGGCGTGGGCTGGGCAGGGGATGCTCTTGGGCTGATGCCTCACAAACGGCCTCACCAGCCTTTCCATGACCTGTGAGGTTTTGTCCCCTTCAATCCCATCTTCAATCCCATCCCTCCTGGCAGCAGGAAGCTTTTATGGGAGTCCAGCTCCCTGCTTTCTGCTTGGGCGTCCCTGTCCCCATTCCCCACCGTGCCACAGGGTTCAAATTCAGGTACCGGTGGGAGGTGGTGGTGATTTTTCCTGCTGGACATCTGGGCAGGGCTGTCCAAAGGTGGAGGAAGCTTCATGCCAGCCCAAGGTGGAGAAGGGACCCTCCCTGTCTCCATCACCAGAGGAGAAGCCCACGATGGTGAGGTTTTGCTGACCCTGGTGATGGTGGGTGCCGTGCCAGCCCAGATGTCCCCAAAGGCAGTTTCATGGCTCTGGATGCTTGGACAGGGCTGTGTTTTGGAGAAGGTGAGGTCCCACTCCAGGTGACAACTCCCAGCACCTTCTCTTCTTGTTCCCACCTGAGGAGCAGGGTGGTTTTTAGCAGGAGATGGAGGCTCCTGAGCAGCAGGAACTCCCTGGGAATCTAGCCCCCATGGCCCATGCCCACTCGGACAGGCAGGCTGCCCGCTCCAACGCTGCGGGAGTGCAGGAGGTGGTGGGAGAAGCTCTCCTCCCAGTGGGCTCCGCACATGCGGGTCCCCTGTGCCCCTTCTCCTTCCCCAAAGTGGCCGTGACGGTGGCTGAGCTCTTCCAGGAGATGCTGCAGCAGGATTTTGGCTACAAGGTGGTGCTGGCCTTGCTGGAGAAGGAAGAGCTGGTGGAGACCAAGAACCTGGAGCCAGAAAGGGCTCCTGAAAAGGTGGAGGGCTGAGCAGATGTAGGTGCGTAGCTAAGGGGGGAACCTGGTGTCCCTGGTGCAATCCCGCTCATCCTGGGAAGAGGAGCTCTTTGGGAGGAGTGGGGATGCTCTGGGGAATGGTGGAGCCTGAGCTGTGGGAGACCATGTGGTTCTCGTTCCAGGAACCTCTCTTTGCTGCCTCCTGCCCCAGCCCAGGTCTCCCACAGCGTCACGATGCTCAGCCTGTGGAAGCCACCAGAGAAAGCGGAGCAGCTGGTTCTACCTGGAGAGCAAAATTCAGGTGCTGGAGGCCAAGCTGGGTAAGGTGGGGTGAGATGTGCTGGGACGTGGGGGTCCTGTCTTTGAGAGCTGCTGGTCACTCCTTCTCCTCTTCTAGACAAGGAACCAGTATCCAGCCGATCTCCATCAGCAGAGAGCGAAGTCTGCCCACCTGGACATGGAGTCATGGATGATGGCAAGGTCCCTGTGAGCCTTTTCCGTCCTGGTCCTCCCCCGGTGGAGCTGGACAACGTAGGGATGCGTAGGGTTTGCTCTGACCAGCTTGTTGCATTTCATGGAAACCTCTTAGGCTGGGAATTTCGTGTGTGTGTGTCCCGGAGACAGGACATGGACCATCCTGAATCTCTGAGCTGGACGCATGAGGGGGAGACTTGATGGGTTTCTTTGCGATGGAGGGACCCAAACGCGAGGGCTGGGTGCCTTTCGAGATGCTGCAAGGTGCCAGTGTGTGATGAAATTCACTGTATTTGACTGTAAAATTCTATTTCTTGGGCTTTGCCAAAGCTTGTTTTCTTTCTTGCGTTGCTCCAGGGGCTCTTGAATCCCTCTCTGGCCCCCCAATACCTTCCTTAAGATGACACCTCCAGTCCCACGGTGCTGGTGGGGACCAGGGCTGGGTGAGCCCATGAGAGGGGCACCCTGTGTGCCCCCCAGAGCGGCAGTGGCTGCAGGAATGGGATCAGAACTGTGCCCCCCTCCCCACCCCCCGAGCAGCAGTGGCTGCTGGTGGCAGCAGAGGGCGGCAGCAGCCCGGGCTGGCACCGCACACCCGCCTGGACACGGATCCAGCCGCTCCACCAAAAACTTTATTGGAAGCACCCCAGGCACCAAGGGGTGGGTGGGGGTGGCTGGAATTGATCCAGCTGTGCCCCCCCCCCTCCCAACCCTCCCCTTTTCCCTGGGTTTTCTCCCAGCTGGGTTCTATCTCCTTTTGCCTCCTCTGCCCTGGGGTTTCAGCTCGCCCATAACCCCCTCGGTGAGCACCCCTGGCTGTGCAGATGTGTCCCCCCCCCTTTTTCCAGATGTGGGGCAGAGGCACTTTGCACCCTTCCTGCTTAAAACGGAGTGGATTCAGAGCACGGCATCACTTGATGCTCCACAGGGGAAGCACAGTCCTTTCCTTACCCTCTCCCAGTGCCTCAAAAAATAGAATTTAGATGTTTTTACCCTTCCCTGGGGGGGCTACGGGGCCACTAAGGCACAAAATGAGTGGCCCAGCAGGAGTGGTCCCGTCCTCCTGCCAGAAAGGAGGTGGGATGGGTGCAGGGAGCGCCAGGGTGTGTTGGGTGCTGCTGTGTGATGGTGCTTTTCACCATCTCCAGCTTCCCTGCTCCACTGCAAATCCCTCCTGAAGGCAAAGCCTGGCTGCAAGGAACTGGTTGGCTGGAGGGGGGGAGCCTTGCTGTGCCCCCCAACCCAGCGCCAGGCTCTACTTTGTCTTGGCAGGAATGCAGAGCAACGAAGGCAAAGGGCTAAAGTCCCCCAAAATCCATCCCTGGGAGGGAGGAGGTGAGGAGCAGCCAAGTTAGGGGGGGTCTCCCCACCTCCTTCCCCATCCTGTCGTGACGCTCAGTCGTCGGCCACGATGGACAACGCCCGCAGCTCGCTCAGCTTGGCATCGTTCTCCCGCTCCCGCTGCTCATCGCTCAGGCCGGGCCGGTCGATCTGAGCCGTGAGGTCGCCGAAGATCTTGTGCATCTCGGTGTAGTAGACAACCTGGGATGGGGGGAGGAGGAAAACAAGATGGGGGTGAATTGGGTTGGGGGGGGTCTCCTTCTCCACCCTGCCACGAGCCAGCCTTGAGCTTTAGCATCTCTGTTTCTAAAATAGCTTCCTCCCATGTGTTAATACCACCCCCTTGGATTATTACAACTCAACACATTTTAATAACACGCTGCCCTTCTCTGCTCGCTTCCCATCTGGGGAGCCGCGTGCACGGGGCTGCTGCTGGCACCCAGCACCACCCTGCAGCCACCGGCCCCGTTCCAAACCTGGCACCGGTGTCACCGTCGCTGGGATGAGCCGCCTGCTCACGGTGCCCAGCTCTGCAACAGGTCCTTGCTCTGCAGGCAAGGGCACGGTGAGCGTGGCGAGCATCATGCCTGGCAGCGCCATGAAGCAGGGGGAGGGGTGTTTTAATAATGTGCTAATTAGCAGCACCAATTAACTCCGGCAGCGAGCAGCGCTTCCCGGAGTGGGAGCCAGTGGGTCAGCGCAGGCAGATGGCACCGGGCTGCGGTGGCCTCGCTGATGGAGAAGCTGTGGTGCCCGGTGGGTGCTAGCTGGTTTGGGAGCCCCTGGTGTTGTGGGATGGGTGGCAGGGGCAGGACCACAGCTCAGAGGTGGGAGATGGGGATGCCCACCCTGGGCATCGGCCCAGCTGTGATGGACAGGGATGGCGAAGCGCTGCTCTCCAGCCTGGATGGTGCCAGTGTTGCCCTCATTTCTCAGAGAGGCACAAACAAGGCTTGGTGGGCACCCAGGGCCAACCCCAGCCTTTCCATTCTGGTACAGAAACACACACAGTCTCCATGGAGACTGGTTCCCCTAATCCTGCTCAAAATGATGCTTATTTTGGGCAGGACCGAGGGGTGATGCTGGGTACCCACCTGCCTTTGCCAGCATCCCCCTTTTCCCTGAGTTCATCCCTTCTAGGGTGGCAGCAGGGGCTGCTCTGGGTCTCCCCACGCAGTGGGTGCTGAGTGATTCAGCATCAATGCTCATTTACACAGTGACTAACGAACCCCGCTGCGTGGTGGCAGCGGGCAAGAGCCTTCGGCTCGTCCCATTGCAACCCCCTCACCAAACCACAGCCCCCACATCCAACGCATCCTCCTCGCTGGCTGCAGCCCCAGCTCCGCACATGCAAAAGGTGCCACCTCCATAACCCCTTGGCGATGCCAGGGAGGGCTGTGAAGGTGGGTAGCAAAGCTCTGGAGCAGCTCTCCGTGCCCCTCATCCTCCCCCTGGCATCAGATGGGCTTGGTTCATTCACACTGTGGCACAATTCCGGAGCGGAAAAGGCACCAGCACACTGAAACCCTGATCTACCAGGGCTGGTGGGGCTGGAGGTGGCTGCGTGCGGCCAGAGGAGCTGTTGCTCCCCAAGGATTGTCCCCCAAGTTCCAGGCACACCAGCATCTTCTCTGTACGGAACGGGCACAGCAGAGCAAACATTTTGGTCGCTGCCCACGCGCCGCAGCCATCGAGCCCTTCCTGTGGGAGACACCAGGTCCCCAGGGCTCAGCGGGTCTCCTCGGGGATGCTCTTCTCCCCCAGTAGAACCCAGTGCCTAACCAGTAGGCAGCCAACCAGGGCGTCAGCGTGCATCGCCAGCCGAGTCCCCCGTGCTTTATCAACGAGATCCCACAGGCATTGAGCCATCAGTTGCAATACGGGTGGAAAACCATCTCTGCTTCTCCAGGGAGGAGGATGCAGCCCATCCCGGTGGGCTCTGACAGCTCCAGCCGTGGGGAACCCACAGCAGCTCGCCCCACGGTCGCCGTCCCCAGCCCCACGCCTCCCTGCAGCTCAGTACTTTTCCAGCTATGGATACCATATGCTCCAGCTCCAGCCCATCAAATCCCAGCTCCAAGTTGCCTTTGAGAGCGAGCCAACGGCCCCGAGTCCACCTGTCTTGAACTAATTCTGTTTCGGGACACCGTGTTCTCCTCATTTTCTATAGATCGCGTTTACGGTGCCACAGCCGGGTGTGTTTGTGTCAGCCCCAAACAAAAGCCATGGGGCACTGCCAGGGCCAGATAGAGCCCCCCCCCCCCCGCCCCCAGCACCCCATGGCCCATCCTGCCTCACATGCCCCATTTTTTTTCCCCCTATTTCATTAAAAACCAGAGGGGAATCAGGTTTTCTAGCTGGAAAATAAAGTGCAAAGCATTGAGGAAGTTTTCATGTGCTCACACCAGCGACAGAGCTCCAAATCTCCCCCTTTCATCTTCATGTGGCGACTTCAAAGTCCCCAGCCAGGGAAATATTTGCCTCCCTTGGCTTGGCCCCGGGCATGTGGGTGGGCAGAAGTATTTGGTGTTGAATGTTACAGCTCCTGCGAGCTCCGGGCATGTCACGCCGTCAGGAGACACCCGGCACCGGGGCTCGTGGCCAAGCTGTGCCATGGGAACCCAGCCACCCGGCGAGAAGGTCTTGGAGGGTCTCGTTGGGTCAAAGCCATAAAGCTGCTGCTCTGAAGATGGTTTGAAGCAGGGGTCCTTCCCTTTGCCATGGCACGGATTGTTCCCAGCAAGGCAGCTGGTCCATTCACAGCTCATCATTGCGCTGGCTGATGCCACTTGTCACACATTTGTCTCCCTTTAACCCTCAGCTTTCTCCAGGGCCAAAACCCAGGGAAAATGACACAGGTTTTGCACATGGGCTGCCTTCAAATGGTGGGTTTGATCCATGGACAAGCAATTCTGGAGCCAAGGCCAAGGGCAGAGCTGATCCCAGGCTCCACGTCCCTGTCTGCTCCTTTCCTTGAGGAATGCGTGCCCGAGCCCCATCGCTCCTAGAGGAACACGCAGAAGAGGCTGAAAACAGAAATTCCACTGAGTAACACGAAACCCCCGAGATGCTCAATAAGCTCAATGAGGCATGGAGGGAGAGAGAACCCGGCAAGATGAACGCGGCTGGCCGCATTCACACACCTCCCATCCCCAGCTCACACCTGGGATGCTGGAATGGGGTTGGAGATGCTCCTGGCATCACCACCACAGCCCCTTCGCCTGCCCAGGTCCCCACAGGTGAGTCAGGGCTCCACAGGTGCAATTCCTGGTGAGCCTTTTCCCTTTTCATTTTTGCCACCAGCCATGGGGCAAACACTGTGCAGCCCCTGGGGAAGAGTTCCTGAATATGAGGAACACGAGGAACACAGCCTGAGCCCAACCTCGGCACAAACGGGTCATTAAGGGAGTGCTGAGCTCTCCTCCTGGCAGCAGAGATGCCATCGTGCCCGTGCATCCCTCCCTGCAGGTGGAAGGATGCAGCCAAAGCTGGGAAAAGGGATGCAGCTCCCATCTAGGTCGGTGAGGAGGGTGGGATGCGACATCCACCTGGGCCCAGCTTGAGCGGGGAGAAGCATCAGCTTTGTTACGATGCTGCCTCTTCGGTATTAAACCCAAGCTTTCCCTCTCCTTTCCTAACAAATCTCTCACCTGAAGGGAGGCAGGGCAGGTGGCCAAGAAAAAAACAAACAGAGGATTCCCAAAGAAGAGAAGGGAATGAACGGAAAAGTCTTGCAAACAGCCCTGGCAACAGCACCCCGCTGGCATCTCCCAGTGCTCCCAGTACATCGCTCCCCCCGTGCCGCCACCCGCTCGCCCCGCGCTCCCGACAAGCCGAGGCAGGAGCCAGCTGGCAGCGGGGAGCCAGCACGAGTGGCGCGAGGACATCGTGGCCAAGGACAGAGGGGCAAAGCCGCTCTCTAAGGAAGCTGCCAGCGGCTCCCAAACACCCAGCCAGGGCAGGCGGCGGTCACGTTCCAAGGTCTCATCCAAACAACCCACCCACAGCGAGCGGCCGGAGAGGGTTTGCAGGGGGAAAGGGACTTTGTGGTGGCTCCAGGGAGTCTGGTTCCTCTTTCGGCTGCCGCGGTGGTTGGAACAGGGAGCCCCGTGCGCCCGATTGCTAAGGGAACAGCGAGCACAGCATCCCCAGCACCCAGCGAGGCGGCGGCAGGGTGCATCGGCACCATCTGGTAGGTGAATCAGCCTTGCAGACAACTCGCTGGCAGCTCTGCGGAGAAGCCCTCGCCAAGTCGGAGGTGAGATGGAACACGTGCTCTTTTGCACCCTCTTTGCCGCACCTGTGTCACCGCAGCAGCTCCCTGCCCAAAAGAATGCCAGGGGAAAACGCCTACGGGAGGAGCAGCACGTGGGTTCGCCCACCTCCTGGCGCTGGACCACGCTGCAATCCAGGGCATGACGTGTGCCCGGGATGCCAGAAGTTCAAAGCTAGATTAGATCCTGACAATGTTCCTCTCCAGCCTTAAAAAAAAAAAAAAAAGGGTGAGAGGAGAAGGAAGATGGAGGAGCGGCAGCAAAGCACAGAAGGAAGGTGGAGGATGGAAATCAAAGCAGGCTGTGGTTTATTTAGGCCATCCCTTCCTGCAAAGCCTTGGTCTGGAGATTGCACAGCAGCCTCCTCCATCTCTGCCAGCACTGGTTCTGGGTACCATGAGCCAGATCGAGCCTTAAGATGAGCCCTGAGCATCTCATGATCTCAAACAAGATCCAACCCTGTAAAGACTATGAAGAGATGATGTATCCAGATGGAAGAAGCCACCAAACACCAGCGGTTGATGTATAACTGGGGCTTGAACTGCGTTACGCAGGTGGTCCGGGAGAGCCGGGAAGGGCTCTTGACCAGGGAGTGCAGGGATGGGATGAGGGGGAAGGGTTTTCAGCTGAAAGAGGGGAGATTGAGATGAGACCTTGGGGAGAAATTCTTCATAATGAGGGTGGGGAGGCCCTGGCCCAGGGTGCCCAGAGCAGTGGTGGCTGCCCCATCCCTGGAGGTGCTCAAGGCCAGGTTGGATGGGGCTTGGAGCCCCCTGACCCAGTGGGAGGTGTCCCTGCCCATGGCAGGGGGTGGCACTGGATGGGCTTTGAGATCCCTTCCAACCCAACCCAACCCATTCCATGATTCTATGACTCTGTGGGACAGGACATCACAGGCACAGCAGGAACATCCCGGGTATGAGGTAGATCCATAAAACCCAGCAAAACCTTCACCTTTGGCTGTCCTTTCTATCCAACAGTCTGCACCATGAGTACCAGCAGACATCAACCTGCTCTTCTGCCAAGACAAGGTTTAACAGCTTCCTGCCCAGTGTCCCACCTGCCCCACCACTGCTCCTCATGCCCTCCTGTCGCTCCATAATTAAATTGCTGGAGGTAAGGGCCTTTAGGCAGCAGTTTGCTGCCTGTTACCTGCATATAATGCTCAGCTTGAAGGAGGTGTCTTGCTGGGAAAGCAATTGACAAACAGGTGTAAATTGGGACCCCACATGCCCTGCGGTGAGGCTGGCAGCACCTGGCAGAGAGGAGACCACATCTCACCTGTGCCCGGACCAGCGACTCGAAGCTGGGCTTGAAGTAATCGATGCGGCTGCTATAGAACTTGGGCATCTCCTCCAGCAGCTGCTTGTTTTTGGCTTCAAAGTCCTCCTTCACCGGTCTCAGCTCTTCACGGGCCTGGGAAAGAAGAGAGGATGAGGAGTCAGACATTGGGGCAGAGGACTGCTCTGCCTTGACCTGAGGACAACCAGCGACGGGCCAACAGAGCCTGGTGGGACCCAGGTGATCAGCTAACAGAGGCTGGTGGGACTCATGCTCTGAACCTGGACAGCCACGGGACACACACAGAGGCTGCTGCAGAGCCATCTGGTCTTCTCCCCTTCAGAAGAACGGGAACAAAATCCAGCCCCAAAGCTCAGCCAGGCTGGAGAACATCTCCATGCATTTCTACGTCCCCTCACCCTGCGATTCCCAGGAGCATCGCCAGAGGATCCTGTCCCCACCATCATTTTCGCCTGTGACCTTCAGCTCAGCGTGTCCAACTGGCTTCTTTAAACAGAAGCGTGGGGAGAAAGGGAAATGTCTCTGAGATGGTGTGGAAAAGGGCAGGAGGGGGTGGGTTGTGAAATATTAGACAGGTTCAAGTCTGCCACTTAATCCCGGTGCCATTCTGACGGGAGGGGGGTGCAGGCGAAAGCTGGCAAGCCAAGCCCTGCCATGGCGCCGATCCCACTCCCTGGGATGGCACGGACAAAGCTCCAGGCTGGCAAAGCCTTAAATCATCTCAGGCTTAAGTAGTTCTGAGAACAAATTCATCATCTGCCATGAAACAAGGAGCATTTAAACTCCCAGGGTGGAGTTCCCGTGGCCACCAAGAGCAGACGACTCGGAGAAAAGAGTACCAAAGGGAAGATGCAAATTTGCAGCTCAATTAAAATACCTGGATGAGATGATGGAGCATCTCTGGTATGAGGACAGCCTGGGAGAGCTGGGGGTGTTCAGCCTGGAGAAGAGGAGGCTCTGGGAGACCTCAGAGCAGCTCCCAGGACTAAAAGGGGCTGCAGGAAAGCTGGGGAGGGGCTCCTGATCAGGGAGGGCAGGGATAGGATGAGAGTAACGGTTTTCAGCTGAAAGAGGGGAGATTGAGGTGAGATATCAGGTAACAAATGATTTGCTGTGAGGGTGGGGAGGCCCTGGCCCAGGGTGCCCAGAGCAGTGGTGGCTGCCCCATCCCTGGAGGTGTTCCAGGCCAGGTTGGATGGGGCTTGGAGCCCCCTGATCCAGTGGGAGGTGTCCCTGCCCATGGCAGGGGGTGGCACTGGCTGGGCTTGGAGGTCCCTTCCAACCCAAACCATCCCATGATCCTCTGATTCTACGTCCCATCAAACCTCTGGACCTCTCGGATGTCCCAAAGTTCAGGATTGCTTAAGGCTCCTGCAGATGTTTAAGCTCACGCAGTGGCTGGTTAAGATCTTTTTGGGGGGGTGGAATTAGATCACACAGAAGTTCATTAAGGGAAAAAGAAATTAAATAACTAAAACCTGCTTAATCACCAGGACAAAAGCATTCCCATTTTTCCAGCCCCAGCTTTAGTCACTGAGGCTAAGCTAAGTAAGCAGCTTACTATGAAATCGGAGGTCTCTTTTGTTAAGGCTGATAGGGCCATTCTTTAACACAAAACTTCATTTTTCGTGGGGAAAGCCATCAGAAAATACGTGTTCTTTTGACGCCGGGAAAGTCAACTTGTTCCTCCAAGGATCAAGCCCCGTTGTGCGGGAGCGGCAGCTTTGGGGAGAAATGCTAGCGAGGATTTAATTAAAAGAAATAAATCATGATTTGCACTAAAATTTGGGAGAGAGAAAAGACGCCGGCGGCGAAGCTTCCCGTTAACCAATTACTGCAATTTGCCAAGGCGAATTCTTGTAACAGGTGGCAAACATAAAGCCTTCGGAATGCTCTGATCTTCCCTTTCCCATCCAGCTGCTCATTGAGCTGCAGAGGACACGGGGAAGCCTTCTTCTCCCAAGGAACAAGTCATGGGACGAGAGGAAATGGCCTAAAGTTGTGCCAGGGGAGGCTGAGACTGGATATTAGGAAAAATTCCTTCACCAAAAGGGTTCTCAAGCACTGGAACAGTTGCCCAGGGCAGTGGTGGAATCCCCATCCCTGGAGATGTTTAAAAGATGGGCAGAAGAGCTGCTCGAGGATGTGGTTTAGCGGCGGACAGGTACGGTTAGACTTGATCTCAAAGGTCTTTTCCAACCAAACGATTCCACAATTCTACGAATAATATAGCAGAGCAGCCCCAAAGCGAGAAGAAAGGGGTCTCTGCCCTCTGCACCATCCCTGGAGGGGTTCAAAAACCGTGTACAGGTGGCACTTTGGGACAGGGTTTAGCAGGCACGGTGGGGTTGGGCTGACGGTTGGACTGGGTGAGCTTAGAGGGCTTTTCCAACCTTAATGATTCCATGATTCTATGACGCTAAACACCCCATGCGTTGCCTTCAGTGCTGGTTGCTCCCCCAAGCATCCCCAACTCCCCTGGCTTTTATTCCACTTCAATTTGGAAAACTGGTTCTTTCCCTTGGCCGAGCTCTATAATTCGCACTTTGGTTATCAAGCACCCTACGAGGTGATTTCACATCATTAAAAAACATCCTTCTAAAACGTTACATCTCACTGGGGCTTGGTATGGATCTCAAATGCCAAGAGGAAAGCTCTCCCCGAGTTTTCCTGGTGACTCTACTTGGGTTTTGGGTCCATGGGTATCTCAGTACCTGGTGCAGCTTGGCGAGGACGGGGCCGGTCCTCTCCTTCTCCTCATATTTCTCCACCTTGGACTGCAGGCGCTTGTAGTCCTGAAGCGTTTGCTCCCGTCTCTTCACGGCCATGTTCAGGCTGGGGAAGACACTGCTGAACCTGGAGAAAGGATGGGAAGAGGATTTTTTTGGGTGGGATACCTTGGTGGGACGCAGCATTCAAGACAATCGCCCAGCCAAAAGGTCCTAAACGATGGCAGGTGGAATTGGATGGTCCCTTCCAACCCAAACCATCCTATGATTCTATAATTCAGGAGTCAGACCAAAATTACCCAGGGCTTTAAACAAAACCTGTTCCAAATGTTTCCTTGAGATCTTCCAGGAGGCTGGAAGAAAGGATTAAGTTATAGATAAGATTTGCAAAGCCAAGTCAGGGTTTAGAGTTGGAGAGGAGGGCTGGAAGCACAAGCCTGGGGGTTTCTGTGGGTCAATCCATGTGTGGAAGGGTGTGTTTTTAAACAATAATAATAATAAACACCAAGGCAATTTTGCAAAGCCTGGTAAAAGCACTCTGAAGGTCCCAACCTGCTTCTGAGCTCTCCTGCCAGCCCTTATGTTTTTCCCATTAGCTCTTTATTTGTAACAGTTTCCCCCCCCTCTTCCAGCTGCCACAGTTGAGAACACGCGGAGCTGTCTTAGCTGGGATGGGGAACGGAAGCTGCTGCACGAAACAAAGCTTTTAACCCTCCCAGAGCAAACCAAAAAGGGAAAACAAACAGCTTTTCCCCTCCCCCTGTAGAGTTTGCTGAGGTGGGATTGCCCATTCCTCAATCCCACGTTTGGAAAAGGAATGAAAAAAGTTGAATCGAAAAGTCCAGGAAACAATAAATACGAAGTGGAGAATGCAAAAAAGCTGTGCTTTTGGGGCGATTTCTAGGGTTGCAAAGCCCAGCTGAAGAACAGCTCTGTCCCCCACGCACGGATCAGCAGCAGCAGCCAACAATTAGCCAGGCTACGGGAAGATTCATATTATTAAAATGTGTTACAAATTGAGGAAACACGAACATCTGACGGCAAAGACAAGAGGGAGTAATTTTTGAATGCGACAGGAGTAGGGAAAGGCAGAAATCAGAGCATTGCTCTTGCCTCCTGAATCTCAGTAAATCAAATTATACTGAGGGTGCTTGTATGAAATGGGTCATATTATTAATTTAATCCCTACAATTATAGGGTCATTTTGGGGGGGAAACAGGCAGGAATTGGTCATAAAACATGTGTCTAAACAGCCCAACGATTATTTTCACAAGCAAAAAGCTTTCTGAGCTCTTTAAACTGAAAAAAACCCCACCCCTATCATCCAGGCTGGGGGCCACATAAGTAAAAAGATCACAAATCCCACTTTATGACCATAATTTGCTTTCAATGCAGGGTTAATACAGAGGGTTCAAACAAAACCATGGGCATCAACCACTCCATCCTCTATTAAAACCCCAATTTCCGATGCTGTGCTCGCTCCGGGGGGGGGGTTAATGGGGATGCAGACGTCCCTTTTGTCCCTGAGCATCACCAGTTTGCAAAGGGAGCGAAGGGAATGGGAAATATTCATGTTCAAGCATTTATATTCAAGCATCCCTCACTGAGAGGGCGGCGACGCAGGGCTGTATTCCCGCGATCCCGCTGGTCCAGGATAACCAGGGCTGGTCCTTGCATGGCTCTTGGGTTATATTCTCCTTCTGACCGAACTTATTGTGGTGGGGCGTGAAGAACAACCTGCAAAAGTCATCAGGGAGCTTGCCCAGCGTCACCCTGCCGCCCAGCTGCCCGCAGATCAGATGCTGCTGCCCTGACATTGCTTTTTATGGTAACCTTCACACGCAGCTCCCCGTTATATTTCAATGCCGCGGTGGCTTATACGGCCTGGCTGCAGCTTTGCCATCTCCAGGGCGATGGGCTGCTGCTAAAATATCTCTTCCCTCTACACAAGGTCCAAAAATACGCTGTGAGAGGGACAGGGAGATTGGGATGAAGGATGGGAAGGGGAACCCAGGTTGAGAGGTCTCCCCAGTATAAACGTACAGATGTTCTTCGCCAACGGTGCACGCTTAACGTCAGCAGCTTCTGCAGAGACTTCTAATTCTTGATGAGTTGGCAATGGAAAGGAAGGATCCTCATCAGGGCGTGCAGGCATAGGATGAGGGGAAAGGTTTTTGGCTGAAAGACGGGAGACTGAGATGAGATCTTGGGGAAGAAATTCTTCACGCTGAGGGTGGGGAGGCCCTGGCCCAGGGTGCCCAGAGCAGTGGTGGCTGCCCCATCCCTGGAGGTGTTCCAGGCCAGGTTGGATGGGGCTTGGAGCCCCCTGACCCAGTGGGAGGTGTCCCTGCCCATGGAACTGGATGGGCTTTGAGGTCGCTTCCAACCCAAACTATTCTATGATGCTACGGGGCGTTGTGCTCATGGCAGCCTGTGGAGCTGAGCCGCGCTCCCCTCTCTGAAATGCAGCAAATAATCTATGCATTAAAAGTCCTTGTGAGACAGGAGATGCTGTGCCTACACAGTAACAGCCTCTTCAGATCCAGCGCTGTAGATATTGTTATAAAGCGCTGCCGGAGCGCAGTGTCCTTCCATTATGGGCTGCGAAATTGCGCCGAGTTGATACCGGGAATGAAAAAAGGAGGGGGAAATCAAGCCTTTTTCTTTTTTAAAACCAGATTTAACTTCAAAGTAAGTGGAAACTGTGTCGCTGATCGTCTTCTGCGTTCTCAGATGCTGTGTTTCCGAGCTAAAGGCTTCGCTCTTCCCCTGCGGTAGCGAGTTTGTAAGATGTAAGTGAGTGCGTGCTAATTCTCTGGTGTCTCGTGGCTCTGTTAATGCAGCAGCACCGTGGAAGCACCAAGCACGGAGAGCATGTGAGAGAAAGAGCTCAAAAGCTGGGCCATCAGGAAAATGCTGTTCAAAAGCTGGTGTTGGGTACCAATACACGGCTGAGTGATTTTGAGGCATCTTCTTAGAATCATGTTGGGTGGGAAGGGACCTCAAAGCCCATCCAGTGCCACCCCCTGCCATGGGCAGGGACACCTCCCACTGGGTCAGGGGGCTCCAAGCCCCTTCCAACCTGGCCTGGAACACCTCCAGGGATGGGGCAGCCACCACTGCTCTGGGCACCCTGGACCAGGGCCTCCCCACCCTCACAGCAAAACATTTCTCCCCAAGATCTCATCTCAATCTCCCCTCCTGCAGCTCAAAACCTCGTCCCATCCCTGCACTCCCCCTCCCCAGCTTTCCTGCAGCCCCTTTCAGCCCTGGGAGCTGCTCTAAGGTCTCCCCAGAGCCTTTCCCTCTCCAGGCTGAACAACCCCAACTCTCCCAGCCTGGCCTCGTACAGGAGCTGCTCCAGCCCTGGGATCATCCCCGTGGCCTCCTCTGGCCTCGCTCCAACAGCCCCAGGTCCTTCCTGCGCTCAGGACTCCAGAACTGGACCCGGGGCTCCAGGTGGGGTCTTCCCAGAGTGGAGCAGGGGGGCAGGATCCCCTCCCTTCCCTGCTGCTCCCCCTGCTCTGGATGCAGCCCAGGGGGGTTTCTGGGCTGTGCGCACACACTGCCGGCTCATGTTGAACTTCTCATGCACCAGCACCCCAAGTCCTTCTCCTCAGGGCTGCCGTGCCAGCTCCCTGGATTTGCAGCCATGCCGGCCACAGCTACCCAGCTCCAGGTGTCCCAGGCTCCAGCGTGGGTGCTGGAAACATCAGTGTTAAGCGATGGGCTCCTCAGGGATGTGGATGGGGGCTCGAACTCCCAGAGATGCTCAAGGAATTCTGAGTGCTGCAAGAGGCAAAACTGAACCCACTTGAGTTTCTCCTGGGCAGCTGCCGCCGAGCAGCGAAGCGGTGTGGGTATTTCTGAGTCGCTTGCAAACCCCACGTGGCAGCTGTGGCTGTCTCGGTGTGGTGGTCCTTCATTACCCATGTCCTTCACTACTTCCCAGCAGGAAGGACTGAGCCAGTGGTGGCACCTCCAGACACCACCAGCACACCGGCCAAGCTCCCTTTGTGCCAACATAACTCTCCCCATACCAACCAAGCTCTCTCCATGCCAACTGACCTCTCCTTGTGCCGACAGAGCTCTCCCCATGAGTCACCTTGTTTAATTTTCACGCAGGATTAGCCCAGCTCAAGCAGAGAAGGATGCTCCTTCCTTGGAGTCATCTGGATTGAGGAGAAGTTGCCTCCAGCTCCTGAAGGATTTACTCCGGATGAATTCCCTATCAACCCAGTGGCTCTGAAATTCCTACGGGATTCAGAGAAAAGTGAGTTTCTTGCCCACACTGAAGTCCTGCCTGGGTTTTGCTCCACGTGTGTACAGAAATAGGACCTCAAGCCAAGTGCCAGGGGTGGTAAAACAGGCTCCAGGCACTGCCAAGTTATTTGGATGACTTAATAAATTGCTGCATTACACGTCACCCCAGTGTCTTCACAACTATCTCATGCATGTTATTTACAAATGCTCCTCATGGAAAGCCTGGCAGAGAGGCCACCTACAAACCCTCCAAAAGCTCCTGCCGTCCACAAACACATCCCTCCATCTCCCAAGCCCTGCCAGGATCTCAAATCTTTTTCTGAAGCCTCTGGCTACGCATCACAAACCCTCCCGGTGGCAGCGGTGCTGGCAGAGAAGGGATGAGGACCATCATTAGGGCCAAGGGTGGTGAGCAACATCCAAAGAGCGTCAGCCACTCTGGAAATGAATTCTGAACAATAAAACCCACTTTAGGAGGACCGGGGAAGCCTCACAAGCAAACCCTGGTTTCACTCATCCATTTCAACCCCCACACATGGAGCAAGAACATCTCAGAAGGAAGAGAGGATGAAAACACCAACCATATCCTGGGCTGCATCCAAAGCAGCGCGGCCAGCAGGGCGAGGGAGGGGTCTCTCCCTCTCTACTCCGCTCTCGTAAGACCCCACCTGGAGTCCTGGGTCCAGTTCTGGAATCCCCCACATAAGATGGAGATGGAACTGTTTGAACGGGTCCAGAGGAGGCCACGGAGATGATCCAAGGGCTGGAGCCCCTCTGCTCTGAGGCCAGGCTGGGAGAGTTTGGGTTGTTCAGCCTGGAGAGAAGAAGGCTCTGGGGAGACCTTAGAGCAGCTCCTAGGACCGAAAGGGGCTGTAGGAAAGCTGGGGAGGGGCTTTTACAAGGGCTTGGAGCGATGGGACGAGGTGGAACGGCTTTAAAATGGAAGGGGGAAAATTTAGACTGAACGTTAGTAAGAAATTCTTTTGCTGTGAGGGTGGGGAGGCCCTGGCCCAGGTTGCCCAGAGCAGTGGTGGCTGCCCCATCCCTGGAGGTGTTCCAGGCCAGGTTGGATGGGGCTGGGAGCCCCCTGATCCAGTGGGAGATGTCCCTGCCCATGGCAGGGGGTGGCACTGGATGGGCTTGGAGGTCCCTTCCAACCCAACCCATCCCATGACCCTGTTTAAAGTCCTACAGCAGCCGTGGGTATTTATTGATAAGCCCAGCCCCATCCTCCTCCACACGCTCCACCCAGACCCTGTTTTTGTAGGGGATGAGAGGCTCTGACAGCCGTAACCCCTCACAAATCCTCAGGACCACCCTCCTGTTACTCAAGACTTTCTTTTTTTTTTAATACAAAGCATTGAAGCCTGACTTAAAAGAAAAGGTGGTGGGTTCAGTGCTAAAAGCACAGAGCAGGAGTGAAGGTAAAACAGCAGCACAGGGCATTAGAGCCCCTGCCACGAAAGCAGCTTGGAAAAATAAGCTGCCGTTGTTCCCTGTCACTTTTTAGGCGAGGCTGCTGAGAGGGGATTACGGTGCAGGCGGCTTAAGAGGAGCAGGTGAGGGGAGATACGTAGGGATAACGAAAAGGAAACACAAACGACTGTCTCCTCGCTGCTGGAAGGGGGGGAACCCACCAGTGAACTCCTCTTGGGATGACAGTTTAGCCCTGGAAAAAACATATAAATCAGGCAGTTCTCTGAATTATAGATCATGTTGTCACTTCGTCTCCAAGTCAGCCTCCCATAATTAAAGGATGGGGCTGGAGAGACGCTGCCACGCAAGATAAAAGTGCCACCAGGATGCCCATCACTGCTGGATCCGTTCGTTAGCCCAGCTGACACGTCTGGTGCTTGGGAATTGAAAACTTCTCTCCCTCTCTGCTGGAGAGCACAGTGAGAAGTTCTCTCAAGGAGCGGAACCATCCCAATTGCCTCCCTGCTCACAGTGATGTCCCCAAGCCAGTCTTCTTCTCCTCACCCTCTCCATCACGCTGATGCATCCCTGATGCTCACCACGTGGCTTCCTCCAGCCCCTGTTTTTAATTCAGCAATGCTGAAGAGGTGCTGGGGCTTGGGCACGGGGAAAAATAATGGTAACATCTTTATTTCTCCCCATTTTTAAGTGTCTCAAGCCTCTTGTTGGAAGCCACGTGAGCTGGACTTGGGTGGCACTCATGCACTCTTCCCCAGGCCAGGTTGGATAAGGCTTGGAGCAACCTGATCCAGTGGGACTGGATGGGCTTTAAGGTCCCTTCCAACCCAAACCATTCCATGATTCTATGATTGATTTTAGGGACAACCAGTTGGATCATGATGACAAAAATGAAATAGGCGGAGTCTACGGACAAGGGGAAAAGGAATAACGGAGCTGGGGAGCATGAGATGCAAAAGAAAGCGATGGTGGATGAGGAGGAAGTTTGGAGGGGCCCAAGGACGGCTCAGCACGAGGCTGAAGCATCTGGGCTATGCTGGGGAATGCCTGCCATTCTCAGCCCATGCCCACACGTCCGTCGTGGGCCCGTCCACCCACCAGGAAGGGGGAAATTAAAACCAGCCCTTCCGACCAGAGTGCAAAGGAACAAAAAACGAAGATGCCGGTACAAAAAAGCAGCAAGCTGGGGATTAGCAGGAGGGGGCCAGGCAGCCATGTGGCTCGCTTTGTGCACCAAATCCTCATTAGGGG
Organism: Neomorphus geoffroyi; assembly: GCA_033558235.1. NCBI lineage: Eukaryota > Metazoa > Chordata > Aves > Cuculiformes > Neomorphidae > Neomorphus > Neomorphus geoffroyi. The sequence continues at coordinate 2,215,232 of JAUMJM010000056.1, forward strand.
CTCGTTAAGGACATGAAAGCGGCTTTTCCTGCTTCCGGTCCCCAGCACCCCTGCTTGCAGGCTGGGTATCTGCTCCGCTGCCGGCGAGGAAACGCAGAGCCAAGGTTCATGTTAATGGCAGGGTTATGGGAAGAAGAAGAAGGAAGAAGAAGAAAAAGGAAGGAAGAAGAAGAGAGAAGAAGAGAAAGAAGAGAAAGAAAAGAAGAGAAAGAAGAAAAAAAAGAAGAAAAAGAAGGAGGAGAAGGAGAAGGAGGAGACCACCCCCCATATCCACGGATGCCACATACCAGCTGCTATGCCAGCAAATATTTGCTGACATCCAGCTCTAATAGAATAATTCACACATCAATCAGCTCCTGGATTGTACCTTTGTCACCTCCCAATCCTGGCCTTTGGCACCAAAACCCATTGTGTCACCTCTGTCAAAGCCTCTCCCTGTCCAGCAGCTTCAGGGGCAGGATGGGTGCTGCCAGCCAAAGGGATGGTGCTGTGCCAGGGTGACCAGGACATCCCCGGTGCTCGGGGAGGTTCAGACAGCCAGAGTTTGTTAACTCGAGACCCTGCGGCAGGGAAAATCGGCTCCAAACACGAAAGGCATTAAAGCCCAGGAATCTCCAAACCACCTGGGTTATTTAAGCCGTTTCCTTTCGACACAAGCACCGAGGTGACGGCACGGAGCCCATCACCAATCCCCAATTAACCAACACACCTCACTCCTCACCCAAACCAGAGGGAAAAAACTGGAAGAGTGAATTAAAAACCAGCTGGTTTTCTCCCCCTTTGCCCCAAATCCGCTGATCCGGTGTGATTTACGCAGGCATCTCCCAAAGAGGAGCGCAGATCCCTCCCGACCTTTCCCAGCCACCCCAGCTCCTTGCCCAACCCACACACCAAAATATTCAATATTCCCATTAGAGCTTTGCTCCTTCCCTGGATTCAATGAAAAAAGCCAAACTCAGAGTAACCCTACGTCCCCAGAAGCAGAAGAGTTTAAACAATAAGAGCCTCCACCCCACTCTAAATCTAAAACCCCCAATCTCTTACTGCTTTCTTCTATCTGACTTAACAAATTCTCCGACATTTGTCCAAAAACTACAATCCCTGCCCAACTAAAAGCAGCTTTTACTGCCCATGTGCCTCTGATTACAATCCGTTACTGCTAATGATAATTGCCTGGACTCTTACTTATCTGTTTCTTTGGCTAATAAACTACAAAAGACCACCAGTGAAGATATAATAAAGTGCAGCTGTTGGAGGAGGAAAAAAAAAGAAAAAGCCCTTTTCTAGGTCAAAGCAAGTTTGGGAGAGGCTGGGGAGGACCAGCTCTGTGAGGGGAAGCAATACCTAACTGGAAATAAGAAGAGCTCCTCAAGGCAGCTTTCATTAAGCTGAAACTTTTATCCTCCAAAACGTTGCCGGGGTTTATCCGCCAGCAGGACAAGGGGAGGTGCAAGCTCTGCATTTCTCTCCTGCATCTCATTAGCCTCAAAAAGGACCCTTGGGCTCCTCAAAAATGTTCCTGGCTGCACGGCTCGGCCGCGCACGTACCTGTGCGTCGCGGAGAGAGCAGAAAGAGGGGAGGAAAGGGGACATTTTTCGCTCGGCGTGGAGATGTAGGCTCTCTGAGCATGAAACATAAGCTGGTTAAGAGGACACAGCAACCGTTTGCAGGTGCCAAAGGGCAGGAAGGGGAAAAAAAAAAAACCAACATATTCGAGTTCAATGGAAATTTAGGAAGTTGGAGAGAATTGCCAAGCCTGGAAAGCAGCCAGGATGCTGAAACACCCCTACGTGTAACTAAGGACTGGGCTGATAACGGCGAGTTTGAGCATCACATCTTGAGAGGTGAAACCTCCCCACTGCGCTGGTGTCAAGGAGGAACAACCCAACTGCCCCGTGCCCTGCAAGACTCCATTATTTCCAGTACCTGAAAGGGCTCCAGGAAAGCCGGGGAAGGACTTTTTACAAGGCCTGGAGTGATGGAATGAGGGTGAATGGCTTTAAAATTGGAAGGAGGAAGATTTAGATTAGACATTAGGAAGAAATTCTTCACAGGGGAGGCCCTGGCCCAGGCTGCCCAGAGCAGTGGTGGCTGCCCCATCCCTGGAGGTGCCCAAGGCCAGGTTGGATGGGGCTGGGAGCCCCCTGATCCAGTGGGAGGTGTCCCTGCCCATGGCAGGGGGTGGCACTGGATGGGCTCTGAGATCCCTTCCAACCCAACCCATTCCATGATTCTATGATTCCCCAACATTTCGCTATAGCATGAAGGGCCCCTCAGCATAAGGACGTTGAGGGGCTGGAGTGTGTCCAGAGAAAGGGAACGAAGCTGCGGAAGGGGCTGGAGAACAAGTGTCATGAGGAGCAGCTGAGGGACCTGGAGGTGTTTAGGCTGGAGGAGGCTGAGGGGAGACCTCAATCACTCTCTGCAGCTCCTGAAAGGAGGGGATGGTGAGGTGGGTGCTGTTCTCCCAAATAAGGGACAGGATGAGAGGAAACGGCCTCAAGTTGTGCCAAGGGAGGTTTAGATTGGATATTAGGAAAAATTTCTTTACCAAAAGAGTGGTGAAGCCTTGGACCAGGCTGCCCAAGGCAGTGGTAGAGTCCCCATCCCTGGAGGGGTTTAAAAGATGGGCAGATGAGGTGCTCAGGGATCTGGTTTAGTCATGAACAGGTACGGTTTGACTCGATGATCTCAAAGGTCTTTTCCAACCAAACGACTCTATGATTCTATGAATAACACAGCGTGATCAGGCAGAGCTGCTCCAAAGTGAGAGGAAAGGGGTCTCTGCCCTCTGTACCATTTGTGTTCCAGTGCTTCCATGATGTGGAAGTGGCTTTATTGCCCTGAATTAACGGCCTGGGGTTTAAAACACAAGGCCAGGTCTGCAGGGAGAAGTATTCTCCTGCACTTCATCCACTAACACACGTTGGGGAGGGCAAAAACCCACCCAAACCATGAAGCTTTCAGAGACACAAGCCCTGCTTCCAATTTGAACAGAATGCTGGAAGACAAAGTTAATGTATCTTTCATGAGGACAATCGAGATAATAAGCAACACAATTCCACAGCACAAGCTGGGGAGCTTGCTTTTCTCTCTCTTTCTTTCTTTCCTTCTTTCTTTCCTTCTTTCCTTCTTTCTTTCTTTCCTTCTTTCCTTCTTTCTTTCTTTCCTTCTTTCCTTCTCTCCACCTTTCTTTCCCCTCCCTCCCTCCCTTCCTCCCTTCCTTCCTCCCTTCCTTTCCTTTCCTTCCTTTCCTTTCCTTCCTTTCCTTCCTCCCTATTTTTTTGCCTACATAATCAAGAATTTCTGGTTGTGGAGGGACGACCAAGGTAAAACTTGAGTCACCCAACATCCCCCGACAGAGCCGCGGTGCAACCTCCTGCGCCAAGCGACGCACGCGATTTTACTTTCAGATTTTGGGCAGAAACAACAACTTAAACAAAAAACCCAACCACACAGCCTGTGTCAAAGCTAAACTGAAATTGTTATTCAGCAATTTGCAACACTTACTGTCAGATTAAAGTCATTTTATTTTATTTTGGCTCCCTTGCTCCGCTCTGGTAACAAAACAGCCAAGCTGAGGGTTTCAGAAGACATTTGGTACGGCAACCGCAGCGCTTCTTAAATGTTCAGGGGGTACAACCTGTGACAACAGGCGCTAGCGCTGCGAGAAGCTGCGTAGCCGGAGGGGAATTGCACCAGATGAGCCCAAGGTGACAAAATTGCGGTGGTACTGAGGCATGAGTGAGCGCTGACGCACCGCGCGGCACCGCTGAGTGAAAACAGGGGGGAAATATGGAAACCTGCTACCACCACGGTGCGGTCAACAGCCCTGGCGCTCGCCCTCTGGTAAGGTTTTACTTCCAAGCATGGTTTGGAGTGAGATCTGGCTCCTGCACGGTCCCTGCTGCCTCTCTCTCCGTGCACCCAGCACCAACCCTGCAGACCACGCGTGGGCTGAACCTTCTCTTGCAGAGGTTTGCACGAGACATCCTGTCCTGGATCAGTTACAAACTCGGGACTGGGGATGCTGGGGCTTCTCTGTTCATACTTCCCACCTGCACAATGTCCAGCCCCCCGGGGAGTTCTCCTGTTGACTTTTCCCCTTTAAAACATGGAATCGTTAAGGTTGGAAAAGACCTCTAAGCTTATCCAGTCCAGCCACCAACCCAACCTCACCGTGCATGCTAAACCCTGTCCCAAAGTGCCACCTCTACACGTTCTTTGAGTCCCTCCAGGATGGAGAATCCATCACTGTCCTGGGCAGCCTGGTCCAAGGCTTCATCACTCAGTAAAGGAATCACTCCTAATATCCAACCTAAACCTCCCCTGGATGGAGCAAAGTGTTGAAACCAACATATAAAGGGAGAGAAGCTTTAATGCTTTCAGCATTGCTCACCTCAGGTGTTCTCTAAAGCACAGATAAAGACATCTGGCAGGATAAGACACAAAGCGGTCTTTACCCTTTGCCACAGAGTAGACTCAGCTAAACCACCCCACCTTTCCATGCCCTGGCTGTAAAGCAAGGAGGATTCCGTTCCGTTTCAGGGATGTGAACCATTACCTCGTTACGAAGGGCTGTTTCTAACCTGGCAGCATCTCTTCCGATGATGCACATCCCTAAAGTCCACAGTTATGACAAACACTCGATATGGCTCATAAGACGATGTTGGTACTCACTTTTTCAAAGGCTCTATGACTGTCTTTTGGATCTGATTCACCTGTTGAAAGCAAAAGGGATGATTATATGTCAGGCTTGTTGAAAAAGTCTGTTTGCACAACGATACATGTTTGCACAGTGCCTATCATGAAATGATGTGGGCTCCTGAGCACAACCACAACGCCCTTTCGTCAAAATATAGCAAACTTCTCCCATGTGCTCGGGATGAGCTGCGATCCCCAGTGCAACCAGAGTCAGATTGCAGAGAAACCCAAGTGGGAAGCATCTCGGAGATGATGACAAACAGGGAAGGAAAGATATATGCTTGGGGAAGAGCAGCTGGAAAGCTGCCTGGTGGAAAAGGACCTGGGGGTGCTGGCTGGCAGCAGCTGAACAGGAGCCAGCAGTGGCCCAGGTGGCCAAGAAAGCCAACAGCATCCTGGCTTGGATCAGTCATGGGGTTGCCAGCAGGAGCAGGGAAGGATTTGTCACCCTGTCACCTCGAATCTTGGGTTCAATTTTGGGTCCCTCACTCCAAGAAGGACATTGAGGGGCTGGAGCGTGTCTGGAGAAGGGAGTGGAGCTGGGGAAGGGGCTGGGGAACAGGGGCTCTGGGAGCAGCTGATCTGGGCTGTTTAGTCTGGAGAAGAGGCTGAGGGGAGACCTCATTGCTCTCTGCAGCTCCTGGAAAGGAGGGTGTGGTGAGGTGGGTATGGAGCTCTTCCAAGTGCTAGGATGAGAGGAAATGGCCTCAAGTTGTACCAGAGGAGGTTTCAATTGGATACTGGGAAAAATTTCATTACTGAAGAAGTGGTGAAGCCTTGGACCAGGCTGCCCAGGGCAGTGGTGGAGTCTCCATCCCTGGAGGGGTTCAAAGAACGTGCAGAGGTGGCACTCTGGGACAGGGTTTAGCAGGCACGGTGGGGTTGGGCTGATGGCTGGACTGGATGAGATTTTCCAGTCTTAATGATTCTATGACACAAACAGCACCTCGGCACACTCTGGTCTCCCCATCTTCAGCCAAACCCATACTCACCTTCTCCTGGTTGAAAGAGTCCATCCTCTTCATCGCTGTGTCGAAGGCTGTCACCATCTCCAGAAAGGTGGGATCCTGTTCGCACAGCGGGTTAGACAGCAGGTCTGAAGAGATCTTGACAGCAGACTTGGACATGGCTGTGGGCAACAAAGGCATGGAAAGAAAAGTAGAGAAGGTCACATCTCAGTGGCTGCCTGATGGGACACCCATACAACCCCTCATTGCCAGGGCTACCACTCGAAAAGTGTGACCATGGGCAAAAATCAGGTCCTCCAGCCACCAAGGAGGGTTCAGCACATCTTTCCTAGAATTGGTTGAGAGGAAAGAAAGGAAGAGCCACCAATATGGCACTGGAAGAGGCTGCCCAGGGATGAGGTGGAGTCCCCATCCCTGGAGGTGCTTAAAAGATGCTCAGTGTTTAACAATCGGCAGGAACGGTTGGACTCGATGATCTCAAAAGTCTTTTCCAACCAAATGATTCTATGATTCAATTCATTCACGTAAACACCTAGAGAACTGTTTTTATATAAGTTAAGCCTGAACAACTCTGATGTGCAGTTTGTGATGTTGCCAGAAATAACACCAGGCTAACAAAAGCACTGTTCTCTTAAAAAAAAAGAGATGTAGATGGGTTTTTTTCAGACATCTTTTCTCGACAGACTATTAAGTGTCACTCTCAGCCTCACTACAGCTCTTCCACAATGAGAAAAAATCACAGTCCATTAAGTCTTTCAAACGGCTTTACAAAAATATATATTTGAAGTGGATTTAGTGCTTCAGGACCAGACTGACAGGACTGGAAGAGGAGGTTTTGCTTCTCCTCTCCAAGCAGGCACTACACAAGCAGAAGAGACTCAAGCTGGCTGAGTGCTTTGCCTCGAGGAGCTTGAATTTTCAGCCTGTGGAGACCAACTCTGCAAGCCAGGAGCGAAGGCAAAGGCTGAAGTCTCTTCCAACCCTTCCAACCATGAAATCCAGAAAAGCCAGGTCACACGTGACATGCTTCAGTTCCTTCCTCACCCAGCACTTCTTCTTGTTCTCATCCCTCTCTCTAGCACACACTTGATTTTCAAAGGGAAAAATACACCTCTATGACAAGACCACGACAAAAGAGCAAGAATCATGGAATGGTTTGGGTTGGAAGGGACCTCAAAGCCCATCCAGTGCCACCCCCTGCCATGGGCAGGGACACCTCCCACTGGATCAGGGGGCTCCAAGCCCCACCCAACCTGGCCTGGAACACCTCCAGGGATGGGGCAGCCACCACTGCTCTGGGCACCCTGGGCCAGGGCCTCCCCACCCTCATCGTGAAGAATTTCTCCCTAAGATCTCATCTCAATCTCCTCTCTTTCAGCCTAAAACTGTTCCCTCTCGTCCCATCACTACAGGCCCAAGGTAGAGTGGAAAAAAAAGAGCAATAAAAAGGCAAAGCATCAATATAAATGGGAATAAAGAAATGAAAAAAAAAAAAAAAAGAAAAGTCCTGGGTACTAAAATAAAATGTTCTTTTTCGTCAGCGCTGTTGCTGGAAGTTATTCCAGCTTGAGATCAGAAAGCCAGATGCTTGAGCCGTGCTACGGCTGAGCTTTGGAAAGGCTCCTACTGTACTCACTCAGATATTAAAAGTTAAAGTCGGCTGAATAATGGGGCTTAAGATCATAAATCAAGGGGTTAACCATTCTGATTTAAAGGTTACGCACAATTATACAAGAGAGCTCAGAAGCTGAAGAGCTGGGAAGCTCGATGTAGAACGAGGCAGTAACTACGGAATAACAAAGCTACTGGATCCGTCTATTATCCAAACATGAAGGGTTTAGGCATTTAAACCTTTAAACAGATGGGATTTAATCCATATGTGTGACCACATCTGAGGAAGGATTTGTGCCAGACTAGGACGGAGTTAACAACGGCAGAACTCCTTCGGTTGGAAGAAAATGAGTTTCCCTTCATAAGGAGAGGACGGAAAGCGAGCTACGAACTGTGGGGTCACGCTGTGAGGCTGAAAACGGGGCTTTTCAGGCACTTCCCTCACCTGTGCAGCTCTGAAAAAGCAGGTTCTGTGGTTCCCCGGGCAGCTCTGCAGACCTCGGTGTCCCCACTGGCGTGCGTGGAGCTGGGACCTTGGGAAGGCAGCCCATGGCCCCACCTCCACATGCCCGGTGGTGAACCCCATCGTGAAACTCAACAGGGACATCGCGGATGTGGGAGAGGAGAGGAGAGGGAGAGGAGAGGAAGAGGAGAGGGAGAGGAGAGGGAGAGGAGAGGGAGAGGAGAGGGAGAGGAGAGGGAGAGGAGAGGGAGAGGAGAGGAGAGGAGAGGAGAGGAGAGGAGAGGATGAGGAAAGGGAGAGGAGAGGGAGAGCAGCGGGGAGCATCCTCTGCCCTTCGGGGCACTCACAAAGCCTGTGGGATGTGACTCCAATTAAAAGAGGTGACTTTAGAGCATCACGGCTTGTTAGCATCACAATAAAAGTAGTGGAGAAGAGCCAGGCTGCAGAGAGTAAAACTGAGCCATGGTGAGTGATCCAGTGGATTACCTGCATCTCAATTCAAAAGGAGAGATTTGTCTCCAATTAAAGAACATCCTCCTGCTCCTTAAGATCATATTTTGTTTGTAAGAGGGTGGGGAAGGGGGTTACAGCACAGAGTGCTGCTAATAGCCCGTACCCCGTTCCCAGCTGGGCTGAGCCTCACAGGAACATTTCTGTGCAGAAATCGGCCTCATTTCGAGCTGAGTCTTTTTTGGCAGAAGGTGGAGACTCAAGCCACCAGGTCCAGTTTGCTAGGGAGTGTTTGCAGGCAGTGAATAATCAACCCCCACGGCACAGTGGAAGAAATAAGACGCTCAGGAGGACACAACAATGCTGATACACAGCCATCCTCCTTGGATACGGGGGCTGGACATTGGCTGAGTAAGCAGAGCTATCTCCTCATGGGAATGGACACTGCCAGGTGAGGAACGTGGTCCTCAGGGCTTGATTGGATCTACCTACTTCTCCTTCAGCCATCCCTCAACCAGACCACATTGAAAACCTTCCCTTACACTCATGAATTCATGCCTTTAAATGAGAAATCAGATCGTACTGGATCTGGCCAAGGCTCATTTGTGACTCTGCCATGTAGCAGAATGGAAAAAGAAAGTCCTCCCACAGCTCCTCTGGGACTTGAAATGCTCCACATAAACAACGCCCACTGCAAGGGAGGGGAGGGGAATCCTTAACAAGGAAAAACTTACCCAAGGATCCCTAACAATGACCAAAGTCCCCAAAAAGGGCAGTTTTCACCCTGGATACGAATCCTGGCCGCACCTTTCCCACCGCTCCACCCGTGCAAGCACACGCAGGCGCCAGCATGGTTCTGGGAAGGGTGGGAGAGCGCGGGAAAGAGCTGGGATCCATGTTTATGTCTGGCAATATCCGAGCGCGTTCGCACACATACACACAGGTGAGAGCCTGTGTCATGGGAAGCCCCAAATTTGCCAGCCCTGCTGCTGGCGAAGCGCCCGGTGGGGCTCTTTCCCACTCTTTTGCCCTTCTGTGAACCCAGATCCCACGGGATGAGTGTTGGACCAGTGCAGCCCACACCTGTTTGCGCTGGTGCATCTGCCTTGGCTTCGGAGCTGTGGGGGCCCGGTACAAATAGGGACTACTCCAAACCACACGCTGAGAAAAACCATCTGTGTTTAAAAACAGCTCCTCGCTGCATGTTTCTGCAGGCTGCCCTGCTCCGTTCAATAACCAGTACCCACCAAATCCACTTCTCCCAGCTGCCCTGTGGTAGATCGCTCCATCTTCACAGAATCATGGAATGGGTTGGGTTGGAAGGGACCTGAAAGCAACAGGCTGTGCCTCCTCGCTCAGAGAACCCATTGCAGCTCATGCTCGGGGCTTTCCCCAACTTAACGTCCAGCTTCATCATCACAATCACCTGGACTGGACAGAACATCAAGGGAATCACAGAATCCTGTAATGGTTTGGGTTGGGAGGGACCTCAAAGCCCATCCAGTGCCACCCCCTGCCATGGGCAGGGACACCTCCCACTGGATCAGGGGGCTCCAAGCCCCATCCAACCTGGCCTGGAACACCTCCAGGGATGGGGCAGCCACCACTGCTCTGGGCACCCTGGGCCAGGGCTTCCCCAACCTCACAGCAAAACATTTCTCCCTCAGATCTCACCTCAATCTCTCCTCTTGCAGCTCCAAACTATTCCCTCTCATCCTATCCCTGCACTCCCTGATCCAGAGCATCTTCTCTCTCCCGGGTTCATTTAAAGCCTGAGCCACGAGGTGTGGTCACACTGGTTTCCTACTAGGAAGGGAGCTGGCTGGGGCTGCTGTGCCTTGGGATGGGACACCTGAAGGGCAGAGATGACTTGTTTATGCTTCCTACATCCCCCACTGCCATGAGGTCACGAGGTCAAGCCAGAGGAGAGGAATGAGCAGGGTTATTCCTGAATAAGAGCTACTAGGTCACCAATCCATCCATGAAACATGCATTACGCGGTGCTTTGCAGACCCCCCAAAGCCTCATCCCACCTTCGTTTGGCTTCAGACAGCCTGAGATGCCCTTGAGTGAAGTAGGTGAATACGCACTGCTTGACACAACAGACTCAACTGGAGATTCCTCCTGCTTATTTAACATGAGAACCGGAATAATTATTCCCGTTTTTCAGTTGCAGAAACTGAGGCAAAGAAAAGAAAGCGACTTGTCCAAGGCCACACGGTGGCTCAGGAGATAGGGATGAAGCCCATAACACACTTTCTGTTCGCTTGGTTGAGATACGGCTCGGCAGCCCTCACGCAGATGGCCTTGTAACTAAGCAAACTGAGTGGGACTGAGATCTAGATTTGTTTTCCAGGCTTGTCACAGATTACTCATGTGATCTTGAGAAAGTCACTTCATCTCTTTGTGGCCAAGTTCACAGTCTATGTATCCTACAGTCACATACCCAAGTCTGCATCTGTGCTTTTCTTCATATCCTTCTGAAGTTTTTTGGTCTGATCTTCCAATCTGAAAGATGGAAGAACAAGGCAAAGTCGGAATCTTGGAAAGAAACAAACCCAAGTGTAATCATACGCGCAACAAAAATCATTTATGGGCTGAATATGCTGGCTTCTGTTGTGAGTTAAAAATATCCAGGCAAGGCTCAGTACAGTTCAGAGCTGCCCAACCTTTTCTGCTTGTTTTTAGATGGGTTTTTTTCAACCTTTTCAAGTTGGTGATACCTTATTCAAAGTCAGATATTTTCTTAAGTCCTCACACTTACCATGAACGGTAAAGCCAAATGCTTTCCTGCCCGTGGCTGGGGGGGTTGGAACTAGATGATCTTTAAGGTTCCTTCCAACCCAAACCATTCCATGATTCTTTCTATGATAAAGGGTGAGTTTATGTGACACAGTCGGGGGGGAAAACCAGGATCTGTGCGCAGAGGTGGCAAGCTCTTTGGTGACCGCACGGCTTCCTGACGATTTTACACTCTTGACTTTAGAGCCACCACAATCTGCAAACCTCAATCCCACTGGAAATAGTTCTCAGAACACCTTCGAACACCCAGCCACCAGAGAAACCCTGAAGAATTAGAAATTACAGGGCTGGGAAGAGCAGGACTGGATAAAGTTTCCTGGGAAGATGCAATAAGAGGGCACAACTGAGAAGTATGCTGCTAGTCCTGTTTTACCGGTGTGGTTGATACTCACTGCTGAAGCTTTCCATATTCCCTTTCAAAGTCTCTCTCCACCTGCGGAAAGAAGAGATGGAAATCAGCTCAAAGGGACTGGGGAGGGGCTCTATTGGGGAGTGCAGGGATAGGAGGAGAGGAAATGGTTTTCAGCTGAAAGAGAGGAAACTGAGATGAGATCTTGTGTAGAAATGTTTTGCTGTGAGGGTGGGGAGGCCCTGGCCCAGGGTGCCCAGAGCAGTGGTGGCTGCCCCATCCCTGGAGGTGTTCCAGGCCAGGCTGGATGGGGCTTGGAGCCCCCTGACCCAGTGGGAGGTGTTCCTGCCCATGGCAGGGGGTGGAACTGGGTGATCTTTGAGGTCCCTTCCAACCCAAACCTATCCATGATTTTACTGGAATGGCAACTGCCCGTGCAGGGAAACCTGTCCTTAGGAAATGCTGGTGTGAGCCCAGGGAAATGTACGCAGCAGCTACCATAGCAGTTACGCTTCAAATGGAAATGAAGGCTTGGGTTTTTTTCCTCTTGGAGCAAAAGACGCCACCACCAACCATGCCAGCTCATTCCAAGGATGTGCTCCAGCACATGAATTGGAAGCTGACAGAATAAATGGGAATGCCTTCAAAGCAGAGACACTGCAACTTAGCGCCCACAGCTCAGCTCGGTGCTGGCGGGGGATGAGCCCGCTTTCTCTTCCAGAGCCACCATCAGCCCAGAAGCCAAGGAGATGCTTCTCCAGCAGTGTGAAGCCCTGCAATGGGCCAGTCCGTGAGCACCACTTACCCTCAACAGCATGGGTTTTCTCCCCCCAAACCCTTCCAGCCACAACTGAGCCCTCCAATCTCTGTATTATTTGCCCTGTCCATATGCTCCTTATTCATAGAATCGCCTGGTTGGAAAAGACCTTTGAGATCATCGAGTCCAACCATACCTGTCCACTTACTGAACCATACCCCTGAGAAACTCATCTACCTGTCTTTTAAACACCTCCAGGGATGGTGACTCAACCACCTCCCAAGACCTTCCCCCGATGAAATACTTCAGCTGGAGCAGTGGTCCAAGTGGACTGTGGCACCTCAGAAAGGGAGGAGAAACCAGCACAGAGCCGAAGAACAGCCTTCTCCTGATGCTACATCAATGACTGCTTCCTCCTACTTGCTATCTGGCAGCAAATCTCCAGCGATACGAGATATTTTAAGGAATTTTCCTTCCATGCTGACTGTTTTAACACACGCTTAAACATTCATTCCACACCTTGTCGACCAAATAAGCAAATGGATTTCAATTGACCAGCCAAAAGTAAATACACGCGCTTTTGTTGTCATGGGATCAAAACTGGGTTCATTCGTGTTGTCAAGCTACCACGCTATTAAGGAAATGCAAAGTGTTGCAAGCAGCCAGGACTAGAAGGATTCCAAAGGTTTGTTCCAAATCTTCATGCTGTCCTCGGGATTTCAAACCCAGGCTGGATTTAACAGCGTTATGCGAAACCAGAACAATTAATCGGGACATTTGCTTTTCAATCAAAATTGCTATTTTAAGACGGAGCACAGTAATCCCAGTTTTCCTGAAGCCTCCTTTCCTAAATATCTTTTTGCTCTGCACTTTCAAATGCTGAAAGTGGGATTCAGATGCTCCACAACGACGTTACCAACCCCATCTGACGGCAACCAGCACACGTGCCGGGTTCCAGCCCCATCCCCAGTGGCCAGCTGTCCGCACCATCAGCTCCCACCATCCGGGGGATGCAGGCTGGCTTCTCCCTGCCGAGGAAAAAAAATACCTCCACCGAGCTCTGACTCCCTTTTTGTGCTGCTAAAAATGGTCCAGGCATGGAGCAGTGTGGGGGCAGCTCACACGGCTCCTGCCTGGTTCGCAGTTCTGCAGAAATCCGAGGCAGCTGGTGCCTGGAGGTCAGGTAACCAGCACGTAGTAAAAATCACCCTCGATTCCCATGGCTGTTCCGGCTGCTAAAATAACCAGGGAGTATTGCACTCTATTTATACGCCTTATGTGTGAATTGTTTTGGTTGCAAACCAAAGGGGGTTGGGCATGACTCAAAAATATGTCCTTTGAAGGCTGGTGGGATCCTTCTCCAGCCCCTCTCCATGCTCAAGAGGCTCTTCCTTATCTCTGCTCCGCAATCACTTCTTCCAAGACCCCTAATTTAGGTGGGAAGGGACCTCAAAGCCCATCCAGTGCCACCCCCTGCCATGGGCAGGGACACCTCCCACTGGATCAGGGGGCTCCAAGCCCCATCCAACCTGGCCTTGGGCACCTCCAGGGATGGGGCAGCCACCACTGCTCTGGGCAACCTGGGCCAGGGCCTCCCCACCCTCAGCGTGAAGAATTTAAGTCATGGGGTGTGAATTTTGGGGTTGTCCTGTGCAGGGACAGGAGCTGAGCTTAATAATCCTTGTGGTTCCCTTCCAACTCAGGACATTCTATGATTCCACGAACAAGCAAAAGGCGGCGGCGCCTCATGGATATGATGGGAGGCAAAATTAATTAGGAAGACATTCTTCACGATGAGGGTGAGGAGGCCCTGGCCCAGGTTGCCCAGAGCAGTGGTGGCTGCCCCATCCCTGGAGGTGTTCCAGGCCAGGTTGGATGGGGCTTGGAGCCCCCTGATCCAGTGGGAGGTGTCCCTGCCCATGGAACTGGATGGGCTTTACAGTCCCTTCCAACCCAAACCATTCCATATTTCTATGATTGCCCACCCTCTGGGTGATGTGAACCCCCAAATCTCCCTAGGCTTCTAAGCTTCCCTGAAACACCCAGCTCCTCTGTGTGCTTTCTAGATAGAATCGAGGTGGATCTACGAGGCAGCTCTTCAGCTGCCCAGCCTGACTCACGTCTCCGATGCCATCCATGCAGAGACAGCTGCCCAAGGACTGCTCTTATTTTTCACGCCCACAGTAGCAACTGGCTACCAGGCATCGCAGTCTGCAGGCTAATGTAGCCCTCCCAGTCATCGCTGCTCTCGTTTGCATCGCGGGAGCCCAGATACACAACACAAACAACCCAGAGCACGCACTAGACGGATAAATCTCACTCTCACGTGCTCCTGCCGTGCAGATTTACAGGCAGCAGCGACCGTCGGAGCAGAGGAGCATGAGGAGGACAAGCTGAGAGCAAGCCAAGCACATTTTGCAGAGTACACAGTAAATTCCCATTCCCAGTCGCGATCATCAATAGCCACACGTCCCCGACACTCACGGCAAAAGGCTACGGATAGGATTAGCACGTTAAAAGGAACGAGAACAAGAAGTACAGGCAAGAAAATTACAATATCCTGAAGGGAAGTTGCAGTAATATTAAAATAATCCCACTTCTCTGCTGCCTCTTTCGGAAAACTCAAAATCAAACCGTGTTTCTGTACTGAACGCTTTTTCTTCTGGGCGTTCGGGCAAGTTAATGCAAAGATTGCTCTCGTCTCTGGGTTTTTAGTTAAATCTACATAAAGAATGACACCCCCCCCTCACTGAAATAAAACTATGTTCTTTTGCACCCACTTGTTTTTGTTTGCAAACACTTGGTCTTCCACCTCAATAAAATCCCTCCTGTTTTAGGGGCGATATCATAATCGACACCATGGTTACAAGGCAACAAAGCAAGACCAAAGCCAATACTACAAAGAGATGGAAATAAGGGACTGTGATGAACCTTCTTCTTCCCCTGAGGATAATTTCTTTTCCTGGAGGAGGAGGACTAGCTGATTTCTACATGTTCCAGTGGTCTCAGCCTCTTCATGGGTCTTGGGAACAAGAGGAAAGCGTATGCTTCCTCCTCTCCAGAAGAAAGAAACCCATATAATTAGAAATTCTGCTATAAACTGGAACTTCTTTGCCATCTCATCAAGCAAGAGGAGAACTGGGTGATCTATACGGTCCCTTCCAACCCAACCCACCCAATGCGGGGGAATATTCACTCTGAATCCGACAGTGGAACCATGAGTCAAAGCAATGCTGCAGAGTCCAGGTGGACGTGTGTCTTTGTGGGCTTTGCCACCCAGCAAGGTTTCCAAATCCTGGTCTGGCAAGGCTAAAAGGGAAAAGGATGCATCTCCAAACCACAGAGACCGGTTACGTCCTGCTGAAGTTCGAAGAAGAAAAATGAAAATGAGGAAAACTATTTAACTGGCGTCATCTCACCATTTCTGTGAGATTTACTCCATTATTTGGGATTTCCAGCTCGCTGCTGGAGCCCAATGGAAAGGCGCTGCCGGCCGGCAGCTGCAGTGGAATCCTCTTGCTCATGGAGCTCTTCTGTCCGGCATCCCTGGGGAAGGCAGAGCTGCTGGGATGAGTCAAGGAAAGGAGGCTTGGCAGGCCCACGGCTCAGGTCTCTGCTCCTTGCCAAGCTGACTCACCCAAGGTTTGCCGGCGAGGAGGAGGAAGGCGAGCCTTCTGAGTCAGCCCAGGCCAGAGGGAGGGAGGGATGAAGGGGTAAAAACTGGGTTATGTGAAGGAGCTTTGTGCATCCCAAGAGCTGGTTGACTCCCCTGGCTGCCAGCCTGGCTCTGTGCCCTGTGGGGATGCACGGCTGGCTCTTCTTCCCAGCTACCTGCCGGCTCGGATCACCCGAGCCCTGGTGAAGAGCAGGGTACAACCTCGGGGTGACGCAGATGAACTTCAGCAAGCTGGAGCTGCAAGAGAGCTGAGAAGACAAGCGCAGCTCTGGTTCCAGCATAACCTTGGCTCAGACCGAAGCCGACCTGGGGGAGGGAAGAACATCCCTGCCATAAGAGGCTTCATCGTTGCATTGGATTTGAGCAATAAACATTCTGCAGAGAGATATAATTCTAACAGGTTTAAGTCCTATCACTGGGCATTAGTTTAATTGGGCTGTGCTCCTGTGTCCTCTGCAGCTCCGCTGACAGCAGGTCCTCTCTGCGCAGCGGATCCTCCCACCCGGCTCGGGGCCTCTCAGCGAGCCCGGTGACAGCTGCTCTTTTCAGGGGAGAGGAGGGGAGAGATTATGCTGTCTGGAATTGGATTTGCCCAGGTTAAGGTGGAAACAAAGCAGAGGCATCTCCTGGGGGGCGGGAGATCACTCCAGTTCACCAGCCGGTATTTTCTACAGGGGTTTCCTTCTACCTGAAGAGCTAAACCGTGGCTGACACCGTGCCCTTCTTCAAAGGATCAGAAGCGAGTGGGCATAGGGAACCATGAGTAATTCCCTCTGCGGCCCAGGAAAATTGCTTTTCAGTACTACTGCCAGCCTAGATTTGACAACAGCCCCAGCATCATTTCATCAAGGGAAGAAATAAAGGGCTCACCGGAGAGCAGAGCCTCTCTCAGCAAAGCAATTCCCCCCCCCTTCTCCTGTGATCCTTCCCTCTCCTGTGCTCGAGTTCCAGCCTCATGAAGCACCTAATAAGTTAGAATTTAACAAATGTCTTTCTTTTTCTCTTCCCTCCCCCTCCTTCTCTTTTGTGGTCCAATCTCTGTGAGTGGGAGATTCTCTACCCGCAACCACTTCCCTTCTGATCGGCTTGGGATGCAGCCCTGGAGATGCCACACCTTCCCACTTCCTGCAGCGGGCTCCAGAGGCCAACATCTGGAACATCACAAACCTCGGCTGCTACCGCTGTTCCCAAAAGCCCGCACAGATGGAGCATCTCAGCCTGCAACTGGGAGGTAAAGCTGGGGCCCTCCAGCTCACTCAGCCCCATCGCTTCCGCACGGCGACGCCGAACGCCTCGCTCCCAGGGGAGATCGGTGGTTTCCTGCCATTTGTTCTTCTTTGAAGAGCTGCACTTTACACTCACTGTGAGGTTGCAAAGCTTTAGGCTTCCTGTTTTCTGCTTTCCATGTATCTGCTGCCTGGAGAGCATCATCATCATCATCATCATCATCATCATCAACACAGGGCAAGTAGAAGCCAGTTAAAAGTTGACATCCGACTCGGAGTCGCTGACACGAAAACTCATTGTTCTTCTTGGGGGAGCTGAGGAAGAGGTGGAAGGAAGGAAGAAAGAAAAGGGAAAGGGCCAGGAAGCACTCGCAGTGCTGAATGAACCTCTGCGTGCTGGATATTCTGAGCTGTTCTATTTAATACACACACTTATATATATAAAAGCAATGCCTGCCAACTGCCTGAGAACAGCGCATACCAGCAGCCCAAGCTCTCAAAGGTGCAACCGTTCATCTGCACCGAGCCCAAGCTCCTGCTGCAGCTCAGGGATGGCTGATTCCAGCAGCACAAGGGAGATGGGGTCTTTGATACAAACCTCTCACAACATCAAATGTGGCAGGAACAGAGGGAAATCAGCAAGCACTGGCAAGAGAGATAACATAGTCAACTCGGATGTGAGAATGGGTGGCATGGAGACGTCCAAGAACGCTGGCCAAGACACCCAGAGCTGCAGAGCAGGTGGTTCTTGCAACAGCCTGGAAGGACACCAGTGTTGGAAACACCAGGAAAGATAGAAATGCTTGGTTGGAAAAGACTTTTGAGATCATGAAGTCCCACTGTACCTGTCCACTACTAAACCATATCCCTAAGCGCATCATATACCCATCTTTTAAACACCTCCAGGGATAGTGACTCCACCACTTCCCTGGGCAGCTGTTCCTGCACATGAGAACCCTAACATTTAATCTGAATTTCATGGAACAAGGCAATGCAGAAGCTCCTGAAACGAATGGCACAGGGTGTGAAGACCTGAGGCTGGTGGACTGGTGGGACCTGGGGGAATGCAGACCTTCTGCCGGCTGGTTGCCCTGGAAAAGGGGCAGCTGAAGAGAAGCAAAAACCATGGAGGGATTTTATCTTCATCGCCTGCCTGGCTTAGATTTTGTACTGACAGTTTGGAGCCGTTACAGAAAATTGCTGCTCTCCAGCAGCAGTCAACTCCCAAATCCTCTAAAATAAAACATGACAATCAAGCAATGAGGGAGTGGTGGCATTAGCCCTCTGCCTCCAGGGGAAAATGTCATGTCCCAAGGAGAAACTGCCCCGTAAACACGAGTGCCCACGCATCCTGAGGAATTAGCCGTGTCCCAGAGAGGAAGGATCAGAGATGTTAGTCTGTTCAAGGGATTAGGTCACCAATGCCGTTACAACGACAAGGTCTCCACCGCGCTCGCTGCCTGGGCACTTATTTTAGAGCAGGGATGCAGGTGAATTTGCAGGGATTGTGAGGTCCCATAGCTTTTTTATTTTTGCCCTGGACAAAGGCAAAGCCCATCTGCTTAAGGAGGGAAAATACCACAGCCAGCTGCGAGCACCAGCGCTTGGGGTAGGAGTCTCAACCACACGAGAATACAAAATGCTTTTTTAATTTGCTTTTAAAGCAAATGCTGTGCAGCACAAATTAATTCACGCCCGAGCACTAAGCATCTCAGCTTATAAGCCTTTCTTTGGAAACAGTTATATTCAGCGATCTGAACCACTCCTCCTCCTCCATCTGCTCAGAAAGGATGAACAAACAAGCCATTGCTGAAAGAAGGAAGGAAGGAAGGAAGCCCGATCAGCCATCTCCGAGGAAAACTGTGCCAGATCACAAGAGCTCTTTCCCTCATCATCCTCCCTCCCCACCCCCTAAAAATAAAAAAGAATGAACCAGATCCCAAACTAAAATACTCTCCCTGGTTGGGGCTCCCCCTCACTCCTCGCACGAGGAACCGAGTGTTGGTCACACGCGGCAACAGGTTCTGCTCGCTCCCATCTCCCTCCCACGCGCGCGCACACGCACACGCTCGCAAAATGGGACGAGTCAAAGTGCCGCCTTGACTCATCAGCCACATGATCAAAGGCTGGAGCTAAAAAGGGGGAACTGGTTTACTCACAGTCTTGGGTACAATCTGTTTCTTGGGCTGCCCGATCTTGAACGGTATCCTGGAAAAGGGAGAAGAAGGAACGTATAAGCAAGCTTCAAACATCTCAATCTCCTCCTCAGGGATGGAGTTTGGGGTGGGCAAGGTCTGGTTTGGGGTGATCAGGGTCTGCCCTGGGGCTCCTGCACCCCTTTTGCTCCCCTTCCAAGAGCTAAGGTCTTCCTTGAGGTCACCACCTCCATCTCCACATCCCTTTCCCCACCAACCTAGTGAGGAAAATTAATGCAACAGACGTTCCTTGGCAAAGCAAGGGGCTGAAGAACACGCGGTGTTTAAAAACAAACTTGAAGGGGAGGGAAAAAACCAAAAGAAGATAAAAAATAAATAAATAACAAACCCTGTAAATATTTAGAAAGAGGATATTAAAAAAAGCAACAACCTGGGTGTCTGGAGCTGGGAGCTGCTTCAAAGGATTCCTCTGCTACAACAGCTGTAGGAGCAGCTCACCTGCCAGCGGAGCAGCCTTCATTCTTAAAACCTTTAATATGGTTGCGAGTAAAATCTGGGTTACCTGAATGATTCTTCCCCACGCGAGCTGGCTCAGAGGTGAGGAGTACTCAAAATAAACTACACAACACATGGAAGGGCGGCTGGAGAAGAGAAGGATCCGAGGAGACCTTAGAGCAGCCTCCCAGTATGGAAAGGGGCTACAGGAAAGCTGGGGAGGGGATTTTTACAAGGGTCTGGAATGACAGGATGAGGGGACATCATGGAATGGTTTGGGTTGGAAGGGACCTTAAAGCCCGTCCAGCTCCAACCCCCCTGCCACAGGCAGGGACACCTCCCACAGGATCAGGGGGCTCAAGGCCCCATTCAACATGGCCTGGAACACCTCCTCTCGTCCCACCACTTGTCACTTGGGAGAAGACATCAATCCCCACCTCACCATGACCTCCTTTCAGGAGCTGCAGAGAGCAATGAGGTCCCCCCTCAGCCTCCTCTTCTCCAGGCTAAACAGCCCCAGGGCCCTCAGCTGCTCCCAGAATCCCTGGGCTCCAGCCCGTTCCCCAGCTCCGTTCCCTTCTCCAGACACTCCAGCCCCCTCGAGGTCCTTCTTGCACTGAGGGGCCCAAATCCTGAACCCAGGATTTGAGGTGCAGCCTCACCACTGCCGAGGGCAGGGGGACGATCCCCTCCCTGCTCCTGCTGCCACCCCATGGCTGATCCAAGCCAGGATGCTGGTGGCCTTGGCAACCTGGGCCCCTGCTGGCTCCTGCTCAGCTGTGGCCGACCAGCACCCCATGTCCTCTTCCCCTGGGCAGCTTCCCAGCCACTCTTCCCCAAGCCTGGAGAGTTGCTCCAGGGGTTGGTGTGACCGGAGTGCAGGACCCTGCACTGAGCCTGGTTGAACCCCATCCCGTTGGCCTCAGCCCATGGCTCCAGCCTGTCCAGATCCCTTTGTGGTGCCTGGGCCCATGGATCCAGCCCGTCCCAATCCCTCTGCGGAGCCTCAGCCTATGGATCCAGCTTGTTCAGGTCCCTCAGGAAAGCCCTCCTGCCTTCCCGCAGATCAACACTCCCACCCAATTTGGTGTCATCTGCAAACTGACTGAGCAAGCACTCAATCCCTTCATCCAGATCATGGATAAAGACATCAAACAAGCCTGGCCCCAACGTTTACATGCAGCCCTGTGCCGGTGCTGCTATAAACCTGCTCAATCGGACACCTGGAACCTCAGAAAACACATCTCTACGGGTTGTAACGTGTTGCAAACCCCAGGTAGGAGCAACAAGATGCGACGGGAGAAAGTTTTGCGGTGATGTGAGGTGTCATCCACGCGGATGAAGCCAACCTAGGATTATCCACCCATCCCAGCCTCACTTTTGCCCATCTTCACCACTGTTTGCAAACCAGGGTTGCAACCCCTGCTCCCTCTCGAGCAACAAAGCCGACCTGAGTCACTAGGTTTAAATTTATATGTTTCTGGAAAACTTCCTGTTTATGGTTCTCCGCTGGGACTGATATAATTTGAGGTTGTTAACCCTTTCCAGCTCCTGTGGCAGGCCCGGCAGCCGTGAATCACACTTCTTTTATAAACAAACACTCCTCTGGTGTATAATTATCCTGTCAATAACCGGGTGTGTGGTGCCTTACAGGAAGAAAGCATAAAAAAAATAAGGATTTATTTCTTTGTGTTTTCCTACAGGGGTCAAATATAAACTCAGCTGAGGCACCTCCCTTACTCGCGCAGGCACAGGCTGTCCCATTCGCAGCCAGGTGCCGTCATTCGATGTTTTTGGAAGCGATGGCAGCAACCTGTCTCGGTGAAAGGAGGAGAAAAAGATGCGGTTTTTACCCAGGGGAGGAAAAAAACAGCTTCTATGATGAGTGACAGAGGCTGTCGGGCAATTTCTGACAGTGTAGGGAGAACAGGGTTCAAGCTGGAGCAAGGCTGGTTCCGAGCAGGCAAGCACAAATAAAAGGGTGATGAAATCATTGCCTGCACACAACCTGCCCCTCGCCCTTCTCAGGCAAACACCGCGGGTTATTTAGAGATGGGATCCTGTCTGTTCTGCTGGGAAGCTGGGTTAAATGAAGGCAATTCAGCATGGGATTCATTCACAGTTTCAGCACAGGAAGGACACAGAGGTGCTGGAACGAGGCCAGAGGAGGCCACGGAGATGATCCAAGGGCTGGAGGACCTCTGCTGTGAGGACAGGCTGGGAGAGCTGGGGTTGTTCAGCCTGGAGAGGAGAAGGCTCTGGGGAGACCTTAGAGCAGCCTCCCAGTGCTGAAAGGGGCTGCAGGAAAGCTGGGGAGGGGCTCTGGATCAGGGAGGGCAGGGATGGAACGAGGGGGAAGGGTTTTAAGCTGAATGAGGAGAGACTGACGTGAGATCTTAGGAAGAAATTCTTCATGATGAGGGTAGAGAGGCCCTGGCCCAGGTTGCCCAGAGCAGTGGTGGCTGCCCCATCCCTGGAGGTGTTCCAGGCCAGGTTGGATGGGGCTTGGAGCCCCCTGACCCAGTGGGAGGTGTCCCTGCCCATGGCAGGGGGTGGCACTGCATGGGCTTGGAGGTCCCTTCCAACCCAACCCATCCCATCATCCTGATAATAAAACAGAGATGCAGGAACAGCCAGGGCCAAGCCATGAATCAGCATCGGTTGCTGCCACCGAGCTGGCAGCACGGGCAGCAGCCAAGGGGAAGGAAGCACAGGGGGTTCCGTCCCATCCCTGCAGACACAAAGGGGAAAAAAAATCCTAGCTACTTTCTTCCAGAACAATAAAAAGTCACTGGAGCACTTCACAACACTCTTTGAAGCAGTAAATATCTCTATTAGCATCATGATGCCAGTTGGCTAATTACGTCTATCTGGGTGAAACCTCTAAAAAAATCACCCCGCACACGCGATGTCTCTTCACCGATTTTGCTGTTGTTGTCGCTATTTCACAATTTGGGATAATCTTCCCAGTTTCTGAACCTTTGCCATTTAATATGGGGAGGGAAAGAGAGATGCATAAGCAGGAAAAGCAGGAAGGAAGGAAAAAAGATCAGAGATCTTATCAGAGCTTTTAAAACAAACGGATCCACTTCGCCAACTGCTGCCGGCACCGGGAACGTTTGCCCTGGGAATGTTTGCCCCTCTGTGGGGCAGCATCAGGGGGACAATGTGCACCTGACGCAGTGACTTTACCCCCTTCCCTTCACATTTAAGAGCCATGGGGTGATTTATTCTGCTTAGAAAATGTATCATGGGTGAAATGCAACCAAGTTGGAGAGCGATCACAGAATCATGAAATCCTGGAATGGTTTGGGTTGGAAGGGACCTCCAAGCCCATCCAGTGCCACCCCCTGCCATGGGCAGGGACACCTCCCACTGGGTCAGGGGGCTCCAAGCCCCATCCAACCTGGTCTGGAACACCTCCAGGGATGGGGCAGCCACCACTGCTCTGGGTACCCTGGGCCAGGACCTCATCATAAAGAATTTCTCCTTAATGTCCGATCTAAATCTCCCCTCTTCCAATTTAAAGCCATTCCCCCTCGTCCTATCACTCCACACACTCGGAAGCTTTTGGATTATCAGCATAGCATGGATTCACTATCACCTTAAAGCTGAGCCCGGGACTAAATGCACCACAGGAAAACCAGGATCGGTGTCTTTTTTTCTTTCTTGATGTCTCATTTCTGCTGAGCGAGAGAAAGCTGGGGTTGTGTTTGGGGTGTGAAATCCCTTGAAATCCCTGTTCCTGAAGAGCGCGAGTGCGCTGAGTCACAGCCGGAGCGTTCCCACCCGGTCCCCCCACTGTGCTGCAGGGCTGGGGGTGCATTCCAGCCCTGACCGACCAGCCACATCCTCGACCCTGGGAGGTTACCGGGAGTTTGGGAACGCAATGGGGTTCAGCTGGAAGGGAGGAGGGCGAAACACTGCAAGGAGGGGGTGGGAAGAGCTTAAAGTAGGAAAAAAAGTGTGGGTGGAGAGAATCCTGCAAAGCTTCTACTTGGGGATGCTCAGGAACCCCAGGGAGGGGAAGGTGGGAGAAGCTGTGGCTCATTTGCTCTGAAGTTTTCCCAGCAATGTCATATATTTACTTGGCTTTTCCATGTGCAAACCCAGGCCCCGCACACCAAAGCGACGAATCCTCCTCTGGATGCACAGGAGAGTTGCAAACAAACCTCGGAGGCAGGGGTGGGAATACGGCTCAGTGAGGTCTGCAGGGAGTTTCAAACACGGAGCTTCCCCCCCTTCCACTCCCCACCAGTCCCCTGGAACGCAAGCACGAAGGAATTGCCAGCGCGGATCAGGCTAAATCATTCCTCATTTAGGGAGGCGATGGTCTTTTTGCTGTGTTGGACCAAGCAGGACATCAATCCTTGGCTCCATCCCCAACCCAGAGCTGGTGGCGAGGAGGCTGGGGAGCCCAGCCAGTGTTTGGAGCATGCACAGGGGATAAATAACCATTGGCTGTTTCTCTTTCATCACTCTACAACCCAGAAAACCCCTTGTAGATAAGCCCCAAGCATTTTCACCCATAGCAGATAAGCCTCTGCCCCTGAGGATGCTGAGCCAGGGGCTGGGAAGGAAAGCAAGGATAGACAGATGGACAGACAAGCTAGAGAAAGGGCAGGGAGAGCCGAGGCTGAGGCAATGAGCTCTCTCACGCTGCGATTTGGAGTTGAATTAACCAGACCTGTAGGAAATGCTTGTTCAGCCTGGAGAGGAGAAGGCTCTGGGGAGACCTTAGAGCAGCTCCCAGGGCTGAAAGGGGCTGCAGGAAAGCTGGGGAGGGGCTCTGGATCAGGGGGTGCAGGGACAGGACAAGGGGAAGGGTTTTGAGCTGAAAGAGGGAAGATTAAGGTGAGATTTTGGGAAGAAATGTTTTGCTGTGAGGGTGGGGAGGCCCTGGCCCAGGGTGCCCAGAGCAGTGGTGGCTGCCCCATCCCTGGAGGTGTTCAAGGCCAGGTTGGATGGGGCTTGGAGCCCCCTGACCCAGTGGGAGGTGTCCCTGCCCATAGCAGGGGGTGGCACTGGATGGGCTTGGAGGTCCCTTCCAACCCAAACCATTCCATGATTCTATGAAAAGTGACTCTGGCATCCACACACCCCTAAAATCAACATCTCTGCTGCGGGCAGTGTTTGCCAGGCACCTGCAGGTCTCGGTGTGGTACGAACTGGTGGCAATGACCGGTTTTTATCGGGAACACCACCACCGCTGCCAACCAAATCCATGTTTTGTGAACAGTGCCCGCTTCCCATGGAAAGTTTCAGGGCTTTTTTTTCCCCTCCCTCTCATCGAAACGCAAGCCAGCACAGCCTGGATCCCCGCCAGAACTTTTCACTCTTGGAATTTCCACCAAAAATCTCAATTCTTTCACCGGAAAGAACCCCCTCTCTGCCTGCAGCCGGGATGACACTCAGTCTCCTGCACTGACCCTTGCCCACCCAGGCTTGCTTTCCCAAATATTTTAACACGTGACATGCCAAGGGCTTGTACAAAACTATCCTTTTATACCTGATTCTTCAAAAACTGCCCTCATAATTTCCCCCTGTTAACCCTTCCCTTCACCCAGGCTGTGCTAAGCTCTGGCTTTGGGACAGAGCTTGGCTCAAGGTGCAGCTGTATCCAGGAGATGGGTCTGCCTACAGGGCTGGCTGTTATCCCGGGACAGATCAAAGCATTCCTGCAACACCAACAGGAAGGTTGGGAGCATCCGAGGAAGGATGTGAGCCTGAAGATAACAGCATTCACTTTCTCACCACCTTTATCAAGCGCGTTTAAGTGCACTTTCCACAATGTGATATGGGAAGTTCAAAGGCAGATGTGACCATCACTGGTAGCTGATAAAGCAGGACTAACTATCTCATTAGCGTTCCCGAGTCCTAACAAGCACTGAAGGCAGCCTGCACAGGCCCCGTGGCAGCGAAGGCTGGCAGGGTGTGCGGTGCCGGGCACGTGAACGTCAAGAAAACCAACCCTGGGCTCTAATCTCTGCATCTCACACAGAGTTTTTTGGAGCAGGATGCTGCTCCTGTCTCTGTATCTCACATAGACCAAACCATGGCTCTAACAACTTTGGGCTTCCTAAAAATCACCAAAACCTGCAAATCTGCAGCCGTGCGGGCTATCCTGAAGCCGGGATGGTGAGATCCCAGCCCTGTCCAGGTGAGGATAGCAGACCCAGGTTAGAGATCCATCTCGAGCATCGCTCCGGATGCCTCGCTGTACTATATCGTGTCCATGGAAACTGCATGCATCGTCCCACCCTGCTCCCCCCCAGCCTTGCAGGAACTCTTAGCAACGGCTCCAAACACAGCGCAGAGGCAATAAGAAAAAAAGGAAAAATTTATCCAAACGGATCACAAACAGCTTATGTCGAGGGAGGATCTGCGCCAAATTCTGCTTGGGCTTTCTCTTCGGTTGGAGATGAGTGGGGAGGTCACAGGGTGGTGAGAGGCAGGGAGAGGAGCGATGCAGGGACACGATCCCATGGAAATCAATGCATCCAGCCTGGCAGGCGGGCGCTCCCACCTGCATTTCAGCCCCATCCCTACGGACTTGTAGGCATTAATGCCACAAATGGATGTCAGGGGCAGACCCTGAAGCAGGGGAGAAGGAAAAAAGTAAGATAAAACATTCATTTTATGATGGTTTAGTTCAGCAACTTCTTTGACTCCGCAGAGGAGAAGTTGTGCCTGCGAACGGAGAGCTCTTCTGTGAACGGAGAGCTCTTCGGAGCAGGGTGCTGCTCCAATCTCTGCATTTCACATGGAGTGTTTTGGAGCAAGGTGGTGCTCCACTCTCTGCATCTCACACAGGTTTTTGGAGCAGGGTGCTGCTCCACTCTCTGCATCTCACCCAGAGTTTTTTGGAGCAAGGTGCTGCTCCAATCTCTGCATCTTGCACAGAGCGAAGCACGGTGTCGGTGTTAAGCAAATCAAAAATAATGTCAGAACCGACTCTCCCACCCATTCCAAGATGAGCATGAAAAAAAATAATGATATTTTACTCACCCATCAAAAGAAAATTACTCACGCCAGGCGCGTGGGTGAACAGAATTTTGCAAGGCTGTTTTAGGCCCTGACTATGCTACAAAAATATCCATTTTAAGCATGGTTGTGAAACACGGTTGTGGCTCAACTCTAACACTGATTTTTATCTACCTGTACAAAGAAGGCAGAAAAAAATAATAATTAAGAAATAACCACGTGCTAAATGCACTCCAAGGACCACACTGGGCACTGCCATCTCCCACCGCAGCAGAGAACGGGATCATGGAGTGGTTTGGGTTGGAAGGGACCCTGAAAGCCTATCCAGTTCCAACCCCCCTGCCATGGGCAGGGACATCTCCCACCAGACGCACGGCTTCATCCCACAAGATGATGCTGGGACGAGTGGAGGTGCCAACGCTGTGCACTTTGTGGAAGGGCAGGCCAGTGTTTCGGTTTCGCTCCGATAATCCCTCTGGGATGTGCAAACCACCTTGCACGGGTGCCACGCGCGTGGCAGCGCCATGCAGGGAGGTGTTTGGGAGCTGCACGCACCTCAATCATCGCTTTGGTATCCAGTTGCTCCATCCAATCTAATTTTATCCTGTGCTCATCTCCAAATCCTGGTTTCGTTGAAACCTGGAGCAAAGGGGAAGCGTTGGCATTGACCACGAGGGGACTGGGATTTGGGCTCTGGAAAATATCAATATTGATTCATTGGGAAGAACCCAGCGCCTTGGGCTATGTTTGCATCTCTCCTGCCCAGTGTGGCCACAGCGAATGGAAAACAAAGTGAATAACCAACAACCCTGCTCTTTGCTATAATGGGCTGTGCCCGCCACGTCCTCGCACTCTCCTCCTCCCTTGGGAGCAGGGATTAATCCATCCAGCCAACCCTCCTGGCCAGGACAGGCAGCTCCTCTTCACCTCCATCCCCACATATTTTGGAAAACACATTCACGTTAACTCCGCGTTGCAACCAATAAAGACCCAAGGAGTTAAATATCGCACAACCACACAGTTCCACTCCTGACTTTAAACCAATGCCAGCTTCTTGTTCCACTTAGAATCATGATTTGGGTTGGAAGGGACCTCAAAGCCCATCCAGTGCCACCCCCTGCCATGGGCAGGGACACCTCCCACCGGATCAGGGAGCTCCAAGCCCCATCCAACCTGGCCTTGAACACCTCCAAGGATGGGGCAGCCACCACTGCTCTGGGCACCCTGGGCCAGGGCCTCCCCACCCTCACAGCAAAACATTTCTCCCCAAGCTCTCATCTCAATCTCCACTCTTTCAGCTCAAAAACCTTCCCCTCATCCCATCCCTGCACGCCCTGATCCAGAGCCCCTCCCCAGCTTTCCTGCAGCCCCTTTCAGCCCTGGGAGCTGCTCTAAGGTCTCCCCAGAGCCTTCTCCTCTCCAGGCTGAACAACCCCAACTCTCCCAGCCTGGCCTCGTACAGGAGCTGCTCCAGCCCTCGGATCATCTCCGTGGCCTCCTCTGGCCTCGCTCCAACAGCTCTAGGCCCTTCCTGTGCTCAGGACTCTAGAACTGGACACGAAGCTGCAGGTGGGGTCTCACAGAGCGGATCAAATGGGCAGAATCCCCTTCCTCACCCTGCTGGTCCCACTTTCCTCCATGCAGCCCAGGACAAGGTTGGTTTTCTGGGCTGCGAGCACACTTAGAGCGAGCTCCCTGCTGAGACACACGTGGTTTAGCGGTCCAGCAGCAGCAGCCCCTGTGCAGACCCATCCCACGCTGATCTGCAACCAGAACACACGTGCGTCGCGCTCCCTCGCTATCAACATTTGCTTAACATATTTTTCCTCCCAGTAAATACCAGCTGTTGCAGCGGTGCCGAGGCAGCAGTCAGATAGCGAGCTGTCACACTGCTAAAAGCCCCTTCCCGTTTGCAAAATCACCTGCAGGAGCTGGGAAACCAAAAATACGGAGGAACTTGGGAGTCTGGTTATGAGCTTCAAGAACGTTTGGGTTTGCACAGTTCCATGAACCTTAAAACATCCTTTAGATGGTCACAAATCGGACGCTTGCAGCCAATGAAGGTGATGATACAGTAAAATCCATCACTTTTTCTCTTTTTAAAAGACACAATGGTGAAGGTAATGTCTGGAGTATCCCACGCCCTCTCCTCAGAAACCCATGCCCACAGGTGAGCGGTGAGGAAGAGGAGGATGCGACTGCATCCAAGAGACCCCAAACCACAAGGTGAAGCCGCCAAGATTTAAAAACCTCTTATTTGTCTCTGCGAGGCTGTTTCCCAAAACAAGCCTACTCCTGCTCTAAATAAAGCTTTGCCTAGAAAGACAGCACTGCCTACTTGCCAAGGAGTCAGGAATTTAGGGGTTTAATCCAACCTCCAGATTTGCTCTCTGGAGCAAAGTTTTCCCATCTTGGTCCAACAGGCATTGCTGCGTTCCCAGTCTGGATGTTCCCAGCTTACAACGAGCGAGGGAAAGCAAAGGATTAATTGCACACAACTCTAGGCATCCACCACCCCGCTTGGGCAGGGGCTCTTTGCCCTTTAATCTCTACGGGCCCTCACATAAGATTAAGGCAGCAAGCGTACAGAAGCAAAACCGGAGGCAGAGTCGGGTGCTGCTGGCCCAGCCTGAGCTACACGAGAGAGCTGAGGATGGAGCTCCATCCTCTTGACCGGGCACGACAGCCAAACCTTGCCAAAAGGGGTTTTAATTAATGCTGCTTTGGGTCTAACGGTGCCCGTTGTCGGAGATAAACACATGTGGTGTTCCATAAAGCAACCTGCTGCCCCAATGGGATGGAACAGAGCTTGTTCCTTCCGTGGGGATGGCAGAGCCATGGCATCGGTGCCGGAGAAGCTGCAGGATCAGGGATGGCAGAGCCGTGGCATCAGGGCCAGAAGAGCTGCGGCATCAGGGCTGATGGATCTGTGGCATCAGGGCTAGCCACGTTTTACTCTGACGTTTGAGGAACAGGGCACGACCCCGGCACAATCGGTTCCCCCCATCGGCATTTGTCACCGCTGCCAGCGGGAGAGCGTAACCCCTTGCTGCGGCGGGCGGCTGGACGTCACGCCGAGCCCGGCCCTGCCAGCCGGGCACTGAACTCCGGCCCCGCCATGAATAGGGCGATTCAGGCAGGGCGGGCGGCTGCGTGAATTATCAGCCGGGAGGGTTGGCAGGGCTGGTGACGCCGAACTGAGAGCGATTGTGTCCCTGACACGGCGGGGTCCGAGCCACGCCACACCGAGGGCTGACGCTGCTGGAGAAGAAAAGGAGACTCATTCCAGCAGAGCATCAAGTCCCCCTCTCTTTCCGGCATTGACCTTTTCTTCCTCCCCAGCAAAAGGTGAAAACACTCAATCTCTCCGCAAACACCACGTGCGGGGTCGGGAAGCCACCAGATGCCATAAGCTACGGTCCCAAGCGAGGTCTTGCAGGAACAGCGTAGCCGGACAGACACTGGGAAGCGCAGGGGGGAAGCGATGCTGCTCTGCATCCCAATTATTCCACATCCATCATTGTGAAGGATTTGGCTCTGCGGCTCCTCCTGGACCAGGACAGCTGAGCAGGTCTTGTCCACCGGCCGGAGCTTTCCAAACGCAGCTCCAAGACCTTTGTTACCCAACGGTGTCTATAACCACAGTTGCTTCGAGATGAGTAAAGCAGAACCAAACCATGGTGGATAAGTGTGTATTTTTGTATCATTGAAGGATGAAGAGCACAAATTCCTTCATTCTCAACCCCCCAAAATCTCCAGCTTTCACCACGTGTCTGCCCTGCCAAACCCAACCTGAGCGCAACAGCAAGGGAAAGGCCTTTTGCTCAC
Organism: Neomorphus geoffroyi; assembly: GCA_033558235.1. NCBI lineage: Eukaryota > Metazoa > Chordata > Aves > Cuculiformes > Neomorphidae > Neomorphus > Neomorphus geoffroyi. The sequence continues at coordinate 2,245,702 of JAUMJM010000056.1, forward strand.
TTTTTCTCCTTCACCCATTCCACCCTTCCCCTCTTGTAACATCACGAGCCTATTCGGGATGAGAAACCACGCACACCAGGCAAGATTAATTCCCAACGTCAATACAGGATGGGGAGAAGCACGGCAAAGGCACCACAGGACCAAATCTGTTCAAACACACGTGGGAACTCGGTTTTTAACAAAAAAAAAGCTCTGCTTTAATGGTGTCAAAGTGGTTTTACAAGGTTTCAGCCCCCGTTGGGGTTGCAGGGACCTTTGGGGACGCCGCTCCGAACACCTTGCCCTGCTGCAGCCCTGGGCGATGGGGGGCACAGGGGCTCACCCTGGGTTTCTCCTCACTGGGATGACACATGGAACGGCCGCCGATGGGCACAGGCGAGGGACCAAACTGGGCTAGCACTGGGCCCAGCACTGATCCCAGCACCAGTGCCTGCTCATTGGCCAGCACCAAGACCAGCACCAAGTGACCATCAAAGGGACCATCACAGTGGCCAAACCCGGCCTGCTTAGGGGACTGGCACCAGCGCCGAGCTCAGCCACCACCAAGACCTGCTCAACAGGCCAGCACACGGGGCCAGAAGCAGGACCAGCACTGGAGCTTGCTCACTGGCCAGCACTGGGACTTCCACTGGCTGAGCACCAGGACCCACGTACAGGATTGACACTGGGGCCTCTGACAGGACCAGCACAGGGACGTGCTCACTGCCAGCACCGGTTCCCACACCAGCGCTGGTTCCAGCATCAGCACCAGGTTCAGCACTGGTTCCAGCACCGGTTTCCACACCAGCACCGCTTCCAGCACTGGCATTTGCACGAGGTTCAGCACTGGTTCCAGCACCGGGTGCCACTCAGGGTCCACCACTGGTTCCAGCACCAGGGGCTCTGCCAGGCTGGCACTGGGACCCAGCACTGGTTCCAGCACTGGGCCCAGCAGTGGCACCGGTGCCAGCACTGGGCCCTGCTCCTGGGCCAGCACCGAGACACCACCATGGACACCACAAGGGCCAAATCCGGCCAGCACAGTGCCCACCAGGCCAGCACCGGGACCAAACGTGGCCAGCACAAGGCCCAGCACCGGGACCTGCTTAGGGCCCAGCACCGGAGCCAAGCCTGCCCGGTGCCCCAGCACCAGGCCCCGCACCAGAGCCTCTGCCAGGTCAGCACCGGGTCCGGCAGCGACACCGGGCCCAGTACTGGGAACGAGTGAGGGCCCAGCACCGGGCCCTGCTCACTGGGCAGCACTGGGAGCAGCACCGGTGCCCCGAGGCCGCCGCCTGGAGCCGGTGGCCCCGGTGTCCAGCACTCAGCAGCTCACGGGCCCGCGGTCCCGGTGCCCCTCAGGTCCCGCATTTATGGGCTCACGGGCCCGGGTTCCCGGGGGTCCCGGTACCAGGGGGTCCCGTATTTATCAGCTCACGGTCCCGGGTTCCCGGGGGTCCTGGTGCCCCGGGGGTCCCGCACTCACCAGCTCAAAGTCCCGGGTTCCCGAGGGTCCCCGTGCACCGGGAGTCCCGCACTCACCAGCTCATGGTCCCGGGTTCCCGGAGGTTCCGCATTTATGAGCTCACGGTCCCGGGTTCCCAGGGGTCCCGATACCCCGGGGGTCCCGCATTTATGAGCTCACGGTCCCGGGTTCCCGGGGGTCCCGGTACCCGGGGATCCCGCACTCACCAGCTCATGGTCCCAGGTTCCCGGAAGCGCCTCCAGGCGCGGCCCCGCCCCCGGCCCCGCCCCCGCCGCCAGCGCCCCCCACCGGGCGGGAGGACCGGGCAGCGCAGCCCGTGAGTGACGTCACGGGGGGATGGCGTGACGTCACGGGGAGCCCTGTCCGCATGGGGCGGGGGGGGAACCTTTTCAAATCATCCGGTTTCGGTGCAAAACCGGGAGCGGGGGGGGGGGGGGGCAGGGGAAAACCCCCCGCGGGGGGGGGGGGGGGCGTGAGGAGGAGGAATCACACGGGGGGGGCGAGAAGAGGGGAGGGGGTCGCTGGGACCCCCCCTTAGGGTGGGTGAAGAGCAGGGAGAGGGTGGCCAGGACACACAGACACCCCCTCCTCGGGGTGGGGGAGAGGAGAGGGAGGGGGACCCCCCCCAAGGGGGGTTTGGACCCCCTGAGGGGGATGAGGAGGGGGGTGGGAACCACGTGGAAGGGGAGGGGGGGGAGAGAGGGGAGGGAGTGGCCAGAAACCCCCCCCGGGTGGGCGAGGGGATGGGGGTGGGGGCATTGCCAGGAACCCCCTCCAGAGTGGGCGAGGGGTGACCAGGCCCCCCCTTAAGGAAGGGGGGAAGCCCCTGGGGTGGGAGAGTTGGGGAGGGGGGGGAGCCCCTAGGGGTGGTCGAAGGGAGGGGAAGGGGTGGCCAGGAACCCCCCTAGGGTGGCCAAACGAGGGGAGGAGCAGGGCTGCCCCAGCCACGGAGACCCAGGGAAGGAACGCGCAGCATCTTTGGAGCACCCAGTTTTGGGGTGAAATCCCCCAGATTTGGCTCCAGGTGGCTGGGCAGGGACGGGTGGGGTGGCTAAAGCCGTTTTGGCCACCAAACACCCACTTCCATCATCCTCAGCACTGTGAGAGGAGCCACCATCATAGAACCATGACATGGGTTGGGTTGGAAGGGACCTCCAAGCCCACCCAGTGCCACCCCCTGCCATGGGCAGGGACACCTCCCACTGGATCAGGGGGCTCCAAGCCCCATCCAACCTGGCCTGGAACACCTCCAGGGATGGGGCAGCCACCACTGCTCTGGGCACCCTGGGCCAGGGCCTCCCCACCCTCAGCGTGAAGAATTTCTTCCCAAGATCTCATCCAAATCTTCCCCTTCCAACTTAAAGCCGTTCCCCCTCGTCCCATCACTCCAGGCTCTTTTAATTGTCCACCACCAGCTGTGACCCCGCGATGACAAACCACCCCCATCCCTGTGTGGCCCCAAACCTACAGTTGCCAGCCCAGGGGTGACATCTCCAGCTCGGTGCCGGTGCCACCAACACGTGCCACCGCACGGGGAGGAGGCTCGGGCTTTGTGCCAGGGTTGGGCTTTATCAATTAGCAGGTGGAGGTAAACAGGGCGGTAATTACAGCCAGGGAGGATGATGCTAAACCGGGAAGGTGTCACCGACACCAGTGAGGACAGGGGATTAGCCCAAAAGGGGCGAGGCGGGGGCAGCAGGGATGGGCACCAGGGTGGCACAGACCCCCCCAGCACGGGATCGATGCCGGGATGGGGAGATGGAGCTGGGATCGTCGGCGTCGGGATGGAAAAGGGAAGTTGGTGTGGTGGAAAGGGATTGATTTTGGAGTGCTGGTGGGGCGCTGGAGGGAATGGAGAAGAGAAGGAGGCAGGAGGAGCCCACCTTGTGAATCACAAAATCATGGAATGGGTTGGGTTGGAAGGGACCTCCAAGCCCATCCAGTGCCACCCCCTGCCATGGGTAGGGACAGCTCCCACTGGGTCAGGGGGCTCCAAGCCCCATCCAACCTGGCCTGGAACACCTCCAGGGATGGGGCAGCCACCACTGCTCTGGGCACCCTGGGCCAGGGCCTCCCCACCCTCATCATGAAGAATTTCTTCTTAATGTCTAATCAGGACAATTAGGATGAGCAGGATGGGGAGGAAGAGGAAGGATGGAATGAAGGTGATGGCCATGCTGGGAAGGGTTCACCAGCTGCGACGCGCTGCTGGTCCTGGCTACCATCCCCACCATAGGTAGGGTGGGGCGATGCCCAGCGCCAGCACTTGGGGATGCAGGGGACATGGTTGGGGAAGGGCTGGAGACAGAGCTGGGACAAGCAGGTCCTGGCATCCCCATGGTCACGGGGAGCATCTTCCATGGAGGCTTTGCCCCAGAGAACATGCCAGTGGGCGCAAGTCTGGACCCTTCCTCCATGCTCTGCTGAGAGGAGGCTGCACTTGCCACCCTGGCCAGGGATGGGGATGGATCCACACGGCACCATCACAGGGTGGGAGCTGGGGGTCATGCAATCCAGAAACCATCCAGACCTTCTGGAGGAGATACCTCCTGCTGAGGAAGCAGGAGAAGCTGAGCCGGTGTCTGTAGGCTGAGAAGATCAGGGAGGGTTCCCATCAACATCTGTGGCATCGAGAACTGCCAGCTGCCAACCAGGAGCTTCTGGGTGCGAGTCCTCATCACTTCCAACCCCAGGGATAGGGTCTCAACTCTTGGTGCTCCTGCTCAAGAAGCAAATCCCATCCCATGGAGAGCTCTTGGGTTTCCACAAAGGCTCATGAAGCCTTGAAGACCCTCAGCAGAGAGGAGCAAGGTGTTGGTGGCCTACCAGAAAGCCAGAGGTGCCGTCAAGAAGGGAGAGGCAGCAAGTTGTGTTGAGCTGGTACGTGACTGGCAAGCCCTTCCCTCCTCCCCAGAACACAGATAGCCCAGAACGGGGATGGAAAGTGCCGTGTTTCCGTAGCAACCAACATTTTCGTGCAAGGTGCTGCACGCACTCCACGCATTTTGCCACCCAAGGGTGCTCCTCACCTTCCTGCTCCACACACAAGGTGGTCCTGCCTGGTGGGACGCTTGCAGCTGCATGGCAGAGCAGGTCCCCAGGCCACCACCAAGGCCATGATGTCCTGTTGATGCCTGGTGGGCCCCTTCCCTCTTCCTCCTCCTCACGCGCAGTGAAGGAGCCCAAAGTGTTGGAGCAACCTTGGGTGGCTCCTTGTCATGGCAGCTCCTTCGCTGTGCCACCGCCCACCTGTGCCCACCATCTCCACCATCTTCCAGCCCAAGCCACCAGTGGAGATGCACACAACCACCATCACCACAGCAGCCTCAGACGATGCTGAGGAGACGATGGCTCTTCCTGTGCCACCAGCTGCATCCATGGCAGCTCCAGCTCCTACCCGTCCACCTTGCACAAGAGGACACCGAAAGGACAAGGACCAGCAGCTCCAAAAGCAACTTGTAGCCCCTGGTGGCTGCAGAACCTCTGAGATGCTTGGAGAACCGAGGGAAGGACTGAGAGAAGAGGAGGCTTGGCTCACCTTGATCCCACTCCACAATCAGCAGCTTCCACCACCCCTCCTGCCCCATCCCAAGTTCTCCAGCCACCCCAGCCTTGTCTTCGTGGTCACCAAGGGCTCAACCACCTGGGAATCCACTTGGATATGCAGGAGCCCACCCAGCACCCAGGGGCTCCAGAGCTGGTTCCCTCAACACCATGAGATGCCACCCCTGGCTGGGCCAGGCGTGCCCTGAGTCACCGGGCAGCTGCCCCACCACCATCTGCTCCGGCTTCTCCATGGAATTAAAGCCTCTCCACACCAGGGATCTCAGCGAAACCCCAGGCAGTGGCAGAGCCACCCTGGCCCCGTGGGAGCAGCAGCTCCTCCAGGACCTGGCTATGGATGCAGATTGGAAGATGGGAAATTCGATGGCAATGCCAATGTCTCAACACCCCTGGAACACAGGGAAAGACCACGATGCCAACACCAGCTGCCAACACTGCCGACAAGCCCTTCGGAAAGGGAAAGCTTATGGGATGCTCATGCTCCAGCCCAGCATGGACCAAGACATCCCCAGACCATCAGCATCCTCCAACCTTCACCTCCAGCACCACCCCAGCTCCGGGAGAGCCAGAGCTCCAACCCCATCCTCGGGGAAGAAAGTAACCATCACAGACCTCCACCTCAGCTCCATCCTTGAGGAAGTAGTTAACCATCGCAGACCACCACCCAACTCTGGCAGAGCCAGATCTCCAACCCCATCCTTGGGGAAGGAATTAACCATTGCAGACCACCACCCCAACTCCAGAAGAACCAGATCTCCAGCCCCATCCTTGGGGAAGGAGCTAACCATTGTGGACCACCACTCAACTCCAGAAGAACCAGATCTCCAACCCTACCCTTGGAGAAGGAATTAACCATCGCAGACCACCACCCCAACTCCGGAAGAACCAGATCTCCAACCCTATCCTTGGAGAAGGAATTAACCATCGCAGACCACCACCTCAACTCCAGAAGAACCAGGGCTCCAGCCCCAAACTTGAGGAAGGAATTAACCATCACGTTCCACCACCCCTGCACCAACTCCAAGTCTCCAAGCACCTCATCCTGCTCCTTCTTGTGCCCATCCAAGCTCCCTGAACCGTTGGGTTATTTTTAACCCGAGCGACCCGTTCTCTGTACCCGGGGCGGTTGGGGAGACAAGAGGCACACACGGGGCGGGGGGGGGGGCATTACCGGCTGAAGCGACGCGATCCTCTTTCACCCATCGTCATCCGACAGACGCAAACCCGACCAAAGCCGCCGGCAAAACCCAGTGACGGGGTCACCGCGACGGCAATGAGACGCGAGGTGAAGGGCAAAGCGAGGACGCGGTGGGGAATTTGGGATGGATCCCATGGAGAAAGGGTGGGACGCGACGGAGTTGGTCGCCTTCGAGGTCACCCAGTTGGTCTCGCCGCGACGTCCTGCGAACAGAACTGGAGGAGGGAGGGGGGGTGGCTGAGAAAAGGGTGGGTTATTTTTAAGAAAAAGAAGGGAGAAAAAAAAAAAAAGGACAAGATTCAGAAAATACAACGCCAGGAGGGGAAAAAATAAATACACAAAGATGTTTCCAAGAGGCGCAGCGCCCACCGTCCTACACATTCCATTCCAACGTATTAAAGAGTGGGTTTTTTGGGGTTTCCAACCCAAATTTTTTTTTTTTTTTTTTTGAAATACAAAAATAAAGATATTTACTCCGGCTTTTGATTGTCAGCAAACACGATATATTTACTGCATTAGCATTTGCTCACAGTGCAAATGGTACAACAAGACATCGGTTCCATAGTTCGGCTTGGTTTCCCTTAAAAATGCTGTTTGCATTAACGATCATATTTGCATTTACGACGTGACGAATGAGCAAATGAAATGTGTGTGTGTGTGTGAAAATTATCACCTTTTCACAATATCAAGCATCATCATTTTTTGTTCCTTTTTTTTTTTTTTTTGTCGTTTTTAACCTTAGTATAAGGTACTATAAATCCAAGAAATAAAAACATCCACAAAATATATTACATCTGGTATGGTTTGTTTTTTTTTTTTTTTTGCCTTTTTTTTTTTTTTCTCTAAGTACTCAACTTTATACAAAAGTCTTTCAAAAAATATCATTCCCTTAGGTTTGTGTGGTTAAACCTGATTGTGGTTTGCTGTGTTTTTTATTTATATGTTTTATTCCTTTCAGTTCACATAAATTAGACTGCGTTCTTTCTCTTCTCTTTATTTTTTTATACCTTTTTAACGCGGGGTTTTTTTTGTGTTTTTTTTGTTTTTTTTTTTCTTTTTTAATCACATGCAGACATCAAACCTGGATAGCACGACCTTTTGGCAACAAAGATTCTTTTTTTTTTTTTTTTTTTTAAAGTCATTATTATGATTTTTGCTTCATTTCGCTTAAATGTCTGAGCACAGTTGGATTAAAACAAAAGAAGAAAAAAATCAGAGCAGTCATGCAATGACATGCACATACCAGAAGGAGAAAAAAATAAAATAAAATAAAATAAAATAAAATAAAATCGAGGACTAATTGATTTTTTATTTTTTTTCTCCTCCGTAATTGGTTGCTTTAAAGTGACCGAATAAAATAAAATAAAAATATCTCACATTATAAAAAGTATTCAGCAAAATACTGGGTGTTTTTTCTTTTTCTGCATTTCTGTAAAGAATTTCCCTTCTGCCGGGGAAAGAAAAAAAAAAAAAAATAAAAGAGAAAAGAAAAAAGAAGCCCAAGCCCAAAGGTGCTGCCGGACGTCGCTCCCCGAAGTTGTGGGGGACTCCTAGAGATGCTCTCCCCCCACCCCAGCCCCACCAGTTTGGGGGACCCCAACCTTACCTTACCTCTGCCTGGGGGATGGGGGTGCTGGGGGGACACGGGGAGGGGGCACTGGGATGGATCCGGACCCAGCGGGGCAGAGAGGAGCGGGAAGGCTCCATCCATCCATCCCCACCTGGACCGGGCGGATTCGGGGTTCTGGGCAGCTGGGAGGGTGGGATCCAGGAGGGTCCCATCCTGTCCAACCCAGCTCTGGAGAACCAGGGGGGTGGATTCCAAGAAGGTCCCATCCTGCTCAACCCAGTCCCTTGGGAACCGGGAAGGTGGCATCCAGGAGGGTCCCATCCTGCCCAACCCAGCTCTGGAGAACCAGGGGGGGTGGAATGCAGGAGGGTCCCATCCCACCCAGCCCAGTCTCTGGCAATCGGGCAGATGGGATCCAGGAGGGCCCCAACATGCTCAGCCCAGTCCTTGGAGAACTGGACAGGTGGAATCCAGGAGAGTCCCATCCTGCCCAATCCAGCCCTGGGCAACTGGGCAAGTGGGATCCGGCTCCCTGGGATCCAGGTCAGCCGTGGATCTGCAACCCCAAGCTGGGCGTGGGCAGGCTGGTCCTGGGAGATGCCCGGGGATCTGGGCAGGCTTTCCTGAGCTGGGAAAGCCAGATCCAGACAATCCAGGTCTGGACAATCCGGGTCTGGGCAATCCGGGGCTGGACAGTGGGATTCAAGGAGTGGGGATGTGGACAGTGCAGGTAATCCAGGTGTGAGCAGCAGGAATCCAGGCACCGGAGAGCAGAACCAGGTCCTGGTGGTGTGGGTATGGGCAACTGGGATGCGGGCAGTGTGGATGTGGGCAATCCGGATGCAGACAACTGGGATCCTGGTGAGCCGGGTCTGGGTAATCCAGGTGTGGGCAAGTGGCATCCAAGTGATCCAGGTCTGGGTAATCCGGATGCGGGCAATTGGGAACCTGGTGAGGTGGCTCCTGGCAATCCGGTTGCGAGCAACTGGGATCCAGGCGGTGCAGGTGCAGCCAACTGGGATCCGAGTGATCCAGGTTTAGGTAATCCGGGTGTGGACAAATGGGATCAGGGTTAGCTGGGTCTGGGCAATCCAGGTGTGGGGAACTGGGATCCAGGTGAGGTGGGTCCTGGCAATCTGGGCGCAGGCAACTGGGATCCGGATGTAGGCGACTGGGATCCAAATGAGCCGAGTCTGGGCCATCCGGGTGTGGGCAAAAGGGATCCGGATGCAGGCAATTGGGATCCAAATGAACCAAGTCTGGGCAATCCGGATGCAGGCAACTGGGATCCGGACTGGGCTGGGTCTGGTCAACCTGGGCACGAGCAACTGGGATCCGGATGCAGGCAACTGGGATCCAAGTGAACTGGATCTGGGCAATCCGGGTGTGGGCAACTGGGATCCGGGTGAACCAGGTCTGGGTAAGCTGGGTCTGGGTAAGCCAGGTCTGGGTGATCCAGCCCCGGGCAGCATGGGCGCAGGCAGCCTGGATGGAGGCAGTGCGGGTCCTGTTGCTCCAAGCACAGGCAGGATCCGGGCGCGGACAGGCTGGACCCGGTCAATAATCCGGGCGCAGGCAGAGTGGACCCATGCAGCGCAGCCCCCGGCATCCTGAACCCGGGGGGGCGAGGCCACCCTGGGGCCCCCCCAAAACGGTGTGGAGGGCAGGAGAGGAGAGGGGGTGCCACCGTGTGCCACCCTCCGCAGTCCCTCAAGCGCACGTGGTGACGGCAGGGGCGAGGGCGACGGGGGGCGAGGTGGTGGTGGCAGCAGCGTTGGGGGGCGCGATGGGGGGCTGCCCAGCCGAACCCTTCTCAGCCTTCTTCTCCTTCTGCTTGAGGTGGATCTTGGCGTGCCGCTTGCGCTCGTCGGAGCGGGCGAACTTGCGGCCGCAGAACTCGCAGGCGAAGGGTTTCTCGCCGGTGTGGGTGCGGATGTGGGTGGTGAGGTGGTCGCTGCGGCTGAAGCTCCGCATGCAGATGCGGCACTGGAAGGGCTTGTGGCCCGTGTGGATGCGGAGGTGGCGGGTGAGCTCGTCGGAGCGCGAGAAGCGACGGTCGCAACCCTCGGCGGGGCAAGCGTGAGGCCGCTCGTGGAGCGGCGTCTTGCTGGGCCGGTTGGGATACTTGCGGGGTCGGATGGGCTTGAGGGTGAGGGGTGGTTGTGGCAACCCCCCGAAACCGGGGTGGATCTGCTTGTCCTTGAAGGCCTTGATGGTCTCCAGCGGGGTGATGGGGGGTGGGTTGACGCGGATGGGGTCCAAGCTCTGGAAGGGTTTGTGCTCCGTGATGGTGCCCATGTCGTTGGGGTGGTGGTAGAGGTTATAGTCTGGGATCATGGGGAAGAGGTTGCTGTCCAAAGCGGGTTTGGCCGCTTGGTAATCCTGGGGGGAGTAGGTGAGGCCGGGGTTGCTCTGGGGGTCGTGGAAGGAGACGGGTTCTGGGTAGAGGTCACTGCAGGAGGAGTAGGGCGGCAACGCTGGGTACATCTGGTCCACCTCGCCCTGGGGTGGCCCCATGCTGCCCGCCGAGCTCTGCGTGCTGGTGAGCGCGCCCGAGGACGGCGGCACCCCGAGGATGCCCGCGCTCATCAGGCTGATGATGTTGTCCTGGCACCAGTTGGAAGGCGAGTCGAAAGCGAATTTCCCAAGGTAGGTGACAGTCTTGTTCCCCGGAGCGGGTTGAAAAGTCCCCGAATATGAGGACAATTCCTGGCCGGCCTTTTCGTTCGCTAAGCCAATGTCCATAACATTATCTGCAAAGTGGGGGGGAAAAAGAAGCGGCGACGGGTGAGCCAGGAGGGGAAGGGGGAACTGGGGAGCTGGGGATGCTCTGAGGATGCTCTGGGGGTGCACCAGCTTTCCTTCCCCCCCTCCCACCTCCACCACCACCAACCTCCCCACTCCGGTCCTGCCGGGGGTCCCCGGGATGCGGAGCTGGGATGCTGCCCCATCCATGGGGAAGGGTGAGGGGAGGAGGGACACGCACACACGCACACTGAGGGGACACCGCGGTCGGCCCCCCCTCCCCACCTCCCCGCCGGTGGGATCGGAGGGAAGGAGGTACCTGCGGGTACAGGTAGGTTTCCTCCCCGTCCAGCCCCCGGCAGCGCTGGCCACTCCGCCGTTACCGACTCGCCACCTTCCCTGCGCCGAGCCCCGGGCGAGGAGAAACACGGGGTAGGGGGTGGGGGGGGGAGGAAGGGAGGGAGGGGGGAAGGTTTAGCCCTGGGAGAGGGGACACAGGGCATCACCTGTGCCCCCCACATCCCAGGTGTCCCCCATCCCCAACCCGACTCGGTGCTGCATCCCGGGGATTGAAGCGGAGGGGAGGGGGGGCGGGGGGTGAGGGGCGGCTGGGGATGCTCCGGGAGTTGGGGGGGGGGGGGGGGGGGGGTTTGTCCCTCGGCATCCAGAGACGAGGGTGCCTGCTGGGTGTTGGGGTGTGTGTGTCTCCCCTTTCCACTTCCCCCCCCCCCCATCCTCCCCGGTACCTGCGGTGGAGGCTCCGGCAGCAGCGCTCGGCGCAGCGATCGCAGCGAGGAAAAGGGGGTGGGTGGGTGCGGAGGGGGGGGCACACACACACACACACACACACACACGCTCCCCAACCCCAGCGCTTCCCTTCCTTCCATGACACCCTCCCCATAGCATCCTCCTCCTCACCCCACTGCCCCCCCACCCCATCCCTTCTCCCTATTTTTCCTTCCCCCCCCCCCCCCCCTCTTCCCTCTCTTACCTGCAGCCATCTGGTTGTAGTGAGCCACCGAGTCGCTGGTGCTGGAGAAGAGATTCAAAGAGTTGGGGATCTCCTCCGGGTACAGATTGTCAGGCAATTGGTTCATCAAAGTGTTCATGGTCCCCGGTAGCTTCTCCAGGAGTTTGCCTGTCATAGCACTGGTGGTGGTGGCGGAGGAGAAGCCTGGTGGATCAACGTGGCTCCGAGCTCAGCTCCCGAGGAGGCAACATCCGAGCGGCGAATCCGTGCGGGGGAAATCATGCAAGAGGGAAAAAGTTGGGGGGGGGGGGGGGAATGGGAGTGGGTGTAAAAGAGGGAGGGGGCGTCCTCTGGGGGGTCCCTGGTGGTGTTTCCTCGCGGGGAGGGGAGGGGGGTGGGATGTGGCTCGTTGTAGAATGAAAGGGGGGGGAGTGGAAAAGGGGGGGGGGGGTGAAAAAGGAGGGGGGTGAAAGAAAAAAGGGGGGGGAAAGGAGGGGTGAAAAAGGAAGGGTGAAAGGGGGGATGGAAATGAGGGGATGAGAAAGCGGGGGTGAAAAAGGGAGATGGTGGAAAAAGGGGGTGAAAAAGGAGGGGTGAAAAAGGAGGGGTGAAAAAAAGGGGGGGGGAAAGGGGGGAGTGAAAAAAGGGGGGGTGAAAACGGGGGTGGTGGAAGAGAGGGGGTGGGTGGTGAAAAAGAGGAGGGGGTGGGGGTGGGGGGGGTTGTGGGAGGATTTAACCCCTCCCCTCTCTCTCGCTGCTCGCAGGTTCCCTCGCTGCCGCCCGACTGCTCGGCCGGGGACTCCGCAGCCCCTTTATGCGGGCGGCGGGAGCGCTCCGTGACGTAGCTGCCCATATATGGACAGGCAGAGCCCAGCCGGGGCGCGCGTCACAATGGAAGCTCCGCACAATGGAACGGCGGGGCAGGAAGCGGCCGGGGGAGCGGGGCCAGGGGACCCTGCAGCGGGCATGGGCAAACCGGGCACTGGGCACAAGGGATAGGGCACCGGGGACCCTGCGCTGAGCACTGGCAATGAGGAACTGGGCGCTGGGAAACGGGAATCTTGCAGAGGGAACTGGGCATGGGGTGTAGGGTACTGGGAACACTGCCCTGGGCACCGGGATGGGCACCGGGAACCGGGAGTGGGCACTGGGAAGCAGGCGTAGGGCAACGGGAATAGGGGAGTGGGCACAGGAACAGGGAAGCTTGCACCGGGAACCGGAGACCGGGCACTGGGAACAGGATACCGGGCACTGGGAACCGGATACTGGGCACTGGGAACACTGCCCTGGGCACCGGGATGGGCACCGGGAACCGGGAATGGGCACTGGGAAGCAGGCGTAGGGCAACGGGAATAGTGGAGTGGGCACAGGGAACAGGGAAGCTTGCACTGGGAACCGGACACCGGGCACTGGGAACACTGCGCTGGGCACTGTGCAGCGGGAGCGGGCACTACGGGCAGGCGGCAGGCAGCTTGCACTGGGCACCGGGAATGGGAAACTGGGTACAGGGAACCCGACACCAGGCACTGGGAACCCTGCACTGGGCACTGGGCAGCGGGAACGGGCACTGCGGGCAGGCAGCGGGCACCTTGCACTAGGCACTGGGAACCGGGCATAAGGCACCGGGAATAAGGAAGTGGGAACGGGCATAGGGCACTGGGAACCAGGAACCCGGAATGGGCACAAGGCATAGTGCACTGGGAACCGGGAAACAGGGCACAAGGCACCGGGAACCAGTCACAGGGCACCAGGAACGGGCATCGGGTGCCCTGCATGAGGAACCGGGGACAGGCAGTAGGAACAGTGCGTAAGGCACCGGGCACCCTGCATTGGGCACCAGGCACTGAGCACCGGGAATAGGGCACTGGGAATAGGCACCGGGCACAGGGCACTTGGATCCCTGCACTGGGCACCGGGCACCGGCAGCGGGCATACAGCATCCTGCACTGAGACCCTGGGACAGGCATAGTGCAGCAGGAATGGGCACCGGGGGCAGGAACTGGACACCGGGGGCAGGGACTGAGCACCGGGGACAGGGCATCGTGCACCGGGAACCCTGCACTGGGATCCAGGCACCCTGCACTGGGCACCAGTGCCTTACACCGGTTGTTGCCCTGCACCGGGCACACCAGACATAATGCACTGGTCATAGGGGACCGGGCACTGGGCTTAGGGCACCTTACACTGGGCACCAGGCACAGGGCACCTTGCAACAGGCGTAGGGGAGCAAGCACCGGGCATAGGACACTGGGCACCCTGCACCGGGCACCCTGGGTCTCCCTAGGGTCTCCCCCTCCACACTCTCCACTCCGCTCGGTGCCCCCGCCCGCGGTGTCTCCATCCCCCCGTGCCCAGCTCCCTGTGCCCCCCCCCCGGGAAAGAAGCAGGGCAGGTGCCCCCATGGATCCTCCTCCAAGCCCTGGAGATGCCCTGGACAGCAGGACTTGGGGATGGGGGGACACCACAAACCCAAGAGAAGCGGGCTGGGCTTGGGTGGGGGCCACATACGTGGACCCCCCCAGAATTTGGACTTCCCTGAGCTGGAGAAGAAAGCTCTGAAGCTGCAGAAGCCTCCAAAACCCCCTCTTTTTTATTTTTAAAGCAGGGCTGAAGCCTTTGCCCCCCCTCCCCGTGGCCAAGGTGGCTTTCGACCAGGTAACACTTGTTGGTCTGCTGTGATTTTTTTTTTTAACCTCACCTTTTCTTCTTCCTTCCCCCCCCCCCCCTTTTTTTTTTTTATTTAAAAAGTTTGGCACTTCCAAGGCGTCGGTAATTAGGTGGTTTCGTGCTAAGTGTGCCAACTGATGCTATCTTTAAAACCCTCCGAGTTATGGAGCAGAATGTATGGAAAAATGCTGTGTTGCAAGAGCTCCACTTACCCAATTCCTGCAGGGCCGGCTTTGCAATGGCAATGAAATCCCTGCTCCGGCAGCGCTGCAGCTGGGGGGGGGGGGGGGGGGGCACACGCACCGCGGGGTGGGGGGGAGCACACACACCGCGGGGGGGGGGAATGGCTTGGGGTAGGGGAGGGTTTGACAAGAGAGAAAGGGGGAATCGCATCCAGAGGTTGGGATGTGGGGTGCTGTGATTTGTTGGGTGGGGGGAGCGATGTGCTGGGAGGGGGGGGGACAGTGAGCTCTATTATTGGGTTGTGGGTTTGTTTTTTTTTTGGGGGGGTATTTATGTGATTTTATCCACTTCAGCCCCCCCCCCCCCGCCGTCCCCTGAAGCCCCTCCATCTATTGCAGTGGCACTGCATCCATCCCAGCACCCTGCTTTCCTTGGAAGCACCCCCATCCTCACAGCCCCCCCTCCTTTGCAGAGCCCCCCCCCCCCACTGCACAGAACCCCCTAACCCTGTGCAGACCCCCCCCCCCACTGCACAGAACCCCTTAACCCTGTGCAGACCCTCCCATTCTTCAGCAAGACCCCAGCCTTTACAGACCCCCCCCAACCATTCCACCCTCACTCCCCCCCTCCTTTGCAGAGACCCCCCGCCCAGAGCCCCCTAACCCTATGCAGACCCCCCCATTCTTCAGAGAGACCCCAGCCTTTGCAGAACCCCCCATCCATCACAGAGCCCCCCCATCCATTGCACCCTCACTTCCCCCCCCTTCCTTTGCAGAGCACCCTTTTTTCTTTTGCACCCCCCCCCATTTACCCCCCTCATTCAAGCTCCCCTCTATTTACAGGCCTCCCCCATTTGCACCCCATTCAATCCCCCCCCCCATTCTCTCCTCGATTTGCACCCACCCATTTAACCCCTTCTATTTACACCCCCCTCTATTTAGACCCCCTCTCTATTTGCCCCCCTCTAATCACACCGCTCTATTTACCCCCCCATTGAACCTCTCTCCCATTTAACCCCCCCTCTATTTACCCCCCTCTCTATTTACCCCCAATTTAACCCTCCCCTCTATTCCCTCTTCTATTGACCCCCCATTTACCCCCCCTTTATTTACCCCCCTCTATTTAACCCCTCCTCTATTTCCCCCCTACTTAATCCCCCCCTTTAAACTCCCCTCTATTGACACCCCCTCTCTATTTAACGCCCCCATTTATCCCCCCCATTTACCCCGCCTCTATTTAATCCCCCCTTTAAACTCCCTTCTATTTACACTTCCTCTCTTTTTAACCCCCCCTCTTTTTACCCCCTTTCTTTTTAACCCCCCCTCTATTTAACCCCTGTATTTAACCCCCCTCTATTTATAATCTCATCTATTTACCCCCCCTTTAAACTCCCCTCTATTTACCCCCCTCTATTTACCACTTCTCTATTTAACCCTCTCATTTAACCCCCCCATTTACCCCCCCATTTAACCCTCCTCTATTTACCCCCCCATTTAACCCCCCTCTATTTAACCCCCCCATTTAAACCCCCCCTCTATTTAACCCCCCCATTTAAACCCCCCCTCTATTTACCCCCCCCATTTAACCCCCCCATTTAACCCCCGCTCTATTTACACCCCCCCCATTTAACCCCCCCCTCTATTTACCCCCCGCCCCCCCGCGGCCCGGGGGAGCCCGGCGGCAGCGGGGCGGGGTGCGGGGGGGTGCGGGGGGGCTGCGGGGCGGTGGCAGCGGGCGGGCGGCCGAGGGGAAGCGCCATACAAGGGCTGGATCCGGTGCCGCCCCCGCTGCCTTCTTTGGCTCCCGGTTCCGGCGCTCCCGGCGCTGGCGGGGGGGGGGTGGGGGGTGTGTGCGGTGCGGGGGACGGGGGGGACACACGCAAAGCACCGCCCCGGCACGGAGCTGAGGGGGGGGGGGTCCCCCACACCGAGCCTCCCGCCCTCCCCCGTTATCCCCAGCGGCGCGTTTTCCCACGGATGCTGGGGATGCTGCGGGGACAGCGCTGGCTCCCACGGTGCCCCCCCCGTCCCCAAAATCCAGCTGCCCCCCCCCGCGACTGCCAAGCGTTTCCAGCAGCACCAGCTGCTGCCCAGTTCCTCCAGACCTTAGAGAGGCTCTGGGCGTGGGGGGGGTGTGTGATGGGGGGGGGGGGGGGGCTCTGGAAGGATGGGGGCGTCTGTGATGGGTGGGGGGTTCTGAGATGGGGGGCTCTGTGAAGGATGGCGGGGGGGCCGGGATGTGGGGGGGGCTCTGTGATGGATGGGGTTTCTGAGATGGGAGGGCTGTGATTGATGGGGGGGGTCTGGGATGGGTGGGGGTTATGGGATGGGGGGGTCTGTGATGTGGGGAGGGCTCTGTGATGGATGAGGCTCTGTGATGGATGGGGGTGCTGAGATGGGGGGGCTCTGTGAAGGATGGGGGGATCTGAGATGGATGGGGGTTCTGAGATGGGGGGGCTCTGTGATGGGTGGGGCTCTGCAATGGGGGGGGTTCTGGGATGGAGAGGCTCTTGCAAGGGATGGGGGGCTTTGTGAATGATGGGGGGGGGGGCTCTTTGAAGGATTGAGGGGGGGGCAGAATTCATAGTGCAGGGCTTGCTGGGCCCTGTTGGCAGGGTTGGTTGGGAATGGCTGCGCGCTGGACCAGCCCAGCCCCACACCGGGCTGCTCCCCGTGCCAAGGGGGTGGCATCAGCACCCCCCATCCCCAGTGGCACCAGCTCCTCACTGGGAATGCCACCACTCCCCACTGGGAACCGGGCTGTGGGTGCAGCGATAACATCCCAAATGCTCGTGGTGGGGCTTAAACCTGGTTCAAAGGGGTCAAAGCTTGGTTTAAAGTGGTTTAAAGAGGTTTAAGCCTGGTTCAATAGGGTTTAACCCTCGTTCAAAGGGGTTCAAGCCTCGTTTAAAGGGGTTTAACCTGGTTTAAAGGGGTTTAAGCCTGGTTCAAAGGGGTTTAAGCCCGGTTCAAGGGGGTTTAACCCTCGTTCAAAGGGTTAAAACATGGTTTAAAGGGGTTTTACCCTGGTTCAAAGGGGCTTAAACCTGATTTAAAGGGGTTTAAACCTGGTTCATTGGGGTTTAAACCTTGTTTAAAGGGGTTTAGGCCTGGTTCAACAGGGTTTAAACCTGGTTTAAAGGGGTTTAAGCCTGGTTCAAAGCTCCCTGGGTCACAAGAGCCTGGTTTACACAAAGAGCCAGGTTAGGAGGGAGGTAACACTGTTAAACCCAGCTGGTGAGAACGGCCTAATCCCGCGTACGCTTCAGCTCAGAAGAGTGGTTTGATGCTGAGTGACTGAGAACAGCCTTAAGCCAAAATAAACCGAGGCAGCCTTAGGCTGGCACGAAAACGGCCACGCGGGGGTTGGACTGGCTTAGTTACAGCGCAGTTTAATGGGTCGGAGCATCCCAAGCCGAGCAGTTTGCCCAAAGGGAGGAAAAAGAAAAAAAAAGGGGGGGGGGGTTAAATTTCTCACCTGGGATGCTCTGAATGGTTTGAAATTCTGGCTCAGGAGGGATGGAGGGTGCAGCCAGGTGGGGACACCTCACCTGGAGCCCTGGGTCCAGTTCTGGAGTCCTGAGCACAGGAAGGACCTGGAGCTGTTGGAGCGAGGCCAGAGGAGGCCACGGAGACGATCCAAGGGCTGGAGCAGCTCCTGTACGAGGCCAGGCTGGGAGAGCTGGGGTTGTTCAGCCTGGAGAGGAGAAGGCTCTGGGGAGACCTTAGAGCAGCTCCCAGTGCTGAAAGGGGCTGCAGGAAAGCTGGGGAGGGGCTCTGGATCAGGGGGTGCAGGGATGGGATGAGGGGAAGGGTTTTGAGCTGAAAGAGGGGAGATTGAGATGAGATCTTAGGGAGAAATGTTTTGCTGTGAGGGTGGGGAGGCCCTGGCCCAGGGTGCCCAGAGCAGTGGTGGCTGCCCCATCCCTGGAGGTGTTCCAGGCCAGGTTGGATGGGGCTTGGAGCCCCCTGACCCAGTGGGAGGTGTCCCTGCCCATGGCAGGGGGTGGCACTGGCTGGGCTTGGAGGTCCCTTCCAACCCAACCCATCCCATCTCTCCATGATTCTCACTGATGCGACGCTCGTTCCCGCTGACACCGCGCCCAAACCTTGCTGCTGCTCTTGAGCCTCGAGCTGAGCTTGGATAAAATGATTTAGCAAGAAAACAAGGTGTGAGCACCAAGAGCCCCAGCTCCCCCTGTGCCCCAGACCTGGTCCTCTCGCACGATGCTGAGAACAGGAGATGCCCACCCATCCCTGCACACCCCCCCCGCCCCCCGGGCACCGTCAGCTGATGGGTGATTTCTCCCTGCTCCTCTCAGTCTTGTGACCGTGTCCTTCCGCTGCCCGGGTGATTCATGTGCCACGAGCCCCCCAGGTGCACCAGGCTGTGCCACAGCCGGGCGAGCGTCCACGCTGCGCACCAGCTCCTTGGGGACCCCTGGGGCTTTTAGAAGGGGAACTATTCAGGGTTTTCTTCACCTAATTCGTGTCAGCATAAACGCGCTCGTAGGGAGGAGAAGACGAGCCTGGTTTTCTCGCTGGTGTGATGCTCGTTCCCGCTGACATCGTAACCGAACCCTGCTGGTGGTCTTGAGCCTTGAGCTGAGCTGGGACAGAGCCAAACCTCGGAGGCTGATGGGCATGAAGAGATGCTCAAGTCCAGTTCTGGAATCCCCAGCATAAGGACCTGGAGCTGTTGGAGCGAGGCCAGAGGAGGCCACGGAGATGATCCAAGGGCTGGAGCAGCTCCTGTACGAGGCCAGGCTGGGAGAGTTGGGGTTGTTCAGCCTGGAGAGGAGAAGGCTCTGGGGAGACCTTAGAGCAGCTCCCAGTGCTGAAAGGGGCTGCAGGAAAGCTGGGGAGGGGCTTTTTACAAGAGCCTGGAGTGATGGGATAAGGGGGAACGGCTTTAAATTGGAGGAGGGAAGATTTAGATAAAATGTTAGGAAGAAATTCTTCACAATGAGGGTGGTGGGACCCCAGCACAGGGTGCCCAGAGCAGTGGTGGCTGCCCCATCCCTGGAGGTGTTCCAGGCCAGGTTGGATGGGGCTTGGAGCCCCCTGATCCTGTGGGAGGTGTCCCTGCCCATGGCAGCGGGTGGCCCTTCCAACCCAACACATGCCATCACTCTATGATTCTCGCTGGTGTGATGCTCGTTCCCATTGACATAGTGTCCAAACCTTGCTGGTGGTCTTGAGCCTTGAGCTGAGCTGGGACAGAGCCAAACCTCAGAGGGTGATGGACACGAAGAGACGCTTGTCACCATCCCACCATGTGGTCTGATGCCTCAGAAGCTCTGGGAGACTCCGCACAGTGCTTGGCTGTGGGTTTCAGGCTCTGGAGAGCTGCTGTGGTGGCGCTGGCTCACAGACGCTCAAACATGAAGCTTGAGGCAGAACGTGGAGGTTTTCCTCCCCAGCCCCTTGGATTTGCCGTAGATGCAGATCTGGGGTTGGTAAGGTCACAGTGTTGTAAACAGAGTGTGCCTGGTGGGGACCTCAAAGGTCACCTCCCTCCTACCCCCAGGCGTGACTGTACCAGGGCCACACGCGTAGGTGGCTGCTTGGATGGTCCCCAACACGAGCTCTTCTCGAGCAGCTTGGAGAAGGGGAAACAAATAAACCCCGTGTCTTTCAGCCACCCGAACCGCGAGGTGGGTGTCGCGAAGGTATCTGATGAAGCCACCAGAGTTTCTCAAGGGTTTTGTTTGCCAGCGGGGAGGATGCGGGTGCTTCGGTGGGGGGAGGGGTGTCACCTCCCTTTGGCCAACACCAGCTACACAGATGTGGCAGATGTTGCTTCAGCAACGAGTTCTTCTCTCGGCAACTCATGGCCTGGATGCGAGGGATGCTCAGCACCAGCAGGGATGGGGTTTGGGGTAATTTTTGGAAGAGGAGAGACTTTCTCTGCAGTTGCTGGGTGTGGGGAATGCTAATTTCAGGCCAAACTCTGGCTGGGAGAACTCCAGCCAAGGAGAAACTGCTGGGCAGCCTTCCTGATTGCGGACCAACACCCCTGCGTCCTTCAGAAACGCGGTCTCCAGCCTCACCTAGGTTTTTCCTGATTTGCCTGTGAAAACTACACACCCTCCTCCTCCAGGGAATATTCAGAAAGGCTTGCAGTGGAATCTGCATGGCAAAGGAGATGAGGACATTGCCCTCCTCCCTCCTCTTTTGGGCGATGGAGGGACCTGCCGGCAGAATCGGGGCTGGCTCCATCCGTAAGGGCAGCTCCCCATGTGCAGAACCCCAGGGCAGCTGTGGGGAGGCCCTTTCCTGCCTCAGTTTCCCCTGTGACAACAGGGACATCAGCCCTACCTTGCTCTGTAAAATCTCAGGGTGGTGGGAAAGCCCTTTGGAGGTGACAGGAGTTTCCAACCCACCTTGTTGGACCTGGGGCAGCACTGAGCATCCTGCGCAGGGAAATGGGTGCTGGGTGACTTGGACCAGTCCCTGAAGGTGGCAGCACTGGGAACAACTGTCTGGAGGCCAGGGAAGCACCAGCAGCAAGAGAAGGGGCTTCCAGGAGGGATCTCCCTGTACCTCTTGATCCTTTCACCACTCCCATCCCCTTCCCTGCATCACCCCGGTGCTGCAGCACCAAGGATGCTCTGGCTGCTTTGTGCCACCTCAAAGAGCATCCCATAATTTTCCATTGCTCCCTAGGCCTGGTGGGTGACTGGCACAGGGGAGCTGAGAACCTCAGGGTCATCTAAGTCCACAACAGGTTTCATTTTGCAAGCCTGGAGGTCTTTCCTGTTATTATCCAGCCCCGCAGCAGAGGAACAATAGCGGTGGTGGCCGGCGTGGTGTGACCTGGAGATAAGGGGACAGTGTGATTAACAGGAAAAGTCAACGGCAGGTCCAGAGTGAAAAGCTGTCCCAAGGGAGCAGAACCATTAGGAACGACCGGTTTTCCAGCCAGGAGATCTCTAACAGAGCCGGGGATGCAAAGCTGGGGCTGATACGGGACAAGCGTGAAGGTCGGTGTCGTGGTTGTGGCCCTGGAGTGAGCGGGCAGTGCTGCACCCCCAGCAGAGGGCTTGCAGGGAGTTATGACAAAGGCTTTTTTTAACCTGAAACCAAGAAAGAAAAGAGGAAATGGATGCTTGTGTTTCAGCTTTGAGAACTGTGCCGTGACACAACTCCCGAGACGTGAGCGGTTCCCTAATGGGACACGAGCGGGTGGCACAGCCAGCGCCAACGTGTGACGGAGACTTTCCAAACCCACCACATCCAATGGGAAAGAGGTTCATCCTTGCCTGAACGGAGCAGGGGGTGAATCCAGCACCTGGCACGGTGGGGGTATCCGTAGAATCATAGAATCACCTGGTTGGAAAAGACCTTTGAGACCATTGAGTCCAACTATACCTGTCCACTATTAAACCAGATCCCTGGGAAAATCATCGGCCCATCTTTTAAACATCTCCAGGGATGGGAATCCACCACCTCCCACAGCCATCCCAGTGCCCGAGAACCCTTTCGGTGAAGGAATTTTCCCTGATGTCCAATCTGCACCTGCCCTGGTGCAACCTGAGGCCGTTTCCTCTCATCCCATCACCTGTCACTGGGGAGCAGAGCCCAGCACCCCCCTCACCACCCTCTCCTTTCCAGCCGTTGTAGACAGGGATGAGGTCTCCCCTCAGCCTCCTCTTCTCCAGGCTGAACAACCTCAGTTCACTCAACTGCTCCTGGTAGGACTTGTTCTCCAGCCCCTTCCCCAGCTTCGTTGTCCTTCTCTGGATGCGCTCCAGCCCCTCAACTGGGATGGAGATGAGGAAGAAGATGGAGAGAGGATGGAGGGAGGACAGAAGGAGGACGGAGAAGACGGAAGGAAAGGATGGATGTCCTCCTGGAGAGCCAAAGCCAGATCTTGTGCAGCCTGGGAAAGTGTTGCTCCCCAGAGCTGCAGGGCTTTGACTTTAACCACGGAAGGAGAAACTGGTGAGAGGCCAAAGGCGAGGGATCTGCGCATCCACTGAAACCAGCCCGGGGGGAATTAGCCATTTCCTAGCAATGAGGAAATATGGGGTTGGCCAAGGACCTGCAGGGCTGCGAGGAGGGAATAGGAAGCGAGTCGCTACCGACAAGTGAGGACAAGCCGGCTGGGGGTTGCGGCGTGAGACCCGTGGCGCAGGCAGGAGAGGTTGGCAGAGCTGCACTGCCATCCAGCACCTTCCACCACACCTCAGGATGCAAACCCCGAGAGGCATCTGCCTCACCCCACAAACAGCCGGGTGTAAACAAGGCAGCACCGGGCAAGAACCGAGGGTGACGGCTGCTTTGGGGCAGGAGTGAAGCTTGGTGGTCCAAGACCACTGTATCAACAACCCTTTTTCTTCTACCAAGGAGAGCTTGGGGCAAACCACATCTGAAGGTGCTCGTGCTCCCGGCAGGGCGGGTGAGGCTGGGAGCTTCTCCACGTGGATAAACCCAGCCCGAGAGCTGAAAGAGGAAACAAAACTCCAGTAGGGTTTGGCTCCGGTGAGCGTCCCTTGATGGGATAGCTGGGCAGCCAGGGCAGCGTTGCTGGGCAGAGCTGGGCAGGCAAAGCCACTCGCCCTCAAAACCAGCCAGCGTTGGCATCCCAGGGCGCTGCAAGAGCCTGGCTGAACAGCCACCAACTGAGTGAGTGGGATGGGGACCAGGGCCACCAAGCCAAGGAAGCTGTGGTGGGGCAGTGAGGGGGACAGGGCTCCTCCAGGCAGCTCCACAAGCTCCTCCGATGAGCAGTTGGGAGGCTCAAGAGGAATTAATTAAGAGCTTAAGTTCAGCCTGGAGAGGAGAAGGCTCTGAGGAAACCTTAGAGCAGCCTCCCAGTGCTGAAAGGGGCTGCAGGAAAGCTGGGGAGGGGCTCTTACAAGGGATAGGTGAGGGGAACAGCTTTAAACTAAAATGGGGAAGATTCAGATTGGACATCAGGAAGAAATTCTTCATGATGAGACCCTGGCCCAGGGTGCCCAGAGCAGTGGTGGCTGCCCCATCCCTGGAGGTGTTCCAGGCCAGGTTGGATGGGGCTTGGAGCCCCCTGACCCAGTGGGAGGTGTCCCTGCCCATGGCAGGGGGTGGCACTGGATGGGCTTGGAGGTCCCTTCCAACCCAAACCATCCCATGATTCTATGATTGTTGCTAATTAAGCAAACCATCACGCCAGGGCCGGCCTGTGTGCCGCTTGCTGCCCGCCAGCTCCCTCCGGGTGCTGGCACAGCACCAAGAGGTGGGGACACAGCCTTACTCGCCTTCCCTTATTACTTCAGGAGCCCTAAATTCCTGCTGCAGCCCAGGTTGCCTCTCCCAGGGCTGGGTCACCTGTAGCAAGGAGGCATCCGCAGCATCCGGTACCTCGTGGCTGCTGGTAAAGCCAAAAACCCAGCTCCCAGTGGATGCCCCCACCACCCTGCATGCCCCCCCCACCCCCCACCCCACCCCAACCCCCTTCACACACCATGCACGTGGCAGCCCCTTGGAAAGGCTCCTTTTTGCATCCACGAGGCTGAAAACTCAGCACTTGGCATCGAAGCATCCCACCAGCGGTGCCCATAACCCATCCCACGGTGAACCCAAAGAGCCTGGTCCCTTCTCAGCGCCCTTGGGTGCTGATGCTCAGTTCACCTGGAAAATCTCCCACGCCAGCACCCAAAACCAGGCAGCGGTGTTTTATTCCCACGTTGTCATCGTGCCACCAACATCCCCACCGGCACATGGGGATGAAAAATCCTGACCTATTTCCTGGGGAGGGGGGAAGTGCAGCAAAGCGGAATTCACTGAATGCTTGAGGAGTGCATGAGATCTGCAGATAGAGGCATTATCAAGTGTGAGATATCAGTAATTAATTCACAGGTTGATATAGTTATGCACTTAGATCATCGTCAGCTGATCCTGTTAATCCCTTCTTGTGCAAGCACCGCTGCCAGAGGGAGATGCTGCCTGGAATTGCTTTGCTCCTGCTCAGCTGGGTCATCCCCACATCGTCCCCTCGTGCCATCGAGCCTGGGGGGTGCAAAGCATGGCCCCCAGCCCCCATTCCTTAATATCCCCTCCTCTAAACCTGCATTTCCCCAGGAGGGTCCTGCTGGAGGGGAGGTGTCTCCTGCTCTCCATCACGGAATGGGACCCGGGGCTGCCTCCCCTTGACCTGGGGGCTGAGACTTTTTCTCAGTAATTATTTCAATAATCATTAAAAATAAGTAATTATTACCCTGTTGAATAAGGATTACCTCTAGCACAAGCCTCCTCTGGCCTCCAGCCCATTTTGGGTAAGGAACACCCCCACGTGGTGCTGGGACCTGCAGTTGCTCACCAGGAACATTTGATTTTCACAAGCTCATTGTTATTTTTTAAACCCCAAGCCGCCTTCTCCGTGGTCCCATCAAGTGGATGGGTTTGCTCTGGGAAATTCTTTACAATGAGGGTGGGGAGGCCCTGGCCCAGGGTGCCCAGAGCAGTGGTGGCTGCCCCATCCCTGGAGGTGTTACAGGCCAGGTTGGATGGGGCTTGGAGCCCCCTGACCCAGTGGGAGGTGTCCCTGCCCATAGCAGGGGGTGGAACTGGGTGGGCTTGGAGGTCCCTTCCAACCCAACCCATCCCATGATTCTGTGATCACAACCCCATCCCGGGGGGGAGCAAAGGGGATCTGACTCCATCCAGGGGAGGGTTGGGTTGGACATGAGGAGAAGGTTCTTCCCCCAGAGGGTGGTGGAGCACTGGAACAGCTCTCCAGGGAAGCAGTCACAGCCTAACAATATTCCAGAGGCGTTGAACAACACCCTCAGCCCCACGGTGTGAATGTTGGGGTGTCCTGTGCAGGGACAAGAGTTGGACTCAGTGATCCTTGTGGGTCTCTTCCAGCTCAGGACATTCTGGGATTCCGTGATCCCACAGTAATGCCAGGAGCAGGGAGCTCAGGGGTTGTTTTGCTTCCACATCCCCCCAGAATCCTTGCGACCACATCCTTCTGTGTCCTTTTAACGCCTGAAGCTGCTGCACCGACACCGGGATGCTTGGAAGATGCAGGTGGAGAGCCCAGCAGTGGCGCGGGTACCGCGTTGCACCCCATCACACCTGAGCTCACCCCGCTCTATTTTCTCCTGCCCCCCCTCCCCCTCCACTCTTGGCTCTTCGGATGAGCAGAATAAAAAAGCCACGACAGTGGAAAGTCGAGCTAACAAATACAAATAAAACTTCCTCTGGATGCTAAAAATGACACGCGTAGACAGAGAAAAAAACCCTGCTATCGGTGACAATAACAGAGCGCGGAGCTATTTCAGTGCTGGGCTGTTCCATTGCAGCACTCGGCGCTGGGGTTGTGGCTGCTGAAAACCAGCCACTTCCCCAGGGACGTGACGTGTTTCCTTTCCATCACAAACTGATTTAGAAGCAAAACTTTCTACATTTAGAGGCTCAGCTTCTCTTTTTCTCTCTTGCAGCGATGCTGAGCGAATGGAAGGAGAGATAAAGGGGGGGTGGGACCAGTGCAAAGTGACTCGACGTGGCTTCCTCCTTGGTTTTTTTTTTTTTCCTTCTTTCTTTCTAAATTACCAAAAAGTGAACCAGAAAAACACAATATTTTCCATGCCGTGAAGTCCTTGTGTGCATCCAAGTGAGAGTTTGTGGCTACGGGGTGGCCGGTGCTCCTGCCACGCTCTGCGTTTTCAGCCCTGTGTGTGCATGGGCACCCGGCACGAGGCCAGTGGTGCCTTGTTCTGTGTCCCAGCAGGGGATTGTCCTGCCGTGGTACCAGACTGACCCGTGCTCTGGAATATCCTTGTCCCTGTTCCCATCTCCATCCTCATCCTCATCCTATGCCCTTCTCCATCTCCATAACAATCCTGTTCCCATTCCCATTTCCAGCCCCATCCCTGTTCTCCATCTTCATTCCATCCTCATCTCCATCACCATCCCTGTTCTCCATCCCTGATCTCCATCCTCATCTCTATCCCCATCTTATCCCCGTCCCCATTCTCCATCCCCACCCTAATCTCCATAACCATCCCTATTCTCCACCTCCATTCCATCTCAGTCTCCATCTCCATCCCCATTCTCCATTCCTATTCTCCATCCCCCTCTTATCCACATCTCCATTCCCCACCCATCCCATCCCATCCCATCCCATCCCATCCCATCCCATCCCATCCCCATCCCATCCCATCCCATCCCATCCCACCCCACCCCATCCCATCCCACCCCACCTCACCCCATCCCATCCCATCCCATCCCATCCCATCCCCATCCCATCCCCATCCCATCCCATCCCATCCCATCCCATCCCATCCCACCCCACCCCATCCCATCCCACCCCACCTCACCCCATCCCATCCCATCCCATCCCACCCCCACCAGGGAAAGGATCCCTTTGGGCTCGGTTTGGGACGCTTGGTGCACGTCTAAACCCTCTCGTCTCCAACCCAATTAAACCCAAGGGCGATGGTGATAATTTCCTAGAAGGATAAACATCCGATTGCCTTTTCTCTCCCCGTTCCACCAAAAATAAACACGGCAGCCACAAGGAATTAAGGGCAGGGAGGAAAGGATGACTACGGTTTGGCTGCAGGATGTCAACAAAGCATGACCTTTCATTTACACCGGTCCCTCCGCATCGGCCGAGCGGGCCAATTACACCCTCAACGCAGGGTAAGTATAGAAAAAGAGAAGGAGAAATCCAACTTTAGCCGACTTCCATGACACCTCCAAGTGTCATTTCCTTTGCTGCTAATTCTGGTGCCCATGGCAAGCCGGGCACCGTGGTTTGTGTTTCTTCCCTGGGTTATGGTGTGTTACCCAGCTTCCTTTTCCGTTTGTTGCTCTCCTTCCCGTCGTCTCCTGCAGCTTCGCCCAGCGCCAGGGCCAAGCCGGGATGCTCCTGCATCCTCCCCTCGCACCTTGCATCCCATCACCCTGCCCAGAGGGGCACGCGAGGCTGGCAGAGCTGTGCGGGACGCGTGCGATTCGTAACCAACCGTTTCCTGCTGGGGGGAAAGTCCCCACCACGTTTAAACCCCCGCGGCACGGACGGAGAAGGCAGCCAGGCAGGAGCAGGGAGTGGGAAGAAGGTGGCACAGACCCGTTTTCTTTCTTGCATCAGGAGGAGGTTGCCCTGGGAGATACCTAAGGGTGAGATGCAGCCCTTGGAGCATCACCATCCCTTCCAAACGCTGTCAGACATCCCCGAGGGACGCCTGCCGCTGTGCTGCTCCCCCCCTCCCCCCTCCCCGGGGAGCGCGTCATCTCCCCCTGCCTCAGTTTCCCCTGCCTGCAAAACAACTCCTGGCATCTTCTCCCCTTGTGGTTTGCTCCGAGCGCTCCTGGGTGCAGCCCCGGCCAGCGCGGGACGAAACCCCCTTGGCCACAGCGGAGCCACCAAGAACACGCTGCAAGGAGGACTCGCAGGCGGGTGACTCCAAGCCTCAGAGAAAACCCAGTCTTAGATGAAAGCCTAATTAAAGAGCTAATTAAAAGGGAGGTCCGGCGGAGTGGCCAGTAGGCAGAGCTCGTCTGATTTACGGCTTTCATTTCGGTTTTGCTTTCCAAGAGAAGCGGTTTGAGGCGGCGAGCGAGGGTTGAGGCAGGGCAAGGCTGGAGTCAGGCCGGAGCAGTGCCTGGTTCCCACGCTGCCACCCTGCCTGGTGCTGCTGAGGGACCCCCTGGCTGGTCCCCACGCTCCTGTTCCATGGCCAGAATCCCTGGGTGACGCTGGGCCTTGCCTGGCATCACCTGCTGGCAAACACCCCCCCAGCTGCAGGGGCTCTGCTCCATCCCTTGCAGCACATCGGTCCACGAACCAGGTCCCACGGACCTCAAAGCCACCAGATTTGCCCAGTGCTGTCCCAACATCGCCCTTCTCGCCGCTGGCAAGGAGCCCACGCAGCCCCATACGCTCCATTTGTGTTTTATTCCTGAAGCTGCGGGCATTAAAGCTCAAGACTCCCAAGGTGCAAACGGGACATGCAGGGGGTCAGGCCAGAAATGGGGTGAGGGGAGGAGAAGAAGGTGATGCCACACGTTCTGGGACACCCAGGGTGAGCTGGGGCACCGCTTGGGATGTTGCTCTTGGAGGGAAAGAGAAGCCATCCCGGGTTTTGGAAGTGGAGAGGCTGGGAATCTTGGCTCGTAGAAGGGTGGGTGACTCCTGGGCAGGTCCTGAGGTCTTCTCCAGGTCTGGGCAGAGGGAAGGGGAGCAGCTCTGCAGGGGAAGGGCACGACGGCCGGCGTTAATCCTCGTGGTGTTTGGTGAGGAACTGGGTGGAGGCCACTGGTGAGCCCAGCTGAAACTGCTCCACGAATCTCTCCATCTTCCAGGACCCTGGGGACAGAGGGAGAGGGGGTCAGCAGGGCTGTGAGGTGGCCAGAGGATGCTCCGGGGATGCATCCAAGCTAGGGCTGCATCCTGGATGCCCTGTGCCCGCTGCTGCTGTGCCCCAGGTGCTGCAGACCACATCCTGCAAAGTGGGGCACGAGGGGAGGCACCCCACGGGGCCAGAGGGCAGGAGCCACGGGGACCCTGAGCATCCGCAGGGTGAGGAAATGTTGTTGGTTCCCCTCTCCGCCCCTGCTGACCTTTGGAGCAGACCTTCCCACGGCTTCCTAGGAGCCCACCCTGGAAATCCCCTGGCAGCACGTGGGGGAGATGCCAGGAGATCCCCTGCCCCCTCACAGGAGCTGCTGCTCCTCAAATAATTCAAGCTGGGAGGGTCTTCATCCCTGACCCCTCCTCTGTTGACACCTGCCCTCATCTGAGGATGCTGAGGTCCAGGGGCACCTTGTGACTGGAGCCATCCTTGTTTTTTCCTGCACTGGAGGTGGCAGGGAAACCCTCTCTGGGGCAGCAGGCGGGAGGGATTCCCTCGTGCCCAGCCCTGTGGGCCAGAAATTCCCCCTGTGCCCTGCCAGGGTTCGCTGTCTGTGTGGGTCTGGCTCAGGGCTGGTGGAGCATCCTCCTCCCCCGCCGGTGGGGCTTTCCCCAAGGATGAGGGGACCCAAGCAACCTCCATCCCTGCTCGGATGGGACGCAGCCGTGGTGTCGCAGGTGGCGAAAGGGGCCCGTTGTTTATCAGAAACTCATCCTCCCCTCCTCTCCCCTTCCTGGTGCTGCTCTTTAATGTCACGCTGCAGTCTGGCAGCCCTTATCTGCCACCACATCTCAGCCCCAACTGGAGACAAAGGTTCCCCTCGCTTTTGCAAAAGTGCTGAGCTGCTGCATCACCCGCATGGGGCAGCGATGACTTGGGGTGCCTGTGGAACCCAGCTCCCCTCGCCCGCCTCCCACCCGGGGCACTGAGTCAGGCTCTACCGTGAGTCAGCCCGCGGCCAAAAAGCCCCCTATGGGCTCTGTAGGTACTCATGGTGATGGTGCTACAGGCTGTGACCTCCTGGAGCCGCAAGGGGACACGGCTGGGGAGATGCTCTGGTGCTTGGAAAGGAGGTCATCGGATGCTTGGGCTGGACCCAAGCAAGTTACGGGGTAGGAGAGTTGGGGTTGTTCAGCCTGGAGAGGAGAAGGCTCTGGGGAGACCTTAGAGCAGCTCCCAGTGCTGAAAGGGGCTGCAGGAAAGCTGGGGAGGGGCTCTGGATCAGGGGGGGCAGGGATGGGATGAGGGGGAAGGGTTTTGAGCTGAAAGAGGGGAAATTGAGGTGAGATCTTGGGGAGAAATTCTTCACAAGGAATGTGGGGAGGCCCTGGCCCAGGTTGTCCAGAGCAGTGGTGGCTGCCCCATCCCTGGAGGTGTTCCAGGCCAGGTTGGATGGGGCTTGGAGCCCCCTGATCCAGTGGGAGGTGTCCCTGCCCATGGCAGGGGGTGGGACTGGATGGGCTTTGAGGTCCCTTCCAACCCAACCCATCCCGTGGTTCCATGGTTCTGTGTCCCTGCACCCCGCGACGCCAGCTGGGAGGAGGTGCTGAAATGCACCCTCGCTGCACATTGCCTCGAGGGGGGCCCAGATGTTCCCACATTGTCACCGCCACCCCCGAGGACCGAAACGAAGGCCAGGGCAGGGGCAGTCCCACCGTGCTGCACTGGGGTCACCACCAGCCGGAGCAAGGAGCTGCATTTCAGTGCATCCCGAGCCAGAGGCTGAGATGCTCCTCACTCAGGAGCCCGAGGGGGCTTTGGGTTTGCCCACATCGAGCCCCAGTGCCCTCCCGCACGCCCATCGGGCCCCGGCGTGTGCCACAAACACATCCATCCCCAAAAAACACCCCTGGAAAGGAGGAGCAGCCCCTCACTTTGGGGTCTTAATCCATCCCTCCACCCCCCCAGCTCTTGGGGTCCTGGCGAGCGTGGTGCCAGGGGAAGGGGTCTCGGGGGGGGGATGCTCCCACTTCGTGGGTGCCTTTCATCCGCTGGGTTTCAAAGCGCTTGGAAGGCCCTGGGGTAGAGAGGATAGTGCCCCACGGGACCAGGGTGAGAGCGAGACGCGGCGGCCCCTCAAGTCCCAGGGGTCCCAAGAGCTGTCATTGATGTTTGTGAGGTCTCCAGGGAGGAGTGGATGAAAGAAGCCGGGAGGAGGCAGAGCCACTGCGGGGCTGCAGGCACCCGTCCCAGCTCTCACCGCCACGCGTGGGGTGAGGGTTTTTCCTGACCTACTTTCCTACCTGCCATCACACCGGTTGTGCCCGTCCCTTGGGGGGAGCCGGGAACAGCCGCAGGGAAAGCCCCGGGGTGCAGCCGCAAAGGGACTGATGCACCAGGGGCTTCCGCAGGCAGCTCCCAGGTTTGGGGGTGGAGTGGGGGTCTCACCCTAAATCCAGCCCCTTGGGAGCATCCCAAACCTGGGTGCCTCATCCTGGCATGAGTGTCTGCATCCCCCTCTGCTCTGCTCTCCTGAGAGCCCACCTGGAGTCCTGCGTCCAGTTCTGGAATTCCCAATGTAAGAAGGACATGGGATGGTTGGAACGGGTCCAGAGGAGGCCACGGAGATGATCCGAGGGGTTGAGGACCTCTGCTGTGAGGCCAGGCTGGGAGAGGTGGGGTTGTTCAGCCTGGAGAGGAGAAGGCTCTGGGGAGACCTTAGAGCAGCTCCCAGTGCTGAAAGGGGCTGCAGGAAAGCTGGGGAGGGGCTCTGGATCGGGGAGTGCAGGGATGGGACGAGGGGAAGGGTTTTGAGCTGCAAGAGGGGAGATTGAGATGAGATCTTGGGGAGAAATGTTTTGCTGTGAGGGTGGGGAGGCCCTGGCCCAGGTTGCCCAGAGCAGTGGTGGCTGCCCCATCCCTGGAGGTGTTGCAGGCCAGGTTGGATGGGGCTTGGAGCCCCCTGACCCAGTGGGAGGTGTCCCTGCCCATGGCAGGGGGTGGCTTGAAGGTCCCTTCCGACCCAAACCATTCCATGGGTTTATGACCCCCTGGTACAGGATGACATCGCTCTGCAAACCGTCCCAACTCTGCTTCTGCACCCGCGTGGGCCGTGAGTCACCGGCACCACCGAGTCAGGAGGGGAGTGGGGGCTCTGATTGAGGTCGTGGTGCCGCTGCCCCCTCTCCCCACCCAAACAATGCAGCGTTTCATCCACAGCTTGGTCCATTTTCAAGTTCCCTTCCTGCAGGATTATATCATCGCGCTTGACCCTCATCTGTGCACCGGCCGGAGGAAGAGGAGTGCCCGGCTGCCACCCACACGTGCGATCCCTGAGTGCCAGGTGGGGAAACTGAGGCACGAGGCAGCCACTGGGCGCGGGGAGCTTGGAGACCCTCGAGGTGATGGATGCACAGGGCTGTTTCACATCCCAGCCGTCGCACCCTGCCCCCTCAAACCCACCAGTCCCTGCCTCCCCCGGCCCCGCTGCGCTGGGGACGTGTTGCCAGCTATAATTTATCAGCCTCATCAGCGGGGCCGTTCTCCTTGATAGGAGCCCTGATGCTTTTCTGCCAAGATTAATGATGTCCCAGCGGAGGTAGGCGGGAGGCCGCCGGCTGCTTTGGTCACCATTAACCAACACTCGTGGACTTTGGCCGGGACCGTGTGCTCCTCACAGCTCTTTGCTGCTTCCCATCCCATCCACAGCCTTTCCCTCCCCGCCGGGACCCAGTCCGACCCGATTTTCCAGCTGGGTGGATCGGAGGCGCACGAGGTCGGCTCATGAGTCAATGCCGTGGCCCTGGTGCAAAGCCAGAGCTGGAGAGGGATGGAGCTGAGGGGAGAGCAGCCAGCTGGGCTCATCTCCAGCCTCTGGGCCCCAAAGGACTTGCTGCTTCCTGCAGGCGACGTTTCTGGGGCTCAGAAGTCCGTTCACAGTTGTGAAATGCCTTTCCAGGGCAGGAAGAGGTTTAGGGATGCTGAGGAGCATCTCTTCTCCATACCCTCTGGATTGAACACCTCTCCATGCCCTCTGGATCTGATGGGCATTGAGCACTGGGGCACAGCAGGGTGGAAGCAGAGGGACATATGGCACCACCAGGCAGGTGCAATTAAGCCTCAAGATCTCCTGCTAATTAAAGTTCCCCCCAAGGGTAAAAAAGGAGGTGGAAAATGAACATTCTCCATCCTCCCGTGGGCTGAAGATGGGTGAAAATGTCCTTGGCTCTGCCGTGCCACCCCACCCCAGCTGGGGTTCACCAGATGCCCAAATTCCCCCGGCCGAGGGAGTTTCCCGTGGTTCTCTCAGCGGGCAGCGCAGCCCGAGCGCTGGGCTGAGAGCTGGCGGCGGGTGCCAGCGCCTCGGGATGCGACGGGTGGCTCTGACATTTTTGCAGACCACAAACTATTATCTCACATCTCACCAAAATACAAACGTGGCCTCAAACCCTCCTGGCTTGGGAGGGAAGCGGGGTGAGCAGCGAGGAAGGGGTTTGTGCTGCCTGCCTGGCCTTGGGGACTCCCCAGGGGTCCCCATTGTTGGTGCCGAGCAGGGAAAGAGGTGGTGCTTGGTGACAATTCGATTGCAAAGCTGCAACGTGGCCAACAAGTGGAGTGAATCAGATTCCAGTGGGGAAACTGAGGCTCCAAGAGGGTTATTTGCTCGTGCACGCACAGCGCCAGCGCAGGCTGGCGCAGGGGATTGATCAGAAATGCTCACGGAGAAGGAGCAGGGCTTTGTTTTCCCTTGACGAAACCAATCTGTTTTGCTCAAGAGCCACCCTGGAGAAACACCTCTGCTGTAAACAGATGCCACCAGTGCTGCCAGCGCTGGGCTCGCTGCGGGCATTGGCAGCGGGGGGATGCGAGCAGGGAGCTGCAGCCCTCCTCCAGCTCCACCACTGCTGGCCTTTAGGCCCTCGGGCACAGCATCCAACCCTCTGCCCACCGGTGCCATCCCAGCCAGGGCATCCCCTCGCAGAGCCATCCTTGGAGCTGCCGGCATGGCAAAGCCGGGATTTACTTTCCATGCTCACAATTGCTCCTCGTTTTTGAGTTTTCCACAAGGAATGGCTCTTCCCGAGGAGCAAGGACACCACGACACGGGCAGGTCCTGGTTTAGTGCCCTCTCCTGGAAGCTCCAGCCCCTCAGCTCTGCTGCTGGGCTCCTGCCTGGCACACACAGCACTTGGCCCAGGACCTTTCCTGGTTGAGCATCCGATGGGCAGCCCATGCCCGTGTGTGGAGGGTGAAGGAGGGAGCTTCTCTGCCAGCTGAGTGGTGGTAGAAACCCTCTCATGGGGCTCTGTGTTCTCCTCAAGTGGGATCTACCAGAGGGATGGATGTGTGGCACGTTCTGCTGGCGCACGGCGCATGGATGCCGTGTTGGTTGCGGTGTTGGTTGCGGTGTTGGATGCGGTGTTGGATGCAGCCGGAGACTGGGACGTGGCAGCGCTGCTCCCTGCACCCACTCCAGTCAGGACACCCCTCCCTCTCCAGGGTTACAACCTGGTGATGCTGGGTGCCACCATCCTTGGCGAGATGGAGCTACCACCGCCGCCAGAGGTAGGAAGAAATAAAAGCATCAAGAAGGGGTTGGTTGAAGGCCAAGAAAGATGGAAAACCCTAAGCAAGGCTTCAAGCTGTGCCTGCAGCATCGCTGGGCAAACCCACATCTCTTGCACTACAAGAGGGGACAAAACCAGAGCTGTGGGTAAGCTGGCTGAGTCCCCCACCCACGGTTTGCTGGGGTCAGGGTCAGACCTTCTTGTTTCTACGTGCATTTGCTCCTCTGCCCCGTGCTCTCCCCTTGCGCCATGGGGCCGGCTCCCAGCGCTCAGACAGGCAGGGCTGGATGCTCTGGCGGTTCCTTTGGTGGTCATCCCACTGCATTCCCGGGGGATGGATTTATTTAAAACCTTTGAGACCCCAAAATCTCATCCTCTTGGCTGCTTTTAGGGCTTATGCCCTGCTCACCAGTCGCCCTGGGAATGAAAGAGATGGATGGGTGGCGAGGGGTGGTTCAATCCAGCAGCACCTGCTGGGCAGGTCAAGCTTGTGATGCAGCAGTGAAATGGTTAAAAATAACCTTCGACCAACTGGTTAACTCACAGCTTCTGCTGAGAGAGCTGCAAACCACGGTGATCCGGCACCAGATGTTGCGGAGAAAATATCCGCTGCTGTTTTAACGGGTCTTTCCCAGGGAGCTCGGGAAGCGCTGAGAAACTTGAGGATGGGATGGAGATGAGGGGACAGGGGGACAAGAGGAGTTCTTCTGCTGGACACGTGGGTCTGGAGGCTGAAATTTGGGGATTGGAGATGCACATCCTTCTAATAAAAGGATTTATCTGGAAAAAGTGCTTTGGTTGGTGTCCCAGCCTCTCTTCCCAGCTTTGGGATGATGCAGTGGGGACACGGGTGACAGTGGAACCCCCGTCCTCTGACCAGGCTGGGGACAAGGGGTCAGGGAAGTGCCCCACTCCGCTGGCAGGGGGGTGGTTTCAGTGTAAGTCATTAAGAATCAGAGCTAATGAGCCAGAGAGGAAACAGAAGGGTAGAAAAAACCTGCAGAGAGACTCACAGCAGCAACTGCCCGTTCCGGCCACGGGACAAGAATCATGGAACCACGGGATGAGTTGGGTTGGGAGGGACCTCAAAGCCCATCCAGTGCCATCCCCTGCCATGGGCAGGGACACCTCCCACTGGGTCAGGGGGCTCCAAGCCCCATCCAACCTGGCCTGGAGCACCTCCAGGGATGGGGCAGTCACCACTGCTCTGGGCAACCTGGGCCAGGGCCTCCCCACCCTCACAGTGAAGAATTTCTTCCTGATATCCAGTCTAAATCTCTCCCCTTCCAATTTAAAGCCATTCCCTCTCATCCCATCACTCCAGGTCCTTGGAAAAAGCCCCTCCCCAGCTTCCCTGCAGCCCCTTTCAGCACTGGGAGCTGCTCTAAGGTCTCCCCAGAGCCTTCTCTTCTCCAAACCCAACTCTCCCAGCCTGGCCTCGTACAGGAGCTGCTCCAGCCCTTGGATCATCTCCGTGGCCTCCTCTGGCCTCGCTCCAACAGCTCCAGTTCCTCCCTGTGCTCAGGACTCCAGAACTGGACCCAGGGCTCCAGGTGGGGTCTCACAGAGCGGAGCAGAGGGGCAGAACGCCCTCCCTCCCCTGCTGCTCCCCCTGCTCTGGGTGCAGCCCAGGGCACTGTTGGCTCTCTGGGCTGGGAGCACACGTTGCTGGCTCGGGTGGGTTTTGGGGTCTGTCCCAGCACAGAGATCTGTGGACAGGGAGCACCCACGGAGCTGCCCCGCTCCCACCTGCCTTGCCTGAGGATGTGTTAACACCGTGCCGGGGTGAGTCAGGCTGCCGTAGCCGAGAGGCACCGACCTGACCTGTCCATTGAGCTGTTCTCATGCGGTCCCAGCTGGGAAAGTTTTGACGTTTCCCTTGCCGAGGCCACGTGAGTTGTGCAGTCAGAGAATCAGAGAATCATGAAATCATAGAATGGTTTGGGTTGGAGGGGGCCATGAAGGTCATCCAGTCAACCCCCCTTCAGGAGCGGGGACGTCTTCAACCAGATGGGCTCAGAGCCCCATTCAACTTGACCTTGAGTTTTGCCAGGGATGGGGCATCTCCCACCTCCCTGGACAACCTGGGCCAGTGTTCCACCCAGCATCCAAAGCAAGGAAGGAACCAATGCTTTGCATTTCGCAGGACGGGTCCTTGCCCATGTCCTCGCCTTGGCCCAGGATGCACCCATCTGGGATGAAGCAATGGGGACCGTCCCATGGTGTCTCGGGGCCCTTGGCTGTTTGCCTCCACCCTTGCCGTGCAGCATTTTGGGAGGCAGCAGCCCTATCCCTGCTCCTGGCGGGGCGGAGGGGAGCTGGGAGTTGGCAGGCATTGTGTCAGCCCCGTTTGAGCAATCCCTTGCTAAACCATCTCCACTTTTTGATCCTTATCTTCACGCTCCGAGGTGGCAGTGATGCAACCCCCGTGGCTCAGGGTCGGTGCCAGCGAGGACTCAGCTTGATTTCACAGCTGAGACCTCTCCCTGCTTCCGATGCCGCTAGCCAGGTGTTTACCAGATGTTTTGCTGAGGGTTTCTACCACCTCGCTAGGACTTCCCACCCCAACCGTGTCCCATGTAAGGATTTGAGGTCCGAGCATCCCCATCCCAGCACTTCTGGGATGCCCAGAGACATGGCATTATCCTCAGGGCACGGAGTAGGACAGGGAGTGAGGGCACGGCTGCTCCTTACCCAGCGAGAACTGCTCCTCAAGGTTCAGGCTGATGGACACGTGAGCTGGCTGTTCGTACAGGCGGAACTGGTAGCGGTGGTACCCGCTGCGGGGTGGGGGCGTGGGCCGGACGTAATCTGGGGATGCAAAAGATAACGATTGAGCATCCCACCAAGCTGGACCCGCTTCCCACTGTAACCATGAGCCCTCCACCCTCCTCCAGGCTGGGATGGACTCTTCCATCCAGAGCTGTGCACCGAGACCCCTTGATACAGCAGCTTCCTAAAGAAAGCTGGGGAGGGGCTTTTTCCAAGGGTCTGGAGTGATGGGACAAGAGGGAAAGGCTTTAAATTGGAAGGGGAAAAGTTTAGGTTGGACACGAGGAAGAAATTCTTCACGATGAGGATGGGGAGGCCCTGGTCCAGGGTGCCCAGAGCAGTGGTGGCTGCCCCATCCCTGGAGGTGTTCCAGGCCAGGTTGGATGGGGCTTGGAGCCCCCTGATCCAGTGGGAGGTGTTCCTGCCCATGGCAGGGGTGGGGACTGGATGGGCTTGGAGGTCCCTTCCCACCCAACCCCTCCCATGGTTCCATGACCCCTGTGGGGCTGCAGGGAGAAAGCGCCCAGCAGCTCAGGTGTTTCATGAACAAAAAGCAGCCTCTGTGCCCCCCAAACCCATCCCCTACCTCATCGCTGCCCAGATCCCCCAGATCTGCCTGAGGGCCAACTCCTATTTTCCCTCTCCTGAAATAACCTGCCCCCCACATCCAGCTGTGCCAGCTACCACCCTCTCCTCTTCTTTCAACTTCAGAGCCCCAGGGTGCTCCTCGCCTCCGTGCTGAGCTCCTCAACATCTCCCCCATCACCCTTCCCATCCCTGGACCTTCCCCACCACATCCCCTCCCTGTTCCCTCTGTGCTGGGTGCAGCCTCCCCTGGGTGGGACCACACAGGGGGGACAAAACTGAGACCCCCAGCACTCCTCACCCTCCTGGCTGCCCCAAGGAGGTCCAGGGGTGCCTGGTACCCCACCAGCTGGGCTCCACCTGCCCGGCTTTTAAGTCCTCCTGCGCCCAGCATTGGTGGGAGAGGATGCTCTTGTGGTCAAAGCTTCTCAGGTGCTGGAAGTCCAAGGTTGTTTCCCCACGTTGCTGCAGGTGTCCAGCGCGCAGGCAGGCACATCCCTCGGTGCCTTAACCCAGGCAAAGTGGGAGCGAGCAGCACACATCTGCCCAGATGTGGGGAGCTGCAGCTGGGTCAGGGGGCATCATTGCTGGCTGGTGGGGTTGGAGAGGGTTGGTTGCCACCAGGATAGGGACAACCCTGCAGAGACACTCGCCAATGCACAGCTCTGCTGATGCCAGCAGCCACCCATCACCCTCCGTTGGGGACAGGAGAAGGTGACGCCAAGGGACAAGAAGCTGAAGCTCCTCCAGGACTCATCCCTTGGCCCCTCTCCCTGACTCCCTCAGGGTGTGAACTCCGTGAGCCGTTTCTGGCTTGTTTTGAACCGAAACTCTTTGTTCGTGCAACATCACAGAAGTCGCTGGGATTCACCCGCTTTTTATCTTGTGTTTTGCTTTTTGGTCGTACACCCCCCTCCCCCTGTTTTGGGTTGGTTTGTTTGGGTTTTTTTTTTTTTTGCACTGGTTTGGAGCTTTTCCAACCGCTGGGGAGTTTTGTAACCACTAGAAAAATAAGAGAAAAAGTGGCTCCTATTTCAGACAGCGCCCAGCTCAGCTGCGCCCCGCGGGAACCCCTCGTGTCCCTCCCTTGTGTCCTGGCGTGCTCGTCCCTGCCAGGCACAGCCAGTTCTGTCCTGTCCCCATCACATCTCCCAGCCTGGGCTGCGAGGAGATCCCGTCCCCACATCGAGGGCTGCACTCACCTGTCAGCACGTGCCCTGTGATGTCCCCAGACCTCAGTTCTGCACCCTGAAAGGACAAACAGAGGGAGGTGAGAAACTACTGAGATGCCCAGGAGAAAGATGTGGTGGGGATGGACCCCTGGTTGCACCCACGTCTCCCCAGGGATTCCTTTTCCAACCTTTTGAGTGTTTTTCTTGCAAAGAATCATAGAATCATGGAATTATTAAGGTTGGAAAGATCATCCAGTCCAACCGCCAGCCCAACCTCACCGTGCCTGCTAAACCCTGTCCCCAAGTGCCACCTCTACACGTTCTTTGAGCCCCTCCAGGGGTGGAGACTCCCCCACAGCCCTGGGCAGCCTGGACCAAGGCTTCACCACTCTCTCAGTAAAGAAATTTTCCTCTTATCCAGTCTAAACCTCCCCTGGTGCAACTTGAGGCCAGGTCAAGCCAGCGGAGGAAGGGGATGTGCAAAGGGCTTTATTTGGCTATTTGAGCTTTAGACGCTCTCTGCACGGTGCCCGGGCACACAGGCAGTGCTGTCACCATGCTGTCACCTGCACGTGAAGGCCATCAGTGATGTAGTGATCCAGGTTGGAAATCCAGGCTGTGGCACACTGGGAAAACCACAATAGCCCTGTAAAAAGCCTTGCTGCTGCTTGGCACACAGGTATTTAGGAGGGGTGAACCATGGTGATGGCAACCAGCACAGGATGGACACGGATCTGGAGAAAGTCCAGAGGAGGCCACGGAGATGATCCAAGGGCTGGAGCAGCTCCTGTACGAGGCCAGGCTGGGAGAGCTGGGGTTGTTCAGCTGGAGAGGAGAAGGCTCTGGGGAGACCTTAGAGCAGCTCCCAGTGCTGAAAGGGGCTGCAGGAAAGCTGGGGAGGGGCTCTGGATCAGGGGTGCAGGGATGGGATGAGGGGAAGGGTTTTGAGCTGCAAGAGGGGAGATTGAGATGAGATCTTGGGGAGAAATGTTTTGCTGTGAGGGTGGGGAGGCCCTGGCCCAGGTTGCCCAGAGCAGTGGTGGCTGCCCCATCCCTGGAGGTGTTCCAGGCCAGGTTGGATGGGGCTTGGAGCCCCCTGACCCAGTGGGAGGTGTCCCTGCCCATGGCAGGGGGTGGCACTGGCTGGGCTCTGAGGTCCCTTCCAACCCAACCCATTCCATGATTCCGTGCTGGGTGGGAAGGCGCTGGCAGTGCTGTGGCCAGGGCTGCAGTGGTTTGTGCCAGCGTTCACATGGCAAAGCTTTACCCCTTTGCCTCAGTTTTGCTTTCGACCGAAACTCCTGCCTGGCGAGCAAACCCCAGTGCCCAGCAGGCTTGGCTCTCCATCCCTGGCCCGGGATGCTTCCCTGGAGGAAGGAGGCTCTGCCGAGCCCGCTGAGCATCCCACCAGGACTGGATTAACAGCAAGGGTGCAGTGGCAGAAGGTTCAGCCACATCCTGGCCCTGAGCCAGCCACCTCACCCCTGACCTGCTGTGCTATTCCCAGCCAGCCCCCACCTCCCACTGATGCTGCCAGCGCTTGTAAATCCTCTCCTACGGCACCCGTTATTCCAGTCCTGCCCACACACGCAACGCTGCCAGGGCTCCTCCGTCCTAACCTGCCCTGGGTTTATTACACCGAAAATGCATCAGATAACTGCAAGCAAAAGTGCACGCGGGGAACGTGGTCGGATCCCCGGCTCTTCGGGATCAAAGCTTTGCTTTCTCTAAAAAGGAAACTGCCTGGCACTGAGTCACGGCTGGCGACGGCCTCCTGCGAGCTGCCGGTGGCACAGGAGAGCTCACTGGGAAGCCAAGTGGCCACTCGGGTCCCTGGCTAATGGCTCCCCAAGGCTGGCTCGCCACCTTGGCAGCCCGAGCTGAAAATATCCCGATGACAGAGGTGATGAGTAAGACTTGGAGCAGGTTTGGATGCCTCGGTGTGTGGATTTATGGGGGTGAAGCACCCTGGGGTGTGCCGGGGGGACGTGAGGACGTGGGGCTGAGCTGGGTGCTGATTCCTGCCTGGTCTGCCCAGATGCGCCAACACAACCTGCCCAGATGTGCACACTCGCTCCATACAGATGTGCAGCATGAGCCCACCCACCTGTGTGTGTTTACTCCCCCCAGATGTGCACACCCGTTCCATCCAGATGTGCACCACGAGCCCATCTCCATGTGCGTGCTTGCTCTGCCCAGATGCGCCAGCACAACCTGCCCAGATGTGCATGCACGATCCATCCAGATGTGCACCACGAGCCCGCCCACCTGTGCGTGTTTACTCTCCCCGGATGCACGCACCCGCTCCATCCAGATGTGCACCGTGAGCCCACCCATGCGTGCATGCCCCTTCTGCCCAGATGTTCATAGCCAACTCAAAGCCATGGGCCATCTCCATCCAGCTGTGCACATCTGCCCTCCCCAGCTGTGCCTGCTCTCCCAGCCGTGCCGAGCCGGGCTGCAGGACCAGGCTGGTGCAGGAAGCTCCCAGCAAACCCCAACCTCGCCATGCGGCCGGGCTGGCTGCCAGCTCCTGCTCTTCAAAGGCAAGGATTGAGGCTGTTTCTGTCCTGGGTAGGGCTGGTCCCGTGCGGGGACCTCGCTGCTATTCCTGGCTTTGCCATGGGCTTATCGGGAGAGGTCGAGCCTCCTCCCTATTTCCCTCCTCGCTGATGTGGGTTGAGATGCAGTGGGTTCTGGCTCGCCCCGGGGATGGGAGAGTCGAAGGATAAAGTTCCTTTTAAGAAGAGAGAACTGGAAGAGGGCGGGAGGGAGAAAGTAGGGACGAGCATTGTAAACCCTGCCTTTGCTTTACGAGTAAACAGCTACTCTGAAACAAAAAGGGAGCAAACTGCTCGCCACGGGCTGCGGGAGAGGCTGGTGGGGTGGGGCGGGAATCGTAGAATCATGGAATTGTCAAGGTTGGAAAAGACCTCTAAGATCATCGAGCCCAACCCCACCGTGCCTGCTAAACCCTGTCCCCAAGTGCCACCTCTACACGTTCTGTGAGCCCCTCCAGGGATGGAGACTCCACCACTGCCCTGGGCAGCCTGGACCAAGGCTTCACTTCAGCGAAGCCCCACTTGCTCCTGCCAGCTCTGCTTCCCAAGATCCTGCTTCTCCCCAGGTCAAGGGGGGCCCTGCAGCTGGGAAGTGGGTTTGGTGGGAATGGTTTGCAGGGAGGAATAATTCACCCCACCTCGAGCCTGTTGCCCAGTTGCTGAAATGCTGGTGAGGGTGAAGGGAGCATCACACACTGGTGGCCCCCGAAGATCCCTGCCACGAGCGGAGCTAATGGTCACTGACGAGCTGCCGTGTTTATTGATGCCCTTTTATGAGAGCATTAATAGCTCCTAATGACACCATTTGAGTTTCCCAGCCTTTTCTCTCCTCTTTCTCTCTTTACCCCCACCGAGGACACGCTGTAGGAGGTGGAATTAGATATTTCCACCCTCCGGTCCGTGCTGTGCGGTGCCAAGCGCTGGTGGGGCACGGGATGCAGGTGGGATGCTCGCACGGACATCCAGCCTTAAAAATCTGTACTACACAATTCCTATGCCAGGATCTCCTCTCCGTTCTCTTTTCCTTGGCCAAAAGAGTGGAGAAAATTATCCCCCCAAGTTCCCAACACCCCTTTGCCCAGCAGGACAGCAGCTCCGGTCGATCACAACCAGCCCTCGGTGTTGCCTGCTGCACGTTGCAACGTAGGGCGGGAGGGAATAAATAAATACAAATAAATTAAGAAGGCAGTGAGTCACATTTTGTTTTCCTCTTGATCTTTCTTTTTTTTTTCCCCCTTCCTTTCCTTTCTTCCCCCTCTCCCAGAACGTGTCTGATCCCATCGGAGAGGAGGGGAAAGGGATGGGTAGCGAGCGCGCCAACGATTCGCCCGGGCGAGGACAGAGGGTTATGGAAAGTGGGTGTGGGAATCGGCACAATCGCTGGCAGGGGACCAGGACAAACAGATGACGGATGGGACCTAGGGCTGTGCAGAAAAGCGGGGTTGGGCTGCTGCTGCCTCGCTGGGATCGTGCCCCAACCCAGCCCTGGGGACCCCATGGGCACCAAAGGATGCCATCTGGGTGCTGGGGGTCGCATGCCAGGGGGCAGCAGCTGCTCTGCTGCCGGGGGTCGCATCCCACGGGGCAGCAGCTGACCTGGTATCGTTAACCAACAATTAGGCAAGTGGGGAAGTTAATCCCCAAGCAAAGAGGGCTCCTCCTGTGCTGCTCGCTTACGGCTCGCTAACTCGACGGGGGGAAGGCGGCTTCAAAGCCGGCGCAGCCAGGAGCCTGGGTTTGTTATTCTCTCTTTCTGTGATCTTTATAATGAGGTCAGGATTTGTGAACTGGTTCTCAGGGATGCAGGGGAGCATCCCGGGATGGTCAGAGCCACCGGGATGGTAATCCAGCCTCCTGCAAGGAGGGTGGAGGAATAAAGGAA
This sequence comes from Neomorphus geoffroyi, assembly GCA_033558235.1. NCBI lineage: Eukaryota > Metazoa > Chordata > Aves > Cuculiformes > Neomorphidae > Neomorphus > Neomorphus geoffroyi. Next base: position 2,288,890 of record JAUMJM010000056.1, read on the forward strand.
CAAGATGCTAATTGCAGCTGGGTAGGGATCTGTTCGACCGTGTCCTTGCAGGAGAAGGTGCACACTTTGGGTTTTCCTCCTCTCCACCAAAGCCACCACCAGACTCATCCTGCTTAAGTTTTCCAACAAAAAGCATGTGAGAAAAACCCATTCCAAGAGAAACTCTCCCTTCAATTATTCCTGCATAGAGGGGGCCATGAGAGCACAGGGCAGGGCCCGGTGAGCTCCTAGCACTCCCAAACTCTGGCATTTCCCTGCTCAGCTGCCCATTTGCATTTTAGCTCTTTTCACAGAGTCACAGGATGATTTTCCATCTCCAAACCAGGGCATGGGATGGTCCCAAACTACCCCAGCTCGCCCACGCTGTGCCGACCCTCTCCCTGCCAGCACGGCTGCCGGCACAGGAGCTGCTCCAGACCACCCTTGCTTTTCCGATCACCATCAAGCTGGGGTTTTGTGCCCGAAGGAGACAGTTTTTTTCTATTATAAATGTCACATCCCATTATGCCAATGTCATTATGCCACTGAATTAAAGCTTGGCGTGTCCACATTGTGCTCTCCCCGTTGGGAAAGAAAAAAGTACAGAGAAAGACATGGAAGATGATCCGAGGGCTGGAGCAGCTCCTGTACGAGGCCAGGCTGGGAGAGTTGGGGTTGTTCAGCCTGGAGAGGAGAAGGCTCTGGGGAGACCTCAGAGCAGCTCCCAGGGCTGAAAGGGGCTGCAGGAAAGCTGGGGAGGGGCTCTGGATCAGGGGGTGCAGGGATGGGATGAGGGGAAGGGTTTTGAGCTGAAAGAGGGGAGATTGAGGTGAGATCTTGGGGAGAAATGTTTTGCTGTGAAGGTGGGGAGGCCCTGGCCCAGGGTGCCCAGAGCAGTGGTGGCTGCCCCATCCCTGGAGGTGTTCCAGGCCAGGTTGGATGGGGCTTGGAGCCCCCTGATCCAGTGGGAGGTGTCCCTGCCCATGGCAGGGGGTGGCACTGGATGGGCTTTGAGGTCCCTTCCAACCCAACCCATTCCATGATTCTATGGAAGGAGTTCATGCAAGAAAAGCCCATCAAGGTGGGAACATCACCTCCCATCAGAAAGGTCCTTGTTCTTCCAGGAGGAGAAAGACTTGATGAGGAAGGTTCTCTCCCAGCTGCTGTATTACTCCAAAAATTGTTTCCACATCAAATTCCCAGGGCAGGGAACAACTTAGCACAGGTGAGGGTGGGCAGACACCCCAGGCGCTCACAGCAAAAGCGGTTTGTGGGGAGCTGGTGGGCACAGTGAGCAAGGATGCCCCCCAGCATCGCTGTGCCGTGCCACGATCCATGCTCAGCCCTGTGCCCCCAAATCCTCGTGCACACCCACCTGCACCCACCCACTTTGGAGGAAACCAGACACCCCCCCTCTACCTTTCTGCATTAGAAACGCAGCGATTTGGCAATTTCCAGCGTTGCAGCAGACCCAGGCGGGCGCGTGCACACCCAGGCTGGTACCGCGCTGCCCTGGCTTCTGACCAGATAAATCGGGACGGAAGCCGGAAAAAGGAGGAAGACCAATGCCTTGGCACAGCCTCCACCTTTTGACTGCCCAGCCCTGGCGATGCAGCTCCCAGCACCCCTCCTGCTGCACCCTGGCACATCCCAGGGGTGCCTGAGCCCTCTCCTGCTTCATCTCCACATACTCAACCTGGGGGTGGGTGAACAGCGATCTCCTCGCAGAGAGGACTCCAAAGGTTGGGTCCCTGAGGCTGTAGATAAACACCAAAGCCCAGGACAACACCAAGCTGGTGCTGGATCCCATCACAGCCCAAACCCCAGAGAAACCTCCCCTTCCCACTAAAACCAGACCACCTTTCCCAAGCCCAGATGTTATCCTCAGCCTCCTGCTCTCTGGTGCTTCCCCGTAGCCCCAGTTCCTGGATCCTCAGGATGACTCAGGGCCCTCGGCTTTTGCTCGGAGCGGGTTCCCCTCCCCTGGTGCTTCTGGGGATGCAGCACAAGCGACCCTGGACCCGAGGCAGAAGGGATGCCCAGCATCTCACCACCACCTCAACGCCTCCAGCCTAACTTTCCTCCCAGCTCTTAATTGCCCAGCTGCTTTGCTTTTCATGCGTGCAAACGACAGCTTAATCCGCTGCTCCAGAGCCTCCTGCTCCTCTCCGCAGGCTCCGGCGACGCGCGGTCCAGCACTGCATCCTTGGGGATGTGCCAAGCTACACGGAGCCGGATACGTGTAATTGCCCCAGTCCCCCAGTCCCCAGGTCCCCCATCACTCATTATTTTTATTTCCTTTAATTCTCACAAGATTTCCCCATGCTGGGTGACATTTGGCTTGTTTGCTGCCCGTCGCCACATGAAAGTTTGTTGAACTCCATCCCAGCTGCTTATGGGGCCAGGAAGAGTGGGAAAAGTGCACTGCTTTCTGCAGGGAACTTCTCCTTAGGGCACATCCAGAACCTCAGTGGGTGGTGAGGGAAAGCTAAACCAGGGTGGACTGGTCCCCCTCAGCTGGTGCATCTGCCTGTTTGGGCACTGATGCTGCTACAAGCACCCAATCCGGGTGGTTTTAATACCAGCATCGTGCCGGGATGCGGTTCCTCGGTGGTCAGGGACCACCGAACAGACGGTGCTGCCCCAATCAGCTCCGATGCCCTACAGAGCCTCATCCAACCAAGGCTTGAGACAACCCATGGAAAATCTCCCCAGGGAGCAGAAGAAGCTGGAGGGGCCCCATTGCCACCCCCGTGTCCCTGAGGGCAGAGCAGGAACGAGTGGTCACACTGGGGTGTCACCACTCCGACACAGCTCCAAAAAGCCTCTCCTCCGGCTTTCCAGGGTCAGCATCGCCGACGATTTATCCCGATTGCTTTTAGGATTATTGGGTAGCGATTACAGCTCCTTGGTGTGGCCTGGCTTTTCTTTTTCTCCTCAATGGCTGTAAAAGGGGAAGCTACCATAAAAATATATTAAAAAATAAATATCAGGCACGGTTGTAATTTAAATGAATGCTTGTCTGATACACCCTAATGCCCCAGGGAAGGACATGCTATAGGGTTATTAAGTAAGCAAAATAAACATAAATCACCTTGGTGTTTGGCTCTTTGCAAGATTTTTAATCTAGGAGTGTGAAAGCAGCAGAGACAAAATGCTGCACTTAATAACCTGAACCGTTCGGGATCTGCACGCTGCAGGGACCTTCAGCGGACTCCTGCCTCCCTCCTAGAAGCCCAGGGATGGCGTTTCCAGTGCCAAAACATCCCATTTCAAAAGAGGGAGGCTCTGCTGGGTGGATTTCCAGCGAGCAAGAGATACCTGCCTGGCTTAGGCGTTGCTGGCACACGCTCTCTGCCTATCTGCGCCTTTCCTTAAGGATCTAGGTGAGGGGTCCGAGGCAGCGGGGCGGAGGCTGTGATGACACTTGGATGGTGTTGAAACCTCAGCCAAAACACTTCTGTTGAAAAAAAGAAGGGGGTTTTGTTTTCTTTTTAAAACACCTGTGATCCAGAGGCAAAGGGTAGCGCTGGGACAGGGAGAACGGGATGGAGGATGCTGCCTTCTGGCCCAGGATGTGCAGCCAAGGTGCTGCAAGAGGCCACGTGAGATGTGGCTTTGCTGGGACACTCGCAGCGTGGGGCGAAGTGGTGGATTTGGGAGTTGAGGGTGGCTGACTTGCCAAGAAAGTGCATGAAGGAGTTCTCCTGCCACCCCATCTCTCCTGGGTTGTAGAATCATAGAATGGCTTGGTTGGAAAAGACCTTCAAGATCATCAAGCCCAACCGTAGGGTCCTCGGTGGAGAAGCACCAAGGTTTGTTTAAAGGAGAAAATTGCACCGGTTGACTAAAAGGATGATTTAAATCAGGGCTGTACATGCTCTGGTTGCTGTCTACACCAGCTCTGCTTTGCTTTCGTTCACAGTGGCTGAAAGCGGGAGCAGAAATGGGCAGGCGGCAGTGGGCGGCAGCGCACGGTGGGGTGGTGGCACCCCGGTGCATCCAAAAAAGACCCTTTTGGAGAGCCTTGCAATCGCACCCTGTGTGGTTACACCCCGTCTCCCAGCCCCTGGGCCTCTGTTGTAAACCGGGACGATAAATGATGGATGCGATTGCTAAGAACAACAGGGATGTTGATAGCAACCCCAGGGGCGTGTTAGGAAGCCGCGTGGATGCCGGGCTCCGCTGCTGGCTGGATTTAATATCCCCGCGGTGTTGCAATTGCGGGCGAGCTCTGTCTGCTGGATGAGTCACCCTGACCCACTGGCCTGGTGTTACCCAGCCAAGAGGAGAGATGGGATGGTCCTCATCCCACACCTAATCCAAGCAGGACCCCCCATGAGCATCTCCTGCCTCCTTGGTGCCGGTGGGATAATGGCTGATGCTGCATCACTGGGGTGGGAAGAAGTGGTGGTGGGTTTGGAGGAGGAGGAAGAGGAGGAAGGCCTGAGGATGGCTCGGGTGTGAGGGGCAGAAGGAAGGTGGGTTTTGCACCTCGCTGGGTTTTTGCAGGGTGGCACTGCTCAAACGCGCCGCTTGCAACATCGGTTTTCCCAGCAGCCGACGGACCACACCTGCATCGCTCCACGTGGCTGCTTGGTCCTTCTCCAAGGAGGCTCATCGGGATCTCCTCCCATTCACCCCATGGAGCTGGGGTGCAGATGCCCCTCGATGCCCTCAGTGCTCGCTGGGGGACCCTCATCACCCCCATTTCTGATGGGGCACCTGCAAACCACTCCAACAACTCTAGAGAAGGGAGCACAACAAGAGGTTTCAAAACCCCCAAGATTTCAACGCGGGGAACAAGCTTGAACTGGCCAGAAAAAGGACTGGGTAGGGCTGAAAAGATCTTTTCCATCCCAAGTTTCTTCAGTTCTTGAGAGTGGAAAACTTGTTTGCTCCCCGCGTGTGTAGCTTTAAGATGAGCTTGCTTTTCCAGCAGCAGATTTCCGGAGGATTCTTGGAGAAACACCAAATTTTGCCTAATTCAGTCATTTAAAGGCCTGTAGCCTGATTCTGTGTAGATGAGAGCAGAGCTTGTGCTAAATCCCTGCCCTGGGAGTTGGACAGCCATGAGGATGCGCCCGTGGGAAGACTCTGCCACCTGCTTCACCTTCAGGGATGGGAATCTACTTGCTCTGGTGGTTGCAAAGCACCAGGACATTCCCAGTGCTGCCACTGTCCGAGCAGAACTAAACAGTAATAAAAGCATCTGTGGGGCATTTGGGCTTGAACATCTCCTGTATGAACCACACAGCCTTCTGCGAGGGATAATCAGGCTGGCAGAGATGCTCTCAGCTTCCATCTGGTCCAAGGGGAAAGGGTGGTGAGGAGGGCAGGAGCCCGGTGGGTGCTGGAGGCAGTGATGCTCCAGGATGTGACACGATGGGAGGCTCTTCCGGATGAAAATACAGCCCCACCGCCTCGTATTGTGCTGCAAAGCTTTGGGAGGGCAGAAAAAAAACAATGTCTTCCAGCCACCAGCCAGTCTTCTCAAAAAGAAGCGTCCCTTCCCACCTCTCCGGGGTGGTCCTGCCTTTCAGAGCGGGTTTTTGTGCTGCTGACATGGTGCAAAGACTGGGCTCATGATGGTGCTCCAGCAACAACTGGGGTTGAAAGCCCAGAGCGTGAAACCAGGGCAGCAGCCAAGATTTTCATAGAATCATGGAATCGCTTGGTTGGAAAAGACTTTTGAGATCGTTGAGTCCAACCATCCCTGTCCACTGCTAAACCAGACCCCTGAGCACCTCATCTGCCCAAACCCCTCCAGGGATGGGGATCCACCACCTCCCACAGCCATCCCAGTGCCTGAGAACCCTTTTGGTGAAGGAATTTTCCCTGATGTCCAATCTGCACCTGCCCTGGTGCAACCTGAGGCCGTTTCCTCTTGCCCTATCGCTGTCACTTGGGAGAAGAGACCAACCCCCACCTCACCACCCCCTCCTTTCCGGCCGTTGTAGACAGCCATGAGGTCTCCCCTCAGCCTCCTTTTCCCCAGGTTGAACACCCCCAGGTGTCTGGGTTAGGGTTTGGTTTTACAGGTTGAAGAGAACCCATCGAGCCTGGCGAGCTGGGCTGCAGGATGGGGATGCTGCATCCCACCCCGGCAGCCAACCTGGCCACCTCGGGGCTGGAGGGCGACCGTGGGTGCCCGCGCACGCCGCAACCTCCCCTGCAAAATTCCTCCTCCCTGGGGTGTCTGATCCCCATCCCAGGCACCTTTCCTGGGCGTGGGGGTGGATCAAAGCCCGCGCGTGCCAGCCCTGCTACCGCTCTGGGCCAACTTGGCTATTTCGGCTTCTCTAATCTGATGGGAGCGCTGAGGAAGGAGCGTGGGGTTGGGTTTTTTTTTGATTTCTCCTTCTGTTGGCCAAAACCTCTCCTCTTTGCATCTGATGACGACAGCCCCAGTTGGGACCCGTGGGGAGGTGAATGTGCTGTCTGGCCCCCGCCAGCGCATCCGGGCTGCCGTGGGCTCAGCCTCACCGTCCTCCCCTCCTCAAGCCGCTTCCTGATGGAGAGACTTGGCAGCACTCGGAGGGAGAGTCCAGAGCTGCCCCTGGGACAGGAGAAACTCCAACAGGAAACATCGTTTTCTGGAGCAGCGCGAGTCCTTCCCCTCGTTTCCCTCCTGCTTGTTATTTTTTTCAGGGAGAGGGGGGGTGGAACTGGAAGGATGAGAACCTTGGGATGCTCGTGAACTCTTTGCATTGATTTAGATGATGAGAAAGAGCCACACGTGTCTTCTCACCCATGTGTTTTTGCTTCTGAGCATCCTACGGCCCCCAGCTCAAGGCAGAACCACACCAGGGTTGTTGCCCCCTCCTCCAGAGTTGCATCCCAGGCAGGAGCAGCTCCTGGGGAGCAGGAGCTTTGCAGGTCCCGAGGATGAGGGGTTAACAGCAGCGATGCTCTTGCTGCACGGCTGGCGGGTGCTCAGCGCTGTGGTTGCCAAAGCTGCTCTGCCGGTGCCATGAACTTCCCTTTCTTCCATAAAAGTCCACCGGATCCGAGCTCCCGTGGGATGCTCTTGGGGCGGGAAGGAGGGGGCCAAAGCCGCCCTACCTGGGGCGCGTGCAAACGCCGGCGGCTGTTTGTGCAACGCTCCATGTGCCTCCCCCCAAAAAACCACCCTAGGAGCCAGGAGCCAGCACTCTCCCTGCTCCCTCCCTTGGCTTCGGCTCCAGCGAGGGAAAAAGTCATTTTTGCTGTATTTTGAGGCATTCAGCAGCCGCTTTTCAGCCTGGTTGGGTGAGGATGTGGGGAAAGCCGGGATGGAGATATTGGGGCTGGGTGTTTCATCATCACCCAAACAGCCCTGCTCTTTTCCATGCCGGGGCCAAGACCCGCAGTTCCTTGTCTGAGGGGATGAAGATGCAACGGAGAGGTTTGTGAAGGAGAAGTGGAGGGGACGTCCCCCCAGGAGTGCCCATCGGTGCTGCTCAAGGTTATTTCTGCACCATTTCCTTGCACAAACAGTGCTTTCCTGCCGTAAGGAATGGGACAGTCCCCCTGCAGCCCAACAGGAATAGCTCCACTCCTCCAACCCCAATTATTTCGAGCCATTTGTGGGTGGGCAGTGCAAATATAAAGACCAAGAGGTTTCTTCCCAGCCCTCCTTCCAAACCAAGGGGTCAAAACGACATTTTCCCAGGTACTCGGGGGCAGCAGGAATGAGGATGCAAGCCAAGAGCAAGAGATGCTGTTCCCTACAGGGATGCTCGGGCTGGCCCCACGCAGGCAGCACAGCCTGGTTTGAGTGCAAACCCCATGGATTTAGGACCGATCTGCATCCTAACTCCTCCCCAGCCATTGCAGAGAGCCAAAGCAGGTCATGGAATCATGGGATGGGTTGGGTTGGAAGGGACCTCCAAGCCCATCCAGCACCACCCCCTGCCATGGGCAGGGACACCTCCCACTGGGTCAGGGGGCTCCAAACCCCATCCAACCTGGCCTGGAACACCTCCAGGAATGGGGCAGCCACCACTGCTCTGGGCAACCTGGGCCAGGGCCTCCCCACCCTCACAGCAAAACATTTCACCCCAAGATCTCATCTCAATCTCCCCTCTTTCAGCTCAAAACCCTTCCCCTCATCCCATTCCTGCACCCCCTGATCCAGAGCCCCTCCCCAGCTTTCCTGCAGCCCCTTTCAGCACTGGGAGCTGCTCTAAGGTCCCCCCAGAGCCTTCTCCTCTCCAGGCTGAACAAGCCCAGCTCTCCCAGCCTGGCCTCACAGCACAGGTCCTCCAGCCCTCGGATCATCCCTTTGTCCTCCTCTGGACTTGTCCCTACAGTTCCATCTCCTTCCTATGTTGGGGACTCCAGAACTGGCCACAGGACTCCAGGTGGGTGTCTCACGCCCTCATAGGTCCCTATTTTTGGGTGAGGGTCCCCAAGCAGGCTGAGTGTGGAATCCTATCCCAACCCCCTAAGCAGCTCCCAGCTTGCAGGCAGCGCGATGCCAACCGCGTATCAGTTACAGCAGCAGACGAGATGTCATCACACCAAGAGGCCAGGGCTTGCATCAGAAGTGTCTTGCAACGAAGAAAGCCAAATTTTTACAGGAGAGGCACACACGCTCGCTCTCACACACACACACACACACACACACATAGAGCCTCAGTAATTAACTTAATAGGTTTCTTACAGAATGCCCCGTGAGTGATGCTCAACATATTCAAGTGTTGACAAGACGGCGCTGAACCCGACGCCTACGCAACGGGCAAACCAGGCACCGAGCGCAGACACACCTTCATTGTCTGAAACTTGTAGTAAAACTCCAAACGCGCCCTTGTGAAACGGGGAGCTGAGCAGATGGGGCTGTGTAACCCTTCGTGTGCCGGCACCCCATCCCAGGGCCCATTAGGACACGGGCGAGGTGGCGGCGAGTCACTTCAAGAGGGAAAAATGAATTTACAAGCACCTTGAACAGGCTTTAAGCCACTGCAGATGTTTCCATGCAGATGTTTGGGATAAGATATGGAGGGGTTTGAGCCCACCAGGAGCATTTGCTGAGCGCTGAAATAAATAAACAACTTTTAATTCACCTGTAAACGTATTCACATCTTAGAAATGTGCTGTAAATCCAGGGGAGGTGACCACGGTGTCGTCCTCTGGGTGTGCTCCAGCTCAATGTTTGGGTCACTGATATAAAAAAGAGCTGAGCATCCCCTGGATGGTCCCTCTCAACGTCTCATCTGGATTTTCCCAAATCCCAGAGGAGCCATTCCCTTCCCTCATAGCTCAGGAAACTTTTTCCTATAAAAGACACAATTTTGGCTAATTTCAATGCCATGGGTGGCTTCAGCCCCTCAGCTGAAGAAAGCCAACCTGTGTCAACATAACACCATGGCTCAACACCAAATGCCCTCCTCTGAATACCACCAAATACCCCTGTTGGCTCTTCAAGCCAACAGCAACCATTGTCACCCCCCCAAAAAGAGGATAAAACCATCTCTGGAAGAGGGATTAATGGGAAAACCTGTTTGGATGGAGAAGTTTTGTAAGAGGCAGCAGAGAGCCATCTCCAGCTGACTCGGGGTGGGATCTTGAGTCAGGAAAATTGCTTAAGAAAGGGTGGTCGTTCGTACAGGTTTCGCCAGGTTGGGAAATGTTCTCCCAGCGGCTGGGACCCGCGTTGTACAACGCATGGAGCAATCGCCAGCGCTGTCATCGTTAGACTGATGAGCTCCCAAACCCGTCGGGCTCCCTTGGCGTCCCCACCACCTGCTCCGTGCTGGCTGGGTCTCTCCACAGCTGCACCCTCTTGCTATCATGTGGGGATCGGTTCCACCAAGCTCTGTTGTGGTGGGGGGGGAAAGTCTTTCAGCAGATGCTGATGATGCTTTCCGAGCTGTGCAGCACCCGCCAGAGCAGGCAACAAGCTCATTCCAACATGTCACATCTGCTGGAAGTGTTTTTAGAGGAAGGGAGGGTTGGCTTGGAGCTGGAACACCAGGTTTGGGTTGCTTCTTCCATACCTCCCTGTCCTCCTTCAAGCTGCAACCTCAGGGCAGGCGCGGAGCACTGCAGGGATGCAGGAGCTGTCGTTATTCCTATTTTAAAATTATAAAAAAGGCATTTTAAAGAGTTGGATCAACTGGTTAAAAGCACCAGAACCTGGGGATCAATGATTTTAAGGGACTTTTCCACCAAGAGCTCAGAGATCACATCCAAGGAGCGCGAATCCTGCAGCCGATGTTGCTCACCGCAGACAAGAGCCAAATTAACGAGGCTACGGTGCTCAGGAATTAAGGCTTTAGCTGGGAGTCAGCTTTGTATTGTCAAGGAATTAAAGATTTACCTGTGCGTTGCAGACGGAGGCTTAAAGGTTTTACAAACTCGTTAGATTTACAGCTCTCCCAAATTTCGACACCGTCGGGTTTACCCCGCCAGGGAGGATTTTGACCAGGACGAAATGCGTGCCAGTGGGAACGGCGGTGAGAGCCGGGACCCAGGCTTCACCCACAGCCACGTGGCGCCTGAAATCAACCCCAAACCTTGCAAACAGCCTGCCCGGGGGGGCTCTTACAGAGATGGAGCCAAGTGGGATCAAACCCTAAAACGAGCCTTGCCCTTCTATGCAATGTAAAGTCATTAATTCGGTGTCCGTCGGAGAAGGAGTTTTTGCACTAAGGTCTCTTTTCTCTCCCAAAATAGCACAGTGGTACCCAGGAAGGCTTGTAGGAGCTACAGCATCCCTTACATCATCACCTCCTCCAGCAACAGTTGCTGGGGGGGGGTTCCCTTGGTCCTTAAAGCACATCATCAAGACTTGGAGGGCTCTGCAGGCCAGCAAAAGCAACAAGTTCTACACACCCAGCAGCACCTTCTCGAGAGCTTTGAAGGGTTGAAAGCCCAGCATGACACATGGCAAACGCGTCCCCAACACGCAGCAAAGCCAAGCTACGCCGACTGCACGCCGGCCCGCTATCGGCTGCCGATCGGGTATTGCACAGCAGGCAATCACAGCCTGTTGCATGCGTCGTGCAAACACCCCGCGAGCAGGGCCAGGCAGAGGGGCAGGAGCTGTGCAATGCCCAGCCTGGGGCCAGCGGGCTCACCCACACGCTGGGAATGGGAGCTCTTGCTCGCAGCCCGGTGTGAGGATGAGCCCTGATGGCAGGAGGATAAGGCTGCCCTTACGTAAGGCTTAGGGTTGCGTGGAGGATGCACGGCGGGAGCAGACTTGCTCTGGGCTTGGGTTGCCTGCAGCGTGGCCAGCCCAGCCCGAACAGCGCCGATGGCCCTGGGGTGGATCCAGTCCCATATGGACCTGGGCACAGATGTGCAGTGCCCTGCACCGGCAGAATCTCAGAATCACAGAACGACCTGGGTTGGAAGGAATCCATGAGGATTATGGATTCCAGCTCCTGTCCCTGCACAGGACAACCCCGACATTCACACCACAGAATCACAGAATGGGTTGGGTTGGAAGGAACCTTAAAGCCCATCCAGTCCCACCCCCTGCCATGGGCAGGGACACCTCCCACTGGGTCAGGGGGCTCATAATCTTATTCAACCATGTCCAGATACTTCTGGAATATTGTCAGGCTTGGTGCTGTGACTGCTTCCCTGGGAGCTGTTCCAGGGCTCCACCACCCTCTGGGGGAAGAACCTCTTCCTAATGTCCAACCTAACCCTCCCCTGGCATCTTCCTGCCATTCCCTCGGATCCTGCCATTGGCCAACAAAGAGAAGAGCTCAGCACCCGCTCCTCTTCCTCCCCATGTGAGGAAGCTGCAGACTGCTATGAGGTCCCCCCTCGGTCTCCTCTTCTTCAGGCTTGAACAGACCCAGTGACTTCAGCCTCTCCTCATAAAACTTCCCTTCCAGATCCTTCACCAGCTTTGTGCCCTCCTCTGGACACCTTCCCACAGCTTTAGATCCTTTTCATACTGCAATTCCCAAAACCGAACACAATATTCCAGGTGGGTCCTCACCAGCGCTGAGCAGGGCAGGACAATCCGCTCCCTCTCCCAGTTGGCGATGCCGTACTGGATGCACCCCAGGACACGGTTGCCCTTTTGGCTACCAAGATGCTGTTGGCTCATGTTCAACTTGCCATCAACCAGAACTGCAGACCCAGTGGGGAAGGAGCCCTGGAGCTCTCGTTCCTCTGCTCTGTGTCCCATACTGATGCTCCTCTCTCCGTCCCCTTCTCCACATCCGACTGCTCCCTTCCCACTCCTTTGGTACAGAAAGGTGCAAAATAGGTTGTTGTTCACGAGGGCGCTGGTGATTATTAATAATAACTCAGCTCCTTCGTGCTCCAGTTTCCTCAGCGCTTTGGCAGGATGCCACCAGGGCCCAGTGATTTAGTGCAACTTAATTATTCCCGGCGTTTCATCACCTCTTGTTTTTGATGTCTGTGTCTCTGTCAGTGCCTCACCTTCGTGACTAAGGGAGCCAGGGAAACAAACTGGTGGAAAAGGGAGGGAAAAGGGGGCAAAAAAATCCCAAGCCAGAGGGTGTGGAGCTGCTGCTCAGCGGCCAAGCAGGGGCAGAGGCTCCGGACGGTGTTCCGGGGGGATGCTTGGCGTGTCCCCGCTGTGGAGCGGAGCTGTGCATGGGGTTGCACGCCCAGAGTGGGCTGTGAGGGGACCTCACCCCCAGATATCCATGGTTTCAAGCCTTGGCTGTTGCTCCCAGGAGCAGAGTGAGCAACAGTGCTTGTTTCCTGCTCGTCAAAGGGAAAGGATGGTGCTGGACCTCGCCTGCCCCTTAAACACCTCGGCAGGGGAGCGAGCGGCTGCCCCGGCCCCGGGAAGTGTTGGATTTGCTGGATTTGGCTCATGAACACCCAGGCAAGCAAATGGGAACTGCCAGATGGAGGCCGGTAATAGGATTCCCACGGCTCCCGGTCCTCTATCCCCACCACAGAGGCCAAGCTTGAGGAGCCACCAGCAGAGCTCCCGGGACAGCGCACTGCACCCACTGCATGGAGAGGGGACATCCGGAATGTGGAAGGGGACATCCAGGGGATGCGAGGATGTGCAGGGGAGAAGGAGGACTCAGGGCAGGGTGGGGAACATCTCACAGGTGTGTGGCTGGAGAGAGGAAGGGCAATGCCCAGCGTGGCCCGGCGCTGCCCCTGATCTGCTGGATTTCCCTGAGAAGATCAAGGCGGGGGCAGGTAGGGCGAGGCGGCCGCCGTCACCTGCCAGACATTTAACAGTAAAGGATGGCGAGATGTGACAACAGAGAATGGAAAGAGACTCTTTGCAGGGTTAGAGAGACCCTTTGGGTGCAATAAGGGTGTCTAAGCCAGGTCCCTCACTTGCTTCCCCATCCCTGGTGCCCCCGTGCTGGTCCCATTGAGGAGGGCTGTGACAGCAGGCGCATCCCTTCCAGCTTAGCGGCATCAATAAAGCGAGCGAACCAGCTGGGCTCTGCGTTGGGTAAAGCCTCTGTGCTAAGCTAAACTCTGTTTTAAATAGCAATACTTCCTTTTCCTATAGTATTTCCCATCCATTCATTTCCAAGCGTGTTAGAGGAGTGGGTGGGTGTCAGTAACCACATTTTATAGGTGCGGAAGCGCTGGTTCAGCGTGTTCAGTCACTAAACTGGTGGCAGGGCTGGGATTAAAGCACCTTCCCGCGCTGGCAGGTGCCCGATCCCATCCCCAGCCTGAATCCCACAGCCCTGTGGCATCACCATAGCCATGTCCGGATGGGAATAGCCCTAACTGTGGTGAGGGGTTGCTGGGAGAGACTGGGGGTCCCGTGTCCCATCCCACCAGGCTTGGTCAGATCCTTAGGCTGGGCACTCTAAGGAAGTAGAGCAGCTCCACAATTCCAAAGGGAGTGGCAAGGCAGGGCTTGGCAGGTGAGGGGAATTCATCTGCCTATCCCTGCCCGCTTGGGAGGGCACCTGTGGGATGCAGGATGGGATAGAGGACCGGGATAAGAGCTGGGATGTAGCAGTGGGATGCAACATCGGGATGCAGGGCTGGAATGAAGGGCTGGGATGTAGGGCTGGGATATGGTACAGGGCTGCAGCCCTTGGATGCAGGGTTGTGCAGGGTTGTGGTGTAGCACTAGGATGCAGGGATGGGGTGTAACACTGGAATGCAAGGACCAGAATGGAGGACTGGGATGTAGTGATGTAGCATTGGGATGCAGGGTTAGGATTTGGCCTTGGGATGCAGGGTTGGGGTGTAGCACTGGGATTCAGGGCTGGGATGCCCTCGACACCCTCAACTTCCAAATCCACCACCGTTGAGATGCAAGGACTGGGGTGTGGGCTGGGATGTTGGCTGGGATGAGGGCTGGGATGCGGGTTGGGATGAGGGCTGGGATGCAAGCTGGGATGCAGGCTGGGATGTTGGTTGGGATGTGGGCTGGGATGTGGACTGGGATGAGGGCTGGGACGCAGGCTAGGATGAGGGCTAGGATGCAGGCTGGGATGCAGGCTGGGATGCTCACACTTTGGGGAGCAACGAGGCAGCTCAGCAGGTACCCGACCAGAGCAGAGGATGCTCTACGTGTTGGCCAGGGTCTGGAAATCCCTCACCTGCAGAGCCAGGACAGCAGAGAACCACAGGGCCAGGCTGGCTCAGCATCCCTGGGAGGGCACCCAGCGGCAGGGAAACCCAGGCTAAACTCCAGGCCACACCAAACTCCGCGAAGCGCCAGCAAACTGGGGAGCGAGGGACGAGAAAGCCAGGAATTTTCATTAAAGGGGGAGGGAAAAAAAAAAAAAGAAGAAGTCTTTCCAGTATTTCCCTCTGTGTCTTTGGCCTGGTGCAGCCCTTCTGCTCACTGCTCTGTTTATACATGATAGACAACTAATTAACATCCAAGCCTCTTGAAAGGTCTTTTCAGAGGTAATGTACTGACAGAGGATGTCAGTAAGGAGCAGTGATTTGTCTAAGCAGTGATCACATTGTTTCAGACTGAATGAGGTGAATATTAAACTGCTTTAAATGCACTCTTCATAAAGCACTAATTACATACTCCCGGGGGAGTACGGGCAAGGAATACTAAACAGCAGAAAAGTCAACAGAGTGCTTTTTATAGTATGTTGCTGGGTTCTGTGTTTTTCTGTCTTTCTTTCTCTTGTGCGCTCTCTCGCGCGCTCACTCTCTCTCTCTCTCTTTTACAGTAAAATCACAGCACGCTGAAGAATACACATTTATAGCACAATGGTTCACATCTAATTATATGGCAATCATTAGCTTTAACCTGAGTGTATTATATTTTCTTTGATATATTGTGCCCCCCGGCATCTCTCTGCATAGAAGGCTTCCAATGGCATTTTTTTCCCCTCCCTTGAAAAAAAATGTGCTTTTTTCCATCATTACCGTTTGCTTATAATTTCTTTTTTTTTTTCACCCTAAACAAAAATTTTAAATTGGCAGGAATAAAAGGGGCAAGGAGGGGAGGAGGAGAAATCCGTTTAATCCAAATAAGAACCTGTTCCCTCCCTCCTGGAACCGTGCACTTTATTATTACCAAGGTAACTCCACTGGGGTTTTAAAGAGGGAAGGAAGTACAGAATGGGCCATTAATGAATTCCTGCGGATCCTGCTGCACTCCTGGTCTGGCTCAGCCTGACATCCTGATGGGGCGAACAACTCCTCCATCCATTATTTATTTTTTAAATAGCACGACACGGGGAAGGAGGGGTGGGAGATCAAAGTAACCGCAAACCGAATCCTCCCTGCACAGAAAAACCTCGAGAGCCTCGTATCCAATAAGAGGAAACGTCCTCGAGGAACCTGCTGCTTCCTCCTGGGCAGCAAAGCGGGAGCGCCGGGAAGAGATGATGGGGACGGGGACGACGGGGACAACGGTCGTTGGGCCACCACTGATGTCCCCTCGAATACATAGGATATGGCTACAGTGCACAAGGTCTGGCACGAAGGCGTAGAGTCTGGTTCAAATTCATTGGATTTGGCTCAAATGCTTAGGATCTGGCTTGGATATATAGGGTCTGCCTCAAATATATGTGGTCTGGCTCCAATGCACAAAGTACGGCTCAAATGCATAGGGTACAGCCCAAATGCATAGGGTACAGCCCAAATGCATAGGGTACAGCTCAAATGCATAGGGCACAGCCCAAACGCATAGGGTACAGCCCAAACGCGTAGGGTACGGCTCAAATGCATAGGGTACAGCTCAAATGCATAGGGTACAGCCCAAATGCCAAGGGTACGGCTCAAACGCATAGGGTACAGCCCAAATGCATAGGGTACAGCCCAAATGCCAAGGGTACGGCTCAAACGCATAGGGTACAGCCCAAACGCATAGGGTACAGCTCAAACGCGTAGGGTACAGCTCAAACGCATAGGGTACAGCCCAAACACATAGGGTACAGCCCAAACGCATAGGGTACAGCCCAAACACATAGGGCACAGCCCAAATGCATAGGGTACAGCCCAAACGCGTAGGGTACGGCTCAAATGCATAGGGTACAGCTCAAATGCATAGGGTACAGCCCAAATGCCAAGGGTACGGCTCAAACGCATAGGGTACAGCCCAAACGCATAGGGTACAGCTCAAACGCGTAGGGTACAGCTCAAACGCATAGGGTACGGCTCAAACGCGTAGGATATGGCTCAAATGCTAAGAGTCTGGCTCAAATCCATAAGGTCCAGCTAAAATGCCCGAAGTACAGCTCATACATATAGAGTTTGGCTCAAAGGCATAGGGTCTGGGTCCAGCGTCCAACGTATGGCTCAAACACATAGGGCATGGCTTAAATGCAAAGGGTCTGGCTCTGATACACAAAGTATGGCTCAAACACATAGGGCATGGCTCAAATGTAGCATCGATACGCACGAGGTATGGCTCAAATGCATAAGGTGGGTTTCAAATGCATGAGACAGGATTTGAATGCATAAGTTTTGGCTCAAATACATAGGATGTAACTCAAATGCATAGGGTCTGGCTCAAATGCACGAAGTACGGCTCATTCACATAGGATTTGACTCAAATGTATAGGGTCTGGGTCCAACGCACAAAGTGTGGCTCAAAGACGTAGCACATGGCTCAAATGCACAAGGTACGGCTCGAAATCATAGTTTGGAGCTCAAATGCACAGGGCATGGCTCAAAGACATAGGACAGGATTTGAAAGCATACGGTACAACTCAAGTGTGTAGGGCAGGATGCATACGCTTGCGTGCGGCTCAAATGCATAGGATATGCCTCAAATGCAGAGGATGCAGCTCAAATCCAGAAGGTACGGCTCAAACACATAGGGTACTGCTCGAATGCATAGGGTTTGGCTCAAAGGCACAGCATAGGATTCAAATCCATGGCTTTTGGCTCAAACACACAAGGCACGGCTCAAGCGCAGATGGCACAGCTCAGAGAAGGAGGGTATGGTTCACGAACACCACGCAGGGCTCGATTACCCAGGGCAATGCCTGCCGTGTGGATCCTCCTGCCTTTTGGCACCAGCATTCCCTGCCATCCCCTGCGGCTCCAGTCCCTCTCACTGCCCCCGAGGACACCCCGCTCCTCTGCCCAAGTTAAACAGCCTCAAGTTGTGCCAGGGGAGGTTCAGATTGGATATTAGGAAAAATTCCTTCAATGAAGGAGTGGTGAAGCCTTGGACCAGGCTGCCCAGGGCAGTGGTGGAGTCCCCATCCCTGGAGGGGTTTAAAAGATGGGCAGGTGAGGTGCTCAGGGATCTGCTTTAGTCATGGACAGGTACGGTTGGACTCGATGATCTCAAAGGTCTTTTCCAACCAAGTCATTCCAAGATTCTACGACTCCAAACCCAACGTGCGAGGCCTCGGATGCTCTGCCCATGCCCAAAGCATCCTCTCCTCCGGGATCAGTCATCACTTTCACACCACACAAAGTGCCCACAAGGTCTGTCCAGGAGCCTCGTGCAGAGCAGGCGAGCCCGGAGCTGGCTGGGACCATGCACTGCCTTCCTTCGAGGTGCAAACTTCCTCGGAAAGGAAGAGTCACACAGCCTTTAGATTTTTTTTTTTTTTTTGCCTTTAAAGAACATGAAAGAATCTGATAATTACTTCTATCTACCACCCAACTGTACTAATTACCAACCTATTTCTTCACAGTATGACAGACACAGGCTCTCCAAAACACATAGAGATAAATTAGCACTAATTGGTTTTCCTCTGGCTGTTTGAATTAGTATTTAAAGCTCCAATTACAAAGCAGAATAATTACTATTAATGTCCTGTCGCAGTACAAAAGGCAGATATCTCGCGAATGAGTCCAGGTGTATTATTACACTGATTATGGAATATTTAACCTGGCTCGTTAAGACAAAGACACGGGGAAACTTGAAAAAAAGACCCAAGAAAGGGAAAGAAAACCGCAGATGGTGGCAGGTCCCTGCAGGGGATGGAGGGGGGGGGTCTTTGAAACCTGGGATGAGAGAGGTATGAGGAGAAGGAGAGAGGGAGAAAGAGCAGAAAAGGGAAAGACGGGGGATGAGAAAAGAGCAATTCTATCAGAAACCAAAGGAGATACTGGAAGGATGAAGCAGAACACAAACGCTGCCCTCACCAGCGCAGCCCAGCAGCACAAAAGGTGCTGCCATCTCCCCCCCCAGGGGTCATAGAATCATTAAGGTTGGAAAAGCCCTCTAAGATCATCCAGTCCAATCATCAGCCCAACCCCACCGTGCCTGCTAAACCCTGTCCCAAAGTGCCACCTCTACACGTTCTTTGAGCCCCTCCAGGGATGGAGACTCCACCACTGCCCTGGGCAGCCTGGTCCAAGGCTTCACCGCTCTTGCAGTTAAGAAATTTTCCCCAATATCCAATCTAAACCTCCCCTGGTGCAACTTGAGGGCATTTCCTCTCATTCCATCACTTGCTACGTGGGAGAAGAGTCCTGAGAGAAGTCATGCCCTCCTCCTCTGTGGGCACTGGAGGCTCTACATCCCTGAGGAAGAGCCCTTTTGCTGGGCTTTGACCCCCCCCGGCTCCCTGCCCAGGGGATCATTCCCAAGCATCAACCTGATGATGCCCGTGATGGTCCTGAGCCAGGTGCATCCCAAACTGGGACCGAACACCCCCCTGCGAAGCAGCCCAGTGCCCATCTCAACCCTGCTACCACACGCAGCCAACACTGGGCTCCCAAACCCCTCTTCCAGCTGGGAACACACTGCTCCATCCCTTCTCTCTCCAGGGGAAAAGGTGAGGCTCTGGCTGGCTCGTTAGAGCTTCGGCCGTGCCGCTGCAGGGTCAACATCGTGCTCTGCCTTCTCACCCAGGTTCTCCCCGGGCTTCGGCTGGTGCAACGCAAGGACAGGAGCTGCGTTCCTCCTCAATCCCATGTCAGCCACCAGCTTCAGCCAACCCTGGAACACCTGGATTGGGAGATTCCTCAGGGTTATCAGCACCTGCAGCCACAAGGAAGAGCACAGGGCTCCAGCCCACCCACTGCCCACTGGGATGGGGCCACCTGGAAGGCAGCGTTTCGGTACTCGCATCACCACCAGCTCTGCTGCACCACTCGGTGCCATGGGGTTACACCCCAGCCTGGCCAGGATAGGATGGGGAAGGGAGGGAGAGTCATTTTCCAGAGTGGACACAGTGGCTTTCCCACCTGGAAGGCTCCAGGGCTTGCAAAAGGAAGGCTTGGACCTCCCCATCAGTAACCACCCCGGAGTGTTGGGCAAGGCTTCACCTAGTGTTTCATCACTCGGACACCAACAGGGCAAGGTGTGGGCAGACAAACCAGCAGTGCCCTCTGCTGCTCTTGGTCCCCTGCCACCAGCCAAGGACCACGGTGGTGTCCCCACTGTCCCCAAGTCGCTCGCTCTGGACCATCCAGGCTGGTCTGGTGAGGGTTGTGCAACAGATGATGAACAATGGGCATCATCGCTGGCACACCGGCCCCAGGCCACCTTTCCACAGCATCCCTGTCCCCAAGAGGGCATCTCAAGGAGTGAGGAGCAGCATCGGGAGGGCAGCATCCTCCCATGGATGGGGGGCCCGTGGGTGTGTGGCGCAGGGGGGAGGACGGGGAGGGATTTCTTTTTAAGAGATGAGGTGGGTGGCGTGCGGGGATGCCAGCTGGCGATGGGCTATATTTCTACTGACAAGGCTTTACCCTGTAGGTGTGAGGAATTCCAATTAAATATTCAGCCTATTTGTCTGTGTGTGGGAGAGGGTTTGCTGTGCAGGAGGAAAGCCTCACATTCAGCTCAGTAGCTAACCATTAAGAGAGAAATTAGCTCAGTTCATCAAGGGAAGCCAGTGGAGGGTTTTCCTCGCTCTCCTACCTTGTTCCAGCCCTCGTTCAGAAACAGCGGGGAATAAACCCATTGCATTTTGCTGGGGAGACGCGAGTTGGTTGGCTGAGCCTGCCTGGAGAAGCAGAAGCACATCCAAGCACTAGGAAAGTCTTCTTTCCCAATGCAAGGGGGATATAATCCCAGTTCAACCCACCCTAGCGCATCCCCAGCAGCTGCCGAGCGAGATCGATGCATCGGGAGAGGGGTCGGAGGGGTGCGAGCGCTGCCGATTTAATTGCTCTTGCATTTAACGACCACCTCCTTTCGGAGCCATTTCCAACGCATTAATTAATAGGCAAGAATCAAAAGCCCTCGCTTCCAGATGATCTTTTTAAGCCCAACGGTAGAGCCCTGCGAGAGGTGATGCTTTATTGATGAAGGGCCCTTGCGCTGGGGCAGCGCTGGGCGGCGGCAAACGGGATCAATGGGGCTTCAACGATCGCCCCTGCCCACGCGCAGGTATTTGGGGTCTGGCTCAAGTCAGCAGAGAGGTCCCAGCACGGTAGTGGGTTGCAGCCCCCCCTGAAGTGCACCTGTGCCACCGGCTGGCAGAGAGACTGGGGTGAAAAACTGGCATTTTGGTACTGCGGATGCTCCTTTACCCAGCACTGGAGTGAGGGCAGGATGGAACCATGGAATGGGTTGGGTTGGAAGGGACCTCCAAGCCCACCCAGTGCCACCCCCTGCCATGGGCAGGGACACCTCCCACTGGATCAGGGGGCTCCAAGCCCCATCCAACCTGGCCTGGAACACCTCCAGGGATGGGGCAGCCACCACTGCTCTGGGCACCCTGGGCCAGGGCCTCCCCACCCTCACAGCAAAACATTTCTCCCTGAGATCTCACCTCAATCTCCCCTCTTGCAGCTCAAAACTCTTCTCCCTCATCCTGTCCCAGCACTCCCTGATCAGGAACCCCTCCCCAGCTTTCCTGCAGCCCCTTTCAGCACTGGGAGGATGCTCTAAGGAGGGGGATGGGGTTGGATCCTGCATCAGCCACAGCACCAATCCAGGGAGGGGGATAGAGGGGACAACTGTTTTTCCAAAAAAAAAGCCAACACTGAGCTGATTTTGCCATTTTCTGGAACTTGACGTGTTTTTGCCCTTTTGAAATAACTTTCCTTCTCAGAATACCCAAATTTTAAATAGAACTCAAAGCGACAAGAATAAATTAAAGGAAAAAAAAAAGATGACTTTTTCACGAAACCACAAACGATATCCTGTTTCCCTCCTGCACAGCGCTTCTGTTTTGGGGAAGAGAAGTTGTTCCTGACGGGAATGAAGCTGTAATTTCTCTCTGTCCTGAGTAAAACCCAGCCTCCTGGCTCCCCTGAGCATCCAAGGCTCACGTCCTGGTACCCACTCCTTGCATTTTGAGACACCTGAAAGTTGAGCCCAAGCATCTTTTGGAGGAAGATGAAGCTGTAGGTGATGAGTGATGGGGTGATACTGATTGGGGGGGACACAGACATCCCTATCTACGAGGGTCCCAATGCTGTATCATCCCCTGGCTGATCAAACCAGCCTGGGATGAGTCTTTAATCGGCTTAAAATCCTCACTGTAAATTTCAAACTGAAAAACTAATCCTTTGGTCAAACTCCAGCCCTGCCACCTCCGGGCGAGCTAACCCAGCCGCGGGGGCTGGCGTGGGGACAGCCCTCCCACCTCAGGGACGTGTTCGCTGGTGACTTTCCTGATGCATCCAAGACGGCTCCGAAAGTAATTAATGAGCAAAAGCCGTGGCTGGGTCCTGAGGGATGCTCCTTGCTTTGCTGAGCTTTCCATCCCCTCCTCATACATGGGATGCAGGGATGAGCTCTCCTACCCCCTCCTCACACATAGGATGAGCTTTCCTACCCCCTCCTCACACATAGGATGAGCTTTCCTACCCCCTCCTCACACATAGGATGAGCTTTCCTACCCCCTCCTTATACAAGGGATGACCTTTCCTACCCCCTCCTCACACATAGGATGATGTTTCCTATCCCCTCCCCATACATGGGATGCAGGGATGAGTTTTCCAACTCCCTTCACATAAATGGGATATAGGGATGGGTTTTCCTATCCCCTCCTCATATAACGGAGGCAGGAATGAGCTTTCCTACCCCCTTCTCACAGACGGGATACAGGGACGAACTTTCCTGCCGCCTCCCCACATGTGGGATGCGAGAGCCTTACAGGTTGCTTAACCACTACCAAACCTCCTTCAGCTTTGCGAGGCAGAAAGCACCTTTTTAGAGCTGAGCATCCTCCCCGAGGAGCAGACCCCACCAAGGAGCAGCCCCACAGCCTCTCCACCCCAACTGCGCTGCTCTGCCGGCAGCATCCGCACGTTTGCCATTGGGATTGCTACTTATATATATATATATTTATATATATTTACTTTCTTTTAAACTCAGAAGCCAGCAACTCCATAGCAACCCGCAGCTCCCAGGGTTTGACTCCAGCGCTTTGATCGCGCTGTCACTTCGTTTAAGGCTACACCCCGGTAGGTGTGAGGAACTCCAATTAAGCATTCAGCTGGCTTGCCTGTGTGGGGGGACAGGCTCTGCTGTGGAGGAGGGAAGCCTCGGCGCTATCGCAGTGACTAATCGCTCAGACACCGGTTGTCTGTGGCATCAGGGGAGGGCAGGGAGAGGGTTTTCCTCCACTGTGCAGCTGCCTCTGCATTCCCTTTTCGGGAGATATTGCGGCTCCCCGCCGGGCTTGGGGGCTCCCGGGCGGAAGCTGGAAAGATCTCAAGTATCTTCTTGGCGTGGCTGGGACTCCGCTGAGATGCCGCTGCGGATCTCGCTGCCGCAGCCCTGACTCTTTGCTGCTCCTCTTTGCACAGCCTCAGGGTTGTAGTTTCAGAGAGAAAGCAGATTTTGGAGTTTTTAGGGTTGCATTTTCAGAGGGAAACCAGATTTGGGACTTTTTAAGGTTCATGGTTGAGCCTCGCGCATCCCTTTGCCACAGAGGAAGAGTTTGTGCCTTCACAAGCTTTCATGCCCTGTGGATGGGCATCCCTAAATTTGGGTGAGCATCGTTAAATTTGGATGCCAAGCCCCAAACTGAGTATCTTGCCCTTGCCCTTGCTCCCATGGGGTGCAAAGTAGAAGATCCCACCCTCAGCCGCAAGTCCAGCCCTGGCCCCGCTGGACATGTGCCAAACCGGCCGCTGACAAGACCATCACCGTGAGCCCCACTGCAAAGTTTGGAGCATCATTTCCCGCATCCTCCTTATGGAAACATAGAACGGTTTGTGGTTTTGTTGGATGGGACCTTCAGCCCATCCAGTTCCACCCCGCCTGCCATGGGCAGAGACACCTCCTGCTGGACCAAGCTGCCATCCACCTGACTGTGATGCCACAAGGCACCGCATCCCCTAAATCACCCCAAAACTGAGAGCTGCCCCCCTGCCTGGAGCAAGGACGCTGTCCTGCTGCAACGTTGGCCACGGCACCACCTCCCTGGGGGACCATGGCTGGGAGTGATCCAGAGGTGGAGGATGCAGGTACCCAGTCCTGGTCCAGGGATGATGCCCCAACGAGGGGCACCAAGGCAGGGTACCCATCCTTTTTAAGTGCCTGCATGAGCAAGGACAAGAGGTGAGGAGCAGGCCAGCCGGCTCGGCTTCGCCCCCGCTCCCCAGGGAGGCGAGAAGGGGGTTGGCAGCCGCCCCCCGCCACCACCGTGGGCAGCGGCAGGATGTGCTGTCCCTCCCCTGCACTTCCCAGCGAGCGCTTTTACATAACTTGTGCTGCTTAGTCACAGCTTCGACTCTTTTTTTTTTTTTTTTCCCTTTTTTTTTTTTTTCCCCTTTTCTTTTTTTTTTTGGAAGCGATTTTCTCAGCCGCATCAGAGCGCGAGTCATTTCGGCAAGGGAAGTCCCTTCCTTTCTTCCGTTCCCTTGGTAACTGCACAAATTTGCCTTTCAAATGATTCATGACCGGGGTGCTGTAGGAGTTCCCTCCTCCAACACAAATCGCTCCCACACAACCACACATGCCCGATTAATCATTGATTAACGTCTCTTCCGCAAGGTAGAGCCGGCGAGTGCACCATCCCCATATTCTCCACCGGTCATTGCTGTTGGGGACCATCCCCGTGTTGTTCACTGGTCATTGCTATTGGGGACCATCCCGGTGTTGTTCACCGGTCATTGCTATTGGGGACCATCCCGGTGTTGTTCACCGGTCGTTGCTGTTGGGGACCCCGGCTGCTCACGGAGGACGCGGACAAGAGTTTGTAACAAGTCCCATCCCTGGACATATCCTATATGAAACCACCCTGGGGTGATGGGACGCGATGCCAACGGGAGCTGCGCGCTCGCCGTGGGGCCGGCAATGAAATCAGAGCTCAGGCTGGTGGGGATGGGTGAACTTCACCCAAACGCCAAGTTACATCGGCACAACTTTACTCTGCTGAGTTTGTTCAGCCTGGAGAGGAGAAGGCTCTGGGGAGACCTTAGAGCAGCTCCCAGGGCTGAAAGGGGCTGCAGGAAAGCTGGGGAGGGGCTTTTTATAAGGGTTTGGAGTGACAGAATGAGAGGGAACGGCTTTAAACTGGAAGAGGGGAGACTGAGCTGAGATCTTGGGCAGAAATGTTTTGCTGTGAGGGTGGGGAGGCCCTGGCCCAGGGTGCCCAGAGCAGTGGTGGCTGCCCCATCCCTGGAGGTGTTCCAGGCCAGGTTGGATGGGGCTTGGAGCCCCCTGACCCAGTGGGAGGTGTCCCTGCCCATGGCAGGGGGTGGCACTGGGTGGGCTTGGAGGTCCCTTCCAACCCAACCCATCCTGTGATTCTGTGACTCTTGACCTAGTTTTTACTCACCCCCCCGCAGCCACCTTAGATTTAAGAAGCACTGAGCAGAACCAGAGGGAAAGTCATCGTGCCGCAGGGTCAGCCACTGCCACAGCCAGGCCAGAGCCCGGCAGAAAGAGAAAAGGGCCAGAAAGGTCCTTTTTGGACTCAAAGTGAGTGAGATGCAAGGAAGCAGAGAATCAGCTCAGGCTGAGCGATGCCACAATGCACATCGATACCTGCACCATGGCTTGGGAAGCAGGTTGGGACGGAGCCGGGAGCACTCGGCTGCTGGGAGCATCTCAGCTGGAAAATAACATTAATTTGCAAAATATCTCCGTACCGATTTGGTACAGGGTTTTTTATCTGATTTATTCTCTCCTCGTTAAGAGGAGCTAATTAACAAACCATCGTTTAAATAAACAGCAGCGAGAGTGTTTGTAACCTCCGCTTTATTGAATTGTGACAAATTATTAGCCTTTGCATGTTAAATGAAATAGAAGCATCGAGGAAAGGAAACCGAATTCCCATCTGCATAACGACGGCACCGGCTGCGAAGAGGAAGGCAGAGGCACCAGTTCATGGGACAACTCCCAGCGAGAGTGACAAATCACATGAAAATATCCCAAATAGCCCCCAACCAGATGGATTTTTGGATGCTGAATGCTTTGGCATCACTCGTTCACCCTAAATTCATCCCTACGGAATAGCAGAGCTTGATTAAGCCAAGAGCATCCGCGGGACGGGGCTGGGATTGTGCAGAGCCGAGCGGGAAGAACTGAGCAGCAGCCCCTGCGTACAAGAGCCTCTTTGTAGCCGTCATAATCATCTCTCTCATCATGGATCCTTGGCAATATAATGATAATAATCATATAATGCACGTCTGTGCAGAGCCTGTCATCCCCAGCGCAGCCCGGAGTGCTTCGCTCGGCATCGCGTGTGCAGAAAGGGGCTGCATCGCCGGGGGCTGAGCCTGGCGTGGGGGCTGGCAGCCCTGGCACGGTGCTGGGGGCAAAACCACGGTGCTGGGGGGCAAAGCTGCAGCAATGGGGGGCAAAGTCATGGTGCTGGGGGTAAAGTCACAATGCTGGGGGGGGGGAAGGGTGATGTTGAGGGGAAAGTTGCGATGCTGGGGGGGTAAAGCCGCGATGCTGGGGGCAAAGTCACAGTGCTGGGGGGCAAAGCTACAGTGCCAGGGGGCAAAGCCGTGATGGTGGGGGTAAAGCCGCGATGCTGGGGGCAAAGTCACGGTGCTGGGGGTAAAGCTGCAGTGCCAGGGGGCAAAACCCTGATGGTGGGGGTAAAGCCGCGATGCTGGGGGCAAAGTCACGGTGCTGGGGGGCAATGCTGCAGTGCCAGGGGGCAAGACCCTGATGGTGGGGGGTAAAGCCATGATGCTGGGGGGCAAAGCCATGATGCTGGGGGCAATGTCACAATGCTGGGGGGCAAATCTGCAGTGCCAGGGGGGCAAAACTATGAACCTGGGGGGCAAAGCTGTGGTGCTGAGGAGCAAAACCATGGTAGGGGGACAAAGATGTGGTCCGGGGGGGGGCAAAACCAGAGCCACGTGCCCTGTACCAGTGCTGCCCTCGCAAGCGCAGCGCTCAGAGCAGGGTGGGGGAGGATGGTGGCTTGGTCACCGGGGGGGAGTAAGGACAGGGAATGAGATGCGTTGGGGTACCTGGTGCTTTCCCCCGTTCCTCCCAGCCCCAAACTGGGCTGCAGCAAGCGAGAGCACGCTCGGTCCCTGCGATGGAGCCCCATCCCCTCTGCACCAGCTGGGCTATGGGGTGGCTGTTCCTCAAGACCCAGCGGAGCTGTTGCGCGTCCCCCCAAGTGCTTTCAGCGCTTGCTGTGTCCCAGCGGGATTTGCTCAGTGGCAGCTTCGCAGGGAGTTTGGGAGCATAATTACCTGGGAGCATTAATTACAAGGCAGGAGAACATAAACCCGAGCAGCAGCTCACGGCGGGGCGAGAAAGCCGAGCTTTGCAGTGGGTTTAACCCTCTTAGATTGAATTTTCCCCGGAGCAGAGCGTGGGAAGGGATGGAGCACCCCAAGGCTGATGGGGCACCTCAAGACTTGATGGGCAACGACAGCAAAGGGCGATGCAAGGACTGGCTGTTCCCAGCCCAGCCCCTGGCATCGGAGCGGGCACCGAGCTTGCCAGAGTTGTGCCAGTCGCACGGAGGGGGTTTCCTTGCAGCGTGGGGTCAGCACGGGCTGCGAGGAGGTGACGAGCAGACGCCAGCTTGGGGATGCGGCTGTGCTACCATGCCCTTGTGCAAACACACACGCGTGTGCAAACACGTGGGCTCGTGCAATGCAACACGCTTGTGCAAACACACGCTTGTGCAAACACACATGCTTGTGCAAATGCATGGGCTTGTGCAATGAGACACACTTGTGCAAACGCATGCTTGTGCAAACACATGGGTTTGTGCAATGCCACAGGCTTGTGCAAACACACATGTGCACGCAAACACATGGGCTTATGCAATGTCACACACTTGTGCAAAGGCACACTTGTGCAAACATGCATGCTTGTGCAAATGCACGGGCTTGTGCAATGCCATGCACTTGTGGAAACACACACGTGTGTGCAAACACATGGGCTCGTGCAATGAAACACACTTGTGCAAAACCACATGCCTGTGCAAACACATGGGCTTGTACAATGCCACACACTTGTGCAAATACATGGCCTGGTGCAAAAACACACTTGTGCAACCACACCTGCTTGTGCAATGCCACACACTTGTGCAAACACATGGGCTTGTGCAAATGCACACACTTGTGCAATGACACGTGCTCGTGCAAGCATATGGGCTCATGCAGTGCCACACACTTGTGCAAACACAATTGCTTGTGCAACCAGACGCCCTTGTGCAAGGAGACCTTTCCCCACCTCCCCGAGCTCCCTCATCTCTTTTGCCCTGGGAAAGCAGCGCTTTGCCCTGGTGCCGCCTGGGCAATTCCCCTCCCGCAGCTCGGACCCATCGTGCGGTGGTGCCGGTGTCCCCGCCTTGGTGCCGGTGTCCCCGTGGCACTTACGTTCCTGCTCTCCCATGATTCCAGCATCGCAGGCCCTAGGGCAGCTTTGTGGCGCGCGCTCCCTCCCTGATCCTAATGCTGTTGACTAAAGACCGTGTTTAAAGGTAATACAAACAGTTTGTTCCCTAAAACACAATTCATCTCTAATTTCTAGGTGTCGTTTCTGGCCTTTTATTTTAAAACAATGAGCCCAAAAGCCCTTTTTGCGTGGTATTTGCAGAGAGCCTGGTGGTACCAGCGATTAAACCCCATCTCTTTGCAGAGCGTGGACACTCAACTTGGGGTATGGCTCAAGGGAAACCTGCTCAACGCAAACCCCGCCAGGGAAACACGGGCACCAAGAGCTGGTGCCACCAAAAGCGGCAATGCCAAGGCTTCCGTCGGTATTTCAGGGGGACGCGACCTTGCCACGTGCCTATAGATCAACCAGAGACTCATGGGATGGGTTGGGTTGGAAGGGACCTCAAAGCCCATGCAGTGCCACCCCCTGCCATGGGCAGGGACACCTCCCACTGGGTCAGGGGGCTCCAAGCCCCATCCAACCTGGCCTGGAACACCTCCAGGGATGGGGCAGCCACCACTGCTCTGGGCACCCTGGGCCAGGGCCTCCCCACCCTCATTGTGAAGAATTTCGTCTGAAGATCTCACCTCAGTCTCCCCTCTTGCAGCTCCAAACCCTTCCCCTCGTCCCATCCCTGCACCCCCTGATCCAGAGCCCCTCCCCAGCTTTCCTGCAGCCCCTTTCAGCCCTGGGAGCTGCTCTAAGGTCTCCCCAGAGCCTTCTCCTCTCCAGGCTGAACAACCCCAACTCTCCCAGCCTGGCCTCGTACAGGAGCTGCTCCAGCCCTCGGATCATCTCCGTGGCCTCCTCTGGCCTCGCTCCAACAGCTCCAGGTCCTTCCTGTGCTCAAGACTCCACAACTGAACGCAAGGCTCCAGGTGGGGTCTCATGAGAGTAGAGGGAGCAAAGGAGCTTGAAGTGCAAAGAAAACTACCCCCAAGCAGCGATCTCTTACACTTATTTTAATTTTCCTTAGGTTTTCTTTTTCTTTTATTAATAAAGGCTTCATTAACAAGCAGCAACAGAAAGTCACACCAGGGAACTAACTACTCCAAGGAACCAAGTCATCAATTAAAACAACATTTCTCTTTGTTCTTTCCCTTTCAAACCCTCGGTTTAATCACCAAAAAGCAGAGTCAAAGGGTTCCTAGAGGGGAAGAACAATAACCTCGGCACTATCACATCTGCCCCGTTACCCCGCGAGGCAGTGGATCCCACTGGCACGGCAGGGATCAATGATCCCATGACATCGTGGGGGTGTGGGGACCACAGGTGCTGGGTGGCAGCAGGATCAGTGCTGGCACAGATGGGAAAAACTACCCCGGCATTCCGGCATCTCCCAAAATGAGGATCCCTCCTGCCTGCAGGATTAACGGCCTCAGGTTGGGCCAGGGGACGTTTAGAGTGGATTTTGGGAACAATTCCCTTATGGAAAGAGTGGTGAAGCCTTGGACCAGGCTGCCCAGGGCAGTGGGGGAGTCTCCAGCCCTGGAGGGGCTCACAGAACGTGTAGAGGTGGCACTTGGGGACAGGGTTTAGCAGGCACGGTGGGGTTGGGCTTGATGATCTTAGAAGGCTTTTCCAGCCTTAATGATTCTATGATACCTAAAGGCTGATTTTTCCCCTGCTGACATCAATCAACCCACTAAAATACCTTCCATGTCCCTACAAGACTTTTCTCCTCGCTGGCCAGAGCTGGCACTACTGGGATGCTGAATGTGCAAGGGTTCTCAGGCACTGGAGCGGCTGTGGGAGGTGGTGGAGTCCCCATCCCTGGAGGGGTTTAAAGGACAGGTAGGTGAGGTGCTCAGGGTTCAGCACTGGACAGGTACGGTTGGACTCGATGATCTCAAAAGTCTTTTCCAACCAAGCGATTCTGTGATCACAAGTGCTCTGCAAAAGCGTTCCCGGCACGTCCGTGCAGCACTTTGCCCAGGAGCAGAGGTAACAGCAGCGAGCAATTAACAGCTGCTCCCTGTTAATTTTAATAAATGGCCCATGGGATGTCGGCGGTCACACATTTTGGATAAGCCCTGACCCATTCCGTGCACTCTCCAACCACGCTACCGTTGGCTCTAGGACACGGGCATGGGTGTCCTGTTGGGATGGGGACAGGGATGGGGACAGGGATGCTCGCCCAAGCAGGGCGCAGGGTCACGGGCGTGGGCGAGCCACCCCCCCCCCCCCCCGCATGTCCCTTCCCAGCCTCTCATCGTGCAGAAACCCCATAACTTTTAAGGTTAATAAAGCCCTTGTTTGCTTAAGATAGCACCTGTTTCTATGGTGACACTTGCAACCCAGAGCCTGTTTATCAGCCGGCGAGGAGAAACGCTCTGACAAACGCGACCGCAGGAGCAACTCCGCGGGTGGAGACCACCAGTGGTGCCGGGACCTTTGGGACCAGGCAGGGATGCAGGACCCAAATCTATTGATCTTGCACCCATGGGTTCCCCACCTTGACCCGCAAAGCCATGGGAGCCACCACAGCCCCAGCCGGATCCCAGCGCGCCCAACGCAGGGAGAAAACCCATCAGACGCGATGGGTGACGGGGAGGGGACGGCTCTCCGAACTCTGTGTTGAGCTATTCCCCTTATCTAACCCCGGGATCAGCTCCGTGCCTCAGTTTCCCCACTCCCCCAAGCTCGGGGTTGATGGAGCGAGCCGAGCCGCTCCAGGCACCAGCAGCACCCAGTGGGTCCCGCTCGGCTCCAGCCTGGTGCAGGATTTCTCCCGGCTGGCAGAACTGGTTTCCATAACGACTTTCTGTTACAAACATATTTTGATAAAAATAAAGTTACAGCAGCAAGGCTTTAGTGGAGTACAAATTCGCTGCGCTCGCCCTCCCCCTTCCTCCTCCCCAACGACAGAAAGGTTTCCATCGGGAGGGCACTATTTTCCCCCCTTCTTTTTTTTCTGAGGACAAAATGCAAAAGCCTTGTTTACTGGATTTCGCTGTAAACCGGTTCCGACTCTGCCTGGTTACCTGATGCTCTATCCTGTATATACAGGATAATGTGATAAATTCATTTCCAATTCACTGCATTATCCTTTGAATATTTTAATGACTCACTGAATGGAGCGAAAGGAAGGGGGGAAAAAAAAAAAGCTATTTCAAATGAACAATTATGCTGCATTAGAGTAAAGGCTGATTATATTTAAACACTGCTTGCATGGATAACGGGACATATCGACCTCCGCCTATAAGAGCTAATTTGGCTCTTATCTCTAAATAATTTTACACTGCAAATTACCATGAAAACCTAAAGGGCTTTAAAAACATTCATCAAAAGATATTATTCCACTTTGTAGCAACATTTTTATTTAAATTATTTTGAATGGGAGTGAAAGCATCATCTCGTGTTTGACAATCGGAGGAGCGGTGGAGCAGCGGCTGATAAGGAGCGGTGAGCGGCACCGCTGGGGATGGGATGCTCCATCCCGAAACCCACCTGGGAGAGGGAATTCGGAGCCGAATCCCAAACTTGGTGGCGTGCCAAGGTATTGCAGCACCTAGGATGGCACTGAGTGCCGCCAGAGCTGCTTCCCTCCATCCCAAAGGATGGTGACGATGTTGGGGCGTAAGGGGTTTTGCAGCCCCCCCCAAACCACCACACCGGTCGCTCCGTCCCTCCCAGAGAAAGGCACTCGGAAGGTCCTCTCTGCACCAAAGCAACAGAAGGTGTCATGTAAAGCCTACACGGTTATTTTAGAGCCAGTGTGCAAATAAGCCTGTCAGCTGAAGCTCCTCGGAGCCAAGACTTCCATGAACCCCCCAACGATCCGCATTTCAACGAGACACCGTGTGCCTCAGCCCTGGGAGCTGCCACGGAGCGATTTGGGGCTGGGGTTTCGGCAAAGCTCTGGGTGCAGCCCTGGGAGGGGATGCTGGGACCCCGGCGCCTGCAGCCCTGGCGGTGGGGACCGACCTCGGCGCTGGTCGGGGATGGCTTTGTCCTGGGGTGATACTGGGTTTGGTGGGGTCTTATGGGGCGGTAGAGATCTATATGGATATATGTGCGTGTATACATGAGATTCATATGGATACGTGTGCCTATAAGTGATATTTACATGGATGTGTGTGTCTGCACATCATACTTATATAGATACATGTGTCTATACATGATATTTATATGGATACTTGTGTCTACATGTGATATTTACATGGATGTGTGTGTCTACACAGGATATTTATATGGATATGTGTTTCTATACACGATATTTATATAGATACATATGTCTACAAATGATATTTATATGGATACGTGTGTCTATACATTATATTTATATGGATTTGTGTGCTTATACATGGTATTTATATAGATACATGTCTACAAATGATATTTATATGGATTTGTGTGTCTATACGTGATATTTATATAGATACATGTGTCTACACATGATATTTACATGGATGTGTGTGCCTATACGTGATATTTATATGGATATTTGTGTCTACACATGATATTTATATGGATATGTGTTTCTATACATGATATTTATATAGATACATATGTCTCCAAATGATATTTATATGGATACGTGTGTCTACACATGATATATGGATTTGTGTGTGTATACATGATATTTATATGGATATTTGTGTCTACATGTGATATTTATATGGATGTGTGTGTCTATACATGATATCTATATGGATACATTGTCTATACGTGACATTTATAAGGTTTTATGTGTGTGTATACATGAGAGAGATACATCTATACACACATCATACATACAGGATATATATATCATTGCTGCATATATTTATATATAACATAAATTATGCATTACATGTATTTTGTCATAGAATCACAGACTATCTCAACTTGGAATGGACCCATAAGGACGATCAAGGCCGGCTCCCTGCTCATATACATACAAATACGTATTTATCTCATACTAAGAATACGTAAGGAATACTTGGGGCTGGGCTCAGCCCCATTCCTGGCAGAGATTCGGCGCCTGGATTTGGAAAGCCCTGCTCCTTCCCCTAAAATCTCCTTTTCCCCGCTCCTGCATAGCCTGGCGAGGAGATTTGTGACCTTTTATACCGCAAACAGAATTGCCTTAAAAAAAAACACCACCCTTCTATTTGTGCTGGAGAACTGGTTTTAATCCCACATTTCCCATCTTTGCTTAAATGATCTTAAAGAAAAGAAAAACCACAATAATTAGCAATAGCGAATGCCTCGGAAGGATCTTGTGTACAGAAGGGAAAACAAGAGCTTGGGCTTCTTTGCGTTTAGTAAATATTAAAATTAATGAGAGCCTTTCAGGACCCTGTTGTTAGAAATGCAGAAGGGTTTCTGCGAAGGATTAAGTTAAAAAAAAAGGCCTGTACACAAATCTCTGCAATTATTCGGAACGCTTTCTGTTTTCCAGCCAATTATTAAATTCATGGAAAGTATTAATATCCAATTTTAATTTGCTCAATATTCCCATTAACAATAAAAAGTCTAATTAAGGTATCTGTACAAAAAGCCCTTAGCAGTAATTTCGGAGAAGAATAGAGGGGAATGACGAGATATTTCTTGTTAAATGCAACGCGGCAAATTAATTGATATCTTAATTAGACTTTAGTACGAGGCTTATTAGTCAGATTGATTCAGGGCTGAAGCACCTAAAAGATGAAAACAAGAAGAGAGGGACAAACTGATTTTCCAAAGCGTTTCTGGAATCAAAGCGGTGATGTAACCGGACAGTTTGGAGCGACGCCGCGCTCCAAGGGAAGGGCTTGTCCGTCTGTCCTGCAGTCACGGAGCTGGGAAGCAGCAGGAACTCAGCCCAAACCCGTTCATGGAATCATGGGATGGGTTGGGTTGGAAGGGACCTCCAAGCCCACCCAGTGCCACCCCCTGCCATGGGCAGGGACACCTCCCACTGGATCAGGGGGCTCCAAGCCCCATCCAACCTGGCCTGGAACACCTCCAGGGATGGGGCAGCCACCACTGCTCTGGGCACCCTGGGCCAGGGCCTCCCCACCCTCACAGCAAAACATTTCTCCCCAAGATCTCATCTCAATCTCCCCTCTTTCAGCTCAAAGCCCTTCCCCCTTGTCGCTCCCACATCCATGGGTTTGTGGCCTTCAACACCTCCAGGGATGGGACACCCATGATTTTCCCTCTCTTTGCTTCCCAGGGCTGTAAACACCATTTTCAACCAAAAAAAAAATAAATAAAATAAAATAAAAAAAGCAAGGAAAAACTTGGCACTGGCAAGATTTTCACCAAACCCTCTTTTTTAAACCAAAATAATCAACGGCAGCGAGAGCTGATGGAAAGGCTGGGTCGTCTCTGCTGAGAAAACCGGTGGTGGGGAGTTTTCAAAGTGGGATTTTTTTTCAGCATTGCCTTAGAAGAAGCAGCAAATCAAAAAAGGCAGCAATATTTTTGGAGCAGCTGGGCTCTATATAGCCTGAGGAAGCACTCCCCTACCTACACGCCCAGCACCATTTACATTTCTCTCGCGAACGCTCACCCTTCGGGATTTCACCGAGATGCTGCCGTACCGAGATGAGCAGCCCATGGGGATGCAGCCCTCCAGGGCAGGAACACCCCACCTCGCTGCGGCGCTCAGAGAAGCCCAGAGATGTTGGCACCCCAATACAGGAACCCTGTGAATGGGACTTACTGGGATGTCGGTGACCAACCAGTGCCTCCAGAAGCGGTTCTTAGGGTTGACTCTACTGGGAGCATCGGGGTCCACCATCACCAGAACGTACTTCTTGTTCTGCAAGAGAGGAGAGGAGAGCGCAATGGGCATGGTGATGAAACCAAGGGTGTGCAAGTGAGGAGCATCCCTCCGGGGGGGTTTATTGGCCCCCCCAAACACATTTTCTTTCCGACTTCTCCATCCGTGCACGCTTGAATGGTTGCGTTCGTGCAAAATACGCAGAGAAGGCGAGCAACGAACGCGCGCTGGGGGAACACAAGCACCACAAACATGCTTGGGATGATTTACTCCTCGTGTTCCTGGGCTGAGGGACCTCAGCCCACGGAAAGAGGAGGCTCAGGAGAGACCTCATCACTCCCTTCAGCTCCTGAAAGGAGGGGGTGGTGAGGTGGGTGCTGGGCTCTTCTCCCAAGTGACAAGGGATGGGATGAGAGGAAACGGCCTCAGGCTGCACCAGGGGAGGGTTAGAGTGGATATTGGGGAAAATTTATTTATTGAAAGAGCGGTGAAGCCTTGGACCAGGCTGCCCAGGGCAGTGGGGGAGTCTCCATCCCTGGAGGGGCTCAAAGACCGTGTAGAGGTGGCACTTTGGGACAGGGTTTAGCAGACACGGTGGGGCTGGGCTGATGGTTGGACTGGATGAGATGAGAGGTCTTCCAGCCTCAACAATTCTATGATTCTATGACCCAAATTTCTTCAAATAGAAGGAGAATTCCCTCCCCTTCCAGCCATCCTCTAAGCACATCCCACACCAGCGCAGGGCACAGCGACGCACAGCATCACACGTGCCAAGGTTTGCCATCCCCGGGAGAGGGGGACAACGATCCCTTTGGGATTCAAATCCTGCTCCAGCCCTACGGGGGGTGGCTGGGGGGAGGCTGGGCACCCCAGATTCTGCCAGAGTGGCTGAGAGGAGCTAAGCTCTACCTAAACAACCCCAAACTAATAAAAGATGAACCTTTGAGGGTTGTGAGGGCACTCGGAGCATGGCGCTGCCGCTTGCTGATGCCACAAGAAGGCAAAGCCCTGCCTCACCACACGCTCAAGGGGTTGGGCCACAACTTCTGGGTGGTGGCAACCAGGCAAAGAGAGCAGGGGTGCATGGACAGTGCTGCCTCAACCCCAAAAAACCCCTCAAAGCCCTCCTTGGGTCCCCACCATGGGTGCCCAGCACCCAAGGGTGCCACCGAGGCGCTGAGACAAGGTGGATATTTTGGTCCCCCGAGGATGGAGCCTGGTTTGAAGTGACCTCTGGAGGCTGTGGATGGAAAACCTGCTGATCTCAGGGGATTTGGCAGGACCTCAGGGACCAGATTATCTTGCAAGCACCCAGATTAAGGGATCTATAGCCTAATAAAACCTCCAGGTGCATCTGTCAGCTCGCCAGCGGTGCCACGAAGCGCTCCAGCCCGCCCGAGGGCCGGGCTTTCATAAACGGCTGGAGGATTTAGCCATGCAGTTCCCACCAAAATTAGCTGGAGCTCTGCTTTTAAATCCCCCGGACGCTTGTGAAACCAGGCAGGGATTTTCACAGTGAGATTGTTGGGGCAGAGACAACCCTTTTTTGTTCTCTTTCCCAACCCCTGGTTTGGGCAGGTGGAGCAAGCAAGCTGTGGGGCATCGCCATACCCCGAGATCTGCTGTCACCCGTTCCCTTGGCATCGCACCGGTGCTGTGCGTGGCTCAGCCCTCTTTGCAGGCAACACCTCCACAAGGAGAACAGGTTTAACCAGAAAACGTGGATTTCAACCCATTTAGCAACAGTTGCAAAGCAAATCCCAAGCTCCTGTAACTGCCCGCCTGGCGAGGAGCTGCTGCCCCGGTGCTCGAGGGATTTGGATGGCAGGGGGGGGTTATGCCAACCGCGCAGGTGTGTGCATGGAAAAGGGGCTGTGATGATGCCAACACGTGAGGCCAAAGCTCAGGACCCCGGTGCAGAATTGCCACAGCCCTCCCTGCAGCTGCAGCCGGCTGCATCACCGCGAGCATCCCGGAAAAACCCAGCAAGATTCCTTGCCGGTGCAGAAATTGGCGTTTAATAAGAAGGAGGAGGAGGAGAGGAGGGGGGGAAAGAGAAGAAACCCAACAACCCAAAAAACCCTACGTTGCAAGTGTGAAGGAATTTGAGCTCTAACTTTGGGGAGGGTGCGGAACCGAGCTCGGCGTTTCTGAATCTCTCGTCTCTGCGCGGGAGCCCAGCTGGTGGGAACAGAACGTGTAGTCATGGGACTGTCATCGTGTGCTGTCCAGGTTAACATGTAGCATTTCTATTACTATTAACAGACTTTCTGCTCCTCACTCCATCTGTTCTTCGAAATAATTGCAGTTGTACAGACCATGCCTTCGCTACAGGCAGGCTCTGGGGAGAGGGTAGTGCTTTTATGCAAGGGAAAAAAAAAATAAAATAAAAAAAAAGAGGAGGGGGGGGGAGAGGGGAAAAAAAAAAAAGTGTTAAAAAATAACAGCAAACACGAGAATAGAGTGCAAGTGAAGTTAACAGCAGGCTCGCAATTCCGTACAGATTGTGGCCTAGAAAGGTGGCAGCGCACGGGGCTGGGGGCCAGCGAGGCCAGACCCCCCGTGGGGATGGGAGCTGGGGTGAGCGGCCCCGGGCTGGGCTGCGCTGGAGGGATTTTGCTCTCTCGTTACCTGCAGGCCACCCTAAGATGCACAATCCCTCACCTTCCACCTAAAGATAGCAAAGCCCTCCGCGACCCGAGTTAATCTCCCGCTGCTTAGGTGCCGGCGCATCCCGTGCCAGCAGCCGGGCACTGCACCCAGGGCTGGCCTGGCACCTCAAAACCACCCTGTAAGCCAAGGAATCCCTCTGGCTGGTGTCCCCAAACCATGGGGAGGGTGTCACCAGCTCGGTGCTGCACCCAGGGCACCCTGCAAGCCAAGCAAACCCTCTGGCCTGTGTCCCCAAGTGTCCCCAAACCATGGGGAGGGTGCCACCAGCTGGGTGCTGCACCCAGGCCACCTCAAAACCACCCTGCAAGCCAAGCAAACCCTCTGGCCAGTGTCCCCAAACCATGAGGAGGGTGTCACCAGCTGGGTGCTGCACCCAGGGCACCTCAAAACCACCCTGCAAGCCAAGAAAACCCTCTGGCCGGTGTCCCCAAAACATGGGGAAGGTGCCATCAGCTGGGTGCTGCACCCAGGGCACCCTGCAAGCCAAGCAAACCCTCTGGCCTGTGTCCCCAAGTGTCCCCAAAATACAGGGAAGGTGTTTTTTCCTGGCAAAGCAAGGGAGCAGCCCCAGTCTGGGTGGTTTTAGGGTGGGTTTGAGTGCTGCAGCCCCCTCCCGACACAGGCTAACAGCATTAGCTGCTGTCAGGGCTCCAGACAGGAGCCAGCCCGGAGTGACACGGGAGCTGCTCAGCTTTACAAGCGTGAACCAGCCCCAGGGATTTTTGGAGAAGAAGGCAAGTGGGTTTAGATCAGAAAATTCCTCAGTCCTCCGGTGCAGAAGAGCGGGCGGTGTTTGACTGCGGAGGGAAAGGAGGAAGGGAAAGAGGGAAGAAAAAGCTATTTTGGGTTAGCGCAGCCGAAAATTTGGGTTAATAAAGAACCCCTAACACCTCGTCACCCGCTTAGCTCGGAGCTGCTGGGGTGCAGCACCCAGCTGGGGACACGGTGCCTCCCACCAGTGTCACCCCAACGGGGGAGACACCAGGCTCGTGCAAGGGTCACCGTGCCAAGGGACACCCTGCCCCGCTTTCCTCCCGCCGGGATGCTTTGCCATCAGCATTTACCCATCGCTGCTGCCCCCAGCCAGAGCTGAGGCTTCACCCCCTTCTTTCACACCCCACGCCCTGCCCTGCTCTGACACCCGAAACGGAGCCAAAGCAGCAGAGCTGGTGGCGGGTGACAGCGGCGCTGCGTGTCATGTTTTCCCTTCTAATTGTTCCTAGAGGGGAGCAGCAGCGATATATCCAGTTATTCCTGCCGAAAGCGTCGGCTCCTCCGATTAGCCACAGGTTTAGGAAACTTGCTCCGAGCAGGCAGGGACTTTTTCAAGAGGCGGGCGGGCAGGAGGGGGATTTGTGTGCTGGGGATACGCACGCAGCTCAATAGATCCCGCGGAGCCGGGGCTGCACAGGAATTAAAGACTTATCCAAATGAAAGCAAATAGGGTGTTAAGCGACACACATGTAGAGCGAGCGGTTTCCTTGGAAACCAGTGCACATGGAAGCGGCACACATGCAGCGCCCTGGCATTTTCGGCAGTGCCGGGGCGGCCTTGGGGCTCTGTGCTGCTGGGGGTTCTTGTGCTCAGCCAGGGATGGAGCCGGAGCAAAGCCCTGGCCGCTCAGCGTGCCTGCTGCGGGGCACGGAGGAAAACGGCACGGTGTCGCTTTCTCCTGACTGTGATGGGAAGACGGATGGTGCCCAGCTTTGCTGGCTCCGCTTACGTTAGAAATTGAATCCCCAAACTAAGGAACAAAGGCTCAGCCAGGCCCCCACTTCCCAAAATAAGTGAGTTTGGTTGGTTTTGCAAAGTTCACCTGGATCCTACCCAGCTCCCTCATCCCCTGGAGATGCTCCTCGTTCATCACCACCCGGAGCAAGGGCTGTTACACTGGGAGCATCCAGCCCCTCGCCACGCAGGGAAATAGGTGAGGTTTCTACCTGGGTTCTCACCACCCCTGTCCCTTCACTGACACAACTGCTGACAGAGCTAGCGAGGCAGGGAGCTGCGGCAGAAGCAAACCAGGGCATCGGTGGAATCCGAGCCAAAAGGCCCTCTGCCTCCCTGAGAACTAAACTTGGTGTTGGAATCATGGAATCATAGAATGGGTTGAGTTGGAAGGGACCTCAAAGCCCATTCAGTGTCACCCCCTGCCATGGGCAGGGACACCTCCCACTGGGTCAGGGGGCTCCAAGCCCCATCCAACCTGGCCTGGAACACCTCCAGGGATGGGGCAGCCACCACTGCTCTGGGCACCCTGGGCCAGGGCCTCCCCACCCTCATCATGAAGAGTTTCTTCCCTAAGATCTCATCTCAATCTCCCCTCTTGCAGCTCAAAACCCTTCCCCTTTTCCTGTCCCTGCCCTCCCTGATCCAGAGCCCCTCCCCAGCTTTCCTGGAGCCCCTTTCAGCCCTGCGAGCTGCTCTAAGGTCTCCCCACAGCCTTCTCCTCTCCAGGCTGAACAACCCCAGCTCTCCCAGCCTGGCCTCGTACAGGAGCTGCTCCAGCCCTCGGATCATCTCCGTGGCCTCCTCTGGCCTCGCTCCAACAGTTCCAGGTCCTTCCTGTGCTCAGGACTCCAGAACTGGACCCCAGGACTCCAGGTGGGGTCTCACCAGAGAGAGACCCCCTCCCTCCCCCTCTGCTCCCCCTGCTCTGGTGCAGCCCAGGGCACGGGGGGGTTCTGGGCTGCAATAGTCCGTATTATTTCACTGCAAAGGATTTCAGGCTGACTGACGGCACGAGATGATGCAGCCCAAGTCTGGCCAGGGCTGCCAGTGCAGAGATGGGTCGTGGTGATGCATCTCGAGCACACAGCACCCAGGTAGGAGCTTGCACCCCACTGCAATGGCCAGGGGAGAGCTCAGTTTATGCAACTGCAACCCCAAAAGTCTAAATATACCCAACAGAACCTGCCAGAGCAAGGCAGGGGCTCCTGGATGTGCAGGGAGGTGGGCAGCATCCTGGGAATCATCACCTTGGCTCTCAGGGTGATCGCTCAAGGGCTCCAACCACGTCCCACCAGTGTGAGAGTCAAAGCGTTGCCGCTCCTCCTGCGAGGTGGAAGGGCTGCGAGCACCAGCTGAGAGCTCAGAGCCAATCTGGGCTGCTTTCTTGGCTCGTCCCCAGTACTAAAAAGTTTCTATAACGGGCACATAGTTAGCAATTCTGCTGCTGATGCTTCGCCAAAGAGAAATTCTAGCTCCTTCTTCAGTGGTGAACAACACCGGGGCGGGGAGAGGGGGGGAGAGGCACAGGCAAAGAATTGTTTGCAACCGAATTTTCTTGTGGCTTTGGGAAAGAGCTGGAGAGCGCAGGCAGGATTTTACCTTCTTATTTTAAACCAGCACCTCACCACTTCCCTGCTCTTTTTCCCCCTGGCAAAAATAGGTCAGCAATATTAACCCTACTCCGCAGGACTTGCCCAAGGGGACAAGCAGCAGCGTCTGAACGCTTGACCCAACTCCCCCCGTCGCAGGTGTGTGCTCCCCCCACCGTCCCCACGCTGCCGGAGGGAACTTCATTGACTTTCTAACACTCTGCAACTCTCCCCAGCCCTTCGCTCTCCCCCCGGGGGCTCCGGTCAAATATTTATGCAGCCTAATGTTGTAATAAGAATTGATTAATCCGGGATCGTTACAGCAAGCGCTTTGAAGGTCTGCTCCCAGATTAAAGTCTTGGGGTGCTTTAAGGAACCGTTTATTTGCGATGAAAGGAGAAAGGTTTATTTGTAGCAGGATAATCCAGCTCCTTGGGATGAAACTACAAAGGGTGTGTTACGCAAGTGGAAAGTGGGATAACTCTTCCGAGGGGTCCGTAATGGGGTAAATAAAGGATTGCAAAAGGCGGCTGTGGAAGAGGCTGCGCCTCTGAGTTGCTTTTGGGGAGGAAGGAGAGCAGCAGGCTGTGCCTCCTTACTCAGAGAACCCACAGCAGCTCAAGCTCAAGGGCTTTCCCCAACTTAAGGTTCAGCATCAGCATCAGCATCACCTGGACTGGACACCAGGGCAATCACAGAACCATGGGATGGGTTGGGTTGAAGGGCCCTCCAAGCCCAGCCAGTGCCACCCCCTGCCATGGGCAGGGACACCTCCCACTGGGTCAGGGGGCTCCAAGCCCCATCCAACCTGGCCGCGAACACCTCCAGGGATGGGGCAGCCACCACTGCTCTGGGCACCCTGGGCCAGGGCCTCCCCACCCTCACAGCAAAACATTTCTGCCTAAGGTCTCATCTCAATCTCCCTTCTTTCAACCTAAATCATCACCATCATCACCACTGCACACCAGGGGATCGGGTTGGCACATTTCTGCCCCACCATCTGCCATCTTCCAGTCGGAAGATAAACCCAGAAAACACCAACTTAAAGAGAACAAACACCCCAAGAACCCCTCAGCTCAGCTGCTGGGCTGCAGCTCCATCCCCCTCCCTTTCCCCAAGCTATTTATTGCAATTGGGAGGCAGGGAGCGAGCTAACAAGCACCACGCACTCGTCCCTGAGCTGGGAACGCCGAGGCCGGCAGCGCTGCCCGCTCCGCAAGCAGGGAAACCGGGATGAACTTGAGGGAAGCGACACATTTCCCGAGTGGTCTGCGAGGAGGAGGAGGAGGAGGCGGCGGCGAGCGGCCGCGGTGGCAGAGCGCAGCCTTCCAGCCCAATTACCATCACGCAAGGGGACACATGGATTGGTGACATTTGACATTTCATACAAAATATTTTGATGCAAAATGGCACTTCCGTCACAAATTATTTTCCAAATCTTGGCTTGGGTTGGGGTGAGGGTTTGTTGGGTTTTGGTTTGTTTTTTTTTTTTTTACAGGGGAAAAAAAAAATAAGATTTCACAGGGTGACACTTGCAAAGAACTAAAGGAGAGGGTCCATCGCTTCCCCATTGTAAGCAAAAGGGTTGTGCAACGCAAACAGCCAATGCACCCCAAAATTCCAGGCTTTGCTCTAGGGCATCCCCACCAACGCACCCACACAGCCCTTGGGGGCCCTCAAAGAGCTTTTTCTCGCTCCTCTCTCCCATCCACGCAAGGAAAGGAGCTGCTCTGACCCAGGAGCATCGCAGGGCCGGACCCCTCCTCGGCGAGGCAGGGGTTACAGGCGCTGGGAACCGGTGAACTCTGTGCTACCAGACACCTCGGGAAAGCTGAAATGACTTTAAATGCCTAAACATTTTAAAACAAACCCTGGAACAATTCAGCTCCCAACTCCTTGCCTTCTTTCTCTCCCTCCTTGCTCTCTCTCTCCCATTTTTACGGTTTCCAGAGCAGTTTTACGCCTCATTACCTGCACACTGTGAGTGATGTCTGTCGGTCCTAGAGCTGTAAATACCTTAAATCATGCTTCATTAAGAATATCTATGGTGCTATTAAAGAGCTAT
Organism: Neomorphus geoffroyi; assembly: GCA_033558235.1. Lineage (NCBI taxonomy): Eukaryota > Metazoa > Chordata > Aves > Cuculiformes > Neomorphidae > Neomorphus > Neomorphus geoffroyi. The sequence continues at coordinate 2,331,741 of JAUMJM010000056.1, forward strand.
AATAGACAACGAGTTAACAGATGATTAAATATGAACTCCATTTGTGTCAGTCACCAGCGTGCAGGAAGAGGCTTTAAGTTTTTTAAACTCACTCTCATTATCTGGGGAAGCGGGGATGCAGCTGGCAGGGATGGAGGGGGATGGAGGATGCTCAGATCAAGGTGGAGGGATGCTCAGATGGGGATGAAGGGATGCTCAGATGGGGAAGAAGGGATGCTCAGATGGGGAAAATGGCTTGAGGATGGAGGGATGCTCAGATGGAGTTGAAGGGATAAGGATGGAGGGATGCTCAGATGGGGAAAATGGCTTGAGGATGGAGGGATGCTCAGATGGAGTTGAAGGGATAAGGATGGAGGGATGCTCAGATGGGGATGAAGGGTTGAGGATGGAGGGATGCTCAGATGGAGTTGAAGGGATAAGGATGGAGGGATGCTCAGATGGAGTTGAAGGGATAAGGATGGAGGGATGCTCAGATGGGGATGAAGGGTTGAGGATGGAGGGATGCTCAGGTGGAGCTGAAAGGTTGAGGATGGAGGGATGCTCAGATGGAGCTGAAAGGATAAGGATGGAGGGATAATCAGGTGGGGATGTAAGGATGCTCTGGTTCAGGGTGGAGGGATGTTCAGACGCAGATGGAGGGATGCTCGGATGAGGATGGAAGGATGGTCAGGTGGGCATGAGGTGCAGGGATGCTCCTGCACCAGGGGCATGTGAGAGGAACCAGCTCCTCTGCTTTGTGACTCCAGGCTGAAGATCCTCATAGCCCTTTACTCCGCTGTTCCCAATCGTGCAAATAACACCCAGCAACACGTGCAACAGCTCGGTCTTTTTCCAGTAGCCAGAAATTAAAAGGAAAAGAAAATAAAGAAGGAGAAGGAAAAGGAGGAGATGTTAAGCTGCTCTGGATGGGGTGGGGAGATGGATGGGTACCCAGGAGGAAGGGCTGGGTGCCAGCAGGATGGGTGGTGATGCAAAAGCAGACGGAGCATTGCTGTCTTTCCAATAAAATAATAGCTCAGCACAAATGAATTGGCAAAGCACAAATCAAATAATAATTAATACTATTAAAATGCCAAGAGCACACAAAAAATAAGGGGGGGGGAATGAAATAATGAGTGTTTTCTGATTTTCTGGATTATATTTTTCTCTACAAAATAAAAGAATGGTTTCAGGGGCAGCTTCAGCAGAAGTGGATTATCCCACTGTATGTGTATTATCCCACTTTGAGCTGAGCCCAAACATCCAGCACGTGTCCTACTCCCAAATCGGTCACAGAGAAAGGGGTGAGAGGTGGTAAAATAATTACCCCCCCTTTAGCAAATTGACCGTTGTCGCAGTGGGTGCCCCCATGGTCTTTGCAAGGCTGCTTTGGGGCTCATCGTGCCATGAGGCACGAGGGGATGAGTGATGCCTTCCCCACTCCTCACCGTCACCTCTCCCATCCTAGGAGAGGCTCAGCCTGAAAAACCTTTGGGAAATGGGGCTGTGCATGATGTTGGCACCCAGAAAAGTGGCTCGGTGCTGGCTGTGGGGAGCTGCCCCGCTCTGCACCGTGCGCCTGTTTGGGATGATGCTCATCCCTACTCAGAAAGGGAGACGCAGGATGGTGCTGAGCGATGCACGCCCTGCATGGTCACCAATCCACCTCACAGCTTCCATTTCCCCGGCTCCAAAAGGGGAATCATAGAATCATGGAATGGTTTGGGTTGGAAGGAACCTCCAACCCACCCAGTTCCAACCCTTCATCCCATGACGAGATATTTCTTGTTAAATGCACGCTGCAAATTAATTGTTATCTTAATTAAACTTTAGTATGAAGATTATTAGTCAGATTGATTCAGGGCTGAAACATCTGAAAGATGAAAGCAAGAAGAGAGGAACAAAGTGATTTTCCAAAGCATTTCTGGAAACAAAGCAGCGATGCGGCAGGACAGTTTGGGAATGAGGGCTTGTCCATCTGTCCTGCAATCACAGAGCTGGGAAGCAGCAGGAATTCAGCCCAAATCCATTTATAGAATCATGGGATGGGTTGGGTTGGAAGCGACCTCAAAGCCCATCCAGTGCCACCCCCTGCCATGGGCAGGGACACCTCCCACTGCATCAGGGGGCTCCAAGCCCCATCCAACCTGGCCTGGAACACCTCCAGGGATGGGGCAGCCACCACTGCTCTGGATGAAAATCAACAACCTGATGCCGTGCAGGAAGAGTGGCACAACAAGTTCGTATTCCAAAAGCACCCGGCGCTCCGCAGCCTCCTCATTTCTCATTCCTGAGCACACCTCGACCCCTCGCAGCCTGCCATGACCCCACTCGCCGGCCGCAGGATGCCGATAGGGACCCGTGGCCATTCCCGAGGCTGTTCCAGAGGCCGGGGGTCTCGGGGCGGTGACAGCGTGGGACGGCGACACGCTCTTCCCTAGGGACCGCGCTCGCGGGGACGGTAATTGAATCTCAGCGCTTACATTCAGCCGGAGCCGGCGCGGTGATTAAGTTAACTGGAAATGCCATTTATGTATTGTTCAAACTCTTAAGTGCCCCAAGCTTTTTATCATTTGCTGCCGATCCCCTCTGCTCCTTCGCTTCGACCTCGCCTCCCTCCAGCTGCGGGGTCAGGATGCAACGGCTCACGGGGTCACCGAGAGAAATTAATCCCCGAGCCTCTTGGGAGCCAGGCCGGCATCTCGGCCGTGGAGATTGCAAGGGTTGGGAGGGAAGATGAGCTCTCCTCACCAATTGGGAGAAAATAAAAGCATTTCAGGAGTGGCAAGAGCTGCTCTGCCCGTCTCCATCCCCAGGGATGAAACGCCAGCCCACCCACCGCATCCATTTACTCGCTGCGATTCACCCTCAGAATTCTGAATTTGCTGCTCCAAAGTACCCAAAAGTGCTGCCTTTCCCCCACCCCTGGGGCACCATCACCAACCTGTTGATCTACACCCAGAAACTGCTTTGGCAAACCGCTCTTGCCAGGAACAGGAGGGAAAAGATGCTCAGCTCAGAACTTCCCTCCCTAGTCAAATATTTAATAATAAACTAAGAAGAGAAGCCAACTGTCTCCCTTGGAAGTGGTTTTTCATTTGGAAGTTAATAGGATTCTTATTCCCATCCAAAATATCTCTTTTTTCCCCCCCAATGTACGTTTTGTTCTACTCTACCCGTCTTGTCGCGCTAAAGAAAATACAACTCAGATCGACGCAGCTCAACCAGGAGCGATGAGCGCCCGCGTCGTGCTCCACTTCTCTCCAGCACCCAGATCACAGAATCCTTTGGTTGGAAAGGATCTTTGAGCTCAACCACACCTGTCCACGACTAAACCAGATCCCTGAGCACCTCACCTGCCCATCTTTCAAACCCCTCCAGGGATGGGGACTCCACCACCTCCCTGGCAGCCTCTGCCAGGGCCTGAGAACCCTTTCAGTGAAGGAATTTTTCCCAATATCCCATCTAAACCTCCCCTGGTGCAACTTGTGGTCGTTTCCTCCCATCCCATCACTCGTTACTTGGGAGCAGAGCCCAGCACCCACCTCACCACACCCTCCTTTCCAGGAGCTGCAGAGAGTGATGAGGTCTCCCCTCAGCCCCCTCTTCTAAAAACGGACCCAGGTCCCTCAGCTGCTCCCAGAACCCCTATTCTCCAGACCCTTCCCCAGCTTCGTTCCCTTCTCCGGACGCTCCAGCCCCTCAAGGTCCTTCTCGGAGTGAGGGGCCCAAAACTGAACCCAGGATTTGAGATGCGGCCTCACCAGCACCAAGTCCAGGGTGATGATCCCCTCCCTGCTCCTGCTGGCCACCCCATGGCTGATCCAAGCCAGGATGCTGGTGGCCTTCTTGGCCACCTGGGCCACTGCTGGCTCACGTTCACCACCAGGTCCTTCTCTGGCTCTTTCCCAAGCCTGGAGCTGCACGGAGTTGGTGTGACCGGAGCGCAGAACCCAACACTGAGCCTGGTTGAACCCCATCCCGTTGGCCTCAGCCCACGGCTCCAGCCTGTCCAGATCCCTCTGCGGATCCTCCCTACCTCAAGCAGACCAACACTTCCACCCAGATACACCAACCACCCTCTCCCAAGGTTCTGGGCCCCCATCACTTTGTTAATCAATACCGGTCGATAGCTTTAAATAGTATTTTAAATACTCCAAGTGAGAAAGGGTCCACGCTAATGCGTTAATTTCCACGACGCCTTGTTGCTTTGAAATCCCGGAAAAATGGGAAGCTTAAATGAGTCCTATGAAAAGGAACAGTGCATCATTAACGCAGCCAGATCCGTATCACAGACTGCAGCAATTACCATCCAGTGAAACACTGCAAGCTGTGAAGAGCTTTCATTACCAGGGGTTTTACAGGTCGTTCACCTCTGGCCAATCTTACGCTAAAACAAGCATTTTCTGCACCACAGATTCCAGCTTCATTTAAATCCCTAATTGCTTTGATTTCGGTACATATGGAGCACGGGGACTTCATGACTAAGAAATCTATTAGTCAATAAGTTTGCTACTTTTCTGGACCTTTAGTCATCTTGCCTCAATTTCTTCCCAGGTCGGGTGATGGATGGAGGTGCTGATTTCCACAGCAGGTGCCATCTGCCCCGGCTCCCCTTCGCTGCAATTACGTTCCCAGGTCACCGAGGGGGAATTCAATGAAGGAGTCGGCCCGTAGGACGCCTCGGAAATGTGATTCCCTGCTGCCAGCAGCCCCGTGCAACAAATAGACCTTCTCCAACCGGCAACGAATATTTGATGGGTTTTCAGTATTTCCCAGGCTGCACGGAAGGTGTTTGGTGCAGGGATTATAGACTCATTGAATCATGGAATGACCTGGGTTGGAAGGAACCCACAAGGATCATCAAACCCAACTCCTGTCCCTGCACAGGAAAACCCAACATTCACACCACAGAATGGGTTGGGTTGGAAGGAACCTCAAAGCCCATCCAGTTCCACCCCTCTGCCATGGGCAGGGACACCTCCCACTGGGTCAGGGGGCTCATAACCTTGTTCAACCCTGTGTCTAAGAACGTTGTCCAAATGCTTCTGGAATATTGTCAGGCTGTGACTGCTTCCCTGGGAGCTGTTCCAGTGCTCCACCACCCTCTGGGGGAAGAACCTCTTCCTAACGTCCAACCTAACCCTCCCCTTGCACATCTTCCTGCCATTCCCTTGGGTCCTGTCGTTGGCCACCAGAGAGAAGAGCTCGACGCCTCCTCCTCCTTCTTGTGAGGAAGCTGTAGACCACAACGAGGTCTCAGGTGTGAACCAGGTGTGATCCCTCCATCACTATTTGCCCTTCCCCTGTATCCCAAACAGCCCTTTGGGAGCTGTGGACAGGACGAAAATGGGGTTTTTAATTTATTTTGTTTAATTATTTGTATTGAAATGGGCGAATTCACCCGGCATCCATCGGTTTAGGAGCTGCGATTTACCCCTGCGTAGAAACCCCAGGGTTTTCAGTTCCTCTGTGGGTGCTGGCGGAAACAAGAGACAATAGTCTATTCTCCTCCGTACGGGTTCCTACCCAGCCCTGTATCCAAGTGCCTTCCAGGAGTGCATTAAATGATGCGATTAACATCTGTCACGTGCGGTTCAGTCTCTCTTACAGTCGCTCCCGGGGGAAGGAGCCGCACGTGCAGGGGAAGGGTTTGTTTTGGTGGGTTTATCATCTTCATTTCAAAGCGCGCAGTGCACGGGGGGTGGGGGGAAAGCATCTCCGTGAGTAGAGTTGATGCATGCGGGGGGTTGGCATCTTGCAGCCAAAGCCTTGCTCTTTGGGGCCATGGACACAGCAAAAAGTTGGTCTCGGGGTGAGAGAGGCTCTCGGAGAAGATGCTGAGGGGCCGGAGGAGCTCGCGGTGGCGGCAGCAAAGCCCCAGCTGCAGGCAGCAGCGTTTGCACGGGACTGGATTCCCACAGCAGGAGCCCCCTGTGCTCATTTATACCCAAAAAGCCAAATCCTGCTTCAAATAACGCACATCTCCTGCGTGTTTCCACCTGTGTCCTGGCAGAGGTTAACCTGGAGCTGGGCCCGGCAGCTTCGAGCAACTCGCTGACACTCGTGGTCCAGCCTGATGCTGGTCCCAAACCCAAACCTGAATTCCACCATCGTGAGGGATTCTCTGCTCCCCTGTCCTGGCAGTGCCCAGGGAAAACACTCAGCTACCAAAACTACCAGTTCCAACACCGGGCAACGGTGCTCCAGCACCACCGGCCAACGATGCTCCAACACCACTGGGCAATGATGCTCCAACACCACCGGGCAACGATGCTCCAGCACCACCGGCCAACGATGCTCCAACACCACTGGGCAACGATGCTCCAGCACCACCAGGCAGTGATGCTCCAGCACCACCGGGCAACGATGCTCCAACAGCACCAGGCAACGATGCTCCAACACCACTGGGCAACAATGCTCCAACACCACTGGGCAACGATGCTCCAGCACCACCGGGCAACGATGCTCCAACACCACCAGGCAGTGATGCTCCAGCACCACCGGGCAACAATGCTCCAACACCACCAGGCAGTGATGCTCCAGCACCACCGGGCAACGATGCTCCAACAGCACTGGGCAACGATGCTCCAACACCATTGGCAACAATGTTCGAGCACCACCGGGCAGTGATGCTCCAGCTCCACTGAGCAACCATGCTCCAGCATGAAAATACAAAACCAACAGCAATGTTCCAGCATTCAGGAAACTTTGAAGGAGGGAGAAAAAAGCAACACCTTGCTCAGCCCCCCCACTATAGTTTTTAGGGGGGGAACGGGGTAAGCAGGATGGCTGGGTCTTATTGCATCCTAGCAGGACCGGTGGGAGGATGGGATGCTGTTCCCACAGCCTGGATCCTCTTTTAATTGATTTCTAATGGTTTATTGCCTCCTTGCTTTAATTGCAATACAAACGTTTGCCGATGCAATTATCATGCATATGTGATAAAGCTGTTAGAGGATGTCACTGGGTCGTAGTTCTTCATTTATTTTAGGGCATGTGAGGGAAAGAGAGAATTGTGCTCCCTACACAGATTTCTAGTTATAAAACCTAACTCCAAGGTGGGTTTCTTTGTGGTGGGGTTCTTCTTTTTTTTCGGTTCAATATATTGAAAGCAAAAAAAAATTTGCCTTACAGCAGCTCATCTGGGGGTGAAAATAATCCACTCAACATTCAGATTATCGGCTAACGCGCATTTGCATTAGAATAGGCAAGAAGAGCTCCCAGGATGGAGCAAGATCCCTCCGGATCAGCCGCTGTCCTGGCACCAAACAGCAACTGATCCTTGCCCTGAACACAAAACCGCTCGTGGATATGGGCTTTGACCCCCCCCAGCAGGGAATATTCCTTGGGAAAGGGGACCCTGCCATGAGATGTCGGTACAAAATGTTTCAATTCAGGAAGAATGGAGGAACAAAGCAGCATTGGGCAGGGCAGCTCATCTTGAGCCCTGATGTCAAACCCTGTTCTGCCAAGGGTTTGGATGTGCCATTGGTGAAACACAGAACCATGGGATGGGTTGGGTTGGAAGGGACCTCAAAGACCATCCAGTGCCACCCCCTGCCATGGGCAGGAACACGTCCCACTGGGTCAGGGGGCTCCAAGCCCCATCCAACCTGGCCTGGAACACCTCCAGGGATGGGGCAGCCACCACTGCTCTGGGCAACCTGGGCCAGGGCCTCCCCACCCTCACAGCAAAACATTTTTCCCTGAGATCTCAACTCAGTCTCCCCTCCTGCAGCTGAAAATTGTTCCCCTTGGCCCTATCCCTGCGCTAAGACCAGCAGCAACCCTTCGCTCCGTATCAACACCCGGCTCAACTCTAAACCACCACCAAATTCCAGAGCAGCGGCCACATCCCTGGTGAAACAAACTCAAAACCAAACCCTTCACCGAGCTGCAAAAGCAGGACGAGGGCCAAATCCTGCCCCAGCCGGCACCGGGAGCCTCAGCATCCTCTGCTAAACCTGACGCTGCACCTTTCCCATCACAGCTGTCAAAATGAAGCTGTCGCCGTGACGGCCTTCTCGGAGCCTCGTTAAAAATGTGACGGTTCCCTTAGGCTACCAGGGGAGACATGGCCAAATTAATGAGGATGTGACAGAGTTTACGGGTCAGATTAGACTCCTCTTCCCATGGCTGCGCTCGGTAGAAGCTGGGAAATTGAAGGAGAAGAAGGGAAGCTGAGGGTGAGGGACCACGAGGGGTTCGGGGAGCCTGTGTGCTCACCAAAAGAGCAATCCTGTCCTTGTCATAATTAATCAGGCGCACGTTAGCCAAGCAGAAAGCACTCGGTCCCTCTGCTGAGAGAACGGAATGAAACCCTCCCCTCCTCGCCCCACAGATCCGCTTTTCCTCGGGATGCGCCACGCAGGGAGTGGGTTTGCAAACACATCCTTACAGCTCTCCTACTTAATTTCCCCATTTAAAAATAAAAATAAACAGAATTGATTTGTTGTTGTTGTTGTTGTTGTTGCCTCCCTCTCCCTCTCTTTCCCCTCCTTTGCCCAATCTGGAAAGCAACCCACTCCCAGCGAGACGCTGCGACACCGGAGGTGTCGCTGGCTGTGGGAGCAGTTGGGCAAGGGGCACCTTGGATGGGCGATGAAGAAGGGTTTGCACCCCCAAATGCACAGAGCAAGTGCAGGCAGCTGCCTAAAACACCCAGCATCCCCAATTTCAGCCTAAAACCAGGGGTCTGATCCCTCTCAAAGACACATTTTGAACCCCCACTCCCTATAGCATCCTATATAGATACAACCCTCGCACACGAGCGATGGTTCTTAGCCCCTCTCTGCCCGCCAGCAGCCCTTGGGGGGACTGAGGAGCTTGGGGAGCACTGCGAGAGCCCCGTTTGAGGGCAGCTCTTCAGTCTCAACCCCTTCAAACCGAAATAAAGCTCGAAACAATCCTGAACCAACCCCTCGAGCCCAAACAGCAGCGAGATTTGGGAGCCAGTCCAAGCTCTGCAGCTTAGGCCCATCTCCAAATATCTCCCAACAAGTTTATTTATGGAAAATAAAATCAGTCCAAGACGTTCACAGCTCAGGAATATTTAATGCTATTTGGTGAGGAAGTATTTCCAGCAAGGAAGGAACAGCGCGGCTCCCCGAGCCCGGCTCCCGGGCATTGCATCAGGGGTGATGCTGGCACAGCCCCGCACCAGTCACCCTGGGAGCTCAGAACTGGTCCGACTGGCTCAAACGCCTCTCTAATTTAGTTCCTATCGATCCTGCTTAATTAATTGAGTCTGGAGGCACAGCGATGGGCTGTCTGCTAAGGTGAGCCGTGGGAAGAGCCGGCTGCTCCGAGGGGGAGCATCACCCCTGGGTGCCCAGCACAGCACCCACCACTCAAGGATGTGGTGCCCGCGGAGCTGCCCGAACCTTCCACCACATCAGGAGCAGGTAGGACGATTCCCGTGGTTGGGAAGAGGAGGAAACGGAGGCAGAGGGAGGAATAACCCAGATGATGCTCGGCTATAGAAACACCCCCTGTGCTGCCCCTGTCGTGGGCTGTGATGCTGCTGTTCCGCGCAGCGCAAAGCCGCGACTCTCAAAATATCCACAAAGCCACCTTTGCACCCAAAATGATGGGAAAGGGGACGAACCACCTGTCCCCAAGACGCAGGAGCGAGCGCAGCCAGTGGAGGGGTCACGCCACTGCCCCTCTGCCTGCCAATCCCCCAGGAGTCACATCCACCCCGGTGCTGAGGTGACGCTGCCGACACGGAGCTGTCTGCCAGGGAGGCCCCGAGTCAAGGGCAGGCCAGATGCAGCGGTGATGGGAGTCACTTTAATAGACACCTGTCACCTGATGGAGAGCGTTAATGCATCCCCCTGCTCCCGTCGGACACGGACGAGCATCCTCAGCTCAGCGGGGCGACTGCACCCCTGGTGCCGCCACGCGACGGGCTGTCACTTTGGCAAGGTGGGGGGATACAAAGCGGCTGGGGAGCGGGGGGAGAGCACCAGGGCAAGGCCTGGCTTTTACAAACAGCTCTAATATCCCCTGGAAGACATCTCCGAGTCATGCACCGGGTTGGAAATGTCTCCCATTACAATTATGAGTCATTCGTGACTCAGTGACATTTCTGAAATTAAAAAGCAGTCGCTGGCCCAGCCCTTTGCTGCCCCGCTCGGCGGCCACACCAGCGCTACACAACTTATTTTTAATGTCATTTTCCCAAACAGAAACCCACCCAAACCCATTGCCCACCACCCTGATCATGCAGGGATGTTCCCCTGGGATGGCAGGTTTTGCATTCACACACCCTTAAAACGAATTAAGGCAACCTGTTGGGTATTTCCAACAGCCTGGGACTCAGATCATAGAACCATGGGATGGGTTGGGTTGGAAGGGACCTCAAAGATCACCCAGTTCCACCCCCTGCCATGGGCAGGAACACCTCCCACTGGCTCAGGGGGCTCCAAGCCCCATCCAACCTGGCCTGGAACACCTCCAGGGATGGGGCAGCCACCACTGCTCTGGGCACCCTGGGCCAGGGCCTCCCCACCCTCACAGCAAAACATTTCACCCCAAGATCTCACCTCAGTCTCCCCTCTTGAGGCTGAAAACCCTTCCCCCTCGTCCCATCCCTGCACCCCCTGATCCAGAACTCATCCCGAGAACCGCGTGCGTTGAGGCTCGATGCAAAACCGGGGCCACGCTGTCGCTGCAAACATCTGCACAGAAAGGGGGTTCAGGATCCCTTGGCCACAGCGGGGCTGGGACAGGCACAGCCCACTGGTGTGTGGTCTCCAGGGATGGGCCATTCAGCACAATTTCATTAAGGAAACTCATGGTTCAGTTTTATCCTGGGAACGGCCAAATCCAAGGCAGAAAACACTGTGCGAAGCGATAACCCCCAATCACACAATTATTTCACCCCTCTCTCCACGGTCTCTTTACGGCCCAAGCGCTCTGTTATTAAAGCACTAGATTTTAGAGGCTGGGAGGTGGTTGCCCTCGGAAAAGGCACGAGGCGCGGATGCTGAAGGGCTGGGATGCTGGGAGGAAGGGATGCTGGAAGGCTGGGATGCTCAGGGGTCAGGATGCTTGGTGGTTGCATTGCTTGGAGGCTGGGATGCTCAGGATGCTTGAGTTGGGATGCTGGGAAGCAGGGATGCTTGAAAGCTGGGGTGCTTGAGGGCTGGGATGCTTGAAGGCTGAGATGAAGAGGGATTAGAATACTCAGAGGCAGGGACACTTCAAAGACGGGCTGCTTGGGGATGGGGATGCTGGGAGGAAGGGATGCTCGAAGGCTGGGATGCTTGGAGGTGAGGATGCTCGGAGGCAGGGATGCTTCAAGGTTGGGATGCTCGGGATGCCTGGGGATGGGGATGCTGGGAGGCAGGGATGCCTGAAGGCTGGGATTCTCAGGAGTTGGAATGTTCAAAAGCAGGGGTGCTTGGAGACCAGGCCTGGTCTCCATTCCCTGGAGGGGTTTAAAAGACAGGTGGATGAGGTCCTTAGGGACAGGGTTTAGTGGGGAGACAGGCACGGTTGGACTCAATGATCGCAGAGATGTCTTCCAACCTTAGGATTCTATGATTCTATGTTCACCAACATCCCAATTGCTCCATGCAGGGATGAAGCTCATGGGATCCCAGTGAGGCTGAGGTAGGGCAGGGTCCGGCATCACGGAGGGACCAGTTCCCAGGGCTGGGGGCTTTGGGATCTCACGTAAACCCAAGTGTGCTGTGAAAGCCGCCTCTGCACATCGCGTTTTGCCATCTGCAGCAGGTGAAGCACCGGGCTCAGCATCGCACGGCGACTGGGGAACGCACGCCGTCGGCGCCAGGACATATCAGAGCAGAAATAGACCCGGAGCCGTCGTCCCCCCCTCCCCGCCACCCTCTTTTTACTATTATGTCTGAGAAGCGACGGCTCTCCTTTTTTTTTCTCTTAAGATGATTTAATCGCTTGGTGATGAGGGCTGCCTGGCTGGGATACAACTGAGCTCTGGGCATCGCCAAAAGAAACGGGGGATATAAAAAGAGGAGGAAGCATCAGTAGCAGCGGCGCTGATTGACAGTGAATGAAATGAAGCGGCCAAATTTCATTGGCGTGGTTTGAAATCCCAGGACGATGCAGATAGCTGATGGCTCCTTTCCTAGGGTTTTGCCAGACCTAGTGCTTGCCTTTCATCCCCATTTAACTCACTGTTTGGCTACTGCCATGGGGTTGGGGTGGGTTTTTTATGTCTGTGTGGTGATGGTGTTTTAATTGCACGTTTCCCTCCTGGAGGAGCTTTTTTTTACATCCCAGCGTGTGTGTGTGTGTGTGTGTGTGTGTTGAAATGCAGCTGGGCGTGCAAAGGAGAGGGCACGGCAGGGGGCACAAGCCTTTTGCCCAGCACCTCAGCTGCCTGGTGGCCTCAGGCCCTCGTTGAGAACAGCCCTTAAGTGCTTGTGCAATTTATACCCTGGATGCAGATAATTAAAGCACTCAAGGTTGAGGTTTGAGAAAGCATTTTCCTGGAAAGGCGGTGGCCGTCGGGGCTCAAATTCCAAGCGCAGCCATTGCCACCTGCCCAGAGGGACGTGGGTGGCATCGCCTAGGGAAGGGTCCCACAGGAATCCCCTGCACTCATCCCCCTGCAGGAATCCTTCTCCCAGTTACTGGATCTTTGCTGGGAAACCCAAGTATGTGATGGCTGTGGTCATTGCAAGGGACGGAGCGGCTTTGTGCACGATGCACTACAGGAGCATCTCCCTGGGAGCTTCTCCCCGTTGGAGCCAACAGGTCGCTGCCACCAAAAAGCAGCAATGGCACCTGGGGTGACATTCCAGCAAAAGAATCATAGAAACCAAGAGTTATAGAATGGGTTGGGTCAGAAGGGACCTTAAAGTCCACCCAGTGCCACCCCCTGCCATGGGCAGGGACACCTCCCACTGGATCAGGGGGCTCCAAGCCCCATCCAGCCTGGCTTGAACACCTCCAGCGAGGGGGCATCCACAACTTCTTCTGGAAAAGAAGACCAAAAGGTGGGGAAAATACCATTTTCCAGGCCTTTTTTCCTTTTTGAATGAGGAAAGGTGCCAGGCTGGCGGGACTCCAGCTTCCAGCGCTCTGCTCGTCTCTGGTTTCCCCCTCTGCCGGCAGCTGAGCCTGGGCTGGCTCATCTCACAGATGGCCCAGAAGAACTCAGAGCATCAGCCCAGCGTGCCCAGAGGTGGCCAGGAGCAACCAGTGCCACCACCCAAATTGGCTCCCTGAGTACCCAGAGCCCTGCTTCTCCCTTGCAGTCAGATTTCCACCCAAATTCCCAGGCTTTCCACTCCAGCTGGAAGAAATCTGGCAAATCCATCAACCACGTGCGACCTACCCCCACGGAGAGGGAGATGTCCCGGGGAGCAGCAGCTCCCAGAGAGCTGGGATGAGGTCCTGCAGCTGCAGAACAAGCTCTGAACAGCAACCGAATCCTGACCCATGGGTGGGCCCCTCCCTACTCATCACCCCAAAACAAGGAGCCAGGTTCACACAAGAATTACAAGAGTTTTCACAGAGAAAAGCCCTGCTTTTGCAAAGGTGATGTGTGTCACGCTGTGCCCCCCCAGCCCCAAGGTTCATTTTACTTCGCTATCGCCCTCCCGCTATGCCTGGGAAAGGGCTGGGTGACGTCACGGGGGGCTGCAGCATCACGGGGGTCTCAGCATCGCTGCTGCCTCCCCTCCTCCTCCCACCCGCCAAATATTTGTTTAATGAGGGAATTCCTGTCCTACACACATGGGCTCCGGCGCCGCGGCGAGCGTGGCTGCCTACAGCACCCTCAAATGTGGGGAAGCCTCCGGAGAGGGCTACGAGCCCCTCGGTGCGCCCACACCAGGCCTGACACAAGGGTGACGGCCACTTGCAGCCACGCAAAGACCCTTTGCACGGGGGTTGCATCTCGCTGCATCCCTGTGCCGGCTCGAGAGCACCAAGAGCATCTGTCCCCAAGCATCCCCAGTGTGTGTGTCCCCTCCCCGTGCCGCCATGACACGCGTCGCCTCACCGGCCACCCCTACGTTCAGCCCCCAAACGCAGCCCGCGACGCGACCGCTTTGATCCTCTGCTTAATTTCTGCTTCCCGTTAATTTGTGATCAGGCTCTGAACCTTCGCGCCGAGATGCTGAGATCAAATGATTAGTTAAGAGACGGTCGGGCGAGGAGAACATGAAAGGGAGAAGTTTTGTTTAAGGATATTAACCCCGGTGAGGCAGCGCGGGAAGCGGCAGAGCCACGAGCCGAGAGCTCCCTCTGCTCCCAGCAAACCCTCCAAGACCACAAACGCATTCATTGCACCGGGACTTGGTCTTTCCTTGACCTCCTGGAACCTCGTCGCATCCCAGAGGGAGAAGGGACCTTGGGGAGAAGCTGCTGCGCCGGGAAATATTTGCACCAGGGGATGAGTTGGTGCTAATAAAGCATTATCCGAGGGTGAAATGGTCACAAAAAGCCCCTGAGATGGGTGGTACCCACTGATACCCCAACTGTGCCTCAGCCCCTGCAGCAGGGGAGACCCCCTGCTTGCAAAATGTGCTGTAAATAAGATAATAACTGATTTATTATTGGATTAGAGGCAGCCCAAGGGAAGCAGCAGCACTTCTCCCATGGCTTCACCCACTCCCTATGATGAGGGAATATGAGGGAGTTTGTCTTGCCAGCACCAAAACCATCGCTTGGGAAGGGGAATAAATAAAATTCAGGCCAAAAAGAGGGACTTCCATACCCGAAATAAAGGGAAAAAAAGCAAGGAGTAGAAAGTGATTATTTCAATCACAATGAAAATATACTTTACTAGAAAACGTGGATTCGCCTTTGCTACTTGATCCCAAGAAAAGCAATATCCAGGAATACAATACCCCATCTCCATGGCGGGAGAATGAGTTCTTAAAACAGAAGATGAATGGCTCACGGTGCAGCTAACTGCTCCGGTTAAGAGAAAAATAGTTATAAACTTACTCTTTGCCCCCAAACGCATTCCCCCCCCTCCCCCTGAGCCTCGTCTCCTCGTCTCTCCCCTCCGGTGGAGCTCACTAATGTGCCTCATTTCCCTGACTTATAAAAATTCAGGAGGGGAAATGTTAATAGAAGTAAAAAAAGGTGAATTTAGAGTGGTGGTGGGTTGTTGTTGGTTTTTTTTTTTTTCTCCCCTCCTCCCCTACTTTTAAAGAAAAAAAAAAAATACACACGAGGAATAAAAATAACCCACATCCCTCGATTGTGGGGAAGGAGTGAGGATGGAAATGAAGGTGCATTCTTATGTATAGCAGCGCAGCCAGCAGCCCCGTGGCAGGGCGACTCGCTCTGTTCTGCATGAATAAATATGTATATAAACGTAACGCCGCGAAGAACTCAAATCCCATCACCAAGGGAGTTGTTTCGCCGAGGCTGGGAGCAACACAAGCCCCCGGCTTTTCTTATTCTTCAGTATTTAGGGGAAGGACCGCTGAAATGATAACGCGGGGCCCCCTCCTCATACAGGGAGAAGCGAAGCTTTTCGGTAGCGCCCCTACGTGTTAAAAGGGCTGGGTGCAACCCCACTGGTGACACCGTAAGGGCTTTGTGTCACCTCCTGGGGAGGGCGGGGTGCTGGTCCCGTCAGCTCCAGGTGTGCAGGATCAGGTCACCTGCGCCGGCAAGGGGGGGGCTCTGGAAACACTTTCCTCGAGTCCGGCATCGCATCTTGTCTTCTACAAAAGCCCACTTTGCTTCCGAGACTCCAAGAACCGGAGCTGCTGGAAGCTGCCTGATGACTCAGTTAAAACTCAGACACACGTGCCAACCCGCGGTGCCAGCCCGGAGCATCCCCAAACCCCTCGGGAGAGGCAGCAGCGGGCACCGAGCTGCATCTTCTCCCCGCAGCGCGTCCAAGCAGCTGGACTTTATTCCCACCACTTTTTCTGCTCCTTTACCCCTGGATATCCAAAATACACACAACCCCAACCCCCCACCCCCTGGCATCGCGCGGTAGCTTGGTTCCCCATTACACAACCCTGCTCGGGAGATCCTACGTGGGCAGACGTGGGCTTTCCTCTGAGTTGCCAACAGCTCCGCGCTGCAGCTCAGCGGAACATGAGCAGCTTACATAAACAGCCCTCCCAGTTACCCTGCGTGGGGGCTGCAACGCAGCCGCCCGGCCTTGGGGAGGATGGGGGGAAGCTTTTCCCCCCTCCCCCCCCCCCACTCCCCCCTCTATAAACCAACCCAAACCCAACCGAGCTTCTCCTTATGGGGGAAAAAAGACAGCGCGCGAGAGAAATGACTCAAGTGTTTTGTAACTTGTCACACTCCGAGCTGCGATTTGGAGCTTCGGAGGCAGGAAGGAGGGAGCCAAAATAGTCACCCCAACCCCAGCTTGTGTAACAGAGATCCCCCCATCCCCTCCGCTGAGGAAAAGGAGGGGGGGAGATTTTCTGCCGTAAATTGGCAGCTGGAAAGAAGCAGGCGAGCTCAGGGCTGTGACAGCACAGGAAGGAACCCCCAAATTGGGAAGGATTACTCATCCATGGAAAAGGCTCCTGTGCTGGCGGGAAGGCTCCAGGGAAGATGCTGCAGGGGAGGAAGGCGCCCAGGGAAGGCTCCTCTGGATGGCGCGGAGCCTGGCAGCAAGGCTGCGCTCCCGGATGCCACCCGGAGCCAGGGGTGATGCTAAAAACGCAGCTGGAGCAGGGAAGCGGGGCAGAACGGGTTTCCCTGTGGGGAATGGACCTGCTCCTTGATGTGGTGGTGATGGGCATCAAGAACCGGTGCCAACACTGAACCCAGCGCAGGCTCCATCCAGCCCTTCCCAATGCTGGAGAGGGGATGGGAGATGCTTGGGTAGTCCCATGGGAAGACTCCAGCTGGGTCAGGGTGTGTTTGGTGGGTGAACACCTCTCCCATACGGTGCTTCCCTCTTGGCTCTCCATCCGCACGTGGATCAAAGCCACCGGCGCTCAGCACTTCGTGGCAATTTTCATCCGCTCAGCACATCCCAGCGAGACCCCACCTGCACCCAGGGCCCTCCGCAAAGAGCAGGGAGGGCAACACCTGCCTGCAAGGGACTGGGTGATGAAGCAGAGACCCCCCTCCACCCATCCAACCTGCCGCTGGGTCTGGCCTGGGAGCCTTTCCCAGCCCCAAAGAGGTCCAAGCAGGGATGTGCTTGGCTTTGCGCAACGTCCTTATCCAGTCTCCTTGCTGCGAGTGCAGCAGGAGGGGTTTTTTCCCCGTGGGATCAGTGCCAGCAGAACGCGATGGAGATGAGAAGGGTGCAGGGGAGATGAGCAAGGTGTGGGAGTCATTCCCAGCTCACCCCTCCCTGCTTCAACAGAATTCCAGACCCCCAAAACCTCAATTTCCAAGACACAAGTGCCAGGAGCATCCAGAGAAAACTGCCTCCTGCTGTAACCCCCCCCTGCCCACCCAAACTACTGCTAATTCCTTTTGAAAAAGTCAAGGCAGGTCCCAGGGAGGGCAGGAGATGCAATAGAAGTGACACCTGACCTCGGGGCTCATTGATCTGCCATCGGTCGCGGTGTTGGATGTGACTTTGAAACCCCAGACGGGCTTTGGCATCTGGCTCTGGAGTTTGTGGGGGCAGCACTTCCTAAGGGTCTCCTCAAAAATAAAGCGGGTTGGGAGTGTAAATGAGGGGAGGGACGAGCTCTGCAGCCTTTTCTCAAGTGTCACCTCAGCTTAAGGCTCTAAAATCCAGAGTGCCCAACACAGCACAGGGCAGCGCAGGCTGCCGTTGGTACCCAGAGCATCCTGGGAAAATCCCAAATATAGGGTGGGGAAGGAGAAAATATAAGGTTATTTTCAAGCGATTCGTCTGATTCTACAAGGCAATTCAGCTTTGCAATTAAAATATAAACAATTAAACTCTCGATTTCTTTATGACACACTGACCTGGCGGGTGCATCGCTGCGTTTTGTGGAGTAACAGGTTAAAAACAAAGGGGTTCCAAAGGTGCCCGTGGGACTTGTCCATGCAATAAACCAGCACCACCGAGCCAAAAAGCTGAATTCCCAACTCCTCGGCCACTGCACCGTCACGGGCTGCCAGGGCATCCCTGCTGGCATCCCGTGGCGCATCCCAACTCCACACACACGCCGGCTCCAAATTTAACGCAGACCCGGGTGATTCAACACAAAGTATACATCTGCCGAAGCAACACAATTATCTCGCGGAGTTAAACGTTGATGGATAGAAGTTTTAATTACCAAACCTTTTCATCCTCCCCCACACGCAAAAAGTATATTTTCTGGCATGTTTATTTAATAATAAAATATGATAAAATTATATGTTAGCGGAATAAGCGCACGGTGTGTGTAAAGTACAAGATGAGCTGAAGTCTGTTTTGTCACCAGAGCTGAAAATATTAGCTCCTTTGATCTCTTTGGCTCCAAAGCAGCTCCAGAAGGAGAGAAGCAGCACACGCAGCATCGCATGGTGCATCCAGCCCGCGGAGAGGGGGCTGGGGGAGGCTGGACCCGGGCTCTTGCCTCTGCACATGCCAGCGTGCTCCCCGCTCACGCAGGGCAGGAGAGATTGACAGCCTCCACTCCTGCACACGTCCCCGTCTCTTGATTTAGCCAAAGAGAAGAGCAAGCACAAGCCAGTTGCCTTAATCGCCACGGACAGGGCTAAAGGGTGGCCCTGTCACCCATCAGTATCATTTAGAGCTTGGGAAGTGCCCAACTCCCATGGGGAACGCCCAGTAGACCTCCGTGCTCATATCAGTCTTAATTTCCTTCGGTCCTTAACACCGTTGTCTGCTTCATGTATCCACGTTGTACGATAACGCTCTCTGATGCGTCCCATCCCCTGGCACCGGGGTGAGGATGGCACCCTGGCACCAGGATGTGGATGGTGCCACCGCACAGGACCCTCTGCTCCAAACCCCGCCTGTTAACACGGAACACCAGCACCTACAGCGCGTTCGAGACCGGCAACACCCAGGTCACTCCCTTCCCAACGCACAGGTTGAGGTTCCCCCCTCCTCCTCTTCCCATCGCAGCCTACAAGTAAATTCTCCAGCAGGAAATTCCCCCTCCCCTTCTCCTTGGAAACTCGCAGCCAACCTGCTAATGAGTCTTTGTGAACCTTGTGCCTCCTTACCTCTAATTTTACAGCCTGTTAGGATTTGAGCTCTGTGGACAGCCTCACATTTGGTTTTGAATTATAGGCTGAGTGGCTGTTCTCTCCTATTATTGTGCTGTCAATCTCGTATTAGCACATTATAATATGCTACACTGAATGCATCTGTTCTGTATATCACAAGTCCTAATTGTCATTTGTTGAATCACTTTGTCTTATATGATTGTTAAGCAATTATTTCCTCCAAAGCAGCTTAAACTTTGATTACTGTATAGTGTTTACAGGGATCAAAGTGAAATCAGCTGCCGCTTCAAACGCTTCGCCGTCACGACGGGGTTTGTCCCGCACACGCGTGGATGCCGATACACGAGGAAAGACGAGAGGGGATTGGATGACCTGGAGGTTCTTGCCTTCTGCCTGAAGGGGGAACATTGGTTGTCCAGGATGGTTAAACGTCCAGCAAAAGTGTAGGTAATGATAGAGATGCAAAGTGACGTTTCTGCCAAGATTGCTCATGGGAAGAGGCTCTCAGCACATGTGGCACCAGCTGGACCATCGGTCCCCTCCGGTTGGGCAAAGGTCCGTCCTGGAATAACACAGTATCACAGCATCACACGGTATCATAAGGTTGGAAAAGACCTTTGACATCATCGAGTCCAACCTATGACCCAACACCTACACCTACTCCTACTTGTCAACTACACCACAGCACTAAATGCCTCATCCAATCTCTCCTTAAACACCCCCAGGGACGGTGACTCCACCACCTCCCCGGGCAGCGCATTCCAATGACCAATCACCCTCTCAGTGAAGAACTTCTTCCTAATGTCCAGCCTAAACCTCCCCTGGCGAAGCTTGAGACCGTGTCCTCTTGTTCTGTCGCCGGTCACCTGAGAGAAGAGACCAACCCCTGCCTGACTACAGCCTCCTTTCAGGTGGTTGTAGAGAGCAATAAGGTCTCCCCTGAGCCTCCTCTTCTCCAGGCTGAACAACCCCAGCTCCCTCAGTCGCTCCTCACTTCTCCATCAAGGATGCTCCCCTGGGAAGCGCTTCTGCTCCTTAGGAAGCATGGGAAGTAAAAAACCCCACTTAGCTCAGAGGTGCAGGACGGGGGTTGCACCCCAGATCATCTCTGCCACGCAAACCTTCACCATAGCAGAGGCGGTCGCAGCGCACCAGCCCCCGCGTGGTCCTGCCAGCAGAGGACAAGGCTGATGTAGCACAGAAGAGCCTGCAGCACAGATTTTTCACTTGAACCCCCCACATTTAAGCCCTCAGAGAGGCACCGGGGGAGCTCTCAGGCCTCTGCTCAGAAGTCGTTGGGATGGTCCCAGGCTCCGGGGAGCCGCTGGGCTGGCAGCCCTCTGAAGTTGGAGATGTTGGTATGTCACCACAGGGTCCCAGGGCATGGGAACCCAAGCCAACATCAGCTCCGGCAGGGCAAAAGGGAGGGGTTCCTCACCAGGGGCTTGGGCTAATCCCCATAATATCTGGCTGACAGCATCGGGAAGGAATGTTGCGCCATTGTTTTTTAAGTAGCCCAGACAGGATTGAGAGAAAAAACAGGCTGGTGGCTCCTTAACCCCAGACGCTTCCACGAGCCAACAAGGATACACAAACTGTCAGGAATCTTCTGCTTAAAACCATCTTCTTTAATGAGACTTGAATTTAACCCCAGTGCTGCTCGAAAAGCCCCCTTCTCCCAGCCAGCTGCAAATCACTGCCCGCCACAAACTAGAGCACGTCCCAATTAGGAGATTAAGCAGAGCTGCTTCTCCTTTTGTTGAAAGCTAATGAATTTCATCACACGAGTAATTTTCCAAATCACAGACCCCACACCCTAAAGCACAGTCGGGGCTGTCCCCAGCTCGGCCACCAAACAGTCACAAAAGGGGACAAAGCAGGGAGATACCCAGCAAGGAGAGGTTGCCACGGACTTGAGCACGACCCAAGCTCTCGGGAGAGGCTCATTCTCCTGGGCATGGTCACAACCCCTGGTGTCAGGGCAGGACACGGCCAAGGCAGAACACAGCCATGGCTCTCTGGCCCCAGAGCAGCACTTTGTGATGTTGGGTCCAGGTCCTGAGGAGGCCACGGAGATGATCCAAGGGCTGGAGCAGCTCCTGTACGAGGCCAGGCTGGGAGAGTTGGGGTTGTTCAGCCTGGAGAGGAGAAGGCTCTGGGGAGACCTTAGAGCAGCTCCCAGGGCTGAAAGGGGCTGCAGGAAAGCTGGGGAGGGGCTCTGGATCAGGGGGTGCAGGGATGGGATGAGGAGGAAGGGTGAGACCTTAGGAAGAAGTTTTTCACAATGAGGGTGGGGAGGCCCAGGTTGCCCAGAGCAGTGGTGGCTGACCCATCCCTGGAGGTGTTCCAGGCCAGGTTGGATGGGGCTTGGAGCCTCCTGACCCAGTGGGAGGTGTCCCTGCCCATGGCAGGGGGTGGCACTGGATGGGCTTGGAGGTCCTTTCCAACCCAAACCATCCCATGATTCTATTAAACCCTGGTCCCTTGGCTGGAGACCAAGTCCTACCCCTTTCCCATGCCCAAAACAAGCAACGGCGCAGCCCAAAGAAACCTCTAAGGAAGTCGTCAAAGCCTGCGATGAAAACAAATCTGAACGAGCAGGTAAAAGGTGGCGCCGCAAACTGCAGCTCGAGAACCTCGCGGCGGGCAAATTGCTTTTTAACAAGCAGACAACTTCTATCAATAGCATCTACCGTATGTTTTTATAAAGTGCAGAAATATGTTTTTAAAAGGCCAGTAAATAAAGTTCCTATCGATTTGATCTCGAGCGTAATCTGTTTTTCTGTCTGCCACCAACAGTGGTAATAAAAGCGAATCATGTAACGCGGCGTTCGGGCTAATGCGACCATACATCACGGCAGGGGCTGCGTGCGCGCCGGCGATCCATCATCTTCTACCGCGATTGCTTAGCTGCAGAATTTATAAACTTGCCCCAAATTGATGCAATGTCCAATTTTCTTTTCCAATTTATTTTTGGTTGAGCAAAGCAATATTGATGCAAGACAAGGAGGGCGCATTTCCCGTCTCCCCAGATGTTCTCTGGTGCTCCTTCTTCCTTTTGAGCAGCTTCTCCAACGAGGTTTTTTGGGAGGATGCTCAAAGATACTTCAATGGCTGCATGTAGAATCATGGAATGACCTGAGCTGGACGGGACCCACAAGGATCAGAGCCCAACTCGTGGCCCTGCACAGGACAACCCCAACATTCACATCATGTGTCCGAGGGCCAAATACTTCTGGAATATTGTCAGGCTGTGACTGCTTCCCTGGAAGCTGTTCCAGTGCTCCACCACCCTCTGGGGGAAGAACCTCTTCCTAATGCCCAACCGAAACCTCCCCTCAAGGTTTGCTCCATGTCACGTCTTCGTAGTGGTACCCAAAGGCGGCAGGGGATGCCTGCAAAACAAGTTATCTGATGCTCAGAGGGGTCTCCCAGCAAGGACCGAGCATCCTCAGCATCACAGGGCTGCAGCTCACACCCACTTAGATTTCCGCAACCCTAGGATGGACCAACTGGCTGCTCTGCTCCATCACAGGACAGACTCTTCCCATGCTCACGGCAGGTTTAGGGGTCTATACCCAGTTCAAGGGTTTCCAGGGTACCCAAACCATCGGTCATCGGTCTCCATATGCCTGGTGATGCATCTCTTAGCACAAAGACAGCAGTCAGATGCGACAACTGCACCCAAAATGTCCAAGATGGGTCTTTTGGGAAGCAAAGTGTCTGATAAAGCTGTGTCTGAACTGGTTGAGCACTGATGGATATTAAAAACCCTATAAACACACATAAGATGATGTATTAAAATCCCCCAGACAAGCAGTGGTGGATGTTCCTCAAAGCTCAGCTTCACAAGATGGGACAAGGGGGAAGAGTTTGAAGCCGAAAAAGAGGAGATTGAGATGAGATCTTGGGGAGAAATGTTTTGCTGTGAGGGTGGGGAGGCCCTGGCCCAGGTTGCCCAGAGCAGTGGTGGCTGCCCCATCCCTGGAGGTGTTCCAGGCCAGGTTGGATGAGGCTTGGAGCCCCCTGATCCAGTGGGAGGTGTCCCTGCCCGTGGCAGGGGGTGGCACTGGGTGGGCTTGGAGGTCCTTTCCAACCCAACCCATCCCATGATTTCAAGATGCCACCCCCACTTCAAGGTCCTTCACCCACAGACACGTCCATGTTGCCTTCACCAAGGAGCACGGAGGCTGTGAGCAGAGACCTTCAGCACAGCCGAGGCAAACCGTGGCCCCCAGACCCATCGCCCGTATCCGGAACAAGGACAGGAAAGGTCCCGTCCCTCTGGCTCAGAAAACTGATAAATATTTCTGGAGATAAAAACAAACGCTCCGCTTTCGGCTTTTTCGGTGCTTGTTTTTCTTGAAGAGACAAAGTGTTCCACAGAAAGCAGACACTTCCTACACAAGTTTTCAGCCTCAAACCCCGAGTTTTTCTGCCACCGACTTTGATGGAAGAAGCAGAGCCAGCCCTTTACCCACCCCATCCACGAGAGCCTTGGCAGGGCTGTAGCACCCACCGTGCTGAGAAACGTCACGTAGAGATGGAGATAACTCCACCAAAGCAAGGTTTTCCATTCTCACTTGGGAACAGGAAAACATCACGTTTCCTGACCTTAGAAATCCCATCATAAACCATAAAAAGCCTGCGCACGCCTCGGCCCCGGCGCAGGATGAGGCAGCTCTTATTCACACTCACTTCAGGATGATTTCTCGGGGAAAAGATTAGCCCAGAGCATCCCTGCAGGTTCAGGAGTAAGAAAAGAAATGTATATATTCATATAGAGAAAAGCCTGAAGCGATTCCAAGCCGGTTCTTTGCAACAAATTTAAGGCCATCCAGCCCCTCGCCCAAAATTACACCCACCCCGCCCCCAGTTTGCACCCTGCAAAAGCTGGGAGGCTGCAGGGAGCTGGGGACGTGTTTCTGGCCAAGGCCAGGGGAGAGAATTAAATGCAAACCGCAGGGAAGCAGCGGGGCCCGTGTCCTCAGATGCCGCCTCAGCGCAAGATGTGCCGAGTTGTCTTGGAAGGAACCGGTGCCAAATCTGCCAGCGGAGACGAGCCAGCCCTGATGCCAAGCAAGACCCTCCGCAACGGGCTCCCCCAGGGACCTGCCCACCCCCGGTGCTGGCATCCCATCCCAAAATAAACATCCAGGAGGGACACCCAGCCAGCTGCCCAGCCCAGCCCGGGCAGGTTTATTCTCTTAGGTTTTAGGTTCATAAATACAAAGCGTGCACCCTCCGGCACAGCCCAGCGAGGGTCTGGCTCTGCTTATCCCCAAACCCTCCCCGTAGCAGCATCGTTCACCGGACCAAGCAGCACCCACCAGCATCACCAAGCCCTTCCCTTTCTCCCTGTTTGCTTTCCAGGACAGAAATAAAAAGCAAAGCAACTGCCTGCATCCCTGGAAGATTTCGAACTACTGGAAAGCGATGCGCGAGCAGTGGATGATTCGATGCACAGCATCCTCTGCCAGCGAGGATTATGATTTTGGAAGAATCAGACATCTTTAAGAGAAAGTTCTGCTTCCAAGCCATGTGATCAACAGGGGGAAGAGGCTTTCCAGACGGCAACGAAGCAGCCAGAAAAACTGATTCTTAACACTTCAAGGTAAAGCCAAGATGCATCAGAACGGAGTTTTTTGCCTTATTAGATACAGCTGAAGCATCCGGAGTTGCTGGGGTTGGAGCTAATGATGGGGAAACAGCCCAGGGCTGCTCTCAGGGTGCCAACAAGGATTGCACTGGGGATTTGGTACGAGGGCTTCCCTGCAAGTTGATGTCACCACAACCTCCAAACTGTGGTCCCCAAGCTGGGCAGGTCATAGCAGGACACTGGAGGCACCTCTGGATCAGGGAGTGCAGGGACGAGGGGGAAAGGATTTTCCGCTGGAAGGGGGGAGACTGAGGTGAGAACTTAGGGAGAAATGTTTTGCTGTGAGGGTGGGGAGGCCCTGGCCCAGGGTGCCCAGAGCAGTGGTGGCTGCCCCATCCCTGGAGGTGTTCCAGGCCAGGTTGGATGGGGCTTGGAGCCCCCTGACCCAGTGGGAGGTGTCCCTGCCCATGGCAGGGGGTGGCACTGGATGGGCTTGGAGGTCCCTTCCAACCCAAACCATCCCATGGTTTCAGAGAACCCTGGTCCCTTGGATAGAGATCCCTTCCCCATGCCCAAAACAAGCAACAGTGCAGCCCAAAGAAACTTCTAAAGGAGTCAAAGCCTGCGATGAAAACAAACCTGGACGAGCAGGTAAAAGGTAGCGCCGCAAACGGCAGCTTGAGAACCTCACGGCGCGCAAATTGCTTTCTAACGCGAAGACAACTTCTGCAGGACACCACCAGACACCCAAAGACCTGCACGACTTTGCACTTGTCCTCCTCCTCTTCCTAGGGCTCACCCACAGCACTGGTGCAGCACCCAGTGGCTCCCAGTGCTCCCAGTCCCCAGCAGCACTGGGGCTCAGGCAGTTCAATGCTGCCACCTGGTGGCAACAAGTGGGAACTGCAGCCCCTACCCGGACAGGGGGGGCTCCCAGCAGGGCTCCCCCGGTTACTGGTTACCAGTTACCGTCCCTCTACCCCTCCGTCACAAACCCCACAGCCCCAAGGAGCTCATCAGGTTAATTAATTAACCTCGTCCTTCAGTCAGGCATCAGCGAGGGATGCAAACACACAACAAAAGGGAAGGTTTGCTTTAAAAAGTTTGCAAACAATTGCAAACCCATCTCTGCTGGCATTTTTCCCCCCCCCTACAATAACAAGAATGCAGCAAAAATACAGCAAAAGTTAAGTTTCAGTTTATCCAGAGCTCAGCCTCAACCCAAACCATCGAAACAACGTGAAAGCACAGGACAAAACAAAGCATATAAAGTCAATCTTGGAGAGGCTCAAGGCCAGGTTAGATGGGATTTGGAGTAACCTCACCCAGTCAGATGATTTAAGATTAAAGAAGGGAGATTGAGGTGAGATCTGGGGGAGAAATGTTTTGCTGTGAGGGTGGGGAGGCCCTGGCCCAGGGTGCCCAGAGCAGTGGTGGCTGCCCCATCCCTGGAGGTGTTCCAGGCCAGGTTGGATGGGGCTTGGAGCCCCCTGACCCAGTGGGAGGTGTCCCTGCCCACGGCAGGGGGTGGCACTGGATGGGCTTGGAGGACCCCTTCCAACCCAACCCATTCCAGGATCCATTCTGGTTTCACACACAATTTGAAGAGGCACAACAGGCGCAGCCGACAGCGCTTTGGCAGCGGGACAGCGGCACAAAGCCATGCATGGCGCAGGGCGAACGGTTGCCCCCAGCACCCAAGGTGCTGCAATCCAGCTGCGCCTTTAATTAACAGAGAAGCGTGGAGCCAGGGGAGTTGAACACCAGTGACACCAGTCAGGACTCACCTTCTTAGCCCGGGGGTACCGAACGTGGGGGCTGCCCCACTCCCTGCTGATGCGCTGCCAGTACTGGTGGCACTTGGGGATGTACATGCAGCCCACGTCACCCAGCGCGGGGTAGATGACTTCTAAATCCCCCCTGGGGAGAAAAATAGGGAGAGAAGAGGGTGTAAGGTGAGACTTTCTCCCAAGGAACAAGGGAGAGGACAAGAGGAAACGGCCTCAAGTTGCTCCAGGGGAGGTTTAGATTGAATAGTAAGAAAAATTCCTTTACTGGGAGAGTGGTGAAGCCTTGGACCAGGCTGCCCAGGGCAGGGGTGGTGTCTCCATCCCTGGAGGGGTTCCAAGAACACCCAGAGAGAAGAGCTCAGCGCCTGCTCCTCCTCCTCCCCATGGGAGGAAGGTGCAGGCTGCCAAGAGGTCTCCCCTCAGTGTCCTCCAGGCTGAGCAGACCAAGCTTCCCCTCTAAACCTCTCACCAACTCCATGCCCTCCTCTGGATGCCCTCCAGGAGCTTTAGATCCTTTTTCTCCAGTGCTCGAGGTGGGGGTCTCACCACACCTCTGCACGACAGGCTTTGAGGTTTGCGGTGGGATGACACGTTCTGGGACATCTCTTCCCCAGGAGCAGCCTCCTTCCTCTGAGACTTTCTGCAGAAAGCAGTTTTTGTCCCTCACGCTCTCAGTTGCTTTAAAAGCCTCTGCAAAATGGACCAAGGAACAACCCGAGGTGACCACAAACACCAAGATCTCGGCTTGCATAAAGCAAGGGCTGCACGGTGGCAGCTCTGGCCCAGATTCCTGGTGAAAGGAAGAAAGCAACCAATATTTATAGCCCTGGCAAAAGAGGCACTGGAATTAACTGTCCCAGGAGGTGACACGCTGGGCAGCCCAGGACTGGATGCCCAGTTTGGAAAGGAGACACCAGGGAGCCACTCACTTGCAGAACTCGCTGTCCGGGCTGTTGAGCATCTGGAAGAAGCAGGTCTGTGGGGTCTTGCCCGACCAGGGGGGCTGCTCCCCCTGGGCAGAGGTGCTGAGCAGGCTGGCAGCCAGCAGCACAGCACCCAGCAGCTTCATCCTGCCCTGTGGGGACACCAAGGGACACAGACAGGGTCAGTCCCACAGGCAGAGCTGTGACCCAGCAGTGTCCTCACCACCGTGCTCCAGCCCAGCTCTCCCCAGGACCAGCTCCAGGTGAGCACACCCATCCTTACTCCTCATTATTTTCCCCACTTCCACATCGTTAATCCCAATTATGCCAGAAATGAACCGCGTTGCCTGCTGCCGCCTCATGCCAGGAAACACTGAGCTCCCAGCATCTTAGAGGACCCATTTCTGCCCACCTGCAAAGAAGGTCCTTGCACCACCGCCCTGCACAGCACCGGGGACGTGCAGATAGGATGTCACAAGCTGGGCACAGCACAGCAACGGTGACCACCGCCACAGCGACCACTGTGACATCACGTTGCAAGCCCAGGCAGCACCAAGCAGGGACAGAGTCCCTTCTTCAGGAGCTGATGGAAACCTGGTATCAGGCTTAGTCTGGTCTAACCAAGACCATTACCTATGGATACAGGACCAACAGCAACACTGACCAGCGCAACCCGACCCCAGGGAGAAACTGTGTTGGGGAAAGAGCACACCTTGAACCCAACCAGCCCCTCCAGAACCAGGGCAGGTGTTTTTCTGCACCAGGACAGCCTTGCCAACACATTTTTAGGCCAAGAGTGAAGCCCTGAGGATAAGGGGAGCCAAGGGGTGAGGTTTATACCCCCACCACCCCCAACAAGCCCAGCATCAACCCTCACTAAGCCAGGTTGCACCAAGGTGTCTGCAGGTGGCCAGGGCCACTCAGCCACCTGGTCCTGGGGACGCAGCTCTGAGGCAGAGCCTGGAGGTTTGAGGTTGCCACGGTGATGGTTTCCCTGGAAGGCAGGGAAGAAGGGACTGGGAATGAAAAAAGCAGCCCCAGGCAAGGGGCAGCTGAGCCCCTAAAGGAGCACAAACCCAGACGACGACTTTCCACCCCCCAACGGCCTCCTCCAACCAGCTCTGAGTCCTCACCTGGCCTGAGCTCCCCCCTTGCACCAACAGCTTCCCAGTGAATTAGAAAGGATGCAATCCAAGCATTTCTTTGCTCCAGCCTGGCCTCTCCATTGCTTCATCTGTTCTGGGTGAGGCACGTGCTAAAACCCCGCTGTCAGCTGGGGATAGGTGTTACAACACAGACTGTATCATTATTATATAATGAAGTACCGGCACGCAGCGCGAACACGAGTAAGTGCGAGCGCCGCTGTCATTACGGAGAGAAAAAGGCATCAGGCTTAACTAATTACTGTATTGGGAATCATCGGGAGGTTTAGGGGCTAATGGCTCCCGTTCCCACGCTCCGAGCTGGGCAAACCCCATAATTAAGAGCCCTGATGCTGCGAACAGGCTCGCGTGAGCAGCGCTTTTCCCATCGGAGTCAGGAGCGCCGCTTCGCGTGAGTCAGGAGCAGCAAAGTGGGGTTTGCATCCTCACACGCTGGGGGGGGGTTGGGGAGGGATAATGTGGGGTCTCAGGGGAGCTACAAATGGGGGGAAAAAATCACAGCAAGGAATGCTCAAGGATTAATAACTACAGATTTTCTGGATTCCTTAGAAAAACAGGATTTTCCATGGGAAGATGGCAAAAAGCAAAGGGGCAGAGGATTTGACCAGGACAGGAGTCAGAGCAGAATCATCTGGTTGGAAAAGACCTCCGAGATCGCAGAGTCCAACTGTGAACAGAGTCTAAACCAGGACAGACACCGGGACACTCACCGGGAGAGCTGTAGCCATGGACAAGGGACTCTCACCAGGGTAAACCCGTCTGGTTTTGGTGTTTATTGAAAGCAGGCAAACAGCAAAGCTGGTACAAGGCTGGCATTGCTGCTGCCCCAGCTGCTCAGACCCCCAGGTCCGGTCCAAGGTAGTAGAGGAGCATCAAATCTTTGCAGCATCGAGCTCCGGTTGGTTCCTTCTGTAGCTTTACAGGGGTTGGAATCATGGAATGGGATGGGTTGGAAGGGACCTCCAAGCCCATCCAGTGCCACCCCCTGCCATGGGCAGGGACACCTCTCACTGGGTCAGGGGGCTCCAAGCCCCATCCAACCTGGCCTGGAACACCTCCAGGGATGGGGCAGCCACCACTGCTCTGGGCACCCTGGGCCAGTACCCAAATAACAGCAAAAGCAGAGGCAGAATGAAGTCTGAAAGAGCCAAACAGGGGTGTTTTACTTTATTTTAACCCCAGAGGCAGAGAGAAGCCCCTCACACGGAGGCGACATCAGCCACTTCCCTCTGGAGACCTCCTGAGAGGACCACAGGATCTGCACAGAAGGGTTGGCTGTCAGACAAGGTGCAGAGGGATCCCCCAGGGATGCTCTGGAAGAAAACCCCCCATGGGAGCAACAATCTCTCTTGCAGCCTCCTGTGCAGGGCCTTCTCTCGAAGTGCTGTTTGCAGAGTAATTATCAAGACCCTGTTTCTCCTGCTCAAGAGCTGCAAGGGCAGTGGGGAAGCCTGAGCAGCAAACCCACATCACCAAGGTATAAAACACACGGGAATGCTGAGCTGCCAGAGCTCCTGCGAGGTCAGACCGGCTCCCGAGGGGCACAAAGCCACTGGGTTATTTGCTTTTTAGGCACATGCACAGGACTGAAAAGTCAGCAAACCTGCCCTGACACAACCCTGCCTGCACAAATACTCCACACCTGAGAAGCCCAGGGGATGTGTGATTCCCAGCAGCACCCACCTCCTCCCACCTGCCCATGCCTGGAGCTCTCAGCCAGGGAGAACCAATAACCCACGTGCCCTGTAGCCTCCCCCGAGCAGCCTCCCCTCCAGAGAAGGAGCCTCCCATGGGATCACACACACCTAGTGATGCCAAACCAGGTAGGGAGCGTGAGCCAACCTCCTCTCCCAGCACCCCAGGTGTGTTTGCATGTCGCCTCTCCTGACTAAGCAGTGCAGGACTGCTGGAATCTTGTCTTTCCAGCTGCTGGGAAGCCTTTGCTGCGATGCTGCGGCTACACCACTCCGAGCTGGGCAAGATACATTCATTCAGGATGAGCGCTCAGGAATGAGATACTGCCCTCCACTTACAAATGCTCCACACTTTTTTTTTTTTTTGCAAAGTCATTATGGAAAAACGTTGTTGCAAAACCCCCCCCTTGCTTCTCAGCGTTATCATTTCTCTGCAGGAACGCGCAGGTCTGCCTCGCCAGGCAGCAAACACAATGTTTAACCATGCTCAGATTATGTTCTGCATGTCTGTACATGCACAATTACAAACCCTCAGCTTGCCCTGGCCTCTCTCCCTTTCCTCCAAGCAGAAGGAGAGGAAGGAATTGGTTTAAAACCATTGTTATTTGGAGGATGGCTTCAAACAGCTCTGGCGAGGAGCCCCGCGGGCTGCACTCACCACCTTTCCGCCGTGCCCTGTCCTCACACAGCCCTGGGATGTTCCTGACTTCCAGCAGGAATTGATATTTGGGTAGAAAACCAAAGCTTCCAATGGTACAAAGTCCAGCCAGTGGCTTCAGGAGAGATTTATTGGGTCGAGGAGATAAGTGATGATGTGAAACCCAAGGAAAACAAGCGCTGCCTCCACGTGCTGCAGTCCACGGGGAGGAGATATATGTATGGATTTCCAGCAATATATGGATTTCCAGCAATATATGGATTTCCAGCAATATATGGATTTCCAGCAAAACAGATCAGGTCCAACAGCTACTAAAAAGCCTCTCACAGCTGACAAAGTTAGTATATAAGTATGGAAATAATCATTTTCTATTTAATATTAGAGATGAAAAGGCTTTTATTAAGAGGAAATTACCTTAAGGCAGGGAAGGAAGGGAGAAATCTGTGGCTTGCTCTAACAACTGCACCAAAACACGAGTGGAAGCCAAAGCACACGTGTTGGGAGCCAAGTCACACACGGCAGCTGATTCACGGGGCCACAAACCAAGTGTTTGCAGAAGAAAGGAGAAGGTGGCTCATGGCAGAGGAGGCACCAGCCCAGCTCGGGTGCTGCTGAGCCCTCCAGGACATCACATCTCCTACAGCCTCACAAGCTGCTCCCCAGGTCCTAAAACACAGGCAAAGGAGCACCAAGAGCATCAGGACACAGCTCAACCTAAAAATCAAAGTATTTCAAAGAAACCCATGGACATCAGCTGAGCCAGAAAGGTTTCACTTACAAAACCTCCAGCGCTGGTGCAGTTGAACTTAATGCTGGGCTTTAGTGCCAAACAAGTGTTTCCAGGTCACAATTTCTCCGTAAACATCCGTAAGAGACTGGATTTTTATGGGTCAAAACCTCATTGTTTGGGAGCTCTGGAGTTTCCCACCCAAGCTGCCGGCTTCCTGTCGGTGTTAGTTTAGGATTAACCAGTGCCATTCACCACCCGCTCCAGACTTCACCCAGCACCAAGTCCCCACACCATAAACAGCTTTTTTATTTCATGGAATCCGAGTTTACCTCCATCAAGCAACCTCTGCTCTCCTCAAACACCCATTGCCCGCGGGGACAGAGCGGGGAGGTGGTGCTGGGCTTTGAGTTTCCCCAGCTTTTTGACAAAGGAAACCCTGCACTGGGGTTTCGCTTCCTCCCAGGTGCGGCAAAATTGGAGCTCACCACTGAAATCCACTAGAACCGCTCTGCCCCTTTCTTGCCACTCTTTGTTCAGGAAAACATGGATTTAGAATCATGGAATGGGTTGGGTTGGAAGGGACCTCCAAGCCCACCCAGTGCCACCCCCTGCCATGGGCAGGGACACCTCCCACTGGGTCAGGGGGCTCCAAGCCCCATCCAACCTGGCCTGGAACACCTCCAGGGATGGGGAATTCATCCCTTGGGCATTGCATGAGCATTTCTGGGCAATAAACGTGCACCTTGTGCTCCCAAGCATTCACCCAGCCCAGC
Organism: Neomorphus geoffroyi; assembly: GCA_033558235.1. Classification (NCBI taxonomy): domain Eukaryota; kingdom Metazoa; phylum Chordata; class Aves; order Cuculiformes; family Neomorphidae; genus Neomorphus; species Neomorphus geoffroyi. The sequence goes on from JAUMJM010000056.1 coordinate 2,364,145, forward strand.
TGCTGCAGAAAGAGCTCGGCTCTTCCTTCAAGGGGCAGCATTTTCCCCTGCTGTGGGCTCCTCTCTGCCTCAGTTTCCCCACGGAGATGTCACAAAGGCTCCTGTAAGCCAAGCCCCCAAGAAACTCACATAGAAACCAATTCCTACAGCCTAAACAACAGCTGAAAAAGTATTTCTGCTGTCCATACCCACCAGCAAGACCGTAGGAAGGAAAGGACTTGGCAGAACCTCAGCAGCCAGGGGAATTCCCTCAATCTTTGTGTTGCAGGAAGCCCATTTTTCAGATATATTTTTTTTTTCCATAGCAATCAGCAAAGGAAACAGAAAGCCACATCCTCTCTCCCCATTCACAACCTGCTGCACCTCCCCTGTGCCCTGGCCACGCTCTACCTCTTCCCCCAGCTCTTCATAGGTTGGTTTCATAGAATTTCCCTCTTTGCTTGGCTAAAAACTTCATTCCCAGCTTCCACTGCATGAGCACAAGGTCATCTTCACCTTGGTCCAACCAACCCCCCAGGGCAAGAGCTTTCTGGATTAAAAAAAGGCACTTAGAACAGGCTATAAATTTACATCTGCACTGATTTGTGGTGCTGGCTTTCCTCCTTGGGCAATTTTAAGGTTCTGGGAAGAGTTAAATGGATTTAAGGGGATGTGACAGCTTGATTTGGCTCAGGTTTGCAGTTTTCCTGGGTCTGTCCGGTGCCACGGAAGGACCAGGAGTTAAAACCCCAGGTTGTGACTGCGGAAAGGAAGGGTTCTCTCAGCCGATTGCCCGGCAGCAGCGCCAACCCCTTGCGTGTGTTACTGGAACAGGATGAATCCGAGGTGCTCAGGGCAGACAGATCCTATCTCTGGTTAAATCACACGAGAGCTCAGGAGCTGAGCTTGGATTTCTGGGTCCCGACAGCACCAAGAAGATGCTGGGGCAGAACACGGAGTGACGCGGTTGCGTTCGCTGCTCAGATTCCTGCGAGCCTGCAGCCTGAAACAGCAGAGATTTGCATTTTGCAAAGCACCACGTGCAGAGAGATTAACAGAGAAGGATTTGGGGCTTGTCTCTTTTTTACCTCCCAAAGCCCCCAGCCTGAACTCTCGCCCTTGCCTGTCCCATTTTCCAGCTGTGCCTGGTCAAGCAAGGATTAAACACCAGCAGTGGAGACAGTCCTGAGGGAGACTGAGCCCTGCAAGGGGGTTTGGAGCCGCAGCACCCTCTGAGCAAGGAGCTCTGCAGGATGAGGGAGGGCGTGCACGATGCTTTTGGCCCTTTGAAGTTGCCAACACATGGCAGGCTGTTGCACTCCCATCCATCCCCATGGGAGGGGGTGCAGCGCAGCACAAACTGAACACCAGAGCTGCCCCGAGCCCCCAAAGCCTTCCAAGCATCAGCCCCTCTCTCTCTGCCTTAGCTGGGCATCGCAGGAGCACCCAGGAGAGGAAGAGTCAATACGTGCCAGGTAATCAACACATAACTGGGTGTTGTGTGTCCTTCAAGCCACAGCACGCAGGGATCGCATCTTCCCCTGCCAGCCCGGTCCCATCCCAAACTTCATCTCCAGCAGCACCGCAAGCAGGAACACATTTCAGCCCCTGCAGCATCTAATGCCACCCTAAGCCCTCGCCCTGGCACACCTGCACGGGACAGCAGCACCTTCACCCACGGTGCTGCACGGCTCAGCGATGGGGTTACCCACCTCCACACCCCACCCAAACCCCGGGGGTGCTCACCCCCTCCACAAACTCCTCTCCCAGAGCAGCAGCTGGCACCTAGGGACCAGTTGGCACCTTTTTGAGGGGGGGCATCCCTGGGTGGCTGCAGGACATGGAGCAGCATCAGGAGCAGAGCCTGGAGGAGGTGACCTTGGAGGCAGGTTCTCCAGGAGCCGGCCGGTTGCACGCTCCAGGGCTGGATGTGCAGCGTTGCACAACCACACCTGGCAGAGCCCACCTCGCCACGACAGGCACCTTGTGACCGCTCCTTGCTGGAGCTGCAGCTCTTTCCGGGGGAAGGTCTTCTATTTTAGGAAGAATGTTTTCACTTGGCCTATATTAAGCGCATACATTTCGCAGTCACAAGGCAGAGCTGTGCAGGAGCCTCCTTTCCTTCAGCGCCAGCAACTCTGCAGCCTGGCAGATCCCGGATCCCAGCAGGGCTGGCACGCACACAGCCCAGCCCGGTGCCCAGCACGGCTCTGCCTCATGCAATGAACTCTCTTTGCACCCCACCATTCACACACGGGCTGCAACCCACTGGGGAGCTGCTCAGCTCCTCTTTGCACTGCTTCTGGCTCAGCAAGAATCCTGGCACGGGTTGGGTGGGAAGGGACCTCCAAGCCCACCCAGTGCCACCCCCTGCCATGGGCAGGGACACCTCCCACTGGGTCAGGGGGCTCCAAGCCCCATCCAACCTGGCCTGGAACACCTCCAGGGATGGGGCAGCCACCACTGCTCTGGGCACCCTGGGCCAGGGCCTCCCCACCCTCACAGTGAAGAATTTCTTCCTAATGTCCAATCTATATCTTCCTTCTTCCAATTTAAAGCTGTTCCCCCTTATCCCATCACTCCAGGCCCTTGGAAAAGGCCCCTCCCCAGCTTTCCTGCAGCCCCTTTCAGCCCTGGGAGCTGCTCTAAGGTCTCCCCAGAGCCTTCTCCTCTCCAGGCTGAACAACCCCAACTCTCCCAGCCTGTCCTTGTACAGGAGCTGCTCCAGCCCTGGGATCATCTCCGTGGCCTCCTCTGGCCTCGCTCCAACAGCTCCAGGTCCTTCCTGTGCTCAGGACTCCAGAACTGGACCCAGGGCTCCAGGTGGGGTCTCACAGAGCAGAGCAGGGAGGCAGAACCCCCTCCCTTGACCTGTCCTCTCTTCCAGGACAGAACTGAACACAGGGCTCCAGGTGAGTAAGGACCCTCCCAAAGACAGGGGAAGCCACTAAGCGTTGCTGCAGACACCAAAACACGATGGCCACGTGGAGTTAAAGCATTGAGAAACCCTCCAGTGTGGCCTCTGCCCAACCTGCCACCCACACTCCCCAGGGACGCGGCGTGGGCAGGGTACGGCACCTCAGCTGGGTTACGGAGGGGTCACCCAGGTGCTTTCATCTTCCCTCTTTCCCCCCCCCCCCCCCCCCCCCCACCTTCTCCTGGACTTTGCATCCTGGCAAGGAGATGTGGCTCTGCCCCGTGCCTCGTGGATGCCCTAATTATGATTACAGGGATGACAGCAAAAAAAAAAAAAATTAACAAACACCCATTCCTGGTCCTTGACTTCGCCCCGGCCGGACTGGGCGATGCTCGTGGGAAAGCCCTGGGGCACCGGATTAATGAGGAGCTTGGGATGAGCAAGAAGCATCCTCTGCTCTGAGTCAGCTCAGGCTGAACCTGGCCCCAGGAGTCACCCCAGCAAGGTGCCAACGGGCTGGTGGCACCCAAGTGCATCTCCCCACTATCAAGCGGGCACGGGGACCTGCGTGGAATTCAGGCTGGCAGAGCAGGGCTGGTTATAAATAGCAGCGTTTCAGATTCAGCCTGCATGTGGCTCTCTCTGCCCCAGCTTATTTTCTCCTTCTTCCACCCCTCCCTGCAGGCTGAGATGAAGAGGAGCCCAGGCTGGACCCTTCCCTTAGCTCATCCAGACAAAACAAGGAGACAGACTGGTTAAACTGGTGCAAATCCCCAACGTCCGTGCACTTATACCAGATTAACCTTTGCATCAATAGACTCACAAATCACACTAAACTGGCTTAACCCTTCCCTAAATGGGTTTAACTGGTCTGCCACAGGGGGCTCGGCCAGCTTTAATGAGCTCGGCCGAGTCCCAGCACGGTGCTTCCCTGGGAAGCCCCGAGCCCCCATCACAACTCCATGCACAGGACCCCCCAAAAATCAGTTTATGGGCTGGAAGGAGAGAAAGGTGCTTCCCACAGGTAACCCACGGTTTGGGGGGGGGGGAAACTCCTGAGCGTGGCTTTTCCAGCTTCCCCTTCCCCTGGGGAAGCTCACTCACAGCCCCCTGGCTGTGAAGGGGACCCCAAAACCACCCCTATTTGCTGTTCCAACTCACACCAAACACCTTCCTTAAGTGGGTTTGACTGATCTGCCGCAGGTTTAAAGAGCTCAGCTGAGTCCCAGCGTGGTGCTTCCCTGGGAAGTCCTGGGGCCCCCTCACAGCACCCCCCAAAACCAGTTTATGGGCTGGAAGGAGGGGAGGGTAATTCCCTCCATGGTTTACCCCCTGAGCATGGGTACCTTTTCCAGAAGGTTTTTTTTCCAGCTTCCCCTTCCCCAAGCATGTTTTCCAGCCTCTTGGCACCCTGGCTACAAGGGGGACCCCAAAATGACCCTTATTTACTGTGTGCCCCCCCCTCAGCAGGGCTATCAGAGCTCCTGCCCTTCCACCCCAAGGAGCCACCCAGCTGCAAAACAAGAAGGAAACCAGCCTGACAGCCCCCCCAAAACCCAGCAAACCAGCCAACCCCACCTCATTTCCACCTACCCCTCTTTACACCACCAGTACCCCCAGTCCTGCAGCCGCAGAGGAACCAGTGCCCAGGCAGGGCTGGCAGAGCCCCAGCCCCTCGGCCGGTTCCCTGGCAGCGCTGAGCCCAGGGCTGGCTCAGAGTCTGAGCAAGGGGCAGTTTGCAAAAGCCACAGCTGTCACCTCACTGAGAAGACCCTCACAGCTGGGACAAAGCTAAACCTGCAGAGGTCCAGACCATCCGCAGGATGCTCCGAGATGCAGAGCAGCTCCGTGACCCAGCAAAACATTTTACTACCTGGGATCCATGTAGCGACTATTACAAAGAGTACAATATTTTGATTTATGCTAAAATGGAGTTCAGTTCCATCTTGGTTTTTAGACACCAACTGTTCCTCTGATAGGATGGTTTTTTTCTCAATTAGTGCTTTTCCCAGGCAATACTGCCCAAAGGATGGGTTTTCCTTATCTAAAATGCAAGGTCAGACAAAGCTGGCTCCACAGCCCCAATTAGCAGAGATTTGGCTGTTGTGGCATTCATAATAAAATTAAAATTAGTCCTTGAAAAATAACAGAACGTGCATGAGATTTCCGGGAATATTTATATGTAAGCATGTAAGTGGAGCATATATTCTGTTGCCAGCTCATCTCATTCTGCAAAGAATGGTTTGGTTGGAAGGGACGTCAAAGCCCATCCAGTGCCACCCCCTGCCATGGGCAGGGACACCTCCCACTGGATCAGGGGGCTCCAAGCCCCATCCAACCTGGCCTGGAACACCTCCAGGGATGGGGCAGCCACCACGGCTCTGGGCACCCTGTGTCAATGTCTCACTATGATCGATGGCAAATGTTCCCTTGTGCATCCAGTGCAGAAATAAAGTCCAAACCCAGTCTTAAAGAGTTTATTTGCTGGCATTTTCAATATCCACTTGCTACAAAATTCAATATAAAATCGCAACAACTCCCTTCTCTAGCTCAGCTCAGGCCTCTGCTGAGAACGTGTGTGGGTAAACCCTGGGTGCCAGCCACACGCAGCAGCAGAGGTGCCCAGGGCACAACCATGGCTCAACAAGACGGTGAGGCAAGACCAGCACCATCAAAAAAGAAAAGCCCTGTGTGTGTGCCGAGCAGCACGTTCCTGCCTGTTATCACCTCAATCAGTACCTGGATACCTGCAGACAGCATTCTCCAGCTCGCTCCATTCTCTCCAAGAAGCAGCAGAGCCTGAGCTCAAGCCAGGGGCTGCTCCTTTTTAACCCCCATGGACACCTGGTGCCCATCAGCCCATCAGCTCCCTCGTCTCCCATGAACTCCCCAGCTGGTCCCACTGAGTCACCCTGCAAATTACCTCTCCTTTCCGTGGCCTGTGGCTGTTTCCCAGGTCCTTTGGTTCCCACTGACTCATTGCTCCTCATCCAAAGCTCACCCTCCCCTTTCCATTCCCCATCCTGGGCACCTCTGGTCCCTTTGACTCACCCTGCCTTCCTTCTCTCCCCCATCCTTGCTGAGCTTCAAGGAGCATCCCAGTGCTGGGCAACTCGTGGCTCCCAAAAGCACCTTCCAACCTGTGCACAAGTGCATTTCCAAAATGCAAACAGGGAGAGGTTGCTTTTCCCAAGGGCAAAGGACTCCCCCTGATTTCTCACCCTGGCTTTTCTTCCATGGACCAAGGGAAAAATAGCAAATTATTTGTCGAATTTAAATATAATCCCAGGTTCTCACTTATTCCTTCATCCTTACCATCCATCCCGTCCATCCGGGCTCATTTTTTTCCAGCTGCAATACAAGAAGCATTTAGGAAGGAGTCTGAAAGACTTTGCAAATGTAGGGAGATGGGATTTGGGGGAGCAGGGAGGCACAGGCCCCGGCGTGTGCCGTGCCGCCGGCGCGCCCAGAGCCGCCTGAACGGCTCCGAGTGGAAAATTCCTGTGCGTTGAGCACAGATTGTGGTTCAACAGGTTTTAGTCCCGGCCCCTTTATTTATGTCAGTGCAAAAACTCATCCCTAGGGCATTTGTTTGGATCACATGGGCGAGCGTATAAAAATGGGTCCTACCTGCCCAGGCCAGTTAGGACCTCGGGACAGTGAAGGCAACTGCTGGACCGGAGAGGAGACCCACGGGACCGTGCAGAGCAGGTGCACACAGGTAACCACGCCGCCTTTCTAGACCAAATTTATCCCCTGTTTTTCCCACAGGGCTTTGTTGATGCCAACTTGGTGATGGAGACGCTGAGGGCTTTCCTCCTGTGCTGGGAACCATGGGATGGGTTGGGTGGGAAGGGACCTCCAACCCCATCCAGTGCCACCCCCTGCCATGGGCAGGGACACCTCCCACTGGGTCAGGGGGCTCCAAGCCCCATCCAACCTGGCCTGGAACACCTCCAGGGATGGGGCAGCCACCACTGCTCTGGGAATCTGGGTGGGGATGCAGAGCAGGATAAGGGTGGAAGGTTTGGAAATGGGTGGGTGGGCTGCTCCGGAGCGGGGGTGGTTCATCCGCAGGAGTAGCTTGAAGTGCCACCACAACCCTGTGGGCTGATGCAACCCCTCCAGGTGAGATGCTTTCAGCTCCTCATTCCCTCATCGCCCCTTCGCTCCCCTTCGAGCTGAGGAGAACTGGGCTGTCAGACCCTGACCGGGCTCCCCAGGGTGAGCTGGTGGCCATCAGGGGGTGATGAGCAGCCCGTGGCCAGTGCAGGCGGAGAGGACGGCACTCGGTCAGAGCCACGTGCGAGAAGACACCAAGCTGCGGGGTGAAGAGCCTTCCAGCGTGGGATGGATGCCATCCCGCTGTCCCACGGGGACCGGGAGGGTAAAACCAGTGATTCTGCACAGCCGCTTCAATAAGGGGTGTTGATGTCCTCCTGGCAGGGAGCCACCAAGTCCACGCAGCCACCAAGCCCTCCGGTCACCTCCCTGCCTGCCTTCCTACCCGCTTTGCTCGCAGGTCCCTGCTGCCTGCAGACCTCCTGGCAGGGTGACAGGAGCTTCGTTTGGCCGGGAGCCGTTAGGGTAGGAAGTGGTTTTGGGGCGTTGGGTGCTGTTTCACAAGCAAGGACACGTGGCACCAGCAGGACTCGCAGCCGGCGGGGAAAGAAGGGGATGCTCCTGCTCACCTACCCCCCACCCTCTGCTTCAGGGTGTCCAGGCCCACACCCAGTGCTGAAGGTCTGACACCCCCAGCTCCCCTCCTTCCCTGCCTTCCAAATATCCATCTCTAATGAGACAGACCCAGGTAGCTCCTCCACTCCCTCCCTCCCGAGGTCCCACACCAGGGTCTCAGGGACCCCAAAACTTTCCCCCCTCCCAGCATTGCTTCCTCCTCTGCCTCCTCCCCCCCCCTCCCGTTCCTACTGCAGACAGTTGCTTAGAAACAGCCTCTTTGCTTTTTAATTACCTTTTATTAATGTGGAGATGTGCAGACCCCACAGAGCCCCCTCCCCACCCCCAGACCCTGCACCCCACTCTGTGGCTGCAGCCAGACCCAGGGACAAGACCCAGGAGGTCCCAATTTAGCTCTTCTTGGTCTCCAAGCCATGGCAAGCCAGGCAGACACCGACCCCACACCCGTAACAACACCCCGAGTGCGATATGAGAATTAATTTGCTTAGGAGAGGGGGGTGTTTTCCTCTCCTGGTGAAGAACCCGAGCTCGCTCTCAGCCTATTTTTGCCCTGCAGGAGAAAAGCAGGAGAAAAGGGAAAGAGAGAAGCCACAGGATGCATGATTAGAAGAGGAACTTTCCCCAAATAGAAGCTTTTCACGGTTTTTTTCGCGAGGCGTCAGCGGCTTTTAATACTTTATGAAGCTGTGAATGCTGCACGAAGCGGCCGGCCGGCCGGCGGGGAGCCTGTAGATGTGGGGGGGCTGCAGCTGCAGTGAGCGCGGCCGTGCGCGCTCCAAGCCCAGCTGGGCTGGTGGTGGGAAGCAGCTTGAAGAGCATCTCGAGCTGCAATTCCACATCAGCAGCACTTTCTGCACCAAACAAGAAGGGGTGGGGGTGGGGGTGGAAATCTAATACATCCCAGCTGGAAGGGGCAGAAATTGTGGGTGTGGATTGAGAGCTTGAATTTTGCCCTGAGCTGGTTTTCCAGCTGCAGAACATCTGCCTGGAGAGCCCCAGATGTTGCGCTGGGGTAAAGGGAGGGATGCTGTGCTTGCATAATGCGTTGCATTTTACAGCAGCACGTGGCTCCTTCTGGGTTTAAATATTTATCAAGCGAGGGATGAGTGCCTGAAATTCTGCAGTGGTGTCGGTGGCAGGAGGAGTTATCACCCCTAGAGTGTCAGGTGGCTGCGGTTTCAGGGCTGGGAGATGGGATCCAGGTGTGCAGCTGGGTCGTTATAAACACATGCAGTGGATTTCCAGGCCATCCTCATCTCCTGCCTTGGATGTGGAACCTGTTGCTCTGGTAGGAGAGGAGATGAAAGGTTTAGAGATGCTCTTTTTGCTTGGTTTAGACCTTCCCCCCTTGAGATCAGCTCTTTCCTGGACTCCGTTCCCAGCCCGCTCCCCACCAGGGTGGTGGGACATCCCATCTCACTTTGCCCCCACCCCTCAATGATCAGGTTGGGTTGCAAAGCGTTGGTTGGAGGCTTCTCCTGCCTGCTGGGTCCAAATAAGCCCATAAAACCCCAGGTGTCTGAGCTTCTGTGTCCCCTCCCTGGCTGGAAAGGGGAGGCTGAGCTCTCCCAGTCCTGCTGATGGGGCTGGAAGCCCACCTGGATGCCTGGGGCAGATGGTACCCTCCTTGTAGCATCACCCAGGAAGAAAAGCTGTAGGATCTAGGGGGGGTTCCGAGGAGTAAAAAGAGACCTGTGACCCCATTGTTCTTCCTGGGGGGGTCAGGAAAGGCCCCAGCACCACGATGGGTCTCTGAAACCCACCCCCACTCCCAAGCAGCAGCCAGGTGTCTGCTGGCTTTGCCAGGAGTGAAGCCCAAGTTGGACTCTGCTCCAGCCTGGCACGCGCAGGCACCGTGGATCCTGTGCCAGGAGAAGGAGGGGAGAGCCCTGCTGCCCCGCCTGGCGCCGGAGCTCGCGGGAGGGGAACGGTGGCCAAAGCAAAGGTGCTGGAGGGCTTCTTGGTCTTCTGGCCACCCCAGGAGCCAGGCACTGCTTGGGGGCCACATGCCCACAGGGAAGGCTCCTAGCACTGAGGGTGAGGTGCTTGGAGCAGAAGAGGCCAGCAGAGGTGGTTGGGTGCCCATCCCTAGAGTGGCTTAAAAGATGGGCAGATGAGGTGCTCAGGGATGGTTGGACTTGATGATCTCAAAGGTCTTTCCAACCAAGCGTTTCTATGAATCTATGGATCTGAGTATCTCCTCCTTGGCTGCTTTGGCTGGTGAAGGTGGTGGCATGGGGAGAGCAGATCTGGCAGTGGGGTGCTGGAACAGCGGGCAGAGCCGCTTGGTAGATGAGAGCAGCCTGTCCCCACACAAGGACACTCCTTGGCCAGCCTGGTGGACTCATCTTAAAATGCTTTGGGTCGGAAGGGACCTTAAAGATCATCCAGTTTCAAATGCTTTCTGTTCTCAGATAATGGGACGACCCCGGGCAGGGGGGGTGGTGGTGGCTTTGGGATCCACGTGTGGGACGTCCTCACCTTCCACCTTCTCCTTTCAGAACCTGCAAGAGAAAGAGATGGGAACCCGAGGGAAAGGCAGCCCTGCCGGGAAGATGACAGCGATGGCTCACAGCCTGTAAGTACCTCCAGCCTCCTTTCTCAGACACGTTTTCTTCTGACCGCGTTCTCCATGGGACTTCGCTCTTTGCTCCCCTCCGACACGCGCCGCTGCGCCCTCATTCCCTCACGGATAATGTGGAAAACTCAGCAGAGCCAAGCCAAGCCAGGTCCCCAGTGGTGGGGGCTGTGGGAACTCGTGGTGCGGGGCTGTTGGAGGTTGTTGGGGTGTCTTCTCGCTGCAAATCCAGTTTTGGTGGGGCGCTGCGACGGGGATGCGTTGCCTTGGTCAAACACAGCCCTTTGGGTGAGGTGAATAACGCCGAGTTCAGCGTTCGTCGGGGTCGGGGGGGGCAGAGCTGAGAGAGCTGCAGCAGCTGCAGAGCGTTCGCTGGTGGGCTCCAAGGAGCAGAAGGAAAGTGGGTTTGCATCCCTGCACCCCAAGGTGGGGGAGCAGCAGCGCCACCCCGTCTGCCAGCGCCCAGCCAGGCTGGGCAGGGGCACGGGGACCTCCTGGGAGGGGTGGAAACGCTCGTGAGGATCAAAAAGGCCAAGTGCAAGGTTCAACACCTGGGCAACGCATGGTCTCAGTGCAGGTTGGAGGAGGATGTGATTGAGAAGGTCTTGGGTGCTGGGGGGGGAGAAGCTCAACGTGAGCCGGCAACGTGCGCTTCCAGCCCAGAAACAACCGTGCCCTGGGTGGCATCCAGAGCAGGGGGAGCAGCAGGAAGGAGGGGGTTCTGCCCCTCTGCTCTGCTCTGTGAGACCCCACCTGGAGTCCTGGGGTCCAGTTCTGGAGTCCTGAGCACAGGAAGGACCTGGAGCTGTTGGAGCGAGGCCAGAGGAGGCCACGGAGATGATCCAAGGGCTGGAGCAGCTCCTGTACGAGGCCAGGCTGGGAGAGTTGGGGTTGTTCAGCCTGGAGAGGAGAAGGCTCTGGGGAGACCTTAGAGCAGCTCCCAGGGGCTGAAAGGGGCTGCAGGAAAGCTGGGGAGGGGGCTCTGGATCGGGGAGTGCAGGGATGGATGAGGGGAAGGGTTTTTGAGCTGAAAGAGGGGGAGATGGAGATGAGATCTGGGGGAGAAATGTTTTGCTGTGAGGGTGGGGAGGCCCTGGCCCAGGGTGCCCAGAGCAGTGGTGGCTGCCCCATCCCTGGAGGTGTTCCAGGCCAGGTTGGATGGGGCTTGGAGCCCCCTGACCCAGTGGGAGGGGTCCCTACCCAGTGGGAGGGGTCCCTGCCCATGGCAGGGTGAAACCCCAGCCTGGCACTGGCGCTCGATGGGTTGGGAGATCTCTGCCTGGGAGCGAGGCCGATGGCAGAGCCGGGCAGATGGGAGCTCGTGGGAGCACACAGCCTTGTGATGCCAGCCCTGCCAGGGGCAGCAGAGCTCAGGGAGGAGGGGCTCTCGCCTTGCAGCCGTACTGTGGGCAGTGGTGCCATGCCATGGACATCCATGGCACGGTGTGGGCATCTGTGCCATCCCATGGGCATCCGTGCTGTGGTGTGGGCGGCATTGCCATGGGCATCCATGCCATCCCATGGGCATTCATGGTGTGAGCATCCATGCTGTGCCATAGGCAGCCATGCCATGCTGTGGTGTGGGCAGCCTTGCCATGGGCAGTTATGCCATGCCATGGGCAGCTGTGCCATTCCATGGGCAACCGTGCCGTGCCATGGGTAGTCATGCTGTGGGCAGCTGTGCTGTGTTGTGGGTAGCCAAGACACGCTGTGGGCAGCTGTGCCAGTCCAGGGACAGTGGTGCCATGCTGTGGGTGGCCATACCATGCCATGGGTAGTTGTGTCATGCCATGGGCAGCTGTGCCGTGCCATGGGTAGTCATGGTGTAGGCAGCCGTGCCACCCCATGGGCAGCAGTGCCGTGCTGTGGGTAGCCATACCATGCCATGGGTAGTTGTGTCATGCCACGGGCAATCATGCCATGCCCTAGCGTGGGCTCACTGGGCAGCACCAGGATGCAGCGAGCTGGCTGCAACTCCCGTTCCTCCTCCCACGGGCTGCGCGCCGTGGTCTCATGCCCTGCAGATCCTCCAGAGCCCTTTCCTTCCTCTTCCCAACGCTCTGCCCACTGCCCGCTGCCAGGACCGGGGCCCGTGTGCCCGTCCAGCCGGGCTGTTTGAGCTACAAGCCACAATCCCGCTTTTGTTTTGCCTTAGCTGGGAGGGGGCAGGCAGGAATTGGGCTGCCCAGAAAGCTGCCAGGAACTCTTGCTGCCACAATTAAGCACCTGCTGGAAGGGAGCAAATACAGCCAAATCATGCGGCTGGCAAACACGCTTCCCGTGCCCCCTTCCCCGTGCCCCGCTCGGAGAAGAGGCGAGCTCAGGAAGGAGCTCGGGAATAAAAGAGCTCGGATGCGAAGCCGAGAGCTTCTCGCTCTGTGGGTCCCCAGCTCCAAATCCAAAGGGCTCCCCTCTTCCCAACTCAGCAATTCCATCTCCTTCTGCCATGGAGAGAGACATCCCCGTCCTGCGAGTTGGGTGAGGCCGGGGCGGGGGGGTCAGGATGGATGGATTGGGGGGGTCAGGATGGATGGATTGGGATGGGGGGGGTCAGGATGGATGGATTGGGATGGGGGGTCAGGATGGTTGGATTGGGGTAGGGGGGTCAGGAGGGATTGGGATGGGGAGGGATCAGGATGGATGGATTGGGATGGGGGGGTCAGGATGGTTGGATTGGGATGGTGGGATCAGGATGGATGGATTGGGATGGGGGGGTCAGGATGGAAGGATTGGGATGAGGGGGTCAGGATGGATGGATTGGGATGAGGGGGTCAGGGTGGTTGGATTGGGATGTGGGGGTCAGGATGGATGGATTGGGGTAGGGGGGTCAGGATGGATGAATTGGGGCAGGGAGGTCAGGATGGTTGGATTGGGGTAGGGGGGTCAGGAGGGATTGGGATGGGGAGGGATCAGGATGGATGGATTGGGATGAGGGGGTCAGGGTGGTTGGATTGGGATGTGGGGGTCAGGATGGATGGATTGGGGTAGGGGGGTCAGGATGGATGAAATGGGGCAGGGAGGTCAAGATGGTTGGATTGGGGTAGGGGGGTCAGGAGGGATTGGGATGGGGAGGGATCAGGATGGTTGGATTGGGATGGGGGGGTCAGGATGGATGGATTGGGATGGGGGGGTCAGGATGGATGGATTGGGATGGTGGGATCAGGATGGATGGATTGGGATGAGGGGGTCAGGGTGGTTGGATTGGGATGTGGGGGTCAGGATGGATGAATTGGGGGGGATCAGGATGGATGGATTGGGAGAGGTCAGGATGGATGGATTGGGGCAGGGGGATCAGGATGGATGGATTGGGGCAGGGGGATCAGGATGGATGGATGGGGATGCGGGGGGGGCGTTGGTTGCACCAATGTTGCCATGGAGAGGCTGAAGTTTTGATGCTGCTGCCTGATCTGAGCAGGAATAAAATATTGGGGGGGGGGGGGGGGGCTGAGCTTTGCACGGCTGAGATTTCTTTGCGAGGGGGGGTGAAAAAAGGCAACCGAAAGCCTTGGGAAATGATGGCGAAGCATCACATGATGCGGATATTCGGGGTCAGGGGAGCGGGGTCAGCGTGCCGGGTGATTTCCCAGCAGCCACGCTGCAAAGATGACTCTGGAATTTATTTTTTATGGGGGGGGGGTGGGGTTGCAGGGTGAGGAGGGGGTTGCAAGGAACGCTGTGAATTTGGGGGGTTGGGGAGGCAAAGGTGGTACCGCATTGTGTGGCCCCTGCTTGGGGAGCAGGGATGGAGGGGGCAGCTTGGATGAAAGGGTCAGCTCGGCTCTGAACCTACAAGGGGGGGGGGTGTTTGTAGAGGGGGGGGCAAGGTGCCCAGGGGAGGGGGGGGGGGCACATGGGGAGGGTTGAATGCAGAGGAAAGGTGGGGGTGCAGGTAGAGGGGGATGAGGGTTGGATGCAGCAGATGATGGAAGGCGGGGGGGGGAGGGGGGGCTGGGGGAGGGGAGGATAGAGACCCCTGAAGAGAAGGGGGCAGGATGGGGGTCCCTTGTGGGGCAGGACTTGAGGGGGAGGGATTGGGGGGGCCAGGATGGAGACCCCCTTGGAGGAGGACTGGGGGCAGGATAGGGGGGGTCCCATGCAGAGGAGGGTTGGGGGGGACAGGATGGGGGGGGTTCCCATGCAGGGCAGGGTTGGGGGGGGCAGGATGGGGGTCCCCCATGTGGGGCAGGATTTGGGGGGGGGGCGGGGTGTTGCAGGATGGAGACCCCTGGGGGTCCCATTCAGGGCAGAACTGGGGAGGGGGGACCAAGATTAGGGGGTGCAGATTGGAGACCCCCGCGGAGGAGGGGTCAGGATGGGGTCCCCCTCGGGTGTTCCCCTCCCCCCCCCGATCCCGCTCAGCCAATGGGATGCGGCTGGGATGCGGCTGTGGGCGGGGCCTCGCGGGGGCCGCTTGTTTTTTGTGAATGAAAGGCGGGGCGGGCGCGGCCGCAGCGCGCAGGGAGGCGCGCAGGATCCGCGCAAACTCCGCGCAGGCTGCGCAGGGCTCCGCGCAAGGCTCCTCCGCGCAGGGCAGCGCGCAGGGATCCGCGCAAAGCAGCGCAGGGCAGCGGATGAGGATTGCGGAGAGCCCGAGGAGCCGGGATGGGCCCTGATCCGCGCAGCGCAGCCGCGGGGCCCGCGCAGCCCGGCCGCGCAACTTGCGCCGTGGCCATGTCCGCAGGGGCAAGCCCGGCCCCGGCCCCTGGGAGCCGCCGCTTCATCTGTGTTGGTGTAAGTACACCCCACCCTAAAAAAACACCCGCTCCGCATCCGCGCATCCTCACCCACCGGGCCCTTTCGCGATGCACCCGCTGCACCCCCGATCCGGATGCTCCGGGCACCTCCACCCCCCCTTGCAATGCCCTGCACCCCCCGATCTGGATGGTCCGAGCACCCCCGGCCCCATTGCAATGCCCTGCACCCCCTCCCGGTGCTCCCCACCCCCACTGCAAAGCCCTGCACCTCCAATCCGGATGCTCCGAGCACTCCAGGCCCCTTCACGGTGCACCCGCTGCTGCCTTGCAGTGCCCTGCACCCCCAATCCGGATGCTCTGAGCACCCCCGGCACCCTCGCAGTGCCCTGCACCCCTGATTTGGTTGCTCCGAGCACCCCCAAGCTCCGTTGCAAAGCCCTGCACCCCCAATCCGGATGCTCCGAGCGTTCCAGGCCCCTTCACGATGCACCCACTGCTGCCTTGCAGTGCCCTGCACCTCCAGTCTGGATCTCCCTGCCCTCCTTGCAAAGCCCTGCACCCCCAATCCAGTGCTCCCTGCCCTCCTTGCAAAGCCCTGCACCCCCAATCTGGATGCTCCGAGCACTCCAGGCCCCTTTGCGATGCACCCGCTGCAGCCCCCATCCGGATGCTCTGCGCACCCCCCGCACCCTTGCAATGCCCTGCGCTCCTGATCTGGTTGCTCTCGGCACCCCTGGGCACCCTGGCAAACACCCACATCCGCTCCCCATGCTCCCCACCCCCTTGCAACATCCCCTACCCCCGGCCTGGATGTCCCCCACCCTCTTTGCAAAAGCCCTATAACCCCAACCCGGATGCTCTGAGCACCCCCGGGCCCATTGCAAAGTCCTGCACCTCCTCCCGGGGCTCCCCACCTTCCTTGCAATGCCCCCCCCCCCCCCCCCCGGCTGGATGCCCTGAGCACCCCTGGCCCCACTGCAAAGCCCTGCACCAGCTCCTGGTGCCCCCTACCCTCCTTGCAGTGCCCTGCAGTGGCTGCTGGTGCCCCCAGTGCCCCTTTCAATGCCCTGCGGTGGCTCCTGGTGCTCCCAGTGCCCCTTGCAATGCCCTGCACCCCCAGTCTGGTTCCTCTGAGCATCCCTGGCCCCTTTGCAAAGCTTTGCACCCCCTCCCGGTGCTCCCCACCCTCCATGCAATGCCCTGCACCCCCAATCTGGTTCCTCTGAGCATCCCTGGTCCATTTGCGAAACCCTGCACCCGCTCCTGGTGTTCCCTACCTTCCTCACAATGCCCTGCACTGGGTGCTGGTGCTCCCAGCCCCCCTGGCAACGCCTCACACGCCCAATCCAGATGCTCTGAGCACCCCTGGCCCCATTTCAAAGCCCCACACTGGATCCCAGTGCTCCCTGTCCCACAGCACCCCCTGCCCCGCTCGTGCTGCAGCCCCGCTCTCGCACCGCATCCCTGCTGCAGCTTCCGCGGGGCCACCCTGGCCCCATCTCTCCCCCATCCCATGGCAGCCGGGAGGGTTGTGGGAGATGCTGTGTTATTTTTATGCATTGTTACCATTTTGGGGTGATTTCCCCTTGGTTTGGAGGTTCTCCTTCCCTTGAGAGGTGCAGGATAGAGGATTTTTTTAGCCTGGGAGTTGCTAGGCGACAGAGTGATGGTGCAGTTGCCTTGGCAACCGCAGGCTGGGCATGCTGGAAGGAGCAATTTTGGGGTGCTCCTTGGGGGTGGCGTGTGTGGATTTGGGTGCCTGTGCTTTGGGTGGGGGGCTCAGAGAGGGGGAGCTGCTGCCTGGAGCGGCCCTGCTGCCCCAGGCTGGGCGCTCGCTGGGGGGGGGGGGGAGCTCCGATGTCTTGGCATCTTGGGTTATTTCTTGCTCTCCGCTGGGTTTTGGAGCCAGCGCTGGCAGAGAGGCAGAGGTGGGGAAGCAAGGAGGGAGTTTGCAGAGATGCTGCTGAAATTGTCCCTGCAAAGAGGCTCAGCCTCCTCCTGGGGCCACGTCGTGTGGGTGAGGGGGCTACGAGCCACCCCGTGTGGCTACCAGAGCTCCCCAATGTGCTTCTCCTTTATCCAGAGCCTGCGTTTTGTGCTCGCTGCTGTCCCCTCCTCCTCTTCTGGTGGCAGACAGCGATCCCTCTAGGATTTATCCCTTCATTCCCTCAGGACAGCAGAGTTTCCAAGCAGCTCCTGGTGCTCGGCCGAGCTCCCCGTGCAGGTCCAGCATCCAACCTGCCGACTGCGGTTGTCATCTCCGTGTGCTTCCCTCCCCCTCTCCACCACCTGAATGAGCTCGGCCCGCTTGGGAGCCCCTAAAATAACCACAGCGGAAGCTCTCTGAGCGCTAACGATCCTCCCTGGAGACGTCCTGGCCCTGCAGAGCCAAAGCTGATCCCTGGGAGGAGCAGGGGGACCAGGGATGGTGGTGGGGTGGGGGGATGAGTGAGATGGAGATGGATTTCCAGCGTCTGGGAGTGCAATATATGGGATGGAGAAGGATTTCCAGGGTCTGAGAGTGCAATATATGGGATGGAGATGGATTTCCAGCGTCTGGGAGTGCAATATATGGGATGGAGATGGATTTCCAGCGTCTGGGAGTGCAATATATGGGATGGAGATGGATTTCCAGCGTCTGGGACTGCAATATATGGGATGGAGATGGATTTCCAGGGTCTGAGAGTGCAATATATGGGATGGAGATGGATTTCCAAGGTCTGGGAGTGCAATATATGGGATGGAGATGGATTTCCAGGGTCTGAGAGTGCAATATATGGGATGGAGATGGATTTCCAGGGGCTAATGGAGAAGGAGACAACCTGCCCCGTCTTCTTTTCACCATGCAGCACCCAAGGAGGTTGCTATTTCTGCTTTTCAATGCCATCAGCAGCAGAACTCCCTGCATCCCGAAGGATGGAGAGGGCACGGCGTGCGGTGACATCTACTCGGAGAAGTTTTGCCTAAACGCTTGGCACCCAGAGTGACCTGGATTTGTGCCACCAGCCTTTACCTACGCTTGCCCGCAAGGCTTGTGGCCCAATCCTGCCCGGTGCCGAGCTCTTGTCGTGCCATCTCCTCCAGGCTTTTGGTGTCACCAGGTGTGCTCAGAGAGCTTGCGCGCGGCAGGGAGGTGCTAACATTGGAAAGTCCTTGCCAGGCTGCGAGTTTCGGGAGCTGCGTCCGTGGTCCCCGCGTGCAGGGCTCGGTTGCCATCGTTACCGGGTATTTTAGCTCGCTGAGCCTTTGCGCTGGTGGTTTAATATAGCAGCTCGGGAGGCCGGTGCCGGGAGAAGGTGACGAGGGGGAAGAGATCTGCAGTTTGAGAAGTTCAGAGCAATCTGGTTGTGGAGGATTTTATTTCTCCTTCTTCCCTTTCCCTCAGTCTCCTTCTTGCTCTTCCCTCTGGAATCACCTGCGTAGAATGGTTTGGGTTGCAAGGGACCTCAAAGCCCACCCAGTCCCATGGGCAGGGACACCTCCCACTGCATCAGGGGGCTCCAAGCCCCATCCAACCTGGTCCTTGAGCACCTCCAGGGATGGGCAGCCACCCTGCTCTGGGCAACCTGGGCCAGTGTTTCACGTCCTTGATTTAAGGCTGTGATGAGTTAATTTGGCTCTGAATAGGCAAAGGGTGGGACACCTGGGCACGCCTGGTGTTGGCTTTTGGCACCAATAGCACCAACTGCCCTCTTGGGAGGGTTCAGCCTGGTCCTGGGCGGCCAGAGATGCTGGGAGCCTTCCCAAAGCCAACAGCTGCTGAGCTTCCTGGAAACAGTGGTGGCTGCCCCATCCCTGAAGGTGCTCAAGGCCAGGTTGGAGCCCCCTGATTCAGTGGGAGGTGTCCCTGCCCATGGCAGGGGGTGGCACTGGATGGGCTTTGAGGTCCCTTCCCACCCATTTCAGGATTCTGTGAAATGTAACAAGTTTTGCTGCTCTGTGCTAAGAACCTGGGAGCAAATATTCCCTCTGGGAATGGGGTGGGATAAGAAGGGCAGGTGAGCATCAAGGGACAGAGCTGGTGCTCCTGTGAGACAGAAGCTGGCGATGCCCGGGTGTGCGCTCGGCCGGGCGGATCTGGAAGCTTCGCTTGCAAAGGCTGGGGAGGGAGAAAGGGGGAAAGGAGGAGGGGAGGAAAAAATAAGGCAGCTCATCTCACATGAACAAGCATGAGCCAGGGAGATGGGCAGCAAGGAGGGTGGAATCTAACGCAGCGCGTGTGTCTGCACGGCAGAGCCACGCACGCTGCCATGAGAACATTAAATTTTAAAGGGGACTGGCGGGGAGTGGAGCTGGGAGGGGTGGGCAGCTGCCGTCGCTCGCTGCCTTCGCTGGAGCTGCCGGGTGCTGCAGAGCTGCCCGTGTGCTGCCAGGGCTGGTGGCTCCCAGCCTCTGGGTACCAGCATCGTCTTGCTGCTTCACTCCCTCTCGGCATCCTGTCCCACCTCCGAGCCTGAGTATCGGCATCATCTTCTTGCTTTGCTTCACCTCGGCAACCCGTCCCAACCTATCCCATCTCCAAGCATCATCTTGGTGCTCCAGTCCTCCTTGGACCCCATCCCACCCCATCCCACCCCATGCCATCATCTCCGAGCCTGAGTATCAGCATCACCTTGTTGCTTCACTCCCCTTCCTCATCCCTTCCTCATCCCTTCCTCATCCCTTCCTCATCCCTTCCTCATCCCTTCCTCATCCCTTCCTCATCCCTTCCTCATCCCTTCCTCATCCCTTCCTCATCCCTTCCTCATCCCTTCCTCATCCCTTCCTCATCCCTTCCTCATCCCTTCCTCATCCCTTCCTCATCCCTTCCTCATCCCTTCCTCATCCCTTCCTCATCCCTTCCTCATCCCTTCCTCATCCCTTCCTCATCCCTTCCTCATCCCTTCCTCATCCCTTCCTCATCCCTTCCTCATCCCTTCCTCATCCCTTCCTCATCCCTTCCTCATCCCTTCCTCATCCCTTCCTCATCCCTTCCTCATCCCTTCCTCATCCCTTCCTCATCCCTTCCTCATCCCTTCCTCATCCCTTCCTCATCCCTTCCTCATCCCTTCCTCATCCCTTCCTCATCCCTTCCTCATCCCTTCCTCATCCCTTCCTCATCCCTTCCTCATCCCTTCCTCATCCCTTCCTCATCCCTTCCTCATCCCTTCCTCATCCCTTCCTCATCCCTTCCTCATCCCTTCCTCATCCCTTCCTCATCCCTTCCTCATCCCTTCCTCCCTCCAAGCTTGTGTATCAGCATCATCTTGTGGCTTCACTCCTCCTCAGCATCCCATTCCATCCCATCTGGAGACATCCCTCCCCAGCTCATCCCGGCTGTATTTGGTGACCCCTCCTTCCCCCTGCAGGTCCCAATTAATGGATTCTGACATGGATTATGAGAGGCCAAACGTAGAAACTATCAAGTGCGTCGTGGTCGGGGACAACGCGGTGGGAAAGACCCGGCTCATCTGTGCCCGCGCCTGCAACGCCACGCTGACCCAGTACCAGCTCCTCGCCACCCACGTGCCCACGGTGTGGGCCATTGACCAGTACCGCGTCTGCCAGGAGGTGAGGGGTGCTGGGGTGGCCGGGGGGCTCACGGATGCCCCATGGGGGACCCCGAGGAGATGGAGTTGCTTCTTCCCCGTGGGGCGCTTGTGAACGATGGGGACATCCCCGCTCTTGCAAGACTCGAGGACTCAAAGCTGGGTGGTGTTTGTGTTCCTGCAGGTGCTGGAGCGCTCCCGGGATGTGGTAGATGATGTTAGCGTGTCCTTGCGGCTCTGGGACACCTTTGGTGACCACCACAAAGACAGGCGCTTTGCCTATGGCAGGTAGGGAAGAGGCAGAGCCTCTGGGAGGGAGGACAATGCTGAAGCACGGTGGGGTTGGCTCCATCATCAAGCCAGACCTTGACCCTCCTGTCCTCGTAGGTCCGACGTTGTGGTTCTGTGCTTCTCCATCGCTAACCCCAACTCCCTGCACCATGTGAAGACCATGTGGTACCCAGAGATCAAGCACTTCTGTCCCCGCGCGCCCGTCATCCTGGTGGGCTGCCAGCTCGACCTGCGCTACGCCGACCTGGAGGCCGTCAACCGGGCACGGCGCCCTTTGGCCAGGTGGGACCCTTGTGCCCTGGAGATGTCCATGCTTACCCATGCTTTCTCCTTGCCGTGCAGATGAAGAGGTCTCTTCATTATCTCCTCTCTTTTCCAGGCCAATCAAACCTAACGAGATCCTTCCCCCGGAGAAGGGGAGGGAGGTGGCCAAGGAGCTGGGGATCCCTTATTACGAGACGAGCGTGGTGGCCCAGTTTGGCATCAAGGACGTCTTTGACAATGCCATCCGTGCCGCCCTCATCTCCCGTCGCCACTTGCAGTTCTGGAAGTCCCACCTCCGCAACGTGCAGCGACCCCTGCTCCAAGCCCCCTTCCTGCCTCCCAAGCCCCCTCCACCCATCATCATCGTCCCGGATCCCCCTTCCAACAACGAGGAGCGCCCAGCCCACCTCCTGGAGGACCCCCTGTGCGCGGACGTCATCCTGGTGCTGCAAGAGAAGATCAAAATCTACGCACACAAGATCTACCTCTCCACCTCCTCCTCCAAATTTTACGACCTGTTCCTCATGGACCTGAGCGAGGAGGACCAGCAGAGCGGCACGGGGCATGGCTTTGGGGTGGCCGTCACGGCGGCCGCCGAGCGGATGCTGCACCAAGAGGAGAGGCACCATGGGCGGGATTTCCTTCTCCGAGCCGCTAGCTTTGATATCTGTGAGAGCACCGAGGAGGCCGGATCCGGCCAGCGCAAACCGTGCCTTAGAGCCTCCACCAGTGACGGGATCCTGCGGGGCAACCGCTATGAGAATGGGGAGCATGGGCTGCGGCGGGGAAGGGACCTCTCTTCTTGGAGCCGGGCTTTCACCAGCATCCAGGAGGAGATGGCAGAAGACCCGTTGACCTACAAGTCCAAGCTCATGGTGGTGGTGAAGATGGATGCTTCCATCCAGCCTGGTCCTTTCCGGGCAGTGTTGAAGTACCTGTACACAGGGGAGCTGGATGAGAATGAGCGGGACCTCATGCACATTGCTCACATTGCTGAGCTGCTGGAGGTCTTCGACCTCCGGATGATGGTGGCCAACATCCTCAACAACGAGGCGTTCATGAACCAGGAGATCACCAAAGCCTTCCACGTCCGGAGGACCAACCGGGTGAAGGAATGCCTGGCCAAGGGGACTTTCTCCGGTACGGCTCTCTTGCCCTTGAGGTGATCGGATGGATGGGGGGCTCAGAGCTCCTGGCTTTGGTGAGCGGGGTGGCCGCGCTGTGGATCAGCAGACGCTCGCTTGCCTTCCCTGGGGTTTTTGGTCACGTCTGGCATTTCTGAGCTTTTTATAGATACTTGTTCCAAGAAAGCGTGAGCGTAATGGTCCTTCCCCAGGGTTTCTGCTCCCGGCCTGCCTGACAGCTCATTTATTTACGGGAGAGCAGCAAGGCAACTTCCTTCCCTCCCGGGCCCAGAGCTTCACAGGGTCGTGTGATTTATGAGGAGCAATGTTGCCTTTGGTAGGACATCCCCGGCCCTGGCTTCAAGCCGAGCACCACGTGCCGCGATGGTGTGGGGTGGTGTCCAGGAAGGGGTATGAAGGTCTCAGCCTCCCTCAGGCTGGATTTGTTTCATGAGGATGGACCTTGACGTGGTCGAGCTGTCTCTGTTGGGGTGGATGTGTGGTGTCCCCTGGCCCTGGTTGGGGGTGGAAAGCAGGAGATCGTTGTTGTCCTTCCCAGCTCTGCCAAGGATTCAAGCTTGGATGAGACATTTCCTTCCTGGTTTTCTTCTTTGCTTTCAGTTGTGTCATGGATGGCTTGCGAAAGTCCTTCAGAAGAGCTGGAGTGCCACGAGGTCCCTTCCCTGAGCTCCTCAGGCCGGTTTGGGATGCTGGGGAGAA
Organism: Neomorphus geoffroyi; assembly: GCA_033558235.1. Classification (NCBI taxonomy): domain Eukaryota; kingdom Metazoa; phylum Chordata; class Aves; order Cuculiformes; family Neomorphidae; genus Neomorphus; species Neomorphus geoffroyi. Next base: position 2,386,938 of record JAUMJM010000056.1, read on the forward strand.
GAAATAGAGATCTTTAGGACAAATGATAGGATATGCCAAGCTCTCTCCCCTTCCCTCTGCTCATGGAATTGCTTGGTGGAGAAGACCTTTAGATCATTGAGTCCAACCATACCCGTCCACCACTAAACCATATCCCTGCGGTCCCTGGTGCAAGATGTTTCATGCAGGGGGGTGGTTTAGCCCTGGTGATGAGGACGGTCCCAGTAGCATCCCTCTGCTTGTCCCCAGATGTCACCTTCGTGCTGGATGACGGTGCTATCAGTGCCACAAGCCCCTGCTCATCTCCAGCTGCGACTGGATGGCCGCGATGTTCGGTGGCCCCTTTGTGGAGAGCTCCACCAACGAGGTGAGGAGAGGCCTCAGGATTGGTGCTGGGAGGGTGGGACAGCTGGGGATGGCCGTGAGGTGACAGCCGATGGGTGTCTTGCAGGTGGCACTTCCTTACACCGCAAGAGCTGCATGCGGGCGGTCCTGGAGTACCTCTACACCGGGCAGTTCAGCTCCAGCCCCGACCTCGACGACATGATGCTCATCATCCTCGCCAACCGCCTCTGCCTGCCGCATCTGGTGGCTCTCACCGGTGAGTCTGCACTGGGATGATGTTCCCTGCTGTCCCCAAGCTCGGTGGCAGCATGGTGTCACCCTGTCCCAGCTGCCCCATAACCTCGTGTCTCCCCCCCCACAGAGCAGTACACGGTCACCGGTCTGATGGATGCACAACAGATGATGGTGGACATCGATGGGGACGTGCTGGTGTTCCTGGAACTGGCTCAGGTAGGACAGGACTCTGTGCTGGGGATGCAGCGAGGCGCTGGGTGATGCCTTGTAGAGAGGTCTGGAAGCTCCAGGGGATGGAGGTGTTCTGGGAGAGAGGACAGGTTTAAGGAGGGGGTTCTGCCCCCCTGCTCCGCTCTGTGAGACCCCACCTGAGCCCTGGGTCCAGTTCTGGAGTCCTGAGCACAGGAAGGACCTGGAGCTGTTGGAGCGAGGCCAGAGGAGGCCACGGAGATGATCCAAGGGCTGGAGCAGCTCCTGTACGAGGCCAGGCTGGGAGAGTTGGGGTTGTTCAGCCTGGAGAGGGGAAGGCTCTGGGGAGACCTTAGAGCAGCTCCCAGGGCTGAAAGGGGCTGCAGGAAAGCTGGGAGGGGCTTTTTCCAAGGGTCTGGAGGGATGGGATGAGGTGGAATGGCTTTAAATTGGAAGGGGAGATTGAGATGAGACATCAGGAAGAAATTCTTCACTGTGAGGGTGGGGAGGCCCTGGCCCGGGGTGCCCAGAGCAGTGGTGGCTGCCCCATCCCTGGAGGTGTTCCAGGCCAGGTTTGGATGGGGCTTGGAGCCCCCTGATCCAGTGGGAGGTGTCCCCTGCCCATGGCAGGGGGTGGCACTGATGGGCTTGGAGGTCCATTCCAACCCAACTCATCCCATCCCGTGATTCCGACGTCTGGGAAGGAATAGGGCAAATCCCTCTTGCTTCCCTGAGTCTCCACGCCGTGGTGGCTCTGACGTGGGCTCCGTCTCTTCCAGTTCCACTGCGCCTACCAGCTGGCCGACTGGTGCCTCCATCACATCTGCACCAACTACAACAACGTCTGCCGCAAGTTCCCCCGGGACATGAAGGCCATGTCGGGAGGTGAGCGCGACCCTGGTGGGATCACCGGGGAGGTCCTGGTGGTCCTGGCACTTCCCTCACCCCCTCGTCTCCCTGCAGAGAACCAGGAGTACTTTGAGAAGCACCGCTGGCCACCGGTGTGGTACCTGAAGGAGGAGGATCACTACCAGCGGGCCAAGAAGGAGCGGGAGAAGGAAGACTACCTCCACCTCAAACGGCAGCCCAAGAGGCGGTGGCTCTTCTGGAATGCCTCCTCCTCCCCATCCTCCTCTCCTTCATCGTCGGCAGCCACGGCCTCCTCTTCTTCCTCCTCCTCCTCCTCCTCGGCGGTGGTTTGAAAGCCCGTTCTTGCCCTGGCTCCAGCATCCTGGGAGGACACAGGGAGGAGAAGGAAGGGTGGGACGACCTGCCCCAGCGCCACGCGTGGAGCGGACACCACCGGCCGAAGCCCCAGAGGAGATGGTGGCAGTGGAGAGGGCTCAGAGCTGGGCATCACTCCTGGAGCCCCACGCCGTGGCTACCAGAGGCCCGAGCAGCAGGAGAAACTCAACGTTTACAGGAGCACGAGGGCTGTGTTGTCGTTTTCTTTTGAGTTTTGGTTCTTTGGGTTTGGTTTGTTTTTTTGAACAGCAGCAGCACGAGGAGGAAGAAGGAGAAGAAACCCCATCCCGCTTCCACTTTTCATTCCTAACCACAACCTGCGGGATATGGGTTGATAGCTGATGGCATCGCACCACCCCTGGCAGCCGGAGCTGCGGCGGGGGGGCCTGCCACCCCCTTCCACTCACAGCAGGGTCAGGCAGGGTACAGAGGTCCCCAGATGCCTCCAGGCACTGCAACATCCCCCCCCTTTTTGCTCACAAAGTGGGGTCTGGTCGAATTCGGGGAGCAGGAGGGGACAGGAGCCCTCTCCTCCCTGCCTCTAACTTTTCATCTTTTTTTTTTTTTTTAAATGAAAACAAAGCAAAAAAATAAAAAAAAGACCCCAAAAGACCCCCAACCACCCCCCTCTCAACCTGCCACACCAGAAACCAACCCCAGGCCCCCGGCTTGGGATTTTAGCCTGGAAGGCTCCATTGTAATAAATGGTATTTTAAAAGCCCAGCGTGGTCCCTGTGTGTTTGGGAGGAAGCAGCTGGACACGGGGCAACCTTGTGCCCTGCTTGGGGTACCCTCCCCACTGCCAGTGCTCCCGGGATGGACAGGGACAGCGCAGAAGCCTTGCAGGATCCAGCATCGGGTACCTCCTGTACGCGGAGAGGTGGCTTTACCATCGGACTAACTTTGCATCTCCCACCCGTGTCCTTGTAGGAGCACCAACACGTGGCAGGAGAAAGGCTGGAGCCAGGGCAGAGGTGCCCACACTGGTGGGGTTTGCAGGACTGGGGAGGGACCCAAAACCCACCTGGGAAGGGGGAAGCTTTGAGCCCATCCCTGGCAAAGAGGATGCTGGAGCAAGCACGTAGGGATGCTCGTGGCAGGGATGCTCCTAGCGGTGTCCCCTCCCCCTGGCCTCAGCAGAGCACCTTGGAGTCACCTGCTTTTCATGCTCATCCTCGGCCGTGGATGCAGGAGCGAGGTTGTGGCTCCAGCGAGCTCGTGCTCCGCGTTCTCACACTTTGCAGCACCAGCGAGCAGGTAGGACACCCAAGTTTCTTTCCCTTCGGAATGCGGGCGCTGGCTGCTGCTTCCCGGTCCCGTTGCCCTTCCTGCAGTCAGGACTCCTGTATCCCAGCACCAAACCCTGCACGCGCCTGGCTCTGCGGGAGCTCCCTGCCCAGGTTTGCATGCGAGGGAGGCGACGCTGGAGCTGCCTGGGGTGCCACCTCGGGCACGAAGCCTCCTGTAGGTCCCCAACAGCTCCCGCTTTCAGCGCTTGCCCCAGACCTGCGTTATCAATAAACCCCAATTGCAATGCAGCTCAGGGGGGGCTTTTTGGGGGCAAGCAGAGCCCTTTTTTTTCTCACTAAGCACTGCATGGATTTGCAACGTGGCTATTGCAACACACAGAGCCCTGGCTCGGTGCAGCTGCAGCGGGGAGCACCGCAGCTTCATCATGGAGGGGGGGTTAGCAGCATCGCTTGGCCCCGGGGGTCCCAGCCCCTGCGCGCTTGAGGGACTGAGATTTCAGCCTCCTGCTTTCGCAGGCGACTCAAGAGCGTGGGATTCCCAGCAAAGGTGTAAAAGCAAAGGCCAGGTTTGATTTTGCCCTAGCAGAAGCATCGCTGGTGGGGGCCACCTCCAGCTGCTGAGCATCTGGTCCAGCTCCTTTGGTGCCCACTGAAACCCCAGCGCCCGCGTGACGGCACGGCAAGGGGAGGAAAAAAAAAACAAGATGAGAAATCAGGAGGCTTTTTTAAAAGTTTTTTCTTGCTTCATAAAGAAACTGGAAATGCGAACTGGCTGGGCCAGAGTTCTGTATAAACACACACACATGCATAGTATAAAAACTATTTTTCTACTAGGTTTTAAGTTAAAAAAAATGTACACGTTTACAACTACTGAATAAATACTTAAATACAAACTCCTTATGTTTTTGGAGTAAGAATTGGGGAGGGGCTGGGAATGCAAGAACCTGGACTTTGCAGCACAGGGCAGTCCTGGTCGTGGCGAGGAGCCGGCGATGCTCCTCACATTCTCTCCCAGCGCTGGGGAAGGTCCCGCTGGGCTGGGCTGGACCAGGGTGGCAGCACATGTAACCACATCAAGTAGTTTCTCCAGCCCAAGTTGTCCCTGAGCGATGTGTGAGAGCCAGAGTAAAGGGTTAAGAGTCTGAGGAGCAACCCACCCTGCTGGAGGATTGCTGGTGGGTACCCACAGTCACACTCAGACCTCAGTGCATTCATCTTTCCCTGCTGGCTGGACAGACAGGGACAGCGAAGCCACCCCACAGCCAAGGGGATGGACACCGTCTTGTCCAAGGTCATGGAGAAGGAGGTTTCTGGCTCACTGAGAAGTTCGCTGCCCACATTCCGCTCCGAGGAGGAGCTCAGTTGATCTCCTTCCGCCGAGGCCTTTCTCGGGCAACCCAGAGTAAGCAAATCATTCCCACCCTCACCCCACCGTTAAGTTTCAAGTCGATTCTTAACAGCAAGCAGAACAGCTGGCAGCTACGATGCTCTTCAGCCAACAGCTTTGAGAAAGTAACCCAAGAACCCAGCAAAGGCACCTCCACCAAGAGTTCCGTTTGAAGCTCAGAGATGTTCTACATGCAGAAGACATTGCACTATCATATATTCACATTATGGTTTGGGTTGGAAGGGATCTTAAAACCCACCCAATTCCAACCCCCCTGCCATGGGCAGGGACACCTTCCACTGGATCATGCTGGCTCCATGACCACGATGCCAGGAATCTCAGCTAAAGGATGATCCAGTTAAACACCACAGAGATGCCTGCATCCTGCAGAACAGTCACAGGATCGCTGCAATTAGCTAAAACTTCTGTGTTTTGAGGTATTTACGGTTTCAGCTTAAAAGTGCAGAGATGCAGGGCCTGCCTTGCTCCTCAGTCCACTTCATATTCGAAATATCCCTGCTGGACCAACTTGGAGGAGATGTCCTCGGCAATCCCTCCGAGATTGATCTGGTGCAGGGTCTCCAGCAGGGTGTTCACAGAGGCGTTCAGCCCTTGTCTGTTCTGCCACGTGTTGAGCATCTGGAAGAAGGGCTCCAAAGAATATCTGTCGTTCATCTCGGCGAGGGTGATGTCGTTCTCCAGCAGATCCAGGGCTCGGCCGAATCTCTTCCAGTCCTTGCAGGGCACTTCTTGGGCAAAGATGTCAAAAGAGCGTCGCAGAACTAGAGAGGGAATGGGGGAAAGCTCAGCGAACGGGGTAGAGCATGGACAGCTGGGTCAGCAAGGATCTGGCCCAGCAGGTTCATGCCACAGGCTCATCATCTCCCTCCCCCCCAGCACATCCCCTGGGCCCCAGCACTTACGGTTAACGGGTTCTCTTCCTTGCACTGGAACCAGATTCCTCCTGGGTTTCACATTGAGATACGAGGTCCCTGTTACGTTCACCTGGAAGGAAAATGTCCTATAGCACCCACCAAGCCCCGGCACAAATGCTGTCCCCAAGCTCCATTGATGGGGGTTTGGAGACCCTCTCCCTCTCTCCAGGGGATGCTGGGGCAGGAGATCTCCTCACACCTCCAGCACATTCATCGTTTCCTGGCTTTGGGATGACAGCAGGCCAGGAGCAGGGGAGGAGCCGCCTCGTGGGTCTCGGCCAGGGTGAGAAAAGCTTTCTGTTTGCTCAGCATCACCATGAAATCCACAGAGCTGCCAGCTGACTGCAACAAGCGGATTGTGCAGTCCTGAACCCAGAACAAGCATAAGAGACCTCTTGAGGTCTCCATGAAGAAACCATCAGCCAGCCCTGGAAGCCCCACAAAGCTGATCAGCTTGGTGAAGGCAGAGGAAAGCATCAGAGCAGGGCAGAGCAGAGGTGGCCAAGAAGGCCACCAGCACCCTGGCTTGGATCGGGAATGGTGTGGCAGCAGGAGCAGGGCAGGGATCCTTCCTCTGTACTCAGCGCTGGTGAGGTTGCACCTCAAATCCTGGGCTCAGTTTTGGGCCCCTCACTCCAAGCAAGATATGGAGGGGCTGGAGCGCGTCTGGAGAAGGGAACGGAGCTGGGGAAGGGGCCTGAGAACAAGGAGGAGAGCTTGAAGGACCTGGGGGTGTTCAGCCTGGGGAAGAGGAGGCTGAGGGGAGACCTCATCGCTCTCTGCAGGTCCTGAAAGGAGGTTGTGGTGAGGTGGGGGTTGGTCTCTTCTCCCTGGTGGCCAGTGCCAGGACAAGGGGAAATGGCCCCAAGATGCACCAGGGGGGATTTAGGTTGGATATTGAGAGGAATTTCTTTCCTGAAAGGGTTGTCAAGCACTGGCAGGGGCTGCTCAGGGAGGTGGTTGAGTCCCCATCCCTGGAGGGGTTTGACCAATGAGTAGATGTTGTACTTGGGGACATGGTCTGGTGGTGGACTGGATCCATGGTTGGACTCGATGATAGTAACGGTCTTTTCCCAAGCAGAACCACCCTGTGAGAAGCGCCCTCACGTACCTCTGGCCCCGGCGCACTGGGAGTCACCGAGTGCCTGTGCAGCAGCTGCCCCTGGGCGCAGCGCTCATTGAAGCTGTTGTCGTCCATCTCCACGCGCGTGCTCCGGTGCCGCGTCAGCAACCGCACCACGTAGTCCTGCAGCAGGAGAAGCACAAACCAGCTGAGCTGGGTGGGTGCTGTGGGCTCCCACCCGCTCGGTGGGGATGCCATCTACAGCAGCAGCATCCACCCTGCCGTGGTTACAAGGGCACGGCTTGCTTGCTCATCTTGAGCTTGCAGGGGCCCCGGTGCAGCAAAGCCCTTCCTTTACCCCAAGATCCCCACCAGGGACCACAAAAGGGCCACCACCTCTGCCAGGGAAGGGATAACAGCATTGGAGAGGGGGCTGCAAGTGCCCCACGTAGAGCAGGGCAACACCAGAGCCCTTTCTCTGCTTGGCCCATCCCTACCACATCCCTCTCCAGCCTTCCCAGGAGCTGCAGGCAAAGCGAGGAGCACAGCAGGGACCTCACCGCAACCCCACAAACAGAACCACCACCCCCTGTGCCATCCCAGCAACTCACCACCACGCCGCAGGACTTCCTGCTCAGGTCTCTCTTGTCTCCTGGAAGATGAAAACAGCGCTGTGATCCCTCTCTCCCCGGGCAGGTACCTCTTCCCACCCAGCCCTAACCCACGTAGAGCCAGGCTGAGCGCTCTGGGTGCACCCGGTGCCCACCTGGGGAACGGCAGCAGCGGTACCAGAAGAAGGCGGTGAGTAGGATCAGGGCCAGAAGTAACACCACGATGCTCACAATCCATGGGGCTAAAGTGGATAAAAGAGGTGGGGTGTGTGGAGCCACACGTGGTCTCCTCAGCAGCAGCATCCCACACCTCAGCCCATCTCCCCTCCACCAGCAGCCCCTCACTTACTTGAGGAGCTGGGTGAGGTGTCGGTGGGAGGACCACATTGGCGGTCGCTGTGCGGTGTGCAAGGAGCCAGCTCCACTTCATCCTTGGAACATCTGGAAAAGAGGAAGACAGGGGCAAGCTCAGCAGCTGGGGCTCCCAGCACAGACCCCAGGAGGACCCAGGCTTTAAATTGGGAGGGGGAAGATTTAGATTGGAAGAAATTCTTCATGATAAGCGTGGGCCCAGGGTGCCCAGAGCAGTGGTGGCTGCCCCAACCCTGGAGGTGCCCAAGGCCAGGTTGGATGGGGCTTGGAGCCCCCTGAGCCAGTGGGAGGTGTCCCTGCCCATGGCAGGGGGTGGCACTGGATGGGCTTTGAAGTCCCTCCCCACCCAAACCATCCCATGATTCCATGACCCGTGGTGTCACCCAGCTCACCGGGGCCGGCACTTCTGGCACATCTCGCAGGGATGGTCCGGGGAGCAGAAGGTGCCGTTCCTGCAGGCGCACTGCGTGTCGCTGGTGGCTTGGCAGGGATGCAGCAGCACCTGATCTGCAGGAGAGAAGAGAGACAGCTCTACCCCAGCCCCTCCACCCGCTTCCTTCGTTAACGACCCGAGCTGACCCACAAGCCTGGGGAAGCCCACCTCACTCTCTGGTGCAGAGTTTCAGCCTTACCCCTTCCTGCCCCACACCTCAGTGTGCCCAAGAGAAAAGCAACGCTCACATGAAAGCTCCACCAGCAGCCTACAACGCTGCCCAGAGCCCTGTCCTCCTGGTCCTTGCTGGATGGAGGTCTCGTGTCCCAGCCCTGCCCAAGGGATGCTGCATTGAACAGAGAGGCAGGTCTGGCACAAGCTGCTACACCAAGTCCAGACCCAGCCTGAGCCACTCTTTGGGGACACTGCAGGTGAGGTCTCTGGTCAGTTGAACCCAGCCAGCATCACCCTTCCCACACACCAGTTCGTACCTTCTCTACACGTCCTGCAGCCAAGGCACTTGGGAAAGTCGTTTGGATATTCGATGTATTCATCTTTTCTACAGGGCAAACACTTGCTGGAGTGGTTTTGCTCCTTACAGTGCTCTGAGACGTAGGTGCCTGCAGGACGGAGTGGAGGAGAGAGAAACCTGTGAGCACACAGCACGGAGATGTCTTTGCAAACAGGGAGTTGATTCTGCTGTCAGAGCGGTTAGGAAGTGAATTAGGACCGATGGAAAGGAAAGCGTTGCCGTAATTATTGAACTTCAACGGTCCAAAATCACTGAGGCTGGAAAAGACCTCTAAGCTCATCCAGTCCAACCCCACTGAGCCTGCTAAACCCTGTCCCCAAGAGCCATGTTCTTTGAACCCCTCCAGGGATGGAGGCTCCACCACTGCCCTGGGCAGCCTGGTCCAAGGCTTCCCCCCCCTCTCAGTGAACAATTCTTCCCTAAACCTCCCCTGGTGCAACCTGACGCTGTTTCCTCTCATCCCATCACTCATTACTTGCGAGAAGAAACCAACACCCACCTCACCACAACCTCTTTTCCAGGAGCTGCAGAGAGCAATGAGCTCTCCCCTCAGCCTCCTCTTCTCCAGGCTAAACAGCCCCAGGTCCCCCTGTTCTCCAGCCCCTTCCCCAGCTCCGTTCCCTTCTCCGCAAGCGCTCCAGCCCCTCAGTGTCCTTCTTGTCATGAGGGACCCAAAACTGAACCCAAGAATCGAGGCACGATCTCATCAGTGATGAGTCCTTAGACCTCAGGACAGCAGGGCAGAGCCAGAGCACCCACTGCCTCCTCACAAGGAGCAAGGACGCACCGGCTCTGCAGGCAGAAACACGTCGAGGCTGCACGTGGTGAGGTGTTTGAGACCATCTTACCTGCTGGGCACTTCTTGCAATAGAGATCGGTGTCTTGGACTTGGTAAAACTCATCCCCTCCCGTGCTTGGGTGTGAGGGATCCACCTTGTCCATGCCAACTAGTGGTGCTGCAGCACACCTCAAAGCAGCTCCCTGTTCGAAAACAAATACACAAAACCTGAGTTCAAACCCACCCACGTCCACAGGGCAAAGGAAGAAAGAGAAGGGCATGGACTGCTATGCCCAAGGAACTCATCCAGAGTGGGAAAGGAGTTCTGGGAGGGCTCAGAGCTGCTGGACCTGGTGGCCAAACCTCCCTTTGGTGCACCTGAAGGACACTTTACCCGTACCGGGGTGGTTATTTCCTTGGCAAAGCACAAGGAGGGGTCACAGAGGGGTTCCTGTGCGCCAAGTTATCAGCAAGGCAAAGGCTGGCTAACGCTTCCTTAGGAGAACCCCAGGCCCCCCTTTCCTTCCCCAATCTCTGAGCGCGCGAACCAACTGCAGAGGAGAAAATGGAAGGGGAGGGAAGAGGAACGGGGAGGGGCGTTTGTTGGGAGGAAACCGGCCCCGTGTCAAGGCTGGTACGAGGCTTCTGTGCCCACAAGAAACACCCAGGCTGCTCTGGGCTCCCAGGGGACACCGTGGCCTCCAGCGCTTCCGCATTATCCCTGTTATCTCGCTGCGCATTGGGAAGCCAACGGTCTGGTTTCCGCCAGCACCTTTCTGCTGACTCAGCGATTTCTGTACCGCCTGGGTCACTCCAGCTGTGGGCGGTGATGTTTGACAGCAACGACCACTCATTCCACCAGGGTTTGGGAGGGCTTTTGGGCACCCCATGCCCCCAAGCAGGACGGTGCCCTTGGTATCTCAACCAGCACAGCTGGTCCATGGTTATAAATGAATCAATCCAACTTGGCCTTGGACACCTCCAGGGATGGGGCAGCCACAGCCTTCCTGGACAATCCATTGACCCTCTTCGTGAAGAATTTCTTCCCAGTGTCTTGTCTAAACCTTCCCCCTTCCAATTTATGGGCAGTGCTGATTCCAGCAGCAGCAACTTCAGCACGGGAGAAGCCACCACGTGTTCTGGAGCCACAGCTCCGCTGGGTTCCCTCACGGCCAGACTCAGGGCAGGACCCCTGGGATAAAACTCAGGGCAGGATCTCCCTGATTTCAGGTGAGACGAGACTTGAGGTATTTCCAAGCTCTATAGCAACGCCCAATCCATGGGGAAACACGATACGCGCAGGTAGGATTTTGTGTCCTGAAAACCGGCAGCGCTAAGGGGTTGGACATCCTTGGGGCAAGTCGGAGAGGCAGCATTCCTGCACCAGGCAGCTGCCAGGGGGGCGGCTGAGGGACCTGGGGGGGTTTAGTCTTGAAGAGTCTGAGAGGAGACCTCATCACTGTCTACAACTGCCTGAAAGGAGGGGGTGGTGAGGGGGGTGCTGGGCTCTGCTCCCATGTGACAAGGGACAGGATGAGAGGAAACGGCCTCAGGTTGCACCAGGGCAGGTTCAGATTGGACATCAGGAAAAATATCTTCCTTGAAAGGGTTCTTGGGCACTGGAACGGCTGTGGGAGGTGGTGGATCCCCATCCCTGAAGGGGTTTAAAAGCCGGGCAGATGAGGTGCTCAGGGGCCTGGTTTAGCAGTGGACAGGGACGGCTGGACTTGATCCCAAAGGTCTTTTCCAACCAAGCGATTCCATGATTCCAGCCTTTTCTTTCTCTTGTTTGATAGGGATGGACGGTGCCCCACCACGCCGTGTGCTGCACTGTCCCCTTCCCACAGACACAAGGCATGAACCTTCCTCTTAAAGCAAATATTTCTTTCTATGAGTCAGAAGCTGCCGCGAAAGGCTGAAACAATAGAAAAGCACAGTCGCCTGAGCCAGCCGGGCCATCTACAGAGCCAATGCCCCCTCCTCCTCCTGCCTGGACACTTCCCGCGCTTGTACAAGGAAGGGGGTGTGTGGCAAAACCGGCTGCAGCAGGTCCAATGGTCACGGGGCTGCCAAGGGTGACGCAAGCGCAGAAAACACCACCGCCAGTTCATGGAGACGGTGATTCCCCAGCACAGCCTGGGGAAGCTAACACAGCTCTGCCCGGACAGACACACAGACACCGAGACGCACAGAGCACCGTCCAGTGTGGCAACAGGACCATCTCCAGACTCGGAGGGATCAAATCCACATCTCTCCAATGGTTTCTGGCTCCACATCTCCCACTGCTTCCTCCGGCTGCTCCATAGAATCGCGGGATGGTTGGGGTTGAAGGGACCTCAAAGGCCATCCAGTGCCACCCCCTGCCATGGCCAGGGACACCTCCCACTGGGTCAGGGGGCTCCAAGCCCCATCCAACCTGGCCTGGAACACCTCCAGGGATGGGGCAGCCACCACTGCTCTGGGCACCCTGGGCCAGGGCCTCCCCACCCTCACAGCAAAACATTTCTCCCCAAGATCTCATCTCAATCTCCCCTCTCGCAGCTGAAAACCCTTCCCCTCATCCCATCCCTGCACCCCTGATCCAGAGCCCCTCCCCAGCTTTCCTGCAGCCCCTTTCAGCACTGGGAGCTGCTCTAAGGTCTCCCCAGAGCCTTCTGCTCTCCAAGCTGAACAACCCCAACTCTCCCAGCCTGGCCTCGTACAGGAGCTGCTCCAGCCCTCGGATCATCTCCGTGGCCTCCTCTGGATCTGTTCCAACAGTTCCGTATCTTTCTTATGTTGGGGATTTCAGAACTGGACACAGGACTCCAGGTAGGGTCTCACAAGAAGTCTGGACGTTGAAAAAGTGCCTTCTTATCCAGCTTAGGAGAAGAGTCTTGCTTTTCCCTCCCACCCACCAACTCTCAGATCTTTAACCATCTGGCCTTGAAAGCCTTCATGTACTGAGACTGGGCAACCTGTCCCCCTGAGGGGATAAAGAAGAAGGTCTTTCTTCCCCATTCAAACTGTGCCAGGCTGTGATGGTGATCTCAGCAACAACACGGCATTATCTGCTGTTTGGAAAGGCCCCGTAGGCTCAGGATTTCATTGCTTTGCGCAAAACAGCTCCTCAGCGGGGCTTGCACAAGTGCACGATAAGGTTATCAGCCCACAGCACGTGGAGTTCGAGCACCTCATCCCACCGCGGAGCCCTTGGCTGCCATCCCTGCCTAACCTATCAGCCTTCCAAAGCACGGGAGAAACCAGGCTGGGAGCCGTGGGCGAGACTGATGGTATTCAGGAGTAGTTTTCACTCACAGTAAACACGCCAAGAAAGCAATGTTGCCTCAAGGCAGAGGAATTACCAGGCACTCAAATCCCCAACATCCTCATCAGCCCCAAACCTCTTCCTTCTGGATGATCAAGTCTGAAAAGAAAGTTCTGGGAAGCATTAAGCTTTGAACTTTCTCTTCTTCCATCCCTGGAAGGTGTCCCAGCCCGTGGCAGAGAGGTTAGAATTGGATGATCCTTAAAGTCCCTTCCAGCCCAAACCATTCCATGGGGTTGGCACTAAGGACACAGGCACAGTTGGACTCGGTGATCTCAGAGGTCTCTTCCAACCTAGTGATTCTATGATTCTATGGGGTTGGCACTGGATGATCCTTAAGGTCCCTTCCAGCCCAAACCATTCCAAGGGGTTGGCACTGGATGATCCTTAAGGTCCCTTCCAGCCCAAACCATTCCAAGGGGTTGGCACTGGATGATCCTTAAGGTCCCTTCCAGCCCAAACCATTCCAAGGGGTTGGCACTGGATGATCCTTAAGGTCGCTTTCAAGCCAAACCATTCTACGATTTCTTTTTCTCCTGAAGCCATCCCAAGGCAGGAGTTGGATCCCACAGCCGAAGGCAGACCCTTCGCTCAACTCCCAACCATCCACGAACACCAACGCAGCATTCACAGAGCCCTTGATTGTAGCAAGAGGTCCACAGTGCTAAGGACCAGGGATAAAAGATGCCAGGCAGGCACCCTGCGTGCCTCTGCTCCACGTTCTCAACTGGGACAAACACGGGAAGTTCCCCCCCAAGATTTTCCGCAGATGGAATATGAACTCCCGCAAACACCGAGATGCAGCAGCATTCCTCCTCAGGAGCCCATGGCCCAGGTCCAAGCCTGATGCAACCATGAGCACGGGCGATCAAAGGAAACAACCGCAGCTCCAATATCGTACGATCATCATGTGAGGCAGCGTCAGTCCTGATCGGTTCCCCCTCCCCTTTTGTTTATTAAAAAAGGGGGAAATAGAGGGAAACCACGGGCTGTTGGGAGTGTGCCCTTAGGTTTAGTAAGGCTTGACCTGGTCACGCACGTCTAAATAAACCCTCGTAATAAATACAGGGAAGGAACTGGGGGAGAAGCTGACAAAGCTGACTCTTAAAAACCTGTTAACATAGGATTATGGAGTGGTTTGGGTTGGAAGGGACCTCCAAGCCCATCCAGTGTCACCCCCTGCCATGGGCAGGGACACCTCCCACTGGGTCAGGGGGCTCCAAGCCCCATCCAACCTGGCCTGGAACACCTCCAGGGATGGGGCAGACACCACTGCTCTGGGCAACCTGGGCCAGTATCTCCTGACCCTCTTCGTGAAGAATTTCTTCCCAGTGTCTTGTCTAAACCTTTCCCCTTCCAATTCATGGGCAGTGCTGATTCCAGCAGCAGCAACTTCAGCACGGGAGCAGCCACCACGTGTTCTGGAGCCACAGCTCCACTGGGTTCCCTCACGGCCAGACTCAGGGCAGGACCCCTGGGATAAAACTCAGGGCAGGATCTCCCTGATTTCAGGTGAGACGAGACTTGAGGTATTTCCAAGCTCTATAGCAACGCCCAATCCATGGGGAAACACGATACGCGCAGGTAGGATTTTGTGTCCTGAAAACCGGCAGCGCTAAGGTGTTGGACATCCTTGGGGCAAGTCGGAGAGGCAGCATTCCTGCACCAGGCAGCCCAGAGCTGCCCGCATCCAACCCAGATGCTTTCAAACCCATCTTGGCATTGTCATGAGATCCCGACATCGATTGGCAAACAAGGCTTGGAAGTGGAAATCCCCTCCCGGGACAGGCAGCGCCATAATCAAACCTCCAGCCCCACGGCCTTCACAGTCACTCAGCTGAGATCACCCATCCCACCTCCACGCTGCCACACAGCCCCAGCAACCCCCCCTACACCCCCCCTGCCCTGCACACCTGCCCAGGTGAGCCCCCCAGAGCCTCAGCTCTCCCCACAGCCCCTGTGCCACGAGAGACACCCCTCAGGCTCAGCCCCCACATCTCCTGGCTCAGGTGAGCCCCCCCCATAAGCACCACTCTCCCAATAACCCCCAGATCAACGAGCACCCCATAACCCCCACCCTCCCCATAACCCCCAGGTCACACGAGCCCCCCAAAACCCTGCTCTCCCCATAACCCCCAAATCAATGAGCCCCCCAAACCCTTGCTCTCTCCACACCCCCAAATCAATGAGCCCCCCACAAACCCCTGCTCTCCCCACACCCCCAAATCAATGAGCCCCCCAAACCCTTGCTCTCTCCACACCCCCAAATCAATGAGCCCCCCACAAACCCCTGCTCTCCCCACACCCCCAAATCAATGAGCCCCCCAAACCCTTGCTCTCTCCACACCCCCAAATCAATGAGCCCCCCACAAACTCTTGCTCTCCCCACACCCCCAAATCAATGAGCCCCACAAACCCCTGCTCTCCCCACACCCCCAAATCAATGAGCCCCCCATAACCCCTGCTCCCCCCATAACCCCTGCTCCCCCCGTAGCCCACAGATCAATGAGCACCCCACAAACCCCACTCTCCCCACAGCCCCTGGACAAAGCGAACCCCACTACAACTCAACCACCCCCCCCCCAACCTCTGACGCCCCCATACGAGCCCGTGCTTACCTATTTCCCCCCCCCCATAACCACTCCTAAATGACACCCCATCCCCTTTTCTCCCCCGTGTAACCCCTTCCTCTCCACACCCACGGGCACCCCCATATTCCCACAGCCCCCTCCGGACAGAACTCGCCCCCCCGGCCCAGTTTAGCTTCTAAACCCTCCCTTCCACCCTCTTTGCCCCCCAAAAAACCCCATTTCCCATCCAAAAAATCCATTTCCCAGCCTGTGGTCCATGTACCTCTATGTCGCGACAAGCCCGGGCATGCCGCGAATCCACTTTGTAGCCCCCTATAGGGGTCCCCAAGCCCTGCCAGTGCCCCCCAGTACCCATCCCCAGCCCCACGCACCGCGACCAGTAGCACCAGTTGGATACAGCCCCACGGGGATGCTCCGCGCAGCGCCGAGCGCATCTTGCGTGGGGACAGGAGCGCAGCGGGCGCGGCTCGGGGTGGGGGGCGAGCACGGCACCGGCCACCCGCTTGGCCACCACGAGGAAAGTCTGGCCACCACGGAGACGACTTGGCCACCAAGGCACCACCACTTCCCACCGCACCCGACAGGGAAATGCACGAAAACAACGTGGTTACACAGCTCAGATGGAAGGAGGAGGAGGAGGAGGAAGAGGAGGGCGGGGAGAAAGAGAGGGCTGTCCCAGGGCTGGCTGCACCCCCACACCTTCTCATCCTCCGGTCACCACCAAGAAACCACCCCAGGGTTTCAATATTTGCAGCACTTTTAATTTTTTCAGCTCATTTTGGGGGGTTTCACTTTTTTGTTGTTGTTGTGTCCAAATTAGTTTCAAAGTCCCAAACGGGACAGGAGCCACCAGGAATTCTGCTCCCAGGATGTTCTTGCTTCTCCAGCTTCCATTTCTTTTCTCCAACAGGTTTGCTTGAAGCAAGCAAAGCCATAGGTTTTAATTTTCCATGAAAAAGGGGGTTCGAGAAATAACGAGGTGGGGGAGGAAGGGGAAGATGGCCAAGGCTGTGCCAGGGCTGGCTGCTCTCCCAAACCTTCCCGTCCTCTCGTCACCACCAACCAAGAAACCACACCAAGGTTTCAGTCTTCACCAGTGAAGCCCAGCTTTTCACAGCAGTTTTAATTTTTAGCACACCTTCTCGGGTTTTTCCCTTTTCTTTGCTTTCCCAGATTAGTTTCCGACCCCCCAAAGGGACAGGAGCCACCAGGAGTGCTGCTCCCAAGGTGTTCTTGCTTCTCCAGCTTGATTTTCTTGGCCAATCTCCCAGCAAAAGGTTTTCCTCAAGTGAGAAAACCACAGGTTTTTGTTGTCCATAGAAAAGGAAAATAAGTAGCACAAGTAACGGTGGCAGGGAAGAAGAGGAGAAAGAGGAGGAGGAGGGCAAGGGCTGTCCCAGGCTGGCTGCTCTCCCAAACCTTCCCATCCTTGTCACCACCAAGAAACAACCCCAGGGTTTCAACCTTCACCAGGGAACTCCAAATCACCGTTTATTTTTTAGTGCACCTTCTCCCCCCACTTTCCTTTTCTGTGCCCAGATTAGTTTCCAAGTCCCAAATGGGACAGGAGCCACCACGAATGCTGCTCCCAGCGTTCTCCAGCTTGCATTTTCTTCCCTGCAAAAAGTTTTCTTCAAGGAAGCAAAGCCATGGGGTTTTGTTCTCAATGACAAAGGGGGTTACAGAAATACAGCCCGATGTGGAGTTCAAGCGATGGCCAGGGCTCCCAGGGCATGACAGCAGCACATGTCATGGTCAAAACACTCGCCTGTCTTGCAAAATAGGCAATTTTTTTTGCCTCTGAGCCAGCAAGCGGGGAAATTCCACCTTGGGTTTGTTGTTCTTGGGGGGGAGAACCGAAATGGAAAACTGTTAAAAAAGTTAAACCTTTGGACTGTGCGGTTGACCCCACCGGCTCTTCCATGGTTGGGTAACGAGCAAGAAAAGTTACTCCAATAAAATCGAGGCAGAGGCACTGTGAGTCATTAATTTTTTCCTAGCCCTGAACTCCGAGCTAACTAATTGTGGTGTGTGTGGAGCGGGATTCAACAGCCCAAGGCTTCTAGCATGGTCCCTCCCTCCCTCGGAAATGCTGTGACTCACCGGACGCCGGGGAATAACGCGTGACTGCCTGATCCTTTCCAAAGAATCACCCAAAGCACGAGCAACCGCAGGTATGAGCTTGCAGGGCTCAGGTGGGGCTACAGGATAAAAGCTTCTCAGCAGGGTAAGGGCTCAGTGCCTGGAAAATCTGGGCACAAATGAGGTTGCTGAGCAGCTCATTATCAGCCTCGAGACTGGGAGGAAGCATCAAGGCTGCCTGGTCCAATGGGATCGGCAGAGCTGTAGCAAACCCACTTGAGATGTGGATATTTGATGAGTGGTGACAGCCAACACGGCATCACTAAGGGCACATCGTGCCTGATGGATTTGGTGGTTTCTACAATGGGGTTACAACGTTGGTGGATAAGGGAAGAGCAACTGATGGCATCTACCTGGACTTGTGCAAAGCACCTGACACTGTCCCCTATGTCATCCTTGTCTCTAAATTGGAGAGACGTGATTTGATGGATGGACCACTTGGTGGATAAGGAATTGGCTGGGTGGTCGCACTCGAAGAGTGGTGGTGAAAAGCTTGATGTCCAACTGAGACTGTGATGAGTGGTGTCCTCAGGGGTCGGTATTGGGACCAGCACTGTTTGACATCTTTGTCGCAGACATGGACAGTGGGGTTGAGCGCAGCCTCAGCAAATTTGCCGATGACACCAAGCTGTGTGGAGCTGTTGACACGGTGGAGGGAAGAGGTGCCATCCAGAAGGACCTGGACAGGCTGGAAAAGTGGAGCTTTGTGAACCTCATGAAGTTCAACATGGCCAAGTGTGAGGTCCTGCACCTGAGTTGGGGCAATCCAGCACAAACACAGCCTGGGAGGAGAATGGATTGGGAGCAGCCCTGAGGAGAAGGACTTGGGGTGCTGATTGATGAGAAGCTCAACATGAGCTGGCAGGGTGTGCTCACAGCCCAGAACCCGCCCCCCCCCCCCCCCCCCCCCCCCCCCCGTGGCCTGGGCTGCATCCAGAGCAGGGGGAGCAGCAGGGAGGGAGGGGGTTCTGCCCCTCTGCTCCGCTCTGGGAAGACCCCACCTGGAGCCCTGGGGCCAGTTCTGGAGTCCTGAACACAGGGAGGAACTGGAGCTGTTGGAGCGAGGCCAGAGGAGGCCACGGAGATGATCCAAGGGCTGGAGCAGCTCCTGTACGAGGCCAGGCTGGGAGAGTTGGGGTTGTTCAGCTGGAGAGGAGAAGGCTCTGGGGAGACCTTAGAGCAGCTCCCAGTGCTGAAAGGGGCTGCAGGAAAGCTGGGGAGGGGCTCTGGATCAGGGAGTGCAGGAATGGGATGAGGGGAAGGGTTTTGAGCTGCAAGAGGGGAGACTGAGATGAGATCTTAGGGAGAAATTCTTCATAATGAGGGTGGGGAGGCCCTGGCCCAGGGTGCCCAGAGCAGTGGTGGCTGCCCCATCCCTGGAGGTGTTCCAGGCCAGGTTGGATGGGGCTTGGAGCCCCCTGATCCAGTGGGAGGTGTCCCTGCCCATGGCAGGGGGTGGCACTGGCTGGGCTTTGAGGTCCCTTCCCAACCAACCCATTCCATGATTCTGTACTTGGAAAGCACCCTCTCTTCAATGAGAGTACTCATTGGAGGAGCAAGCGCTTGTGTGCCCAGCGGTGCTGAGGAACAGTAACTGATGTTCTCCCTGCATAAGTCACGGCCTGTCTATGGCAAAACTTAAAGCGTGATTTACAGGAGAAGAAGAATTCCTGGTTGTTTCCTGGGTGGGTACTTTATTACAAGCCCCAAAAGTATGCAATGCCTTTTGTTTAACCAGAACCATGTGTTCTGTGCTCTGGATACCACTGACTTCAGCTTAGAGAATGATTAATTTCTCAGTTAGGTCAGAAGAACTGGTAGTGCTCTGCATTAGCATATTGTGCGCCTACTCAGTGGGATGGGGAAGGACACGGATCATCCACTCTCCCAAAAACCCAACTTGATGCCCTTTAGGAACTGCTGTGAGTGAGCTCAGATGGGAGAAGTGTGGCTGTGGGGCAAGGAGGACGCAGAAGAGGAGCTTAAATTGGGAGGGGGAAGAATTAGATTAAACATTAGAAAGAAATTGTTCACACTGAGAGTGGGGAGGCCCTGGCCCAGGGTGCCCAGAGCAGTGGTGGCTGCCCCATCCCTGGAGGTGTTCCAGGCCAGGTTGGATGGGGCTTGGAGCCCCCTGATCCAGTGGGAGGTGTCCCTGCCCATGGCAGGGGGTGGCACTGGCAGGGCTCGGAGGTCCCTTCCCACCCAACCCATCCCATGATTCTATGAAAAAGCCTTTCATAGGCTGTTGGTTTGAAACTAATCTGGACAGGTCAAGGTTTTCCCAGCATGGTGGTCCCATGGGGGCTGATTTGCACAGTCTCCGATCCTCGGGGGACTGGCAGGTGGATTGGAACTGGATGGGCTTTAAGGTCCCTTCCAACCCAAACCATTCCATGATTCTGTGTTTCTTCCGAGTTTGCCCCATCATTTCTACTGAGCCTTCAGACACATCTCAGCTGTGGGAGGCCAACCTTCAGCATCCAGAGCCCGAGACCTCCTCTTCCTCCTCCAGCCAAGCACTTGTTAGGAAGCTGCAGCACCTCATCTGTCCATCTCTATCTCCCTCTTTATAAAATTGCACTGAGTTATTTGCACCGACCAACCACAGAGATAATATTTTTGCCCAGCTCCAAACAAAGACGGCTTCATATCCACCCCGGGGGTATTTAAGCTACCAAGCAAGGCTGGAGATGCTTTCCCTCTCCCACTCAGTCCAGAGGGGTGGGACGCCCCGGCAGATACGTCATCCACCCGCTAAGCAAGAATTTCCACCCTGGCCGTGCTGGCACGCCGACTGCTTCCATTTAAGGCTGATTTGCAGTGCAGACGGGTGAGAGAGAGCTGGGCTCTGTGTTTATCACCCAAGGACAGGCTTCCACACTTTGCACCCAGTCCTTATCACCGCCAGCATGCTCGTCCCCACACCTCTCTCCTAACCGGAGCCGCCCCAGGAGCTGGGGAGGAGAAGAAGAGGGGACCCAGCATGGTTTTGGGACACCACATTCCCCTCCTGCTTCCTCAGTTCTGCAAGTAGAAAATAAAATGAATACAAAGGTTGGAGCAGGATTCACCTCCTGCTCCATCGCTGTGGTCAAGAGAAGGGAGATTTGAGCCCAAACTGCCCACAGCTGTAATAAAGAGCCGTTTGGGGAAGCCCAGTCTTATCA